>CM031936.1:67364228-68693239 GCA_018703725.1 Brassica juncea | reverse complement strand
CATGAAGAGAGAACGAGAGGACGAGAGAGAGAGAGAGAGAGAGAGAAGTCTCCTTACCATGCGAGGAAGACTCACAGAAGACAAACATGGGGATGAAATCTTTTGACATATCCAAAGCATAACGTTTTGGAATGTTTCCAAACTCAGCTCCCGTTAGTTCCATTGCAATCTGCTGAGACAAAACAACCACAATGTTCAATCACATCAAAACAAACTCTGATCAATGTAAGAACCACACAATCCAAACTCAGCAAAAACCACCCCATTTTTATGGTAAGAATGAAGAAGAAAACGAGACACACGCATGCAGATAGAAGATGCAAAAGACGATAGGAAGGGAGAAAAGATGGTGACTTTGGATTCATCGTCTACAGAAGCGAGAGGGTCTATGGAGAGTGTGACTTTGGCTACAGGAAGGAGCGGGTCGTCCCCAAAAGGAAGAGACTTTGGAGAGGAATCGGCCAGAGAAGGGCATTTCATCAGCCACATGGATCTCTCTGCTAACTCCGTTTCCAAACCGCATGGATTCTCATTCTCCTTGGCCGCACATTCTCCCATCTCTTCGTGCAGAGTGACTATGGAAACAGAGGAGTTTAAAGCGTATTTATATCACTACATACTTACTCTGAGGCATATTAACTACTACTTATCTGAGTTATCTCAATATATTCATAGTCTGACAAAGGGAAGGAAAAAGTGTCAATATCATCACAAAAGCTAAAGCCTTTTAGAAATTGCATTAGTAAAATCCCAACAAGAAAATAAGCTAGTTTTGTTTCTGATATTCACAACGATTACAGAAGATTTATTATTTGTTCAGCTTGTGTATCACAAGCATGGCCGCTTTGCTCTTCTCTCTGCTAACTTGTTCACCGCATTTCGCTTGTTAGAAACCTCATTGTTTTGTTTTGTCCCTCTACAATCTTCAGTCTTTGTTTTCTCTTCTTTCTTCTTCTTCTTCTTCATTGCATTCTCCAACGCATCTTTCACAAGAAACTTTAGCCTCCACAGTGTTGGTTCGTCCTGCATACAAGATAACTTACCTTATGAAAGGAAAAAAAAAGGGGTCTTTCGACCAGAGAAGCACTAATAACGCGGCTAAAGTAAAGAGGTTTTACCAGTACGTCCATCTCAATAGTCACTTCTTCTGCTCTAGTTTGGAATCTAGGATCAGCCTGAGCAACTATACCCAACACTTTCTGTAGCTCATCCGGAGACAGTTTCAAGAATGCCAACCCAATATTACGTTTCTCCTCAGTTGTAATTTTCCTGATACAATCATTCGTCAGTCTAAGCATATATATTGGATGCGTTGACCAGAGGGAACACAAAAGGTGTTAGGTATGTAATAAGAGTGATTAGGCCAACCTGCATCTTCCCACAACTGCATGCCTTAGCTTCTCCAGCTCGTCATTAACATTGCAAATCTAGACAGCCATATACCAAACAGTTTAATAATCAGTTCAAACATTTAAAGGTTTATAATACAAAAGGAAAAAACAAGAACCTCATTGCTCAATTCTCTAGTTGTTTTGGTATGAGATGCTTCTTTTGCTAGCAGCGCCTCCATTGCTGCTTGCTTCTCCTCTTCCTCCCGTATTTTCTCCTGTAGTCAAGAACATTGGTGCTAGCTAAGCTCCATCAAGAATACAGTGTGAGAGAGAATAAAACATATTACCTCTTCTTGAACCTTGGGAAGAAAGTGTGCCCATTTCTCCTCAAACTTGGCCAGTAATGTTTTGGCCATAGAGTAAACATCACTTGCATCTTCATTATACTTCATTGCGTTCTCAAAGACTAGACGCATATCAGCGTATATTTGCATAACATGTTTGTACCCGGTACCATCTTTAGCCTCCATTTGATTCTTTATTGTGGTGAAGTCCATGGGCTCGTCAATAATCTACAACCACAATCAGATTAAAACATGTCGTGTAAAGCAAAGACTCCTGCTTTCAGAATGTTAGTAGTGTATGTTGAGAGCTGAGAAGGAGATACCTCATAGTAGTCATCAAGACCAAGACTTTCTACATCGACAGGATGCATAAAAGGCCATGCGCACTTATGCTGCGTTATCTGAGAACATATCAAAATTTAACAATGATGATGATTCCTCCTGAAGACATAAATACTCAGAAGAGATAATCAATTCATGTTTACCTGACGGAAGATTGTTCCGAATTGACGCATGAGGTCATGCATTCTCTTTGCAGCAACGGCTTCTCTACGAGCAGCCTCTTGTTGGACCTTCCTGATCCCAACAACATGTCTAGAGGCAGAGGGGGAGGTGTTTGAGACGGCAATGGTCGAGTAAAAGTCCTCTACTTGTGCTAGTTTCTGCTCAAGCTGCAAAAGTAAGAAACAATTTAAGACATCCCAATTGAATCAAGATATCAGTTCAAAGCAAAACTCCAAAAGACCAGTTTATGATACTTGTCGAGCGAGAAGAAGGACGTAACACGATAAGACATACATTGAACTGGGTATGACGAAAGACGATAGAGCAAGAAGAAATAAGGAAATCAAAGGTTAAAAGGAGAAGACTTTATTTACCGAGTCAACCCATTGTACTACCTCTTCGACTCTCTGCTTGATGTTTTCGACCTCGACAGGGAGATTTTGGGATTCTCCGGCGAGGATACGACCTGGTTCCGGCACTGATTCCGCC
Organism: Brassica juncea; assembly: GCA_018703725.1. NCBI lineage: Eukaryota > Viridiplantae > Streptophyta > Magnoliopsida > Brassicales > Brassicaceae > Brassica > Brassica juncea. The sequence goes on along the minus strand of CM031936.1, from coordinate 68,690,571 downwards.
ATTACTCACAGGTTCTCTGAACCGAAAAAAAGAAAATCCCCAAATAAGAAAAAAAACTTTAGTCGGAACAAAAAAAAAAAAAAGAAAAGGAAAACATACTTTGTAGAAGAAAAAAAAAGGAAAAAGAGGGGCATTCCGAGAATTGAACTCGGGACCTCTCGCACCCTAAGCGAGAATCATACCACTAGACCAAATGCCCTCAGTTGCTTTTTATATAACGTAAACTGAATTCTAAAACTAAAAATAATAATCATTCTTGAAATTGTGAAATACCCAAAGCACATCAATTCGATTCAAGTTTTTGAAAGACAATCCATAAGATAAAGGAAAAATAGATTCGTCATATTACATATACACTAATTAGAATTAGTTTGCCTATGATCGACCAAATAGTTGATTATTACACCATAAGAAAGTGGATTCTACCTCAAGAGCAAAAACAACGTACTAAATACCAATGACCCTTAAAGATTTGTGATTTGTTCCAAGAGAGTCAAAGTAATCTAAAACTCAGAACCAGTATTGAAACTTAATTGGGTCGTTTTAGTAACATCAAATAATAAAGGGGACTAAATTATAGACAAAGAGAAATGAAAGGGCCTGTAAGGCTTTTTAAGATTCTAGGGCTCTTCCGTTTCTTCAATGGTCGGGTCAAAAACGACGACGGTTTAGATCTTCTTTTAGTTCGTCTTCTTCTTCCTCTTCTCAATCCATCAGTGTGTGTTTTGGGTGAAATCGAAAAATGAGCGGAGCAGGCAAGAAAGTGGCGGATGTGGCATTCAAGGCGTCGAGGACTATAGATTGGGAAGGGATGGCGAAGGTCCTTGTCACCGACGAGGCTCGCAGAGAGTTCTCTAACCTCCGACGCGCTTTCGACGAGGTCAACACGCAGCTTCAAACCAAGTTCAGCCAGGTTCTCTTTCGATCTAATTCCATTCGCCTGCGATTATAGGTTTAAAATTTTAGATCTTCATCGTTTCGGATTCGAATCTGGATCAAGTGATTCCTTTCACGGTTTTCTGTATTGGTATTGCATCTTGTTCCTAGGATTGTTTCATCACCGATTCTATTTGTCGCCGCAGGAGCCTGAACCTATTGATTGGGATTTCTACAGAAAGGGTATTGGATCTGGCATTGTTGACATGTACAAGGAAGCTTATGACAGTAAGTTCTTGTGCAGCTCTTTTTGTTGAATACAACCTCTCTATGCTCGTACTTGTGTTGTTGAAATCGCATCTGCAAAAACCTGACCTATGTTATGATGCAAATACACTTATCAACTCGTTTCAACTAGTTTTTGCGTTTATTTGGATGATCTTGAACTTGCCTAAAGTGTCTTTGAAAGAGATCTGCTCCATATCGGGGGCTGAACCTGAAGTTTCAAGTTCCCATAGTTGTTTTTTTTTCATGTTATTGCTATTGCTATGGAGATATACCTAAACGATCGTTTGTTTGCTCTTTCTGGTTTGATGCAGGCGTTGAGATTCCCAAGTACGTGGACAATGTTACTCCTGAATACAAGCCAAAGTTTGATGCTTTGGTGAGCAATAGCTTTTAGAAGCTTCATTGTTTTACAATGTTTTTTTGACTAAGTTTTTTCATCTTACTTGGTCGTTTCCTTTGTGCCACGTTTCTTTCTGTATATAGTTGGTGGAACTGAAAGAAGCAGAACATAAGTCGCTCAAGGAGTCTGAACGGCTGGAGAAAGAAATTGTTGATGTCCAGGAGATAAGCGTAAGTACCCTCCAATAACATATTATCTTATAACACAGTTCAATCATATGTATATATTTGTTTAACTCTAGGTTCTGATGTATTATCTGTCTTTACGTGTGTGTGTTGGCGTAATCAGAAAAAGCTCAGCACGATGACTGCAGATGAGTACTTTGAGAAGCACCCAGAACTCAAAAAGAAGTTTGATGACGAAATCCGTAACGACTACTGGGGATACTGATCATCATGTTCTTGCATCTCTGGCCTGGAAGAGAAACTAAACTATCCTTCTCTTTTTTTTTCTTGTACTGTGATTTTTTTTTAAATAAGTACACTCCACTGTTGAGATCTTCATTGGAGATCCAATGAGACAATGATGATCAAACCTATCTGGTTATAGTTTTATCGATACTATTGATTGTGACTGTTTTCATTTCATATCACACCTGAAAAAGTGTATCCTGGTCAAAAAAGCATGAAAGATACTCTGCAAGCTCTTTTGGACTGCTAGAACTAGAAAGCTCTAAAACGATTGAATTAACAACAACAATATACTTAGGTTTCCAAGTACATGATGCTCTCAATATCATCCCAAAAAGTCGTCAGCATAAACTCATGACCACACATCTATTTTTATCATCCCAAGCTCCATAATACAAAAAACACCGTTGATGGAAATACCATGCGAATAAGGACAATGAGGAGGGAGAGGAATGGTGCTTAGGGTGCTTCTCCATGAAGCTCCATGACCAAGTACGAACACCTGATTCTCAGATCTCACTAGTATCTCTTCCTAGCTCACCTCCCAAACTGTGCTAAGCACTTTGTATTCATCATGAACATGATCATGCCCAAAGTAGATCCAAATATTCTCATTATATTCAGGCACAATTCTTATAATAATGATCAAAGTCACATGTTGCATGGTGGTAAGGTTACATATTCGAACACTTCTCAGAAGTTTGACACATAGCAAGCCGTGAAGAGCACTGACGAAGCAGCCTCCTATTCTCGAGATGGTAAGATCTTGGTCGAGGTGATACACCAAGGCAGGGTAGAAAGGTGATATGTGAGGGACATGGTCATGAGACGATGAGATCAACACATACTTGTATGGCTCGACCGAGTCAACAAAAGACATGAGCATACAGCTTCATTGAGCCGACTTCGTTAAGACGAGATGGATATTTAAAGATAAAATTGCTAAGATATCAGGGGATAATGAGGGAATAGCCTTGACACACACTTGAACCTCATCAGCAATTTCGCCAGCAATATTGGCAGGATCTCCGTCAACAGTTAATCACTTAATCTCAGAGGTTCCATGCAGGTTTCACAACCGTCTTGCTTCTCTTTCTATCTCTCTTTCGGGCAGCTGCTTAGCCAAATGAAAAACTCATTGTCCTTTTGTTTGTCAACTCCAAATCTCGCCACTTGCGTCGTAGGAATAGTCTTGTCAATTTTGAAATTGTTATTGATGGTATTGGAGTAGTTATCATTGGTGTTTGTGAGTGACATAAGTTAGTATTTTCTGATTGTAAACGAAATTGTGGATGCTCTTGGGTTGTGCTCTATAGTAGAAGAACATAGTTAGACTCTGAGATTGTATAAGATATTGATTGAGATTATTGTTTGTGCGTATGAGTTTACAAGGATTTATGTAAACCATTATGATTTGATTTGTACGGATGATTTCTTGCCCTTGTGTTCAACAATTGCTAGCTGCTGGGAATATGCTTTCGGTTAGAGTATTCCTAAAGAGAATCAATGGAATATTTAGTCATGCACTAATATGGTGAGTCAGTATTTCCTTTTTTCCTTTCTTACTCTCTTTAATGCCATGAAAGATATATGTTGTCTCAAATTGTGTTTGCTATTCAGGTTTTTCGAGTGTCATTAGAGATCCTCTCACTCTCGTCAACAACCACATTCGGTTCTCATGTGAGTATGGTCACATAGACTTTGAGCTTATGGTTGCTATTTTCCATGATTGCAATTTTTTTTTTGTTTTTGTTCTTCCTTGCTACATCTTTGACATATATTTTTGTTATTTGGTTTTCTTTTTGGGATAATTTGAAAAAATGCACTATTTATGAATTTCAATTTGACAAAATACACTGTTTTTATTTTGTTTTGGAAACTACAATTTAGTATATGTGATAAAACATTTCGACCAAATCTAAATTAAATATAATATTATCTAATAATTCAAAATTATGTAAATAAAGTTATATTATTTATTAATAACTTTATAACTGGATAAATCTTTGTAGATATTTCAGAGGTATCTTTGAACATAAATTTTGGAAATCTTATATATAATTTTACATAACAGATTTCTCACTTTCTCTAATAATGTAAAACTTTACATATTAAAAAAAATTATCTCACCAAATGATAATAGAACTTTTTGGTAAATACCAGAAGATAGCAAACTCTCATCACACATAATTTGGAATAGATTGCAACAATTAAATTAGAAAACGCAATATATATGATCATGTTCCAAATATAGTTGAAGCACATGAGCTTCATAGTGATTGGAGAAGCTGTTAGGTTCTTTAGACGGAAGAAATTCATTGGATTTGGTTAGTGATAACCAAACTTGGAAATTGGACTATTGATATTAGTCCATGAGATTAATGTTGAGCCTTGAGGTTAGTGAAACATTATATATATAATCTCAAGGTTAGTAAGATATTATATATATAATCTCTTAACCTCTTATGTTGTCTGGATTTTGGTGAAGCTGGTCGTCACAGTTCTTCTGTAGTACTGTATTGAGTGTTTAGTAAATTCGACGGTGAAATCTTTTCTGATTGAGTTGAAATTTGGTAGAGTTGTTGTTGACTTGTTTATTTTGAATTTTTACGGTGTGATTAGTCTCTGGTTGCTAGGATATCGTTGTAAAAGTCTGTACAGAGATGTTGTTAACTTGTTTTTTTTTTTTTGAAACACATGTTGATTTGTTTATTTTGGATTTTTAAGGTGTGATTAGTCTCCGGTTAAAAGTCTATACCGAAGAAAATATAATTTTTTTCCTTGCTACGAGAAGAAAATATATATCTTATCCACTCTTTCTCTTCCAAGAGTCTCACAGTCCCCTCTAGAAAAATGTCTTCAGCTTATTGTCCCTCCGCGGTGGCTGTTTCCACCGCAGCCACTGTTTCCTCCGCCGCTACCTCTAACTCGTTATTCTCCTTCCACTCAAATTTGAAACTCTTCTATCGCATCACACCAAAACCCTTCAAACTCGTCGCCAAATGCCCTAACCCTCTGTTCCTCCATCCAAATACCCGTCGCCACCGCCTCTTCTGCGCCGCCGAAGACGAAATTCCGCCGTCATCTGAAGAAGAAGAAGAGGACGAAGAAGAAGAAGAAAACGAAGAAGAAGACGCAGATGGGACACAGACTACGCAAGCGAGCGTTGAGGAAGGGAGGCTGTACGTTGGGAACTTGCCTTACACAATCACTTCTTCTGAGCTCTCCCAACTCTTTGGAGAAGCTGGTAACGTCGTCGATGTTCAGGTTCGTCAGATTGTTTCCAAAGTGTTGAACTTTATTGCAAGACTGTTCCAAAGTTTTGACCTTTGTTGCAGATTGTGTACGATAAAGTCACTGACAGAAGCAGAGGGTTTGGGTTCGTAACCATGGGAACCATTGAAGAAGCTAAAGAAGCGATTCAGATGTTCAACAGCTCTGTAAAGTTTCCATCTTTTTCGTCTTCTTCCCTTTTGATCATATAACGTTTTTCTCATCTCTTGTGCGTATGTATGTAGCAAATTGGTGGTCGGACGGTGAAAGTGAACTTCCCGGAGGTGCCTAGAGGTGGAGAGAGGGAAATAATGAGAGCTAAGATTCGTGATAGTAACAGGAGTTATGTTGACAGTCCTCACAAGATCTATGCAGGAAACCTTGGCTGGAATCTAACCTCACAAGGTCTTAAAGATGCGTTTGCTGATCAACCTGGTGTGCTTGGTGCTAAAGTTATCTACGAAAGAAACAGTGGGAGGTCTAGGGGGTTTGGTTTCGTCTCTTTTGAGTCAGAAGAAGATATTCAGTCTGCTCTGAATGCTATGAACGGTGTGGTAAGGCTTTTACCTCTTCTAGGATGAATCTGTGTTGGTTTGGTGATTTGGGTTTGAGACTTACTAGTTTCTGGTTTTGGCTTGGTTCTTAGGAAGTTGAAGGACGAGCGCTGAGGCTAAACTTGGCTTCGGAGAGAGCCACGGAGCCTCCTCCTTCTGTTGCAGAAGGAGTGACTGAAGACAGCAGTCTAGAGAACAGCGAGGTGGTTTCGAGCATTAGTACATGAAGCAGCAGAAGCACAGTAGATTCTACTGAGGGCTAGAAAGTGAAAACTTTTATGAGTTATGACTATGTTGTTGTACTCTACCGAGGCTACAGAAGAAGATAATATATGAGATAAAGAACATGAGATTGGCTGTAATCTTATTCAGAAATCTTTGTTCAATAAATGGTGTAATATAAAATCTATTTATCCCAGAGAACTGCATATTTTTGGTCATGGCCTCTGCTAGTTTGTCTCATGGTGGCCGGAAAGCAGAGCATCTACAGCAGAATCCAGGTCCTGAGGGAAGAAAACTCTGAACAGATATAAACCGAAATACAGAGAGAACTTGTCAGCAAGTGTTGTGGTACAATGTTGAGGTCAGATGAACTATATATCCAGCCACCACCTCGAAAACTTGCCTGGAGATGAAAAACGGTTGCCTAGGAAGTGTTCTAGACTGTGTACATATTAGTAATGTATTTGACGAACACTTCCTCAAAGCTACACTCATCGGACTAAACAAGGCTCATTACGGCCTTTGACAATGGACTCTTTATCATACTTCTCCTTTTTCTTGGAAGGCCAAGTAAACTTTACAAACTTCATTCCAGCGTGTGTTATTGATCTCACAATATGGACAGTCAGTTTGGGTCATCATCCCTCTAGTCTCTACCGGTATCCCCTTCATTACATCAAAGATTCTTTGCTGCTTTTAACGAGCAGCCATTCACACCTAACAATAAAATCATATGAGCAATACACACACGCCAAGGAGAGCACATGGCCTGAAAAAAGGCATTGTCTTTAGCAAATGATAGAAATTTAGTGGAAGAGTCTTTACCAATGTACATTTTATTGTTTTCAAAATGTGATTTTCTTATGGAAACCCGCATAACAAAAACATTTCACGATAAATTTCATTAACGTTATTTATAGAAGGTAAATCATTTATGTACTGCTCGCACGAGATATATATACACAAGGACTTGAACCAATCAAAAACATTACTAAAAGGATTAAATAATCAATCTCCAAAGCAGAGGTCCATGCATAGACCAACAGAATTAAACAGAAAAAAAAAAAAACATAAAGAATTTAACGAAGTAGCCTCCGGGCCTGAGATGGAGGTGGCTGAGCTTGCACCGGATTGGGTTGACTGTTCGAACCTCCTCCACCACCACCATTGTTTTTCCAAGGCTTAACCGTAAACAACACAACTAAAACCACAATAATGATCAATATCAAAACGGCGTAGCAAGTCCACTTACGCGTGTTTTTCTGATAGAACCGCGCCTTAACAAGCTGGTCTGCACCCGACCGGATAATCGTGTTGGTTCTTTTGAGGCTGTCTTCAATGGTGTCGAGCTGTTCACCCTGGTTCTGAACCAAGACAGCCATGTCAAGAAACACCTGATGCAACTCGTTCAAGCTCTTCTCAATGTCTTTCACTGCGTCATGCCTCTCTTGTATCTCGTTTATGGTGTCCAAAATCCTACCCCGACCTTGTTCTTGTATAGCTTTTTGCAAAAATGTTTCGCTTTCCCCTGAAATAAATGCCATTTCAATTTATATCTCACTAATATCATGTTTATAAACCCCACAGTTAGTCCCAGACAAATTAACCAAAAGTAAAACACATAACCGTACTGAACCAAAATTATTTGATCCGAAAAGAAAACACAATTACCTGAACGGTTCTATTTTTAAAATATTGTGGATATATGGACTAAATTGGAACCTAACTAACACAATAGTCTGAACAAATCATATCTTAAAATATTGTTGATATCGGACCGAACCAAAACCGAAAGGTTTGCTATTTTCTTGACTACCAAACTTTTGCTATTTTCTTGCTGTTTGAAATTTGAAATAACTCAAAAAATAAGGAAAAACAGAGGAAATGATCACCTGTAGAGATTAGGTGGTCGACTGTTTCCTCGTCGGGATTTTCTCCGGTGACGGTGAAATACAGCCTGTGAATCGTGTCTCTGTACTCCGTCGAGATAGTCTCTCTCACTCGCATAAAATGGTCCATCGCATCTTTCAGCTTCTTCCTCAACCCGTTAACCACTGCCATCCTTTGCCGGTCAGAAGATGAACCCGGTCCACCTTCCGGTAAACTCCGGTTCGCTTCATTCGCACGATCAAGTGCCTGGAGGTTTCCTTTCACGCGCTTCGCAGTCTTGAGCGCCTTAGACACATCAGAGTCCATCTTGTCCTTCAACTCCTTGACGGCCTTAGCGTTATGGAGCGTCTTGCTCTTGTCGTGGCTCACTTGGAGGCTGCGACAGAGGCGATCGAGCTCTTTCAAGTCACTGTTCACCTCCTCCACGTCGAGGAAGAACTTGTCGAGATTGTTCCCGTCTGAGTACTTACCCTTTGGCATCTCGATATTGTGCGAGTGAGGCGGGGATGAGTCGTCGGCTACGGAGCGTTTGAAAGAGCGGGAGAGAAGATCGTTCATGGCTGGCTGGTTGGTTTGAAGTTATTGTCCAACGGATGATAGGAGAAATCTTGGTTTGAACTTTGAAAGGAATTTGAAATAAAAATATAAAATCTTCTGATCAGATTGTTTCTGTTACACGTCAATTGAAAAGTCCCCGATTATAAAGCGGGTTTGAAATTGGAACGGGTTGAAATTGAAAGTGTTTGTCATCACTCATCAGTAGTTAATTCTGAGTTTTCTTTGGAGATCAAACCAAAACATTTATTTCAACTAAACCATTATATTGGGTTAACCATACCACGTCGACTACCCTATATTCTTTTTCTTTTTGCTAAAAAAAACTTGTCAAATTTCACCAACTTCATTTATTTTTTATTGTTACACTTTATTGATGATTTTGAATCGGTCAGTTTGACAAACTTATAATTGAATTATGTCAAAAAAAAGACGAAGACAAACTTCTTAATGAATAGTAGAAGAGAAAGTTTCCAAAAAAAAAAAAAAAAAGTAGAAGAGAGAAGGATTATATTTTTTTTTAAAGAATCCAGACTAGAGTTTCTTAGAAAAAGGATAAAACAATGAATATGATGATGCATGTATATATATTGTGGAAAGAGAAAGATTTTAGAATGGTGTTCAAAAAAAAAAATTAGAATATTCTTAACATTTTACAAAAAAGAAAAGAAAAGATTTTAGAATATTAATTTATTTGTGTTTAGTTGCTGAAGACAATTAAGAAGGAAGTTTGAATTCGTAGTTTTTTTTTTTGTGGAAGTTTGAATTCGTTGTTGGTTGTCTATTTCAATTACTTTAATGCAAATAGTTTCTAACATATGATTTTGTGATTTCGGGATATCATAATTTTGTCCAACCACTTAATACTTTTTTTCTAAAACTTTTTGTCCTTTATTTTGGAGTGGACAATACTACTGAAGCAAAAAAACTGAATCAAAACAAACATTTTTAAAAAATAGTCAAAAATATATTATCATTAATAGAGATCACAAAATATGTTAATATAATAAAATAATATTTTCTATAATAAATGTTATTTATTAAAAAAAACAGGATATTGACTTTTGAAAGGGAGTTTTAAAAATTAAGTAAAGCAAGAGAAAAAATTGAAATATAAATAAGAAATTTATATAATATTCATAAATTATAAAACTATAGAAATAAGAATATTGGATTTTTATTTGGATACTTTAAAACTCCAAATATGTACAGTATAGTAAGAAAAATTTAAAACTATAAAATGTAAACATAAATATTTTGTCGCATCTTCATTTTCGTAACAACAAATCTAATATTGGGTTTATTAATACTTACTTTGTCCAATCATAAGCCCAAACCGGCCCATTTAAATCAACCTAAATAGTAAATCCTTACGACATCATCACTTAACCTTAAGCTCGCCGATACACTCCACCGACAAGCGAAGGAGACTACGAGCCATGGGAAAAGCTTCTGGAGCAAAACAGGCGACTGTTGTGGTTGCAGCTTTGGCTTTTGGATGGTTAGCAATAGAGATCGCCTTCAAGCCTTTCCTCGACAAACTCCGCTCCTCAATCGACAAATCTGATCCGGCCAAAGATCCTGATGACTCCGACAAAGACGCCGCCTTCGCCGCCGCTGCAGCTGCCTCTGAGACGTCCTCCGTGTAGGGTATTTAAATAAGGGTTTGTTAGATTAAATCTGTGCGTTCAACTTTTTGAACTAAAACCTAAACAGTTTGTTATATTTGCATAATTATATATGTTTTTCTACTCATTGGAATGGATGCGTTCTATAACCACTCAGTATTCGAAATTACAGAGATCGGTTTAAGTGGTAATAACTCTAGATATATATCAGATTAACGATGGAAATAAGAAAATGTATACATATGCCAGAGGGAGACCATAACTTTATGTCAGATGGAACGACTTTTATTTTTCCTAAAATGCTATGATTTGCAATTTGTATTATCTTTCACTTATCCAAGCCCAAACAGTGATAAAAGATAGTGATGGAGCTTTAACTGTTTTTTTTTCTTTCTTAAATTGATTTTTTTAGACTGTCAAAACTGTGAAATTTACAAAAGTTATGATGATAAAGGATTAGTAGACTTGAGGGGACAAAAGCACCAGAAGTACAAACGTCTCTCTAATCATGATTTAGTTAGAACCGACTTCATTCTTTGTGGTATGATTATATTTCTTCCTAAAAAGGGTTAAATATCAAGTCTGCTCATTACAATATTACTAGTAACTTTAGAATAATCATTGTTCAGATTGGATATATAATATACATCCTGTTCCGATTTAATTGTCATTGTGGGAAAAAATTTTCGTTTAAAAATAAGTGTCGTTTAAGAATTTCAATACAAAATTTATTAATAAGATTCTTCATTTTATTTTTCTATTGGTTGAAATATGGTTAAGTGTATAGGTGATTGTGTTTTATTTTGGAAATATACAAAATCATATATTTTCTTAATCTGTGTGTATAAAACTATAATAACAATTAAAATGAAACGAATAGATTAATTCACATGATCTCTTTTGTGCAAGAGTTTTTATTACACGTTTAAGTTCTTACTTTTGCTTTTATAATTGCCTCAGATTACAATCTAGTTGTCTTGTCCCCACTCCCCCCACATAGATGCCCCAAACAGTGGTGATAAGAAAGATGAGATAGACCTTTCATTCCTTTTACTCCACTCCTTTTATATGCTAAAGCAAAAAGTAAATGAGTCATGCTGAGTACTTAACTTGTAATACTTTTTAGGCCACACTAAATCACTTAACTGCTTAAGCTAAAAAGCCGTTAGTTCATTCCCTTGACAACTTTGGCAAAGAAATTCAATGTCTCTCAAGCACATACGTAGGCTGATTTATATGTAATTTTCCATGAAAGATAAGTAGCTTCGTACAACAATTCATTGCATATCGTAAGATGTATTCTATATGATTAAGTCTAAACCATTAAGGTTACTGGGGATAATCAAATGCTTTAATTTGCATCATTTACTCTATTATGTCCTATCTGGCACAGATCTTTGACATGGACCCTTATAGTACCAATTATTTAGGAAAAAAGACAGAAAAAACTGAAGGAGACTCAGAGAGACGACTCATCAAAGCAGACAAGAATCAAGAACCTACAAAGTAAATACCCAGAAACTATATTGAGGTTTCTTAGAAATTTTCCTTCACATTCTTTCGTTTAAAAGGCTTAGTTTAACAACACAGACCACGCAAAGTAGTCATGGAAGAGTGCCAATTCGAGACGAGCGAGTTACAAGCGTCGCTCGTGATGTCGACTCCTTTATGGTCCGACTCATGGAGTTTATGCAACCTCGCAGATAGCTCAAAGAGTATTCAGATACAGCGCATTGCCGGAACCATGTACGTTGCTTTACCAGAGGTGGAGATGAATCAACCGGGGAACCTCGTGGACCTGAAAGTCGCCGGAAATGAGCTTTTCTCCGCCTTTTCAGCATCATCAACATCTGACGAGCCGCCGCCTATGGTCAACGGTGCGATACTTGAGCTTTTTGTTTCCTCGGCTCTCTTTATTGAGTCTCAGGTTTGTTTTCTGTTTCTATTTCCTTCGATAAATAATAGATAATTGTTAAAATAATATTTTATTAGAAGGACTTCCTAAATCTTTCCTAGATATCATATAATAATTTTCTACTCATGAAACCATCTTCATCTATTGGTTAATGTCTTCTATAAAGGTCTTAAATCTTTTGGATCAAAAAAGGTCATAAATCTTTAAAAATTTAAATTATTATTTATTAAACTATGAATATTGAACTTATAACAAAAAACAAGTGGTAGAGGAATTTCTATAGGGGTCTTTTTCTTTTAGATGAGCCTTTCCTCAGATTTCAATGTTCATTTGTCCACACTCCTTCAGTTATTCATTTTTATACTCAGTATTTTAGAGTATTATTATTGATGAAAACTTATTAAATTTCCTAAAAACGATATATTTTTGTGAGATCTACTAAAAAAAATTGTGCTGATTTTTCACTCCTGTTGATAAAGATATCCACAATTAATTTTTTCATGAGTATTAATTTAGCTGATACTAATTGTAAAATAATACTAATATATTATTTAAACTTATGCATAGTGTACTAGTTAATTTTATGGCCCCCTAATTGTATTTATGATTATATTTTTGTTTACATTTAAAAACATACAAACAATTTAATATTTGTTTTAAACTTGTGTATTCAGTTTATTAAAAAGATATGACTAATTATAAAGAGACACTTGTTTTGTGCAAGAGTTTTTGAAAAATCTTCCAGTCTCTCTAAAGTTGGACTTTCAACATTGTTTTTGGAAACAAAATTGTATCTTAAAAACTTTATTCATAAGAGATATTTTCTGAGAGATCTATTATGGTGTTAAAAAGAGATCTATTACTTTCTCTGTTTCAATTTAATTGTCGTTATAATATAAATTTTTGTTTTAAAATAAGTGTAGTTTTAGAATTTCAATACATAATTTATTAACAATATAGTCTAGTTTATTTTTATATTGATTGAAATATAGTTAGGTGTATAGATAATGATGTTTTTATTATAGAAATATATTAAATCAAATATTTTCTTAATTCGTGTGTATAAGCTAAAACAACAACTAAAATAATATAGAATGAGTATAAGATATCTTGTTCGGCATGCTCTCATAACAAGACACTCTCGTGACCTCGGATATGACCAGCAAGTGAAGTTATATTTGGTTTGGATGCCACATTGGCCAAAGTTATTTCAAAATGATTAAAGACTAAGGGGGTATATTCAATTAAGTATTTGAGGTGGTTTGTCTTAAAATGATAAATCCACTGTTATTCAAACGTGGATTTTGAAAATCACATTAAAATCCAGTGTTATTGAACTTGTCATTTCATAAAACACTCTAAAATCCACTGTTATTGAACAAAAATTAAGTTGGAGATTTCAGAGTGTTTTAGGTGTTTTTAGAGTGTTTCAGAGAAGTTTCTTAGTTATAAAAATAAAAATCCAAATCCCATGGTTTTAGATGAGATTCCAGAGTTATTTAACAAAAATCACACTAAATCTCAAATTCTCCTACAATTATCTAAAAACTCAATAAAAATCAAATCACTTCAAATTTCAGATTCAATACAACCCCTAAGTGAAATGTTAGTTTAGTACAGCATGTTAATAATAATCGATAAACATCCTAGACCAGGCTTATAGGTTGTAAGATTTGTGAGAGATCTCGGCCCATAACTTTTTGGTATTAAAGAATAAAAAATGTTAATGACAGATTTATGTTAATACACACCTATGTAAAAGTTTTCAGAGTGTGCGCTCGAAAACATTTAAAGGTTGTGTCATTGTGTCACTTGTTCGCATCACTCTTTTCAGCGAATATTCGCATTTATTTTCTTTTACGCTATTGAATGAAAATAATACCTTCTACTAGTTTTTTCTTATAAAGATCATTATGCTATGGAAGAGTAGCAGCAATACTGTTTACAATATATATATAAAAAAAAAAGAGTAACAAAACAAGAACGGACCGTTAGTTGACTTTATTGATAGTTTTTAGGGAAAATTGTTTTTTTGAGCCAAAAACATGGTATCTATGTCTCATTAGGCTAATTTCTATTTTGTACCATTTTTTCCTTTAATACCTTTTCTTTTTTTCTAAAATAAATTAAATAAATAGTTTTACAAACCAAAAAAAATTGAAAAAATAATAATTAGTGATGAAATACCTATATCAAGATAGTGATATTTTTTTCCAGTTTTAAAAATGTTTAAATCATAATTTCATTTTCTCTTCTAAAAAAAGTAGAATTGATATTCTACAAATCAGAAAATGAAATCCACTATTTTCATTGAATCTACTATATTTTGAATATGTGATCTACGTAAATAATAGTACTCTAAAAATATTTAGAATACATGTTCCGCGTCTAACCTACAACTCTAAAATCAGTAGAAATCGAAATCTACACTTTACAAAAAATCTAAAACATGTAGAATTCGAAATCTACACATTACTATAAATCTAAAACTTGTAGAAACGGAGTTTCTACACATTGCTATAAATCTAAAAATCTGTAGAAACCGATTTCTACAGATTTACTAAATTCTACGGATAAGAATAATCAGTTATGAAAATCTGGAAAAAAATATATTTTGAAATATTTTGTTTCCATATAATATTAAAAACGATTTTTCAAAAAAAATATTTTGTTCACTGAATTTTTTTTATATATTTTGTTTTCGGAAAAACGATTTTTACAAATATTCTAATATTTATCAATTGTTTTATTAATTGTAATTTCAAATTTATAATCAAAATTAAGGGTATTATTGCCATTATGAAAATATTTAGCATAATGGGACATAAACTATACAAGATTAGCCGAATGGGACATAAATACCATTTTTTGGGCCCAAAAAAACAATTTTCCCTAGTTTTTAACTTTTTATATATTTGGAGTTTGTTGATACTTGATATATAAGTTAGAAATTAGTAAAACTGATTGTGCATGCGTCTGTTACTATTCGATTCAGGTTAGATTTTGCTTTTAGAAAAATTTCCGATAGGTCATATACAGATGCTGCTTGTATAAGCTCAATATCTTTCGGTTCAATTTTATATGATATGTGGTTATTGGAGTGATTTATGAAAAAAAAATTTAGGGTTTTATATATGATTCTCGCTCAGATATGAAAAAACCAAGCCAAGTCTCTTTCCTTCATTTATCTTATCAAAATTTTGTTTCGTGATTCGGTTTGTATCAGTTTTCTACCCTACTAGTCAAACTATCTAATTGGCAGTTTAGTCTCTAAATAGGTTTACATAAGTACTGAAATTTTCATTTATATCTTTAAAAAAAAATTGTTCATTTATTTTAGTCAGGTCATATCATGGGGACTAGTTATAAATTATAATCCCATTTCATCGTACTAATGTCCGTTAATCAGCCAGTTTATTGCGACAAGCACTAAATTTATGAACGTAACAGATCACACGAGGACTGGAAATGGAAGACAGAGAACAGGTAGTAATAACCGGATATTCAACCGGCGGCGCAGTTGCAGCACTCACCGCACTTTGGCTCCTCTCAGTACCTTTGTCGCCGTCATACCCTCTACTCTGCATCACCTTCGGCTCTCCTTTGCTCGGCAACCAATCTCTCTCTTCCTCAGTCTCTCGATCACATGTAGCCCAAAATTTCTGCCACGTGGTTTCCATCCACGACCTCGTTCCCAGAAGAAACGATGAACAACTCTGGCCCTTTGGAACATATCTCTTCTGTTCCGACAACGGAGGTCTATGCCTAGACAATGCTGCTTCAGTTCGTAGGATGTTTCATATACTCAACTCAACAGGAACTCCGAAAGTTGAGGAACGTCAAAGGTACGAACATTACGTGTCTACACTCTCTCACCAGTTTCTCATATCTAGAAGCTCTCTTAGTGAGAATATCTCAGACAATAGCTACAAAGCTGGTGTTTCATTAGCTGTGGAATCTCTTGGATTCTCTGATGATCACCCAAGTGGTGTATCAGTTAAAGAATGCATAGAAACAGCCACAAGAATGAGTCGTGCTAGGATTGAGAGAGCCAGTGAGTTAGCTATTGAGCTTGGTGATGTCTTGCCATCAAGACTAGAGATTCAGTGGTACAAAGACAGTTGCGACGCGTCACCAAAGAAGCTCGGTTACTACGATAACTTCAAATTATACTCAAATCAAAGAGAGTTAAAGGTGAACATGAGCCGCGCAAAGCTAGCTAAGTTTTGGGACGGTGTGTATGAAATGGTGGAGACGAATGAATTGCCTCCTGATTTTGATTTCGAATTGAAATGGCTATTTGCAACGCAGTTTTACCAGCTCTTGGCCGAGCCACTGGACATTGCGTACTTCTACAAGTACAAATATTCAAGGACTGGTAGCGGTCACTACATGGAGAATGGGAATAGACCCAAAAGGTATTTACTGTTTGATAAGTGGTGGAAAGAAAGAGGAGAGTGTCGTAGAGTGAAGACTGCGAGAACTCAATATGCTAGCACTACTCAGGATACTTGCTTTTGGGCTAAGCTTGAGGAGGCAAAAGAGTGGTTGGATGATATGAGAAGCGAAGGTACCGGTGCGCAGAGGCGAGCTTTGTTATGGGAAAAGATTGTTGGATTTGAGAGCTATGCTGATACATTGGTTAAGATGAAGGACGTTTCGCTTGATGTTCTAGCGGATAACTCGAGTTACAGTGTGTGGGTGAGGAAGCTGAGAGAGTTCAAAATGGATAATGGAATAGGAATGGTTGTTGATGAGAGTGCCGCAATGGAGACCAATCTAATTTATAACGATCTCTATCGAATGTTGTTCATCATGTTTATGTAATATTTTATGATGTATGCTACTATTCTGAAATAATCTTCATCATTTATGTTTAATAAGTTTATGCAATTGAGTTTCTAATGTAAGCTATTAGTCTAAAACCAGGATTCATGTTTATCTAATCTCCTATACATGTAGTATAAGGTAAGCTATTTTCAGGACTAAACTAAATAAGTACATTGAAAAATGTTCAGACCCACATAGGATTCTTGGAGATTGCCATAAAACACATGATCCAAGATACTCTATTCCCCATTCAGATTTTCTTTTCCAAGTACCCCTTTTCTGTGTAATAAATCAAATAAATTCAAGTCAAAGTTTAGAGAAGGGGTCCTTTTTCTACAAAATTTTCTGTTTTCTTGTTTCATCCTCTACTCGATCAGTTTCTATTCAGATACCTTACATAACATTTTCATACTAAGTGATATGACTCGCACAATTTCCGATCATTACCATCTTTGACCAAATTAAACTTCATCTTTCTGGCGAATTAATATAGTATGTGTTAAAGATTGTAATGTGAATAGAAAAATATTTTACATATTATTACTGATTATTGATACAATTATATTTCCTACCATTTTTGTTTCAACTATTTGTTTTAATATAATGTGAATACATTTTCTCTTATAATGAATATTGTATAATATGTCTCAAGAGAAAATAGACATGTAATTGTATTTTTAGTAATCGTGCAACCTCCATTAACTAAGCCGTACAAATAGCTCAATGTACACCAAATAACCCTTCTCTCCCGAGAGGTCATAGGCTTCTTAGTTCGCTTCGAAACAATCTCCAAGACTATATATATTAAACTAACCATTTTTAATTCAAATATCTTATTATTTAAACATATCAAAGATTCAAAACCCTTAAACCTGTCTCCCCCAAGAAGCAACAGTAAGTGCACCCTTACGAGGCAATTGCTCCCTACACGCCCTCCACTCTACAGCCTACACGTGTAACACCCTCTCCACATGCACAAACTCACGCACACATTCATGGATGCGTATATAATACATTCTTGTTGTGAGAGAGAGAGAGAGAGAGAGTAGAGAGAGATATGGAGAGAACAGAAGCATTGACGTCATCGTTTTTATGGCGGCCAAATGCAAACGCAAACGCAGAGATAACGCCGAGCTGTCCAAGATGTGGATCATCCAATACAAAGTTCTGTTATTACAACAACTATAGCCTCACTCAACCTCGCTACTTCTGCAAAGGCTGCCGAAGATATTGGACCAAAGGCGGCTCCCTCCGCAACGTGCCTGTAGGTGGTGGCTGCCGCAAATCCCGCCGTAACAAATCCTCCTCGAGTAACGCTAAAACCGGAGTAACCGCTAGTTCATGCAGCTCTGGTGGTGGCTCGCCAAACATAGATCTTGCTCTTGTTTACGCCAACTTCTTGAACCCGAAGCCTGACGAACCCACACTTCAAGAAACATGCGGTTTAGCCACAGGTGCTTCGATGGAACCCTCGTGGAGTATGGACATCGGTGATGGTCATCATCATCATCATCATCATCATCATCATCATCACTATGATCATCAGGTGGAACACACTGTGGAGGAATGTGGTTATAATGGGTTGCCTCCGTTTCCTGGTGAAGAGCTTCTTTCTATTGACACTAATAGTATTTGGTCTGATGCTTTATTGATTGGTCATCACCATGTAGAAGTTGGTGGTGTAAATCCGGCTCAGACTGTTCATGAACCGGTGATTCATTTTGCTGATGAATCCAATGACTCTACCAACTTCTTGTTAGGAAGCTGGAGCCCTTTTGACTTCTCAACCGATGGATGATGTTCCATATTTGCAGAAAAGGGAGTTTATATTCTACATATCATACATAACATATACACATTTATATGAAGATCTTATGGATTATTTCATGTAAAGTTAAGAGAGTCGATAATTAATGTACAAATTTAAGGGGTAATATACATAAGCTACAATTTTATTATTTTGGTAGTGATTCTCGACCTAAATATGATGCTATAATAAGTCGTTTTCAAGATTTGCCCAAGAATACCACGTGGGAGGTCCTTGTCTTTTGGATTCAATTGAGATTTTCTTGTTACTTGAACTTGCAATTCACTGAAAGTGAGACGCACGTGTATCATGGGGCACGTGTGAGAGTTGTTGTGTCTCTGGCCTCTCTCTCTGTGTGTATAGATCTTCTGTTAAAGGTGTCAGAGAAAGAGCATATTTGTTCCTACTTTGCCTTTTAACTTCTTTCTACAATTATTCAGTTGGTTTTTATTGCCACAGACATTATTGTTCGCTTTAAACAAGTACCATAGATTGAAAATAAAATATGAATAAAGTAAATTTCTATGTTTTTCTACCTCTCACACACAGAAGAAATATGTAATTGATTGTATATTTTTAGGTGTACAACATTATACTGATGATAATGAAAGAAAAAAACACGAACCAAGTCGTTAGTCTTGAGTCTCTTGACTGGTCAAACAATCATATTATCAATGTGATCTGGCAATATTCATGATTTATTAAGGATAGTCTACATGTGAAATCCAATTCTATATGGAGTTAAACATTTATAGCTCTAAATATGCAAGCTGTTATGAGTACGTAGGACAAGCCCTGATAGTCCAACTTATACTAACAACTGTCAAGAGCCAAAGAGGTAGAGAACAATTTCTATCATCAAGAACGAAGAAATAATCTCGCCACCATATAAATAATCAGTAGCACTTTAAGGTGATGTTTTCGGTCGCTTAGTATAATTTTCTCGGAAATTTAATTACGTAATATTTCTAAGCAGATATATATATATATATTGATTGTAGGGAACTTAAAACATGTAATTAGATTGTTAAAAGAGAAGAAAATAAATTATAGAAATTGGTGAACTAGAATGGAGGAAATTCTGCAACTTGTGTTCAGAGGCAAATAAGTTAACGTGGGAAGTTGTTTAATGTTGAGTTTCGTGCGTCACACACGTTCCCGCATATCTCCACTTGATCCAAGGAAAAAGTGATGAAAACTCTTATTACTATACTCCCTCTGTTTTTTTTTATAAATCATTTTAGAATAAATTTTTTGTTCTAAATTATATGACAATTTCGGTTTTCTATATAAAATTTAGTAACAGTTAATGTTGTATGACCAATGATAATATGTCTTCTATTTTTTCATTGGTTGATTTGTACTTAGGTAAATAATTAATGATGTTTTTGTTTAGAAAATATAAGAAATTTATGTTTTTATTAATCTATGTGCAAGGTTCTAAAACGACTTATAAAAGAAAACGGAGGGAGTATAAAACAATTATACATTTATATTAATTTAAAACGAACATATGTAATCATATATCCTTGTCAATTTATTTGGCTTGAATTTTAGTATTCTAATTTTTTATGTTCGATCGTGTATGGACCCAAACCTGGGTGATTTATTTATGACCAGGATGAAGTTTGGGTGTTTAATGATAAAGATGCACTTCATAATCTATATTCTCTCCCTCTCATGAAGATGCATATTTTTCACAAAAAAGTTCAGAAAAATATTTTTTTACATATTTTAACATTTTTATCAACGAATAATAATTACTTGTCAACTTTGAAAAGTATTAATTATATTTTTGAATTCTTATTATTTTATAATTATATGAAATAGATAATTTCAAAAAAAAACTATGCATTTACAATTGAATTTAATATATTTACTAAATTCTAAAATATACATTATTTTAAAACATAAAGAGTAAGTATTCCAAGTTTTGAATGCCGAGGAGACTTCCTTATAATGATCACAGAACTTTGTAAATTTTGAATGTAGTATTTTTAATTGTCAAAAACTTCGAATGTTTACAAACCGCACTGCTCCACACCACCACGTAGTTTATGATAACAAAAAAAATTATATATATATATATATATATATCTATTTTTTTTTTTTTTGGTCAAACCTTTTCCATTAAAACTTAAAACAGAACATTGTTGTCAATCTCTGAGAGATTGTTTGAGTACTGAAACAGAGAGTTTTTAGCCAGCGAATCCGCTTGGACGTTACAGACTCGAGAGATAAACTGAAACGAGATAGAGTTGAAGGATTTACTCAACACGCCTAGGTCATGGAGAATCCCTCGAAGAGAAATCACAGACTTGTTTCCTGTGATTAAATCAATGAGACTTTTGGAATCTGAAAAACAGATCACGTCTTTGATGCCTGAGGAGACAGCCTTCGAGAGACCTGTCCGTAGCGCCAATGCTTCTGCTACCAAGGCTGAAGCTATATAACGCCTGTTTTCTGTTCCTTGGAAGAGGTGTGTGCCTATCGAGTCTTGACAGACCCAGCTCAGCCCACCTGCAAGAGTAGAGCTATTCCAAGCAGCATCTGAGAACAGCATACTAGCATTTGTTGGTACCTGAGGAGGTAAGCTAGAGGTTTGACAGTCTTTAGATGAAACAGAGGGTTGTTTTCGTGGTGGTAGCGAGTTCTGCCACTCTTTTGCCGCCTTAATTGCTTTAACCATCATTTCTGTTTCCGAGAAAGACTTATCTTCGAACATCAACTGATTCCTGCTAGTCCACAAGACCCAAAGAATCCAAGGGTACAAGGGTTTAGACAGACCTGCGGGCGGAAGATTAGTCATGCGGGAACATGCTGTAAGCACTTCTTCCATCGTGTTACACGAGCAGCTTGAGGGAATCGCCATTGCCGGGGCCAACTCCCAAACTTTCCTTGCCGTCGGGCAGTCAAACATGACATGAAAGATCGATTCATTTGCCCCGCATCTCTTGCATTTGCCATCCACTTGGATACCTCTTCTAACCAGTGCTTCTCCCACCGCCATTGCGTTATTGTTCAATTTCCACAAGAACTGTCTGATTTTTGGTGAGCACTCCACATTCCAGACATACCTTTTCCAGTTGAAGGAGGATGTCTGATTTCCATTATTTATTTTTGTCAGAGCGTATCCTGATTTGGTCGAGTAGTTGCCAGACTTCTCTGGTAACCACACGAGCTCATCATCTAAAAGGTCTTCACTCGGGATCAACTTCAAGATTTGGGCTTCGTATTGTGGCAAATGGAGTCTAATGTCGCTTAAGTTCCATCTATCTGAGTTCGGTAGCATGAGGTCCTTCACTCTGAGGTTCACATTCTGCTCAGTAGGAGGGCCGATAGGGGTTAGTTGTTGATCTGTTGATAGCCACTTATCGCTCCAAACACTAATGCTTGCGCCATCTCCCACACACCAGCTCATACCCTTCCTGATTACCTCACGGCCCGCCAGTATCCCTCTCCAACCGTGAGACGCTGCATTTGGTGCTGAGCAGGAGAGTAGATCCGCATCTCGGCAGTACTTATTGAGCAGGATTCGTCCTAGTAAAGAGGTCGGATTTTTCAGAAGTCTCCACGTGTGCTTCGCTAGGAGGGCGTCGTTGAAGACTTCGATTTCCCTGAACCCCAGTCCTCCCTCGCTCTTCGGGAAAGTCAGTCTATCCCAGGAAACCCAGCTCATTTTCCGGAGTTCAGGCTTCACATCCCACCAAAAGCGGGTTAGAGCCGACTGTATTTGTTTGCATAAGGAGACCGGAAGCTTGAAGCAAGACATCGCGTACGTCGGCATGGAGGCCAAGACTGCTTTGAGAAGCACCATTTTCCCCGCACCTGATAAGAACCTGCTTGTCCAGCTCTGAGCACGCTGCCGTATACGATCAACAATTGATGCGAAAATATCTCTCTTCTTCCTTCCGAAATGCTCCGGGAGCCCGAGGTATTTCCCTATACCTCCTTCATTGTTGATGTTCAGTTCCCTTTTCACCCGCGTTCTACACTCCTGGTTCGTCTTTGAAGAGAAAGTTACAGCTGATTTGGTGCGGTTTATACACTGTCCCGATGCTTTCTCATACCTGTCTAAGATAGAGAGGAGTGTAGTGCAGCTTGTTGCATTCGACTTACCAAAGAACATGGTATCGTCGGCAAACAAAAGATGATTTATTGGCGGGCAGTATCGTCCAACTTTTATTCCCGGCAGTGTCCCATCCTCAAGGGCTTTATTGCACAGTCCCGAGAGCACCTCTGTGCACATGATGAAGAGATACGGAGACAGCGGGTCGCCTTGCCTAAGTCCTCGTGACGGGCAAACTCTTCCTTGTGGACCACCATTTATAAGGAAGGAATATGATACCGAAGATACACATTCCATAACCCATGAGACCCAAGTCTCGTGAAAACCCATCCGCCTTAAGACCTCTTTTAGAAAGCTCCACTCTATCCTATCGTAGGCCTTGCTCATATCGGTTTTAACCGCCATCGAGACATGTTTTTTTGCTCCGGACTGGCGCAAGTAGTGAAGAACCTCATGTGTAATCAGCACGTTATCCGCTATAGCTCTTCCGGGAACAAAGGCCGACTGGGACGGTGAGATCAGGATGTGGAGCAGAGGCTGTAGCCTTCTTGACAGAATCTTCGCTATGATCTTGTAATGGGTGTTACACAAGGCGATTGGTCGGTAGTCGGAGACCTTTTTTGCTGCTGTCCCTTTAGGAATGAGTCTAAGGTGTGTTTCGTTCTGCCTCGGATGGAGGAAGCTGGTGACGAAGAACTCTCGTATATCTCGGTAGATGTCCTCTCCGATCACATCCCAAAAAGTTTGATAAAACCCAGCCGAGAAACCATCAGGCCCAGGGGCTTTATCCGAGTTGATCGAGAAGACAGCAGCTTGGACTTCTTCTATGTCTGGGATACTGATCAGTTTGTGGTTCATCTCTGCAGTGACTCTGGGTGAGATCGCTTCTCTGACCACTTCTTCTGACTCAGCGTTTCGAGCAGAAAATAGTTGTTGGTAAAAGAAAGCAAAGGCGTTAACGATTTGATTTTCTTCATAGAAAGCTTGCCCCGCCTCATTCTCAATAACTGAGAACTTATTACAGGCCCTCCGACCTCTTGTAACTGCATGGAAATAGCTAGAGTTTCTGTCTCCTCCATTGAGCCATTGAACTCTGCTTCTTTGCCTCCAAAAAGCCTCTTCCTCCGCATAAGCGCTCTCTAGTATCTTTTTTAGTTCTTCAATACGTTCCGTATTTGGAGTGAGGTCCGACAGGGCTTGTTCCAGGAGAGACTGGTTAGCGCAAATGTGGTCCTTGGCCGAGGCTGCCTGTGTTTTCGCCCAGTCCACTAAATTCCGTCTAACCTGGTTCAGTTTCGTAAGAACCGAATCAGTATCAGAGCTCTTCCAAGTATCTTCCACTAGCTTACGGATTTCCGGTTTCTCACTGAGCCTCCTGTCATACCGAAACATGCCCTTCTTTTTCTTCAGATGCTGATCAAAATGTGTGAGGAGCGGGCGATGATCGGATCCTTCAAAACGAAGGTATTCGCATCTTGCTGCGGGAAACATCTCCATCCACTCCAGGTTAGCCATAGCTCTGTCTAGGCGTGATTGAATGAAGTGGGAATATCTTGTTCCTCTCCAGGATAGGGAATTACCAGAGAACTGGAGGTCCCATAGCCCGTGTTGTGAGACAAAATTGCGGAAAGCCAGAAAAGACCCCTCCCATCTCAAAGGCCCACCAACTTTTTCAGTGTTGTCTAGGAGGTCGTTAAAGTCGCCGGTTAGGAGCCATGGTTCTGTGCGCCCTAACCCAATACCCGTCATAAGATGCCAAAAGCTTGGCCTGTCTTCTTTGTTGGGAGCTCCATAAATGTATGATACAAAAAACTTTTTATTATTGAACTCAATCCTTGTATCAATTACATTCGGAGATGAGAATAAGACTTCAAGCTGCACACAATCTTTCCATGAGAGGGCTAAACCCCCGCTTAAGCCCACTGGTGGAACTGTGAAATGATTCTTGAACTCGGTGCCCTTGTACATCTTGAAAACATCTTCATCCTTCCTTTTAGTCTCCATAAGGAACATAATATCCGGGGAGTTCTTGGAGCGGAACTCCTTTAGCCGTCGAACTGTCAAGTCGCTCCCAATACCTTGACAGTTCCAGCTCATATTGACTAAGGAAGAGGTTTTGGAGCGGACCGAAAATCCGTTCCTTTTTTCTTAGTTGCCGGTATTATGGTAGTTCGCGGTTGAGCAACTCCCGCTGCCTTAGACGTGCCTGCCCCGCTAGCTCCAGAGCTCTTTGTTTGTTTCCTCCTCGGTGAGCTTTGAGTCTTAGTGACTCTTCTCCTCTTTAGGGTCAGGCCTTGGACCGGGCTTCTGGGGCCTCTTTTTTTGGTCCCCGGTGGGATTGAGCTCTTACTCTTTCCAGTCTGGCTTCGTGTAATGATCAGTTCTTGTGGGTTTAGAGCTGCTGGCTGTAGATTAAAGCTTCCTTCCTCCTCTGAGTCGAAGAGAGGTCCTAGTCGAAGAGACACGTGCACTCTATCTTCGCTGAGGGTTCGTATAGGAGAGCGATCCTGAGACGCATCATAGTTATCACCATTGGTCTGCCCTTGATTTCGTGAAGTAGACGGTATGTTAGTACCCTCCCCGATAGGCATAGTCTCTTCCAGATACTGAATGTCGACTTCTTGTAGCCTTCCTGATTCTACATTTGCAACTCCATCCTGTAGTAGGGGGACTCGCTCTGTCGGGAGAGAGAGCCGTGCTAGAGCCGAGCGACGTTCAAGTGAACGTATACTACCTTCTCCTGAATTCTGTCTATGTGCCTGCAGGTTGGCTTGTAGGTTCGAATCCCCCTCTCTCTGGGGTCTCGGGGAAGGAGTGTGTGAGACGAGGGAATGGGCTGATTTGGAGTTAACTCTTTGCTGAGATCCACTTCCCACTGGCCTCCATTCCGTTCTTGGGGTCTGAGAAGCCACTTTAGACTGCACTTCATTGCGGCCAGAAGAGGTATCATCCTTTGATAAGGAGAGTCTCTCTCGTGCCGGGCGTCGACTTACTTCCTCTGTTTTCCCATTCCTACGTGAGCTAGCATTGTGGTTTGGGTCCCTTCTAGCTCCATAATGAAATCTGAAGTTCTTCTCACTCTGCCAGTCCACTTCCCTACTAGAGGGTCGTTGCCATTGAGATGAGTCAGCTCGGGATTGTTTCCTCTCAAACGCCTTTCTCCTGTCTGCATCCAATCTGTCTAGAGTGCGAGATTGGGATATCCCTATCCTTTGTGAGCCAGAGTCTCTGCCATTTGCTACGGCTCTCTGAGTAGGGCAGTCTTCCTTTTCATGGGATAGGGAATAACATATGAAGCAGTGCTTCTCCAGATTGTCGTATTCCAACTCAACCTGTTTGATCTCACCTGAGGGTAGGCTGATATCCAAATTCATCTCCAGGGGTTTCAACCCATTTATGAGGACTCTGATTCTTCCTTTCTCCACTTCGTAACCATCTACTGGACCCAGTTCATTGCCAATGGTAACAAGGGAGGTTTTTGTCCAATAATGTAGAGGAATCCCATGGATTGTGATCCAGAAGGGGATTAGTGCTGGGAAGAAGTCTGAGATTATAGGTTCCCAACGCTGGAGAATAATCATCCACCTCTTGAAGTGGAACGGAGCTTTCGCCAGAATCATCTGTAGATCTCTCTCCGATTCGAATTTGAACTGGAATAGATTTGGTCCGAGATCTCGTCCTGTTATAGAGCCCGACACCCGCCATTGTTGGAGGAAGAAGTCCACCAACGCTCGAGTTTTTTGGATCTTGGGGTTAGTGACCCGGCCAATCAGCGTGAGCTTATGTTCTTCTATGAGAGAAGCTGTATCCACTTGGGGAATCTTAATAGGGGGTCGGCGAGCTTCTCTAGGTGGGTCTGGGATCCACTTTCCTTTATCAAATCTTGAGTTTCGATAAGCCATGGTAAACTCCAACAGTATTCAACTGTAAAAAAGATAAATCTTCTAAACTGCAGTGAGGCAGTAACTTCCAAATCTACGTAAGTAGAACCTTAGAGACAAGGTAAATAGTGAGACTGTACTAGACAGTAAGATGGGTCCAGCTGAAGCAAGAAAGAGTGATTTCGTTGGCCATATCGATCCAAGCATTTAAATCAAGTCTTCCATAACAACATCTTCCCAACCAGATCTGCAATAAATGACTCATTTGATTGACTTTCAGTGACCGTGGTGGGAGAGAGTGTGCTTCAGGGAACTAAAAACTGTGCGAGATTTACGTCGCCGGAAAGTAGTTGCGGTGGTTCATTTCAAACTTGCGGTGGTTGACGGGGGTAGAAGCGGCTGCGGTGAAAAGGGTTGACAAAAGGAAAAGTTATCGGGAAAGGTGCCTGGGAGAAAAGTTACAAAAGGAAAAAGGTTTATATATATCTATTTATCTCTTTGTTTTTGTTACTATTATGATCACACCACAATTATTATACAGTTGTCATGCTTGTTGCCATTCAAACCCAAATTAGAAACTAACATTAATGATCACATAAATGTGACTCAGGGATAGCTGATTAGCTTTATTTTTCGACAGTGAAAACAAAAATTATGCTTTTAAGGAAATGAAGCAAGGGATGGAATAACAATCGGGATAATCCTAGATCAAAGTAAAATCCAGTTTCCCTTACCATACTCATGTAGATCAAAACTTTATTTATATCCAAACTGTGATTTTGCTAATGGGATAGAACTTATGGTAAAAAAAGTTCATACTCCTGTTCTAAAACAATTCATGGTTAAACCATGATAAATTTAGCAAAATCCCAGTTTTGATATAAATAAAGCTTGAGGAAAGAAAAACAAACATATGGGGATCGAATCAAAGGTTAAACCACCACCATTGAATCAAAGTCTCCGTGTCAACTTAACGTCCTTATACATGATTTCAAGTTTCAACATTACATGGAATTCACTAAACTAAAAGTCTCAACCATATATTTTATACGGTCGCATTTACATGTAATGTACTTGTTGATTTTTTTGGGTCAATGTATGAATCAGTTGATATGTATAAAATTTAAATGCATACACAGTAACACAGGTGACAGGTTTGTGTATGTCACGCGCCTGTATCTTTAAAATGTAGCTGAATTTTTTGTCAAATGTTTGGATTCTCTCTCCATGCCGTTTAACTACAACTGCAATTGGTAGTCGAAGGAGGGGACCAGCTTCATAGTTTCTTAGTAACTCCTTTTAGATTGCGACATGGTTTCTCGTAAGATTTGACTTTTGATTTACGACATTTATTATATACAATTATCAGTTATAACATATGCAACTTCCCTATATTTAATGTGATATAGCCATATACTAAGCATGGCGGTCATTACTCAGCTGCTTGTGTTTCTTTTTTCCTAATCGGGTAATTTTTTTTTTTTTTTTTGAACACATCCTAATCGGGTAATTAAAAACGGACTTTTCATGCAATATATACGGGTTTAATATATTTGGTTAACAAATCATTTGGAACATTTAAAAAGAGGCATCAAATAAAATACTGTATATAATACCATGATACAGTTAGATCCTTACTTTGGACTCGCATACAAGGACTCTGTAAATGGACCATGACCATTACTTTGCATGTACTGTGAAACACTTCTATCCTTATAATATGATGTGTAAAACAAAAAATCTTGGATACTAAATTTTAAAATGAATTTGATCTCAAGGATTTTTTAATGTCAAACGTTTGGAATTAGCTACGTGGTGGCTTTCTGGTTATTGTTTCAGGACAAGACGTTAAACTCACACTTTTGGAAAGTTAAATTTAGCTTTGGCCAGCTGAATTTCCCGCTGGATTGGTTTTCTCAAGTTTAAATACTCCCTCCGTTCTGATAAAAATGACGTTTTAGAACTGTTCTTTTGTACCATATATATCTGACGTTTTCCTAAAAACTCGGTGAAATATAATAGTAGTGACTTCACTTACCCTTTATATTATTCTTTTTAACGAATTGAAACGTTTGCATTAATTAATGAACGAGGATAGAAAAGGTATTGTGCAACGTTTCTTGTTTGGTGTGAAAGTGTGTAAAACGTTAAATATAAGAAAACGGAGGTAGTAATTAGTTCACCCACAACAATTAGTCGGAGTTGTTTGTATTGTCGATGAGATGTGTTAGTTTCATCTTATACGATGCAAGTTGAACCTCAGATCCTCCAATTTGGTGTTTTGTCCGAATCACGTAAGGTTTTTATTTATTTATTTTATAGACCCAAACAAAGTTAATTTTCTCACGTGAAATGACATTGCACTCATGTTCTCGCCAAGACCATGTTCCCTGATTGGTAAAACCGAGGTCTATAGATACAGAGGTTATTGCTATAAATGCATTCAAGTGCTTTACATTCATATAGAAATTGATCTCTAAAAGCACAATTTTTCTGAATGCAAAGTGTTTTCGAAACATATCTTTTAAGTTTTTATGCATACATTTCTGTTAATAAAAAAAACTATGATGTAATCGCATTGGTTATCCATTCAATAAGAACGTGAAGTTGAAAGAGATGGTCTCGATTATTTTTGTGGAAATGAACAAACTAAGAATACAAACAAAGAAACCTTTAACAACAACGAGGAATCCAAATTTAAGCAAAAAAAAAAAAAAACAACAACAACGAGGAAGCATGTAACTTGTGATTCCATTTATTGCTTTGCAGTTTCTCATAATTTCGTAATCCCCACTGTTATCTACATGATGATGAACCTTTGAAAGATATAACAAACACAATAGTAAATCTGAATTTGAGCAAAAAAACAAGCCATTCTATTTTTTGAATGAACTTATACGAGGAAAATTTCTCAAAGAATTATTTGGATGAGGATCAATCTAAGCATATTCGTTCCTTGTTCTATCTTGATGTTCAAGCAGCATACGAAGCATACAAATTTCTTGGGACACAAGGTGATTCCCTCCAAACCTTAGCGTGAAGCTTAAGCAATTCCTTCGCCTTTTCTTTAGTCTTGTTTCCGCAACTCACTTGAAGCACCAAACACATCTTCGCTACAACTCCCAATTGCAACATCTCCTGCAACAAACAAGGCGTAGCGCAAAACTTCCCAATGGAAAGCAAAACCCTAACCGCTCTTTCACTAGTTATCTGAGAGACCCTCAATATCTTCTTAGACACAACCGCAATAGCCGCACCATGATTCAAAAACTCTGCTCTTCCTTCAGCACACTGACATAGAATATCAAGAACCACCATAGCCATCTCTGAGTTCCTTCTCTCGGATGAGAAAGTTTCATCCATCAGAAGCTCTATTATCATAGAGACCGCTCCAGCTGCCACAGCCTTGTGCCTATTCCTTCCCCATGGACATATAATCACCAAGATCTGCATAGCTGATGTCGTTGCCTTGTGAGAGATCTGATCATTCAAGATCTGAACCACTTCATTGAAAAGCTCACGTTCCAACAATATGATCTGCATGGGATCCGCAATTTCAAGAATCTTCTTGAGGAGAAAAGTTGCATAGGCTCTTGACTCGTAGATCCCATGTTGCATAATCTTAGTCAACGTCATTACAAGATTAGTTCCCTTCTTGTTGTTTAAGAGACTCTTGCGTGCTTCCTCCGATGTGTCGAGATGGTAGAGTATGCTTAAAGCTTCGTCCAATAAGCTCCTCGAAGAATCAAACCGGTTCTCCAACATGTTTGACTGACACAAAACGTTGCATGTATCTACGGAGTTGCTGATGATCTTTGCCAAGAACTCTGGAACTCCTGCGGCTTCAAAGCACCTCTTGTTCGTTGGATTCTCCGACACTATTTGACGTAGCCGTTTAAGGCATTTGACTTGATTTTGATACGAAGATGAAGAATCTTTGATGAGTTTTTCGATCTCGGGCTTAGAGATTAGAGGTTTTGGTGTTGCGATTCTCTCAATGCCGTAGGATATGTTGAGCGTACACCAAGATTGGATTAGACGGCGAAGAGTGTGATTTGGTGTGAGATCGGTCTCGGTTATGACTTGTTTGGTGACCGGACATGAGTTATTCTTACCGGTGAAGAGCCATTTCTCGATGCTGTCTCTGTCGTAGGTTATCCCGGTGGAAACTATGACCGGGTCCTTCATGATATCTAGAGAGATTGGACATAGGAAGAAACAAGGAATCTCTATCTCTTGATCCATATAACTCGCCGGAAAATATGAAAAAGTAGTGAATGTTGATGAATAAATGGATCAAACAAAGGATTTCAAGAAATGAAGCTTTTGCTACCAAAGTGTAGTAGTTGGGATTTAGGAAATGTGAATTGTATTGAATAAGTTAGTAAGAAGAGAGAAGAAGAGTAGGGTTTTATATTATAAAAGATTGGAGAAATATTCAGAGTTACAAAAGTCAATACACGGAAAATACAAGTATTTGTAAACGCTTTTTGGATAGTTGTCCTATTTATTATTCTACTATGGAACGTATAATATAGATTTGACTTTTTGGTTATTAAAGAAAATCGATAACAAATGTTTTTATATTTAAAGTGAGACGTATGGAGAGTATTGAATTGTCAAAGAGATTCGATTACGGCGAAGAAAGTGTAAATTGTAACGAAGTCACTGGAAGATTGGTCGTGGCGGTGTTGAAGCCAAGTGGTTTGTATGCTTTGTTTTTCGTTTTTACTCACATTTCATATTTTTGCTTATTCCTCGCATCTTTTCTTGCCATCCTCTATGTGATTTTGTAATTTACTTTATTTTTTTGAAAAAAATATAAACTCTGTTTCTTTTATTCATACAAAAGCTAAGATTGACAGCATATTTCAAAACTTGATATTACTGTTGGAAGCGTAATGTAGAGGAAGATTATTGGGTTATTGTCTGCAAAAAATGGTTTTTGTTTTCTTTTGGTGATGTTCTCTTTTGGTGCAGACAAAACCTAGAGTGCCAACAACAGTTGGATTGTACTTTGTTTCAGGTGACAACTGTGATGATGGATTTAGACCCATGTTCATGGTTATGCTCTCCTTTGTTTCTTTTTTTTATTGGCCCTTTTTCACGATGTTATGAATATTTGCTATTTTTGGTTAATTTTCTTTTTTTTTATTTTCGTATTTGTTTGCTCCTTGATCTCGGTGTCAGTGGAGAAGATGTGGCGCATTGGCAAATGTCTAATAAAACAAAGATTTTTTTTAAAAAAATGCTCATGAAGAATTTTTTAAATGAACAAAATAAAAAATTGCTACTAAAATAATTATTTTATAAATTTCTTTGCTTTTGCATCTCTTTGAAAAAAAAAAATAATTAAAAGCGAGAAAGCATATACCAAAAGTGGGATGTATTGTCTCGGTGGGAATCAATTTGCTAGTTACTACTACATACCACTTGGGTATTAAGTCATATCTTTGGATTGCAATGCTTTTGTAATTAATATTTGCATACACTGATTAAAATAGTCAAACAATATGTTTTATTATAAATTAAATGATTAATTTTTTTTTGATCAAAATTAAATGATTAATAAAATTATGAGATTTGTTATTTAAAAACCTTTATTTTATTCATTATTTTTTTGAGGGAGAGCGAAGAAAATGACTTCAATTTGTACCCGAAAAAGTTTTGCTGTAAGTATTTTTCTCCGGATATTTTATCAGACATGTAAGTTTTTTTTGTAAGTATCACATTTGACCATAGTTTTTGGTACCCCCCCCCCCCCCCCCCCCCCCCCCCCCCCCCCCCCCATCTTTATCTTTCACAACCGAATAATATTTTCTAATATATTTCAAACCGAATATCGATACTAACACTTCTGTATAACTAAAAAGTGAATGTCAAGGAATCAAATTCGTCCGACCACTAACGTGAATATTAACTTCCGGATGAGGACGAATGTGAACAAGTAACTGATTAAACCCTTTTTTGGTAAAAGGGCATTAGTAACTGATCAATTTGTTTAAATTATTTAACTAATTCCCACAAACCGGTCAAAAAGACCAATATGTAAAGAAACAAGCGGTCGTTTTAAAAATCGCTATCAAGAATGAGTTTGTTCTTTGTGCCAGCAAAAGAACGTTTTTATTAATTGAGATCGCTGACTTGTCTTTCTTTGAGAAAATGTAAGATAACTACATTTTTTGGTCAATCAAGTGAAACCATGATATGCGCCAATGGTAAAACAAAAAGTGTAGACATATAGAACAACCCTAAGTCAATTAAGTATTACATATACATGTATTCAAATATTCATACAAGATAATAAAACTGCTGACGTAGTTATTAGTATGTCAAGATGGGCAATGGAAAGCATGGTCTTTGTTCTCGGTTGATTTATTCTATATAATTTGGGTACGTTGGAAT
Source organism: Brassica juncea (assembly GCA_018703725.1). Lineage (NCBI taxonomy): Eukaryota > Viridiplantae > Streptophyta > Magnoliopsida > Brassicales > Brassicaceae > Brassica > Brassica juncea. Next base: position 68,657,568 of record CM031936.1, on the reverse strand, counting down.
ATTGGATAATATACATTGAGGTCGTCTAATACAAGTTGATAGGTAATTCAAGTTAAGCCCATAAGATAGATTTTGCCACGGTGGAATATATAAGTAGTACGTATAAAAATTTAAATAGGAATGAGTGGCGTAGAGATGATTTATTTGACATGGGACCAAGACGAAAATGAAGTGTATACAGCTAAAATATATTTAAAAAAAATATGGTCAGAAAATAGACAGCTTCATACAGGCTACCACATGGGACTGGATTGAAATATAGAAAATTTGGACATCACATTATTGGCATTCTACATCTTCTTGGGCACATAAAACAGATTGTTATTGTTATTTTGCATTCCTATAGAAAACTATGCTGTTAAATTAGCAGATTCAAACCAAAATAATAATCCCCCAAATTTTCTACATAACTCTTCTTTCTTGATTTGCCCCAAAAAAAACTCTACTTTCTTGATGTGCAAGCTATATAAATTTGCAGTGTCTTCAATGCATAACCATTGGAAGATTTGTCTTCATCACTTGGCAGTGTGATTAGACATAGAAAGTAAAACACATACTTCACTAATAATAGCTTCTTCATCATCATTGTAGTTACCCTAAACAATTCCAACATGTCACTTTCTTTTCTATTTTTATTTTCCTCGGCCCAAAATGGAAACTATTAATACTTCCGTTCCGAAACTTCCTTTCTTGGAAAAGATCCATCGTCACATTATCAAATCTCAAGAAAATGTTATATTAGGAGGAAGTGGATGCTGAAGGAGACTTCGGCTAGGTTCCAAGGTCTGGACCTTCTATGCCTTTTCCTTAGAGTAATCTATTTTTAGCTCAGCCATGGCGGATTCACTATTTTTATCCAAATTGATTAGTTTTATTCTCTAACTAGTCAAAAAAAAAAAAAAAGAAAGAGTCAAACGTTTGGTAAAACGTGATTAGTCTTCGTGCTTTCCACTAACCTCCCCCTTTTGTTTCTCCAAATCTTTGTCCTGGAAATTTTGATTAATTTCAGGGAATTAATCGGAGAGAAAAGAGAGGGGAGGGTAGAGACACAACGATGCCTTCTCCTCCGGAAGAAGAGACTCAACCCAAACCCGATTCTTCGGGTTCGGATCAAACCTCTGAACGCGACACCAATCCACCACCACCGCCTTCGCCGCAATCTCAACCGCCTCCATCGCAAACGCAACAACAATCTTACCCACCCGTTATGGGCTTTCCAGGTTACCCTCCTCATCAAGCTCCATACCCAAACTACCCAAACTACCCAAACGCACCTTACAATCACAACCAATACGCTTACGCACAAGCCCCACCCGCTTCCTATTACGGTTCTTCATACCCACCTCAGCAAAACCCGGTTTACCAAAGACCCCCTCCGTCCGGTTTCTTCAGAGGAATCCTCATCGGTTTAACCGTTTTAGTCGTCTTCCTTTGCATCTCCACCACCATAACATGGCTCGTCCTCCGTCCTCAAATCCCGGTTTTCTCCGTGACCAATTTCTCCGTCTCCAATTTCAACCTAACCGAACCGGTATTCTCAGCACAATGGACAGCTAATCTCACCGTCGAGAATCCGAACTCGAAACTAACAGGCTACTTCAATCGAATCCAAGGATTCATATATAACGAAAACGCGGTCGCAGAAGAGGATTTCTTGGCCATGGAGTATTTCCAACCGGTTTACGTGGAGACCAAGAAATCGGTTTCTATAGGAGAAACCCTAACGGCGGGAGAGAAGGGACAGCGGAAAGTTCCAAGCTGGGTCGGGGAAGAGATGAAGAAAGAGAGAGACACAGGAACGGTGTCGTTTAATCTGTGGATGGCTGTTTCGGTCACTTTTAAAACCGATGGTTGGTCGGCGCGGGAAAGAGGGCTTAAAGTGTTTTGTGGGAAGTTGAAAGTTGCGTTTGAAGGAGGATCTGGAAACGGTGCCGTTTTGTTGCCTAAGCCTCTTCCTTGTTTGGTTTACGTTTGATCCTCCTTTTGACTTGGAATTTTTCTTCTTATTAATATCTCTTGTAATGTTTGATTGTTTACAAGGTTTAGAAACCTAGTAAACGAAGTTACAAAGGGAACACATTTAGGTTCAATTGCAAATCTAGCTGGAGATAAAAATTCCAATCGTTATTAAATCAATCTTGAATCTTGTAAGTTTGAATGTGTACAACAAGAATGTGATATAAATCCCTGATTCAGATATGTTTGTATGACTCGTTCAATCCACGGACCGTTTGATCGAGGTTGATTGATACATGTTAGAGGTAATTATTAGGGGAGGAAGATGTGTATTTTTTTTTTTGGCAAAGAAGGAAGATGTGTATGTGTATCTTGCGAGGCACACAATTGTAATATATACCGCTAAAATCCGATTAGAAAGTAAAACACATAAAATCTATAGAACCCTAACCTAGTTGTTTTATGAAGTGATAAGTTTTATTTAATAGGTATAAGTTTTGTGTATATATACAATTCTCATGCGTGACAAAAAAAAAATACAATTCTCATGTAAGTCATTATACAATGCAATAATATATTCATAAAATATAGTTCTACAATAAATAATCAAGAACGATCAAGTGAGATATGAAGAGATGGTTACGGATGAATTGATGTAGTTAAGAGGAGTTTCACTAGGTTTAATGGCTACTCGCGGCCTCGTGGGGGACCCTAGTTAACACCAACTGTTTGTTATTTGAACGGTGATACAATCACCAGATTCACCACAAACAGTACCAAAGCGAAGAAAGTTCTCGGTCTTGGTTCACAATGAAATAATTTATTAATAATGACATAATCAAATCATATAGGAAACCAAAGCAATAAATGATATGGTTATAGTTTATAAAAAAAGGTTATTGTGTTGGAGCATTTGGTTAATTATCTGAATGTGAACCCTTAGATCTTGATCGTTGTTTGCTGGCTCTTAATTTAGTAGGTTGATTCAAGAAAGAGCCGCCGGCTCTCGTGACTCGTGACTACAAAATTGCTCGCTCGATGAATCTGATATGGTCAAGATATAAAAAGTATAACGAATGGGGTTGGGTCCTCATGAACACGGACCAGGTTAGTTGGACATGAAACATCATCATGTTGGAAACTTCTCCTAGTTTTGAGTATCAGATTGCGTCAGAATGCACAACGAGAAATCACCTCTTCTGTTTTTTTTTTGTCTACGTCCACGAAAGCTATAATATATTCAGTTTTCACTTTTGAAATTAGAATATAGCTCAAGAAAAAACTCGAAATTTATTTGAAACCATTCTAGCTTCGATGAAATGTGAAGTGGAGTAAAAAAACATAATAGAGAGATTGATATATATATATATCTCGAATAAAGAAAGTTAATATTGGTTAGAAGATTTGTGATGCTAGCAATTGCCTGTTTGTCAATTTTTCAACTTTTTAGACTAAACTTCTTTTTTTTCGGGAGGGAGGGGGGTGGGGGTGGGGGTGGGGGCAAATAGTCTGAACTTTTTCCCACTTCTAAAACTTACTGCTGTTTTATTTTTAATAAAGAATGCTAGTATGAAAATTAGTTATTTTTCTATTGTACATTAGATTAAATATTATCAATTGAATTGGCTCATTTAGATATGAATAAACGACACTATAGGAAACAAGAGGTTTGTGTTGATACTAAATATTGATAAGAAAAAAAAAACAAATCATAAATCTTCTACAATACAAGCCAGTAGCATTTATTATACCTTTTTATTTGATCTACTAAAAATTACTAAAGATTCTGTAATTTGCTTTACTAAACTAGCAATATTGTTATATGTAGATTTTAGTTATGAAGAAGTTAAACTTCCATCAGAATTATGAACTGTCTATTTGAAACGAAAAAGGTTAAATCATAACTAAACCAATTGAATTGGGCATGCATCAGTTTTCGCCTATATGGCAATACGTAGGTTATTTACTTATAATGGTTACAAATTCACAATGAAATGCGATTATCTACAGTCTACACTGCACTCGCTGTCACACAAGAGCCGAATACTATGGAAAAGGTACTACTTCTTTATTCATCTTTTTTTTTGTCAACTTATTTATTCATCTATATCCATAATTTATATAGATTGGTTAATGAATGCGTAATTTAAATAGAAATAAAAGGGTTGGTGGTTTGTCTTTATGTAATAAATAAACCTAACAAAATGAAAATTTAACGAAGGAAAAGACACTGCATTATGATCAAATGTGACTTTAAGAAAGATTCGAAATTTCGAAGTCTCTAGTTGGGCTGTGGAGATAGAAGTTGCAGCCTGTAAACATGACCACGTGGGTCCTACTCCTACTCTATTAAAGTAAGAGGTAAAACGAAGAAAATGCGGAGACGTGTTTTGTTTTCGAGTCAACAGCCAACACCCGACGCACACGCACACGCACACGCATTGATATGAATAAAATCGTGTTAAGTACCTACTGTTCAATAAACACATTATACTTTTTCTTTTCACTGAGTTGATCAAAAAGAGCAATCAAATAATTAGTTATATATGTTTATAGCCTTAGAGCTTTATAAAATTGCTTGGCAGAGCACGAATGTTCGCAGTTATATTATTATTTACGATAAGATAGATATATTATTTATATGAATTTAACGTTGCATTCACTCTTGTTGGGTAGAAAGAGTTGGTGGGCTAGCCGAGTAGGTGACGTTTAATTTATATTAGTACAATATTTGATATGAATGAGATTTAACGAAGTAAAGCAAGGGGTACAACTTAGACAACTTAGAGGAACAAATCTCATACATTAGCTAATCACTAGATTTTGATCCGTTTCAAAACGCGGGATAAATTTCAATTAAAAAGTTTTTTTTGGTGGAATCTCAAATATACTTAACAGTTGAAGTTCATATCTGAGCTTTTGATGTCTATAATTGAGAGTTTATTTATTTTGATGTTTCATTATAGGAATGTATTTAGCAATTGGTGTCCGAGGATTATATGATTAGCTATCGGTATCCAATGTAATGTCTTATAATTTTATAAAGTTTCGTTAAATTTATTATTTTTATTAGATCTCAAATATTGCAAAACTGATATAAAATAAGATACGCCATATTTTTATATTAGAAATATTCTACCAAAACCCAACCATAAAATGACACATCTAACACCGAAAACAAATTTATCTTTGAACCGAATTCTTTTGATTAACAAAACAAAATTGCAATATCAGAATAAGAATATGTGCACATGCGCCATGTTCTTGTTTAGACTAAAATAAGTATACCAAATAATAAATCCAAAATAGACTCATTGTATTTTAACAGAATCAATCATGAGGGAAACTTGCATCATCGCAACTAAATGAAATAAAATAAAATTGTCAAGCCAGCTAAAGCTCCAGTAAAATGTCAACAAATTAACCATTATGCCTTCATGTATTCTTTTAAAAATGTTTTCTTATTCTTTTTGAGCATACGTATGTTTTTTTGGTCAAAGAGCATACGTATGTTTACAACCATTTCTTTTACTACAACGGTACTATTGCTACAAAATAATTACTCATAATATTATTGGAAAGGATTATATATTCTGTAGAGCCAAGATGTTTGAAATCTCATGTTAGGGTTGATAATCTTTGTACGGTGAACAAGTTGGTTAATGGAAGTTTGAGTATTGAGTTAAAAAAAAAGAAGAAGATAAGAGCTTAAATGAAACTATAGTTTAAACTTTAAACACAACGCGCATAGTACATATGCCATTATTACATACAATTTAGAATATAAATAAACACAACCATCTTTCTCAGACACATTGTTTTCCTCCTCCCATCATCACTAGTCACGACCAAAACAAAAAGCAAGAAAGAGGCACACACACGAACCAGTGGCAGAACCGTAAATAAAAGATGTCGAAAGATTGTGGTAACCACGGTGGCGGCAAAGAAGCAGGCGTCCGGCGAATCTGCGCCGCCGTAATCGCCTTCATCATAATAGTTCTAGTCACCATCTTCCTAGTTTGGGTCATACTCAGGCCCACCAAGCCAAGATTCGTCCTCCAAGACGCCACCGTCTTCGCCTTCAACCTCTCGCAGCCAAACCTCCTCACCACAAACTTCCAAGTCACGTTCGCATCACGTAACCCTAACTCCAAGATCGGAATCTACTACGATCGTCTCCACGTCTACGCTACTTACCGGAACCAGCAGATAACTCTCCGGACAGCGATTCCTCCGACGTATCAAGGCCACAAAGAAGACAACGTCTGGTCTCCGTTTGTTTACGGAACCGCTGTTCCGATCGCTCCGTACAACTCCGTCGCGTTGGGAGATGAGCAAGGTCGTGGGTTCGTAGGGTTGATGATACGCGCCGATGGGCGCGTGAGGTGGAAAGTAGGGACGTTGATCACAGGGAAGTATCACATACATGTTCGGTGTCCGGCTTACATCAATCTTGGGAACAAAGCCGCTGGTGTTCTTGTCGGTGATAGCGCCGTTAAGTATACGTTGGTTACTAAATGCAGTGTGAACGTTTAGAACTTTGACGGAGTTAATTGTAAATCTACTTACGTTGAAATAAATGGAGGATTGGGTCTGTTTTTTTTTAAATATGTTTCTGTACTTTTTTTTAATCTTCACAAGTTTACTACTTCCTAGTTCGTATTCACCAATAATACTGTGAGTCTGTGACCACATAGAAGACAGTAACTCAGTAGGATCCGCTGTTGAGTTTATGAAATATATAAAATATCATAGCAGCAATAACTAGACTTCTGTTCACAAAAAAAAACTAGACTTTAATTTCTTTAAGTTATGAAAGGCAGTGTGAACCGTGAAGAGGAATAGGTTGTTGGTAGAGACTAGAGAAAGTAATGATGCGTATGAAATTAAAAGTATGAAATTAATATAGATCGTACTGTCCGAATATATGCTCACAATAATTTTATAGGAAAAAGTAGTATACTTTTTTGATGGGTAAATGTTAGAATATAATGTACTGCTTCATATAATTAAGTATTAATACTAAAAAAACTGAATCACTTAAAAATGATATATGTTTTCATAGAACTTTATAGGGTTCATGAAAATTCTCATTTGAAAATCTTTTTCATATTTTTCTGTTTTCAATAATTTTCATCTTATATGTTGAGATATCAATGAAAGCACAATTACTACTTTCTTTCTTTTATTTTTATTTTATTCTACACTCTCTTAAGAGAAATTGATTCCAGATCGGGAAGAAAACTCTTATATAGCTTCTAACTACTACTACTATAACTAACGAAATCATCAGCCAACGTAGAAAATACCCTGGCATAGTCGGATCAATCCGATAAAAACCTGCTATAGATATAAAATGATAAAATCACTACCTATTGAAATAAATTGTGATCAATTTTTATGAGAGCTTGGTTTCAGACCATGTAGTTTACTTGGTACGGTAGAAAACGATCTGATTATGTCGATCATTAGTTAGAAAGTATTCAAAACTCGAGTTAGACAATATTTTTAGTACTAAGTGGATCCTAAAAGAAATGACACTGCACCATCTGAAACAAAACGTAAAAAATGGGCCTTTCTTCCTCACTATTGGACATCATAAATCATCCTTAAGTCCAATAATAAAGATAAGCAAGCACATAGGTCATAGGACATGGAGTAACCGGTTCAATTCTTTTTCTTGCAATCAATTTCTAATGGGTTTAGGTAATTGCTCTCTCTACCATATATATATATAGAAGAATATGCTGCGATCATGGTTATATCTTTTGACAACAAGTCATACAACGGCGGTGAATCGACCATCGGATTCGAAAAAGGATTCATCTATAGAGAAATAAAGCTCAAAGCCAAATGGAATGGGATGTTGTAAAGAATCACCATTAATATTTTGATTAGTTCAATGGATATAACGTCACATTCTTGACAATCGATGTTATAGTATTAGAGTAGCAATTGTAGATGTATGGAATGTTATAGAATTGATGGAAAGATAATTAGGATTCATTTTTAAATATATGTGCACAATTTTTCAGCAGAAACGATATAGACCTATGGCAACTATGAGTCTATGAATCGCCCACTTTCTCATCATTTTCATTTTATTTGTCAAAACAGAAAAGTGAAAAACATAACTTTTTCTCACATATATATACAACCGTGCAATATCGATCAATTATCATTCTTTTTTTTAGTGATACAACTTGCATTAGAAACTTAAGCCCCAAAATTCATGAGAGCAGATACAAAGGCTTCATATAACAAGGTTTGCTTTGCTAGAGCATCAGCAGCCTTGTTTTCAGTTTGCTAAATCCAAACGAAAGATACATAATCAAAAGCAAACACTAGATTTAAAATAGCAGAGACGATGCCATATACCTCTGAGATGGGAGCTTCCTCATTCAAGGCTCTTATGAGTTGAAGTGAATCGGATTTGCAAAGCACACACCGGTTTCCCTTGGCAATGCAGCAGGTTAGAGCTTCTTGTAATGCCAGTCCTTTTCTTTAAATTGAGCATATTCTTATGAATTCACCAAAAAAGCAGCTAAATTTTTTTTGATCAATGAAGGATACAACCAATCCCCGCGCCTGAACACTACTGCTACAACAAATAAACGAACAGCATTTTGGTTGATGCCATTAGAGACTCCCAAAAGATACATGACTGATTTATTTGGTACTAAGTTAAGAACTATTTTAAAATAATTTTATTGGAATTCTACCCATAATATGCCTTTGACGTATTCAAATTCTTCTTTATGATTTAGGAAAATGCTCAAAGAAAAGTTGTGGATAAGAGGTTTAGGCCCTTGACTCATCAAGAGATATATATTTTGGCCATGAGGCTCTAAAGTTCTTTTATGCCATCAGCTCTCAGTTGAATAAAACTAAAGTTTTACTTAGTTGGGTTCATGTACTGCTTACATTTTATATAAATGGCTTGTACAATTCTCCTTTTTTCTTATTCAGTCAACAAGAAAACAAAAGCTACCACGAGGAGAAAAGTTAGTATGTTTTTATTGCTTTTCTTAAAGATAAAAAAAAAAGATGGGATCAAAGTTCAGTTCTCTAATGACCAAATGCCCATCACAGGCTACTCTTAAAAGCTTAAAAACTCCCAAAAGCAGAGAGATAGAATTTAGCTTTTTACTCTCTTTTTCTCTTGTGCTTTAAAAGGATCACCCACTTTCTGCAATTTTTGTATATAAATTTACTATATACTTTTCCAAGATCATGCTTAACTTTACCTGTTTTTCAGGATAAAATTTAGATTCCATGCATGAATTGATGGACAGATTTACAACATGAATATGTTTTATAGTATCCGGTCTTTTGCCCACCAGACGCAATATATGATCCAAGCGGAAAAAGTTTACCTTACATTTCAAGTTTGTGAAAGAAGATTCAGTCACAAAAGTGTTCCATACATATTCTAATCCTGGATCCAAGGGATGTGCATAGAGGCTAGAGCTAACCCCAAACCTCTGAGATTTAAAAGAAAACTAAACTCACAAAAGGCAAAAGAGAAATAGAGAAAAGCAGTTTTAAGATTCTAAGTGGTGGCTTCTTCCTTTCTCTTGGGAGAGAAGGAAAAAAAAATGAAATGAAACAGAGAGGCAATAAAGTTTGTGGAGATCTGTAATATCAATCTAGTTTTTTTGGGTATGATAATATCAATTAAGTTGTCTTGGATCTAAAGGAAACAATGACCAATTTTGTATGCTTTATATTCAGACATATAACTGGTTGATTATGGTTTGTCTTGATTATATCCGTCTTTTTTCATATTGGACGATCTTTTCGTCGAGTGTACAATTTTTTCAAAGAAACTTGCAAAACTCCTTAAGTTTATATATATGTTATACAGCATATATAACCATCAAAACGACAACAATAAATTGTAGAAACAAATAAATAAAATTTATTTGATTTTGTATTGTAAAAGATATATATATATATATATATATATATATATATATCTTATTATATAATGAAGTCACTTATTACGAAGTGGATGAAGTTTTATCAAATCATTGTCATAGTTAATGACAAGTAAAAGGAGAATGATAATAATATGCTTTATGATAGTTGTGCATTAAGTAATAAGTATATTTTCTTTGTCAAAAAGTGATTAGTATACTGTCGCATATCATACTTGCATGTTCTTTCTTCTAGCTTAAGCGTTCTTTCTTCTAGCTTAAGTTTGGTTTGTCTTCTTCTTCTCTTTTAGGTTAGAGTACAAACTTGATTTTTAAAATTATTTAAGATCCCAGCTTTGGATTCAAATAGAAGAAGCTTAAGTTGCAACTTGCATTGGCAATCAACTGAACATAAATATGAAAACTATTAAAGAAGTACCCTGAGATAATATTGAAATATCTTTTGTTTAAAAAATAGCACGTTGATATAATTATTTTATAATAGCACTAATTAAAAAATACTAAAAATATTTTAATTATATATTAGGTTCGGTTTAGTGATTAGGGCAATTTGGTATTTTCTTCGTCAAATAAGTGTTATTTGGTATTTGTATCTTTATATATATGCTATTTTTAATAAATTTTTAAAAGTGTTGTGGTGGAGATTTTCCTATACTTTTATGCAACCACAAATTTATATGTATGAAACTTAAGTTAGAAAATCAATTATTATATATAAGAAGATAATGTCCTTTCTCAAAAAAAAAAATGATATAAAACTTACGTTAAAACACACAAAATTAATTATATATATATTTTTAGATAAAGCCTTTACACAATATTAACAACAACAAAAACAGTCAAAGTGAATATTAGCAATGGAAATGTGGAACTATTTCTTAAAAGACAAAGAAAATCAGGAAAATAAGTCATATATCGACAAATTCATAAAGCTTGGTTTAATTCCGTCCAACATATTTCGAGGGAGAAAAATACAACCACCAACAAACTTATACCAGGTGCTACGAATCTGCTTTCAGCTATGGCTTATATTGATAGTTCCACCAAAATGGTTCTCGGATTTAGAATCTACCTAGCGTAGAATATCCTTTTGTCGTAAAAAAAAAATCATTCATTTCAAATTAAATGTCAACAATTTTTCTTCAGACAGTTTTTCCTGCCAAAATATAGTCTACGACCATTATATGATAATTTTACATTAAAGAAAAATATGAAAGAAATTTAAACCAGCTTCCCATATCCTTCTAGAAATTTCCTAAGCCAAATAAAAAAAATTATAAAACTACACGTTTAACCCAAAGTATTGTCCCAGTGAAAGATAAATCCTAAGGAAACAAATAATAACGCATGATGTAAATCGATTAGATCATGTTCGTGTTCATAAACTGGGCCATGTATGCATGCTCACATGCATGATGTTATGTTGATGAACACTTAAACTCAAACCGTGCATCCACAGCTTCAAGCAAGCTAATCTCATCGCATGACTCTTCTTCGCAAACGTCATCGTCAAGAGAGAGGTTAAGATCAAGTGGGACGCAAGTAACAACGTTCTTGTCCTCAGACTGATCTGAACCGTCCGATATCTCATTAACCAGAGGAGAACAAGCTTTTGATCTTGAGCTGAATCTTTCACAGCTCAAGATCACAATAGCATCTCTAAGCAAAGCTTCTTCACCACTTGAATTACAAACTCTTCCTCTCTCAATAGCTCTCCTAAAACCCTTTTGAGACAAATAGTCAGCTTGCTCTATATCCTCCACTAAGAACACTCTGTTTGGATCAGACCAAACAGCTTCAGAGAATCTCTCAATGTAACTCCAGTTCTGTTCATCTCTCGACCTCTTGTTCCTCAAATCTTTCGATGAGAAACTGCTCAAACATATGGAGACAAAGCTGTCTTGCGAACCAAACACGACTTTAGCCAATTCTCTAGCGATCTTCTCTTTAGCCTCTACATCAAGACCTTGAAAGAACATCCATGTATCTTCTTTTACATCTTTTCCTCCGTTGATTGTTCTCGTACTCGAGCCTGATCTGCATTTCAAGACTGTTTTCGCTATCTCTGAGATTATATCCATTTGCCATGGTACCTTACTATGCAAGGCATCAGATAATACTGCTAGGTTTTCAGCATTCATTTCTTTAAACCTAGAAGAGGCATGTTCCACCTCCATTCCGTCGCTTGAAGAAGCTTCTGAGTTAACTGTTGAGTTAGGATTCGAAGATAGAAGCTCTGGAAGGAACACTCTTAAGGGGAATGCATCAGGAGTCACGGAATCACCATTGGTTTGAAGATGATGCAGAGTACTAGAAGGTTGGGTGGAACCAGAAAAGGAAGAAGATAGTATGAGTGTTTTTAAGGATGGTCTATTGTGGATTGCATCACAGATTGTGTTCCACTTAACCACAAGTTCTTTCTTAGAATCTGAATCCTGCCAAGAATCAAACATAGACGCTCTTAAAAGAGAACAAAATGAGAAGGAAACATTAATTAATGTTGGTGTTATGCAAACTCACATTGTGACTATTTTGATTCTCCTTCTTGTATTGCTGAAGCCAAGCCGGTAAAACTGCAGTGTTTACATTGCTGTTGTTATTCTTGCATCGCAAGAACCGAGCTTCTTCTTCGAATTTGACAGAACACTCCTCACAGAAGCTGAGCTGATCCTCTGATGAATGCAGCTGCAGAGGTAAGCTCTCTGATTTCTTGACTTCAAGCTCCCTGCTTTGAAAACAAAATTATTGGGGATAAATTGGGAAGCAAGATCAAGATTGTGAAAACCCTGAAGAATAAATGAAAAGATTTGAAGAACAAGCTAATAGTATTATTGCATATTCATTATTACATATTTATATTTACGTGTTACATTTGGATAAGAAAGGTTTACATTATACACATTTGTTAATATAATCCGAATAATGGAAAAAATTGAAGAGTAAATCGATTTTATTCTAGCATATTTATTATTACTATAATTTTATTTATGTATTAAATTTGGATTAGAAAATTTATGAATTTCAATATTTTGGTCCGTAACATACACATAATTAGTTTTTTAAAAAACACATTATTGCTATCCAGTTTATCTACAGTTAGTAGGTGAAAAGTAAAATTTTAATTTAAACTTTTAACTTAAAACTGAAATGAAGTAACGTATTTTCTTCAATCTTCTATTAGTATTTCTCACAAGAAAGCAGATAAAATTATACTAGAATTTTATAGAAAAGGTACTAAAAGGATGCACGTTGTTTCACCGCTCTTTTAGACGATCACCACATAAAGCAAAAACACTATAGGTGAAATTGTCCTTTTCGAACAAAGAGACAAAATTGTTAGAACATATCCAACAAAAATTATTAAAAAAATCAAAAACATATTTCTAGTCTCTAAATGTTGATTGAGCGTATCAAAAGGAGAAGACTTTACCTCTCGGAGACAAGACTCGACCGGAGGCTACTACTAGTCGTGGGAATAGTTAGGGTGGTGAGAGACCAAAGGGACTCAAGCGAGGGTTGACCAGACTTGCATCTCACGTAAGTCTGTGAAGTCGCAAGACCCATTAACCAAAACCTTCCATGATCTACCATTAGCAACCCACGAGCCAGCTTCCCAATCTCCACTATCATATGCTCCACAGCACAGTAGTTGTTGTCGTTATTAGTATTACACATCAAAGAACTTTTTGTTCTAGACTCTACGAACCAGTTTAGGTCTCCAAGATTTAGAATCACTCCTTTTCCGACACAGCTCCGCACGAGTGTCTCCAACTCCTTTAGCTTATGCTCCACGTCGGATCTACTAGGTTGTCCGAACGATGAGAACGATAACGTTATAAACTTAACGTCCTTTAAAGCTTCGGGCACGTCCTTTTTATCAACTTTCTCCATCACCGATCTCACAACTTTTTCAACAGTGGCTAAACACTCACCCACGATCACGAAGTTCCTCTTCCTTTTGTCGACTAGATTGTCTATAACGTTCATGACATCCTCGTCCCTGACAGGAGTTAACAACTCATGCCGTTCTTTGGGTTTACTCGTGGATATTGTTTTCGAGGAACTCTCTAAAGAAACAGCTTGCTCGACTTTGCTCTTCACTTGAGGACTCGAGAAACCAGCTTCTCTCATCACTCTACTCACGCTAGGATCATCGAGGATGGATATTATGAGCTGCTCCACTTCAATCTTGACTGCTAAGATCGGTTGCTGCTGGCTCTCGATGGTTCCACGCCGCTGGTGAGCCTGCGCGCGTTTGAAAGCTGCACCGAGAGCGTTAGAGATAGAAGGGAAAGGGGAAGTTTGAATCCCTAACATGGGACTCCCCGTGGAGGTCGGGAGGCGGTTTAGAGCCACGTTGAAGCAGAGCTCTAGGGCTCTGCATTGAAGAGGGTGCGTGTGAGATTGGAGGCAAGCCGTTCTAAGTAAACCCGTTGGAGCAGACAGCATGGTGCTAGCCACATGGAGAGGGGTGACCTGAGCATGTCCTCTCCTTCTAGCTAAGCCCATGGATTGTTTCACCACGTTTGCAGCTTCAGGCGTGAGGGCTTGTTCCACCGTGCATCCCCCAGCTTTCATGGTGACAGCCCTAATTAGGAACACCAAATGGGGGTAGTACTAGCTAGAACTGAGAAGTGAGATGTCTATGGTAAAGGCTTCAAGGGTATAGCTTCATTCCATTTATCTTAAATATTGAAAACCTTCAAAAAAGAAGGATCTATTGACTGTTTATGTATGGGTGTGGGGCTAAGTATTAAACCTAATAGCAGAGTAAGGAAAGAGAGAGCGAGAGAGAGAGATCAAGGGAAGAGCTGAAAAGAAAGAGGGAGAGAAAGAGAAGTGTTTGGTCATCAAATATACGAGGGAGGAGAAAATGTGTATGCTTTTCTTGTGATAGAGGCAAAATTTTGGAGGTTTTTTGAGGGTCCAAAGTTGATTTTGTAGTGCAAAGTGGAATGCATGTGATGACAAAGCAGTATCAAAAGGCAAAGGTAACTCAGCTTTGCCCTTATATTCTTTTCTTTCTCAAATTTCACAAAAAAAAAAAAGATGTAATGGGTACTGCAGCTTAGTGGGTCTCTCTCTTTTCTGCAAAGTGTATCACTTATTAGAAAAGAACCTAATTAAAGATGCAAATCATCATTCATTTATATGATTTCATATATATATTAAATAATATCCCCAATAGCACTTGAAGAAAATATTTGGGATATAATCAGGGGCATCAGTCTATCCTTTAGCACCTTAAGCTACGACTAGCCAAGTCCCAATACCTTTTCAGACGACAGTCTCGTAATCTTGATCCAGTCACGTAAGCTAAACTCAGCATCACATGTTAGCAACAACATAGGAGCCACGAAAACATCGGAATGAACAGATTTGTGTAAAACATCTATTTACATATTTTAGCCAACTAATGTGTCAATAAGCATAGTTTTTATTAAGAATATTTTGGTGTTATTCAAGCAAAAGAGTTTAGTAAACGTTAACATTTATTCCGGAAGATTGTATATGAATAGATTTACAATCTCATTGCCAAGTAACATAAGTTATCAATAAACAAGGAAAATGAAATATTAAATTCTATTCCAAAAGATAATCACAAGTCACTTGCTTGATGAACAATACTGAAGACTGGTAACCAATTATGTAGTTTTCAGCCTATCAAACTTTGGAAAAAGAAAAACGTTCAAGACTATGTTTACTCAGTCAATTACACATCTGAAATGATAATGAATTTTAGTTTCCGAATGCTATCAAGCATAATATTTTTTTACCATTCTAACTCTTAGGGGCAAGAAACATAAAACAACACAAGGATCACTACCCTGGTCTTTGAATTTAATAATTCTTTTGTATGGTATTTAGAAACTCAACCCCCTAAAAACTAAAGAGCTAATCCTAATCAAACCATCTGACCCATCACAGACATCATTTGCTTTCGTTGATTTCATAAAAGTGTGTAGCTTTTGGACTATAACTTTCATTTACAGACGAGAGAGAAGAGAAACGAAGGTGTTTTGAACAAGAAAAGTATTCAAAGAAAGCGCATAAGCCAGTCTCTTGGTGGGGACAGTCTTTGATTGTATCTCCTATCAACACGACCAATCATTTTCATGAGCCTTATGAAATCAAAGTTTCAGTCAGTAACAGGAACTCACGCCCAAATCGAAATAATAGTAAATAGGTCCTTCAAGAAAAACAGTGACAAAAAGGTTATTCAAGAAAACAACATATATTTATTCTTAGAAGCAGATTTGGACTCAGTATTCTATAATTGGATCATAATTAAGAGATAAGAAATGTTTGATTCTCGGACCACTAACCAAAATGTAATTTATGATTTTATATCTTAACTTGAAAACACTGAATATATACGCAAACAAATTTAAACAGATGCAGATGCCTATCAAATCTTTCAAGAATCCATTGAGAAAAAACACAAATTCATTTAGTGTTCAATGAAGACCCACATAACATAAAGTGATTAGGAATTGTTTAATTCTATGAACAAAAAGAAATGATTTCGAGTATGAATTATTCAAACATGAGATCATTGCAGTAATTGGTACAAGGAGCTTTACCTATTATACTTTAAAAAAATAATAGAAATGAGGTTTGAGAGTAAGGAGATAGAGAGGTTTACCTATTAGAGTATCTCCAAAAAACACTATATTTTGAAGTTTGCAAAACTTCATATTTGAAGTTTTAAGCTAATCTTCTCCAAAAATAAAACTTCAAATTTAACTTCAAAAGAATTTATACTTTATATTATGGTCCTTATATTTACGATACTTAATTTAAATTCATAAAACTTTATAAATAAATAACACATACACTAAAATTATTATAGAAATATTAATTAACAAAATGATACATTAAAATATAAAATTTTACATGGAAATACATGATTAAATATTAAATTACAAGTAAAATACTACATTACTATAAAACTATTTTCGTAATACTTCCATATATGATCAATTAGTGTATTTGTTAAGTTTCTTTTCTAATATTTTTGTTATCTAAATCTATTTTTTCAAAAAAACTTATTTTATTATTTTCTTAAAATTTTATTTGTAAAAATAAAATTTATAAAAGCAAATTTGAAATATTTATGAGTTATAAAATTTTGAAGGATAAAAAAGATTAAATGACAAAATATTTAAGAATCATAAATATAGTATATAAATGTAAGGACCAAAATGCAATAAAAAAATATGAAACTTCAAATTTGAAGTTTTGAATAGTGACACTCTATATCTGAAGTTTAACTACTCAAAACTTTGAAATTTCTTTTTTGAGAGCAAAAATTTTTATTTGAAATTATAGAATGTCTTTTAGAAATAATCTTATACTTCTACTCTGGTGAAAACTTCTCTCTCTAACATACGAAGCATGCCACTGCATAGAAAGAAGAGAAAAATGTAACACCATTCAACTTTGCCTAGGAATCTTCAATAAGATCTATACACTTCGGTATTAACAGAATCATATAAGCTATATTCCCACTATAGATATCAATGTCCTAAAAGACTAATAAAATAGTAAATATATTATCTCTTTTGTGATGGAAACTGTAGAATACAAGTATAAATTACAATATCCTCTCAAGAAACAAGAAATCTTCCTTTCATTTCCCAATCATCTTTTATACAATTTTTTTACTTGTTTTTATTTAAGCCTTCACCTGAAAGCCACTATTCCCTGCAACGAGTTCTACTAAACTCACTTCCTCTCCCAATGCTTCTACAAAAGAAGCTAAAGCATCATTTACCCATATGCATATACGTATCAGCCCAAAATGAGAAAAACACAAATATGTTGTGCCATAGAACAAAGACAGAAATGATCCTACAATCATTATTCAGGAAAAGCAAGTGAACATTTTGAAATTCAAAAATGATTAAATGTTTTATTTTCTGGAAGATAATATGACATAATTATTGTGAACGCTAGGTCATACACAAAAAAGTTTTTATTTCTTCTATTTATCATAAACGTTAATAGGGCTAAATAAATATTATAAACTTTGCTTACGTATAAGATTACGTATAAGATCATTTAGTTCTATAAAGTCCCTTTGATGAATTTTCGAGGTTTTCATGAGACAGACACTGGATAAATGTTTAAGACATCTCCAACACATAACACTATTTAGTATTTAAACCATATTATTTTAATGTAGTTTTAATACTAAAAATTATTTTTCAACCATAACACAAAATTTCAAATTAAAATCATTTTATATAACTTCTGATATTATTTAATATTTAAAATATAAACAATTGTTTTTATAATATTATATTACATAAAAATACATTACGATAAAAATATTTTAAAAATAAAATATCTATTATTTCAATATATATGATATTTAAATAACATATTTAATCAAATAATTTAAATACATATAATGTTCTACTATAAATATTAAATTTTATTATTTAAATGTATTTATTTTATTTTTTATTATTTATATAATTGTATACTTTATTAATAAAATAAATAAAAAATGTTTAGTGTGATGAATAGTTTCACACCAAATTTGGTGTAAAATTATAATACTAGACTAAGATAGTGTGACTTAAGTGGTAGGTTGAAAAGGCTTCTGTGTGAAAATCTTGTTAAAATAGAATTTTAGTATTGGGCTGGAGATGAATTTAATGACAAAAAAAAAAAAAAGAAGACTTGTGACCAAATAGAAAAGTTTTGTAAGAATAAACATAACTCATTAACTGATTATAAGGCAGAAAAAATGGAGGAAAGGGGCTGCGTTTATTAGGTTAGACCCAAAAGAGATCCAAAGGGAGATCAAAATCATTTGAATGCAAAAGTGTTTAGAATGATGAGGGCAAAGGAATTAGATGGTTGCCTCAGGCACACCCAATTAACCCTTTACTCCTTTAATAAAAATTTAGCAAATATTGTTTGCCCTAAGTAAAAGATTCAAACTCTATCACAAAAGAAAAAAAAAACTATTTGCATAAACCAATCTTTTCGAGAAAGTTTATGACCACAACAGTCAAATATAAATTGCTTTAACGAGGATCAGACCCCAGATTCTAAAGCACTTGCGTTTACGAGAAGAACATAATGTGAAATCAACCCGTCTATCCAGCCCACTTGCTAAAGATTTAGCCAATGTAGCCATCAACTTTTGATGAGTTTGGTCATTTACAAATCAACACAGAATATTTTGCATCAGATTACTTACCGAGTATTGTGCTTGTTACACGTTAAAATGAAACTGGCAGTTGTTCTTTCCACGCTGTCCGCATTTATTAGGGAAAAAAGAAAGGGCTTTGTTATGAGCTGAGACCAAAATCTATACTATAATGAGGCACTTGCATCACTCCTGATGCGACACATCAGCATTTTTGTGGGGTCCACTTTAAAAAAATGTTAAAAAATGTCAAAGTCGTGGTTTGAACCCAGGTTACTAAGATACAACATCCACCATTTATACCACTGAACTAATGGATAATTTGTACATTGATGGTTGAAACTAATATATATTTATGAAGGTTGGAAGCCATTACTTCTTGGGCTTTCTCTGAGGACGGGCCTGCAAATGTATTATGGAATTCATTTTTAAATGAGCTTCATCATGTTATATTAAGAAATAGCTTAAGTTTGCAACAATTATAGTTTTCTCATATTGTAAATCGTCGTTGTTTAACATGAGTTAGAATTCTTTTCATCATTGTATTAGAATTCTTTTCATCATTGTATCGGACTGAGTTATAGAGTTGCGCCGTTTGTCTGTTCGTAATTTTTTTTTACCGGTGAACTATTTATCTCCCAATCTTAAATCGCTTGATCATAAATATTTCTGATTTGTAGCCCCTCTTTAAACCACATATATATATATATATATATATATATATGATTCTCATCTTTGATGAACCCAATCTGCATCTCCACATAAATCATTCATTCCTCTTAGCTTTAACCATCTTCTAGAAAATATCTCTCTCCGCCTCTCCAGTTTCTCAAACCAGCGTCACCGGCGTCTGTCACTAAACCTTCGAGTTTCTCCTTATTGGTCGTAGTAGTCAGAGCATTGTCGCTGCCTCCTCCGCTTTTGGGATTCCTTGAAATTCAAGAAAGGCAGTGAGTTTATGGTAAGTTAATATTTGATCTATCACATTTATTTAATATAATTATTTTCAATTGATTTCCTGATTCTTTGTTGAATAATATTATTTACAGATTTTGTGATTCATGAATTTATTCCCGCCGGATGTGCTAATTATTACATGCCATCTTTCAAAGCCGGTTCGTGAAAATCGATCGTTTTGAGATTGCTAGGTGCTCAAACATGTACAAGATAACTGATCATCAATTCTTCATTCCATCAACCATTATTGATGAAGTCATCACGAGTGCTCTTGAGATCAATCTCCAGTCATGATTAGGTTGTTCGACAATCTCCAAATGATTGCAACCACAAACCTCAAACTTCCATGTATATTATCATATTACATATGAGTTTATATTATGTTTCGAACCGTTCTGTCCAGGGTTCGAACCTCAGAAAATAAACAACTCGAGTCATTATCCGTATCCTCTATGACCAATCAGAAAAAATCAACACACAATTACTGTCTATATTGTACTAACGTTAATGATCAAAAATATTTCCTACCCAAAATCTGTGGTCGTCTATTTATCTCCCTTACTTATCAAACTAATTTCACACAAACCTTTATTTTACAACTTAAAAGAAATCACAACAACCCAAATAATCAAAACATCAAAAACTAGAATAAAAAACTAGAGTCCAAAAAAAAGACGAATCATTAATGATCACTTTTTTGTCTAATTTTACAAATAAACTTCAAACCAAATATATCAAACCAAGCACCTTAACTAAAACTCAACGACATATAATCGAGTCAGGTAAACAAATACAAACTACACAATCAGTTATTTAACAATTTATAAATATACTTTCGCAGATGCTTATGAAGAAGACGAAGAAGACAACCAAGATCAGTGAAATCACCTAAACGAAAAAAAATTGAGTAAATTATGAACTCTGATAAATATAAAAAACAACGATTTTTGTTTACATATTATCCATCAAATTAAAGAGAAACAAACACATGCACACCAAGAGATACAAGAGAAAATCCACACAAACACAAATGCGACAATAACATCTCCACCTGCTCACTCCTCTTGTCTTGTGAAAATAGCTTACATGTTCAATGTCAACATACCAATGCTATTTTCTTCTTATGAGAAATACATAAATTTGTTGAAAATCCATTAAGGTCCAAACACTCAGAATTATCACTCATTTTATAGTTATTTCTACAAGTCTTCATGTATTTGTTTAAAAGGTTCTGTAAAAGCAACAAGTTTAAAAATAAAATAAAAAAATATAACAAACATAATAAAGATAATAAAAATTATTACTTAATACATACAACGTACACAATTAATTTGGAGAAAAAAATCCAGAAACAAAGGTACTCTCAACAACTTAATTTAATTTATGTACTCTCAATAGTACAAGAAACAAATAAAAAAGATAAACAAACAAGAATTCTCAGTAACACAGCAAGCAACACTACAAACTATATATATATCACATTACTAACACAGTTTAGTCATTCATAAAGGGAGAACAATGCCTATACAGTTCATCATCATAACTCTAACCCTATAACAATAAAAAAACTTGAAAAACAATGATCGACCGAAAACGCAAAACTCACAGTACAATAACTCTAGCAAATATTGAGATGAAACTCTGTTTATAACCCCGCGCTTGCGCCCTCCAAACTCACACACTTATGCATATCAGGAAAAGAATCGCAGATGTGAAGCTCACCCGAAGATGGAAGAAACAATAAAGACCATACTTTTATTTTTTTCCAATACAATAGTTCAGAAAAGGCCCATATGAATTTGAGCCCAACATTTTAAACTCACGATTACTAAACTTTACAATAAAAAATTAGGGAAAACAATTTCAATTTTATGATCAACAATTCAAATAATTAGAAAGACAACAAAAAAAACTCCACAGCTCAAATAAACCACTAAAATAAATATTTATATAACAATATGAATAGAATCAACATTTTGTATTCAAGATATTTCTTCGATAAATTTGAAAGTAAAGCTATACATTAAGCAATTGTGAAGGTCAACATTTTATGCAAATAAAAAATATTAATATTTTATATGGAAGATTAATGTTATGAGAAGAATTTACAATTCTTCTTATTTGACCATTTTAAATATCATAACAAACAAAGAGAAAATTAGTCTTCATAACAAAGAGAATTCAATAAAGCACCGTAATTAAATACTAAAACATTAATTTCAATATTCAACATCATAATAAATACACTATATAAACAAACGTAAAAATAAATAGGCAAAAATAACATCAATTCCTAACAACCTATAAACATATCTACAATGTGATAAGCTTTCACAACCAAACACAAACATGAATAACAATTCACTTCTTACCCATCGACTCTCACACCAAACAACATCAATAAGAGCAAATCCTAGACAATTACTCCAGATCTATATACAAAGACCAAACACACAATAATCGGTCATCGATTTCCAGGTACCATCAATTTTTGACAATCAAGGTAATTACAATGACTCAGTCGCTGAATCATTAGATTTCATGTTATCATATCATGACATTCATCATCCCGACTCTACATTCCTTATTGAGGAGACTAACCAATATGTGATGAATTTAATGAGGGAAAACCATTATATTATATCCCAACATCTTCAAGTTACTCTCGCCATTAGAGACTACAATCTAAATGCAACCGCAAGACTTGACGTTGATCTAATCACAAACCTAGAAGTAACCCGACAACCGAAGAGGAAAACCATATATGCACCATCTGCTTTGAGAATTACACCAATGTAACCAATATTTCGACACTCACCTGCGGCCATAAATTTCATTGTCTTTGCATTAACCATTGGCTACGTACAAATATAAGTTGCCCAATGTGTCGGGAAAGTAATTTATGAGCCAAAACAAGCTAATAATAAAAAAACAATTTCATGTTTCAAACTCAAAATTCATTGTCTCATTTCTTACTATTCTTGATATAATCATCAAACAACATTTGGTAAATATTCAAGGGTATAATCAATAGATAAAATCACATACAAAAAATCATCCGATACATCAACAATTTCACCGGCCCCGCGCCTGCGCGGGGGCTATGCAACTAGTCATTTGAATGCAAAAGTGTATTGAACGAAAGAAAGCAAAGGAATCTAGATAGTTTCTTCTGGCACACCCCAACCAAACTTTATCCTGTAATTAATACTCAACTCATTTTTTTGCTCCAACAGAAAACATTCAACCTCGGTCACACCAAAAAGAAATTCGTTTGTGTAAACGAATCCTTTCAAGAAAGTGTGTCACCAGGATAGTCAAAAATGTGAATGCTTTAACCAGGACCAGACCCCATATATATGATTCTAAGCACTAATATATGTTCGCCAGAAAGGAAAACACACATCGTTAATTCGACCAGACTCTCCATTCCACTTGAGAAAGCTTTTAGTTAATGTTATATCAACTTTTGATGAGTTTGGCCTTCAACAAAAGTGTCTTAAGTGACACTGAAACTGATTTTCAATTTGGATGAAACGTAGAGGTCATACGTGTTCTGAACTTCTGCATGACTTTTCCCAATGGTTTCTATCAAATCAAACATTTTCCCATGAATTTATATGGACATACAATAGAGCCTCTAATATTGTTTAAAATAAGGTAGTCTTATCACCAAATCAAGTACTAAAAGCAGATTATGGGATTATCTACTCAAAAGGGGATCCCATTTTGTCTTTTTTTTTTTCTTAGCTTTCTGAGCATTCGAAATAAGCATCTTTATTCTCCCGGTGTGACTATGTGGAAGAAAAAAAACGAATAGAAGTAGCCAAGAGGGAGATAAAGATATAGACTGGAATAGATTAAGGCATAATTCTCCTTTGGACGGCCCAACTTTAAGAAAGAAAGAGATAAACTTTAAAGATTAAAGGAGGAATGGAAAAAAGTTGTCCTAATTTTGACATGACAGCCTTCTTAATCTAGTGTTATGCACTTAATATATTACAACATGTTTATTTATTTAGAAAATAACTTTTAGCCAAAAAAGGTTCGGTTTGGTTCAAATATATTCTTCATCACTTGTTCCCTACATTTTCCAAGAGTTTTTTTTTTTTTTTGTAACACTTAAACTTGCACTAAAGATAAAAAGAACGCCTCAGGCCCACGTTAGCCCACTAAAGGCCAGACGCAAAGGAAGAACTAAAGAGAGATTGTTTAGCCAGACAGTCGGCTTCCAAGAGTTTAAGCTAGCTGAACGGCACAAGTATCATATCACATCATCGGATACATATGTGAATCCATAATGTCAACGAAATCGAGCATACGCTATTATGCAGTGAACATGTGTTGGAAAAGCCCTATCACATATTCACATGAAACACGGGAATGATGAGTTTTTTTTATATGACAACAGAAATGAAAGAACAAAAGTAGTGAAAGTCAGAAGGTGTATGATCTCTAAGTAAAATTCTTCTATATGTGGTGCTAGCTAGATAAAAACTAAAATGTCAAACGTAGATGTTTATGATACCGAGTTAGCACCCAAGACCCAACTTGTCATTTTTCGTCAACCATCTATCCTTTTACGGATAAATCACTTTACATACGAATAGGTATATAACCATACAAAACTTCTTCTCTATAGTACCCTAGAAGAAATAGAATTGGTTACTCACTTACTTGTAACAAAACAAAGTTCCTACACAATAACAACTATTGCAGGCGGGGTACTACCAAATGCTTATGATGTTCATAAATAACAAATATTAAAACATAAACTTACGATGATTTGATATATTCATCGTGATCACGTCAAGTTTCATCATCAATCTGAACATTGTGTGGAAACTAATCTAGGTGTCATAGTGGATATATACTGATTCAACCACAGAACAAAAACAATCCCACAAGCCAACAAACTAATTCTTGAGTAGAAAGAAAGACCGTGGAGTCCAGTCCCACATTCACAGAAATACGGCGGTCCAGGTTTGGGCTTGTCAGGGCAACCGCATTGAAGATTCTAAGGTGAAGTTCACACGCAAATCGAGAAAAAAAATGTTTATAATAAACAACAGCGAAGACCTCGTCTCGCCACGCTCCTTTCGCATGAATCCGGATCGTTACTGTTTAGCGGACCCCATGCCATGTGGCGGTCCACTATTAGTCAGTTTATTTTTTTATTTTTATTTTTAAAAAAATCAAACGATAAAAAGATAAAAAAAAATAATAAAAACCGGGGGTTCATTAATGCGCTTGCTCTTAGGTGATGAGTCCAAGAATATTCAGATCCTGCCCAAGATGAGAAAAAATAAATTCCCCAAACATGCGCTTCCACTAAGGTCAGAAGTTGAGGGCTAAGGCCCATTAACTGGTCTTTCATAAAGCCTCTTAACTACTTAAGCCGTTGGATTATTCAAAGCTTCAAAATGAACATTTAACATTTCTCGATCTTGGGTATATGATCTATTTGTCACCATATGAATTCATATATATTTAAGAAGTTAGGTGAATTGTTTACAAAAACAATATGTTGGTTTAAAAAAAAAAATATTGACAGATATTATAGAAATGGTCATGATCTGAAAGCTTGGACACTTATCTTGTAATCCTTTAGCCAGTTTCAGACTTTTTTTAGCAGTTTCAGACTTTCAGCTGAAGTAAATCCATCCAGCTGCATCTTGGCTTTACACTGCCCTCACTCGGACAGCCGCATCTATGAGCAACCGTAACAGTTTTGATCAGATGCGGAATGTAAAATTTAGTGACATTCTGACAAGTTTTCTAAGCTTACAAAATGTTATAAAAAGCCCTGAACACATACTCGAGCAAGAAAGTATCCTGTATTTCTATTCTGATAAATTTGTTTGTTTAGTACTCTAAATGCAATTTTTAATTACATTGATTACTCTGGTTGACAAACAAAAAGAAATCACATTGATTACACTGACCAAACAAATTACACTGATCGCGCCAGAAACATAAACCATTCGCAACCACATTATTAAAACATAAAATATCTTAGGTACTTTCTGTGAGCTGGCATGATTAGCAGGTGCAAGTGTGCAACTTTTCTTCTTCTGTCGTATTCATTGTTCTTATCAGTGCATTGCCTCTTTTTGCAATTCTCCAATTTCATTAAACCAAATTGAATTTATTCTCATAAACCGGCAATGCGGTATCCTTAAAACAAATCTATTCGCCTGCAACTTTATGCAATCCCTCTTTTGATAAAATGATGCTCTGAAATTTTCACACAAATTAAAAAACAACTAAATTTTGTTCTTAAATATATTTACTCTCTTACTAACTAAAACACATTTTCTTAACTACGAGCCAATACTATTTCTGCAAATTTAGATATTTTCAATTAATCTTTTAAAGTAGTATTATTTGTTATAGTATTAACTAATAGAATTAAATAAAAATTTACAAAATCAATCATTTAGAGACAAAAATTCCAAAAGTTCAGTTTATTAAGTAATTGTGCATTACTGTATATGTACTTTTATTCTTGTTATAATATTTCCATGGATAGAAAACGGTTAGTATATTATATCTACAATATCCTATTATTCGAACCCTAGAAACTGGAAAAAGTGGACACATGGATACATACTTATATGTTTGTTTCACATCAAAAACTTTATTAAAATAGTATTATAATTTAGTGGAATATATGTTGGGCTGGTTTGGTTATTTTTTGCCAATGGACATCGACGTGGTATCACTGTATTAGCATCCATCTTCTTTTGTTTTCGCTTTCGGTAATGCATACATCCTATATATATGCTTCACATGTTAGTTTCCCTCGTCCACAACTTTAGCATCCAATTAAATATAAATTAAATTTGAAATTTTATTTTGTCTACTTTTATATATTTCTCATAGTCACAAACATTTTTTAACAACCTTTTTATTTGGAAAAGAAACTAAATCATAAAATTGGTTTAATTTTTAAAAGTCAAGTTTCCAAATTTACCCCTCGAAACTCACGGGCTGCACTTCTTCCTCGCGAACCCAAACCTGTCATTCTCCAAATCATACTCCACGTGATAGTTCTGTTGCTGAAAGCTCCCGAGAATAATCGCCGGACCTCTCCGACCACCGGCGGTACTATCGGGGTTATCAGAAACCACCGTTAAACAGACGTTATCAACGCTTCCGACGAGCGTGAAGTAGTTAGACAACGGCAATTCCATTTTCGCTCCACCTTTGAACTCGAACGTTAACTCCGGCACCGTCACTGATCCCTCGCCGGAGATGTTGAAGCACGGTCCAAGTCCGGTGATCTTCTCCAGTTCCTTCTCTCGGCTGTAATTCGACATCTGCGTCGCGAATTCCTCAGCGACGAGCTCGAAAACGGGTCGCTCCATGAAAGTGAACGTGGATCCGGAATCGACGATGGATCCTCCGTTTCCGTCGGGTCCCGGCGCTAAGAACTTGTACGGAATCTTCACGCGCTTGCTTCCGACGAAGATTCTCCGGAGATTGAGGTAGTAGTACTCGAGAAACGCAGAGTTGGAGACGTTCGGGTTGTTTCGAAACGGCGTGTAGCTAAGACCCGGAGTTTTCGACCCGGTTTTATGACCCGACCCGGTATCCAGATCCAGATCGGTGCTGACCTTCGTGTCGTCGAATCGGCGGGAGACCAAGCAATGCGAGAATCTCTTGAGATTCATCTGCGAAGGAAGCGACTCGGGTCCTCGTCCAAACCCGGCGATACCAGCGGGTTGTCGGGTCGAGAGAATAGAGCATCCGATGACGAAATCGGGTACGGTTAGCGCCGCGAAACTAAGCTTTTCGGATAGTAAAATCCCAGCCGTTGATCCTAATCCGTATTGGAGAATGTACGGTGGACAAGCGACGGTGCAGTTACGGGTGTTCGGGTCGCATCCTCTGCATTTAACATTGGATCCGAATAGGAATTTGCATTTCGGATTCTGACACCCAATAACCCGCGACGAGGAAGAGTCCTTGGGGACAAATCTTGGGATCCGGGTCGGATTAAGACCCGGGAAATTGCATCCGGAGCAGAGATACCTTGAGGTGCAAGGAAACCAGACGAGGCTGCTTCCGGTATCGAATACGAACGGGATGGTTTGCGACGGCGTGCCGAAGCTGAGAGAGACTGAGTATCCGCCGTAGCTTTTAGGAGTAAGAGGGGATTTCACGGCGGCGGAGGAGGCGTAGAGAGGATCTTCGTTGGGTTTGATGGAGCTGGGTTGTTTGAGCTGTTGGGCTCTGGCGATGGAGGAATCAGCGAGACGGCGGAGAGCGAGATAAGGGTCGTTGTTGGGTAATTGGTCTGTGTAGTGGGAGAAAGGAGAGAGAGGTAATTTGACGGCGGAGACGATGGAGAGGAAGATAAGGAAGAAGAAGAGAGGAGGAGAAGCCATTTGTGTATGTGTTGCTCTGTTTTGGCTTGGTGGCTTATGGTTTAAGTAAGAAGAAAGAAACGAAGAAGACAAGAGTGGAAAGTGGAAAAGAAGAGCGGTTCATAAAGTGGAGAATCATGTACCATCTCTGTAACTTTTTTCTTCTTTTTATAAAAATAATAATTATATAAAAGAAAAAATCTATTACAAATGTGCTTGTCGTTACGAGGAAACTCACTCCAATACGTGGAAATGTTTTCTTTTTGATGTCGACATGATACGTGTATAGATCGAGAGAAACCAGCCAATATGTTTGTATTTACGAAAACATGATTCGAATCGAATTGATAATGCATTATATGAAATTATGGGTTGATAAAGATTATACTATTTGATATACAACTACTGAAATCCATGTATTGATTTGTAAATACTCTTATTTTTTGCTTATATGTAATTTTGGGTTTAGATTGATATCAATTTGAATAGAATAATTATTTTATTGCATGAACCTCAACGTTAGAAATCAATTGACCAAACAAAGCATGGTGAGTATAATATGTGTGAGTAATCGACCTCATGTATATTTTGTTGACTCTTATAAATTATGTGACCTTAAACTTTTAGAAATGCATGGCACGGTGATAAAACGTTTTTAAGGTTTTTTTTTTTTTTTTGTTGTTGCAAACAAGTCACCCAGAAGACATAACGATATTGGCGAAGAATCAATAGAATCAGTGATGACAATTATGAACTTGAATCAAGTGAAGTGGCCAAATAAGTAACCAGGTCTTGCCAAGTAATATTTAGGTTTACCATATAACAAACATGTACCAACAACATATAATTATAGTCAACTGAAAGTGGATTTCTTCTTTTTGACTTCTTTTTTCATTGTTAATGTTGATTAATTACTAGATATGTATTTTGATTTCCGTAGGTAATGTTTTAGAGTCCAATTTTGCTCTTTGTCGTTTGCCAAACTTCAAATATCAGTGTCAAGCTTCTTTGGATACCGTTGGCTGGTGTAGATGTGAACGCATGAAATGAGAAAGACTTTTGATGAAATTAGCCGTTAGAATTAACAAAATTACAGTGCAATTATGCAACTATTGCTAGTGTAGCCAAAACATTGATTTTTTCTTGGTAAATTTTTTCTCACGTCATACATTTAAATTAAATTATGAGGGTAGAAGTTGACAAAAAAAATTTGAGCGTAGAATAATATCAACTGCATATATAGGACAACAGTTAGTAGTATTTTGAATCTTTTTACTTTCATTATAGTCATGTAGCCCACGTCTAGAAGTAAGAGCTGTCCTAGTTAAACTCATTCCGATATGTTTTTAACGTTTTTTACACCCATTCTTAACATGACTATTTTTGTAGGCTAAATGCAACTCTTAACTATCCACGTATATACCGTTTATCATTTACGGAATATCATTGCACGTATATATGTACGCATAGGATTAATGTTTACAAAATGAGCTACTTTTAGTAGTGGATTCCAAGTATAATATCAAAGGGAAGGGGATTTCAAAGGAAATTAAATTTATAATGATTATTAAAAATTTCAGATTCTATTATTATTGATTTATGAAATTGACATTCTTCTTAATATCTAATTATAATGATTTATAATTTCATACAAAATTTCTTCTTATTTAAAAAGTTAGCTATTAGTATTTCATTAAAATTTAATATTACTGAAACTTGAAATATAAATAATTTCACTAAAAAACAATACTTTCGATATGTTATCTCTATTAAAATCACTATAGCAAAATATTAGTTCACAGATTTTCTAATAATTTTTATAAAAAATTCTCAATTCTCAAAACCAATCAATGCTACATAAACTCAGTCCCTAATAACCTTTTTTAAAAATGATTCATCAAACTAAAAAGGTATAGTAATCACATATAGGTGGTTTACGGTAGGCGAATTTGAGTAAGTTAAGTGATCTGGATTCGAAATAACTCAAAAAACTAAAGATATTAGGCAAAATAAATCTCTAACTTTTATTGTGAATAATTTTTTTTTCCTTAGATGAACAGACTTTCACATGACTGACTAGTTGGTTGGGTCTCGTCCTACCAGGTACCCTGTATGATAAAAATAGTGGAAATAAGAAGACAAATTTGAAGTGTGATCGATAATAATGAGCACAATCGAGAATAATTAATACAGAAAAAATGAAATCAAAATAATAGAGTAACTAACATACTAAAGTAAAAAAAAAATTGCAACTAGTCAAAGTAAATAATACGTGACTGGTTTAATATTAGCCAAAATCAAATTAAAATATACCGTGACAAACAGTCAGAGCATTTGTATTGTCGCGGGGAGAAAAAATATCAACTGCATCGAACAATGCCAAAAAAGCGACAAAAAACAAAATATAATAACAACAAAAACGATTAATGTTTGTCCGTGGAAATTGGGAAACACGTGAACTAATTTAACCGAGGTACATGGCGGGACCAGCGGTGGTCAGGTCGACGCTGCATCACCTGGTGACGTCACCTGCACGCTCGGCTAAAAATATAAATTGTACCTTCTTATACAAGATACGATCGAATTGCTCTTACGTATATAGAGGTAATAGATCATTCATGATATTAAAAAGTAATTAGTCAGTCAGGACCACTCTTTTTTTTTGTGTGATTTTGTTTTGTCCACATACATCACCACAGATTATTGCAAATCTTGATAGGTTTATTGGAACAGTTTTATTTTTATATTCATTCACCTAATATAACAGTGGAAGAGGTGTTTAAAATGCTCTGCTTGGCTTCGACTTCCCTACAACATCGATTCAAAGATCAAGAATGTAAGTAATCAAAATTCACACTCTCCCAAAGAGAATCCTTAACAAGGCTATATATACTCTGGATTTGGCTTCACGAACTCGTCAATGAAGTTCTTGAGACAGTTGAGCTTGAGGATATTAAAAATTATATGGTAAGACTTCCCGGAGTTAGTTGTTTATCCACAGAACAGCGCAAAAGGCTAACTATAGCTGTGTAACTTGGTGCTAACCCTTCCATCATATCTATGGATGAACCTACCACAGGGCTAGACGCAAGAGCCACCGCCATTGTTATGAGAGCTGTGAGAAATGTTACTGAGACTGGGAGAACGGTTGTTTGCACGAGCATAGATAACTAAAGGCTTGCCTTAGGAAACAACATTGCTGGTATTTGAGAAACCCTTCTCACAATCTTACTCGCGTAGTCTTCATGTTCATCAAACAAATAGTTCAAGGTGACTTACCGGAGCTTCCTTCCAATCCCAAAGCTTCTCAATAGAGATATTCCGCATCTCAAGGATGACAAGAGACTCGGCACGAAACTTAGAAGGCAAGCATCTCAAAGGAAACTCATCCCAACGTAGTACTCTAAGCTTACGAGGTAAATTATTCAGACCCTCAGGCAAGATCAGTTTGTTGTTGTTCTTACCGTATACATATGGACTTTTGAATCTTAAGAACTGAAGATGAGGCATCCTTTCAAAGGCTCTCTCGTCAATGCTTAATTCATCCTCGATTGAAGCTATGTTGAGATCTATGCGTAAAACAGATCCAGAGCCCTGAAACTGAGTCACATAAAGCAATTGATGACATACATACAAAACTTCTAATGAGCAAAGAAAAACTGTCAAAACTTACTATATTATTGGTGAGAACATCAGAAATATGCTGAGCATCCACAAAGAATCTACGCTTCTTAGGCTTACATTTGTGTTCTTTGCGAAATATTTCTTCACCGAGTTGTTCTACCAAATTATATGCATCACCTAACGTTCCTCTTGAGATTTAGATACGAGAGATTTCTCCTCTAGGGCCATGTTTGGTTTCCATTAAGTATGCAATACACTTTTCAACGTAGCTAATGCTTCTCGGTCTCTCCTATGAATAAACATGCTATATGCAGAACATTAACACCGTCTCAATGTTCCCATCGAGACATGTCTTATGTCTAGGAAGTGCGCCTATCCATTCTTCTTTGGGCCTTCCCGGCAGATAGAGCCAAAAACACGTAGACCCAAAGGAAGATTGGCAAGTCCTATAATCTCCATAGTGATCCCTGTAACCAGCTTTGGGGGACTTTTGATCAAGATAGACAGAAAATCTCAAGAGCTTCAGATGAACATGGAAAATCCAGGTGGTAAATATGGTTGATCCACCTTTAACAGAAAAACAATATGGTTGATCCACAGCTTAGTCCTTTATTTTTAAAACTTTTAAATTAAATGAGAAATTTTAAAGATTTGTTCTTCAATTTTGGAGTTTTTTTTTTAAATTTCGTTGAAACTTAGTAATAATTTTGATTAAAAATGAGCACCATTTAAAAAAATATATTCAAATAAACAAAATAAGTATTCAGTTGAATAACAAAAAATAGATATTAAAAATTTTGACAAAATTTAGTTGGAGTAGTTTTTACAAATTTAGTTGGAGTAATTTATATGAAATTTTCTCAAATATATATATACAAACTTTATTGTTAATATATAATAAAGTTTTTTCATTGGTATATCATACATATTATTAATAAATAGATATTCTTTTGTAAAA
Source organism: Brassica juncea (assembly GCA_018703725.1). NCBI lineage: Eukaryota > Viridiplantae > Streptophyta > Magnoliopsida > Brassicales > Brassicaceae > Brassica > Brassica juncea. The sequence continues at coordinate 68,624,595 of CM031936.1, read as the reverse complement.
GTTCTGTTATTGATATATTATCATATACATATCACCAGTACTGCATATCACAAAATCATATCCTACACGTTTAGCAAATCAAACAATTATTATTCTGACCATCACACGTCTCACATGTTAGGGAATCAAGCAGTCCGTAGGATCCGTCGTTATATTTATTCTTACGTAGTCAACCTATCAACACGGTTCCATCTCTTATTCGACAGGCTGCGTGGCATAGCAATATCATAGATATCTTCTGGCCAGAAGCAAATCTTTTGTTAAATATTATCCTATTTTTGGAGTTTGATTTGTTGTACCCTTGAAGATCGTTTTCTCCAAAAATAGTTGGGTTGAATATGAATTAGTGTCTGACATGCCATGTTCCACTTCCCATGTTCCACTTGGCAGTTGATTTTTCAACTGCTCTTCAAATCAAACCCGATTCTTGGTAAACTTACCTTGTTTGAAGCAGACAAGAACTACACAAAATAGGTACGTACTTTCAATTGTAAGAAGTAAGAACCCTCGTCGATTCCAGCCGCAATCATTAAATCTTTTCTCCAAATCAAGAGAATTTCTTCAAACACTGCCCCATTTGTTTTAATATTTATTTCAACGCTCACCCAATTTTTTTTATTCATTTATTTCTTGTTTTGTTCAGAGTTGATCCATGCTCGTGGGGCTTCGCATAAAGACCTCTAACTTCTGTCCATGTCGTGAAGCCCCCACTTAAGTTGTGATCATTTCTCTATATAACTTCTTCCGTGACGTAGAATATTTTTAGGTATCTTGTTTCCAATGATGACAACGCCTCAAATAGTTGGAAATGAAAATGGTAATGTTGATGATGTGGAGGTTCGCTCTCAGTGGGCTGCTATTGAGAGATTACCCACGTTTGAAAGGATCACTACTGCTCTGTTCTGGAACAGAGATGAGCAAGGGAAGAGAAACGAGAGGCGAGTCATGGATGTTTCTAAACTTGAGGATCTTGATAGACATCTCTTTATTGATGATCTCATTAGACATGTTGAGGATGATAACCTCAGGCTGTTGCAGAAAATTAAGAAGAGAATCGATGAGTAAGTTTCAAGGTTCATCATTATGTTTTCTTTATTTATGTTTTGTTCCTTGATTCAACAGACGGCATTCCTGTTTACCAAAGAAAAGAAAAACAGATATCATTCATGTTTATATTAAATATAAATTTTATTGATATCTGATATCAGTCCAATGTATATTTTGTAGGGTTGGTCTCGAGTTACCGACGATTGAAGTGAGGTTCAGTGATCTTTCTGTTGAAGCAGAGTGTGAGGTAGTTGATGGAAAGCCAATACCAACTCTTTGGAATGCTATTGCAAGCAGACTATCTGTAAGTGTTCATTAAAATGTTTCTGAGACTGTATCTTTTTCAAGTTTCCGTGTTAAAATTAAGTATGTGCATTTTTGTTACAGAGAGTCATGTGTTTAAAGAAAGAAAAGAACATAAGCATCTTGAATGGCGTCAGTGGTATCGTAAGGCCTAAAAGGTAGATTCTTGAAGTACTTCCTCATTAATTTTTTGCCTTCTTTACAATGAAAGATACCTTTTTTAATTTGTTGTTGTTTGCAGAATGACTTTGTTGCTTGGTCCTCCTAGTTGTGGTAAAACCACTCTACTACTTGCACTAGCTGGAAGACTTGACCCTTCTTTGAAGGTTTATTTTTGTTAATTCAATAACCGTAACAATGTATATGAGTTCTTTTGTTCAAAAATCATGTGTTGCTTCCACATTGCAGACTACAGGAGACGTTAGTTACAACGGTCACTTATTATCAGAGTTTGTTCCTGAAAAAACATCAAATTATGTAAGTCAAAATGATCTGCACATTCCAGACATTACTGTGAGAGAGACACTCGATTTTTCAGGATGTTTTCAAGGCACAGGAAGCCGTTTAGGTGAGGAAAACAATTATTCTTGTGTTTCTTTTTTTGTTGAGTTCTTGTTGCTTTAAACTTTTGTGACCTTAACAGAAACAATGAAAGAGATTAGTAGAAGGGAGAAACTGAAAGGAATAGTTCCAGATCCTGATATAGATGCCTACATGAAGGTAAAGTTCTATGATGCTTTCATGTGAAAATAATAAGAAGTCCAATTAGAAATAATAAAAATCTGTATCATGACAGGCAGCTTCTATTGAAGGTTCAAAGACTAATCTGCAAACTGATTATATCCTAAAGGTATGGTACTTTCAGAGGTGTTTTCTGTTCTTATCAGAAGTTATTAATGCATCTGTTTTTATTATATCAGATCCTAGGACTCAGTTTCTGTGCAGATACACGCGTTGGAGATAGTTCAAGACCAGGAATATCCGGTGGCCAAAAGAGAAGATTAACTACAGGTAACTTAACCGTCATATTGGTTATAATGTCTTTCAAGAAAAACCTCATATATTATATGTATCTGTTATATACTGCAGGTGAGACTATAGTAGGTCCAATCAAAACTCTGTTCATGGATGAAATATCAAATGGGTTGGACAGCTCAACAACGTTCCAGATTGTATCTTGTCTCCAACATTATGCACTTCTGTCTGAAGGAACCATAGTGGTTTCACTGCTTCAGCCTGCACCAGAAACGTTTGAGCTTTTCGATGATGTGATCCTTATGGGAGAAGGAAAGATAATCTACATTGGTCCAAGGGATTATATTTGTAGATTCTTTGAAGATTGTGGGTTTAAATGTCCAACTAGAAAATCTGTTGCTGAATTTCTTCAGGAGGTTATCTCAAGGAAAGATCAAGAACAGTATTGGTGTCACATAGACAAACCGTATTGTTATGTCTCCATTGACACATTTATAGAGAGGTTCAAAAAGTCTGATCTTGGGTTACAACAACAAGAACAACTCTCCAAGACTCATGACAAGTCTCACGCTCAAAAAGATGCTTTATGCTCAAGAAAATACTCACTTAGTAACTGGGATATGTTAAAAGCTTGCTCAAGGAGAGAGTTTCTTCTGATGAAACGAAACTCTTTTGTTTATGTATTCAAGTCTGTACTCGTAAGTTCATTTCTTCTTTACCAGAAAGTCTATACTTGTTTTAACCATTACATGCTTAAACCCTTATACCTTTTACTGCAGTTGATTTGCATTGGATCTATTGCAATGACGGTTTATCTAAGGACTGGTTCTAAAAGAGATGTTATCCATGCCAATTATCTTATGGGTTCTTTGTTCTTTTCAATCTTTAAAATGCTTGCTGATGGAGTTCCAGAACTCACACTAACAATCTCAAGGCTTTCGGTATTCTACAAGCAGAAAGAGTTGTACTTTTATCCTGCTTGGGCTTATGCAGTTCCTTCAGCTATTTTAAAGATACCCATTTCAGTTATTGAAGCGTTTATGTGGACATCGTTGACATATTATGTCATTGGTTATAGTCCTGATATTGGCAGGTATAACGCATTCACGAACATGTTTTGTAAAATTCAAGACAGCATATTATATATGGTTATAGTCCTGATATTGACATTTTATATGACGTCGTTGACATATTATGTCATTGGTCATTCAATTTTATTTTCTTCAGGTTCTTTCGCCAGTTCTTGATCTTCTTTGCTTTACACCTTTCCTGTATATCAATGTTCCGTGCTATAGCTGCCACCTTTCGAGATTTTGTTCTTGCCACAACAATTGGATCAGTCTCTATAGTGCTTCTCTCATTATTTGGAGGATTCGTCATTCGAAAACGTAAGTTTTGTTACTTGAAACACACGTTTCATAATAAGTTTTTGGAAGATTCATTGATGATTTTCTTTTATATTCCAGCGTCAATGCCTGCTTGGCTTCAGTGGGGTTTCTGGTTGTCTCCATTGTCATATGCTGAGATTGGTCTAACCTCAAATGAATTTTTCTCTACACGGTGGAGTCAGGTAACGAATTCTTTACAAAACTTTCACATTTTGTAGCTAAATTCTTACTTCATTATTGATTTGTATCATCTCTTTGTTACCATTAGGCAACATCTGGAAACAGAACGTTAGGGGAAGAAGTTCTTGATGCTAGAGGGCTAAACTTTGGTGATCAATCTTACTGGAGTGCATTTGGTGCTTTAATTGGCTTCGCATTCTTCTTCAATATTGTTTTCGTACTGGCTTTAACATTTCTAAAGAGTAAGGTCACAAGAGATCTCATTATATAAAATGTGGGTATAGAAGTTAGTATATGTGATTGATTTTTTTCCTGTAATTTCAGCTTCAAATAGGTCTCGTGCGATTGTGTCTAGTAGTGATGATAACACTCAAAGTTCAGGAAACCATACTAAGTCAAGTTCTAAAGTTGCTTCCCAGTCCAAAAATGCATTACCTTTCAAGCCCCTTACTTTCACATTTCAAGACGTCCGTTATTTCGTCCAGACTCCTCAGGTAAACTGAGTATCTTAAAACTTCTTGAACCTTTTTAAAAAAAAACAAGAGTTAAAATGTGTGGTGTCTCTTGTTTCTACTAAAAGGGCAAGAAGGTGCAGCTTCTCTCTAACGTTACAGGCGCATTCAAGCCTGGTGTTCTCACTGCTCTCATGGGTGTGAGTGGTGCTGGTAAAACGACTTTGATGGATGTTCTTTCTGGAAGGAAAAGCCGCGGTGACATTGAAGGAGAGATCCAAGTAGGTGGTTACCGTAAGGTTCAAGAAACCTTTGCAAGGGTTTCAGGTTATTGTGAGCAGTTTGATATTCACTCTCCTAATTTAACCATAGAAGAGTCCTTGGAATACTCTGCTTGGCTTCGACTTCCTTCTAGCATCAACTCTGAAACAAGGAGGGTAAGTCATTGTTTGGTAAAATTATTACATCCTTTTAGCTCCCACTTGTCTGAGTATTTGCTTTTAGGCAATAGTCAGAGAAGTTCTTGAGACGATAGAGCTGGAGGACATTAAAGATTCCATAATAGGACTTCCTGGAGTCAGCGGTTTAACAACAGAACAACGCAAGAGACTAACTATAGCTGTGGAGCTTGTTGCCAATCCTTCAATCATATTCATGGATGAACCAACCACAGGATTAGATGCAAGAGCTGCTGCGATTGTGATGAGAGCTGTGAAGAACATCACAGAGACTGGCAGAACTGTTGTTTGCACCATTCACCAACCAGGAACTGATATCTTTGAAGCATTTGATGAGGTAACAATAGTGAAAGTAGCACACATCCCCATTTTAAAAGTCACTTTTCTAAAAGTACATTATGTGACATTCAACTGCAGCTTGTTTTGATGAAAAATGGAGGAAGGATTATCTATCATGGACCTCTTGGAGAACATTCAAGCAATGTTATCGAATACTTCATGGTAAAAGTTTCTATAATATATATACTAAAACTGTTTTTTTTTCATTATTTACAATAGTAATTTTCAACAGCAGAGAATTCCTGGAGTTCCGGAAATGAAACAGAACACTAATCCAGCCACTTGGCTACTAGACATTACTTCAAGATCATCAGAGGACAAACTTGGTGTTGATTTGGCCCAAATCTACAAGGAATCTTCTTTGTTTAAGTAAGTCTATAGATGTTGTTTGCTTGAAACTGTTGTTTGGACTTTGGAACTTGCTTACCTTTGTTTGTTTGTTTCAGGGAGAACAACATAGTAATAGAGCAAATGAGAGGTACATCAACATCAACATCAACAGAAGAACTAACATCCTCGACGCGATATGCTCAAACGGGTTGGGAACAGTTTAAGGCATGCCTATGGAAACAACAACTCTCTTATTGGAGAAACCCTTCCTACAATCTCACTCGCATCATGTTCATGTGTTTTACCTCTGTGCTCTGTGGCTTTTTGTTCTGGCAAAAGGCTAAGAAAATGTTAGTCTATTCCCTCTCATTTTTCTTTAGAGTTTCTTTCTTTTTTTTTTCTCAAACTGTGTTTACCTTTCTTATTTGGCAGAAACACTCAACAAGATCTTTTCAACGTATTGGGCTCAATGTACACGGTGGTTTTTTTCACTGGAATGAACAATTGCTCTACAGTGTTGTTCTGCATTGCAACCGAAAGAAACGTCTTCTACCGTGAAAGATTTGCTCAAATGTACAGCTCATGGGCCTACTCCCTTGCACAGGTTAACACATTTTCCTCAAATCAATCCACATACAGGGAATACAAAGTAAACCTGGCTTAGGCATTGAGCTGAAGCCTTAAATTTTGTAGGTGTTGGTTGAGATTCCATACTCATTATTCCAGTCTATATTATGTGTGGTGATCGTATATCCTATGGTTGGCTATCACTTCTCGGTCTACAAAGTGTTCTGGAGCTTCTACTCAGTCTTCTGCTCGTTGCTCATATTCAACTACTTTGGCATGCTTTTAGTCGTCGTCACCCCAAACATTCACGTTGCTTTTACTCTCCGTTCGGGCTTCTACTCAATGGTCAATCTCTTCGCTGGTTATGTCATGCCAAAACCTGTGAGTACCTCTTACCAAGAGAAAGATTTTTTTTTAAAAAAAGAGTGCCAAACCTTATGTAATAGATCAAATTGTATGAGAGTTTTGTTGGATATGCAGAGCATTCCGAAATGGTGGATATGGATGTATTACTTGAGCCCTACGTCATGGGTTTTGAATGGATTGCTCACATCTCAATATGGAGATATGGAGAATGAGGTAATAGCATTTGGAGAGAAGAAGAAGGTTTCAGCTTTCGTGGAAGACTACTTTGGTTTCAGATATGATTCTTTGGTTCTTGTAGCTATCGTTCTCATTGCCTTCCCCATTATCTTGGCTTCTCTTTTTGCATTCTTCATCGGTAAACTTAATTTCCAAAAGAAATGATTTACTCTAATGAGTATGAAGAATAATGTTCTGGTATTTAGAAAATAAATAAATTTAAAGAGCAAACGGTTGCGTGTGTAACATTCAAAGAGCAAAGTGCCTCGCATGACATAAAAAAAAAAAAAGAACTCAAAACTTTGGATGGAGTATGAGAAACATCAATGCCTGCACAATCATATAGACAGAGGAATGATTTAAAGTAGTTTTACATTGGCAGATGCTGTTTGTTTAGTATGAAGAAGAATATATTGGCATTTAGAAAACAAAACGAAAAAAAATGAAAACTTCCAAAACTGGTGAACAAACTGTAACATTCAAAGAGCAAAGTAACTCTCACATAACCCCAAAAACTTAAAAAGAAAACATCAATGCCCGCATAACTGTATATACAGAGGAAGGATCTGAGCTTTATTCTTCCCCTTGGCCAAAAGGAAGAAAGTTGGTGGAAAATACACAATCTTTCGAATTTATGTGTGGTTCGGACTCGGGTCTCTTCTATAAAGACATTTACTTCTGAAGTTAGTTTGGAAGGTAAAACTAATCCACCCCTACAAGCTACAAGAAAACAAAACATTAAGGTCTGTTCAGACAGAGTTCTATTAAAATAAGAAACTTACCTCAGGATTCTGCCACTGATTTACATCAGAAGAATATTAGGCTCATGCGCTGTTGTGCTGATTCTTGAAGTGAATGGTTAGAGGAAAAAAAAAAGAAGCTAAGTGTTCATGGCAATTAGCTCATCAGGCATGCATTGCCTTATGTTAATGACCATTGAAGTGTTATAAGGCGATGAGATGTCACAGCACTGACGGCGAGGCGGATTCATCTGCCATTTTATTTCAGAAAAAAAAAAAGAAAGATTATAAATCTGGCCAAACTAAAAGTAGACTGTGTATTTATAAAATTATACCTGTTCAACATTAAGTTTCAGCTTACGAGACATAACTCGAATCCGTTGTAGTCGCTTAACCGCTTCTGCTCTGTGGCAGTTTCCCAAATTATGAAGCTTATAGCTACTCCATGTCCCATCAGTCTCATCTGATCTTACACTATCAAGGAAAAATACGAGCGGTCTGGCACATGGATCTCTGGGATACTCTCTTGTGCTGAACATATAGTTGCTCCGGACACCTGACCCTCTCCTCCATGTAGAAAATGTCTTTTGCAAGGTGAGGAGATCCGGGAGGAGTTTATTTCCTTCATAGACTTGAATCGCGTAGCCCCACACAACCGAAACAGTCACTATGTTTGAAGGATCATAGCACACACTCTGCTGCAATATTCTAGCGGAATCCAAACTTGCTGCCCCGATGAGACGAGCCACGGACTCGGTCCTGTTTGTTTTTGGAAAGAACGGATCAACCGCGTCCAAGTGATGAAGCGATACCAGTGGAGCTAAAGGGTGCGCACATAGCAGTCCAAATAGGTTCCCTCTCACATCAATCTGCGAAAAAGAGCACATATATAGTAACGTTCAGACAGTAACTACACTTACAAAAAAAAACAACCAAACAAGGCACGTAAATTAATACTTCAGTTATTGAGCTAAACTTTCCGGATATAGAAACTCTTTGTTGTTTATCAATCAGCATCAATGGAACTATATATCAATCATTGTTGAAAATATTAATGTTCAGACACTAACTACACCAGTCCAAAAACAACCAAACAAGGAAAGTACCTAACACTTCAGTTATTGAACTAAACTTCCCAAGTATAGAAACACCCTGTTGTTCATCAATCAGCATCAATCTAATATCTCAATCATTGTTGAAACTAGTAATGTTCAGACACTAACTACACTTATCCCAAAACCAACCAAACAAGGCAAATAAACTAACACTTCAGTTATGGAACTAAACTTTCCAAATATAGAAACTATCTCAATCACTTGCAAAACTTTAGAAAGTTTGTTTCTTTGTTGTTACCTGATGAAACCCAGGTTCGTGAGTCAAGGCAACACCAAGCTCAGCTAAGCAAGAGAAGATCCTCGAGTCACTTCCATACATATGCGCATACCTCATCAGACAAGAATCCAAAACCTTAGCAAGAACCTTCCCAAGCGAAGCGCTGATAGCGAACCCTCCGCCACCAAACGCCATATCAAACGAGTACCTCACGTTCTGATCATAGAACTCCGAGTTGCTTCCGACGTACCACCACTTCCGGTGGTCGTACTTAGACAAAACCGTCACGAGATTGTCCACGAAAAACACAGTGTCGTCGTCTCCGAACACGAACCACCGCACGTCTTTATTATCTCCCCGATCAACTGTCTCCTTGACGACGCGAGCGACTCGGATCGCGGATCGTAGACCGCCGGGGAAGGTGTAAGGAAAGCTAGAGACGTCTTGGGAGACGACTGCCGGAGGAAGGGCGGGATCGGGATCGGGATCGGGATCGAGTCCGCCGCGGCGATCGAGGAAGACGATGGCGCGCGTGGAGTTGGGAGAGTACCAGAGACGGACGTAGGAGCTGCGGCGGAGCCAGGAGTCGCGAGAGGCGGCGATCGAGAAGAGTAGGTGACGGCGCTGGGTGGAGAAGAGAGGCAAGGAGCGAGCGATGGAGGAGATTTGGTCGCGGCGGAAGGTACAGTAGGTGAAGAGGGTGAAGATGATGGAGCAGAAGATGAGGAGCAAGAAGATGTTTCTGACGCGGGGAGAGATCAGTGAGGGTGATTTGGAGGACGGGAAGGGCATCTCAGGAGAGAGGGAATCGAGTCTTGATAGAGGTGGATCGGATCGTCTCTTTCGTCTCGTCTGGTTCATTTCTGGAGTTTTGTTTGGTCAGTTTTCTCTCTCTCTCCGTGAGTTCGTCGAGGTTTTGTGTTTGTCGGAAGCTAGAAGGCGAAACCGTCTCCGTTACAGTGAATGGTTTCAGTTTTACGGGTCCTGTAATACCAGATTCGGTCGGCTCCAAGAGTCTGACCCTGCTAATTTGGACAGAGGTTTAGACATGTCTCGACTTAAACTAAAACTAAATGTTGGGTCCTTTTTCATTTGTGCAATGAACTTCCAAATTTATTTTTCACGAGCCACTGTATAAGAAAAAGTAAATCTAGGTGAATGTTCAAAGAAATATCTTATTTATTCACGAAAATCGATCAATTATTTAAGAAGAATAAGTGATGACTTTAATTCAATCTAATGCACCTTTGAACTTTGATCACTAGCTCAAAAAAACGAACCTTACTAGGGTCTGTAATTGTCATATGCCCTTCTCTACACTCATAGCATCAAATATATTATAAACTTAGTAAAATAGCTTCAGTTTGTGCAACAAATTCAGATCATTGATCAATTAACCTCACTGAAATCTGCTAAGATATTTGTTTTTATTATCTTAATCTTTTTATATAGGCCAAGATGAGGCAAAAACAAGAACATGATTTAAAACCAAAAGATTGCCTTTTCAAATTTACTGGTGTGAAAGGGGATACTCAGACAGCCAAGGGTTACTCGTCAACTTCTGGGAGAAGAGCCCAGATCTGAAACTCTAGTCCACAACATATTGTATCATCATCATATACCCTTTCACACCCCAAAACAGTGAAACCAAAAACAAAACCAAGCTTAGAATAATGAACACATAATTACATAAAAATCTTCTAGTTATCACTTGCACTAAGGAATACTTGTCTCACAACAATCCCATCCTCTATATATATTCGTGGCCTCCTCCCATCAGCCTCAATCCAAGAAGCACCTTTGATCCTGTTACTAACTTAATAGTTTCACCGATTTCTTGCACCAGTCTCCATCGAAGTACGCTACATATTTCCAACAACGCCTCAATGGATATTGAGGAAAGAGACGGTTAGCAAGGATGAGACAGAGATAGACAACCTTTTTGGTAGACAAATCTTTGCAAAGCATAATTACATGATTTTAAAAAAAAAATGAGAAACGACGGTAACATTATGTGCGAGGCATTTCCAGGATCATAAAGCATTGAGAAAAAGCAAGATGATCAGGATATACCACTAAATTAATATTGCGTCACAAGCCATTATACCTGAAGAAACTGTTAATCCTTCAGAATTGGTAATGGACGCCCAAAAAAAAGTCAAAACACTGAAAATTTGATATGCTCAGTGGAAGGAGAAGTCGTTTAATTAGGAAAGCTCACGGCAACAACAAACCCTTCTCAGAATTTGTAATTGTCCTCTGCTCTTCTTACACTCTTCGTGCTTTTATCTCATCACAGCATCAAAATACACAAACAATTCAACCCAAAAAAAAAGACGCACAAACTCAATATAAAAAGCTTCAGTGTGTGTAACAAATTCAGATCATTGATCAATTAACCTCACTGAAATCCGCTAAGATATTTTGTTTTTATCATCATAAGCTTTTTGTATATACCCGACTAAAACCAAACCAAGAACATGAACATAACTTCAAACAAAAAGAAAGCTTTTTCTTAGTTTTTTTTTTCTCAAATAAATCAAAGGATTAAACTTTGTTATGATTGGTGTGAAAGGGAATACTCAGACAGCCAAGGGTTACTCTTCAACTTCTGGGTGAAGTGCCCGGATCAGAAACTCTAGTCCACAACATTATTGTATCATCACCATATACCCCTTCCACACCCCAAAAATAAAATTAAAAAACTTAACAAAAACCATAAACTCACCTATGAAAACGTCACACAGACAGGTGTTATGGTTTCCAGAAGACGAAAAGCATATAAATACACAGACGAAACCGAAAACTAGGGTTTCCCTCGGCCGGCTATAATTTATTTTAGCCTTTTCTTGACCCATTTAATTTCAATGGGCCCATCTTACGTGACCCGAAAATTACTGTATAAACACACACACCTTCCCTTACCATTTCGGGCTAAACCAGTCAATACAAACCCAAAAAAGGAAAGAAAGATAAAACATATCAAATGAAAATCGAACTTGTGTTCATACCCGCGGCGGAAATTGGCCATCTCCGGTCAACCGTCGAGTTAGCCAAGCAACTCCTCAACGAAGACGATCGTCTCTCAATCACCGTACTCATCATCCCTCGCCTTTCCGCCGATGACACCAACCACGTCACATCCCTTTTCACGCCGCCTCGAGAACGCCTCCGTCACGTCACCATCTCCGCCGCGGAACAACGACACGGCGTTCCTCTCGATCCTCAGGCCTACGTGGACAACCAGAAGCCGAAAGTGAGAGACGCAGTCTCCAGACTCCTCGATTCCTCCTCGCCCCCGCGGCGGCTCGCCGGATTCGTCGTCGACATGTTCTGCACATCGATGATGGAAGTAGCCGACGAGTTCGAAGTTCCGACGTATATGATGTACACGTCGAACGCGGCGTTTCTCGGGATCTCGCTCCATCTGCAGTTAATGTTCGACGAGAAGAAGTATGACGTCAGCGAGCTGGAGGACTCGGTCAACGAGTTGGACTTTCCGTGTTTGACCCGTCCTTATCCCGTGAAGTTTCTTCCGTATCTCTTCACCTCCAAGCCGTGGCTTCCCTTCTTTTTTGACCAAGCGCGAAACTTCCGAAAGATGAAGGGTATTTTGGTAAATACAGTTGCTGAGCTGGAGTCTCACTCTTTGGAAATATTCTCCCGGGGCGGTGATGGTGTTGACCTTCCTCGAGCGTATCCAGTGGGACCACTGTTGCATCTCCAAAACGACGACGTCGAAGGGAAGCAATCAGAGGTTTTGCGGTGGCTCGACGAGCAACCGGAGAGATCGGTTGTCTTCCTCTGTTTCGGGAGCATGGGAGGTTTCAACGAGGAACAGACGAGAGAGATAGCCGTCGCGTTGGAACGAAGCGGTCACCGGTTTCTCTGGTCTCTCCGGCGGGGATCGCCGGATATACTGACGGAGCCTCCCGGAGACTACGAGAATCCGGAGGAAGTTTTACCGGATGGATTCTTGGAACGGACGTCGGAGAGAGGGAAGGTGATCGGGTGGGCTCCGCAGGTGGCGGTGCTAGCTAAGCCGGCGATCGGGAGCTTTGTGACTCACTGTGGATGGAACTCGGTGCTCGAGAGCCTGTGGTTCGGCGTCCCGATGGTGACGTGGCCGCTCTACGCGGAGCAGAAGATAAACGCGTTCGAGATGGTGGAGGAGCTCGGATTGGCGGTGGAGATACGGAGGTTCTTCAGGGGAGATTTGATGGACGGAGAGATGGAGACGTTTGCGGCGGAGGATATAGAGAGAGCGGTCAGGCGCGTGATGGAGGAAGGTAGTGACGTCAGGAGGAGAGTGAAGGAGATGGCCGAGAAGTGCCACGTGGCGGTAATGGAAGGCGGGTCTTCGCAGGTGGCTTTGCGGAAGTTTATTCGAGACGTGGTCGAAAATGTTGCGGTCTAATTGGATGAAACCATGTGGAGGCAGAGTTGAAAAGGAAACGTAGTTTACGTACCGTTATACTAATTTCACACTTTTGATATACTGTTATCAAACGTTAGTATACCATGTATGTTACATTTCTTGAATAAGGTTCTGATGTGGATATGTACCGCTGAGAAGTTAAAAATAATAATCTAGAGCAAAAGTACTGTTTAGAATAATAATAATCGAAATTGTATTATAGTTTGTATTGACTTTTCGGCTTAACTTCTCGTACTACATCTCTCCCTCTTTCTCAAAAGTCAAACGGTGAATAAGCCTTTTCCATTTTCCTGTATATTTTTGTATACTGTGATCTTAAATTTTTCTAGCCATTTCACTATCATGGCTTCTTCTTCTTTTTATTCGCCTCCCAACTGGAGATACAGCGTCTTCACGAGCTTCCACGGACCAGACGTGCGCAAAACATTTCTCAGCCATCTACGCAAGCAATTTATCTGCAGTGGGATTACCATGTTCGATGATCAGGGCATCGAGAGAAGTCAAAACATTGCACCTGCTATCACGCAAGCGATTAGAGAATCAAGGATCTGGATTGTAATCCTCTCCAAGAAATATGCTTCTTCAAGCTGGTGTTTGCGTGAACTGGTGGAGATTTTGGAGTGCAAGGAAGCGACCGGACAAATAGTGATGACGATCTTCTACGGAGCAGATCCATCTGATGTGCGGCAACAGACCGGAGACTTTGGGAGCTCTTTCGTTGCAACTTGTGCTCGTACAACAGAGGAGGAGAGGAACCATGTGGGCAACATTGCTGGAGAACACTTCCTGAACTGGTTTGTTTTTCCTTAGTTAGATTAGTTTGGGAGAATTTCCACATGACTGTTTAATTAACACAGTAACTTTTTTGCTCTTCTTAGGGACAATGAATCAGAGATGATTGAAAAGATTGCCAGAGATGTTTCAAACAAACTAAATGGTACAACCTGTAAGGATTTCGAAGACATTGTGGGTATTGAAACAAAGATGTTGAAAGACACTGACAAGGCATCCAATGAAGAAGAAGAAAACAATGTCGAAGGCAAGGAACATGCGTACTGTTGGAGTTGGTTCGTCTACTGTTTTGATTTCTCTCGTATTGTGTGTGAGGAAAATTGGAAGATTGGGCTGGGAAACAAGACAATACGATCAAATGATTTGGATGCAACTATTCGTTTTAATTGATATGTAATAACAAACATATTTTCCTTATTCTGGAGGACCATGCATGCACTAAACAATATCCTTCTATGTAAATCAAGCTCTAGGGAAGCGTGTCACACGCATATCTTATATGTAACATTTAATCCACCAATGAAACTTCAATATGCGAAGCTTACAATTGAGTTTGTATATATTTGAGATTTATATAGCCAGAGTTCGTAATTTTTTAGGTTTTGGTCCATGTTAGAAACGGTAGAAGTGGAAAGAAAATATAGAAGGAAAAGTGGGAAACTATGATTGAATAGAATACATTACTCGTAATTGGCCGAAGAAGGTGGTGGGAAACACAAACCACAGAGTATAAACAATATTAAAGTAATACGCACACACCAAGTAAATCAACATAAACACACACTATTCAAAGTTTCAAACCATAGCAAAATGCAAAAACCCAAACATTTTATTAAATCAAGCATATAGCAATTATTAAATATTCATTACATTTTTTTTTCCTCCCATACATTGAGATGTTAACTGACTGGGTTGGAATCTTTATTTAGATCAGCACCGGTGGGTTTAGGATGGCATAAGCAACCAACTCTTCATCACATAGGAAAGTAGTCATGTCTTGTTTGGGTATCCCTACCCAAGCTTCCACATCTTCACCATCCTTTGAGTCCATCAACACCACGAACACTATGTTATCGTAGATGGTATGTGAAGCAGGTCCCATCCATACGGGATTACCCCATCCGAAGTCAACCTCATAGAAAGGCTTCCTACACCAGCTAGACATTGTGTACAAGTCTATGTCCGGTCTTAAGTACTCTGACATGAAACTTCCCAATGCAGTCAACAAGTTCTGACCAAGTTTGGTGGTGGTGGTGGTGATGGTAGTAGTATCATCATCATCATCATAGCCTTGGAGATTCTCTTTGATCATCTCATTGACACCTTCTTTGGTCTTTCTAAACTCGGCCACGATTTCACCGATCTCTAGCTTGCTCTCCGCCTCTTTCTTGAGAAAGAAAGCAGATTGTAGGTTCCCCATTGCGTTTTGTGGCAAAACGGTAGTGGGGATCCTAAGCCTCAAGTCCATGGCTTGAGTCATCAGCGTTGACTTTGGAGAGACTGAGTTAGAGCGTGAGGCTTTTGCGGCACATCTCCAAATAAGTGACGTGATGGCTTCGACGCGTGTAGGCAGGGGAACGCTTTGGGTAGCGGATTTGAGTTTAAGCTCAGCGATCTTAGAGGATGTGAAGAGGAGTCTTTTGGTTACACATTTTCCTCGAAGCTCGTAAATGTCATCAAGCGAAGGAGACTGGTAAGAGGTGTATGGAGGAGGGTAGATTGTAGTGCCTGCGAACTGAGGAACAGTACTTGTTTCCGTCGACCCTTTCTCCGTAGCGGCCCAGGCTCGGACGAAGGTTAACAACGAGGCCGCGTCGCAGATCTGGTGAGAGATGCCGACAGTGACCGCGGCTCCTGATCCTGACCCGAAGAAACTGACCATGACTCTCAGCAACGGCCACGTCCCCGCAGATTCTCCCTGCTCGACTTCAGGGAGAAACTCTGCAAGAGAGTCTGTATCGAGGTTTCTCAGGAAGTCTGAGAGGAGGAGATCGGTGCGTGCCTCGGTGAAGATGACTCCTTCGTCGTTGCAGCATATGGAGATGCCTTCTAGTCGTCCAGCTAGAGGAGAGAAACGTGAGAGAGTTTCGGATAGAGAGGTTTTAAGTCTCCCGGATATGATCTCCGGCGACTCTCTGGTACTGATGGATTTGAAGAAGAAGGTGGTTGCCACGTAGATTGGTGGACAGCTGAGATCGAACAAGGAAAGTTGGAGTCTGTCATGAGGTGCGGGTGAAGAAGGCTTGATCACTTCTCTTCCGGTCACTTCTAGCTTCAGTTCCATTGTCCTCCTTTGGGTGGATACCTGCAAAATCAATTATTTTAGTCGAAAAGATATAAAGAAAAAAATTAAAAGATACAAATACTTGAGCTTTTAAGGCGTGAGTGGAAGAAATTAGGTCCTTCTTACTCTATATATATGCTATTCACGAGAATAGTAAAAACCTTTTTTTTTTTTTAATATTTTACAGTTTATCTTGTAATTTTATTGCGATGAGATTGATAAGATTAACGAGAGTATCAACTTTCTCATCTTCTTCTTCGTCAGACCAGCCAAGCGTTGGTGTCATCAATTGGCATCATCAACAAATGGATTTAATTGCAACTTGGAAAGGTAGGAAATCTAGTACATAAAAAGGGATCCGGTTACAACAATGTCTATCCGGATATATTAAACCAACTTTTCTTGTATGATTTATCATAGATAACATATGTTTTTTTGGTCGACTTTGCAGAGATATCATCATCGCCCAATCCTTCAGATGATGATGAGCATGCTTCTTGAACAAACTTTATAAGTATGGGTACTGCTTCAACCGCAACCAATTGCAAAGTGTGAACAAAACCTTTCATTGAAATAGTTTTTTTTTTTTGGTAGAGAGACCTCATCCTTCTTTTTAATACTACTCATCAACATGACAACATATCAAATGCCAATATTCCCCATGGGAAAGGGAAGAAATTATCGAGATCTTTGATTGCTTCGGTATGCTCTTTAAATAGCTTCAGTTTAAGATTTGTCGGCAAAAAAGGACAGAAGAAACAAAGGCAAGATAAATATCTTTTATACAAATTTCTCTGTCAGTAAACATACGGATTACCGGTGAAACACACACTAGTTTGACTCTCCCGAATAGTGATGGCCAATCCTGTGTCTCGGTGATGTTTTTTTTCATCTTCTTTTTAAAAATTTAGGGATATTTACCACACGGAAGACCAGTTACAATTGAGAAAAAAATAAATAGGATGTCCAACGAATCAGAACTATACATGAGTCATGCTTCTTCTTCACCTTCAATTGGCGTGAAAGTAGATAGTGGCCAAATCTGCTAGAAAATGCATGTTTATCAGATAGGTCAAGTGATCTGCCAAATGAGGATTTCCTTATCTTCTAGTGCATTAGAATGTGTTGATTCTGCCGAATGAGTGATGTGGAATTATTCTAATGCAACATGTTCTTCACAGGCTGCGAATATTTGATCTGAGATCTGGTCAATGCTTCTTGAATCGAATGACTTTGGAAAATCTACTAGGGGTGCATAAACCATTTCTTTGTTGTAGGAGCTGAAAGGATAACAATCTTGGTGATGCTGATAGTATGGTTATAAGGAGAGATATAGCTTGAGAAAAACTGTTTTTTTTTGCAGAAATAATAAATTTTCAATGTAACTAAGGCAACAATTAGACATTTAAAATTAAATGGATGAATTACTCTTGGCAGTAAAATCAACTAATGTGTACGTAAGGTAGGTATGGGTTGTCATGACTAATTTAGCATGCAAAGCGATTGTGTTACAGGAATGATCTAGTGCAGGATGTAGGGTTGCAGTTATGCTTCAGAAAAAGGGATAAAATCAGAATTATAAAATTTTGACAATAGAAATGATATACCAAAATATATGGTCTTATGTAGTTCTGTGTATACACATGACAAATACTCATAAATCTACATATCCGAAATGAATATAGCATAATTAACATTTTTTATTATAGCATAACTAACATGGTAAATTTTTTCTTTGCGCATTAGTTTTTTTAATATTTGTTTAATGTTAAAAAAATAATATCTTGTAAAAAATCATTTTGAACAAAAAGTAGCTACGTGGAACTGTCTTGAACGTTTAATCATTCTAAAGTTTGGCATTAATATAATAAAATAATATTTTGAAAATAATTGCAGTGAATCTCCAAACGTTTATCATGTTTTTTAGACCAAAAAAACTATTGGTGGTTGATCGGATTTTGTCCCATTATAACCTGCTATGTCAATTATTTCAAATTGAAGGTCCCATTATTACCTGCAGTTCAGTTTCTTTTAAATACGTAGAAGACGTTGGCGTATTAAACAAAAAAGAAAAATAAACGAAAGAGAAAAGAACATTTATAATGTGAAATTATAAAATTCAGTTATTTTCATCTACAATGGAGTTGTCGCCTTGTCGGCACAAACTGACAACGATTTTCACATACCCAAAAAAAGAGACAGTTTCCAACAAATCTTTTGACAAAATTCAATTTTAAAATGCTTATAATTTTCTAACCAATTTCTGTTTTTGTTTGTTGAGTTAGGATACGCCGGTACATCACAACATCGATATAATGCATGTGGAAAAGAATGTCTCTGATGTCATTTTTTCCCTTTTGATGCACAATGCTAAATCAAAAGATGGTGTGAAAGCACGACAAGATTTGGAGGACATAGGGATTCGAAGTAACTTACATACTCAGCTATGTGGGAAGAAAATGTATTTACCTCCAGCTGTTTATTAGCTGAGCAAGGAAGAGAAGAAGAGATTCTGCAAGAGATTATCTGAATTCAGAGGACTAGATGGCTACTGTGCGAACATTGCAAACTGTGTCTCACTTGATCCTCCTCTGATTGGTGGTCTAAAGTCTCATAATCATCATGTTCTTCTGCAGAACTTGTTACCAGTTGCATTGAGAAGGTTGCTGCCAAAAGTACCTAGGAGTGCAGTTAGTAGATTATGCAACTTCTTCAGTAGACTATGTCAGCATGTAATTGATCCAGAGAAGCTAATAACACTAGAGTTTGATCTTGTGGAGACGGTGTGCCAAATGGAGAGGTTTTTTCCTCCATCTCTTTTTGACATAATGTTCCATCTCCCTATACATCTAGCTAGAGAAGCACTTTTGGGTGGTTCGGTACACTTTAGGTGGATGTATCCATTTGAAAGGTACATAGTTATTTTTTTTCTATTTTGTTGTTATATTTGTTATAAGCAAATATCTGACAAAGTCTTTTATGATGGACACTTAGGTACATGAAAATACTAAAATCATATGTTAAGAACTTCGCAAGGCCAGAAGCATGTATGGCAGAGGGTTACTTGGCAGCTGAATGGATTGCTTTTTTCTTGGAGTTTCTCTAAACATATGTACCAGTTCTAGAGTCTGCAAATCGTAATGAAGATGTTGATTTGGATGAGCATATACTTGAAGGGCGTCCAATTTGGATGAGCATATACTTGAAGGGCGTCCAATTCATAAGGCTGCAGAAGTTACACTATCTGATAAAGAGCTTGACATTGCTCACATATATGTGTTAATGAACACGACAGTTGTAAATCCATGTTGAGTAAGTTATGATTTTTAGTAAATAATTCTTATTTAATATATGATTGTTGGTTGTTAGTTAATAATTCTAACTCTTTGGATTTGTAAATCAGAATGCATCTTGAAGATTTATAAGATAAGGACGTCCGTAGCAGAAGAAATCAAACTCTTTTGTGGAAGTTACATGGGGAAGGGTTTTCACAGTGACTAAAAGAAAAGGTATTTACAAAGTTCTCTATATATCTCTTTCTCTTTTACTCAGTATTGAACTATTGATATTAACACTGATATCATAATGTTTTTGTTTATATCAGATCCCTACTAATTCAAAAGAGCATTCGACCAAACTAAGATAGTTAGCATTTGGTCCAAGACATAATGCTCAAACCTATAACGGCTATATCATCAATGAACATCGTTTTCACACCGAATGCTTAAAGCGGAAGACTCAAAACAGTGGAATAGCATATAAAGCTTTTACTATGTGTAGATCAAGTGTGAAAGATACCAATCACGTGGCAGATGTAGTCTCTTTTTGTTTGACAAACATAACTAATTAGGATAAGACATGCGCTTTGCGCGGGATGGAGTTGTTATTTTTATTATGTTTTGGAGAATGAAACAATAGTTCAGTTCCATTTGGAATAGGTGTGTTCAATCCGGATATCGGATTGGTTTCGGTTCGGTTCAGTTTTTTTGGTATTTCGGTTAGTAAAATATAACTACTATTCTAAATCCATATTTACTTTGGTTCGATTTGGTTTATATACCGTCGGTTTTCAGTTTATTCGATTTTATACCCAAAAACATATTATTAAGTTTGAGATCATATTATATATTTTACGAATTTTAGAGTCATGTTGTCAAATCATTTATTAGAAAAATATTATATATTTAAATAAAAGAATAAAAAACAAAAAAATGCATCTATCATCTAATAAAATAATCAAATCTAGAATTAATATCAAAGCTCTAAATTTTGAAAATAAAAATAAAAAACAAAACAGAAGCATGAAAGAAAAGTTTTTCTATTCTTCCATATTTAGTGTTCATCAAATTAATATGTCTTCGATTGAACACAACTCTGTTTGTTTAAAAATAAAATAAAAGTTGTAAAGAATTTCAACTAATTATTGTCCATCAAATTTATAATCTTTACTTCAATTTAGTTACTGTTAACATAAAGAAAAAAGATTAAAAAAAAGACTAAGAAAATAAGAAGCCTCAGTTGTAGTAAATTGTTATTTAATTATAATTCAAGTGGTTTACAAATTATAATTATAGTTTAACTCATATAACAAACAGATATTCATGCGTCATTATAAATATATACATATTTACATGTTTCAGTTTAATCGGTTATAAATCAAACCATATCCAAATCCTACGATTTTTATAAAATCACATCCATTCGATTTGTATGGTATATACCAAAACAAAACCATATTATCTATTTCTGTTCGGTACTCTTCGGTTTTAGCATATTAAACAGTCCTAATTTGGATATCAGTTGGTTTTGGATTTTTTTTATCATGTCTTAATATCCTATTGTAGAATTAGATTTTAAATTCATATTTTTATGGAACCTTACATGTGAGTTTTATATTAAAAAACAAAATATAAAATACATAGTTTGGACATTCTCAAATCATTGTGAGACTGCCACATCTATATTATTAAAGCAGAAGTACAAAATCGATTTGTTGGGATACATGGATTGCCTTAATTTAAATTTTGGTGTTTGGAAACAGGTTTATGTGCTTTTAATGGTTTTTATTAATTAATTCGAGATTAGTGTGTTTGGAAACAGATTTAGGTGTTTTTTTAAAAAAAAAAATTAATTAATCCGAGTTAATCAAACAATATCTAAATATTAAATACCTAAATAATGTTAAATCACAGAAAAATCAATCATTCCTTATTTTATGTTTCTGTTAATGGCAATCAGTTATTATTTTAAAAAGGGAATATTCAATCATAGCTAAAATCAAACAATATCTAAATATTAAATGCCTAATTAAAATACCTAATTAAATGTTAAATCACAGAAAAATCGATCATTCTTTATTTTACATTTCTGTTATATGGCAATTATTTATTCTTTTTAAAAAGGAATATTCTTAATTATATTATGCTTAATAATCAAGCAATATCTTACAATTGATCTAAAAATTAAATACCAATAACAATTGATTGCCTAAAATTATGTAACAATCTAAACGTCGTTTCTTCTCCCCCCATTATATAAGGTTTGAGTCATCCCATTAGTCCGTAGTCAAATTATTAGGCACTGCTCCTTGTATACCTACTTTTTATTCTTAAGCTTTAGTATAGTTTTTTTTTGTCTTTTATATGTTTTTGGTTTCCCGTAAACTAATTTTATCATTTGTGATCATGTGCAGGTTAATGCTCGACGAGTTAATGGAATTGCTAATACAGTTAAAGTAACGAAATAATGGTTTTCGTCAATCAAAACTTCAAAAATCAACATTGTGGGTAAATCACGACATTTTGTTTTGTAGTTCTTACATGTTTTTTTACTTCTTAGAATTGTAGTTTTTTTTTCTACTACCGAAGACAACTACTTGATCTTTATTTATTTGTAGATGCTGAATTTGGGAGAGCTCAAGCAAAAGATATGCTGCAACACTTGTGGGCTGGACCAACCTCTAATGCATCAGTGGATATTGTCCAAGGACGCTACTATGTTGAAGTTCATTCGGTTGGTGTAACAAAGGTAAATAATGCTATTGTTTTCATTTGTTTCTATATCATCAATTACCAAATATATTCTCATTTTATTTGATCTACATATGTTCTCTCTTCTCTGTTATCTTAGGGAAGTGCAATGGAGCGTATCCTCGGAGAAATAGTACTGCAGAATAAGTCGATAACTACACCAATTGATTACGTCTTATGCATTGGTAATTTCTTGGGGAAGGTAAGCTTCTTATGTAACCAAATGTTAATTATACAATTTTACATCCATGGATTTTGATACAAGGGTTGATATATATATTATAGGATGAAGACATTTACACCTTCTTCGAGCCCGAGTTAACCAAGAAAACCAAGAAGGTGTCATCGACCCGTTGTTGCGTAAAGGGAGAGGCCTACTTCTCTGTGGCTATTGGGAACACGCACACGAAGGCTAGCTATTTCCTTGACTCATCTGATGATGTTGTGCAGTTGATCCATAAGCTTTACACACAACGTAACTGATATTGGGAACACGCTCGGATCTTCAATACTGATGTGTATATATGATTGTTCGTACTGTTAAAAACTCTATAACTATATATTACATTTTTTGAATGTCACCTAACGTAACTTGTGATATATATTTTAAAAACTTTTTTACGTGAATTGATTCTATAAAGTGTTTTTATTTTAAGTTTTGATTTGGGTTTCATCTTTTTAGTTACAAACTTTTTGTATCATTTGAAAGTAAATCTGAAAAGTGATACTAGACTTGTGGTAAAATTGAAATTCAATCTTTCTATATTATAATTTTTAGAATATTGGTTTGAAATTTTCGATAGAGAATAAATAATTATTTTAAGTATTTTTGGTGATTTGAGTATATTTTAACTATTTCACATATTTACTTTTTGACTATATGTATATATTTTCAAGTATTTAAACAAATTTAACAGTATCATTCTAGATTTTTTATATACATTAAATTTTAAAATAATTAATATATATAAGTATAGAAATCTATTTTCAGATAAATTCGGATACCCAAATATTTATGTTTGGATCGGATTTGGTTCGGATCGGATTCAGTAGCGGTTCTCTAAATAACAAAATTTTGAATTATTCGTATATTTAATCAATTTATGTTCGGAATTGGTACTATATTTTAGGATTGGAATCAGTTATGTTCCTCGGGTTTAGTTCAAAATTAGAGTGTTTGGAGACTTGAATAAGACTATTAAAAAATTTGGAGTGTTTGGAAACATAGATTGTAGTTTTTTTTTAAATATAATTTTGTTTTGAAACAAGGATAATAGTATTAAGAAAAAAAAATAATGGGCTTATATTATCAATAAAAATTTAAAGTCCATCATGTTATAAGAAACTATTTATTTGGACCAATTTTAAAATATACGAAAATGGGTCAATCTAATTGTCTAAAACATTTTTTTTACAAACTAATTATAAAACAAAATTTAAATTTATATACATATTTTAAATCAAAATAATAATTCAAAGTGGATTTATATCAAAAATTGATTCAAAAATATACATATATTAAAAAATGGATTTTTACTAACCTATTTTCCAGTTACCATTATAAAAAATGTTTTCAATATATATATGAAAAATACAATACAAAGCCCAATTTCAAATACCAACTTCAATATGGTTTTTATATTTCATATTAAGTTTTAAAATATATATATGTAATTATTTATATGATGGTACATATAAAATATTATTAATTATAAGATTACTTATATGATGGTACATATAAAATACGATTAATTATATTATGACACATATACGATATATAATAATGACTAGGGATGAGCTTTCGGGTATCCATACGGGTTTGGTTCTGATCGGTTTGCGTTTCGGGTTTTCGGGATCAAAGAGTTCAGCCGTATTAAAATATTTCTAAATTTTGGTTGTAGTTCGATTCAGATCTTTGCGGGTTTGGTTCGGGTTCAGATAAACCATTTAAATAATTTTTAAAGTTTTAAATCATTATATAGATTAAATTGGCTTGGTTTAAAATTTTGGATGGAAAATCAATAATTATTTTAAGTATTTTTGGTGATTTGAGTATACTTTAACTATTTCAGATATTTACTTTTGACTATATATATATATTTTCAAATATTTAAACCAATTTAAAAGTATCATTCTGGATGTTTTATATACATTAAATCTAAAACTAATTAATATATATATAAGTATATAAATCTATTTTCAGATAAATTCGGGTACCTGAATATTTCGGTTTGAATCGGGTACGGTTCGGGTCGATTTCGGTATCGGTTCTCTAAATAACAAAATTTTGAATAATTCGGATATTTAATCCATTTATGTGTGGGTTCAGTACTATATTATTGGATCTGAATCAGTTTTGTTCCTCGAATTCACTTTGCCAAACCCTAATAATTACATGAAAAAACAAATATTAACATATTTTTCAAAATATACATCAAAAAATTGATTAAAGTGCATATATTAAAAAATTGATTTTTACTAAAATATTTCCCAATAACCATTATAAAAATATTTTAATGTATATAGGAAAATGCAATTAAAAACCCAATTTCTAATACAAACTTAAATTATGGTTTTATATTTTACATTAGACTTTAAAATATAATATATATGATTATCTATATAATGGTACATATAAAAGACTATTAATTATATAATTACTTATATGATGGTATATATAAAATATAATTAATTATATGATGACACATATATGATATATAATGATGACATGAAAAATAAATAGCAACATATTTAAAAAAATAATATGTCTAATATTATATTATATTTATAAAAATAACATTTAATACAAAATTATAATATAACATTGTCTACTTACAACAAATGTTTACAAAATTTTAGAATATATTTAGAACAGATTCTAAAACATTATTAAAAATTAAAAAAAAAAATATATATATATTGGTTCAACCAGTGATTCAACTGGTACCAGGTTCCGGATTTTAGTGGTTTTTGCGGGTTTTATTGCATTTTAAATTCTGTTTTTTTTTTCACAAAATCGAACCAAATTTATCTTGGTTCAACGTGGATCCGGATCTGGTTTCAAAATATGCTTACAACAAATATATATTTATTTTAAAAAGAAAGTAAACACTCATGCGAACGCACGGATCAAAACTCACAATTTTGCAATTTTACAATGCCTGCCCTTTTAAAAAATGCATGAAAAAATAATTATTGTAGTTTAATCTTCTTTTACTCACAATTTTAAAAATATGTTAATAAATCCGACAAAAATTCTTAAATCAAAATAAGATCAAACAAATGAAAAAGCCAAACCTTTAATTGAATCGCTCAAGTATTTAGAAGATTATGCTTATATTTAAGTTCACAGAATAGTAGTATTTTGAAGATTAGACTTTCAAACAAATGAACCAAAACTAACCTAAAAAGTATACTATTTAAACCTAATTAAAAATAAAATTCAGAACCCGTGCGGGACGCACGGGTCAAAGTCTAGTGTCCATTATAGTTTGAACATATTTCTTAGAATGTTTCTCCTTTAATATATATAGGGGATATGTTGGGCTGAACATTTATAATTGTAATTGTGGACCGAAATCTATTTTGAATTTATGATGAGCCTGATCGATTTAGGCTTAAATTTTTATCACCCTGTTTATATCTATAAAAAACTGTAACGTAGTCAATAAATCATTTTTATTACAAAAACAGGTTTTACAATTTTTTTAATATTTAACTTTCACATCATTGAGAACTATGTTAGTGATTTTAGAACCAGCATCTTATTATTTCCAAAATCGAATTACTTTGACTTTAGTCTTCCACATAGTTTTGAAAGGTTTCAACTGGACGACTAAATTGATGCAGCCAATTTTGTTGCTTTAAATCGTTAGTATACATATATATATATATTATTTAATTTGAATATTTATTAAATAAAAATTCATATTAATATAATTTTATGATCATTTGTATCTTATTATAAAAAACAAATTAAGCTATTAATCACAAAATTTTCAAAGTGGTATCTTCAAATTCTAATAATTTATAGACGTTTTGAAAAATTCAAAATATAACATATAAGAAAAAAATCTAGATGTTTTTATTATATAGTTATTGTGATTGTTTAATATCTTTTAATAATATAATTTTTTTTAAAAAAGAACTAAGATACAATAATTGTTATCAAATATTTATTATTCATAATAATTAATTTTCATATATATGTTAATCATATTAGGTAATTTTGTAGCTTTTATTTAATGAAAGTGTGAGATTGTTTTTTTTGTACATTATTTATCAATTCGATAGTTAGTTTAATAAAAAGTGTAATATAAGTTAAGATGGACCAACCTACCTTTCTAAGAATAGTATATTTTATATATAGTATATTTTATATAGTTATTTATTAAATGAGACATCATAATCATACGGTTCTATGATCATTCATATCGTTTTATAACAAAATATTTAAAACATTGATAACAAAATTTTCAATGTGAAAATTTTAATAAGTTTATAATTTATAAATGTTCTTGAAAATTCATTGAAAGTTTCGAAATTAAAATATTTATGTAATCTTATATGGTATATAGTTTGATATATATATATATATATATATATATTTGTTTTATTATTAAATAATACTCATGTGGTTTTAAAGTCATGTGTATCTTTTTATAATAAAAATTTTAACCCATTGATTTTTAATTTTTAACATAATAATTTTAATATTTTTAGTCATTTGTTGTCGTTTTTTTAATTCAAAATATAACATATACGAAAAAATCTAAAGTTTAATTTTATAGCTAATTTGATTGTATAATTTATTTTAATAATATAAAATTAAACAAAAAATTATGGAGGAGATATAAATTGTTATCAAATCTTTATTATTATAATCATTAATTGTCATATATATATTAGTCTTTTATGGTAATTCCGTAGATTTTATTTAAGGAAAGAAAAGAAAATAATAATTATATCTAGTGGAACAATAATAAATGCTTATATCGTAAATATCATATCATATCATCATATCATATAGTTTGACCAACGAATATATCTAACAACATATAAAAATCGAATGTGGACCTACTTGTTTTTCAATTGAATGTAATTAACTAACTAATTGACTGACACATCAGCATTTGGCATTTTTTAATTCTTACAAAAATGAGGTTCTTTTCAAATATTCCTCTCTTAATATATATAGGGGATAAGAAACCATAATATATTTTCATATCATTTATTTTTGATTAGTCATCTAATTTCAATGTTATCATAAACACATCAAAAAAAAAATATTTATATAAGTTAATAACGAGTAGTGTTACGATGTGGGATGCACTAAAAATAAAAATAATGGTATTTGTTAAGACTGCATAATCTTCCCATAAACCATAGTTATCAGGATACAACTTTTGGTGTAAAGTCTTACTTATTACGATGTGGTGTTACGATGTGGGAAGGATGCACTAAAAATAAAAATAATGGTATTTGTGAAGACTGCATAATCTTCCCATAAACCATAGCTATCATCAGGATCCAACTTTTGGTGTAAAGTCTTATTATTATTACATAAGTTAACTACACGTATTCTTATGATGTATCATCATTTGCGGATCTAAAAGTGTTTTTGACTGAAGCAATTTTTTTTAACTTCTACAATTTTAATTTATAAAATAAAATATGAACATCTAAATTTTTAAAAAAAAATATTACAAAATTAGTTGTTGAATAAATTGTATTCTAAAACAACAACTCAATCCCCTAGACATTATATGAAAAATGATTTGTACATGTGTCATCATTACAATTATTCTCAACAAAAAATAATGACATGGTTTAAAAAAATATGACATGACATCAATTTAATTGTGACATGTAAAATTTTATATATTAAAATTTATGTTTTGATAAGATTTATTAAATATGATAATGACTATTTTCTATATACAGATTTATATATTTGGCAAAATTTCATAATATAGTAATAACTAATAAATTTTATATCAAAAATATTTTTCTCTATAAATATTCATTTGGTAAGATTTTAGAAATATGGTAATACCTAATAACTTTTCTATATCAATTAAAATAATATATTTATATATATAAATAATAATTTTGAATTTAATTTTTTCATCAATTTATGAATCATATTTTTATTATTAAAATAAGTGTAGCTATAATTATATATTTTATCAACTTATATATGTTACTTATATTTAATGTATACATTTATTAGAACTAATTTATATATTTACAAATACACATTTTAAAATAAAAGTATATAATATGAATAAAATAACTTTATAAAATTTTAACTACTATTATTACAATTTAAATAAAATAAAATTAAAAAGCTAAAGTAAACTTGAATAAATCAGACTAGAGAAATTACATTATGGTATTACTTTTTAAGTAATAAAATTAATATAAATTTTGAAAATTGAAAATTTTATTTATATAAAATATTTTAATTTTTTTGTATCTTCGTATGGCATAGGAAAACTCCTAGTAAAAGTGTAAGAAACTAGTTAAAAATATACAAAATGGTGTAAGAGAAAAACAAATATGTCAAATAAATAAATAAATTAGATGCAGTTACTATTACAAAATTAAACTGGGAAGTAGTTTTCTAAACAGAAAAATACATATCTATACTATACTAAAGGAGAATAAGATCATCATTTAGCTTGTCCACGTAGGCACGGAAAATCAACCAATCAGAGAGTCTGAAGTTGCCACGTCACCTCCGCTTGAGACAGAAAAAAAAAACAAAGCGATATAAAGGATTGAATCCGGGTTAGTATGACATAAATATAGGACAGTTACCACTAAGCCATTGAAACTTTCTTAAACACATATACAAGAATCACTAATTATATATGTACGTATTTAAAAAATCCAAGATAAACTTAAAACTAGACCCCGAGTAATCTCCGCTTAATTCCGTATTTTAACACTAGGCGATAGGCCCAACCCGAGCGTACGGATATCTATTTATTTATCATAATTCACTGGGGCCAACTCAAATGGGGAGGGAAACAACCACTCTGACAAGCACAAGCCAACGCTATTTATAGCTATTTATTTATCATAATTCACTGGGGCCAACTCAATTGGCCCCTTCTTGCCAACGCGCCTCCGCTCCTGTGTATCATGCACTAAAATAAGCATAATGGTATTGGTGAAGAGTGAAGACAACACTGCATGACTTGAGTTTCCCACGTGATTTAATATTTATGTGACACAGAATTTCCCAACGTGATTGAATTTGATAAATCATTTTTAATTGGAAATAATGATTACACAGAAAATACTTACATGTGAACCTGTCATATTAACGTTTAGTGTGTCAAACTTACTGTTTATATACTATTGATGTTTAAGATCTATACACATATTAATAAAAATTAAATACATAATTTGATTTATTAGTTTTGTTAGTTTTATACTTTTATTTACTTCCCAATTCTAACATTTATATTCTAAGATTTTATTTTAGAGAATTCCTTATGATATCTTTTTAGTTTCTTTTCATCAAAAGAGTTTTCAAAAATATTATAACCAAAAAATTCATTAAATAGTAAATATAAACTTATACCTCTAGGGATTAACTAACTTAGGTGGGTTTAGTTTTAAAAAAAATATTTGAAATTTGAAAATAAAAATTTTAATAATAGTTTCAAATACAATTTTCGAATTTCAAAAAAAAATGAAAAAAACTTAAAATTTATAAAAATTTGAAATTTGAAAATATATAATTCAAAATTATAAAATATTATTATTATTTATTTATAGTAATATATCTATAAAGAATTGAATAAAATTGTCTTTTACTTTATTAACGAAACTTCTTTTAATCATTTTCCTACTTGAAGGTTCTTTTGGTGACAGAAACATAAAAAGTGGTTATTTGAGAAATTATTTCTTTATTTTATGTTTTAGTTTCATAGTAAAATTTATATTATTAAAGAAGAATCTCTCATAGGATTCCTTTAGTTTTTGGAAAAAATACAATAACATGCCACTAACATTAACACTGACATTAAATATTATTTATTTAAAATAAACAACTGAATATTTTCTATATTTATGGTAATTAATCTTTCCATATTTTGTAAATGATAATAGTTCTAATTTCTATGCAATATATATTTTCCATTTAATTTAAACATTTAATACTCGAACCATTGGTTATACTAGGATAAGTTTTATCTTCTATTTTTAAAAATTAAATGTAATTCTTTTTAAATTGATATTACGTAAATTTTCTAAAATATGTGTTTACAAAACTATAATTTTACATAAATACTAATTAACCATTTCTAATTATTCTTAAATTAATATTTAAAAACTTAAATGAAAGTTGACATTTGAAACCAACCTATAATAATGAGTTAGCATTTTTACAATTACTGTTTTCCGGGTTGATTCATTGAATACATAAAATATTTCTCAAGTAGTAACGGTTGAACATATAGATTTTTTATTTCTATTATGAACTAACAAATAGATTAGAAAATTTTCAACAAAACTAATCCTGCGCATTGAAAGCGCGGATCAAAATATAGTATTTTAATTAAAGCTAAAACATTAATTTTTTGTATACATAGAAAATAACAAAAATCACATTTTATAAAATATTTTTAAAAATATAAATTAGAAAATAATCAATTATTAAAAACATGTAAAATTTAATTGATTAAACAGTTTTTAATAAAATTAAAGTTAACATAAAAATATTAAAACATCTTGTATTTTAAACAACAGTAACTTTTTAAATATCATATATTATAAAACGGAGGTAACATATATTAGTGCAAGTTTGTGTTCATTATTATATACGAATGAAAATTTTAAGATGTGGAAAATTATCAAAGAATAGCTAGGTCCTTCCGTAACTTAATCTTATCATACACGAATGAACCGCAGACTCGAGTATAAATGAAGGGCAGCTCATATCCGAATCGTACAACACGAACCCCTTTTTCTATAGAAGAAACAAAAATGTTGGAGTCATATGGGCTATTCACTTTTGTAGTTTCACTCATAGTATTGAAACTTTGCCACTCGATATACCGTTGGAGGAACCCTAAATGCAGTGGCAGACTTCCTCCAGGATCCATGGGGTTTCCGATAATCGGAGAAACTTTTGAATTCATGACGCCTTATGATTTCAGTTCTGTGGTTTCACCGTATCTAAAGAAGAGATTATCCAGGTTACTAACATCTTTCTTTTCATCTTTTTGGCAATTATATCAAACAATCTCCCTTTTCGTTAATGGCGCATATCCGGTTTAAATTAAATAAGTAGCTACCCATATATGTAATATATATTTATTATGTATGTCGCGTTATGGTTTTATTTTTGTTCTACTAATATTCATCTACAGACATAACATAACAATATTCAATAAACCACATTTATACGTTGCCTTCTCCTTATTTCTTTCTTTTGCTTCTTTTGTTTTAATGTTTAATACTTTCGTTCTTTGTTTTTTTCTTTCTTCTCTCTTGTCATGTTATTTTACTATGAATCTTTTCACACAAACTAATATAAACTTAAAACTATGTTAAAAACACTCTAATTATCCTTAGACATGATAAGTTTGTATTCAATTTTAAAAAAATTTATTTAAGAAATATAAATATTTCACTATCAGACAATGTGAAAACGCATCAATCCATAGGACAATCAATCAACTTACACATTTATATGTTAACTTACGTTTGTTCTACATAAACGCGATAGAGTATACTGAAATTACAAAATTAAGAAAATAGGAAATATATCATTTTGGATTTTGTGTTTATTTATAAAGTTCTTAAACTTATATTTTGAATTAAACTTTATTTGTGTGTTTTTGACGATTTAGCATTTTGGACTTAAATTTATTTATGCAGAAAGTTTAGCAAAGGAAAATAAATATATAAACTGTTTATTTTTAAAAACAAATGAAAATATTATGAGAGGGATTTTACCAAATATATATATATATATATATAATAGCTATTATGAGAGGGAAATTTTCTGTTCTAATACTATACAAAGGGAGAAAATAGTATATCGTTCTATGTCCTACCAAATAAATGCAGCAATGATTGCTGCCGACTGTCATTTCGTCCGTAAAATTTTCAAACGACTACGTAATTTCAATAAAACGAAATAATGGTCATATCATCAGATTTACCACCCAAGCCCATCTTCAATGGAGGTGTGTACATAGAACGATATACTATTTTCTCTCTTTGGGATGGACATTCGGATACCCGTTCGGTTTGGGTCGGGTATTTGGGTATAGAGATATAGAATCCGTTCGGGTATTTCTACATTTCGGGTCTGGTTCGGATATTTTTAGTTCGGATTCGGGTATTTCGGATATAACCGAAAAAACAAAGCAAAAAACAAAAGAAAAACAAAGCATTTGATAAAAAAAAATTTTAACCACATAATTCTTGCAAAAAATATAATCCTCCTCTTGATTTCGCTATGTAACACGATCAAGACCAGCTCCGTGGATGGAAACTACCCCTCCACATGAAGAACGACAAAATGGTGCGAGGTGGCTCCGGTTATTACAGTGACATTTATGGTGGTTATCGTTGATGACCGCAAAAACTAATGTCTTGAGAAACCTTACATGGATAGTGAGAAGAGCAACATTTTATTTTTAGGGAAGAAGATCTTGTTGGGAGACAAGAGGAGAGATGTGAGATATATACATATGATGCGCCTTAATCTCTCACGTTTTGGAAGGAGATACATGCATATTCATACATACATATATATATATATATATGCACACGTTTAGGTTAAATAAAGTAGTGATTTGCTATTGATTTTATATAATATTAATTAAACCGAAACCGGTCATTGTAGATTGGATGTGAGATGTAGATTTGGGTTAAAGTATACATATGTTCGGATGACTTTAGGTAATACTTCGGGTTTCGGATATATACCCGATCGGGTTCGGGTATCCAAACTTGTTCAATACAAAACTCGATTGGATATTTTGCTACTTCGGTTCGGATTCGGGTTCGAGTATTTCGGTTCGGGTTCGGGTTCGGGTTCGGATAAAATGCCCATCCCTACATAAGTATCTCACATTTATAATAAACAAAAATTAAAAATGGAAAAGAGGATGTAGTAAAGTTCTCAAATGAAACTTTATGAGAAATCCATTAGAACCCCTAATGTCACATGTCCATATATTATTCACTTATTGCTGATTTAAATTTAGTGAAAAATTCTAAATTTTATTATATAAACTAGTTGTATTAAAATTGTAAGATTATTTAGTGAGACTTTGATATACTAACCAATAATGCTGAGCCTTGCCAGTTAGTAGGATCTTAATTTTATTTTACTTCTAGTTTTTTATATTAAATTGACATGTTTCCTTATTCATTTTCCCACTTTCAAAATATTTGAATCAGATATGGTTCAAAAGTGTTTCGGACAAGTCTTTTTGGGGCCAAAGTTATAATCTCAACTGATCATGAAGTGAATATGGAGATGGCAAAGTCAAGTACACAGTTAGGCGCCACGGAGAGCTTAAGGAGGCTCTTTGGAGAGAACAGCGACTTCCTCCAGAGGAAGGAGATTCATAAATATGTCCGAAACCTTACTTCTAGATTTGTCGGCCCAGAAAACTTAAAAACCAGGCTGATTCAAGACATAGATGCTTTGTCTCGCAACTACTTCGAGATGGATGACAAAGTAATAAGCAGTTCTTTTGACATCAAAGAAGCAGCAACCAAGGTCACTTAGCCGTTATATATATGTTCAAATATTAAACCAACTTTTAGATCATTGATCACACTATTTTAGGTTGCGTGTACAATAACTATTGATATATGTTTTTCTTTGCTAAATAACTATAGATATATATCATAATTTATTGATTCTAAATTATCTATATTTCTCATGACCATTATAACCTGAAGATGGTGGTTGACCTTATCGTGAAGAAAGTGATTGGTGAAATGGAATCTGAGGCCGTCAAAGAACTAGGACTTTGTTGGACTGCTTTCCGAACAAATTGGTTTAGTTTCTCTTACAATGTTCCCGGGACGACTGTTTATCGCTTCGTGAAGGTGAACATGGCTTCATCTCATCTCATATCATCTTCTTTTTTTAACGCCAAACATAAGAAACGAAACATGAATATTATACATTACTATTTCATACAAATGCATGAGAAAAAAAGCAAGTCACGTGCTCTTGGGATACTTCATTCCATCTTCTCCATGAATATATTTAATAATTTCATATAAATACATGTAAAATATGACATTGACTAGGCTCGGAGGAAGGTGACAAAGCTGCTAAAGGGCCTGATTCAGGAGAAGAATACGTCTAAAGAAGGACTGGGCGATTTTTTGGACATTTTATTTGATGAAATGAAGAAAGATGGTGCGGCTTTGGACATAGACAGAGCCGTCAATTTGATATTCACATTTTTCATACTCTCTCAAGAGACGACTCCCGGAATTTTAGCAGCAACTGTGAAGCTCGTTGCCGACCATCCTAATGTCATGGAAGAACTTAAGGTCTTTTATTTACTACTTATAAATATTTCTTCATTGATTTCATGTACTTAATATGCATGTTTACCACCCGCACCATTGCAGAGAGAGCACGAGACCGTTGTTGAAAATCGAGGTGATAATCGGGCAGGCCTAACATGGGAGGAATACAAGTCTATGACTTTCACTCACATGGTGAGTGTAACAGGTCACAGACATTGTTTGCATAATACATACAAACGTTGCTAGCAAGTAAAGAAAATGGACTACTCTGTGTTTTCAGGTTATTAAAGAGACGCTTCGGTTTACTAGTGCGCAACCTACGGTACATAGAATACCCACTGAGGATACTCAAGTTGGAGGTTGGTTAATCATTATATGTTGCATAATAATTTGCTACTCATCACATCTGACGCAAATCGTGTGTACGTACTTGTACCCATATAAGCATAAACATGAATACATTTTATGTTTCTTTTTAGTCAGGAGTTTCCGTTTATTCGGGACTTTATATTTTTTTATATTCTTTTCTTAGTTTACTTGGGTTTTTGGAGGTTTATCGGCTTGGTCAGTGGTTATCAGTTTTTACAAATAAGTTCTATCTTGGGTGAATTTGCTTTTCGAATTCTGTTCGTTCTTTTTCTTAGTGACAAGGAGGAGGTTTTGGGCCTCTAAGAGCCTATACGTTTTTAGACCGTACATTCTCTAGATCGAAGTCTATATCATATAATATAACTTCCGTTTACAGAACATACCTCTCCTACTGAGATTTTTATTTTGTTCGTTCTATCAATTAACAAAGAAGTGCTTTTGATTTGCTTTGGTTCCTGATTGTAACTCTTACACAGACAAAGTAGTCTCATGATTTAGTAACACCTAATTGCGCAGCTTATACAGTACCAGCTGGGTGGTTATTTTTTGGTATTCCTTTAGTTCATTTCGACGAAGAAAAGTATGAGGATCCACTCAAATTTAATCCATGGAGATGGAAGGTAATTAGCCACACACACACATGGCATAACACAAAACATGGTTTTAAGTATAAAATTTAGTTTTGGTGGTAATAATTACAGGGGAAAGATTTACACGGTACATTGTCCAAGGATTACATTCCGTTTGGAGCTGGTGCCACGCTTTGCGTAGGGTCTGAGTTTGCGAAGTGTATAATCGCAGTGTTTCTTCATCATTTGTCTAGATTCAGGTTATCTATTAGCTGCTAACTTTCCATAAGATTTTTTTATAACTGATTTTTTTTTGAATTTTTTTTTTTGGGTCAGGTGGTCCTTGGACCCGAAAACTAGAGTGCTTAGAAGGTATATGCTCATGTTTCCGGCTGGTTGCAAAGTCGAGATTGCAAAGGAACTAAAGTGATCAGAGTTGATTGTCTTCTCATATATGTTTGTTTTTATTCTCATATCTGTTCCAAAAAGCAGGATGCCAAATAAACAATTGATGCTTCCTGTATAATAATTTGGCAGTGTTTGTATGATTATTAATGTTCGGTTTACTTATGAACCTTTAGCAATTTCTTGTCGAAAAATTCGGCCACAATATTGTAGGGAATAACCAGATTCTTTACCGTATATCCGATAATGTTAAATCAATTTATACATAAAATTTACAACTATAAAATTCATTGCCATATTTTATAATTTTTTCTGGATTAATTACCTTTATCCAGTTAAAGTATAGAATCTCTTTTACTTATAATTAGGTTCGGCCCGGGCTACGCCCAGGATTTTTGTTTAAATTTTAATTTTGACCAAATATTTTTAAAACATTATGAAATAAACTTATCCAAACAAAACACTAAAAATCTGACTTGTGAAGAAAATTATTAAGTATGAGATTTTTTTCATGTATTTTATAAAATGGTAGATATAGTTAATGCATATATAAAATATAACTACCATTTTATAAAATACATGAATAAAATCTAATAAATAATAATTTTATACAAAATAATTTCTTTTCCAACTAGATGAATGTGGTTGTAGTATCAGGGAGAAACCAGTGAAACCAGGATTCTGGTTTTGATGTATAAAATAGTGAAAAGTTTAAATCTAGTTTTTCTATAAAATAGTGAACCTTTTTAAATCTTGATATGATAAAAATAGATTTTAGAAAAACAAAAACCAAAAACTATTTCAAAAACTGGAAATAATCACAGCTGTTTTAGTCTTAAGTGTGTAATACTTTTATAACTGTATTTGATATTTTATATTTTACTGCTGTTATTGTAGTCTAATAGTTTTAGTGTGTAATACATTTAATATTTAACAGCTGTATTAATATATTCAAAGTAATACACCTATTAAATAATAAAAACCATGTGAAAATCTAGTATTTATCTTTTACAAGTACTACTGACAATTCTAGTCTTTGTCTTTTACAGTTTTTCAGTTATTAGTAATAATTTTATTTCCACTTTTAAATGCAAGCACAGCTGTTCCTTTTTTTCTTACAGAAACAGTCACCCATCTTAATGAAATATATTATATTATGGATAGTAGCAGACCTAAATAAATTTATTATGTTCATACCATAGAGATTGAAAGAACATATACATAGATTTGTATATTTACATATAGTATAATACTACTCTAGTTAATGGTGGAATTAATATGAGTTAGTTGGGGATATTGAAGTTTGATAATTAATTTACTGGGTCAAAGACTGATTTTAACCAATTGTTCCACCACTATGAAATAAATTATCAGGCCCTCAACATACCAAGTGAGAATGGGACTAAGCAAAATATCTGTGAATTTTGATTCGGTTTTATCCATTTCAATTCAAATTAAAAATCAGATATCTATATAAATCAAAACAAATAGTAATATTTAATATTCAATCAAATCACAAATACTGATTTTTATAGGAACATATATCCAATCTATTATATGCATATTTTCATATATTAAAATAATTATAGACATAAATTATATAAATATATATATGTAAATTTTACAATATTTTATTTATTAAATTTAATATTCTAGATATTATTATTTTTAAATACTTTTTATAATAAAATATTATCAATTTATATTATTTTAGCTTTTCACAGATCAAATTAAATAATTGATTAAAAATATAATTTTTTGGATATCGAGAACATTGAATATCCAGAATAAATGGATCAAATCATAAATACTTTAAAAACCTGAATATTATATTGTTGCCCACCTCTACCAGAGAGCAGTTATTTAAAAGAAAGTAAAACCAAGTTGACTGCCTAAAGCTTAAAACCAACTCCAAATTATAGTTGAACGAAATAAATAAATTAACATGGACTGAGATTCTTTCCCTCATTGTGGTGAACCTAATCCATTGGGTGTTCCAGTGGAGAAATCCAGTACTACTAGAGAGCAAGCAGTGAGTCTCCGCTTTTATATCAACTCTCAAACAACTAATATTAGTCACCTCTTTCGATACAGTAACAGCTGTCTTTCCTTACATACGCAGTTACCATCTTCATTTATGAAGGTGTATGTATACAGAGGACTATTATAAAGAGAGTTCCTCCTTCAGATAAGTTTGCCACCCTAAATCCTAAAGCCGAACATATTAAAAGTAGTTGAAAAGGAGAAATAAATTAATATGGTAGAGGTTTATGAATTCTGGACTATAATAGTTACACTCGTAATGGTAAAGCTATGTCATTGGATCTATAAGTGGAGGAATCCAACAAGTAATGGAAAACTTCCCCCGGGGTCGATGGGTTTGCCAATCATCGGAGAGACGTTGGAGTTCATGAAGCCTCATGACGCTTTTCAGTTGCCAACATTCTTGACGAAGAAAATCCTCAGGTTATTTAGCTAATGTGACCTAGTTGATTTCACTTGCATGCATTTGTCATGTATATTTTTATTATTGTTTGTAGCAAAAAATATACTGCCTTCTCTTCGTTGCTCCTAGTCCTAGCTTACAAAGCGTTTTTCCTTTTTTTGCTTACAAATAAAATATTAGATATGGACCAGTGTTTCGGACAAGCTTATTTGGAGCCAGAGTTATTATCTCAACTGATATTCGATTGAACATGGAGATAGCAAAGAGTAATCATGCTCCTGGTACGCCGAAGAGCTTATCGCGGTTTTTTGGGGAAAACAACTTGTTTATAAAGAGTAAGGAGTCCCATAAACATGTTCGCAACTTGACAACGCAGTTCCTAGGTTCACAAGGTTTGAGATTGAGGATGATAAAAGACATTGATTCTTTGGTTCGAACACACATGGAGGTAGGAGCTAAGAATGGTGGTCTTGATATCAAGGAAACATTAAGCAAGGTAAAAAAAAAAAACTCATCCATTTGGAGCTGTATGTAAAAAAAAAAAACTAGATTAGTTAAGATGGATCATCTCATGTAATAAAGATCTTCAAATGTTACAGATCTTAATTGAATGTCTTGCGACGAAAGTTATGGGTGATATGGAACCCCATGCAGCAAAAGAACTAACACAATGTTGGAGATGTTTTCCTAGAGGGTGGTTTCGTTTCTCATGGAGCATTCCTGGAAATGGAGTCTATAGAATGTTGAAGGTATGTGTTTTCTTGGTTCGTATAATCTTTAATAGTTCTATATATGGAAAATGAATCGAGAGGCGATGTTGTTTTATAACAGGCAAGAAACCAGATGATGAATTTACTAAAAGAGACTGTGTTGAAGAAGAGAGCATCAGGAGAGGAGCTTGGGGAGTTTTTCAAGATCATATTTGGGGAAACAGAAGGAGGATCGAAAACGATGAGCATAGAGAATGCGATCGAGTACATATTTACTTTCTTTGTGATTGCTAACGAGACAACGCCAGGAGTCCTTGCAGCTACTGTAAAGCTCATAAACGACAACCCTAAAGTCAAGCTGGAGTTGCAGAGAGAGCATAGGCGAATTGTACGTGAAAAGACAGAGAAGGAAGAAGACGCCAACATAACATGGGAAGATTACAAATTAATGACTTTCACCCAGATGGTGAGTATCTGCCAAAATCACACATCATAACTTTATAAGTATGCAAAATCACATAAATAAATATTATAGTCTAGTGGTTTATACTCGTATGATCCAATGTATAATTACTCAGACTCAATCCAATTAAATGAATGTTATTCAAAATTATGCATGGGTCAGTTCATTCAACGCCAATAGTTTAGTTGAAATCCTCTGAATCTTGACATATATAGCGGTCCACAGAAACATGATATTTTTTGTGTCAGGTAATAAATGAGTCTCTAAGGATCACAAGCACGGTGCCTACAATGCTTAGAATAGTTGAACATGAAACACATGTTGGTGATTACACAATTCCAGCTGGTTGGATCTTCATGGGCTTTCCTAGCGTCCATTTTAATCCGGAAAAGTATGAAGACCCTTTAGCATTTAATCCATGGCGTTGGGAGGTGATTTTCATTTATTCTTCATCCATTACTTCCTTACCCCAAATGAAATTTTACTTATCCGATTTATAAACTACATTTTCAGGGAAAAGACTTAAGTGTGATTCTCTCCAGGACTTACATGCCCTTTGGCGCTGGTTCTAGACTATGTTTAGGAGCTGAGTTTGCTAAGATGCAGATGGCCATTTTTATCCATCATCTGTGTAGTTACACGTTGGTTTTTTATCACTTGATGACTCAATGTTTCCATTTTTACTGTAGTTAAAGTTTTTACTAACTGACATATTATACCTATGGTTTGAAGGTGGTCAATGAAGACAGAGACTACAGTAATTCGGAGGTTTATACTTATGTTTCCACGTGGATCTGATGTTCAAATCTCTGAAGACACTGAATTGGATAATTCTGCTGGCTACTAGGTGGTTATATCTCATTTGAGGTCGTTGGTTTCCCAAAATAAAGTGGTGGTACAAATATACCAGTCTTGTAATATGTATCCGTCATTATGCCGTGTGTTTTTGTATGTTTCTAACCTTCTATTTAATTAATAAGAAGTAAGCTATAGCATTTTGTATGAACAGGAATGCCTTTCCAAACAATTATGAATATATGCATTCATCATTAAAGAATGTGGATTTAGGATTTGTTTTTTAAAAAGATTTTTACTTATTTTTGATCAGGAACTAAGATTTTAAATTATAACATTATATGATCCCTTCATTTTTGTATTTAAATGTTTGTATTTGGATGCAAAATGTTTAAATGTTGTTATTTTGAATATTTTCATCCAGATATTGCATTTGGCTACAACATCAAATGCATTAAATTTCTGAATATTTGAAATGCCAAAAAACTACGATATGGATGCAAATTCTGTATTTAAATATAAATGGTGAATAGTTTTACGTTAACTATTATAAAACTTAATATGATGATTTTTACATCATATATATCATTTTTTGTTAAGAATATTTGACACTGGTTTGATTACTTTTTACAAAATAGAGTTTTTTATTTATTTTGGGATTGCAACAGAAGCAGTGTCCTTTGCAATAGACTGATTTCATGCTTATACGTTTTTATAACAATTTTAAAATTTCATGTTGCAATCACCTTGTGGTGGAGGGATAATGACGAAAGAACATTCATTAATATTTGGAAGTGCTAAGCTTCTCACAAAATGTTTTGATATAGTCGAAGAAAACGGTACCACTACTTTATTCTTGTTCGAAACCAACAACCTCAAAATGGTATACATACACTCTAATAACTAGCCAAGTTATCCACTTTGGTGTCTTCTGAAAATTGAACATCACATCCACGTGGAAACATAAGCATACACCTTCGCATTACTCTGGTCTCTGCCTTCATTGACCATCTGCAAACCATAGTATATACGTAGAGTAAAGACTTTGACTTTAGTACAGATTAATTGACCATTAGGCGAAATAATATATGTACCTATATTTACACAAATGGTGGATAAACATGGTCATCAGCAGCTTAGCGAAGTCAGCCCCTACACAAAGTCTAGAACCAGTGCCAAACGGAATAAGGCAAAAAATAGGAGAGAGAGTGATCAAATGTGAAAGTTGGTATCTTACATAGATACTCTAAAAAAAAATTAACATACTCATCAAATCTGTGTCACAGGATTAATGGATACACCTGTCCATAACAGTAATAATCTAATTAAATTGTTCAAATATCAACAATTTTTTTTTTTGTTTTTAAAAAACTTAGACGGTATTTGCCGTTGTTCATGCTCTAAAACTTTAAGAAATGCAATTAATACTTTTGAAATTTACAATTTTTTAGTTATTAGTTGACAAAAAATATATTAAAATATCAAAATATATCTTTTTAAACATTTTTTTTTCTAAAACACTCATCGTTTTGGAGCGAATGGAATATTAGCAATCGTCTTATATCAAAAATTACGCTAACCATTTATAATACATGATTATATACGAGGTTCTCGAATTGTGTTCCGTGAAACTATGAGAGCAAACATGGTATTTGAGTTAATCTGAATGGAATATGCCTGAGTGTGGGGAGGCGCTCATAAGAAGTTACCATGTTTGCCCGAAACAATTCGCTGGAGGCAAATAATTCCATGGAAAGTTTACGAGTGAGTTCCCATGTAAGCAGATTGCCTATAGGCTTGAAATGCATGACCCTGAAGGGAGCGCATACTCAAGTCCATGAATGAATGTGTTGCCTGCTCTTATAGGTTTGTAACACCCTCACCGTTCTGCCAGTAGCTAGGTTCCTATGTTCCTTCAGCCAGCCTTGGTCTGTGGGTTCCACCACTTAGTCATCGGTAGGTAGGTCTGGGACTTATTATCCGGGATCCGGATTCGATTCAAGATCCGCTCCGAAAATAGGATATCCGGGACGCCCGGATCTGAACCCGGATAGTAAAATCAAGGATCCGTCAAAATCGAATCCGGATCTGGATATTTTAATTTTTAGGTTCGGATATCCGGATCCGGATCCGTACTTTTAAAATATATTAATTTAAAAATTTTATTAATAATTATATTTGATATATTAATATTTATTCATAAAATTAGTTTTATAATACTAAAATATTATATTCATATTTATATTTATAATATTGTATAAATATTAATTTATGTATATTTTAGAATTTTAATATTTTTAAAATTATTATTTTTTATTTTATTAATTATTTTTACGAATCCGGATCCGAATATCCGCGGATAGTATGATAACTTGACGGATATTTATGATAACTTGACGGATATTTGGAATCTGCATATCTGGAAGTCCTGAATCCGAATTCGAATTCAGATACCTCAAATTTTCTGGATATCTGGATCAGTCTCAGCCCTATCGGTGTGTGTTAATTTTTGAATGCTCAGAAAATTTGTTTACTGCTTCGTAATTGTTGCATGATTTTTCTCGGTCATTTGATTTCTCTGCAATCATTACTTATAAATTAATTATTTTTAGTAGATTACTTATTTTTCATTAATCCAACTCAAATCCATTTAATTTTGAATTTTTTCTAGATAAATAATCGAAAATAAATATATTTTTAGTTTTATAGATAGCTAAAACAATTATATTAAACATATCCACAAATATTACTGTATATCAGAAAAGGAGATATTACAACGCTTTGCAAATAAATTAACGAGGACCTAGAAAATAATATAATCAAAGAATGTATCCTTGAAAGGTAAGCAAGCAGATGAACAGAGAGCCTAAGATACTGTATATGATTGCAGAATATTTCCGCTGAGAACAAACAAACAAATGAACAAAGAACTCAAAGAAATTATATGATTAGAGAATATGTTCATGAATGGTAAAAGATACAAATATACAAAATCCTAAAATATATATAATCATACAACATATCCTTAAAAGCTAAACAAGCAAGTATATAAAGATGAGAAGGTGCATATGATCAAAAATTATGTATTTAGAAAGTAAACAAATAAATGTAGAAGACTTTGGAAAAATGCTTATATGGTCAGAAATTTTATTTCCAAAAAATGTATGTGCTCCTTACGGCTTTACTATCTAAGTGCAAGGCTCCATCGGAGTAGGTTTCTGTTGTTGCTAATTTATCTGCAGTTCTTCAGTCATCATAGATCACACTCAATGATTTGCATCACACCTTCTCATCATGCATATTTTTACCCATCTTGAATTAATAAATTAGGAATGACCCACAAAAATAATCTCAACATATAACTAAACAAACTTCAACTTAATCTCTATAATATTATTTGAGAAGTCACTTTTCTATATGGCGCGTTCACGTTAATTCTCACGATGGTTAATTACATAGATACTCTTAATGAGTTAAAAATATTATATATAATTGATATTAATAATGTATTTCATTTTTTCATAATAAAATTTTAGTTAACTTTTCAATTTACTTTTCCTTTTTGAAAACACACATAAATAAAAAAGGAACTATTTCGAAAATATAAACATATAAATTTTTATATATAAACGAACTTTGATTATTTTTCTAAATTTTCCTAAAATAATATAAATAAAAATGAAAAAATAAAAACTTTATATATATAACGTAGCTTCAAAAAAATGTAAATACAAATTCTTTTTAAAATCTTCTTCTAACGATACTTAATATAATTTTTATTTATTAATCATATATATAAATTACAAAATAATCTAATACTTATAAACAAACAAAAGAGAATATTTGAAAATTCTTATAGTTTAATTATTTAATAAATGTTTATATCCGTGTTCATGCATTTGTCTCATTATTTCTGTAGAAAACCTTGTTACATACTCTAATATCTATTTCACCCAGTCTCCACATCATCTTAAACCCAAATCAAATTTGAAGCAAAACTGTTCAGTAGGGTTAATTCATATTGAGACCATTTATTCATCAATCTTTCTAAAAAGGGAAAAAGGAAATGAGTGAATAATAAGAGAGTCAATCATTTGAAGGATGAGATGCTAAAATGCTAACCACTAGCTCATATATACAATTTCGACATAGGAATTTATTTCTATCATGAACAAACATAATGCCTACTACACCCTACAAAATAAGCAATGCGATGATAATATATAACAAATCTACTACACCCTACATTTAGTTGGAATTGAAATGGAAAGATGGTCACCAAAATGTTTGAAAAGCTCTAATCAATATTCAAAAGAAGCTTTTTATTCTTGATGCAGATGATCCAATATAATTTATA
The DNA here is from genome assembly GCA_018703725.1 of Brassica juncea. Taxonomy (NCBI): domain Eukaryota; kingdom Viridiplantae; phylum Streptophyta; class Magnoliopsida; order Brassicales; family Brassicaceae; genus Brassica; species Brassica juncea. The sequence goes on along the minus strand of CM031936.1, from coordinate 68,579,717 downwards.
ACCAAAGTAATATATGGAAATGCTAGTCAAAGTTTTATTACACATCAATGAAACATGTTACAACTCTTTTTTATCCTATTTCAGGATCTACCGTGACAACATGATATCATAACACTTGGGAAGTTTTTAGTTTTGTAATTAGGTCATGGACGATGACTCATGGTTCTTGCAGTGGACAAAATTAAAGCAGCGGTAAACAAATTTTCTGACTGACATTCCACAAGAACCAGAGCCTGATTATCAAATCTCAGTTTGTCACAAGTAGTGCAAGCCAGACAAGCATAGGTTTGGAGCCTTGAGTAATTATATATATTAGTATTATGAATCAATTTCGAACAGAAATAATTGAGTAGATATGTTAGTGATGCCCGTATTAGAAGTAAACAAGGTGCGATGTTCGATTTCTTTCTATGATAATATTTTAAATTCTTATGGTTTTCAGAGCTAAATAAATAATTGGACTTCAGAGCCTAAATTTCTGCGGCTTTTGTCACAAGGCAGTGAGTTATATTACGATTCTTGTTTGTTTTTTTTGAACAAAATTGACAGCAACAGATTGTTGTACTTCTAAGGGTTTGATTTACTGAGAATTTGCCAAGAAAATATTTATTTCCATTATAAAAAAAAAAAAGATTCAGAAAAGATTTTACGTTTTGATGAATTTCGGTTCAGAATTATGATTTGGTTTAATTCGGTTTGGTTCTACTTTTCCATCCGCAAATGTTGAATAGTGAATAGGGTTAAAAGCCTTTGGGCCATTTAGGATAGAAATCGTTACTAAAACAACATAACGACGTCGTTTTGCAAAGAGAAAGGAAAGCTTGACGGTTGAAGAGAGGTATATATATTCCGATTCCGAAGAATATAAATATATCAAAAAAAATCAGAAAAGAAAACCTAAAACAAAAAAATCAAAACGATGGAAGAAAACAAGACGACGACGGAGATGAACGAGAATCTGATCACCTCCTTCCTCGAGATCACATCTTCATCCAGAGAAGAAGCCGCTTTCTTCCTCGAAAGCCACCGCTGGGATCTCGACGCCGCCGTCTCCACCTTCCTCGACACCGACGCCACGGCCGCCGCCGCCAACGCCAACGTTCTCCCAGCAGGTCCGAACCCTAGTCTACCCCCTCCTTCGATCCCCGCCGCGTCTCCTCACTCTCCGGATTACTCTCCGTCTGAATCCTCTCCTTCTCGCTCCCGATCTCCCTCCCCTCCTTCCCGCGACGCTCCCTACCGTCTCCGATCGAAGGCCCCCGCCTCCGAGAATCAAGGAGCTGGTGGTAATCCGTCTGGGAGCAGGAATACTAGGAGCCGTCAACAGGCTGGGAACATCCGTACGTTTGCCGATCTGAACCGTTCCCCCGCTGACGGCGCGGATAGTGATTCTGACGAAGGGCAGGAGTACTATACTGGTGGACAGAGGAGGTACAATTGTGTACTCTATCTTTCATTATTCAGTAGATCCAATCATGTTTATATATAGTGAATGATCATAAACTGAGCAATGTGGAATCTTGATGTGACTCATCTTATCCAAAAATTGAAGAATTGTGCTATTGATTGCTTAATAATCATGTTATAGGAGGACATGTTATAACCTTATTATTCATTGTTTGTGTTCTTATATTTAAGCTAATGGAGTTTTTTTTGGATTGTGACTTGTGTAGTGGGATGATGGTTCAAGATCCTAAGAAACCAAAAGATGTTGATGCACTCTTTGAGCAAGCTAGGCTGTCAGCTGTGGACAGACCTGTTGAACCATCGAGATCAGCTTCTACAAGCTTCACTGGAGCTTCTCGGTTGTTGTCTGGTGAACCTGTTCCTCCCTCTGCTCCTCAGCAGCAGCAGCAGCAAGACCAGCCTCAGTTGGTTATGCACACCATCACTTTCTGGAGGAACGGTTTCACCGTTGATGATGGTCCTTTAAGGAGGTTTGAGGACCCCGAAAACGCTACCTTTATGGAGGTAACACCATAGAACTCAAGTTGATGGTTGTATTGAAATAGGAAATCTTATCGTATATGTTATGTCTTTGCAGAGCATTGCTAGGTCAGAGTGCCCTCGTGAACTTGAACCAGTAGATAGGAAGATCCGTGTTCATGTTGATCTCGTCAAGCGTGAAGACAACTACATAGTAACGCTCATTCCCTTCTCTCAGTAACACTGTATTTAACCTGTCAAGGATTCTTACTCTGTATATCTGTTGACACACAGGAACCACCAAAGCCCAAAAACTCATTCCAAGGTGTAGGAAGAACCCTAGGAGCCAGCGGATCCGGATCAGATGCAGCAGAACCACAAGCTCCGTCCGCACAGATGAACACAGCACCAGTACCATCAGTAGGGCTAGTAGTGGACCAAGCAGCACCAACAACTTCGATCCAGCTAAGATTGGCAGACGGGACACGCCTTGTATCCAGGTTCAACAACCACCACACGGTGAGAGACGTGCGTGGGTTCATCGACGCTTCAAGACCCGGTGGCTCCAGGGAGTACCAGTTGTTAACCATGGGATTCCCTCCTAAACAGTTGACAGACTTGGACCAAACCATCGAGCAAGCTGGTATAGCTAACTCGGTCGTCATCCAGAAGTTCTAGCTTTATTCAGATTTTTAAGACCCCATTCAGTTTTATGTCTCTCTCTCTCTTTGCTTTGAGAACCTTTGACTCGAGTATTTGGTCAAACGTTAGGATTTGGATAATTTGAGAGAATCATCGAATCTATTTTCTTTTATATTCACTTTCTGTGCAAAATCAATTTCTTAGGCTTCCACAATTTCATATCATTTTATATTCCAAAGTATGAATAATAATTCAATTTGAAATGGTGACTCAACTACCGTACGTTTTATACTTATTTTAGACTAGTAGTATAAAAAGAAAGAAAAGAATAAAGCAATTATATGAGTTTGGGACTCGTGAATTGACGAATAGACCATTTGCAGCATAAACGCCACACACATATACGGGTTCCATAAATCAAGGTCAAAAAAGTAAATAGAGACACAACTGCCTATCTGTCGATTCTCATTTTTCTTGTTATCTTCAAAAACTTTATATTTTGTAAATTAATTTGTTTTCTCTGTTAATCGAAATCCGAAGGAAGCCAGAGAGATTTACAGTGAAAATTTTCAACAGAAGGAAGAAGGGAGAGTGATAGCGAGAGGGAAACAATTAATTAATTTAATTTGTCTATTTTTGTTTCGTTACAACCTTAAATCTTCCAACTCTGTTCTGTATCTTCCAAGATTATTTTTCTGTTAGCTGCTGTGCTTCGTTGCCGTGTCCTCTGCGCTCTCTCTCTCTCTCTCTCTCTCTTGCCCGATTCAGGTTGAAAGAGAAAATAAGAGCTGCGAGTTTATCAAAAGATCATATCTTTGCTGCATTTCCTAGGGTTTTAATGGCCAGATCCCTCTCTACTCATCTGCCTAATTGTAAGTATGCTCTCCCAAGTTTACATCTTTTCCTTCTTTCTATGCATCTTAATTCAAATTTTGCTGAGAGTTTCTGCTTCCTGACTTTTCAATTTTTGATGTTTGCAGGGCTGTTTAATGATTAGGGTTTCTTTAATTAGAAACTGGAACATGAGTTTGTTGAAAACTCTTGATTCTTGAGCAAAACAGGAGAGTGGTTTTGTCCCTTTTGTTAGAGTTGTAGATATGATCAAGCAGATATTTGGGAAACTACCCAAAAAAACTTCCTCCAAATCATCATCCCATCCAAACGGAGATGGCGGCGGTGTTAATCCATATCACATCCCTCCTCCTCCTACCTCAAACGGCGGGACCATCCCTCCTCCTTCCTTAACCAGACCCAATGGCGTTTACGAAGCCTTACCTAGCTTCAGAGACGTTCCCACCTCCGAGAAACCCACTCTATTCATCAACAAACTCACCATCTGCTGCGTCCTCTTCGACTTCACCGACCCTTCCAAGAACCTCAGAGAGAAAGAGATCAAGAGGCAGACTCTACTCGACCTCGTGGACTACATCGCCACCCTCTCCACAAAGTTCACCGACGCCGCGATGCAAGAGATCGCCAAACTCGCGGTAATCAACCTCTTCAGGACGTTTCCTTCCGCTTCTAACCACGAGAGCAAGATCCTTGAAACGCTTGATGGAGGAGACGACGAGGAGCCTGCGTTGGAGCCCGCCTGGCCACATCTCCAGCTCGTCTACGAGCTTCTCCTCAGATTCGTCGCCTCCTCAATGACCGACGCCAAGCTTGCAAAGAGATACGTGGACCATTCCTTTGTCTTGAAGCTCTTGGATCTGTTTGACTCTGTGGACCAGAGGGAGAGAGAGTATTTAAAGACCATTCTCCACCGGATATACGGCAAGTTCATGGTGCATCGTCCTTTCATCAGGAAGGCCATCAACAACATCTTCTACAGGTTCGTTTTCGAGACCGAGAAGCATAACGGCATCGCGGAGTTGCTTGAGATTCTCGGGAGTATAATCAATGGTTTCGCTTTGCCGTTGAAAGAGGAGCACAAGCTTTTTCTAGTCAGGGCTTTGATGCCGCTGCACAGACCTAAGTGCGCTGCTGCGTATCATCAGCAGCTTTCTTATTGCATTGTTCAGTTTGTGGAGAAAGACTCCAAGCTTGCTGATACTGTTATTAGAGGGCTTCTCAGGTATTGGCCTGTGACCAACAGTTCTAAGGAAGTTATGTTCCTTGGGGAGTTGGAAGAAGTCTTGGAATTAACTCAGGCAGCTGAGTTTCAGCGGTGTATGGTTCCTCTGTTCCGTCAAATCGCTAGATGCCTCAACAGCTCTCATTTTCAGGTGCGGTTCTCAGTTTGTAATTCAATGTTACTTCAGTGACTTTAGATCCATTGTTGCTTATTTCTTGTCAGGTGGCTGAAAGAGCTTTGTTTCTATGGAACAACGATCACATAAGGAACCTGATTACTCAAAACCATAAAGTGATAATGCCAATCGTGTTCCCGGCCATGGAAAGAAATATGCAGGGGCATTGGAACCAGGCGGTGAAGAATCTGACTTTGAATGTGAGGAAAGTACTGGCGGAGACGGACCAAGCTCTGTTTGATGAATGCTTAGCCAGGTTTCAAGAAGACGAAGCGAATAAAAGCGAGGCTGCAGCCAAACGGGAAGCAACGTGGAAGCTTTTGGAAGATTTGGCAGCTTCCAAATCGGTAAGCAGCGAGGCAGTGCTGGTCCCAAGGTTTTCATCTTCCGTTACTCTTCTTACCTCAGCGAAAGCTTCTGGTAGTTGAACACCTTTCTGCTTCTTTGTTTATCAACAATACTTTCAAAAGATCAAGTAAGAGTTGTTAAATTGTTTATTGATTCTGTTCTCTTTTATTTTGTCAGCTCTTAGAGGTGAAAGAACAGTGTCTTGTAAGAAATATGGTTCTATAGATTATAGTTCTTGAGAGGTATGTTATTTGTATTGTATGGTGGAATGAAACTGATCTATAACTGTTGGGATGTTTTGGTAAAAATGCAGATGGAATCGTATAAACAGTAGTGATTTTATCAAAATTCATTTCGAAGGTTATTATTTCTTTGTTCTTAGCCAATGAGTGGTGTTCAATGACTTTTGTCAAAAGGACAACACAACAAGCCAACTTAGTTTTACAAAGTCAAAGTCAACTTGTTTATTTGTTTCCATTTCAAAGTATAAAGTTGTAACCTGTTGCATGACGTTTATTCAAAGATTCCTTCCTTGTTTGCTAAAAGGTCTTCTAAATTAACCCAATTTGCAAGTACTATACTTATTTTTCTTGGTATTGTATATTGCAAGGTTCAACTTGTTCCAAATTTTATTTAAAGATAATAATCTAAACAAAATTTCGGATATGTAAATAAGTAAAACTTAAATTATTAAAAATACTTACCAGATTTGATACGGTCCTCTTAGATTATATATTTTTTCTTGTACGAAAAATCTTTTAATTTTTAACTGTTTATATCGCGTTTCTTAATTTTTGTTCTTTGTGTTTCACGGAAGTTGGATCTATCAAGTAATATTCATTATCTTTTACCAAAACAAACTTAGCAATATTTTTGTAGCTACTAAAATAAGTTTATTTTAAAATGATAAAATTGCATTATTTTATTATTTTCACTACTCTTTATGAAAAAAAAACTATTTGTTTCGTGGACAACAGATGATATTTATTTAAAATAATGAATATTTATGACATTATCACATTATTCTTTTTTAGTTCTAAGAAATCGTAAATAACTTAAAATAATAATTGAGAATCCACTACTATTTATAAAAGATATTGTGAAAGTCAATAACGATGTCCGTTTTTCCTCGCAGATTGAATAATGACAACTATAAAAAAAATAAAAAATAAAAACAACTATATAAACAATATTGGAAAAAAAAACATAACAAATATATTAAGGGGTCAAATAGACTTATAACCCGCGAAGAACAAGAACGAAAACAAACACCAAAATCAGAAAGAGACCGATCTTCTCTCTCTCTTGTCCCTATGGAAACGCAACTCTCAAACGCAGACGCTGATTCCCTCCAGCGACTCCTATATCTGAGCCTCGGAGCTAAAGACAACACCGCCAAAATCGTCAACGGATCACGATCCGCAAACTCTATCAATCCACACCAGCCTTTGGACATCGAGTTCGTGGAGAAGATCTTGAACTACAAGTTCAAAGACAAGAGTTTGCTGCTGCAAGCGTTCACGGACGCTACTTTCGATGAAAACTGCGTTTCGTATGAACGCCTAGAGTTCTTAGGAGACACAGTCCTAAATATGGTTATAACCAAATATTTATATAATCGCTACGGAGATTGTTCCCCAGGTTTGTTGACCAATCTCCGAGCGGTCAACGTTGATACAGAGAAACTTGCCCGAGTCGCTGTAAAACACAACCTCCATCGCTGCCTCCGTCATAAGAAACCCTTGCTTGAGGACCAAGTAAGTTTCTTTCCTAAAACCCTGGTTTTTCCTATTTGCTCTTTAAATTTCATTTATTACCTTCTGATCATGCTAAATTACTATTGGTTGATTGAATGATTAGGGATAAACAGTAACTCCACGTCATTTATGTCCTGGACACAACAATATAGTCTTCCATGGCGTCCATGTACTTGTCAATTTTCCATTAATGGTTTTTTCAAAAGTATTTTCACAAAGAATTGTCATTTTTATATTTTTTTATATAAAGTGGTATTTTACAATTTTAATATAATTTATAATTATTTTAATTTTAATATTAATTATAAAATACATTAGTTTTATAAATAATTTATTTATCTAAAATATTATTGATTAAATATTTGTAATTAATAAAAAGATAATGCATTTCAGTTATTTTCATAATCAGCGTTGAAAGTGTCAAAAATAACATTTTTTTGCGAAAAGAAAGAAGTATAATGTATATATATTACTTCGTGTCTGAAATCACGAATAACACAATCTATTATTCAATTTCATCTATAACTTGTGATTCTTTTAAACATCTGCATATCATTTATGTTGACCAGAATGTTTCATGGAGAATTAGTATAATGTATCCAGAAACATAAAAGTGAAAGAGAACATCATAATTGGATAGGGATTGTTCTTTGGCCAAACGATCTGGTTCCTTGTTCTAGGTTCTAGCTAGGAATCCAATTGAATTTTCAAACTGTGAATCTTTTTTTGCTCAATGTTGATGTGTTTAAACATGTATATATATAGTATCATATGAAGGGAGATCATGTGAAAGACTAATAATATACATGCAGATTTTGGAATTTACAAAAGCAATGGAAAAATATCCATTACATTCACGTGGTCTATTGAAAGTCCCTAAATCTCTAGCAGACATAGTAGAGTCTACCATTGGAGCTCTATACACCGACTGTGACTCCTTCGAGACCGTATGGAAGGTGACTTTATATATGCATGATATCTTTCATAAGTATTCCTTAATTAGAGTAATTAATATAACTAATTAATACTATCTACTAATCGATGAATTTGTGTTTGATATTATAAACATACATAAGGTGGTAATGCCATTGTTGGAGCCGATAATATCCTTAGATAAACTGGAAAACCATCCAATGACAGAACTCCATGAGATGTGTCAGAAGAAAAACTTGAAATTGAGGTTCGACGATAGTACTTGGGAAGTTGATAAAAGCGTTCTTGTCTTTATTGAGGATCATTTGGTTGGACGTGGACATCATCTTGCCAAGAAAGACAGTGCTAAAAATTGCGCTGCAAAAAATGCTCTCGATAATTTTTCCTATTTCTTTACAAAGCTTTAATATCATTTTGATCAAAAAAAAAGCTTTAATATCATATAAGATAAATTTGTATGAAAAAAATATTTTCTCATGAAAAGATAGTATTTTGTATTTGAACCAACATGAATAAAAATAGCCACACTTTGGGCTACTAGCCCACTATGTCAAAATATATATAAAAGTGAAAGGTAGCAATTGTTTGGTTATGTTGGTTCACGGCCAATGAGTTAGATATTTTAAACAAGTAGTTCAATTTCTGAAGTGAATTTATAAAGATATAAGTGATAGGACTACCCAAGAATAAATTGTTTATCTAATTATTTCTGTAGCCCACATATGACCCATATGATTGCATACACTGAAATGAGTGTTGAAGAGTGACAACAAAAGAGAAACATAAAACTCCCTTAGAAAGGCCCATAAGTATTGTTACGATATACAGTATAGCTTTGCCGATTAAAATCTATGCTTGATTGGCTTGTATCTAGCACCTGCACTGTATGGTATATATTGGCTGCTGCGGTGAAGAATTTGATGGAATCAAGTAACGCGTTTATTTCAGCTTTGTTGTTTGCTTTATCCTCCAATCCTCATTTGCAACATTTACTCAAAACTCCCTTCGGATGTTTCAGATAAGTGAGGAGAAACAGAGGTTAAGGACATGGGCAAAGTTCCATAGTTGTAGCTTTTATATCTAACAAGAGCCGGGAGCAGCGGTTTGTGCTCAAACTCAACAATCAAGAGATCCTTCAACCGAGTGGGCTGCGGAGCCATGTGACATCTTATATGATTATATGGCATTGCCATATGTCGACCTTAAGATTAGTAGGAGCAGAGTCGACACCACATACTTCTTCTTCATGATCCCAATAGCATTTGTACAATCACTCAGCCAACATCCCAGGGATAGAGAAGGCTTTCTTTCTTGGAGCCCCTTATATAAGTCTATCTTCATGAATACATCAGTTTGTTCTATTCCGTTGATAGAACCTCTTACGTTTCTGTGGTTTATGAACCTCTTACATCATCCAAATCCAAGGTTCCTTCCTGGGATCTCTTTGAAGATCTTTCTACTTTTCCTCCCAAGAATATTGATGCAAATAGATTCTACATATTCCACTTCATCAATGTTTTCCTTAGAGGCGTAGTCACCGGGGCTGCTTTTCACCTGGTCTGGTGAAATAGAATCAACAAAAATATTGATCACCTTACACTCACTGAATAAACAAAAACAAAAATCTTAATTAAAATATAGTAGTACATAGTAACATAATAATATGTAAATTATATAATATAACTGATAATACACACATATATATAAGTTACTTCTTGATATAATATTGATATCTAAATATTTTATTTAATAATTTGTTATTTTTAAGTTAAAATTGTTTTTATTTTAGAGAAATTATCACAAATTTAATTATTTTTATTTTAATAACCATCGTAATAATTTAATAAAATTGAAAAACTCTATTTAAAACTATAGTATTAAAAATATAATTTTAAACGCATTAGAATATCATTTACATTTCAATAAATCTTACTTCTAAATTTCTAATCATATAAAATAAAATTTACAATATGTTATAAAATAAACGTAGTTATGGTTTCAGTTTTTTTTTTTGTTCACAAGGTTTTAATATAAACCTGAATAAACCAAAAACTTAATATATCCAAATCAAACCAAAGTAAATATATTTTCAATACGTAGTGTTAGTTTTTATAAACTAGAATACTAAAAAACGAATCGAAATTCGAATTAAACACCCTAATTTTAAGTGTTTTTTACAATTACTGTTTTAAAATACATAATAATGCAAGGTACAGTGATTAATGTTAGTAAGTTGCCATGATGGTCCACTATTGTTTTTGGACCTATTGTAAATCATAAAGAGTATCTAGCTGTGGCCATCATGGTGTGAGTACAATACGTCGGTATATAGAGTCAAGTCAATTACTGTCTTGGGACCATATGTTTTGTTATGCTCTCTGTAGAAACGTTCTCAGTCTCCTCTCTCAGTGAAAGCTTCTAGAAATCTTCCTATGTTCGTATATAATCGTAGAATTATGTAGTTCAGTCCTGAAAACCGAATTCTCTAACAAAAGAAAGTATTTTAATTTTATTGTGATTGCTGAAATGTGTGTGTCGAGAAAACTAGCTACTTCTCATATAAGATTTTCTTGTGTTGATGTATAGATCCGTGACCTGAATGTATATGTACAAAAGTTTGTAATTTATAGTATCTTAAAGTGTTTTATCATACACTAATTAAAATAATGTGCAAAATTATACCACAGTCTAATAGATGTTATTGTAGCACTTTAGAATTGAATCTAAAGAGAACTAGAGACCTATAACACTATGAATGCACAAAATTCTCTAAGATTGTTTGTTCCTCTCAGACATACAATTGCATAGTGTCTTAAGTAATGTTCACCCAAAAATGAAGCGGTGTAGTAAACAGTATGAGGTTGTTAGAGTAGGTGTAGTAAACAGTACGAGGTGGTTAGAGTAAGGATAGACATGTGTTTCTTGATTCTTAATTTTGAAGGAAGATATTTACGCCGTAACAACTTCCAAGTCGACGCAGGTACACACACTGATATTTTTGTTTTTTCTCCTGCAGCAACAGAGCTATCACATATGTATCACATACATGTGATCGCTAATTTTTCACTGATTTTTTCTCTTTCTTTTTAAATTTGGACCACAATGTTTCTTATTCAAGTCCCATAAACACAGATGCATAAGTTTTTGGAACAAGCGAAGTTCTAGAGGGAGCTTGTGTCGATGTCGTCGCTAGTTGTTTTTTTTTTTTTTTGAAGATGTCTTCGCTAGTTTCAAATGTAATTATATGATTGCGCTTATATGAAAAATAAAAACAAACCCCACTTTTTCGAAAGAACTATTATTACTATTTTATGTTTTTTTTTTTTTTTTGTAAACTGGCTTTCATATTAATTTAAAACAGAAATAAAAAACCTTACAAGCCTAACACCATCCTTATCGGTGAGCTCTTTAAAAAGGGTTCTTAAAATTTTTTTTTTTTTTCATCCGATTTTAAAAAAAAAATAATAAAAGTCAACCAATCGCGGATCGCCACGTGTCAGTGGGACCCGCGAATAGTGTAAGAGAGACATCTTGGGAAAGAGGTGAGAAGGTGAGTTTTTTAAAAAAAGTAGGATCCACGTGGGCCCCACCACCCTAAGAGTTGCTCTAAGAGCTAGGGATTTTGGTGCTCTAATGACTTAAGTTTGTTTTGGGCTTAGTCCAGTGCAATTGAGATTAAAGGACACATATCAATGGAACTGCAAAAGCCCAAAATAGTTTAGAAGAAACGAGTAAAACAAAACGTCCCGTGATGGTGAAGAGAGGAGCTTTGGAGATATCACTGCCGATCATGATCAGAGCCACATTTGAGTCATGGCTGAGCACGCTCGAGGATTGGTGATGCGAAAAGATTGGAGCCTGTTACGAATCTGCCTGTCTATGGTGGTGATGATAGTTTCCCGAGTTTTGAAGGTGTGTCGATGGATCCTTGAATTTCGCTCATGCCAAATCTAGTAGATGGTGGCTTGAAACGCTAAGAGTGTGAGGCGGTTGAGATCCTTGTTAACCCGAAGTGAAAGAAGCTGGTCTTTAGTGTTTTCCCAATCTGAAAAAGATTGGAGCTGACATCTCCCTGCCATCTCTCTCCAGATCACAGATGTATAAGAGCACTCAAAGTAAAGATGGTTCCTGCTTTCATGGTGAGTGTTACAGAGTAAGCAGAAAGGGTTGACTTCAATTCCCCATCTAATTAACCTATCACGAGTCGGACAGCGGTCAAGCAGGACAAGCCAGGTTAAGAAACTGTGGCGAGGGATACCAAAGGAGAACCATATAATCTTTGCCCATGGAGCCAATGGTTGTGGACCCTTTAGGTACGCATAAACCTCCCCCATATTATACTTGTGTCGAACTCTATCATCAATTACCCATTCGTAGTAGTCATTCGTCTCCAGCAAGATAACAGTAGTTAAGTGAGTAAGAAGAGTAACCTGGTTCTCTGTTCTCGCAGGCGGAAGGAGCCAGCGACCATTGCGATGAAGAGATGCCACCGTTGCCGTCCTAGAGATGCCGAGGCGAGATGTTCTTGCATTCAGGATTTCATAGAGATTCCTAAGCGGAGACCAATTATCATGCCAGAAGTTTGTGCTCTCTCCATTGCCAATTCGCCTTTTGAGAAGCGGGTAAATCAGCTCCCTTGCTTTGATCATCTTGTTTACCAACCATGAGAAAGTTGTACTTGCATTTATAGTCCAGTAATTGCTGATATCCCCTTTGAGAATAACTTCCTTGAACCAACTAACCCATACTGAATCAGGTCGGAAGAACAACAACCAGACTAGTTTCAGGATGCACGCCATGTTCCAGATATGAAGATCCTTGACCCCTAAGCCTCCTTGTTCCTTGGTAAGCACTATCGTATCCCATCCAACCTTTGCCGAGTGATGACCTTCTCTACTACCATTCCACAAAAACTGACCGCACAGAGAATTAATTTTATTGATGCAAGCTTTCGGCAGAATGAAAGTGGAGCACCAAAAGGTTGTTACTCCAGTTATGACTGTTTTAATCAACAATAATCTTCCTGCAAAAGATAATGCTTTCGTTGACAAAGATGCGAATCTTTTTTTGATTTGCTGCAGCAACGGCTCACAATTCTGCAAGTTCAACTTCTTGGTGCAGAGAGGAACACTCAGGTAGCGCATCGGGAGTGAACCACAAGGCATTCCAGTGGAGGCTTGGATCACAGAGACTTCTTGTTCAGTAAGACCCGAGGCAAAAAAGCTTGATTTTTGTCAGCTCACTGCTAGACCTAAACACCTTTCAAACTCGTGAAGTATTTGAAGCACTCTTTGAACAGATTCAATAGAGCCATCAATAAAGATAAGGAGATCGTCCACAAAAGAGAGATGAGTTACCCTGGTCTTGTTGCATCGATGATGGTAAGATAAGCTCCCAGTTCTTGCTTCCTTGTCCAACAATAGAGATAAATAGTTCATAGCAATGACAAACAGATAGGGGGACAAGGGATCTCCCTGTCTTAAGCCTCTCTTCCCTTTAAAATACCCATTTACCACACCATTATAACCCACCATGAATGAAGTTGTGCAGATGCAAGCCCTTAGGAGATGGATGTAGGCCGGAGGAAGATTTATGCTCTCGAGCGCTGAGAAGAGAAAATCCCAAGAGAGAGTGTCAAAAGCTTTAGCAATATCCACTTTGATGGGGATCTTCTTACTTCCCTTATTCCTGTGGTAACCATTCACAAGTTCACTGGCTAGAGCTGTATTTTCCACAAGTAATTTGCCTTCAACAAAGGCTGTCTGGTTAGGCATGATTAGATCTTTAAGAAGTGGCTTGAGTTTTCTCACTAGTAGTCTAGAGATGACCTTATAGACTGTATTTAAACAGGATATAGGCCTATAATCTGAGACTCGCGATGCACCAGGGAATTTGGGTTCAAGAGTAAGGATCGTTGCATTTGTTGTTTTTGGCAGGAAACCAGAGTTGAAGAAGTTTTGGATGGAGATGACGCATTCAGTACCAAGTAGCGACCATGATGCTTTGAAGAAGGCAGATGACAGTCCGTCCGGTCCTGGAGCTTTGTTCGGGTTCAGAGAAAACATCAGTTTCGTTATTTCCTCATGAGTTGGCATCAAGAGAATTGAATCTCGTTGCTGTTGCGAGCATTGGAATGATGTTAGACTCCTGAACCAGTCTGGAAGAGTACTCCATAGTTGTGGCAAAATATCAGGCCCAAGGACTGCTTTAAAATGACCAATAGCATGTGCACTCATCGCCAATGGGTCAGTGATTACGGCACCATTAAGTAGGAGGACTGATCGGACTGTATTATAACTGGCTTGTGCTTGACAAACTCGATAGAAAAATGTAGTATTGAGATCTCCTTCTCTAAGCCAGGTAATCCGTGATTTATGCTTGAAGTACCTCTCTTCAATTTGCCTCAAGAACTGCCATTTGTGATTCAAAAGCTTCTCCTCCGCAAAAGTTTCAGGGGACGGATCGTTGAGTGCCTGTACCTGCGCAATTTGTAACAAACCGTAAATTTCTCTCACTCTTTGCTGGATATTTGAAATTTTTTCTCTATTTAGGATCTTTAAACTTCTCTTTATGTTTTTCAGCTTCCAGCACAGAGAAGTCAGGTTGGCTGACACACTTCCGGCCTGCGACCAAGCATCACTCACGACCTCCAGGAACTCAGGGTGGTTAGTTAGGTAGTTTAGGAATTTAAAAGGTTGGGTACCGGCTTTGGGAAGATGGAAAGCAAGGTCAATAAGGCACGGGTGTGGTCAGATGGGGCAGGTGGCAAGAAAGATGCAACCGCATGGGGAAAGGTATTGATAACCTCACTATTAATCAAGCATCTGTCTAGTTACTATTTTATGTTTATCCTTTCTTTTCTTTTCTTTTCTTTTCTTTTCTTTTTGACAACCGTATCACTTTTTTTTTTTGATATCTGCATTAGGAACATCTTCAATCTCCATTGAAATATTTATCATGGTTTTCTAATGATTAAAAGAATACAAACGATAAGAAAGTGAGAGCGAGAATGAGGTTTCAACTCATAACTTTGAAAAGCTCAAGCTCATGAAAAATGATTAAACTCATGCATTGATGTTGTTGCCTTTATTGTCCAAAAAAAGTATTTTACGTCATAAATGGTATTAGCAAGACTGGCTAAGGATCATGGAGGAGAATAGGGTCTAAACTCCTCCTTTTTAACAAAAAAAAAAAATCAATGTTTTAAAAAATTATTATTAAAAATAAGTTTTATATTTTCTATACATTTTGTGAAATAATAATGATAAATTATAAACTTTTTTAAAAAAATTATATTTATTTAGTTTATCTAAACTAATAATTATGAGAAATAGTTAATTCCAAAATAATATATTTATAATTAAATTTAATATATTCTTTAATAGGTGTGATAACACCAAAACATATATATTTTTGAAATATAATGAGTATTAATACAGTTTTAATTATTTTAAAATTTAAGGAGATGTATTCAACTGAGAGTTTTAGGTGATTTGTATTAAAATGACAAATTCACTGTTATTCAAACATGAATTATAAAAACTCATTTAAAATCCACTGTTATTGAACTTGACATTTCATAAAGTAATTTGAAATCCACTGTTATTGAACATAATTTAAATTATAAAGTTTTAAAGTTTAATGTGTTTGGGTGGAGTTTCTTAGTAAAAAAAATAAAATCCAAATCTCATAGTTTTAGGTGATATTCTAAAGTGTTTTAACAAAAATCATCTAGATCTCTACAACTTATTAAAATTATCTAAAATCCCATTAAAAATTAAATCAAGTGTTGGATTGAATACATTCCCCTAGTAGTTTAGTCAAATTTAGTAAAAACTATTTATTGTTTTGAGAAATTTATTAGTTGATATGATTGGAGATGTGATAAGAAAAAATAATAAAAATGTATTTTAAATGCATTATATATTTACAAACGCAACAAACAGTTCAGACCAATATCCATATAAATATTTACGCTCGGTTTGTTTATTAATCTCCCATGATATCTACAACGTCCATACACAAAAAAAAAAAAAGACATCTCCAAACAAATTGTAAGGTCAAAAAGATATTCTTGAGAACAATGGCTTCTTCTTCGCTGCCACAGCCACCACTACCGTCATCAAACCTAACATCACAACAATCATCATCGCCTCCGTCTCAGCTTCCCATCCGTAAGATGCCCGGATCGTACGGTTTGCCGTTGGTTGGACCGTTATCGGACCGTTTAGACTACTTCTGGTTCCAAGGACCGGATAAGTTTTTCAAGTCACGATCAGAGAAGTACAAGAGCACTGTGTTCCGTACAAATATCCCTCCGGCGTTTCCTTTCTTAGGTAATGTTAATCCTAATATAGTGGCCGTCCTCGACGTCAAGTCTTTTAGCTACCTATTCGACATGGATCTTGTTGATAAAAGAGATGTTCTCATCGGAGATTTTCGACCTAGCCTCGACTTCTACGGTGGCATTCGTGTCGGAGTGTATCTTGACACCACCGAGCCAAAGCACGCGAAGGTTTGTACATAAGTTAGATCAAGTAATTAATACGGTACCACCTTTGAAATCGAGCTACGATAGTTAACCTAATTTAACTAGCCATTACAAATGAAACCTACTAAAAGTTTGAAGTAATTATTTGACTTTAAGCCTTTTTGTCTATCAATCTACTATTTTCGGTGTAGGTTTTATAATATATTCACTCTGTTTTAAATTAAGTGTAGTTATACAATAAAAAAATTTGTTACAAAATAAATGTGGTTTATGATTTTTATGCAGTTTTTACATTATTTATCTTTTTGCCTCTAATTAAATTAAGAAAAATTAATAAATGTAATAAATTTTCATAATTAAAAAAGAGTAAAACTTAATATTTAACTAATATATTAATCTGTATAGAAAAAATTAAATGAAATTTAATTTGAAACCGAGGGAGTATTTACTATATTTGATGTCTAGTGATTTCTATACTGTGAAATGATCTTTATGGTAATGGCAAGTTCAAGCGGATGGACTTAGGTGCATTCAGAGGGTTCATTTCTGTTACTTTTTCTGAAATTAATGACTAGATCGATGGGGCGAAAACTGATATTTATTTTTGTAAAAGATAGAGAGGAAAAGTTTCTTAAGCAATGTGAGCTTTTGCCATATGCCAGATTGGTGAAACAAAAGTTTGGTTTCTTTCTATTCGAAGTTATGGCGTGACATTAATAATGGTTAGTTATATCTTGCTGTAGCAACAAAAGTTTGGTGTGAGTCTTTGCATATGCTAGATTGGTGATTAAAATCTGGTTGTATACGCAAAATGACAATTTGTTAAGAACAGTATTCTTTTTACGTTTAGAAAAACTTTCTATAACAAAAAATCAAGTTTTATGGGTTACAAATACAAGTCTAAAACTGGTAACGTAATCATTAACATCACTAATAAATTTTTTAAAACATGTGTTTTGCGTATTTGGTTTTTTCTCGTTTCCAAACACAATATAACAAGTTTTTTTTTTTTTTGACAACGCACAATATAACAAGTTTATGTAGGCCATTTTCAATTGATGATATAAACAAAAGTGAAGAAGGCAAAAAAAAATGTACGTCTGATGTTTTTGTTACAAAAATAAAATGCAAAGAAACATTATAGTATATGAATTTTAAGTTGGCATATTACCACCATTCCCATCAATATCTAGTATTGTGTTCATTTCTGATTCGATATGCCATTTAAGGCTGTTATTTATAGGTGCAAGCACATATTTAATATCCAAAATTTTAGGTATTTGTGATCCTATTTATTTTGTTTGGATTATTAATTTTTAGATATGATTATTTGTAGCCATATGAATATTTGGTGTTTGGATATTCGTCGACAAAAAAAACGTCTACAAAAAAAGAGTATTTACTATTCGATATTCAGAAAATATATATATTGACTGAATAATCAATGCAATGCATCAATAAATACTTTAAAATAAATAACAATAATAATAATTTAATTTAAAAATAAAAATTATTTAGTTTTAAAAACTAATAACTAAATATTCATTTTAATAAATAAAAATACTGTACAACTTATACATATAACAATAATAATTATATAATGTATATATGACTTTAAATACTTAAATATATATACAGTCAAAAAAGGTGTTCCTTGGAAAAACTTTTCGTCGAATCAGAACTTGATCTCATGATACAGATAGCTGATAAAAAAACAACAAAAAAAAAAAGAATATATTATTATCTACATTTAACGGATACCAATTAGAGTTGATAACGCATATATTATTTGTTTTTGTTTCACAAAATCAATTAGATTGAGACGAATAACGGTTTAAGTCAAACTTTATAGATAATTTGGTTACCCTAGTTGTTTACTCATTTGTGTGATGAGTGCTATAAAGTCAAAACCTCCTTAATCATTGTTAAAAAAAGTTCAAACATGTCAGGTCAAAAGCTTTACCATGGAGATACTAAAACGAAGCTCGGAGGTATGGCTACGTGAGCTTCTCTCAAACCTCGACAACTTCTGGGAAACCGTAGAATCCGACATTGCTAAAAACGACGACGGCGCTTCGTACCTCATCGGTCTCCAACGCTGCATCTTCAACTTCCTCTCCATTGCCCTCACCGGCGCAAACCCTTCCGCATCGCCGGACATCGCCGAGAACGGTTGGAAGATGATCGATAAATGGCTCGCGATTCAGGTCATCCCCACCACCAAGATCGGCATTCTCCAGCCGCTCGAGGAGATCTTCCTCCACTCCTGGGCTTACCCTTTCTTCCTTGTCGCCGGAGATTACCAGAAGCTTTACAATTTCATCGACGAGAACGCCGGAGATGTTCTCCGGTTAGGTGAGAAGGAATACGGGTTGACCCGGGAAGAGACGGTCCATAACCTCCTCTTCGTGTTGGGTTTCAACGCGTACGGGGGCTTTTCCGTCTTCTTACCGTCTCTGATCGGGAGAATCGCCGGAGATAGTTCCGGTCTCCAGGAGAGGCTGAGAGCCGAGGTGAGGAAGGTTTGCGGGTCCGGTTCGGGTCTGAATTTCCGGACGGTTAACGAAATGGAGCTGGTTAAGTCCGTGGTTTACGAGACGCTGCGTTTAAATCCGCCGGTTCCGTTGCAGTACGCACGTGCGAGGAACGATTTTAAGATAAGCTCGCACGACGCCGTTTACGAGGTCAAGAAAGGAGAGCTTCTCTGCGGCTACCAGCCGCTGGTGATGAGAGACGCTAACATCTTTGACGATCCGGAGGAATTTAAACCGGATCGGTTTGTGGGTAAGACCGGGTCTGAGTTGCTTAATTATCTGTTCTGGTCTAATGGTCCACAAACCGGCAAGCCGAGCGAGTCGAACAAACAGTGTGCAGCCAAAGACATGGTTACTATCACGGCTGCCTTGATCATCGCCAATTTATTTCTCCGGTACGATAAAATTACCGGCGACGCCGGGAGTATCAAGACCGTTGTTAAAGCTAAATGAGGAAGACTCATCACTTCCTCCACGGTTCCATGTCATATATGTTTATGTTCGGAGTGTCGAATAAGATTTAAACTAAAATAATGCGAACTGTAACAGAAATTGCCTGAGGTAGTTTCTATTAAATTTATTAAACTATATAAGATTTATAAGTTCGATTTTATTAATTAGCAAAAGCGTATTTGCAAAATTATATTTTCTAAAACCAAAGGAACTTCTTTTTCTTGCCAATTGTACTTCATGTGCAAACATGAGTTAAAGACAAATCTTATTAAAACTAACGATCACACAACTTAGATCATCTCCAATGGAGTACAATTTTCTCTTCTATTATATAGTTGGGTTTGCTCCAATGATTAGCTATATAATAGAATGACTCTATAATAGAGTGGAAAATAGAGGGATGCAACCATTTTACTCCAAATATAGAGTAAAATCTCTATTACAGAGTTAACCATAGGAGCAAGATCAACTATATAATAGAGTTACTCTAAAGTAGAGTTGATTTTGCTCCAATTGTTAACTCTATAATAGAATGACTCTATAATAGAATGGAAAATAGAAGGATGCAACCATTTTACTCCAAATATAGAGTAAAATCTCTATTACAGAGTTAACCATAAGAGCAAAATCAACTATATAATAGAGTTACTCTAAAATAGAGTTGGTTTTGCTCCAATTGTTAATTCTATAATAGAATGACTCTATAATAGAGTGGAAAATAGAGGGATGCAACCATTTTACTTCAAATATAGAGTATAATCTCTATTACAGAGTTAACCATAGGAGCAAAATCAATTCTATAATAGAGTTACTCTAAAGTAGAATTTGTTTTGCTCCAATGGTTAACTCTATAATAGAATGACTCTATAATAGAGTGGAAAATAGAGAGATGCAATCATTTTACTCCAAATATAGAGTCACTCTATTATAGAGTTAACCATTGGAGCAAAACCAACTCTATAACAGAATTATTCTAAAATAGAGTAAATTATAGAGGAGAAAATAGTGATTATCTACCAAAATCATTGGAGATGTCCTTACCTACCAAAATCAATTCCTAAAATTTCTTGATGGCGAAGAAACATTTAAGCTCTAGTTAAATAGAAAAAAGATGATCATTAGAATAGTCGCAGATACACCCGCAAAAGGGTTTAGTGCAGAGTCTCCACTCCTTGTCAATGGTCGTGGTCGATGAACCATACCGCCTGCCCCTCCGATCCCTCGCCCTCCTTCTTCTTCTCCTTGCCCACCACGGCCTTCACCACCACCTCCGTGACTCCCTCCTCCGCCGTGACCACCGCCACCGCCACCATGACCACCGCCACCCCTGGCAACCACGGTGGTAAACATGAAGAGAAGCAGAATAATAACAAGCATGACGCCGTAGTTTGTAGCAAAGTGTGCTCGGCTCTTCGTGATTCTCATGGTAATATCAAAGTGTGTACTATCTTTGATTCGTTGATTGTTACCTTAAACCAAAAAGAAGAAAGGAATTGTTTTCGTGAGCGAGATGCTTCATAAAGCCTCCACATAAGTAGGCAACATTCATAAGAATATTGTTATTATAAGTTTTCATATAATCTGGCAAGAAGTAGAATATTATTTTTTCAAAAAAAAAAAAAAAAGAAGTAGAATATTGTTATTTTTTTTTGTTTATTGTTGTACGAGATAAAGATATAAATAGTATGATTGTCAACAAAGGCAGAGCTCACATGAAGCTGCAATTATATAAGAAGATATGCAATTTAAATATTTATTGTTGCCAGCTTTTGAAACGCCAAACGCCAAAAAGTGACTCTCTCCCACATATTGGCCAACAACGAGTTGGCAATGAAAAAAATTTTGGATTAACATTTAAAAGTTTTGGAAATCATGTGTGTGTGTGTGTGTGTTTTTTTTTTTTTTTGGAAATCATGTGTTAAGTCCCGTTGGAATAAATGTACTCCAAAAGAGTTACATAATTTGTGTTTTTGCCTAGAGATACATACTTCGATCTATGAATTCACAACGTCCTGGTCACTCAAGAGAAAAAAAATATTATACGTTATATATTTCTCTAGTGTTATATTTTGAAGATCCTAGTCACACATCCATAATGGACGATTTATGTAACCATATTTGATTCTGTAATTTTTCTAAATACTATAACTTCATCTCCAGGATTGAAAAGTAAGCAGCCTCTCTTTGCTATCCTATATAAAGGTTTTCAGAATCAATTTCTAACTTCAAACTTTATAACATTTTAAATACCAGCCAAAAGATGGAAACCATTATCGAGATTACAGAACTCAAAGGCGAAATTCATATGAAGAGATGGCTATAATTACCGTCCTTCTTGTGTGGATTATAACCACTCATCGTATGACCGTAAACAATGGCGAAAGTCAAACGAAGAGAAGAGACATGCAAACATTGCATAGGGACAGTTTCATTTTGTTGGTAGAAATGCAGGACAAAGTCATCATGTAGCGACTACTAAAATGAAAAGACACACTATCATAAAGATTCAAACCAAAGATATATGTATTTTTTTTATTTGCAAACTAATATGTATAATTTGTTAGATGCATATTACCGTTTTGGTAAAAGTTATGATGTTTGGCGTTTCAATGAGAGGATGCTAGATGAACACTATTTATCTTCTTTTAGCGGATAAAACTATCTGCAAAAAAAAATCTTTAAAAATTAAAACTCACTTATTTTGTTAACTCATTTCTGGTATTTCATATGTATAAATGAATTGTATATGTCTTTTTTGTTAGGTAAGTTTGAAATCAATATATCAAATAAATGTTACAAGGAGTTTTTCTTCATCAAATAGTGTGATTTCTTCTACATGTTTGAGTAATTCTGTAGTTACCATTTAGAGTTGTTCAATAAATAGATAGATAAATGTTATAACATCAAAAATTAAAGAGATTTGATACATAAATCAATTTTATTAGAAAAATTTAAAGCAGTTAATCTGATTGTGCAAAAAAATTAGCTCAAATTCAACATAAAAGTATATCGAAAATGGTTTAAAATATCAATTAACATTATTTTGTCAGAAAAACTGATAGCATTAACCATCAGAAAGTTATCATAGCTAGTTCTTAAGAACTATTTTGTTATCAGAATCTTTTTTTGGTATTTTCTTTGTTTTCTTATAGTGTGAATGTGATCATCCAATTTACATAACCTTATTACCAACATTTGCTTTAATCAACTTATTCTTAACTTCCTGGAGGGGATTAGCATAACTAAAATTAGGTACAGTATTAAAATACTAATGGTGTATTATCATAATAATAATATATAAAAATGTTAAGAAGGTTCCTCTCTTCTCTTTCTTTTTCCATTTAAAGGTGACAGTGACGTAGACATACAACGCGTTATCGTAACAAATCTTGACCGTTCATTTCACCACGTGTACATCACCTTGTCGCAGGAGATTGAAATGACTCGGCTCCAGAAAATCTCTAATCTCAGGAAAAAAAAAGTAAATCAGATTTGTCTCGAAAAACGTTCACCGGAATCAGCTTTTGAGCCATGGAGAAACCGTACGGATACGCGAGCGTGGGCATGAGCGGCGTAGATCGCGCCGCCGGGAAGGATATCGATCTGGAGATGGGAGCCGGCGAGGCGACGCTTTACCCAGGGCTAAGCTACGGCGAGAATCAGCTCCGATGGGGTTTCATCCGCAAGGTCTACGGGATTCTCTCGGCTCAGCTCCTTCTCACCACGCTTATCTCCGCCGTCGTTGTCCTTAATCCTCCGGTCAACGATGTCTTGACCGGATCTCCAGGCCTTCTTCTCTTCCTCTGCATCATCCCTTTCGTCTGTACGTAATTTTCTGCTGTTTACCTGTAGATCTCGTCTCCCTGCATTTGTTAATTAAATTTTGAACTGCGATGTTGAGATTTGATGTGTAGTCTTGAATGGTTGCTTAGTTTATTGCATTTCTGATGGTTACGTTGATACAAGTTTGAGGTTTGATTAAGGTTATGCATTTCATTGTTCATGTTGATTGATTACTTGGAGGTGAATATTTGCAGTGATCTGGCCTCTGCACGTTTACCACCAGAAGCATCCTGTTAACCTCATCCTCCTTGCCCTCTTCACTATCTCACTGAGCTTCACCGTTGGTGTCAGTTGTGCTATGACCGAAGGTTCAAATCCTGCTCTTTTTAATATCATATGTTTCTTGTCACCAAAGAACAATTTTTTCCTAGAAACTTGAAATAGCAAAGTGTTAAAAGCCATATACTAGTCTAATTACAATCTCTTTTTGTTTTACAGGAAGAATCGTACTTGAAGCATTGATCTTGACACTGTCCGTGGTTGGATCTCTAACCGCATACACTTTCTGGGCTGCAAAGAAGGGAAAAGACTTCAGCTTCCTTGGTCCCATTCTCTTCACCAGCCTCATCATTCTTGTAGTCACCAGCTTCATGCAGGTCCGTCTCTTGGGAATAACGAATAAGACAAAACACCCAAGTCCCACACATATTAAAAAAGAAAAGACTTGATTTTGTTTTGTTATCATAAATAATTGCAGATATTCTTCCCTCTTGGCCCGACCTCTGTTGCTATATATGGAGGAATCAGCGCATTGGTCTTCTGTGGATACATAGTCTATGATACCGACAACCTCATCAAGCGTTTCACATATGACGAATACATCCTCGCATCAGTGGCTCTCTACTTGGACATTCTCAATCTCTTCTTGACAATATTGCGTATTCTGAGGCAAGGTGACAACTGAAGAAGTCATAAGGTGATGCCTTCAGTGATGGGCTCTATAACTATACGCAAAACCCAAGGCCTTTTTTGTGATTTGCAGTTGTGTGTATATCTGACTTGTGTTTGGAGATTTAGTATATGATGATGTGGTTAAACGTTTGGTTCAACAAGATCAAGCAAAGTCCAATTTCCAACTTGGAATAAATTTTAGTATGTATGTTGTAAAATGTTTAGTGCAACAAGTTTAAGCAAAGTGTTACACCTGTTACACCAAAACATTTTCAGACTACAACTAGAATACAATACTAGGCAACCATTGAGTACAGCTAGAATGCAATACCACTGCATTCCTGAAGAAAATTGCGATTATGTAATTTCGTGTCCTCTAGTGACACACCAACTGTAGTCTGCCATATTCACAAAAACTGATAGCTAACATATTAAAATAAACATGCAACCAGAAACAACATTCAAAAACTTTTGCTGAAATTTTCATAATTGCATGTCTTGACTTGGTTAAACCGAAAACATGATTTGCAACTTCCTCTAGACTGAATTTAGAATACTCTTTCTGATCCTCAAACCACCATAAAACACATACTCTCCTGTTTCAATATAGATGATGCTTTGGAGAAATTTTGTCGTTTTCTAATAGATGAACCTTACACAAATATAGATAACTTTAGCTGTATAAAAAATTATGTAGCCAATTGAAATTTTGTTATATTTATTTATAATTAAATATTAGTTTTAAATTATATTTAAGTAATACATTTTTGATAAAAAAATATTTTCCTTAATATATGTACATTAAGCTAAAACATCATGTAGTAAGAAACAAATGAAGTATTTGATTAATGTTCTAAGGCGTTCCCTAGTTCAATGAATCTTATAAATTTCCCAGACTTGAATAACAACAAAGTTTAAAACACCTTATGCAATCCACTTTACCAAACTAATTAAACTAAAAGAAAACATGAAAACTTTAATACAAAGTATCACAAATACCTTGCGACTGCAGCGAAATCGGATTATAAATTTTAGAACTTGAGTTTTGAAGTTGATGTTGATGTTTAGTTATAAAACTTTGAGTCACATTTTATTTTTGAGCAACAACTTTGAGTCACATATTTTGTACTATTCATCTCTAAATCTGTAAAACCAGCTGGAACTTGTGAAAGGTCTTCAATTTACACCAAACTTCAATCGATTTCTTCAGCATTGATAAGGAACAGTCGTCTTCCAAAGAATCAAATTCTTATTACTTCCATCTCTAATTTATCTTTATGTGTTTGCAACACTTTAGCTTTTGAGTAATCTGTCATTTTTTCACTGTGTTCCAGATTTTTGTATCTCGGAGGATACTTAGATTTCATAAAACCCTGAAGTCACCTCATTTAGGTCACACTCCTACCATAAACCATCTTTAAGATATCAGTATATTTGCATCTCATTTTCACACTATAACCTGAGTCAAGCACATTTTATAACCACATAAGCTTCTCAAGAACCTTATGTTACTTCACTTCAAATCTAACTTAATCTTCTACTCCCCCTTTTTAGAATGAGGTGTTGTGTAAAGTTTTTAACACAAATTAAGTTTTTTTTTTTAATATTCAGTTTTACCCTTACTTTTCTATTGTTCTTCTTCACACATAATTTGTCTCTAAACAAACAGTTCTTCAAAGAAGATGACGTGGCTTCTTAAGAGAAATGAGCCTTTCGTCTCTTTCCTTTGAACCTTCGCTCTATCTTTCTTCTTTTGTTTTTTCTAGATCTAAGACTATCTCTCCTAAAATATTAATCGCCTCCAAAGTTTCATTTGTACCTAGAATCTACACATAAACCACAAGTTTCTCCTTGCATAAATACACATCTTCCAAAACCTTTAGAACTTCCACTTTTTTCTTGACGAAACATGATTTTGACCTGAAAGAACCAGAAAAACACATAACCAAGGTTATGTTACCAATTTGTTAAGATCCAGATGCTCAAAGGTCTCACATTGAAAGAGGTTCAATCTCAAAACGGTAAAAAACCAGAGTTTTCCATAAAACAGAATATACAAATTGAAAAGTAAAGAAAGAGTGGAACACACAATGTTTTGTTTACTGATTTGCAATCACTATAAGACTTTTCTTAGTGCTTTAGCCTCAGTCACATTAATCTCGAATGGCATCACTCACACGATATCGCAAATCACCTGTTTACTGATCCTGGAATCAATACATGATCTTTCTCCGTGCTTTGACCTTATTCACATAATATACCGAATCACTTTCCGATTGGTCACCCATCCTTTCTTATTCCAGCTCAAGCACATAGTTCTTCATAGTTGTGTGATGGAAAAATTAAGTGCGCTTTAGTGACATAGTAACAAAATCAATTCTTAAAAACTTTTTTCTATAAACCACAAACCGGGAAATTACAGGTACATCTCTCAAGATTAAAGGTTCATCGTATATGAATCAAAAAGCAGAAACTAATAAAAACTTTCCAAAGAATATAGAATCTGAGCCTCTTCTACTACATTCAACACTTGGATCCATGATATAACTACTCAACAAACTCCTATAGCAAGCTTATAACACTTTCAACCTTTTATCTGCACAGAAAACTCAATAAGCTTCACCACTTATGACTTTTCTGCTCAAGTTTCTTCTTTAAACTCTCTTTTACTCTGTTATCTACAAATCTCTGTTTTCATAGTTTCTCTTTTTCAACATTAAACAACTCTAACTTAGTTTGCTAAAGTGCAAGCTCTCAAAAACAAAAACCCACCTTTGAACCTATGAATCTAACCATGCTTAAATGTCAGTATTGATCCATGAAAACAGAGCAAAACAGAGTGCAAAGCAGAGTCAGTGGTTTCTCAAAAAAAAAAAAAAAAACAGTCTCCACGACCTAATGGGAAAAGCAATATGTAGGTGGCTGCATGAAGAGAAAAAAAAAAAACCGTTTCTGTCTTTCTGAGTTCTGAACCATAAAAAAGGAACAAAAAAATTATTATAAGTTTTTTTTTGAAGTTGTAACTTTTGTCACGACTCAAACCTATTTACATACCCAAAAACTATTATCTAACTGAAGACTCTCTCTCTCTATCTCTAGCTGTGGGAGAACATGAGAGGTCGTGATCTGATTAACAACGGCCTACCCGACGAACTCATCCTCGAGATCCTCCAGCGACTCGATTCGAAACCCACCCGCGACGCTTGCTCCCTCGTCTGCAAACGATGGCTCCACCTCGAGCGTTTCAGCCGCACCACTCTCCGCATCGGCGCCTCTTTCTCTCCCGACACCTTCGTCACCCTCCTCTCTCGCCGCTTCCCCCACGCCACCTCCATCCACGTCGACGAGCGTCTCTCCGTCTCCCTCCCCTCTCCTCCTCCTCTCGTATGTCTCATCTCCTCTCTTCGAATCGGGGCATTTTCTTATTGACTCCGATCGCATGCAAAATTTTGTCTCTTATGGATCTGGGATTTGAAATGGGGATTGAAATTAGGGTTTATTCGATTCGAATCTGTGTAGATTGATCTTGATTTAAGACAAAAATCATTGATCTACTATATATGCAGAAAAGGAAGCGTGGGAGTAACAAGTCGTCGTCATCATCATCATCGCCTTCTTCGAGAAAACGTCAGAAAGTGAGTAATAAGACACGTTCCGGAGGTGAGAACGCTGAGTCTTGCAGCTTGACTGATGCGGGCTTGATCGCTCTCGCGGATGGGTTTCCACGGATTGAGAACTTGAGCTTGATATGGTGTCCTAATGTTTCCAGCTTCGGTTTGCGTTGCCTTGCTCAGAAATGCACTTCTCTCAGATCTCTCGATCTGCAGGTTAAGTTTCATTCTTATGCTGAGGACACTTAAAAATGATCTTATATGCTTATGGTGTGGTCTTTTAGGGCTGCTTTGTTGGAGATCAAGGCTTAGCAGCTGTTGGAGAGTTCTGCAAGCAGCTCGAAGAGCTGAACCTTCGGTTCTGCGAAGGCTTAACTGATGTTGGAGTTATTGAACTCGTTATCGGTTGCGCCAAGTCCTTGAAGTCCATCGGTGTTGCCGCCTCGGCGAAAGTAACAGATTTGTCTCTGGAAGCGGTTGGTTCTCACTGCAAACTTCTGGAGGTGCTGTTTCTGGATTCTGAATGCATCCATGATAAAGGAGTGGTGGCGGTAGTGAAGGGATGCAGACGTTTGAAGAGTCTTAAGCTTCAGTGTGTGAACGTGACAGATGCTGCGTTTTCCGTCGTGGGAGAGTTCTGTGTTTCGTTGGAGCGATTGGCTTTGTATAGCTTTCAGCAGTTTACTGACATGTTAGTACTAAAGTCTAGTCCCTCAGGCTTTGTGTAGGATGATGATATTCTTATAATGGTTTTTATTTTGTTGTTTCAGGGGCATGATGTTCATTGGTAAAGGGTGTAAGAATCTGAAAGATCTCACTTTAAGTGACTGCTACTTTGTGAACTGCACTGGTTTAGAAGCTATTGCTCGTGGCTGCAAGGAACTTACACGTATAGAAATTAATGGATGTCACAACATTGGTACTCGTGGACTAGAGGCTGTTGGAAAATCTTGCCCGTACGTTTTCTTTCTCAGCTTTTTTATTCTTGGTGACAACTATGACGCTGGATCATTGACTAAACCTTTCTCTTTTTGGAGATGTGCAGGCGCCTCACTGAGTTAGCTTTGTTATATTGCCAAAGGATTGGTAATTCCGCTCTTTACCAAATTGGAAAAGGGTGTAAATCCCTTGAAACACTTCACTTAGTAGACTGCGCTGGCATTGGAGACACTGCTATGTGCAGTATTGCTAAAGGCTGTCGCAACCTCAAGAAACTCCATATCCGCAGATGCTACGAGGCAAATAATCTTCTCCATTTGAAATAATGGTTTCTCCTATTCTATAGACATGCAAACTCTTTTTTTTTTTTTTTTTTTGTAGATTGGAAACAAAGGTGTCATAGCCATTGGAAAGAATTGTAAATCACTAACCGAGCTTAGTCTCCGGTTTTGCGATAAGTAAGTCCTGCAACTCGTTTTTTTTTTGAATCTTGTTTCTTAATAGAACCGGGACATAAGGTGATCGTTTGGTTATATCCAGAGTTGGAGATGTAGCATTAGTCGCCGTTGGAAAAGGTTGCTCCTTTTTACAACAACTAAACGTAAGTGGTTGTCATCAAATTGGAGATGTTGGAATCTCAGCAATCGCCAAAGGCTGTCCTCAACTCACTCACCTAGACATTAGTGTACTTCAGGTAAACCAAAACCTCTTTATAGACAAAAGCGTGTGTGTGTCAGTGTGTGTGTATGTTTGTTGTTATTGACATCTCATGCTTGGGTTTGATCTCAAATTCAGAACATTGGAGATATGTCGTTGTCTGAGCTTGGAGAAGGATGTCCAATGCTGAAAGACTTGGTCTTGTCTCATTGCCACAATGTGACAGACAATGGTCTGAACCATCTGGTAAACAAATGCAAACTGCTGGAGACTTGCCACATGGTTTACTGTCCAGGGATAACTTCGGCGGGAGTGGCTACAGTCGTCTCGAGCTGTTCACACATCAAAAAGGTGTTGATAGAGAAATGTAAAGTGAGCGAGAGGACGATAAGGAGAGCTGGATCCATTATCTCTTACCTCTGTATGGATCTCTAGATCGTAATTTTAACGTCATATTTTGGGAGAAATTGTAGTTGTGTTTTCTTTGACAAAGTCGTACTCTAAGTCCAAACTTATTTAAGACGATCGTTGTTTTTTTGTGAAAAAGTTTAATTTTATATGGAGACATAAGTTTGGTTGGGATCTGAAAAATGTGCAAATCCAAATGCTGCAAAAACATAGTTATCCAGAATCTGTATCACATATGCTCTCAACTCTTGATCTTTGTGCAGAAGACGCTCAGCTTGACTACCCTGAATCATCAAACTCTATATGCTCTAGCTACCTCACTTTTGAGTTTTGTCTCTGGCACTAGAGCACTAGAGCGCAGACAAAAGGGAGATGAAGAAGGCTCATTGGACAGGAATGACATGGCCACTTAACCGCTGCTGACCGTGTTCCCGACCGCCCCAAGCACCAGAGGCCTGTGCTTGTAGCCGTAGTGGGAAGATTTCAGACGTCAAGACACAGCAAATGGGACCCATTCCAATAGGGAAGAATGCAACATTCCCACAAACAAAGAGAAGGGCCAAAGTTCAGCCAAGCGTTTATTGACCCTAGGAATGTGAGAGTGATGCTTAGACTACAGAGACACAGTCATTCCAATTGTGCTCACATAAAGCGGGGGTTTCTGGCCAACGCTATCGACCTGGAAAGTGGCTAGGAGTACGAACAACAGTTGGTGAAGCTAACAGCAATGGACGTAGCGAGCAGCCTGGTCTCCTCCTCTGAGTGCTCTGTGCTCATCAGGCCCGTATTTATAACAGTCTCAAAAATCCGATTTTTCTTTTCCCTATAGAAATACATACTCTGATTTTTGAACTGTCCAAGAATGGCTTGCCGCATTCAGGAGGATGGAGAAAGGTGTGGATCTCTTCGTACTTCAAGACAGGAACGCATGGGAGCTTCACATAGAGCTCAGGATGAGGACTGACGCTTCCTTGTCCTTGAAACGAGACGAGCATCACATGATCTGGACTCGAACGTGAAGAAGAAGGTTCCAACGCCATCTTTTGTCTAGTAGTACTATTTTAAGAAGACTCGTATGCTTTCATAACATGCAAAATTATATTCTTGATTTATAGAAACGTTAACACGTTTATTCAAACCTACTCACTCACTCTCTCTACCGCACATCTTACTTTTTTTTTTTTTCTTTATCAGCACCGCTAACCTTACTTACCACTCTCCTCTTTCACAAATTTAGTTGATTAGGAAGATATCAACACAGATTACTAAAAATATTATAATTTGAAATCTGTAAAATCCCATAAAAACTATCTTTGTGGAATGATGTGTTTTGACTATTGGTGTGGTAGTTTTTTTCACACAAATTAAGAAATAATAGACATTTGTATTTATAAGTGTTCAGAAAGACATTTGTATTTATTTTTTATTTTTTTCAATAAATATTTTACATCTTATAGTTTTAAATTTTAAGCTATATTTATGCATTGATTAAAATCTAAAACATCAATGTTTTAAATACAAAAAGAAAAAAAAAAATCTAAAACATCATTATGTTAAATATGTAGGATGAATATGTTAAGGATCGATGTCAACGGTTGGAAAAAAAATCAATACATATAAGATTACCTACATAACACATGTCTATTATTTCTATGGAGTACATGTGGAGTACATGTACTATGGAGTACATATAGTACATGTACACTTATGAGAAGAACAAAGATTACATAAGATATGGAGTACATGTACAAGCAAAAAAGAGAAGAACAAAGATTACATAAGATATGGAGTACATTTACACTTATGATGAAACAATTTTACCATTGACGTGCGATGAAAGTAACACTGATAATGCAGAAGAGAGAAACCAAATACAGAACAAATAAACTTTTGAACACTGCAAGACTAACAAGAAAGTATGAAACATTAATAATGCAAAATTTTAAAAAAAGAAAGAACACTTTGGTCTAATGTCCGTTCTCCTTAACCTTGAATGCTCCCACACCTAACTTCTCCACAAACTCACTGAAATTCTTATCCGACGATCCCCCGGGAGCCACCGCCGCTTCCGCCTCCGCCTTCCATTTCAAAGCATTCTTCCTTAACTCCTCCGCCTTCTCCCCAACCGTCGCTTCCAAAAGCTTTTCTGCCACTTCTTCCCTCGGCACAACCCTCTCCTCGGTCGCTCCCCGGCCAAGCCTCACCCCTGTCTTAAAAACATCAATAAGATAAACCGCGTCGGTCACTTGATCTCCCCACAGCGGACAACAAACCACCGGAACTCCCAAAGACAAAGCCTCCATCGTCGAGTTCCATCCGCAATGAGTGACGAAACACGCCACCGAAGGATGAGCCAGGACTTGCTCTTGTGGACACCAGTCCACAATCTTCCCGTTACCTTTCCCACTCTCTTCTTTTAATTCTTGCGGCAAGACATGAGTCGCTACCTTCAGATCATGCGGCGGAGGTCTAATCACCCATAAGAACGACAAACCCGCTTTCAAGACTCCGTGAGCGATCTCCTCGATCTGTTCTTGCTTCAGATAAGCAACCGTCCCGAACGAGATGTATACGACCGACGATTCGGGCCTCGAGTCTAGCCACTCGAGGCACTGATCCGCCGGTTTGCAGATGTCGCCGCTTACCTCAGAGGTCACCGTCTTAGCCACTTTGAAAAGCGGCCCGACGGTTTTGATCGGACAGAGATTAGACATGTACTCGATCACTTCTTGCTCCAAAGCGTCGAAGGAGTCGACGAGGACGCAAAAGGGCTTGCTCAGATTCTTGAACTGTCCAAGAATCGCTTCTCGGAATCCGGCGAACCGCGAAGAAGGATGGAGGAAGCTAGGGATCTCGTCGTGCTTCAAGAGTGGGACGCAAGGAAGCTTCACATCGAGCTCAGGCTCTGTTTCCGTCGGGAACGAAACGGAGCCGTTTTGGTAATGGTAATAAGCGGAGAAACAAGCGCACGACTGGACCCAGAGCACTGCACAAGGAATGTCGAACTCTTCCGCCACGTGGCAGACCCATGGGATAAACGGGTTATTGATCAGACACGACACTGGCTCGTTCGCTTCCTCGTACCTCCTCACGAGCTTCGACACTTCTCGTTTCCCGACTTGTTCGAGGTGCGAGATGTACAAAAGGAAATCACCTCTCCGGTCATCGTCATCTGCCCACTCTTCGTCGAAGAACTCAAACCGTATTGAACCGGAACCGACCGGTTTAAGCTCACCGTCGACGATTTTGTTGGCTTGTCTCATTTTCTTGCCCCAGAGCTCAGTGGTGACGAAGGTAACGAGTGTTCCCTTTGAAGCAATGAGCTTGCCGAGACGGAGGAGAGGGTTGACGTGGCCTTGTCCTTGAAACGACACGAGCATTACATGAACTGGAGTTGGAGATGGTGAAGATCCGAACTCCATTCCCGAAATAGATCCCATTAATTGGTGAATAAAGAAAATCACGAGCTAAGAAGATTTGAATGATTTTTTTCTCAAAAAAAAAAAAAAGATTTGAATGATGTGTTTATATGATAATACTCACATGGAAAGAGGTTCTTGAATTTATAGAAACCTTCAACGCGTTTACCACAACACATTGTATACAAACCTACTCGCTTACTCTCGACCACACATCCTTACTAACCACCCTTGGCTCGCATTTCGCGTTACGTGTGATTTTATTCTTTTTTTTTTTTCGCGAACTGACGTGTTATTATCCTGCCCATACCTCCCATCATATAATATCAGTAAACAATTGTATCGTTGTGTGCATTTTTTCAGTGTCCTAGAATCCATCAGATGCTAAGGTCGTACGGTCGGTGAAGACCTAACCCATAGTAACTTAATTAGAAATTAATTGGGAAATTGTTTCGTGTATACTATTACATATATATTTTTAGTAACTGTTGGAAACTAATCTCACCAGGCCTTGTATCCGGATACGTGTAGTGTAGACGATTAAATCCATTTAAAGAATGGTTAGGTGGTCAATGCTACTGGAATATAAGACGGAAGTTTCAACTGGAGTCTATTTATCACTAGGCCAAACCGACTTAGTTACCTATACTATTATATATTTTTATATATTCAATATAATAATTAGAACATATTTGTTTTAACTGATGACTACATTTTAAGAAAATGATTATGATGATCTCTTTCATCTCTTTTTCTTTACCAATTAAGCTTTTATTTTGTTATATTATTGATATTTTTCTCATGTATGTAAAGTTTTGTTAAAAAAATTTTATTTTTAAAACTTTGGTGAGGACAAAATGCCTATGAGTTCATATTTTTATTTATTAAATTTCTCAAATGAATTTTGTTCATTTTGCCTTTAATCCAATGGCCACCACTCAATTCCATAACGTCAAAGTATTTCTAAGATAATTATTGACAACTGATAAAAGCCTCAGATTAATGTATCTGCTATTGAGCTTATGAAAAAACAATGTTTCTATGCTTTTTACCAAAAATAAAATAAAAATTTGTTTCTATGCACATTTTTTCACAAGTTACAAGAAAAGTTTAGAGGTCAAACTTAATATAACAAAAGTATGGAAACCTCTGTTGCAATTTAGTGAGGTGAGAGTTTAGAACTTGAGAGATTTCCTCTCTCCTAAAACCCTGATTAAACCTCAATGCAGTAGACGGCAAAAACAGAAGCTCTGGAACAATGGTGAAGGCGTACCTAAGATACGAGCAAGCTTCTTCCTTCGGCGTGATAACCTCTTTGGAATCGAACATCTCATACGATTCTACGGGGAAGCATGTGCTTGCTCCGGCGCTGGAGAAGGTCGGAATCTGGCACGTCCGCCAAGGAATCTGCACCAAAACCCCTTCTCCTTCCTCCTCCTCTCGCCTCGGAAAGTCCCTCGCCGTTACCTCTATCGCCTCCTCTGCCTCTACTTCGGTACTTCAAACATTTCTCCTTAACAACTTGTTCTGGCTCAGAAAGGCAGATACTTTTAACTTGTTTTCTTGCTCTTTGAACTCTTGTCGGAACCTTGGGTTCTTTGTTGAATCCGACATCTTGATAGAGCTCATAAAAGGCAGATACTTTAACGTGTTTTCTTGCTCTTTGAATTATTGTCGGAACTCGGAACCTTGTGTTGTGTTTTCTATTGAATCCGACACATTCTTGTCCTAAATGTTTTTTTTTGGGAGAAATAAAACTGAACTAAAAAAAAGAATGTATAGGTAGCAGTTGGGTATGCAGATGGGAGTATAAGAATATGGGATTCTGAGAAAGGAACCTGCGAGACTACTCTTAACTCGGTGGAGAACAGGCATGGTGGATCGCAGGAGGAAATCACAGAGGAAGGTGTTGCAGGTTTAGCTAAGAAGACGACAGTAGATGTCTTATCAGCTGCTGATTCAAAAGCTTTAGAGGTAGCAGACAATGAAAAGAACCGTGTTGCTGAATATGAGGTAAGGGTTGTGATCTAAGCCTTTGCCTACAACATTGTTTTGAATATTTCTGTTTTGTAATATTCTGCTCTTTCAGGAGGAGAAATCAAGGGGAAAGGTTCCTGATTTAGCTCCAAATGCTGTGATGCTGGGGCTCCCTCCGTCTGAGTTTGTTCTCAAAACTATCTCAAAAGAAAAAACAAACGATCTTGAGCACATCTTGCTGGTTAGTTTGCCTTTCTGTGGGGTTTTACAATCTCTCGTGTATAGTCCGAGGTTTTTTTTTGGTAATCAATTTTGCTATTTCCCTTTTGTATTTTTTGTGTAGCCTCTACCATTCTCAGATGCTTTGAAACTTCTTTCCTACATGAAAAGCTGGAGTTTGATTCCTGACAAGGTGACACTCTCTCTACTCCTTATTTTCTTCATCAATAGTATCTTTTAGTGTATCCTTAGATTCAATAATTTAGCTCTGAAATGCTTTTGAATCACATAAGCTTGTCACATGGGACTGCTTATGTGTGTCGATGTACATAGAGATGTAAACTTGTTGGTATAAGTTAAACCGTACTCGAACCTCAGTTGCCAATTCTTTTTTTGTTTTTTTTTTTTTTGTTTTTGGAATCCACGCAGGTAGAACTAGTTAGCAGGATTGCAACGATTGTATTACAGACACATCACAATCAGTTGGTAACAACGCCAGCTGCACGACCAATATTAAGTGTTCTTAGGGATATTCTTCACGCAAAAGTCAAGGTAAAAACTATCTTTGTGACAATACAAGAGTTTCTAGGTGACAACAGTAGTAAGTAATATGTTTTTAATCTGTTGCCAGGAATGCATAGATACAATCGGTTTCAATTTGGCTGCTATGGATCGATCATCTGAAAGTAAACTAACTATTTACTTGCAACACTGGAAAAGAAAGAAAAAAACATTGAACCTGTGGTTTTCTTGTTACAGCAAATGATGGCATCAAGATCTGATGCTCCTTTCAGAGATGCAAAAGCGAAGCTAATGGAGATAAGGTCGCAGCAAGCGAAACGAATGGAGGCACGTTTGGACACGAGAACAGAGAGGAAAAAAAAGAAGAGACAAAAGAGATTAGAGGATGATGGCCATGGTCATGCTTGGGCCTCATGATTCATTCTCTTTTCTTACTTTAAAAAAAAAAAAACTGTAATGTGAAAGGGTTAAAAGTTAAAATTCAAAATTTTGCTGTAGTGTTGCTATATATTTGATTTACTATGAAATCTAATCCAAAAGTTGCTCATGTCTGGTTTAGTGGTTTCAGAAGCCAAGCGTGCACCGTCATTTGCTTTGACTCCAGTGTTCAGAGAGTACAAATATACATTTGATGGAATACTCTTTCAAGTACACTGAGAACTGAATCCAGTGACCTCTATGAGTATTGACGTCGAAACATGATGTCTTGACCAATCAGAACTGTAATTTCAAATCCATCCCTACAAAACCGGTTATGTCAGATTGATTTCCTCAGATAGGCAAACCTAGTGAAAAAAAGAAAGATCAGATATTAGTACTATCAACTGTTAACCACTGACCCAAACTGACCTTATAATTAATTCATCATGACATCATCAGTCACTATAATTACCATAAACCCGGTTAACCTATAACCAAATTGATTATTTCCGGTTCTATGTCAAGGTTCTTCAATTTGGTTTTAAGGCTTTTAGAAAAGAAAAAACCCTCACTTGGGGAGAAGAGAAAGAGGAGGAGGACTAATGGTGGGATATGAGAGCTACGTGGTTGTTCACAACATAGCAAAGCGTCACAACGTCGGAACTCTAGCTCGTAGCGCGACGGCCTTTGGTGTCACGGAGCTGATCCTCGTCGGCCGCCGCGACTTCAACGCCTTTGGCAGCCATGGTTCAGCTTCTCACGTCCGTTTCCGCCATTTTCACTCCCTCATAGAAGCTCGCAACTACCTCAAGGTCTGATTACCCTACAAGAAAGTTGGGAACTTTATGGTTTTTTATCATTACTACTGGTATCCAAATTCTGAATCTTTTGTTGTTGTGTTTGGTTTTCTTAAAAAAAGGAAGAGAAAGATTGCGATATATGTGGAGTTGAGATTGCAGATGGAGCTTCTGCGATCAACGAACATCCTTTCAAAAGAAGCACTGCTTTTCTTCTTGGTAATGAGGTAATCTATCAATGCTTTGTGGACTAGGTGAACGGAATCATGTCTTTTGGGTCATTCTTTGACTGATCACTAGATCACTTTGCTTGATCATCATCTTTCGTCAAGTTTTCATCTTGTGTACAATGAGAGAACCTGTAACACTAGTGGTTTGGAATGGAAGATATATGAGGTGATAAAAGACCTGGCTGTTGGGTAGCTTTTTTGAACTTAGAATCGTAATTCCTCATATTAACGTGTGTGTGACACTATGTGAGACTTGGTGAATCTGTCAATTACTAAATGTGAAAGTTTGGGATTTTTTGTAGGGATCAGGTTTATCAGCCAAAGAGTATGAGATATGTGACTTCTTTGTATACATTCCTCAGTATGGCTGTGGCACTGCCTCCTTGAATGTCACTGTTGCAGCTTCTATTGTCTTGCATCATTTTGGAGGTATTTTGTTTTGCTTTTTGTTATTGCTGATTAAGCTTGTAAGAAGCTTTGTTAGAAAGCAGCAAACTTGTGGAGAATAGTTACTCTGTTAAATCATGAGATGTGACTATTCTAGTCGTTGCTTGCTTTTAAAATGCTATGTTCTGTTACAGTTTGGGCTGGATTTTCTGAACGTGTTCGAGATGGAAGCAAGTTTATAGTCGCGGATAAACCCTTAAGGCAAGGGAAACGGAATATCTGTGCTGGTACAGAAGAATCCATCGTTGAAGAGCGCAAGTTGAGGAAAGAAAGTGCAGAAAATGGCTTCTTTGATGAAGATGGAAACGGGACTTCATCATCATCATCATCAGAGCTTTTAAACGGCTTGTTTCCAAACGAATAATTGTCTTTGAAAGAAGAACAAAGTCTTGATTTGAGCTCATAAAAGATCAAAAGCTCCTCACACTTGTTAGTTTCTTAGTTAATCTTTGGTTTGCAAGTAGAGAAAGTTGATTACAGGAAGTTAGTTAATTGAACCTATTTGTATGAGTATGAACATCTTTGAAGATGGTTTCAGCCTGAAACTTTCAGGTGAAAGAATATCATCATTACTTCACCTCTTTGCATTAATCTTCTTCTTAACAATTCCACTAGATATGTGATCAATTTAGTTTCCTTTGTTACTTATTGATATACAGTATAAAGCTTATGGACATGTTAAAATCCCAACAACATTCTTTTATTAACACTTTAGTTAATACATGAAATTATTCTTTAGACAAAAAGTTAAAATGCAATTTCTTTGATTTTCTTCCAAAAATATAGCCTTTTTTTTTTATTCACAGAATAATATGCCATCCAGATTTCATCAAGCAACAACTTGAGCAGCTGCTAGCCTTGCAATAGGAACCCTGCAACCAAATACAAAAAAAAAAAAAGTCCCCAAATTTACATCAAATCAAGTTTTTATTATAATGAGAAGGTTAGGATTTTGATATGAGCAGTAACAAAATAATATACCTGAAAGGAGAACAAGAGACATAGTCAAGTCCTACTTCAGCAAAGAATGCAACAGATGATGGCTCTCCTCCATGTTCTCCACATACCCCAACCTGTTTATTAATTCACTCAGAGCTCAATCTCAGACTCTATACGTGGTTCAAATTCAATTCACAAACAAAACTTACCTTGAGGTTAGGCCTAGCCGCTCTTCCTTTTTCTGTCGCCATCTTGACAAGTTGCCCTACCCCTCTTTGATCAAGAACCTGATCATAAACAATACCTATCAAGATTTTACATTTTTGGAGAGAGAGACAGCAAATGAACTTCTCTACATTACCTCAAAAGGGTCGTTTTGTAAAATTCCTTTGGCGAGGTAAATCGGTAGAAACTTTGCAACATCGTCCCTACTGTATCCAAATGTCATCTGTGTCAAGTCATTTGTCCCAAACGAGAAAAACTCTGCCTCTTCCGCAATCTGTTAAAAAAAATAAGAGTTTCTTCTACTTTAGCAATGTTGTTGTAGTGTCTTCTACACAATGTTATATAGTGTAGTACATTACTGCATTTACCTCATCTGCAATGAGCGCTGCTCGTGGGATCTCAATCATTGTCCCAACCTTGTAGGTCACGGTATGACCCGTCTCAGCAAATACTTCCTTTGCAACGTTCCTGATAACATTAACTTGGTGTCCCAGTTCCTGTCATTGTCATCATTTCTTTTAAATGTTCTTAATAAGCTTGCAAAGAGTGTATATGTTTGTTTTGCTTACCTGAGGAGTTCCTACAAGTGGAACCATAAGCTCAGGAAGAACAGTAACGCCTTGTTTCTGCATTGACGCTGCTGCTTCGAAAATAGCACGTGCTTGCATTTCTGTTAACTCTGGATATGATATTCCAAGCCTGTAATAATACAAAAGTTAACTGGACTGTTTTTTTTTGTAATGAAGCAAATATACAAACTCAGAACCTGCAGCCGCGGAAACCAAGCATTGGGTTGACTTCAGAGAGTTTCTCAATCTGTGACAAGATGACATCTTCTTTCATGCCTGTTTCTTCAGCTACCTCGTGTACTATGGCATCCAAATCACCTTCAGGGAGAAACTCGTGAAGCGGAGGGTCTAACAAACGGATTGTTACTGGTAAACCTTTAGGAATAAACATCAAAGGTTAATGCCATGTTTTACATTTCAGAGAGACCCAAAAAAATATACATACCGTCCATTGCACGGAAGATGCCTTCGAAATCAGAACGTTGGTAAGGAAGCAAGACGTCTAGAGAAGCCTTCCTTTGCTCTGTTGTCACAGCCATTATCATCTTTCTCACTGCTTTGATCCTATCTGCTCCAAAGAACTTAACAACAAAAACCAAACACAACATGAAGATTTGAGCCAGAACATAAAAAAACACTGGGATCAAGAACAGAGGAGTGTTACCATATGCTCTGTTCTGCAAAGACCGATCCCTTCAGCACCATTTTTCCTAGCTGCAATGGCATCTTCAGGTGTATCGGCATTCGCCATAACCTTATTGACCATCAAGACATTAATACTGAAAAAATCTTGGAGAATTTCAAACATGTTAGTAAGAAACTCATACACACCTTGAGACGTCTGACAGAATCAGCCCAAGACATGAAAGTCTCAAGATCTGCACTTAATGCCGGAGGTGCCAATGCTTGTTTCCCTAATATAACTTCACCTGTTGTTCCGTTCATCGAGATCCATTCACCTTCGTTTATCGACAAATCTCCAATCATAAGAACCTGCAAGTTTCACCATTTTCCAAAAAAAGCTTAACTTGAGAGACAAGCTTCCCCGAATTTTTGAAAAGCTCTAACTTGAGAAACAATCAAAAGTAAAGAAACCTTATGGTTCTCGTCGACGCGAATCTCTGAGCAACCGGCGATGCAACATTTTCCCCAACCACGAGCAACAACCGCCGCGTGTGACGTCATTCCTCCTCTCGCCGTCAATATTCCTTCCGCCGCGTGCATGCCTCCAACATCTTCAGGGCTCGTCTCCGTTCGAACCTTAAAACCCGTGACAAAGACTCATTCAGATTTCTTAGTGTCGTCGGTTTATATTCAGACATTGATGAGTTTTTTGACTTTACCAGAATCACGTTCTTGCCCTGAGAATGCCAAGCTTCGGCTTCCTCCGCCGTGAACACAACCTGTCCAACCGCCGCCCCCGGAGACGCTGGTAAGCCCTTGGCCACCACCTTTTCACGGTACCCCGACACATCATGAAACTAAACCCATCAAGAAAAAAAAACAAGACTTTCATTGATCTCTGATTAGACTTTCCAAACCCTAATAACCTCTGTTTTGATCTTTAAACCCTAAAGGGCTAAAAAGAATTGAACCTGTGGGTGAAGAAGTTGATCGAGATGTTGAGGCTCCACCATTTTGATTGCAGTAGATTTATCTACAAGACCTTCACCTACCATGTCAACCGCTATCTTCACCGCACCTTTACCAGTTCTCTTACCCGCTCTACATTGCAGCATCCACAATCTCTCCTCTTGGACCGTGAATTCGATATCCTGCAACACACATTTGATACCATTGTCCAGACTAAGTAATATGTCCTGTTTGCTTTATTAGTACTAATAAAACTGTGTGTTGAATTCACCATCATGTCTTTGTAATGCCCCTCTAGGATGTCACAGTTCTCTACAAGTTCCGCGTAAGCCTGAGGCATTAGTCTCTTCATTGTATCCAAATCTTCTGGTGTTCTTATCCCTGCAACCACATCCTCTCCCTGTCCATAACATTATTGGAGTTCATGAGTTTCCAAATTTTAGAAACAATTGATCAATTGCAGTAGGTAAGCCAGACCTGAGCATTGACAAGAAACTCGCCATAGAGCTTCTTCTCTCCGGTACTAGGGTTCCTGGTGAAGAGAACACCAGTCCCTGAAGTGTCCCCCATGTTTCCAAACACCATACATTGAATGTTGACCGCGGTTCCTTTCAATCCACTTATCTGGTTAATGCTTCTGTACTTGTTGGCTCTAGGGCTATCCCAAGAGTCGAATACCGCTTCAATCGCTAGCTCCAGTTGCTTCTTCGGTTCTGCAGTTAACCGTTAACCCCATCACAAAATGTTATGGGACTAATAACTGAATGTTATCTCATATAAAGAACACATGAATCATATCAAAACCTGAAGGAAACTCTTGACCCTTGACCTCCAAGTAAACGCTCTTGTACTGTTCAACCAATTCTTTGAGATCAGAGGCGCTTAACTCGGTGTCGTTTTTGACTCCTTTGCTCTCCTTCATGCTCTCTAGCTTCTCTTCAAACTTGGCGTGTGGAATCCCCAACACCTTTTATTGATCAAGAAAGCAATGAATAGAGAGTTTTTCTTGTTGTACAAGTTATCTGAAATTGTAAAAACAGAGGACTTACAACGTCACCGAACATATCAAGAAACCGCCGGAAAGAATCATAAGCGAAACGCTCTCCACTTTTGGCGGCCAAACCGACCACAACTTGGTCGTTTAAACCAAGGTTGAGTACGGTATCCATCATACCGGGCATAGAGATCTATAACACAGAAAAATGGAAGACAAGCCAATGTTTTGTCTTTTTATTTTATTTTAAAAAAACATATAAATTATTGTGACAGCAAATAAATAGATATTTTTAACTTACGGCTGCGCCGGAGCGAACGGAGAGGAGGAGTGGCTTGGAGGGATCGGCGAGGGAAGCTCCAATGTCACGTTCAATGAAGCTAAGACCTTCTAGAATCTCTTCCCATAAACCTTCTGGAAGTTTCTTGCCGGCGATTTGATATTGCTGACAAGCTTCCGTTGATATGGTTAGTCCCGGAGGCACCGACAAGCCTATGCTCGCCATCTCCGCCAGATTCGCTCCTTTACCTCCCAACTATTTACATCAAAAATTTTTTGATTAAAGAACAAGACAAACATTGTTTGATTGATAACATGGTTTGGTAATGACGATGATACATACCAAGGACTTCATCCCCTTGTTTCCTTCGCTTCTTCCTTTTCCGAAGGTGAACACTCGCTGCATCATGTTTTTTTTTTTTTTCTAGTTTTAGTTTTTTTTTTTTGTTTTATTGAATTTAGAATGCAGAAATGTTGAAGGTTAAAGAAGGGCATGTACGTGTATATATACTCAAAAGGTTGGATGAAGCAGATAAAATTGATTAATTGTATCCAACTTAAATTGGACATGACTATTTATCTATCAGCTAAATATAATGTTTGTAATTTAAACTTAAATAAAAATAGAAAATATCCAGACCATGCTGATAAGAAAATAAATGTTACTACAGTTTTCAAAAGAAACTCTTTATGTAATCATCGTATACATTGGAAGTGATTGGTTGGACTTTATCTCCTTGTTTTAGTTTTATTTACTTTTAAATCACTAAATTTTACCAATAATGTGGTAGTTTTATTTTTAGTAGTTAAAACCTACATAAAGTTTCTATAATTTTTTACCAATCATGATTTAGTTTTATTTTTAAAACTACAATAAAAAAATTAAAGCAACTTTTTTTCTTATGTATTTTAGGTAAAAAATCTAAAGCTTTCTTTTATAAGCTGTAGAATCTGTATAATTAAAAAAACTATATATATTATCAATTAAATTAGATAATCATAATTAAAAAGATCTATAAATTTTTAATTTAATTTTGGATGTTTTTAAAATTATTGAAATATTTTAACTAAAATAATTATTATTTACATATCACATTTTAAATAACACTAAACTTTGATAATTTATGAAAAATATTAATATAAATTATTTAATTAATAAAAATTAATTATTTTATATATACATTACATATTTCACATATTTTATTTATAAATATCTACAGCCAATAACTTACAGCTACAACAAATTTAACTACAGTAAAAGTCTCTACAAAAAAATCTACAGTACTAACTTTACAGCTACAACCAATTTACCTACAACTAAATTCTTACAGTTAAATTTTTAAAACCACAGTCGAACCAATCATCATCATTATATTTCTCTTATTAAGGTAGTCGTTTCTAAAGCATCAATTATTTTCTCATAATATATAAAGTATTAACTCGAAAGTTCATTCAGGATAGTTCATTTTATATACTTTTTATGGAAACTTTAAGGCAATTTGTTTTTGCATGGTACGTCAGCAAACAACATTTTATCTTCTCAAGAGATCATTCCAAAACTCCAACTTTGAAATGCTAAAAGTTATGGACGTTTCCGTTCGGTGACTCGTCATAGATGTGTCAAACCATATCTCATATCTGATCACGCAAACAATTAACTATCTACCACCCCTATTCTTTGAAGATTCTTGCGTTACAATTTACGAAACGTGTCGTTAGCGGATCTACCAAGTGGCACAAGAATCTGATCAAAAGCACAAGCCCTTATGTTATCTATATGCACGGTTCACTCAAACAATTATTTAGCCACCAATTTGGACCAGGGTTTCGTTAAAACTTAACCAGTTTACTAAGCCTGATTTAGATGATCATCTCTACGGTTAACGTCTCTTTCAACCAGTATTAACTTTGGACCGCTCCGTGTATAAAGTTGAGGTATGGAACAAATCAACATCAACAATCCTCATTTTCACAAGACAAAATCAATGTCACGATTGCGTAATCCGTTTTGTGTTCTAACTATGAGAATAAACCGAGCATCCATCTCCGGTTACTCACCCCACTGAGTTTAAATAAAATAATAAAAATTGAGTGCTATGGTTTCGATCCAATGGTCGGTCAGAAGAATCTCACGTTAAAACATAATAAGCGTACAAAAAAAACCAAGGAAGCC
Source organism: Brassica juncea (assembly GCA_018703725.1). NCBI lineage: Eukaryota > Viridiplantae > Streptophyta > Magnoliopsida > Brassicales > Brassicaceae > Brassica > Brassica juncea. Next base: position 68,535,232 of record CM031936.1, on the reverse strand, counting down.
TATGAAAATCGGTCCACAAGAAAGATAGATCAAAATGGAATACTTACCTTTTTGGTTTGGGTTGCGGCCGGCTCGGACACAGGGCTAAGGATTGCTCGAGCCTGTACCTCACGATTCAAACCGGTTTTTGCTATGCTAAACCGTTGGCAATGGATTGTGCCAATTTTAGCAAACCGGCTTGATCCATTACCTAGCCGGTATGATCGACTAACCAATCGGTTTTTGCCAAGAAGATCCGTACGGTGCACTCCATCTCCTTGGAAGAGTTCTGGTGTTGTCTTCAGGATCATACTTTTCATTTTCTTAAAATATAAATCACTAAAATAAATAATAATATATATCTTCTAGTGAAGAGTTTTATAAGATGTATATCGTTTTGCTCACGTGAAATAGAAATTGGTGTTTGATGCCTTGATGGTGAGCTATTAGTGAGAGTAGAAATGGCTAAACTTTTATATAAAAAGTTCTCTGAGTTTAATTTATTTTATTTTTGTTGGTTCTTAATTATTAGATACATAGATGTTTGGTTTGACGAGTGACGTGAGTGGATGCTATATGGATGTGGTTATGATGAGTCAATGTGTCGATTCCATAGTTGTTATTCCTCCTCTATCAATAGGTCCATATACATAAGTGGCTACGATTCAAATTAATATCTTACAAAAATATTAGGTTTTGAATAATAATCAGACTCGAGAAAGTTATGAGGTCAAACATAATTCGCTTTCGGTTAAAAGAAGTTGAATTCAACTTTAACTTATTTCTACGTAATCTTTTATTGGTTTACTTTACACTCGTTAAGAAAATATATTTGGGATCTATGGAGTATAAACAATAAAATTTATGAACCCAAAAGTGTTTGTAGCGGTGCTCGGTTGAATGCGACTTGCCAGGTTCCAGGAGAGCTATGTGACCATATAACTTACTATTGTTTTCTTCAGCAACAATTTAACCAACCACATTTACAGTTTGGATATATATATATATATAAATTATCTATATCATCATTTTAACAAGTTATTAAAAGTTTATTAAAGTGGAGCTTGATATCTTTAAATTCAAATTGACGATGCAAACATGAATGACACATAGCTTGAAAACATTTCCAAGCTCTAAAAAGATATGGAAGCGTAACAGAAAAAAAGTTTTAACTTCTGAACAACCTAGGTGTCTTACACATTCATGCTCGAGTTAACTAATTAAGGGACCCAAATGTTATGGTAGTATATGCCATATAATTCTTTGGAATACTCTCTGGTGAATTTTTTTCTAAGAAAAAAGATAACTCCAAAAACTCATTATACAATAGTTAGTCGTGACTGTCACGGGGAAGTTGTGTAGTAGGTTCTACACGGGAGTCTTTTATATAACTCATCACCGAATTTGAGTGACTAAATTAACAAAATGGTGTATCAGTTATATATACTTTTCCTTCCGGAGGTGTGATCATTGCGTCGTGTCAAATTCATGTAGAAAAACAATTCAATTTGTTATACACTTGTGTTTCTTTCTTGATAGACTGATCAAGAAAGATTGGAGTAAAAAACTTTAATTATGATACTTTTCTTGTTCGAATTGCTAATTGTAAGAAAATGATGTTTAACCTCTTTGTCAATGCTTTTTAGAAGGTAGGTCTTATGAGCTAAAAGTCTGACCAATCACAGATCACAAATCTGGCTTACCCATTTCAACACCACACATAATGTCATATCACAAACACACAAAAGACAAAGCATACCTGACCACATTCTCCCTTCTTGTCTATCAACTCATATGTTGAACCGGTATCTATCCCAAACCGCAATTGCATTTTTTTTATTTTATGAAACCGGGTTTGTATTAAATTTTGCGTGCATACATCATCTCAATCAATAAACAAAAGAAGCCAAGAAATCAAGATTTGTTTTTTACTTTGGATGTATGGAAACATGTTCATATGATTCATGATAATCAGTAACATTTTCAAGTGTGATTCAGACTGCCACTGTAATCTTGCTCTTCCTCCATGCCCAATAGTTAGCTCTTATAGGATCTACACGACCGAGAACCGTACACACCAAACTGGCCAAGTTGTTATCTGCTTCTTCATTAGCTAGAGCTTTCACCGAGTCTCTATGCTCCCTCGTTGGTCTCAATCCATCGCACAGAAGATCCAAAAGGGTGCTCAGAGCGTGTCCATGGAAGCAATCCGTGCGGGAAAGAACTCTCAAACAGACTGAAGAAACACTTGGATCACTAATCCAAGACTCTGCGTCGTCTTTGTAAAGAGCTTTCAGGTATCTCCATGAGCTCTCGTTTCCAGGATTGGCTAAAATGGTTTCGGTTGTGTAGCTTACTTCAGATTCTCTCATGGCTTTTAGGCCTCCCAACAAAGGAGATCTAGTGATAACGTAGTGCCTCTGCCAGATTAAGAACAATGAAGTTATTCAAAAAGGTGACAGAATCTATTAGCATGTGTCGTCATATAGATACCTGATTCCACGCAGAGTTGTTAAAGACGTCAGCTTCGAGGAGCTCGTGACAGTAGTCAAGCTCATTCTCCCATCCTCCTAATGCTTGTAGTGCCCACTACAGATTGTTTTCACAGCATCAAGTAACAAACAAAAGATCAAGTGAGTGAAGGTTTTGAGATTGACAAACCTGCCGATGTGACCAAGCATGATAATGTTTGGCATCAAGTGAGAGTACCCTCCGAGTAAAGTCAAGCTCCTTCCCTGCAACATCAGGACCCAGTTTCTCTGCAACCCATCGCCGATGATGCCTAGAACCATTGATCATCCCAAATCAAAACAAACAACCAGAGGCTAACTTCTTCTAAACAGCAGATAAGTTGACACAATGGAGTTCACAATAGTGTAAAAGAACAAAACTTTCATCTCAAATATACACTATGGAACAAACCCTCTAACTGGTTCAGTGACTTCAGAGAAAGGTATGAACTTTTTTACCACAACTGGTAGTTCTTAGAGTTACTCTCAGCAACGCGTTCAATGAACTCGAGCTCTTCATACAAGTCGTGATTAAGCTCCTCGAGTACTTGGCGTCTGAAGTGCCACAACTTCACAAAGAGAAGAAGAACTTATCTTTACGAGGAAGATTTTGATGTAATGAGGGGATTAGTAAAAAAAAAAAGAGTTCTTTTTACAGTATAGTTCCCGGAGTTTAAGCGGAGAGCTTCTTCCGTGAGTCGTAGCGCGCGTGGAGAACGCTCGTCGGAGAAGTAGATGGCGCGGAAGTAATCCATAGTCTCGCGGAAGTCTTCCTTGTATGCGATTGGAACCACGGGGTTCGGACCATCGTTCTGAGTCAACGGGACAATGTCCGACCACTCCGGTCGCTCGCTCAGTGGGGCAGTTTCGTCCAAGTTCTCCATGTTTAACTCGAAAGATTCGATCGAAACCCACTCTGCTGAAATCGAAATCGAAATCAAAACAATTCAAAGTTGAACACTTTTCGTCCAAATCGGTCGACGAAGGACACAAAACTCAAGGAATAGATCTGATTAATCCAGCGTGGAGGAAGGAACAACAAGAAAGGTAATTTTCCAAAAACCAAATCCACGTGTGTATGCCAGATCATATTATAAGTTTAATCCTTTTGTTAATTAACTTTATTTTATATAGTTTTGTACTATAACAAACATACTCTCTCCATCTTCAATTAATAAAATTTTGATTTTCTCACGCAGAACTAAATTATAAATGGATCTTTGTTTCTTTGTTATCTTGAGTTATTATTAGAAAAATACAATTAGTTGTAAATACATAATGTAATGAAGGTCAAAATTAAGTAGATATCCTCATTTAAAACTTTGGTCCGCTGTAGTAGTTATCGGGTATTGAATATCTTAGACAATTTATAAGACTAGGACTTTGTGGTAAACACATTGTGTTAACTTAAACTAATTTGATCAGTACATGTAACATGTTTGCTTAGTAGTAGTTTTAGACCAATAAAATCTTTACTTAGTAATTAAATAATATGGTATTTTTGTATATGTGATATTCTTCCTTTTTTTTGTCACTGGTGATATTCTTCCTTTATATAGTCGGAGGCTGCCTTGCGGTTTAAGAAGAGTTCATAATAAAGGTAAAGGATATAATATATTAAATGATATATAACATGTTTATAAAGTGGTTAATGATGTATATATTCGCTTCAGCTACATGAATGTTTTACATAGAATCAGCTTTTTTTTCCCCTCAAATTTATACATAGAATCAGCTAGCGTGATGTTTTGCATATGTTTCACACAGAATTATATATTCTTTATTATATATTCAAAGAAGTGTATTCTATATGGTGTAGACATTTCACCCCTCCCAAGAAGAAAAAGGGCAAGAACCAGAGTGTTATCAAAAAAATGCTGTTGTAATTAACTAATGTAAATTTCAAAAAGGAAACAACAGAACTGAATTCTTCTTTAGATCAAATCTCACATGTGCTCATCTGCAAAACCTCTGAGATGATTAAACGACGATCCTCCTTCTCCCACCGTCTCCGCCGCTAAATCTCTCCACCTCGCCGCGTTTCTTCTATACTCCTCCCCTTTCTCCCCCATCACTTCCTCAATGCACCTCCGTATCTCCCCACTCTCCACCACAACTTCTTCCCCTTCCTTCTTTTCCATCACCCTCACACCCGTCCTCCAACACTCCTCTAAAAGCTTCGCGTTCGTCATCTGGTCAGTCCACTGCGGAAACGCAACCACCGGAACTCCCGCCACCAAGCTCTCCAGCGACGAGTTCCACCCGCAATGCGTCACGAAACAACCGATCGATCTATGCTTCAAAACCATAAACTGATCGCACCAAGAAACCACCACACCTATCTCATCGAGCTCTTCTCTGAAACTACTTACGATCTCTTCTTCTTTCTCTTCCCCGTCTTCTTTACTTCTGTACGACTTATCCGTAATCACCCACAGAAACGGCCTCCGACTCTGTATCAACGCCTTGCAGAGCTCCACGAGCTGTTTCTTGCTAAGCACGGCAACCGTCCCGAACGAGATATAAAGCACAGACGAATCTGTTTTCGCGTCCAACCACTCTACGTATTCAGCATCAGTCCCGGAGTCGGTACTCGAGGTTATCAACGGACCGACGGGGACGATCTTGATATTATCAAGAACCGTGCTTAGAGCTTCTTGTTCAAGCTCTTGGAAACTATTGACGAGAACCATAGGGTTTTCCTCTCGCTTCAGTAACTCTATCTGCTCTCGAAACGCCGGGAGAAGAAACGAGTACGCGTTCGTAGGGACGAAGAACGTAGGGAGATCACGGAGACGGAACAGTGGCAGAGACGGTAATTTAATAGAACCGGAAGGGTTGTTGTTAATAACCATCTCTGAGATTGCGTCTGCGTAGCCGTTGAAGTAGTGGTAGAAGATGGAGAAGATGGTTACCGGCTGGACCCAGAGAAGAGCAGAAGGGATGCGGAACTCACGCGCCAGCTCAGCGACCCAAGTGAGGAGGATCATGGTGTAAACCACGCAGGTAAAAGGCCGGTTCTGACGCCGGTTATCTTGGATTAGTTCGGTTAGAGTTTCTATGCCACGCTGTCTCATCTCAGACATGTATTGTCCGGCTGCGTCTTTGCGAGATTTGTCGGAGGAAGTGGAGGATTTGAAGCCGTCGTCGTGGCCATCGGAGTACGTGGCGAAGATTAGGGCTTCAGGGGCGTTTTCTTTGGAGAGCATACTGCGGTTGTAGGCGGAGATGGGGGCGGCGAAGGTGACTCGAGCTCCGGTGATGGTTCCGGCGAGGCGTTTGGCGAGCTCGAGAGATGGGTTGATGTGGCCTTGTGCTCCAAATGTCACGAACAGAAAGTGTGGTCCGGTGAGGGACTTGGATGGATCATTATCGTTATTCATTTCTTTATTTTTTGGTGTTTGTAGTTAATGAAAGACAATACACAAGTTTAGATTTATATAGAGATTGTTTATGGTGACAAAGATCTAAGTGACTTGTACTATTATAAAGAAGAAGAAGAGTAGGGACCCGACTAAAGTACATTGGGCAACGCAATTTTGTGACGTTAGTGATGACGAAAATGTAAGAGAAAAAGATGGTTTGTACAACGCAAGTAGCGGTCGATGTTTCCTGTCCTACTAAATTATTGATATAAACACGAACGAGAATATTCTCGACTTACGTGATAGATATGAATCCCTTGACGATAATTTCCAAATCTGCAATAGAGCTCAGTTGACTGAAGACGGTATTGAAGTGGCTTTCATCATTGACTCATCAAGTTTTGCGTTTCTTGTCAAATTACAAGTAGGAATGAGTCAAAGAGAATAAGAAATATATGCTGAATTGTCAGGGGTTGCACCTAAAAGTTGAAACCATTTTTGTTTTGTTATTAACGAAGAGAACGATGTGCGCGGGATGGCGATGACTCAGAGATATGTGAGTATATGCGTAAGAGTGCGAATATGTATAACATGCATATTTTCAGGTTTGAATTTTGGTTATAACACCGCGATAACACTTACTAGTAGCTAATATTAATGAATATATTCTAATACTACTATTATTGTTACAGGATGAATATATATATACGTGGACAAAGATTTTTGTTAAATCAAAGTGTGAGATTGTGTCATTATGTGAGCTTGCGCGATCAGATTGTTAGAAGCGAATTAAGTTTATGTGCAATTGATCAATTTCCAAGGCGTTTTTAAAGAGATGGGTTTCAAGTTTAGGCATTAAAAGTGGTATAAGAGCGCCTAGAATGGATGGCGAATAAACAAATTAAGGTTGAGCAATTTGAAGGACGAAAGAAAAAAGGTAGTGTGAATGTCTTGGTTCTAGAAAAGGTACAAGAAATTTTGTTGTTGAGTTCTTTACCGTCTCAGTCTAACTACACTTTATCTTAGAGAATGTTACGAATGCATCAAAGTTTAAGTAGATAAATTAAAAGAGGTAAGGATATAAATGCTTGTCAGATTAGTTGTGAGGTTGTATCTTGTTCGTGTAATGCCAGAAAAGAAAGAGATATTCAACATAAAGAACATAAACATATTAAGGTCCAAGTCCAACGCAAGAGTTGTTTGCTGATAGTGTAAGAAAGATGAACACATAGAGGACTAATGGAAATAATGGTGAATAAGCTGCGTTAGTTGCTAAGTTTCAGGAAATAGATAATTTGTCTATACATATCTGATCAGATTATTAAATATTAATGGGTTATAGACCCATGCTATGCTGCTCTTGGCACATGACTTTCTGAAGAGAGCGGGTTGACAGCTTTTGTTTAAGTTTCATCCATTGTACCATTCAAAGTTTTTGTAAATATATATTCAAAGTTGTATGAATGATTGACCAAATAATAACAATCTATAGGTTTTCCCACAACTCACTCTGCATAGGAGATTAAAGGCGTGGGAAGGCTGACAACCCTAAGTGACAATTCTGCTGAACCCAATATAGACGATGCAATTTCTGAACCATAGGATGATAAATATCATGCAACTGAAAAGAAAAAAAAGGTGAAACGTTAACTCATTTGCCTTCATCATATTCAATCAAATGTCGTATGCCTATTTTGATCCTCACGATCAGTTGGATCACAATATCTTTATGAAACTGATAAGCAAGGTGGTCGTCTTGTCTTGCATTGCATAATGGCAAGAGGAACAATGTAGGCCAACTTTTCCAAGGAAAACATGTGCTCCTCAACAAGCGGACATACTATATGTCTTGGAGACATTACTAATCCATCTTCACAAGCACCGATCCTAGCACGGGCCATCCCGATCGAGAGAGGTACCCGACTACTTAGGAGACAAGTTGGGTATGTTGAAGCCAATCTTAGTGCGTTTCCGCTAACGCGATGCACACTTCAGACAAACATAAGCAATTCTCCTGAGAAAAATTCTTCCAAGTAGGAATATATAGTCGTTAACAAAATCTATTTTGGAAAAAAAATAATATCACGATAATGTTATTTTTCCAGGTTGGCCATGCAACATCTCGGGTCGTTCTTGACAAAAAAAAACATCTCGGGTCGTCTCACAGAGACAGAGATGCCATAAAGATGATAACAAATTGTGGAGAGCATCATCCATGATTTCAATTCTGATTTGAAATCCAATGTTCTCAGAAGCATCAAATAAATAAAGATGATAATAATGATTCTTCACTAGCCCAAGCTGTGAATGACTTTCTCAATGCAAGGAACCTGGAATCGACCAAGGTAAACTCATTTTTCTATTTTCTTTGTTTATTATTAGAACGACGCCGTTTAACTTAAATCATATCGTTCAAAAATTTTGTTGCTCAAAAGTAGAAATTGTGTTGTTTTTGGTAACTACATGTCCTTTACCTCTTTTAATAAAACTCAACCTCCATTAATGTTTTACATCCACTTTTAAATGATAGTCCCTGTGTTTTTAAAATACAAGTAGTTTTAAAGAAAAAAGTTTTATTTAAAATATTAGTTGTTTTCACATTTCAATGTACCTTTTATATTTGTTGAATATTGTGTGACCAATAAAATAATCCTTATTTTTTTATGGTTGGTCAAATCTATACATTAAATATTACTTTTTGAAGATTCAAAAATTTCTTAATACCGATGCTTTTAGCTAAAACTACTGAGATACCGAAAGAGTATTATAATAGAGGAATTAATACAGTTGAAATTTTTTTCATCAAAAACTTAGTCGAAGAGTTTTTTTCAAATTATCTTTGATTCAAGAGTTTTTTTGCCAAAATCCTTATTAAGTAGAATCGAGTAACTATTTGCCGTTTTCCTCTTTTAACGAAACTCAGTGTTTCAAACTAATGTTTTACATCTATTCTAGACAATACACCCTCTGTCTCACTTTAAGTGGTGTTTTAGGGTTTTTATTTTGTCCCATTTTAAGTGATGTTATCACAAATCTAGATAGAATTTATTGTTATTTAAAAATTTTGACCAATTACAAAATACTACATCTTTTTTTTATTGGTTGAATTAGTTGAATTTAATATTAATGCATAAAAACTTGTATTTTCTTAATATTTGTGCAAAAACCTTAAACACCACTTAAAGTGGGACAGATGGAGTATTGTTAACGGAAGGGTTAATACACTAACATAATCTTAATTGAATTTTTTTCTTCTGAAAACTTAGTTGATCCATCTTTAATTGAAAGATTCTATTGATAAAATTATTACTTTTTCATTAGTATTAGTTTGATAAAACGAAACAAAATAAAAAATGGATTCCCATAACTTTTATTTTATAATATATTTCTATTTGTTTTTATGTATTTATATAAAGTATATTATATATTTTATGGTAAATTTGATGTTAGAAATTTGGTTGAGTTGAAAGTATATGATGAGGAAAAAATAATTATGGACTATTAGATTCTGTGTTAATAGATTAGAATAAATAATTAAAAACAAGAAATTTGAAAGAGTATATTTTTTCAAATTATGCTTAAAAGACAATTTTTGTGTATTGCTCACTTAGATAGCTTAATGAAAAGATATTTTGTTTTACTGTATGATATAATAAGCCAATACTAGTTTGATATAAAAAAAGCCAATGCTAGTTTTTAAGAAATAAATTTCGTGTTATTACTTACAACTTTTAAATACTATATTAAAAACTCATACATATATGTGAACCATAATGTAGACAAAACATTTGTGTTAAAGAGTATTAATTAGTTACGATTTTTTTTCTGTATCAGCATATCTATTAAAAAAGTTCCTATTTTGTTAAGAAAAAGGTGGACATCTTTATCACCTTTGGTACATTGGTTGTTAAAAACATTCAATGAATGTAGCAACTATCATTTTATAGTTTAAGAAAAATATCATTTTACATTTATCTTTAAAAACTATATAATAAAAAAAGAAAACACAAAGCAAAATAGGTAATATATATCAATATCTATCCAAAACCAGGATTTTTTTGGGTGACGTGGCCCAACCAAAATCTCAATTTCTCTGCGGATCACGCACCATCTCAATATCTTCTGAGCTTTTTCTCTCTGTTATTATATTCAAACACCGTTACAAATCAAATCCATAATCCAAGAAATTGGCCTTTTTGTCGTTTTATTTCATCACCCATTACAAAAGTCTCCATCTTTTCTTCTTCAACCTTCCACCACTGTCACCACCACATTCTACCATCACTTCTTATTTATAGTGGATTCTAAAGTATTGATTTTTTCACTATTCTTGATAACCTCAGTTTTTTTTTTTACTTCGATTCTCTTTGTTTCTGATAAATCCTTTGTCAAGTCTTCTTCTTTTTCCTCCTTTAATGGCTCTATCTGCATTTGCTTTTCCTTCTTACATAACAACCAAAGGAGGTTTAACAGATTCTTGTTGTAAATCAACTTCTCTGTCTTCTTCTCGATCTTTGTCTACAGATCTTCCATCGCCATGTCTGAGACCAAACAACTGCCATGTAAGATTCACTTCTCTCTTCTCTCAGCTTTTGAATAATTACGGTTTAGGAACCTTGTTGGAGTTCAGATCAACTGTAGATTTGTTGAGATTTGGTAGTAACCCATTTGGTAAAATCTAGAATTAAGTAATGGGTTTACTTCATTTTTGACACAAGTCAAACAAATCAGACCCCTTTTGTATGTTAGTTTATTGAGAAAATGACAGCTTTTTGTTTGTTGTTGTTGTGTTACAGTCAAACAGAAAGGCAAAAGTGAATGCTTCACTTGCAGAGAAGGGTGAATATTATTCAAACAGACCTCCAACTCCATTACTTGACACAATCAATTACCCAATCCACATGAAAAATCTTTCCATCAAGGTACTGAATCACCATCAAGCCCTTTGATCCCATAGCTTCTTGTTGATATGGTATTTGGTTTTACTCATTGGCCAGGAACTGAAACAACTTTCTGATGAGCTGAGATCAGATGTGATCTTCAACGTTTCCAAAACAGGTGGACATTTGGGGTCAAGCCTTGGTGTTGTGGAGCTCACTGTGGCTCTTCACTACATTTTCAACACTCCACAGGATAAGATTCTTTGGGATGTTGGTCATCAGTCTTATCCTCACAAGATTCTTACCGGGAGAAGATCCAAGATGCCGACAATGAGGCAAACCAATGGTCTCTCTGGTTTCACTAAGCGAGGAGAGAGCGAACACGATTGCTTTGGTACAGGACATAGCTCAACCACAATATCTGCTGGCTTAGGTAAAGCAAAAATCGATTTGGTGTGTCTTTCCTTGTCGTAAACAAGACTGAAATGAGAACTTTGGCTTTCACTTACAACAGGAATGGCGGTAGGAAGGGATTTGAAAGGGAAGAACAACAATGTCGTTGCTGTGATTGGTGATGGTGCTATGACGGCAGGGCAAGCTTACGAAGCCATGAACAACGCAGGGTATCTAGACTCGGATATGATTGTCATTCTTAACGACAACAAGCAAGTCTCATTACCTACTGCCACTTTGGATGGACCGAGTCCACCTGTTGGAGCATTGAGCAGCGCTCTTAGTCGGTTGCAGTCAAACCCAGCTCTTAGAGAGTTGAGAGAAGTCGCAAAGGCAAGTATACATTCTATTTGAAATAGTAAAGGGTCCTGATCTCTATGGAGTGGATAAAGATTTTTAGCTTGTGTTGTTGTTGTGTATAGGGTGTGACAAAGCAAATAGGTGGGCCAATGCACCAATTGGCTGCTAAGGTAGATGAATACGCTAGAGGAATGATAAGCGGAACTGGATCAACTCTATTTGAAGAACTCGGTCTCTACTATATTGGTCCAGTTGATGGACACAACATAGATGATTTGGTAGCCATTCTTAAAGAAGTTAAGAGTGCAAGAACCACAGGACCAGTACTTATTCATGTCATAACTGAGAAAGGTCGTGGTTATCCTTACGCAGAGAGAGCTGATGACAAATACCATGGTAAGTGGATAACGTTTTATCTTTTATTTCTTAAGGAGTGTTGCCACTTATATTGATTCTTTGTCTTTCAGGTGTTGTGAAATTCGATCCTGCGACTGGTAAACAGTTTAAAACTACTAACAAGACTCAGTCTTACACAACTTACTTTGCGGAGGCGTTAGTGGCGGAAGCAGAGGTAGACAAAGACGTGGTTGCTATTCATGCAGCCATGGGAGGTGGGACAGGGTTAAACCTCTTCCAACGTCGCTTCCCAACAAGATGCTTCGATGTCGGGATAGCAGAACAGCATGCAGTTACTTTTGCTGCCGGTTTAGCATGTGAAGGCCTTAAGCCCTTCTGTGCAATATATTCTTCTTTCATGCAGCGTGCTTATGACCAGGCAAGTCCAACATTCTTTGGTCATTTTCATTCTCTAAAAGACTAATAGAGCATTTTTCTGTAGGTTGTACATGATGTAGATTTGCAGAAGCTACCGGTGAGATTTGCGATGGATAGAGCTGGACTAGTGGGAGCTGACGGTCCAACACATTGTGGAGCATTTGATGTTACGTTTATGGCTTGTCTTCCTAACATGATAGTGATGGCTCCATCAGATGAAGCAGAGCTCTTTCACATTGTTGCAACCGCTGCTGCTATTGATGACCGTCCTTCTTGTTTCCGTTACCCTAGAGGTAACGGTATTGGCGTCGCATTACCTCCTGGAAACAAAGGTGTTCCTATTGAGGTATATAGCTAAACCTTGGTCCTCGCATATCACTCTCGCTTCCTTAAATCATTTTGAGTGTATTTCAGGTTGGGAAAGGTAGGATCTTAAAAGAAGGAGAGAGGGTTGCTTTGTTGGGGTATGGATCAGCGGTTCAGAGCTGTTTAGGAGCGGCTGTAATGCTCCAAGAACGTGGATTAAACGTAACCGTGGCAGATGCACGGTTCTGTAAGCCGTTGGACCGTGCTCTCATTCGCAGCTTAGCTAAGTCTCACGAGGTGCTGATCACGGTTGAAGAAGGTTCTATTGGAGGGTTTGGATCGCATGTGGTTCAGTTTCTTGCATTGGATGGTCTTCTCGATGGGAAGCTCAAGGTTACAACTCTTACATAATATAATTTGCTCTGTATTTTTCGAAATTTTATGGTTTTTAATTTGCATTTGTATCGTTTTGTTACAGTGGAGACCAATGGTATTGCCTGATAGGTACATTGACCACGGTTCACCAGCTGATCAAATGGCTGAAGCTGGACTCATGCCGTCTCATATAGCAGCAACTGCACTTAACTTAATCGGAGCACCAAGGGAAGCTCTGTATTGAGGATTAGAATCGGTGTAAAACATATACAAGAAGCAAGTCATTTCGCTGAGATGGTAAAGACAATTATGTGTCAAAAATTTAGTTGTAATGTAACTTTGTTAAGGGGTGTGTGTGATTGAGATCGAGCTGTACAACCATATCTAACATCTTTGTAAAAATCAAATATTCCCTCTGGTTTTTAATAGATGAAGTTTTTAGAATTTTTTTTGTTTCAGTTTATATGGTGGTTTTCAGTTTAAATGTAAAATTTATTAACTTTATGTTATATGACTTTATATTCTGTAAATTGTTTTTTTTACTGGTTGAATTATGGTTGGTTAGATAGCTAATGATGTTTTTGTTTAAAAATGTATAAATTCAAATGTTTTATTATTGTGTTCACAATTCCAAAACTTCAAATAAAATAAAACTGAAGGAATACATTTTGTTCGTCTGTATTTCGTATTAGCCTTTGGTTGAGATGTCTTGGAACAAGGAGTGTTGGGAAACTTATACCCCAGGTCTAACCGGTAATCTGGCTAGTTCCTTACTCAACACTGAGGCACGGTTCTATCCAGACACATTAATAACATGTGCTAAAGTCTGCTTACATTCACTTTAAAAAAAATTACACACCTCCTTTTTTTTAAAAAAAAAAACGGCTTAAAACAAAAAATTTACAAAACAAAAAAATCATAAATTTTTAATTTGAACAGTAGGATGGGGAAAATAAGTGAATGAACAAGAGATACGATACTTGTCATTCTAGAAACTCTCGACTAGAAAGTTTTTCTAATTTATTAAGATATTAAATGAAATAAAATGTAATTCCAAAAACCTTAGAAAAGTCTATTTGTTTGACAAACTCTACGCTTACGACATAGTACACTTGGCGTTAGGGTTTTCGTCACTGAACATCATGTACTTCTCTATTTCCTTTTGCTCATCACTGTTTGGTTCGAAAACCACTTCAGGTTGTGCATCCTCTTTTGTTTCAACTTCTTGAACCACTTCTGTTTCAACTTCTTGAACCACTTCTGTTTCAACTTCTTTCTCTTTAACAATCTCAACTATTTCAGGTTCAGGATCTTTCTTTTCTTCCTCCACAATCTCCACATCTTCGCCTGTTACTTTTTTGAGTTTTTTCAACAACTTCTCCAGGTTAAAACTTCCAGAAACCGCAATCTTTTGATTCTCTGTATCCGTCGTACAAGATTCAACTCCTGATAATCATTCATATAGACATCATGCAAATATAAATGTTACAACGTACCATCATATTATCGTCAACTATATATATATTTAAATAAACTATGATAGTGAAATACGTTGACAACAAAAACCAATAAGTATAAATATGATTCTACCTTTGAAGTCGGAAATAGCATCAATCATGTCTTTCTCGCATCTGTTACAATCTGGTATCTTCAATTCCACATCCAATGTACTAGAAAATATCGAAGAATAGTGAGTTGTAAACATAATTTTCTTAAACATAATACAAATATAAATTATGCTTACCTAATAGTGATGTTTTTTCCTGAACGCGGACAGCAGCAATTCATCTTCTTATGTTTGAAAGAGTGAAAGAAACCAAGTAAGAAATATTTTCAGCATAAAATATTTTCAAAAGCCTAAAACACTTATATATACACATTCAGACATATTAAGCAGAGATTAGAAAAACTATTATTTTAAACATATATTCACTCATAAAGAAAAATACAATATTTTAACTAGAAAAGCAATTCATTGTATATTACCCAATCGGTTACAAAGACCATATATGATTCATATATGTATAATGTTTATATATTATTATATTCACTTATATACACATTTTATTTCATAAGGAAGTTTATCTGTATATATTTATACTAAATATGATTCTCTAATCAGGTGATAAGAAAAAAATCTCAACTTAATAAAAAATAATGAGTTTTGCAATTAAACATAAAATTTTCCTCAATTTCATTCCTTGTTTTATAAATATATCTTTCTGTTTTTTTTACAAAAATATATTTTTCTTAAATTCAATTTTCTTAAGTTTTCTATTTTTAAATATTAATTTACATATATTCTTAGATTTTATTTGTTTTGATTTATCTCTTAACATTTTATGTATACATAAGTAATTTTAAATTTATCTAAAACAATTATGCCTTATCAGTTATCTTAGAAAAGATTTTCTTACAAACCTGCATTAAGTTTATACTAAACATGTGTCTATAAATCCAAAAAAAAATATATCACGAATTGTTATGAAAAAACATTATCCAACCAGCTAATTATACATAAGTTCATTTTTTTGTTATCAACTTAAACAAATTTGATTAACTGCAAACCAAACTGAAACGGTAACTATGTGTCCATATAAACAGCGAAGGACGATTGGTACATAAGTTTATTATCTTTAATAAAATTGGTTAATTATGTGTTAAATAAAGATTAAAAATATCAAAATAAGATATAATTTTAATAAATTCAGGCACATTTTACACGTATATTTCTGGATTGTTTGTTGGGGAGTCAAATAACAAAAAGGGATATCAATTTTCTACTAAAAATTTGACTATAAAAGCCAAAAATGTATCAACAACGGTAATGAAAAAACTTGTATCCAGTAATTAAGAGACATAAGTTTATTAGCTTTTATAAAATTATTTAAATATTTTGTTAAATACAAAGTTAATAAATATTATTCCTTCCATTTCAAAACATCCATGACTTAAAAAAAATGTTTCAAGAATATTATTTTAATGTATTTTTATTAAGTTATGATGATAAATTGTAAGTTTGAAAAATAATTATGTTTAATAAATTTTTATTGGTCAGAGTTGCGAGAAATAGTTTCATAAAAATAATAAATTGATAATTAAAATTAAAAATTTAACCGATCTTGTATATGATAGTGTGACCACACACTGAATAACAAGTGATCGAACCATCAAATTATTTAGGTTCTCATAATGCCTCGAGTTTTTTTTTGGGATCAATCCAAATAACTATATTACAGAAATGATGTTGATAAATTTTTCTAATCTAGTTATACATAAGGGTAAGAAATTTGTTTAAACGAGAAATAATATTTATTTCAGTACTGATATATATGTACATACTTACTAGATAATGGTCCGCACTTTGTGCGGAATAATATATATCCAACTAATTCAAATTTAATTTTTTAAAATTTATAATGTAAATTATTTAATTAGTTTCAAATATTAAATTAATTATAATATATAATTTACTTTTTTATTACAACCAATACATATAAGTTTGGTACTTGAATTTTTATTTTATTTTAGCCGTTATTGCATCTTAATGCATTTTAATTAAAATTTTACATTGTAAAATTAAAATAATATAAAAGATAAATCTGAAAACTTAAACCATAACTACCAATTATCAGTGAAATATATAAAATCAAACCCCCTTCATCAAAGTTTTAATTACATCTTATATGAATTTTTTTCTTCATCGAAATTCATAGTGACGCTTATTAACAAAATCTACAATAATTAAATACATACTTCTATTCAACTAAAATTTTACAAAACAAAAGTAACACATTATATATGTCTAGTAAAAGCGGAATTTTTAATTATAACGGCAAGAGATCGTATTTTTGGACTATATTTTTCGATTGATAAGATGATTCAGTAGTATTAAAAGAAATTCTTTCAAAAATAAAAAATAAAAAAATAGATGATTTAATATTAATAAACTAAACATAAGATGAACAAAACTATAAAATTATTGCTAAAATTTGATAACAGTCGTTAATAATAATTATTCCTGAATGTAATGAAAATATTTATTAAATAATCATTAAAAATGTTTAAAAACTAACAATTCTAAAAATTATTTATTAAACTAATGGTTCAACCTAAATTCTGAAATATGACAAATAAGCTGCCAGAAAATAATCTAACGTGACAAATACGCAAAATAACCTAAAATCATGGAGAACATACAAATAAGCAAAACTAAAATTATCGTCTAAAATTATGGAAAATATGACAAATAAACAATAAATAATAACAAATAAGCAAAAAACCTAAAATTATGGAAAAGCTGACACATAAGACAAATTAATTCATAAATAATAGTATAGATAGATATATATTGTGTTATGCTAAATATTCAGATAGACGCGAATGTTCTCTAGGGAGATACGGAAATGGTTACAAACGTGTCAATAGTTTATCCAAAAATATACAGAGATGCAAGTTGTACAATAAAATTTTCCAAAAAATTAAGTTTGTTAGTTTTATCATTATGCAATATGTTTGCAATATGAAAGTAATTTTTTAACATTTGCACCCCAAAAAGAAGAAGTAACTATTGTCTTTCTCCAGAAAAGAAAAGAAAAGAAAAGTATCATTGTCTTTAAAAGGTTGACCCGTGAATGTCACAAAAAGTGGCTAAAGATTGACCGGTGGAAAACGCACTAGTGGAAAAAAAAACGGAAAATAAATAACGTCCATAATCCATATAAACATGTTGGTTCTGACTTCTGAGTTTTGGATACGACTGGACAATCGGGATTTCAGTTAGGGTTCGGTTCAAGTTTATTTGGGTTTTAATTTTTTGGATTCATGATTGTAACCTTATTCAAATATTATAAAAGTTTGGATCAGATTCGATTAGAATTTAGTTAGATTCAATTTGGTTTAGTTACATATCCAAGATCCGGTTAAAATTGAATTATTGTTGTTTCAGATATTAGTTGTGTTATCGATTCTGAAAGTATTGATTTGTACTTAACTAAATTTAATATTCTATAATTTTTTTGTACATGTGATTGCCTCATACTATATTGTTTTTTTAAAAATAATTTTGGGAGATTCATCTATCAATCCTATGAAATTTATCGTTCCTGAACCATATATGACAACAGCAGATATATCATGACATACCAAAAACCTTGTACAAATAAGAATTATACATAACGTAAACAAACTAAAATTAACGACTAATATCTCTCTAAACATAAAAACATTATTTAAACTAATAAAACAAAATTGTTTAAATTTTATAAGTAAATTGGTTCAAAACTTCAAATGTAATTGTTAAAACATAAATTCATCGATATTGACATAATACCAAAATATATATTAAAAATCTCTAATCCAAAATATCCATAAAATCATCGATATGGATCCGGTGGAATAAAAATCCATAATCCAAAATAGCATAAAAAGAGATCTATTTAGAATTTATGTCAGTTTGCATATTTGAGAATTTTTTTACTGGTGAGAAAAACAGAAACAGAAAAGGAAGAAATATTATGAATAATATGTTTTAGGTTTTGTTAATCTATGTGAATTTTTTAAAAGAACGAATATTAATTTTAGAAAAATAATTAGTAAGAACAACCTCATCGATTTGGATCTCAAAAAAAAATCTTAAAAATAAATTATTGTTATTTTAATTAATTTTATCCAACCAGTTAAATTTAAATAAACTAAATTAAATATCTGAAGTACTCACATCTTGACAAGTAGAAGTGAAGAAAAAGGGATTTTTAATAATAATTTATTGTTATTTTCATTAATTATATTAATTAATTAAGTTTAAATGTAAATTAAATATCTGAGTTATTCACATCTGTTCTAGGACGGTTCTCATCTGTTCTCAAAGATAACTTTTGTTTTGTTCTCTTTTCAATTTTTTATTTTTTATTTTTACTTTTTTAATTATTAAATACTAATCGATGGAGTTGTTTTAATAGCATCTCTAATACAATTTTATTTTTATTTTAAAATAGAGTTTATAAAATAATAGTTCCAATTTAATTCTATTTTTATTCTATAATAAGACAAAAGATATTTATTTTAAAGATAAAGAAAGCATTTATTTTTGTTCATCATTTTATTTTTATTTTAAAATGGAGTAACATTAGAGTAGAGTCTAAAACTATTAATAGAATTATAGAATACTTTATTTTGAAGAAAGAAATAGAATAAACATTGAAGATGACTTAACCGCAGACTTTTTTTTTTTTTTTTGAGAAAAGACCTAACCGTAGATTTCGTATGGATTACGGTCCAGATAAGTTAATCATTACATATCCGCTGTCGTGATCATCGCCTTGTCATATACACTTTCAACTTTCAAGGGGACAATCTTCCGTCTTGATTTATTCAAGACAGCTTGCCTTAATTATTTTATTATTTTCTTTGTGATCTTCATTTTCCCCTAATTATAAAATAAAATAATAATAATTGATGGCTTGCGTACTTTGTTTTTTTGGTAATGGCCTTGCGTATTTTTACTTGCGGACTTTGTTTATGCATAAAACTATAAAAGTCATAAGGCTCACTTAACTTGCTCAAGTCCTGAGCCAAAAAAAAAACACAATGGTCTTAATTGAATCTGCTAAGTTGATGTCAACAAAAAAAAAAAGCGAATCATCAACGCATACTTATGAGATAAGAAAACGTCATATTTATGACAGCATGACTTGATACCAAAACGGTCGATGGATTGAAATTCGTTCAACCCAAGATCTGGTTTATGTTTTCTGAATAGTTTGTATAGTATCTTTTTGTAAAACATGCATGATTCGTTTAAAATATGTTTGCAAATAATATCGAAATTTTCAGTATGTCCAAGTTAAACGTTCAATTTTAACCGTTGTCAAAAACAAATACTTTTAATTTTAACCAATTTGTATGAATTAGTTCAGTAATAAATTTTGGCATTGACCATAAACCGATCTTGTTTTACTGAGTGGCATATATCTAGCTTTGGTCGTTAAATTAATTGGGGAACTAAAATTTATTTTAAAACTGAATTGAATTTGTTCTTTTAATAGATTTGTTACAAAAATGCTATACATGGAATGTTTATATGAGTACATGGCAAAGTTACCCTTTATTACATATTTATCAGGCCGAAATAACTCAAGACGAAGATGTGATATACATTATTTGCAAAGTAATTTTGACATATATTTTTTCTATAATCGTTTTCACTAAATAAATATGACAAAGCATATTAAATGATGATATAACTTATGATCAAATGTGACCTGGACAGCTACATTCAATGCCCATTTATATGGTAAAATAGCTTCATCAATTTCTAAGCGTAATTAGGTGTCAAAAGACTAACCATAAGCGATCATATTTGTTCCTCTTTTTTTTATAAATAACGATTGTGGCATTATTAGTTTCTCAATCAATTTTTTTTAATGATCTCAATCAATTATTACATGATGAACGTACTACGGTACGTACCTCGGAGGTTCAAGGTCCGGTTAGTTTATATATATATAAACTAACCGTTTAGCTAATTAGAATTTAAATGCAAATTATTGAAATATATGGGTGACAAGGTGAGAATGATGTCTTTCTTTCATATTATAAAGCTAGCAAGCAGCCTAGCCTTGTATCTATTTAAAATATCTACACGATTAAAAGCCCTACATAATACGAATACACGATAAATTATCATGCTTGTGATAATCTTCTGCCAGCGATCGCAAGGAGTGTCAGTAGCTTTTGCATGTTCTGGGATTGAGCTATTCCTTTTGTTTTAATGTCTTGATTGCATCCTTTGTTTAATCGTTAGATCAGTGTAAATGTTTCTCTTGTCTTAGGGCTTTGTCTCCGATGGTCCTGTTTTTAAGCCGTCGTCTTGTGTTCCACAAAAGAATCCCACCCTTATATCCTTGTTGTTCAATATATCTCAAGTGTTTATAAAAATACGAATACATATCCGCAACTTCATTCAAATTAGTAGCGGATAATAACTCTTTGGGGAGAAAAACAAAGCCAGCTAGAGCAGTTCCATTGATAGGTTCTATCTAGGGGTAGGCACGGATCGAATAATGCCATATTTTTTTGTATTTGTGATTTGTTTCGTATCTTATGGATATATAATTTTACGATTTGTTTTGCTTCGAAGAAATACGGATATTCGAAATTTTTTAGATATTTGCGAATATTTACGGATATTTACGAATAACTCACACACCATGTTTAATTTAAGTAAATCTAAAAAACTCTACATGTTTGTTTAAAAAAATATTTTAACATAATATTAAACACCAAATGTAAAAAATAGTTGAACTATATGTTTCATATTTTTTTATAATGAAATAAATTTTTTGATAAACACACATAATTTTAGAAAATTTTATTTTTTCTAAAGATTTTATATTCTTTCCTTAATTTAATACTTATATATATATATATTATAAATAATAAAATTATATGTTAAAAGAAAAAATATACATATTTAATTATAGATGTACATTTATTTGTATAAAACCGGAGCAGATCGTATATCCATTTTTTAAAATTCCAGTATTTATGATTTGCTTCGTTTTTAACGGATATTGAATTTTAATATTTGTTTTGCTTCGAAAACTTACAGATATTCGAATTTTCGGATCGAATCAAATTTAACGGATAAAATGCCCACCCCTAATTCTACGTAGAATATCTCGGATAAAATTAAATCAAAAACATAAAAAGGATGAAAGAGAAGAGAAAGTAGTTCATCTGCGAGAAACTCTGACACATATATACGAAGCTCATTTTATCACATGTCTCTCTCTTTCATTGGCTCTATTTTAGAAAATAAAACAAAAATTAAATTTTAAATAAAAACAGATTAAGCTAATAATATTTTTGGTCAGATATATTCAAATCTAAGGATCAACCAATAAAGTTATTCTTATAAAATGACATCTTATAAGAGCATTCACATTGCTGAGTATCTCACAAGAAATAATTGAGTTAAATATTTAATTTAGTTATCAACTAAAATCAATAAAGAAAATATCTTATAATTTTTATCGAATATCTCAAACAAGAACTTTGTCTTTTCGTTTTCCTTTTATTTTTTTATTTTTAAAGTAATTTTTTTGAACAAAAAAATACAAAAGTAAGGAAATAACAAAAAATGTCAATTTCGGACTATCGTATTTGATCATAAACGTAAAAGGACGGCTGTCTCTTTTTTGTCTATATAGTATAGACAACATGTAATCGTATACATATTCACATTAACAAATACGCTACCAATAAAGATGAGAACGCCAGAAGATGAGATTGCTACAGATATATTATGAACATATTGACTCTTACGATATTCAAACATCGCTGCCGTGTCCGGAACACCCACCATCTTAATCCCATGACCTTATATTATAATAATATATAATTGTTGTTTTAATAATGACAATTCAATTATGTTTTCTTCTTCGAAACACACACACACACAACAATATAAAACCCCCTCTCAACGTACCAAAAATATCACCAACTCCCCCTAACACAAAAATTATCACATTTCGTAACAAATTTAAAGATTTGTCCATCGATGGGTTCCGATGAAATCAAATCGACGATGGACACTGAGAAAACAACCGTTCCAGGAGGAAGCTGCACCACGTCAAAGAGTTGTTGGATGGTTCAAGTTGTGCTAAGATTATTTCTGTTTGCAGCCACTTTGACATCAATTGTGGTGATGGTTACGAGTAAACAGAGCAAGACTATTCCTCGAATTCCCTTTCCTGTGCAAGCAAAATTCACACACTCACCGGCTTTTATGTAAGTTCATCCTGATTATTCATGAATTAATCAACTGTTCTCGTTCAAAAAAAAAAAAAATCAACTGTTCTCTTAGTCGAAACTGATTGACTGTCTTAATAAAAATAAGTGGCGGACTTCATATTTGATTTGTATATCTGAGGGTCAAATAAATACAAAGTATAGTTTATTTGGAATTATGTAGAGTAACGTTGCAACTTGGCAAAGACTAACACTTAATTTGAAATATAGGTTATAGTTTAAGCATGGGTCTTAATTAGTAAACCATAATTAGTCCAAGTTAGAAGGAAGTCGTGTCAAATTTGGATTGTACGATGATAATACTAGTATAACTTAGATCTGGTCAATGTTTATTATATACTTTTGAGAAATAAGGAAGGATCCATCATCATACATAGATAATCATACGTGTGTAACATACATATTGGAGCATGTTTTTTTTTTACAAAGCATATTGGAGCATCGTTAGGTTAAAGATATAATTTAATAAACAGCCATACTCCGTGTTTATAAAAAACGAATAACCTTTATGCAAATGGGAGTAGTTTTTTTTTGACCAAATTTATGGGAGTAGTTGGGAATTTTTTGAAACAAAGGTTTTAGAAAGTCAAAAATGATTGCCAAAAGTTATTTAACGAAAAGGGACTCAAAATATTAAATGTTCAATCATATGATAATGAAAGCATCTTCACGCCTACTTATAGCCCAATATTTTTATTTTTGTTAAAATGCAGATACTTTGTGGTAGCATTATCGGTGGCTTGCTTTTACAGCATTCTATCTACACTTGCCACCGTATCTGCTTTCAAGAAGCCTTCCTCTTGCTCTGCGATTCTCTTGCTTAATCTTGCCATTATGGATGTGGTAATTCCTCTTTCTTAAACCGTAACCATAGAGAAATCAAACTGTTATTTCCTAGTAGTTAGTATTAAAGCCAAAACAATTGGTTAGTAACCAAACAAAAGTTGAACTTGGATTATTCTTGGGTTACTTGCACGAAATTTAAGCATCTCTATTAATTTAATTTTTAGATTTGGTATAAGAGACGAAATCACTGAATGGATGGCAGAAACTACAATAGTACTACTAGCTCAGTTAAATGTAACGTTTCTTTACTAACACAAAACCAAAATGTTTTGGCAGGTGATGGTAGGTATAGTGGCATCAGCGACCGGAGCATCAGGTGGAGTAGCGTACATTGGTCTGAAGGGCAACAAAAACGTACGATGGGATGAGATCTGTAATCGCTTCGACACGTTTTGCCGTCACGTCGGAGGCGCGATCGCAGTCTCACTGGTTGCTTCTGTCATCCTCCTCCTCCTCTCCATCATTTCTGTCCTCTCCCTCTACAAGAGAATCCGTTGATTCATTATCTCTTTCTTTGAATCTTTCCTAGTCAACTCTATTGATCTCATTCTTGTTTATGCTTTGGTGATCTGTCGAAGTTAATCTTTGTGTTTTTAATTCATTCTAGTAGTGTTGTCTTGTTTTCTTTTATTTTGTATAATTGTGTGTTTAGTTTATTTGTAAACCGATGTTTTAAGTAATTTTTGAATGTTGTTTATGTTGTATTTATGATTTCCTTCATAGTTAAATGCTTATTTATCTCTTATTTATATTGATCCAACTGATTACAAAGTTTAAGGCAGTTGTGGTTAAATGTGTATTTACGGTTAGGAAAAAATCCAATTAGAGAAAGTGAAAGATAGCAGTATATAGTAAAATCAGTTGTTTGGGAATATAATTATGCTTTTTCGTATGGTATTTGCTAAATAGATCCGCAGATGGACGATCCTGAATTGTTAAACAAACCAATTTCTGAATCTTTGGGACGACTAAATATATAAATTCAAAGTTCAGATAAAAATTGATTCGCTGACCATTCACCTTATATACCAGCCATGCCGAAACTTCTAGAAATATTTGAAAATTGTTTTTAAATCTCAACGAATGAATTTATGGCAAATAAATCACTGCAAGATATATTGCATGCCTGAGGTAGATTTCTTTGAGGGTCTTTTGCTAATATATTAGCCATACCATTTGTTTTTTTAGATCTTCATGAAGTTTCTCTTGCTAGTTCCAATGAGTCGCTCCATCTTAAGGACTGTTTGATAGCATTGGTGTTCTCTGGCAGTTTGTAGAGGTCCGCTGGATGACCAAAAAATGGGACCTCTACGAAGGCACCAAGCCTTTTAGGTTCTATATATCATTCTTATTTTTTAAGTTATCTGCAACATCAAATACATAGTTTGTAAAAAAATATAACTGAATTCCTCTTAGAACTTGATTGCTTGCTACGATTGATTCCACTAGGTTCGTTTTGTAGGCATCGATCAGAAGAATACGATTAAAAAAAACAAGACAACATAAAAAATTGTTTACCCTGTGTTACTGTTCACCAATATGACTACTCATATGGGAGGGAATCACAATTCAACAACTGCATCAACTACACCGACGAGGTATCGAGTTCGCCGTCAATGGTGAAATTAACAACACCTCGTTAGAGAGTAGTCATTACTTGGCTTACGAAGGTTCAGACCATAAGCCAAGCTATGAATTCATTACACAGTACCTATTATCTATAAATGAGCTACAAATTTGTAACCTTAACATACGTACAGATTTTTAATTAGTCTGGAAAACATACACGGCATAGTATTAAATTCATACGCACATGATTATTTTAGATTATGAGTGCGTGTATGAAACTCTAGCTAGCAGCACAAATTCAGAGTTTCAGATATTAAAATCTCATACTCCTTCCATTCCTAAAAGACGTATATTTTAGTTTTTTCACACTTATTAAAAAACATAAAATTTTAGTTACCAATGCATTGTTTTTCTTAAAAAACTATTTCCTATAATTTCTAACCAATAAGATTTTAATAAATACAATTATATTTTTCAAATGTACAATATGTCATTAATAAATATATTGAAAACATAAAAAATATATCTTTTTGAAACGAAATTTTTTTCTAAAATATCTCCAAAACATGAATATTTAAGGAACTGAGAGAGTAATAAATATATGTTACCCAATCTACTAAAGTTCCTACTTATTAGGAAACCGTTTTGACAACTCATAAAGGTTGCGAAAACGAAGACTATTTTATAAGCAAATCTAAATTGACTTTGACTTCGATTAATATTACATAGACAACGAATAAAGATGTGATGATAAACGGGTACACGATTCTCTTATTCTCTTATGGTTTTAACATGGCTGTCCAAGATCTTTATTTTTTGTTTTTGTTAAGGGCCTAGCATTACTGTCATAGAGAGTCAGAGACAACGCAATAACTTTTTTTGGCTTGATCTCTAGTTTTAAAGGCATCATTAGACTTTTTAATTTTCAAATAATATAAAAGGATATTAATTTTACTTTAAAATGTTAATGGCCCACTAATTCTCATGACCGGCCATGGAATCTCGAATGAACTCGCTAAATTCTACTCTAAAGCTCAGAATGAAAATAAAAAAATGAAGCCTTTCCCTAAAACACTAGTTTGTTTGTATATATAAGCATTCGGGTCTATCCGGGCTGTATCAAGATTTCACTGTGAGGTACAGATCAAATTATGTAAAATATATTTTAATGATTTTATCAAATTAAACATTTATTGAAAAAAAAGATTTTATCAAACTAAACTAGTAAAAGTATTTAATTTTATCAATTCAGTATGAAGTATATTTCTAAAATTTGAAAATTAAAATATTTTTATATGATATATAATTTACATTAAACGATATTCAAATATATATATATATATATATATATATATATATATATTTGTAATTTGAAAATCTATTAAATGAAATTATATCCTCATATATTTTTATGATCAGTTATATCTTATTATATCCTCCGCCATTGTCTCCAATTATATTCCATTTTCTATTCCAAACATCGTTTTGGAGTAAAATCTTCTCCAATTCCACTCTATTTTCAACCCTAAAATAGAATAATGGCTAGGTTACTCCATTTATGAAGTCATCTTATCCAATACTCCCTTTTGGTGTTGAACTTATTTTATTTGTGAAATAGTCCTTTAAATCTTTAATGTTTTTATTTCATATTTAAATAATATTTTAAACGATACAATAACATAAATAACAAGTTATTCCATTAATTAATAATTTTATATAAAAATACATAACATAATTAAAAACATAAATAGTATAAAATAAATATAACATAAAAGGACTTACAGTTGCCTTTCGATATTGTGAAAGAACTTGTTCGTTTTTGGAAAAAAATGTGTTACATGACATCATACCTACACGTATAATTTTACATAACATGATAATTAAGGATGAGCGTGAACTCGATGCATCAATTGAACTTGGTAGAGAAGCTCCACCTCTAGATATCGAAATTGCAGAAGATGAAAATGTCTGATTTCAAATTTTCTTACTCGATTTAGGAATATCAAAGAGAAAAAGCTCATTTTTATTATGAAATGCATTAGTTGATCATTTGTGAGAAAATATTATAATGCTTGTTATTGAACCTACTTATATATTGTCTTTTATTATTTATGATTTCTTGTACTTTTTAATAATAAATGTTTAATTCAAATAAATTATATTTTAAGGAATTTTTGTAAACATAAATAGTTGGAGTTAATTGGCAATTTTTTATAAGCATAAGTAGGGGTGTCAAAATGGGTCATGAACCACGGGTTGACCCAACCCAAGTTGACCCATTAACCTAAATGAATTGTTTATTTTTGATCTAATGGGTTAATGGGTTAACGAGTTAATGGGTTAACATGTTAATAAGTTAACAGGTTAATGGGTTAACAGGTTAGATAGGTCTATTGGGTTGGATCAAATTTGACCCATTTAATTTTTTAATTTTTTTTTAAAAGAAACCCTAAATCTCGATTTACGGTTTGACGGGAAACACGATTTTACGGTTTTGGCGGGAAATCTCAATTTTATGGTTTTAGCATGAAAACGTGATTTTACGGTTTTGGCGTGAAAATGTGATTTGTTGAGAATATTTGTGTGAAGACAATCTTTGCCTTGCGTAATGTGTTGAGAATATTTTGTCTTTTTTTTTGGAATTGACTATTTATGTTTTCCCTATCTTATCACACAGAAAAACGTAGTAGTATATAAATAATGTATCACCTTTTGGTCATTTACTACGTTTTAAGAGTACCGTTTGGGTTTCTCAATTCGATCAACTTGGTCTTAACTTAAAAATGATTCATTATAAAGATGTTGGGTTGATGGGTCAACCGTTAACCCATCTGACCCATTTAATTTAATGGGTCATGGGTCAAGCTAACCCATTTAATAAATGGTTTGGGTTAACCCATGATCCATTAATAGTCAACCTATTTGGGTTATGGGTTGGGTTGACCCATTTTGATACCCCTAAGCATAAGGTATTATTAACAATTATAGATAATTATTAATAAAATAAATTAATTTGTAGTAAAAGATGGAATAATACATTGAAATAAAACTTAATTTACATCATTTTGGTTTTGCATCATTTTAGAGTAAAAATATGAAGTAATACACTGGAGTGTTATTAAGAAAAAACAATTACGCTGACTTTAATTTTTCTTTTATTCTGCTACCTTTCCACTCAGTTACTCTACTTTTATTACTCAGTTAATCTATTGCCTACCAATAATATCCAGTGTCTTTGAATTAGCATATAAGTAACGTGGAAACATGAAAGTGTGATTTTTTTGTGTTAGTTTATTCTTCAAGTATGTCTTTGGCAGATTGGAAGGTATTTTTCTTTTACATTTTTATTCTCCTTGTGAACGGTGGAAGTCAATTCTCCTTTATTGAATATGAATATTTGATCAGTTAAATGGGAAGAAAATACCTTGTTTTTCCGAAAAAAGAAAAGAAAATACCTGGTGTTCAAAAAAAAAAGAAAAGAAAATACCTTGTTAAAAACTACCTTCGTCTGGGCGTAAATATAATTTCGAATATTATTCAATGGCGAAACTTGATTACGTAAATCTAGTGATGGGCTCTGACTTCCAAGTTTTTGTTCCATGTGTACTCATCAATCATCATTACCCCTACGGACATAGAAAATCAAATTCTGAAATACAATTGATATCATCTTTTTTTTTTTTGGTTTTATGAAAAGGTTACTATTTTTTTTGTTCTTTTTTTTTGTTAAAGTTATCTTCTTAGTTAAAAAAATACAAAAATCATTTTTATCTACCATAAAAAAGCTATAATAGATCCATTTGATCAATTACATATATTTAATTATTTATATTATCAAAATCTATTAAGAAAAATCTAACAAAATCTTACTAATTTTTATAAATATTGGTTTAAATTAGTGTATGTAAATTGGTGACAATTCATCATGGAGGAGTGTTGTTAAAGAGTAAGGTCTTGGGTTCAAAGAACGCCAAGCGCACCAATAAACTATCGGTGAATGTGGAAGCATTTCCTCCGACGTTGAGGAGTTAGGGTCGATGTTCTGCAGGACTGTGAATCTGGGTCTGCAGGACGGATTGTCACAGAATGCAAGAAGATCGATATTTTGGCAATAAGTATTTTTAGTTCTATACTTTTGTTTTCTTTATAAACGTTTTGTGAGATTCGATTGTTTTATGGAAGTTTGATCAATTGGTGACAGCTCATCTTATGGGAAGGTTGTTAAAGGGTGAGGTATTGGGTTCGAGGAATGCCGAGCGCACCAATAATCTACCGGTGGATGTGGAGGCGTTTCTTCCCACATTAGAGTCGGTGCCCTGCATGACTGTGAATTTGGGTCCGTAGGACGGATTGTTTTATGGAAATTTGATTTTTAGTTACTCTTGTTATATGATTTTGAGCGACTTATATAAGACCATGATTATCGCTGATCCTTAATAGGGTTTTTAAACAAAAATAGTGATTTAATTAAATCAAAACAAAATAAAAGGGAGATTACTGATCCTTAACTTGGGATTTTGGAGACCGATCTTTAGTGTGACTTTCCAACCACGTGTCAGTACCCCATGTAATCCATTTTTTTTCTTTTTCTTTTATCTCTTTCTTTCCTTTTCTCACCGCTTCTCGTCTTCTTGTTTTCTCCGTCAGAGGAGAAGGATCCAAAATGACGATGGACGACGACTCTGTCGGTCCACTCGACATTCCGTCGTGGGATAAGGAGCGATTTCGTGGAGATCGGAGGTAGGTTCAAGACAGGGATCTCAAAGCTATCGGGGAACTTGCCGGTATCGGAGATCACGAAGATGGCTTCGAGTTTCTGGCAAGGAGGGAATTCGAAAGAGCGTGATGGTGTTGGAGAAAATGTGATCGGTGTGACGGAGGAAGTAGTTGGGTTCGCGAAGGATCTTGCTCTGCATCCTGAGACGTGGCTTGATTTTCCCTTCCCTGAAGAGGACAATAGCTTTGATGGTACGTTTTCGATTTGGTTCACATTGTAAATTGTAATCAGACGTTCTCTAAGTGCATTACTCTATGAGTAGTAATTGGAATCTATATAAGAGTTGTGTGATGGGTTAATCTTGAGGCTATACACTAAAATGATCACTTGGTTTGGAGTTATCATATATATTCATTGTGATTTGGTTTTATGAAGACCTAAACTGTTCGTCTTTTTGGTTGTTTTGTGTGCTTTTGGTATGTTGGCTTCACATTGTAATCAGATGTTTCCTAAGTTTACTAATCTATGATTCGCGATTGGTATCGAATAGAATAATTGATTGATTGATTATCATTAGCTGGGAATCTATGGTCTATACACTTAAGTGTTTGCTCTGATCACTTAGTTGGAGTTATCAACTTGTAATATTTTTTCGTGTAATTTGTTTTTTTGGAAGACCTCAAGTGTTTGCCTTTATAGTTGTTTTGTTTTTATGTTGGAATTGAAAACGTTGTTTAAGGGTCTTTTCCATTCTTATTCATTGACAAACTTTGAGATGACTGATGCTCAGTATGAGCATGCACTGGCCGTGGAAAGGGTTGCAACGGGTCTAGCTGCTTTGAGGATCGAGCTTTGCCCAGCGTACATGAGCAAGTATTGTTTCCGGAGGATTTACTTTGTTCTTATGCATCTTAAGTTTAAGTTAAATTTTTTTTTAAAAAAAAAAACCCTAATTAAGAAATTACCATTGAAACACAAAAATTAGGTGATTCTTAACTAAGGTTCATAGCTAAAATTTAATACTTAATTAATCATTAAAAAACCTAGTGGATTTTTTGGATTAATCATACTCTAAGGGCATAGTTTTTTGAAATGGCTTAGGGCGTTATAGAGTGTTAGATCGGCAGTGGGTCCCAAACGCGATCAACTCCTAATTTTAGTTATCTGTTGATTTTAAACGGTTATGGGCTGATTGTAAACATATTTACTTATTCAAAAGCCATGCTGAAACGTACCTCTTGATCACTGCAACTTTTGTATAAATGAGTACGTGTCGTCGTTTATATGTTTAAACGTATACGATATGGTATATATTTAAAATTTTATTTTATGAATTATAAATATGAAAGACGAGCTATCAGTGTCTGCGCCTGCCAACTGCTATGGTGTTGCATTAAAGTGACAAAATCCCTTCATGCTTTCCTTCTCTTTTCATTTTTTTTTTTGGTCAACCCTTCTCTTTTCATTTATTTCGATTAAATACCACTTTTTCTTAACAACGATATATAGTCTTTTTTTTTTTAACTTACAACGATATATAGTTGGGAACGCTTTAGTTTTTAGATTCCTTTTTGAGAAAGATAGTTTTCATTTTTTAGAATGATAGTCTTGAAAAGTGTTATTCAATCATAAATTTTAAAAGAGCTTGAATCTAACCATAATTTCTTGTTATTCAATTAATAATTTTACTTGTGTTAAAATCTGGTGTTATTGAATTTTATATATTCAAATCAAGCATTATTAATTTAAAATTTTACTTTATTCTATTAAGATTTTTAAAAATTTATAAACATCCATTGTTATTCAAAAACTAAAATAATTTTAATATTTTGTATATGGGACTATCTGAAATAAAGTCCAACATATTTTCATTAACTATTATTAAAAATAACTTAAAGATATATTGTATAGATTTTAGAATAATTTTTAAATCATGAATTTCAAAAGAGTTTGAATCTAACCATAATTTATAGTTATTCAATAAATAATTTTTAATTGTGTTAAAAATCTAGTGCTATTGGATTTTATATGTTTAAATCATGCATTATTGATTTAAAATTTTACTTCATTCAATTAAGATTTTTAAAATTTTATAAACATCCATTGTTATTCAAAAACTAAAATAATTTTAATCTTTTGTATGTGGGAATATCTGAAATAAAGTCCAACATATTTTCATGATCTATTATTAAAAAAAGCCTTAAAGATATATTGTATAGATTTTAGAATCTGTACAGATAAATTTATTTTAAGTGATAAATTTGTAAATCTTATAGTTTATGATTTAAACTAGATCATTTATTTGATAAAATTAGAAACAATGATATCCTTTTTGAGTGAATAGAAACAATGGTATCATCATCAATGCAAAATTACAACAATATGTATATATTTCTAAATTCTGAATACTATAATATATCCTGGATAAAATATGTTAAGTATATTATATTCATTCTTAATGAAAACTAGTTTCAGAAAATGAAAATTATCTTCAAAAAAAAAAATTGATTACAATTTACAATTAATACTAATATCATATAATAGATAAATACATATAATTTAAATTAATATATTTACTGGTACTTATTGTGTCAATGAAGACAACATCTATATTATTCAAAGAATGGCCTAATTCAAACAACGAAGAAATGTGGGAAAAGAAACATGAAACACGAGAAATATATTATTCTGATATTTTATTGTTTTATTTTACTATTAAATTATATTTTTATTAACGCCCATTTTATAAGAAAACAACGCCCATTATATCAACGCCTATGCCATAACGTGTACGTAAGGAGATGTTTTATCGAATTGAAATACCAATATGCATCCCAATATCTGAGTCAAACAATTAGAGAATGAATAGTCCGATCAAACTTTTATCGGTGTTCTTTCGCTTATGTCACACAATGTCCTAACACCATATATGCACACAGGGCCAATCCTCAAAAGAAGCGAATCAAGCAATAGCTTGAGGATCGGTATATTTAAAATTAATTTTAGTAAATCTGTTACTGAAGGTTCATGCATCAGGGAAACGAGTAACAAATAACTTAAGGTATATGAAATATTGAAATATTCATGGTTCCATTGGATAACATAATTGCAATAATATTTGCATTGTCTTGAAGATTCTGTTGCAATTTCGAATATGGTCTTAAATTGAATCTAATCTAATATACATTTGAGCTGATCAAAAAATTTGATTTTTGCATTTACCTCTCCATCCTCAGTCTGATAATTCTTCTCAGTTATCCCATGTAAGAAGAGGAAACAAAAATGTAGGAGATAACATGTTTTTAAAAAGTTGGAATCCTAAATGTTTTTTCTGTCATCTTTTCTAGATTGAAACATAAAGAGAAGAAAGGATCTATGAGAATAATGCAGGAGATGACGAGTCCCACATCAAATGGCGCTTTAGAAGTTATAGAAAGCAACAAAAGTGAATCAATGCCAAAATTTCAGGGTGAATCTAATGAAAGTTGTTGTAGAACAGTGGAGAAGTGGTGGTAGGGTCATGGTGAGCTATGGCATTGATGGTACAGTGAGTCGCGAGGAGGTGGTGTGGTCACGGTTTCGTTTTGATGGTTGTATGACTTAAAGAAAACACAGAGCAGATCAGTGGAGAGAAGGAAACATAGTAAATAAAAAAGGAGATGATCGTTTTAAGAGGGGGTTTTGCATAAGAAATTTTGGTAGTTGCCAAGCCACAGAGGTCAGATCGAAGGAGGATATTTATGGAGGACATGTCAAAAAGGCAGAATAACTGTCGTAGGTATTATCAGAGGTAAGACGAAACCATAATAGCCAACGATTCTTAGACCTGCTAACATGAATACAAAAATATGTATGTGAAGGCAAATTTGGAAGAGTGCGCGAAAATCAGATTATGATAAGAACACAATGTATAGAATCTACATCAGTTGACATTTTATAATTCAAAAGCAAAATTTCAAGGTAAGTATAAAACAGTCGGTCAATATTAAAATTTTAATCGGTTTATGATTCCGTTGGCAAACAAGGACTGATTGGTTAAAACATATCGACCAAATAAATTGAATACGCAGAAATAGACCAAAATAAACCGAATAAACAAAATTTGACACACCTGTTTTTTTTTGAATAAACAGATATATAGATCAATTTAAATTCAAATATTTATTTTCCAAAAGAATAAGAAATAAAAATATCTATGAAAGTAATATTATATTTAGTTAAAAATAAACTAAATATTTAAAATATATTATATTCTATTTATTTGCATATTCTACCCGTAAGGCGGGTTGATCACTGGTTGCTATTAAACCATTCGAGATCGAATATCAGAGTGTAGTGTGTACATATCAATTTTACCTTATTTGACCCTCGCATTGAACACCCTACGTCACAAACTCTACAAAGTCTTTCCTTCTCCCCAACTTTCGATGAATAATGTATTCACACATTTGTTTTTCGTCGTTTAGACGACGTGTTCACACTTCGTTTTTCCCACACATATATATATATATATATAAATTATTTTATTTCGTAAGCTCAAGAACCTCTCTGGCGCCATATATATAGTATATAATATACGTCTCTCTACTCACAACTCGAGAGCTTGAGAAGTTGCGAAAAGGAAATCATTTATTACTCTCCTCTCTCTCTCTATCTCTCTTTTTCTCATTGGAGTGAGACGCAATGGAACAAGAGCGCAAGAACAATATGAATGGGATGGAAATGGAAAAAGGAAAGAGGGAGAGTGGGTTGAGAAAAGGTCTTGAATTAACGATGAGAGTGTTGGCTTTGGTTCTTACAATGGTGGCTGCAACAGTACTTGGTGTCGCAAAACAGACAAAGGTTGTGTCTATTAAGCTTATTCCAACTTTGCCTCCTCTTGATGTCTCTACAACAGCAAAAGCTTCTTACCTGTCTGCCTTTGTGTAAGCATCTCTCTGTTCTTTCTCATTTGAATCATTTCCACATACGACCTTTGATCGTTACACACAAATTTTACATGCGTTAGCTAAAACTTAAAAAAAAAATCAAAAATTTAAATTATAGATAAGCTTTTTTTTTATTAAGGACCCTTTTATTAATCATTCAATAATTTTTCAAAATAAAAATATTTACGGAACATTTCATAAATATGAAATTTAAAATCAGTTTTCGTTTTTAAACATCTTCGACTTATTAATTAAAAATCCTCATGAAGAGCACGGGATATAGACACTGGTTCATAAAAGTGGTAAGTAAAGGTAGCATTATTTGCATCTTTGTCGTTAGTTAATTTGTTTATTTTTCAGTTTTTTCATTTACAAGTACAATTTTGTTCAAACTATAGCTGTGTGTTTATTTGAACTAGTAAACACGGATAAATGCTCAGTCACTACAAAACACAAATTATATGTATGTCGTGTTCGTGTACATATCTGGAAATGTAACAACTACGGATAAATTGACAGATCTGATACATATACTGCATGCACATTAGGAATGCTGAACTAATATTTTGCATAATTACCGTTAATTACTGATTTTATGTGTTATATATGTCCGTGTATAACAGTCATACATGTGTCCACAAATACATGCACAAATACCCATATAAGTAGAATAATATAAAATCAGTGACAGATTTTTTTTTTTTGACAACGTCATTGACAGATAGATAGTGTACAGTAAATTTCGTAATTAATTTAATCATATCATAAATGTCCAACTACCCAAAAAAATCATAACAGCGATGTTGGTCCACTGAAAATTTACTGTACAATGACTGTAGCTGGCATGAGGAACAATAAATAAACAACATTTTAATAATTAAAAAACAAGACAAATTCATAATTGCTGTCAAAATACAGAAATTAAGCAATAGGAGTATCTGATTACACAAATGCTGTAGGTACAACATTTCGGCAAACGCTATAGCTTGCGGTTACGCAGCAATCTCGATAGCGGTTCTGATGATCTGCAAAGGCAGAAGAAGCAAAGGGTTGTTAATGGCGGTATTGGTAGGAGATCTAGTAATGGTGGGTTTGCTATTTTCCGGCACTGGAGCCGCCGGTGCAATCGGGCTAATGGGTTCACAAGGGAATAAACATGTGATGTGGAAAAAAGTTTGTAACGTCTTTGGAAAGTTCTGTCACCAAGCTGCTGCTTCTGTTGCCATCACTCTTCTTGCTTCAATTGTGTTTATGCTTCTTGTTGTTCTTGATGCTATGAAGCTTCCTTAAATTATAATACCCTAAAAACGAAAGCTTTAATTTGCTGTTTCTGCTTGTTTCTTGTCGTTTGTTATGTGTAAAGTCATTATCAACAATCATGTATTGTCTACTTGCTTTTAATGTTTTATCAAATCGTATTCTTTAGCAAAAAATAAAATAAAAATTCAAATCGTTTTCTTATGGTGTGACCATTTATTGAATTTCGTAAAATACTTCTCTTCCCTTTACTATTATAGCATGACAATTGACAAATCAACCACTAAAGGGAATATATAGATATAAGTTGTAACCATTGTTCAGTGACAAAAAAAAAGTTGTAACAGTTGAAAATTTTGCTAAGAGCAACATTATCAGGATTATCTAATAGAAGTTCTCAAATGACAATAAATTATAAATATTAATAATTATAGTATTAAGTATTTTAAATCATGAGAACCCTAACCCAAAATATCTCAAATGAGATACTTTAGGTTAAAGTTCTCACAATTTAAGACTCTCAATTATATATTAATATTTATATGTGTACACTTATATCTATAGTGAGAATCTCTTGTTTAGAAATTTCCATTGACCATGTTCTAAGAGACTCAAAATTCCTTTTCTTTTCAATTATTCAAATGTCGTTTTATATTTTGGGATAATTTGGATTGGATAGTTAAGATATTTTAATATTTTGATATATGATCATAGAACTCGTTCGGGAATTTTTATACTTAGGATCGAAGTTTGGATATTTGTAATTCAGATTTGGGTCATTCAAGTCAGGTCTGATTATTTAAAGTTACTTAAAAACAAGATCAAGATGAACATAGCTCATAAATCAAAACAAAAAAAAAATCTAAATCAAATAGTACTGTATACTTTGTAAGATAGAACAATATAGTATTAAGTAAACAACAGTAAAATAGGTTATTAACAAAAAAATGGTATATTAAATACTCAGAGATGAAGAGCAAAATTTCACTAAAGCAACTTTAAAAAAAGAGTGTACCCTCTACTAAAATCGAAAGATGTGGACTAAAGATAAAATCATTTGACCGAAAAAAACCATTAAGTCCACAAAGGAGATGTGGCTAGGTTCAGCCTGAAATATAATAAAAAAATGAGTCTAAACTATCAAAGATCTAGAGTTACGGTGAAACCTCTATAAATTAATAATTTTGGAACTACACCAAAACTATACATTTTTAATAATTTATAGAAATTATTAATTTATTGATATATTAATTGAACCAAAAACTCAATTTAGGATTATAAAATTATATTATTTTATAGAGATTTTTAGTGTATATTGATTTATAGAATATTAATTTAAAAAAATTATACTGTATTATATATATTCGGATACTTTGGGTATTCATTTGGTTACAGGTATTATTCAGTCTGGTTTGGGTACGCAATCTCCTCTAACTCAGTATCCGTTCATATATTTTATAGATTAAATCATGTTCGAATAGGTTCTTCGGATCGGTTTCAGGTTTAGTTTCGGGATCATGTAAATTGTCTAGGCGTAGTAG
The DNA here is from genome assembly GCA_018703725.1 of Brassica juncea. Taxonomy (NCBI): domain Eukaryota; kingdom Viridiplantae; phylum Streptophyta; class Magnoliopsida; order Brassicales; family Brassicaceae; genus Brassica; species Brassica juncea. The sequence goes on along the minus strand of CM031936.1, from coordinate 68,497,619 downwards.
AATGTATGAAATTGAATAGTCGGTCAATTTTCTGCTATTTTAAAAGAAAAAAATCAAATTCACATATTCTAGTACTAAAACATGCATTCACATCTTTATTTTCGCTACCAATGGAACCTCTTTTTATGAGCAAATTCCATAAATTTCACTCAAATGATAAAATTTTTACCGTTTTTTTTGTCGATCTACAGTAGTCAAGTTAATAGTTACGTTGGACCAATCATACATTTTTCGTTTCATTCAATACTTTTTTAAAGGTTTAAAGTTTCAATTAATACAATACAACAACTTTTAATTTCAAATTTCATTGTATATAGTATAATAAAGAACAAATTTCAAATTTCAATACTTTTTCTATTTGTCCCTCAATAATTTTATTTTAGGATAATGCCTCACATGTCTCTCTGACTAAATATAACCTATCTATTCTATTAATAAAAAACAGAAAACTAAATAATTTAAATTTCTTTTGAGAAAATGGTATAGCCTTAAGTTTGGAACACCGAACAACATCTAAAAAAAAAAGCAAAAGAACCATTTTCTAACAAAAGCGAATCACAACGCAAAAACCAACAATAACTGGAATTGGCTTATCGTTCACATAAATCTGCCTCAATAAAAATCCATCAAAAAGATTCAGCCTTTCCATCAACACATTGTATTTCTCTTCATAGAATCAACTTATTTTAACTACCGAAAAAATGGGTTGCGGAAAATCAAAACACGACGTTGTTACGGGAAACACCAGGACGGTCAGAAGACCCTTAGAGGCTGAATCAGTGAAGGGTAAAGAAAATGAGACAATTAGAAAACAAGAAAGCTGCCAATGCCAGAAAACCACCGACGTCGCCGCTGCGGTTTCTTCAGACCGGCTGGATACCGCCTTGGAAAACAATACCAAGAAACCAACGGAAAAAGAAGCTGAAGTAGATTGTGGAGAAAAGTCAGAGGAAAAGGAAGCTGGAGAAAATGAACACAAAGCAGAGGAACAGGAAACCACCATTTTGCCGCCAGAAAATGTTGTGACGGAGGAAACATCCAACGACATAAATGAGAACGTTTTGATTGTGGATAAACAAAATGGTACGCAAATATCTAATTAAGTGCTGATACTCTCTTCTTTGAAATCGGACAAGAAAATTGTAAATAAATTAGTTTATTTGTTACCATATTTTAAGAATAAAGTATTTCACGAAGTTCATATTTGTTTTATATTATATCACGTCATTTACATTTTTAAATCACACCCAAGAAAATCATTCCTTCTTACATTTTGTCATGGCATGATTTTTTTTTTTTTTTTTGCCAACTTTAAACAAAATGTTGGCTATTTAACGAAAAGCCCAATATCTTGTCATGCTTTCATCATTTCCATGCGGTTTATAATTTTGAAGTTATATGTGTTGCAGTTGTGAAACTAGAACATTTATTTTATATAGGAATTATACACCTAATGTAGATAATAAGTATTTTCCTCTTTCAAAATTGTATTAAACAATGATGCATATGTTTTTCGATTGGAATAGCAGAAGAAGGTGATATTGAGACGGTGGTCGACGAGGAAAAAAGTATTGGCGATAAATTTTCGGGTGATGTCGACACTGAAATTTCACCTCCTGAGATTGAAGAACTAAAACCAGATGTACAAAATCCTGTAACAACAGAATCTGAAGTTCAAGATACTTTAACTACAGAGAATGTGGCCGTAGAAAACTTAGAAACTGCGTCCACAGAAAACGATGAAGTTCCAATTTTAAAGGACGAAGATAAAGTTGATCATGTACAGGTATTAAATTTAAATTTATGGTAATTAGTTTGATATCATAGTTATGATATAAGAAATCTCTTACATAACTTGCCTATTCGTTTTGGGGTTGTGTAGGAAAACCTGGCAAAGGAAGTTGAGTCGGCATGAACAAAACAAACATATCGATCAACTCTAATCCATTTATAAAAACACTCCATGCACCACAAAATCCAATCTATTGTTTCTTTATTATTATATTTGAAAAACGATATTCAAGGGATTGTATTTTGTTTCGTTTAAACATATTTATAACTTTTTGGTGGAAAAAAACAAAAACATATTTGAAACTTTATCAGTATCATTATGGATATATATATATATAGCTATCAAAGGTAAAACTAACTACTTTGGTTGGTATGCTTTTAATTTTTACCAAATATTAAGCGTTAACTATTAATTATATACAATCGTCCTATGCCAAAAAAACATAATATGCGTTAGGTGATTGTTATCTAGCTAGCCAGACGTGAAAATTAGCTGCAAGTTGTATAAATTTTATAAATTTGATTTCTGGATCTTATAACAAATTTATCATCAAGTAGTCCGAAAATAATTTTTTATCAATTTAAAGTTAGTTTTGAATTTGGATAAATCCATCATTAAATTCTTCAGTATCCATAACAAAGTTTTTTGGAAGTGATTGTTCATTGTAGAAAATGGCATTGTAACTATTACACCGAAGTGTGTAAAGAATTGGATTCTACCATATAAGGAACTTTGTTATATTGTTACATATATATATTCCATGTTATAGGACGGTACGGGGCTGTTGGGGAATTAGATGTGATTTTGCATATGATGTACATATATGTGTCGGTAGGTCAAGGTGAATCACGTACACTGAAATCACAATAAACTTTTATCTTGATATGAGAATAACGACTCTTGAGATCAACATTGAGCCACCGGCCACCATTAAAATCACTGAAAGGCGCAAAATAAAAAACGTGACTTAACATTTCAAATCCATCTTCTTAGCCATGAGCTTGACTTAACATAACTTTTATTCGTCGAAAAGGGAACAAAGCTCAAGTTGGTTTTGATTCTTTGAGGCTTGATGACATCGTAATATTCGAACTTCATGCATGACGATAAGGCTAAAACGGAACCACATAGTTTACCTTTTTTATCACAAGTGGTCAGGATTATTGAGATATATAATATCATGCGATCTCTAATTTCACAAATAAAAGAAGCAATATTTGAGCTGGAAACTTTATATCTAAGAGGTATCTTTTTTTTTTTTGTGACAATATCTAAGAGATATCTAAAAGTTAAAACTATCTCAGAAGGGGTGTGGCAACGATCAAATTTTTATTTAACATCGAATTTATTTTCAGCACAAAATTTTATAAAACTGATGATGGAAATCAAGATTGAATGATATCTTAGAATATTTTATGTCCATCACTTGAGTAAAAAACTATAAAAATAATTACAATAACAATAAAAATCACAAAACATCGAACAATTATACTTTTCACTTTTTGTCACAACATATAGTTATATTAGTAATTAGTTGCACAAAATAGTTATATTAGAAAATAAAAGTTCTTTCGTGTCAAACTAAAAGATTGGAAGCTATCTTTATATTATTCTAGTTTCAAGAATGGAACAAACTAATTAATGCGATATAAGAAAATGCGATACTGCAGTTCTTCTACAGCTCAATAAATAGAAAGACCGTACTACAAATAAACATCACATGGTTCGTCCGTATCATATATTCTTCACAGCTAAGATTTTGTTATATCCTTTTCTAAAAGAAGACTCAAACACTGTTTTGTCCCTTTCACAGTTGATAACCTTTTTTGATCCTTTAGTCTGTAAGAGCCACGAGTAACATAACCGACCATAACTCCAACTTTTTACATATATTCCCACCATCTTAACCTTCTTTTGTTATTCAAAAAATGTGGGAACCCTTAATAGTATTGAAAACCAGACACGTACATTATATCCCCAAGATGATAGAACCAAGAATTCGAACAATAGGATAGAATCTTCATTTTCATTTGTCTTCATGCATTTGTGAAGTTGCTATATATAGGAACAATTACAGTCGATCTTAACACATCAAACACAAGAATTCAAAGTCACTTCTCTCATTTTGGTCCCAAATTCCTAAAGCTTTCCAGTTTTCACATTTCCCATAAGTTGAAATCTTTTCATATCCTAAAAGGAAAATTCTTTCAAAAACCATACTTTTATCACCGATGGAGAAGCTACAAAAGATGGTATCCGAGAAACCTGTTGTGATCTTCAGCAAGAACTCGTGCTGCATGTCCCATTCAATCAAGACTCTCTTCGTGGACTTTGGCGTGAACCCAACAATTTATGAGTTAGATGAGATCAACAGAGGTAAGGAGATAGAACAAGCACTGGCTCAGCTAGGCTGCAGCCCGACTGTTCCTGTGGTGTTCATAGGAGCCCAACTCGTTGGTGGAGCTAATCAAGTCATGAGTCTTCATCTCAATCGCTCTCTCGTCCCAATGCTTAAGCGCGTTGGAGCGTTATGGGTTTGATTATAAACGCACATACTATTATAATATTTTGTAAGAACAAGATGAAACTACAAAAATGAGATCATCTATACATGTATTTTAAGTAAGTCTATCTAAGTTTTGAGGAGATAGATTATGAGTCTACCTATTTTTAAAACGTGCAATTATTGAAGTCAGCCTAAAAAATAATATATCTTTTTAAAACTTCGGTGTTCAACCCGGATAAATATAAATAGTGCACCCGAATGGCGCAATCCAGTAACTACAATCCAACATTATCCTAATATGGTTGCATAAATAACCATTTTTTATATCCGAAAATTTAAAATAGTAAGTTCACTCTTAACTAAAGCATATCAGGTACATGTAAACATGACTCATAATCAGTAACATGATGAACCTTCACACAGTATTTGAATAACAACAGTGGTAATCGAAAAGTTAGAACGGAGAAATATGCAAGTCATGACATTGTGAAGCTAATAGTCCCCGTGTTATATACATTAACTCTTCCAAAGATTTTGTGAACTCGTTTTGTTGACGAAGATTTCGGCGAAAGGCTACCCTCCTCCTTCCCACAAAATATCTAGGGACTTCGTCTCAATCGCTATTGTTTTTAAGTTCGGTCTTCAGAGTTGTGTAAAGTTTCTATCGACAACACCAGATCAACTCGAGAACACAACACACAATATCTCAAAATCTTGACCAAAATGCTCCAAGAAAAAAAATGATTCAAGAAAATTTGGTGTTTAAGTAGTAATCAAAAACCTTAAAAGAACAAAACATTAGTAGGTAAATTTGGTGTTCCATTAAAGATTAGTTTCATTACTTACATATTGTATCATTTTAATATAATTCAATATCACACATGAAATTATTGAGACATTAAATATTCTTTAATTTGATGTTCCATTAAATATTATTTTCGTTACTAACATATTGTATCATTTTAATAGAATTCATCATCATACATGAAATTACTGAGACATCAAATATTTTTTAATTTTTGGATATTTTCTATTAATTTACTTAAAATCTTACAAAATCATTCTAATTTTTATTTGTTAAATAACTAATTAAATTCATAATTATTATCAAAATTTATAAAATCCTGTAATATTATATTTTTGAAACTATTATACATATATATATATATATATTAGCCATAAACTAATATGTATATATTACATCATTAACAAATTTCTAATTAATTTACTCATAATATTTTCAACATCTAAATATATATTCATTTTTTCCTAACAAAACTGTATACAGTATTAACAATATGTGCTTAGTGAAATATATAGGTATTGTTTTTTTTTTTAATTAATATCTAGGTATTGTTAGTTTGAGTGACATTTATCTCTGTAAAACACACGTAATATTTGATCTTTTTAATAGTATAGATAAAACCTTTAAAATTAGAAAATGATATTTGTTATATAATTATAAATAAAACTAGGAGTATGTATTTAACTTTGTAGAAATTAATTAATTAATCCACGTTATGCGTGGACTATCCGTAAGATATACCATACATTTAAGAAGAGTCATATGCTTTTTATTTACCTGTGCGTTACTAAGGAAAAGAAAAAGGATATGTCTAGGGATTCGGCTGATGGCGAGATCACGAACATTGGAGATTCGTCAGAATTTTCCCCACCGCTGAAGAAGCCGAAGGCAGATCCGAAGACGGAGCCAGTGGGGAAGGCTGAGGCAGATGCTGAGGGAAAGGCGGAGCCAGTGCGAGAGGTGGATGCAGAGGCAGGGGCGGAGTTACCACTAGGAAGACGGAGTTTCCGCCAAAAAGATTGGAATGATCCAGGAATATAAGAGACAGGCTGATATTTTCGTGGAACAAGAGGAAAAGAGCAAGGTGATAAGTGATAACCTTTGTTTGATTAATAATTAGGGTTCGTTTTAGATCCCCATGCCATGTGCTTTTCTATTAATCTCACTTTGGGTTATTCAATCTTAATTAGGGTTTCTATATGGACTTGGATGAATTTGACTACAAATTCGCTCCAGTCAAATTTGAATGGGGATTAAAGTTCGACGTCGAACTTAGCTAAGGACTTAATGGATCTTCTCATCAAGACAGCCATCGAGGCAAAAAACGAAGACTATGGGACACAACTTGAGTTTGTCGAGTACGTGAGTGCCAATGTAACAGCCGCCCAAGGTTTTTGTTTTTTACATAACATTGTGGGCCAAAGATCTCTCCTCGCCAAATCCAGAGCCTAAACTTTACCAAACATTAGTGCGCAAGTTCCGTGATGAGATGCATGTTCATGAGTTCAAGCTAAAGCCACCACAACAAGAATGATATATATCACCTTTTGTTTAACATCATCTTCTTCCTAGAATAAATTGTTGCTCTCCTAGAATTGTTGATTCTGTTTTTTTTTTTTTTTATAAATATTCTGTTTAACATCATCATCATCATCATCATCATCATCATCATCATCATCATAATTAACTTGTTTCTCTTCTAGAGTTGTTGATGCTGTTTTTTTTTTGTTCAAACAGTTGTTGATGCTGTTTATATTGTTACATTCGTTAGAATGGATAATCACTATTCATGTATTCATTATCAAGTCTTTGGATGCATTCTGGTGGATGACTTCAAGTGCTAAATCAACTCTATCTACAACATTTTTCTTCTTAAATAAGTTTATGTTCTGTCTTGTCATTAACTAAACGGGTTCAGACTTTGTAGTTTAAACGCTTCTGTTTTAACTTTTATTAAAAACCGCAATCATGATTGAAAATGTGAGTGACTGGTGAATTGTGAAATCCTGATACTAGTTTGTTTAAGTTGTATTAAAATAAACTACAATAATGATAGTAAATACGCAAAAAATGATTCTAAACCAAACTGAATCCAACATATATCCAACAAAAAGTTCAAAGTTCAAAAAAAAAATGTAAATATATACCAAGCACACACTAAATTTCAAATAAGTACACAAAATACTCAAAACTTTCAATGACACCGAAAGTATTATTTGTTATAACAAAAAAAGTTTTAATTTTAGTATTTGGCTTAATTCAGTTCAGCTTTTGTTAGAAAAAAATAATGCAGTATGCCATTCTTTTTTGTGTATCAGTTGTATTGTAAGTATTTGTTTTGACGGGAATTAGGCCAACACAAAATATTTGCATACCTCAAAGCAAAAAAGTACGCATATACCAATTTCAAAATAGGCATCAAACTCCTCATATGAGAGTTTTTTTTTTGTTGGCCCAACTTCCATTAAATGGAAAACCCAATAAAGCAATGGAACGATGGTAGATTAGTATATTACATAGTACCAACTATCATAATTTCTCGATTTGGTCTAGTGTTTATTTGTTGCTCAAAAAAAAAAGGTCCAGTGTTTATTTATATAGTATGGTTATACAATTTCTCTGTTATAAATCACACAGCAGCATGAGTGTGACAGCGTAGACCAATGAATAAAAGGTTTCTACAAAATGTCCGTTTTGCCCCTGCGAATTCTTCGTTCCCCCTCTCCCTAAACGATTTCTTCCATCTCAAAAGTAAAGCTTTCTTGGTCCACAAGCTTTCAGAATCCACCGATCTCTTTCTCACGAGCTCATTGCAAAGTTCAATTCTCAAACTCGGGTTCGCGAGCGACAATTTCACTGTGAATCGCCTCATAAATAGCTATGTCAAGCTCAGAGAAACCAACACTGCACGCAAGCTGTTCGATGAAATGCCTGAACCAAATGTCGTTTCATGGACTTCGGTTATTTCTGGGTTTAACGACACGGGTCAACCTCAAACTGCTCTGTCTGTGTTCCAGCAAATGCACGAAGACAGATCTGTAGCTCCCAATGAGTTCACGTACGCGAGCGTCTTTAAAGCCTGTTCTGCTTTGGCAGAATCAAGAATCGGGAAAAGCATTCACGCCCGTCTTGAGATGTCCGGAAGAAGAAGCAACGTTGTGGTGAGCTCCTCTCTTCTTGACATGTATGGGAAATGCAACGATGTGGAAACCGCTAGACGGGTTTTCGACTCAATGATTTGGTGTGGGAGAAATGTTGTTTCTTGGACATCGATGATCACTGCTTATGCGCAGAACGCTCGTGGACATGATGCGATTCAGTTGTTCAAAACATTCAACGCTGATACTTTGACTTTAGATAGACCGAATCAGTTTATGCTAGCTAGTGTTATTAGTGCTTGCTCTAGTTTAGGCAGGCTACAGTGGGGTAAAGTTGCTCACGGTGTAGTTACTCATGGTGGTTACGAAACAAACCATGTGGTTGCTACGTCGCTTCTTGATATGTACGCGAAATGTGGCTCTCTAAGCTGTGCAGAGAAGATCTTCTTGAGGATTTGCTGCCACTCTGTGATCTCGTACACATCTATGATCATGGCAAAGGCAAAGCATGGGTTTGGAGAAGCAGCGCTTCAGCTATTCGACGAGATGGTCGCGAAGAGAATAAGGCCTAACTATGTAACGTTACTCGGCGTGTTACACGCTTGTAGCCATTCGGGTTTAGTCAATGAAGGCCTAGGATACTTGAATTCAATGGTTGAGAAGCATGGTGTGGTTCCTGATCCGAGGCATTACACTTGTGTTGTTGACATGCTTGGAAGATTTGGCCGTGTTGATGAAGCTTACGCTCTGGCGAAAACTATAGAAGTTGGAGCGGAGCAAGGTGCGCTCTTGTGGGGAGCTCTTCTTTCAGCTGGTAGGTTGCATGGAAGAGTTGATATTGTCGGTGAGGCTAGCAAGCGGTTAATACAATCGAATCAGCAAGTGACAAGTGCGTATGTTGCATTGTCTAATGCTTATGCTGTAGCTGGAGGGTGGGAAGATTCAGAGTCTCTTCGTTTAGAGATGAAACGTGGTGGAAATGTGAAAGAACGAGCTTGTAGCTGGATTGAGATTAAGGACTCGGTTTATGCTTTTCATGCTGGGGATTTGTCGTGTGATGAGAGCGGTGAGGTTGTGAGGTTTATGAAGGATTTAGAGAAGAGAATGAAGGAAAGAGGACACAGGGGAAGTAGTAGTATGATCACAACAAGTTCATCGGTTTTTGTTGATGTTGATGAAGAAGCCAAAGAGGAAATTGTGAGTTTGCATTGTGAGAGGTTGGCTTTAGCCTTCGGATTGATACATTTGCCTGCAGGATCGACGATTAGGATTATGAACAACTTGAGGATGTGCAGAGATTGTCATGAGGCTTTCAAGCTGATCAGTGAGATTGTGGAGAGGGAAATTGTTGTTAGAGATGTGAATAGGTTTCATTGCTTTAAGGATGGATCTTGCACTTGCCGTGATTTTTGGTGAATTTCTTTTTAACATTTTTTTTAAAAATTGGTCGTTTGTTCTTTGAAACTTCAGAGGTTCACATTTAAGAGTTGGTGTAAAAGCAGGCGAAGAGGTATAATTTACAATTGTTCAAAGGAAAATAAAACATAATATGATTTGTGGAACTGAAGTAGCTATGATTCAAAGGACGGGCACCGGTTAGAGAAGATAACACCAACACATCCCCCAAAGGAATATAAAAGAAGAAGAGAATCATATAGTTAGCATCTTGCTCGGCTTTATATACAACTGAAGTGTGAAGTAGATACAGATACAATGAGCAATAGCAGGAAGCAAGTGACATTTAACATCAGCAGGATTCTTGTCTTTCCTCAGATGAAAAGGAAATCATCAGAAGTAGCTTGAGATTGCTACTTACTACTTTGTTGGGCTATCAGCATGGCACCACGCATCAATTATATGTAACAGAAACATGGTGTACAGAAAACCCATTAAGCTGCAGTAATGTTTTTATTTTAAGAACATGTGAGTTATACTTCTCATAGACTTTGAAGCACCAACCAAAATATTGATTGAACCAGAAGCTAAAAGTTGGTAGTTTTTTTCACCATTGTTAGCCTCAGTAACATGAAGAGATTTAATTGCGCTGGTTGTCTCTTCCTCGCTGGCACCACAGTGATTCATCTCATGCCTTGAAAATAATTAATATTTGATCTATTAGGCGCAAATTCGCTGGTCTCACAATTGGACAGACCGATTCATACTAGTTAAAATTTTGTACAAAATTTTCCATAAAATTATAGAAGGATTCTGCTTATATCTGCAACACGGTATTTGTTTACAGTATAACTAATCAACTTGATGTATAAAATACACTCAAATTGACTTCAGAAATAACATAACAAATTAACCTTTTTATAATGTTCTTAACTTTTCGTTTTCATAGACCCGATCAGATCCGTTACTGAGATACATATATGATATATACGGCTCTCTCATTTTTAACTCTTTTATGTGAAATCATTGGTTAATCCGAGGAGCTCATAAGTAGACTTTCCTTTCCAGTTGTGTTATTAAATCTTAAACATAAGATTTTAGAATAGTAGTATACAAGCTACCGTTAAAACATATTTGTTCATTGTGATAGCATCAGAAGATGTCCACATAAGTTGTATATAAATAGCATTATTTGGTTCAGCACATAACAAAACAAGAGTTCAGAAAGAAAAAAAATGTCTGCCCGAGAGAACGTAAGTCTCGAGTTCAAAATCATATGTGCTACTAACGTTAGCCATACAAATCTCACGGACAAGATGGACGTATACGCCGTCGTTTCAATTATCGGAGACGATTCTCAAACACAAGCTGCCAAAACACCCACTGACAACGATGGTGGTACTAATCCGACGTGGAATCACCCCGTTAAATTTTCCGTCAACGAGAAAGAAGCCCACGAAGGTCTATTGACGGTCAACGTCAAGCTATATAGCTATTGGCTTGAAGGGTCCGTTGACTTGGTAATTGGAGAAGTTAATAACTTAATATCTCGGTTAAAGAGCTTCTTGCCTCAAATCCGTTGTCACCGTTAACAAACGGTAACGGTGATAAAATGAAGTTGATGACTCTCCCTGTTGAAGTCAAAGGAGAAACCGAAGCAAAGCTGAGCCTCTCGTACCGGTTTAAACGGGAACTAGCTGGTAATACGTATCCTTCTCTGTCAGATTACTCGTCCTCGGATTCAGGAAGAACATGTCCGGACGTCCTTAAGCCGCAGCAGTTTCAAAACCCCATGACAAAACTGACACTAGAACTCGTGATCAAAATGGCAAAGGACATAAAAGACGTGAGCTGGATCCACGGGATGGACATTTACGCTTCAGTTACGGTCCGTGAAGGCAAATTAATTAAGCACAGGAGCGATACTTCTATCGCTTTCGGTGTCTACAAATATCCAATATGGGACCATGCCATTAGGTTCTCTCTAGACGAGTCATTAGCTCGAGGGGGCCGATTAACCCTTGTCGTGCAGTTGATTAACCACCGGACGATCCGGGGTGATAAGGACATGGGAGAGGTGGCAGTCCCGATTCTTGAGCTTTTAAGTTCTTATATGCCGTCGTCTACGTTAGTTAACGGAATGAAGATGGTGAACCGGGATGTGACTGGTCCGTCTGGAAAAGTCGGAACACTGAGTTTCACGTATAGGTTTCTTGATGAACAGGAAGCTACGATTCCCCCGGCTCCACCTCAGCCTACAACTCCTCCGACCCCACCAACCACAACACCCCAACCATTTATCATCTATATACCCATCCCACATCAGCCATTTGGTTCACCAAACCCAGTTCATGAAGCCTCGACTTTCGCGGCTGTTCATCTAGGAGTACATCCCGAGACAAGCAGTGGTATACTTCCAGCTTATATACAGCCGTCTTATCAGTCACACGGACACCAACAATTTCCACCTATGCCGCCACATTAGCCACAGCAGACAATGTGCAAAACCAACAGTGAAGCCACAAAAAAACAAAGAAGGAAAATTTGGAGCAGGAGACATAACTTCTCTAAAACTTTGGCTTTTGGCAAGTACTAACTTCATTTCTTTTTGTTGTCTGGTTTATTTTGTTCATGTTGTATTTGAATATCTCACATCGAGAAGTGGAGTGTTGAGTGTGAATAAGAGTGATATATAAAGTGTGTGATGCATGTTATAATTTGATAAATCAATTGTTGAATGCGGCCCGGGTTGGTTTTCCAATAGTTCAGGCCAAAATGGCAGCGATTTTACACGTTGTTGTTGCAATGGACGCCATCAATTGCACTGGGAAAGAGTTTGCACCGATTAAAGCATTGTAGAGAAGTTGATCATATCGTGGCCATAGTGCATAGTCTGGACTGGTGTGGTTTGACCATGGGTAGTAATTGTTGGTGATGGAGAAATGGTGGAGTTTCCAAGAAAACCATGAGGCTCCCTTTTAGAAGAGCACGAAGTTGTTGACTCAATCCAAGATAACTGAGATTCACGATTTTGGTGATATTCGACATTTTTTCCCCCTCAACATACAACTATTTAGACCCTTACTATCCCCTGTCGACTGGGTTCCCACTATCACACATTAAGACCAGTTCCTCAGACACACACAAAAACAAACACATTACAAGAAAGAGATTAAAATTTAAAGGATAAAATAAATAATAAAATATAAATATAAAAAGAAAACAAATGAAATGTAAAGAAGGCAATGTGATCATGCGGTCTTGGAATCAGAACTAACCGCTCTCATTTGGGCGATGCAAGCATGCTGGAATTTTGGATATCGGAACGTTATCTTTGTATGTGATAAATCTCTGTCCCTAAATACATAAATCAGGGAATTAATGCACCACGTTTCCAGCATCTGGTGGCAACAGTTGCACAATGGAAGTCGATATTTCACTCGGTTTCTTTCGTCCATGTTAAACGATCATGTAATATGTCTGCTGATTTTTTAGCTAAGAAATCAATCAGTACTCAAACAGAATGGAGTTTGTTCCATAATTGTTCTTCATTTCTGTACAACAGTTTACTAACAGATTATAATCAATAAAATTGTTTTGGTGGGAAAAAAAAGGAAGAAGAAGGCAATGTGATCATAACTGAATATATACGAATGAAGGAAACTTAGTTGGGCATGCCAAAAATGAAGGAATGTTAAAAACTTGTTTAATGAAGTTGTAAGCTAACAAAAAAAGATGAACAAAACATGAACTGAATAAGCAAAACTTTCTTACAAATTATAAGCAGGAAAAATATCAAATCCATTTATTGATAAATAACAAAATGAGAACATTTTATATTGCACTCATGAATATAAAAGGACGGCTGAATTAACAAAACAAAATAATTAAAGCACAGAGTATAGTTCTTGTATATCCGGTGGTGACCGAGTAAAGCTACTATAGTTGTGGTGGTGGCTGCGGATACGGATACGGTTGTGCCGGCATTGTTGGATATTGTTGGTAGCCATGTGGTTGATATGGCGTTGGCATATAAATTGGTACTAGACCGTTGCTTGGCCCAGCATTTCCACCTTGTTGAACAGGCACGTAACTCGGGGTCACCTGAACCGGATCTGACGATGCATGTGAGTGAGGCGAGATCGGTAGATACATATATGGTTGGGATGTTGTGGTTGATGGTGGTGGAACTGTCGAAAATTTAATTTGTTCCGTAAGAAACCTATACGTGAAGCTCACGACACCCTTTTTCCCATAAGGACCCGTCAAAGCGTGTGTCTCTAACTTCATACCGTTAACTTCACCATTTTTTAACGGAGTAGGTGGATTTGAAGCTAATAGCCGTTGAATCGGAAGTCTTACAAATCCGATCTCCTTATCACCAAGAAAAGGCCTGTGGCTCATCATTTCCACGAGGAGGATCAAACGCCCTTCTTGAGCTAACTTTTCATCGAGAGCAAACTTAACCCTATGATTCAACTTTGGGTTTGTGTCGGCGGCGAAATCGACAGGGGTGTTGATCCTGTCCTTCACCTTCCTGTCCTTAAGGATAGCAACGGATGCGTATACATCCATCGCTGAAAAGGCGTTGACATCTCTGATGTCCTTGGCGTGTTTGATCACGACCTCTAGGACCATTTTTGTTGTGCCCGTTTGAATTCGAGGCGAATATACAACCAGCTGATGACCTGGATCCGGGTTTGGATAAACCGGTTGACCAATCGATGGGGAATGATCCTGAGGCTCTGGATGGTATGGACCCTCAACCGGTGCTGGTTTAAACCGGTACAAGAGGCTCAACCTTGCGTTGGTACATCCTCCATCTGTGAGTTTGATAGGGCAAGCCAACGACTTCATTTTATCAACGTTACCGTTTGCAAACGGGTTTGTGGTGAAAAGCTCCTGAACGGAGACGTTGACTTCTCCTAAATATAGGTCATCCCTCCCTTCGAGCCAATAGCTAAATAACTCGACCTTGAGGGTCAATAGGCCTTCACGGGTTGCTTCTTCGCTGAACAAAAACTTGATGGTGTGATTCCATGTCGGATTGTAACAACCGTCGTAGTCAATGGGGGTTTTGGCCACTTGATTCTTTTGAGTAGTGTCGCCGTTGATTGAAACGACGGCGTATACGTCCATCTTGTCTGCGGCATCAACATGGCTTAGGTCACTGGCTGATACAATTTTAAGCTCAAGTGTTGGGCTCTCTACGGCTCTTTGTAACTGCAAGGAAGCCATATTTAGAAAGTCTTGTCTTGTACTCTCTTGAAATTGTAAAATAAGAAAAGATATATATACAAGTTTGCGTGAGGACACTTTTAATTATAATGTTAGAACAGTTATAGAAGGATGACATGGGTGTCATATCTGGAGTCAACGGTAGTTATATATACTTCAAATTGTAGAAAAAAAACAAACCGTCCATGTGGTAGGGTACATATATTATTATCACGCGGAAATTTTCGCCATATGTACAAAACAAGAGTTTGTTTTGGGTAAAACCAACTCACTCCCACCACTAACTAACGGTACCTGGATAAAACAAAGCTAACTCTTGCAACAGCTCAACAAAAGTGTCAAAAACATATATGTGCCACAATCTCATATATATATATATATATCTCAAATTTGGTCATATTGAAGACGATAGAAAATTACTACGAACAAAATATATGGAAGTTTATCACAGTGATAAAAGATATTGAACACTACTACTTATATTAAAACAATACAAATATCTTTGTTTTGTAAAAATTATAGGTAATCAGATTTGTAACCACTTAAACGATTAATTCATATTTACGTAATCTATAGTTCTACAAAAAAAAAAAAAACTAAAAGTTTGTATTGTATCTCTATATTTGGCAAACATTAAAAGTACATGTATATATATATTAAAATAATATATATATATATTAAATGATGGTCTCTATTTTTTTATTAACCTATATTAAATGATAGTCAAATCCTCTATTCAGACAATTTCAAAAATACATGTATTAAAAGGAGCTACCCCGTAAATCCATGTGGCTATTTTTTATTTATAAATTTATTTATAACGTTGATATTATCGTAAACATTTTAAATATATGATTTACGTTTTAATGTTATATACCATGCAATTCTAGAATTTTATTGTTTAGTTTTCTTATTCGACGTTATTAATATATAATAATTATTTATACATTTTACTTTGTTTTTATTACATACTAATATATTTTTTAAAAATTTGGTATGATAAATTCAAAATTTAAAAATAATCAAATAGATAATCCACTTCAAAATATTTTGTTGTTATATTTCTCTAGCTTCATACAATAAATTTTTTAAATTTATATAGTTATACTATAAAAACAATACTTGATTAGGACAATTTATATTTCCATGATGTGTTTAAAATTATACTTTAGCATCTATCATTTTAGTATATTACAAAATTATAAGTAAATACATTGTTCTGTTTAAATAAATTAGCCTTACTATTTTAGTAAACTCTATATATATTAGCATCTAAAATTTTATGGATATATAATATTTTGGATTTTATGGTATTAAGTTTCTAATTTTTTTGTTATTAAATTAAGATTTCAAAAGATTATACTACTTTTGATTTTTAGAACATAATGTTTTTCGTGTTGCATTTCAAAATCATACTTTATCATCTATGATTTTATATTTTAAAAATTTGGAATATTATTATTTTGAGTTTGAAACATTTTTTTCAAAATTGTATATTTGGTCAGGAGATATTTAGAAAATTATACTACTATTTTTTAGTTTGGAAGATTATATGAATTTTGAATTTTTTTTGTTAATAAATTAATGCATTATTTATTAAAAATATTTAAATTTTTGTAAGATTTTTTTATTTTTCACAATGGATTTGTTATAGTTAAAATAATTATTAAATTTATAGTTGATTTTATTTGTCATTAATACCTTTAATGAATTACTAAAATTTTCTAGAAATGTTATACATTTGAGTTATTAATATAAATAATTAAATCTGTCATAATAAATAATTAATGCTATAGTCACATTATGACTTTTGTACAGTATATTATTTAGTGACTCTATTTTAATAGAATAGATGTATATATTTTAATCAAGAAAAAGAAGACAATTTCAAAGAAATTGAGTTTAAAAAAAAAGAGTGGTGTTCCACTAGCACAATTTATACATTACATAAGAAGGCAAGTAACAGGTGAACAGAAGGGAAGAGAGAGATTAAAAATACATGGACATAGTTCGGATCAACAATGTATAAGACTTGGTATTTTGGATATTCTATATAAGAAACGAGAACTACTTTATTTTTCTTGATGGATATTCGTTATTGAGAGTATTAACATAAGGTTTATCTATAGAGAGTATTAACATAAGATAATGACTACTTATGTTTAAGTATTATGTTATGTTAATACTCTCTATAGATAAACCTTATCTATACTAATAATTGAATGATGCAGAAGAATGAAAAAGTTTTACGTTACAAAGGACCTTGAATTAGAATTTAGAAAGTAACTATTGTAAATTAAAAATCTGTTTATCAAAAGAAAAACTTAAAAATCAAGCTGAAAGACATTAGTTGAACCATTTATCTTGATGGTGTGTTGTCGCATGACGGCCTTGAGTGGAGGGGTGTGGCGTAAGAAACCACATTTAAAGGAGGGTACTTGCGAGTTTGGGGTTGTCTTGACGGAAAGAGGAAGCTCGTTTCTAAATAACTGATCAATTTTGTGCAGTGTACCAATTGTTAGTAGCACTGCCTTTTATTACGCTCGATCTGCCTTAGAGTACATCATGATGATTGGTTCATGTCTTTTTATGTGACAGCTACAACACTTTGTGGGATTGCAAGACGCTTTGCCTCAACAAAATTTCAATATTTAAGGAACAAAACAATATATTTTTTTATGTTTATTTATCTTACACAGAAATCAGAAACAAATATGTAGAAGTGAAGCATTAAGATGTATCAAAACATTTATGTGTTGAAAGAGTCCACATATACATAACTATATATTATAAAACGCTATCAACTTATATAATGAAAATATTATCTTAGCAAACATAATTGCAATATAATATTATATACTAAGTAATTCAACTCAAAATATGCATCTAACCCTAAAATTAAAAATTTAGATCTTTGCCTTCATTCTGATTTTCATGAGCTCCATCATAATTAATTTTTGTAATATTCATTAATATATAACAAAACTGAAAATATCATTAATATTTTTTGCTTTTGAAATAGAAAACAGATTTTAACAAAGCTTCCATTATCTTGTACAAAGCTATATAAATATTATGATAGCAACAGCAGATGTTGAAAATAATTTATTTATGTTTTGGACAATGTTAAAAAAATAATTAATACTTGGAACTTATGTTAAAAAAAAAGTGAATGGGTCTTTGATCAAAAAGAAAAGTGAATGGGTCTAAACGGGTCAACACTTTCACTCAAAAATAAACGGGCGAACACATACCTGACTACAACAATTCACACGGCCTCTCGAGTAAAAATAAAGGAAAAAAAAGAAACGAAATTTGAAATCGCAACAACTGAACATTCAATGCAATGGACTGGTCATTAGTATGATTTATAACTTATGAAAAGAACCAGACCCCTCAAGGCTCAAGCTTAAACTTCGTATAGGTTTACTTCGTCAGACATTATTTCACTCAGTATAGCTCCTCCTATTACTCGTCCGAATGCCGCCCCTAGTCCTAGGGCTGCGACACTCCCTCCTTGTGGCTTCACTTGTGGCCGTACTCCTTGCCCTTGCGCCTGTGATTGTGTCGGTCGCTGTGCTAGTGGTTGCTGCGGTTGAGGCTGCTGCTGAATCTGAGGTTGTGGTTGTGGTTGAGTGTGCAACTTTTGTGGTGGTAATTGCACTTGCGGTTGTGGTTGCATCTGCAGTTGCGAGTGTGAATATTGTTGGTATTCATGTGGCTGATATGAGGGCGGCATATAAATTGGTACTTGTTTTTTTTTTTGAAGAATGTTAAATTTATTCAAACAAAAAAGGCCTTTTTACAAACTAATGCAGCTTGATTCTAGAGTTTTTGTTTTGTGAAAACCATAAAAATAAAGCTTAATTCTATGCCCGTGAATCAAACCAATTTGCCATTGCTTGGGTTAGATACTTCCCTCCTTTTCCACGCAATGAGCTTATTCTGTTTCTGACCTGCTTGTCTACAAACTTGATGATGTTCCTTAGATCTTGATGAGGTGATCCATGTCTTCGTCCATTTCTTTCAATCCAAATTGTGTGAACAAGAGCTTGAAAGACATATCTCAGCAAAAATTGGTTTGTAGTCGACAGTACGTTTGCAGATACTAGTTCTAGTACCCTACTCCACTCATAAGTGTATCTCGGACCCAACAGTTTCTTCGTCAAATTCCTCCATATCTCTTCAGAGTAATGACAACCAAAGAAGAGGTGATCTCGTGTTTCCACTGCAGAGTTGCAGAAGACGCACAAAGCATTTGCCTGTGCATTCCATTGGAGTAGCCTGTCTCCCGTAGCCAAGCGATTGTGTGCTGCAATCCAACCAAGAACAGAATACTTGGGAGTTGCCCCTGAGAACCACACTCCTTTGTACCATGAGATAGTTGGGTGCTGCATACGTGTGAGATGCCAAGTCTGGTTTGTATGGAACTCTGGTTTATAAATATCCCCATTACCTCTCCAAAGTTTCACATCGTCTTCATCAAGAAGGCCCTGTGTCCTCAGTTTCCTTATCTCTATATCAATAGCGATCAGGTGTTCAGAACGGTGACGACGGCTACGATAGTGCTGGACTACGTACTCTACTGTTGCATTGAGGCCTATACCGAGAGCTACACATCCTCCTGCACCGGTGATGTCGAAGATTCTCCCTAATGGAGACCAATCATCAAACCAAAAAGAAGTAGACACTCCACTTCGAATTTCCACCTTTGTGAAAGATCTAGCTAGCTCACGATATTTCAATAATTTTTTCCACATCCAGGAGCCAAGCGAACTCGTTTCCTTAACACTCCAGAATGATCCTTTACGTATCAAGTACCTTTTAATCCACCTAACCCACAGCGTAGTCTGAGACAGTATGCGCCATATGAGTTTAAGACAACACACACGGTTCGTTTCAGTGAGCGATCTCAGCCCTAACCCTCCCTCCTCCTTAGGCTTGCAGACATTTTCCCATGAGATTTTCGCTTTCTTTGAGCTCATAGCTGGGCCCGACCATAAGAAAGCTGAGCAGAGCTGGTCAATCTCCTTAATACATTGTTTCGGTAATCTATAGACTGACATCCAGAAGTTGGTGAGACTATATATTACTGACCCAATGAGTTGTAGACGTCCCGCAAAAGAGAGTTGTCTAGCAGTCCATGTTGTTATGCGCTTCTTGATCCTCTCTATCAACGGAGAGTAGTCTGTTGAGTTCATACGCTTCGTGAGCAGTGGAAGCCCAAGATATCTGACTGGTAGTGTGCCCACCTCGAACGGGAACTGAGCAAGAATATCTTCCCTCTCATCGCAGACCCCTGCTAGAAATAAAGTAGACTTCTCCAAGCTTATATTTAACCCTGACATAGATGCAAATTCTTTAAAAACCTGTAAGATCCCTTCCACAGAACGTTTGCTCCCATCCGCAAATACCAAGAGATCATCAGCAAAACAGAGATGTGTTAGCTGAATGTCTTGACAGTAAGGATGATAGACAATTCTCTTCTCTACTGCCGCTTTGTTTATTAACTTAGATAGAACTTGCATACATATGACGAAAAGATATGGAGATAGCGAACAGCCTTGGCGAAGACCGCGAGAGCTGTTAAAATATCCTGCTAGTTCCCCATTAACCTGAACTGAGAATGAGGCCAACTCTATGCACTTCTTCACCCATATCACAAATTTTTCTGGAAGCTTGATGGCTGAGAGGATCGACAATAAGAAAGGCCATTGAACCGAATCAAACGCTTTCGATATGTCAATTTTAACAGCGCATCTAGAGGATATATTTGTCTTGTGATAGCATTTCACCAGCTCTGAAGCTAATAGAACGTTCTCCATGAGAAGCCGATCTTTGACAAAGGCTGATTGGTTTGGAGATATGAATTTTGGAAGGATCTTTTTCAACCTGTTGGCCAAGATTTTTTTAAATTGGTACTTGGCCGTTACTTGGCCCAACATTTACCCCTGGGTGAACAGCCATGTTACCCGAAGCTCCATGAACCGGGTTCGCTGATCCATAGTGATGATGTGGGACTGGTACATACATAATAAAAGGTTGGGGTGTTGTGCCTGGCACAATCGGAATTGTAACTTGCTCCTCAAGAAACCTATATGTGAAGCTTAGGGTTCCTTCCCCGTACACACCTCCTACCTTGTGCTTAACCAACTTCATATTGTTAATACCAACGTTAGTAGATGGCGACGGCGGATTAGAACCAATAAGTTCTTGAATCTGGACACTGACTTTTCCAATATGTTTATCCCCCATCACTGGTCGGTGGCTCATCAACTCCACGACGAGGCTCAAACGGCCTTCCCGAGCTAATGTTTCCTCGCCCAGGGAAAACTTAACGGCGTGATTCCAAGTTGGAAATTTAAAGCCGGAATAAGCGATAGGGGTTTTGGTCTTATGCTTTGTTGTCTTGCCCTCACAGATCATAACGGAAGCATATACGTCCATGTCATCGAACACGTTGACGTTTCTGATGTTGTTGGCGGATTTGATCACGAGCTCTATGGTTAGCTCTGTCACGGTGGTTTGAGTCTGACACTGAGGGGTATATATGACGGGCTGGCCCAATCTTGCTGGATCTGGGTTTGTGAAACTGGGTTGAACAAAAGGTGGTAAATAAACCGGTTCTGGCGGTGTAGGATACAGATCATGAACCGGGGCAGGTTTGAAACGGTACGAGAGGCTTAGTTTTCCATTTGGTTTTGTTTCTCCAATGAATTTGATAGGATAAGTCACCGGCTTCATTTTTCTAACGTCACCGTTAGAAAAAGGTGGAGGCGGATTTGAAGCAAGAAGCTCTTGAACCGAAACGTTGACTTCTCCTAAATAAACGTCATTCTCATCTTCGAGCCAATAGCTATACAACTCCACCTTGATATTCAGTAGGCCTTCGTTGGCTTCTCTCTCCTCGAAGGAGAATTTGACGGTGTGATTCCACGTCGGATTTGAACCACCGTCGTAGTCAATGGGCGTTTTGGCCGAACGTTTCTTTTGAGTAGCGCTGCCGTTAATCGAAATGACAGCGTATACGTCAATCTTGTCTGTTGCATCGATATGCTCGACACTGGCTGATGTGATTTTGAGCTCAAGAGTTGGGTTCTCTGTGGCGCTATCCAATCGTGAGGAAGACATGTTCAAGATAGTCTTTGTTGCTCTGTCTTGGCAAATGTAAAGTAGCCAAATATATATAAATGTTGTATACAAACACGAAGCAAACTCAAAGAAAAAAGAAGAATATTTAGAGAAAAAAACTCAATTAACTCGAATATTTGTTTTAATATTTGTATATTGATTATGTAAATGATAATTTACAATATTTCAGATTCATATTTATACAGTTTTACAACAACTTATATTTTCTTTTTTCTTAAAAACATAGTATGAGATAAAAGACAATTTTCTTAATTTTAAAATATATCATATCATATGTGTTATTTTACTGGTTCGTCAAGATTTAAGTCATTTTTTTATAATTCGCAACAAATTACTTTCAGACATCTTCTGATCTTGTAATATGGATGTCATTTCTTGAGTCAACGTTAGTTCAATATACATCAACTTGGCTAGTGATAATATAAATCAAAGTCATATTACATAATCTACTAATATTATAATACACATTAATATTCTTGTCAAATATTTTTGTATTATATGAAAAAATAGACTTTGGTTGGGTAAAAATAGTTCTCTCCCACCACTTATTAACTGATGTGATCTTGAGCTCTAGGGTTGGTTCTCTACGGCTTTTTCCAATCTGCGGGAAGACATTTTCAACATCTACAAGATTATAGAACGATAATATGGATGTCATTTTTTGAGTCAACGTTAGTTAAAAATACATCAAGTTGGCTAGTTACAAAAAAAAATGTTGGCTAGTTACATTGTAAACTAATGCCATATTTAGAGTACATATCATATTAGATTACACATTAAAATTTTTGTCAAATACTTATGTAACCATATAAAAAAGGTAGATGTAGATAAAAAAATAAAAGCAGACTTTAGTTGGTAAAATTAGTCCTCTCCCACCACTCGCTAACGATAACGGGAATTATTGAGAATAAGTTTTAGAGACAATTCCAAACCTATTATGAATAGATGTTGATCAAAAAATAAAAGTGGACTTTACTTGGTAAAATTAGTCCACCACTCACTTACGGTAACGGGAATTATTGAGAATAAGTGTTAGAGATAATTCCAAATCTATTATGAACAGAATAACTTTTGGGGTGTAAATTTTGGTTTAGAAATTTGGGAGCAATAAGTCACAGAACACAAGTCAATTAGAAAGTAAAAGATATCTTCAAGTAGGGGATCTAGTTGACCAGTGAGTGCAGACTCAGACGAAGAGAAAGACACTATCAAATCTACATGGTTGCCTATGTTAATTTCAGTGTGGCTCAAGACTTATTCAAAAGAATAATATAATGTTTTAATTCATAATAGTCAATTCTACCAAAGTGAGCAAAAGTGAAATTAACTAGAGTAAAGAGTGATGGTAAACATGATTTGAAGCTATAGAAATAAGTGCATGATAGAAGACAAAAATATCAGATTCTCTACACACATTTACTAATGATTTATTTCTTTCTTTCTCTTTCGTCCTATATATAATAGATTTCTAGTTATGATTGATATTTTGTGCTGTGGTGGTGATGTTTTGATCAGGAGTTGTTTGTATCGCATACTTAAACAGAGAGCATTGAGGTTTGATTGGCTTACGAGTCACTATCTCCTTAATGGGGGCAAATGATGTGGTAGCTCGACTGTAACATCTTTTTTGCTATTCAGTGGTACAATTTTCATTCTTTCAACACACCATTCTGTTATTCTTATTTTGCTCTTTTTGATCTGCCAGAAGAGTCAATATACTTAATTTTAAGGTTCAAATATTTTATAGGTCTTTTGGTAACTTGTGAGTTTAACAGAGCTAAACAGCTTAATTACGTTAATTAACAGATACAAAACAACTTAACAAGATTTTCAATTGAGTCATATTGACATGCTCTTGTTAATCATCTTAACCATCTAGACTAATAAATATATTATTTCCTCGTTTAGTTTGATATCATTCCACAAACGAATATAAAATGGAAATTGTCTATTTATTGGCTAATAACGTTTTTTGGTTGTCACTAATGAAGTAATGACACTGCTGAAACAAGAAGATCAGCTTTCGCCAACCTCTCATCATTCTTCGTATACTGCGGCGGCCCTTGGTATCCATATCCAGTCGGTGGCGGCGGCTGCGACATGTAAGGATACGGTCCATAACCGTGCTGACTCGGTGGAGCCCACGATGTTGGTCCCTGTTGGTGAACCAAACCGGAAATAACGGCTGCCCCATTGAACCGGTACGAGAATGTCAAAGAACCTTTCATTCTCTCAGACGGAGTTCTCACCTGATACGTCACAAACGTCATCCCATGGCCGTTACAATTACCGTTAGATGACGGCAAGAGGTAAACTATCGGGACCTCGACCTTACCAATAGCTTTATCGCCTAGTAGTCGACTGGAGAACAATCCCACGACGAGTGTTAAACGACCTTCTCTGGCTAATCTCTCGTTGACGGCAAACTTGACGGCGTGATTCCAGTTAGGGTTAGATCCACCGTAGCGATCTACCGCGGTTTTCACTTTCTTTGTCTTTTTGTCGCCCAAAAGGGTTATGACGGCGTAAACGTTCATCTTTGTGATGTGGTTGACGTACTCAAGGTCACTTGCTGAGTTGATATTAAGCTCTAAGGTAAGATCCGTCATGGCTTCCACGGGGACGCAGTGTAACGTAAAGATACGTTTATAAACGTTATCAGAAAGAAAATAAAATAAAAACTTTTACCAAAAAAAATTAAAATAAAAACACGCTTAATTATAACATAGATGTAGAGGAAAGCTTTGATGTTCTTTCGAAGCTTTCATGAGAGTTCAATTTATAGAGACGTTTGCACTGAGATTTTCGTTAGGTGATAGGAAACGTGTTTGAGCGAACGTTAGAATAAATGAGACGCGTAAACTTTTACTGGAAAAAGAGGAAGAAAATAATAAGTAGAACGGGAAAATAATTTATTTCTTTGTATAACTTAAGTACAAAATCTAATGCATTTGTGTAAATTAGATTAAAATAGATTTGGATGCATGTACCTACAATGAATGCACTTGCATTCATACCAAAAAATTGATTTCCTCCTTTTTTATATGATGTTTTTAGAATATATTTTTTCAGTTTTTATGATATTTTGAAATTTTTTATGTAAGATTACAAAAATAATTGATTAAAATATTAAAAGTTAATATGTGGTTTCTTGTCTTATTTGTTCTAAATAGAAATGATTAGTTGTTTTTAGTCATTTTTTTGTTGTAATTAAGTGTTTTTGATAAAAATAATTTTTTCTTTCTATTTGTATTTGTCCTAAAACATCATATAAAAAGAAACAGATGAAATAATATAAAGTGTACTAAACAGGTGTGCTTACTTTTCATCTAAGTTTTCATTAGAATAACAGAGCCTTGCAACATCCCAACCATAGATAATGAAGCGGACAGAACACTGATATATCCCATTCCCCCGAAACACCAATCCAACATTAGGTTCTAATACAACATCATATTACAATTGAACTTAATATCTCAACTGAAACAGTCGAGAATCAGTCGAGTAGCATGGAATAGAAACACAGGCCACCTAGGAAACTCACAAAACCCAAGTCGACCGATTGAATCTATTTCCCCTGCACAAGATGTAATAACGCGAACGAACCAAACCAGAATTCAACGTCACTAAAGTACCATCTTGCGTGATTTCTAAAATTATCTCATCATTGCATATATAAGATTTACGGCCTTATACAGAACTTAACAAATAGATACAAAACACCAAATTTACATAAAATTCGAAATTTTAGTTTTAAAAAAGAAGTGAAATCCAACGCGTAAGATGACAAAGTTTCTAGAGTCGGCCGCAGTCGTATTAAGTATGACTTAAAACAATAAGTAAAGCACAGAACCTCACACTTTATAAAGTGTCCATCAAGTTTCTAGAGTCGACCGCAATCGTATTTAGTATGACGAATCTGATCTCGCCCAAACAACAGCACCAACAACACAATAAACATAAGCCTGACGACCATTGACTGCGTTTGTAGCGACCGTCCCGTCAAATACGTCTGCGTCGAGAGCCCCACTAGTCTCATCCTACGTTCATTCACGTACTCATCAATAGCTTCTCCAATGCTTTTCACCGAACAATCCTTTAACAAGTCTCCATGGTCCGGACCCAATTTCCTAGCTAGACATCTAGCAAGAACAACCGCATCCTCTAGCGCAGCCGAGCCGCCTTGTCCGAGGAATGGACCCATCACGTGCATTGCATCGCCAGCGACAGTCACGGTCCCACGTCGAAATTTCCCGAACAAGATTTCCAATGGCGAACGGTACCTTAAGTGTGTCAACGTTAATGATTCTACATCGCATATTTTCACCATTTCTTTCCAGTCTTCAGATAGCTTATCGACCCATTTTAGAGTCACCTTCGCAATCGACTCTTGATCCTTACCGTTGTGTTGACTGTCTTGCATATGTACTACAAACCAAAAGACGTGGTTATGGTTCAAAGGAAGTCTTCCGACTAAGACGTTTCCTGTTTTCATCCTTAGAAGCTCATGTGGAAATCCGTGGCCGTTTGGGTAATCAGTGAACCCTCTCACCGCACGACAAGCAAACGCCTTTTTCGGGCCTAACCTCAGATAGTCACTGACGATAGAATTCGCACCATCGCATCCAATCAAGACCTATGAGAGAAGCAAACATGTATCATTAAACCCACAATCTTAAATATCTAAAGCAAACCTTTTTTGTTGTAAACTTTACGGAAGGTTCTTGTTCAGCTTGGCTTTGGCATGGGCATTTCCAAAAGTTCTTAATAATACTATAATCAAATTTCAGCTTTGGCTTTGGCATTGTGTTTGAAACAATGAAGACCGAAAATGAGAATCATGATTGATACGTTACCTTGGCTTTGATCGTATTTCCATTGGATAAATGAACGATCGGAAACAACGAAGTTTCGTCCTCTTCAATCGAAACAATTTGGGAATTGAACCGGATGGTTCCATCAGGGAGAGCATCGGCTAAGGCCTCAACAAGATCGTTCCTTCTAAGACAACGAGCTTCGTCTCTGTTTGATTGCAATTAGTAAAAGTTTAGAATCAATAACAATTTTCAACAAACTATGTATATAATTGAATTAACAACATACTTGATGTTTAAAACGAATTCGCGTTTTTTCTTTCCATCCTCAATCAACATGGTCCGTGCTCTGTCCAAGAAACATCCAAGAATTTATTATAACATGTTCTAAAGCAAAGCTATGATCACTAATAATATTATAAGCAAAACAAAAGAATAAAGGGATTAAAGTAGAGAAATCTGACTTGTGAATAAGATTAGAAGTGAGACGAAGACGATCAGAGACGCCAAGCTGATCAAGAGCTCTCCAACCATTAGTAAGAGTTCCAATTCCAGCTCCTTCCGACCTCACTTTCTCGGCTCTCTCCAACACAACACTCTTTATTCCTTTCCTATGAAGAGCAAGGGAAGTGGCTAAACCAGCGATGCCGCCGCCGACGATAACTATTCCGATTTCTTCCATTTTTATTTCTAATTTAAAGCTGAGATATTCAGATCTGGAGTTTAGTTTTGGTACTTGTTATAACTTGTCTGAATGTTTATGTATAGTGATTTGTTTATATAGTACATACTAAACTAAAGAGAAAGAAGCAGCGAAGACTTTTCGTTAAAACAATTAATTACTTGGGAGACAATCATCAAGTCACGCTCGATTGTCTTTGGAGAGTCAAACATGTGCTACGTTTATGTAAGTTAGTTGACGCAAGCGATGACGCCACCTAGATTAAATCATATAATAAAGTAGACTAGTTGTCCATAAATTATAAATATGTCTAATAAATATGGTCTACTTGTTGTATAGTGACTGTGAGTCCATACTTATCCTCTTCTATTTTACCAAAAAAAAAAAATACTAAAGCTTATAGTTTTAAATTTTCCCTAGAATACTATCCTCCTCCTTAAACGTAAGTGGTTTTTTATTTGCATAAGTAAAATCTAATATTAATTTAAAAAAATCAGTGTTTTTAGAGTTAAAATAATAACTATAATAAGAAAGGTATCATTGCTAATATACAGTAAAAACTCTATAAACTAATAATGTTGGGAACTATGGTATTTTATTAGTTAATGAAATTATTAATTTATAATATTTTTCTTCTTTATATTTTTTTATTTTAAAATATATTTTCGTAAAAAAGAAAATATTTAATTTAATATATCAATTAAAATTTTATAAACTTGAATTTAATATGTTTATTATATTATTTATTGTATTTGAGATATATATCACAAAATTTCGATGAATTTTAAACATAACTTTACTAAATATTACCAAGATATTTTAAAGGTTAAAAATAGAGATAAAGTATATTTTGAATATAAAAAATAATACCATATTATAAATATAAATTATTCATTTTTTGATTTAGTGATGCATATGTAGCGGAAGAAGAAGTGGAGAATATGAAATACCTAAAAGCTGTGGTGAAAGAAGTCCTTCGACTACATCCTCCAGGCCCTTTGTTAATTCCTAGACAACTTAGTGAAAATGTCAAACTAAAAGGATATGACATTGGCTCTGGCACAAAGGTAAACATCTAAACGACTAAACAAAGCAAACCATTTCTTATAGAGAAAAATATACATTGTAACTACGTGGTTGAGCAGGTAATCATCAATGCTTGGGCTATCCACCAAGACACCGCTACATGGGGACCAGATGCAGAAGAGTTTAAGCCAGAGAGACATTTGGATTTACCTTTGGACTTTACAGGACAAGATTTCAAATTCATTCCATTCGGATCAGGAAGAAGGCTATGTCCTGGAATAGGATTTGCAACGGCGTTAATTGAAGTGACCTTGGCCAACCTTGTGAACCGGTTTAATTGGAGAGTCGAGAGTAGACCTCTTGGAGATGATGATCAATATTATCTAGCTGAAACAACCGGTATCGAAGTTTGCCGCAAGTTTCCTTTATTGCCTTTCCGTCTTCAACTTTATCTACTACCGGTTAGGGTGCAACTATTATCATTGTCTCGGCTGAAGCCATTAAGCTGACTTTTTCCTTATTTAAAAAAACTGTCTTTTGTTATTGTTGTGGTCATCTTTTTTGAATAACATCATGAGATATCATCATGTTACATTTTGGGATAATATCATGATCAAACCCCCAGCACTTTTCTTTTGTCACGCACCAACAACATATGAGAAACGTGACTTTTTTCGAATTACGGGCAACTGTTTCAACAGTTCAACTCTTAAGCTAATTGAATTGATCGTAAACTCAACAGTTCAGATTTCAAAGTGATACGGATTCAAACACAACGAAAGGATGATGTAAGTCATTCATGCTCTCTACTGCCCAAAGTATAAACTCAGCAATTCAGATTCCAAAGCAGGATTTATACGCGAGCAAGAGCGTCGACTGTGAGCCATAGCACTTCCTTGATAGTAAAAAAAAACGTGTTAGCTGGAAGGCAACTAGTCAACGTAGAAGGCAGATGAAATGGATCATTTCAATCGATATATGATTATGTGCATTATTACATGCACAGTAAACACTTTCCGACCAGTGACAGAGTATTTCGAATATTAGAAACGAGTCTTGGTAAATGTCTGGTCAAACGCAAACAAAATAACTTATATGCCTAATATCCACTCTTTGTGGCCATCAATCTGGGCTTTCTTGTATGCCCAATATCATATTTGTCTAGTGCCGACTCACTACCAGTTCCATGGGAAAGAGCATTCTGTTTGCATATATTTAAATATGGGCTATGTGCAAAGTTGCAAACTGCTCTTTTTAACCAAGTATAACTGTAGAAGGTTTATATTTATAAATATGAAATTACAGTAGAACCTCTATAAATTAATACTCGATAAATTAATATACACTAAAAATTTCTATAAATTAATATAATTTTATAATTTCAAATTGAGTTTTTGGTTCAATTAGTATCTCGATAAATTATATCTCTATAAATTAATAAAAAAATATAATTTTGGTGTAGTCCCAACATTACTAATTTATAGAGGTTTCACTGTATATTTTTCATACAAAATATTAAAAACTTAGGACCTTCAACACATAAAGAAAATTTAATAAAATTTGTGGACCCTGTGTATGCTTGTAAACACTACACCGAAATACTCTTTTCACGTGTGTGTAGCTTATACGCGTTAGACTCCCAAGTGAGGATAGACGTTAGATATAAAACCAAAAATCAGAACATATACTGTATGTTTTTCAAGATCCTTTGGGGACCATAGCTCATCTATTTTCGAATGCTCCTTCTGGCTTCTAGGGTGGAGTATGGAGGGAAAGAAATCTGAGCAAGCATAGGAAAAAAAAAACACATTTTATACCTCAAAGTCTAAATACTGGGAAAATATACCGTATGGTCCGTACCAATGTTATATAAAATACAAAGATATAGAATGATCATGACGAATAGATCTTTCAACAATCTCTAATCTAATTAAATTCTTTTGGTCATATTCAATTCAATTATAAAAAAAAAGTACAATGGACTCTGCAATGTTTGTTCGCGAGAAAAGATTTTCTCTTGAGGTCTCGGAAAAACTTTATTCAGGTTTTCAGTGTCTTCATTTTATAAGTCAGGGGCTCGAATGTTAATACCTATTATTAAAGGACCAAACTATAAATCAGAAAAAACTCATCGGCCGCATTAGGTTTGGTACTTAAAATCCCTAAAACCCTACAAAAAAAAAAAGAACACAAATCTCAGACAAAACAGAAGCGCTTCCTTGTCCTAACCACCATCACATCCCTCTCCCCAAAAGATGAGGCCTTTAGACGAGACCGAGACGACCGTCGTCTTCGAGAAGATCTTCAAATTCGTGGGCAACAACCTCAAGAACATCGTCGAGAACCCCTCCCACGAAGGACCCGAATCAGAGCCCGGCCGCTACTGCTTCCGCCTCCAGAAGAGCAGAGTCTACTACGTGAGCGAGTCCCTCGTGAAGCGAGCCACCAACATCTCCCGCAAGAGCCTGGTCTCGCTCGGAACCTGCATCGGGAAGTACACCCACGCGGGGAGCTTCCACCTGACGATCATGTCGCTCAACCTCCTGGCGGCGAACGCGAAGCACAAGGTGTGGCTGAAACCCACCTCGGAGATGTCGTTTCTGTACGGGAACCATGTCTTGAAAGGAGGGTTGGGGAGGATTACTGATAGCATTGTGCCTGGGGATGGAGTTGTCGTGTTCTCGATGTCTGATGTTCCGTTGGGGTTTGGTATCGCGGCGAAGAGTACGCAGGATTGTAGGAAGTTGGATCCGAATGGTATCGTTGTGCTTCATCAGGCTGATATTGGAGAGTATTTGAGGGATGAAGACGAGCTTTGAAAAAAGTTTGAAAGGTTTTGTCTTGTGAGGATCTTAGCTTTTGGTTCTGCTTGTTGTTTTGAGTTTTTTTGAGGTTTTAAGATGTGTAACTGTTATAAAAGTTGTGGAACTTGGTCCTGGATTTTTATGAAAGTCTCGATTTTTATGAATCTGTTTGTGGATTGTAAGCTGATAAGTGTTGGAAACAGCTTGATTTGCTTTAGATTTTATATTGATGTTGAGAAGCTTTAAGGTTTTTGAATCAACTAGACACATGTTTTGTATGAGCCAAACAAGATCCTGAAAACTTTTTGAGACGGATTGCATAACATGTCCATGGAGAATAAGTAGTGAGTGTTTTTTGAGTTTTGATTAAACGAATTGTAGATGCTGAGAACTCCGAGCTTTCATCTGCTAGATTATACAACACAGAGAAACTTGTAGAAATGGGGATTTGTTCAAACTTTGAAGATAGCTTTAGAAAATGTGAGAATCGTTTTGTTTCGACTTGCACTGAACTTTGTATAGTCGACAGATACGTAATTTGATGTTATCAATCACTAAGCCCGTCTAGCTCAGTTGGTAGAGCGCAAGGCTCTTAACCTTGTGGTCGTGGGTTCGAGCCCCACGGTGGGCGTCATCTTTTTGTTTCTTTTTCTGACCACAATATCCTCACTGATACACAAAAGCAGGAGATCCCCATCAGGTGAGACCATTGGACAGGTAGGTACTTTCAACTTATGTTTCTTGCCTTTTCGACTTGTATATTTATGCAAACCAAACTGATACACAAAGGCAGGAGATCCCCATCTGGTCAGACCACAATATCCTCACTGATACACAAAGGCAGGAGTTCTCTCTTTTCTTGATCCAAACCGGACTCAGCTGTCTATTTTGACATTTTGGTGGTTTGTGGTTTCAGAACTAACTATTATGTTCTCATTATATCTATTAAGATATGTGTTTACATAGTTTCTCCTTACCATGCCGTGATGTGTTTCCTTTTTACTCCTATATGACAATTTTCAGGGGAAGTATATAGTTGTATCCCGGCAAAAGTTTTGCGACAATGCTATATGTCTCAGTGATCATGCAGTCGATGCTTATGTCTTTAATCATGGGTTTCTTATCCGGCTGTTGTATCTATGATTTTGTCAAGTTAAAGCATCATCCTTGCATGGATATTTTCAGTAGCTTTCTTGGTAGCTGTTGCCTTCACACTGCTCTGGATTTCTTCATCACCTGCGCCGTATGCTTCAAAACCATGGATGGGGCATTTGGATTGTTTGTGTCACCTGCAATTTTGGGGGCATATAAGTGGTCAGTCAGTATGTGGCCTTTCCTTTCCTTGGGAAGAAACCATCAAACCGAAGTTCCAAAAAAAATGCAACTCTCACCAAGACTAGGAGATAATTTGGCCAATCTAAGGTCATTTCCTCTTCAGACTGTTTTTATATTCAATATATATAATAGGAGCTCTCTGGGCTAAAGAAGACTCTGAATGTTGAAGTTGAGCAGCTTCGTGAGGTATCTATGTATATAGAGCAGCAGGCACATTGATATCTTCTTACCCATTTCTGTTTCATGATGCCACATTTAAATACCCAGGAATTCAAAGAACTGAAAACCACCTTAAATCAGCAACAAGATGCTGTTTCTTCAGTTCTTCTTAGGCATGGTCTCCTGCTTGTTTATAGTATCTTCAATAGATAAATGTAGCAGACTAGCCTATGCGTCCTCCTCCATGATTCTCTCTGTTTTCTCCCTGCAGCTACAAGATAACTCGAAAATATTCAAAACAGCAGATGGACAAAGAGAGGTGAGGTGACAGAAGAGAAAGTGGAAGCTCGATTGACTGGTGAGAGTGAGAAAGAACCAGAGGACTAGATGATCAAAATGTTTCTTCTTATCATCTTATGGCCAATCACTAATACTTAGGTTGAGATTGTACTGCTACTTTGATATGTTGTTACAACTAATACTTAGGTTGAGATTGTACTGCTACTCTTGATATGTAGTTACTGCGTTTTAGTTAAATTCTAATGATACAACGGTCTTTAGCAGATTGATAAGTCCCTCCACTGCACCAACTTCAGTACTGATTTCAAAATCATAAGCTTTTAACAATGATCAAAGCTAACCGTGTCTACAACGGATCTAATTAACAATACATATGTCTAACTTAATTTGCAAACTCTTAGCTTATAAACTACAATGATTTGTATTCTCCAAAAAGTTTAAGACAGAGAAGAACTTCTTTTGTCAACTAATCATTGAATTAACTACATCAACTATTCATTTGCGTATTTCATTTTTGAAGTTAAAGTTGATTATTCCTTTTTATATACTTGTCATTTTAACTTATGTTATTACATGGATTTTAATTATGTCTCTAGCTTTTGATAGTTAAGTGTGAACAAATTTCAGCCTTAAATATACATTTACATTATTGTGTTGGTCGCATATTCAATCAAGCAAATGCGTCATGTATTGTGTGTCATCTCTTATCCTTAAGGTTTAATCAAATCAAAATTTGAAAAGTCAAGAAAAGAAATCTATAGTGTTTGACATAAGGTAAAGTTGATTATTCCTTCTTATTTTCTTGTCATTTGATTTTTATTTCATTAATTTCAAATATTTCTCTAGGTTTTGATAGTTAAGTGTTAACCAATTACAGCCTTTAAATATACGTTATATTTTTTAATTTATCAGTTGGTGGCATAACCAATGGTCATCTCTTATCCTCCAAGATTAATAAAATCAAAAGTTGAAAAGTCAAAAAAAAAATCTATAGTGTTTGACATAAGGTATTACTTAGAAGTTAGAACGCGTTAAAACATCATTAATCAAGCTTTTTAAAAAGAAAACTTGCTTGTAATTTTGTTAACAGTCAAGTGGCATAAACCGTAAATATTCCAAAATCCTAGTGGCATTTTTCCCATTCTCTTTTCTCTTTAAAACCATTTCTTTCTCTCTGTCTTATTAGATAAATCTTTTGAACCTGACAAAGAAAAGAAGCTAAAGAGAGACAGAGAGACAATAATGAGAGGACTCTTGATCATCGCTATTCTCACCGTCCTCTGCCTGTTCTCCGCCGCTTACTCCCAGTCCGTCGGTTTCGCCGCAGATTTCATGCCGTTCGAGACAGAGTGCACTGGTTCCATCGCCGAGTGCTCGACGGCGACGGCGGAGTTCGAGATGGACTCTGAGATAAACAGGCGTATCTTAGCGACGACGAGGTACATAAGCTACGGTGCGCTTAGGAGAAACACAGTTCCATGCTCGCGCCGCGGCGCATCTTACTACAATTGCCGACGTGGAGCTCAGGCCAACCCTTACTCTCGTGGCTGTAGCGCCATCACTCGTTGCAGGCGATGATCTCTCTCTCTCTTTCTCTCTGTATCTCAAATTCTTTTGTTTTTAATTAATATACAATTTTTCAGATCTCTCTTTTTTGTTGTTTCCTGGTGGTTGGTTACACTTATGTTTATAATTCCATTGCAATACAATTTCGTAAAGTCAAGTTATCAATGATGATTACATACGTAAGTTTTGATTTATGACCTGACAGAAGGATAGAGAATATGGAACTATGAACTATCTGTGCAGATGTTTACATTAATTTCTGAGTAGTTTGTCAAAATGATAAATGATTAAATATGTAGTTTAATATATGCATGTCTGTTTTACTGCATGAGGTGAAGAGATAACAGATGTTCATCATTTGGGGAATATATGTGATATTAAAATTTTAGTTGTTCATATGGAGAAAAGTTATGATGAGAAGAAATCAAATTTGATTTTTAGGAATATTTTCTTATAATATTACGCTTGAAAAAAATGAATAATTGTGGAGAAGAGAGAGAGAGAGAGGCAATAATTAGGATTGGTTGGGGGCCAATTAAACAAAAGGGGCAGCTTCACATGCAACACACTTTCGGCAGAACCCCACACGTTGGCGTATTTATTACGCGTTTTTGCCTGCTGTATTCTTCTTTCATTTATACTGTGAATTCACCATCCTTTTAGAACTTAGCATTATTTAAATTACTTCTATGTCTAAAAACTATTATTATATAGTTCTTTTTCAAATGTAATTTTGTTCAAGGAGAAGAATAAATCGTTAATAATAATACTTACAAAATTCAAGGGTTTTGAGAAGAAAAGTATAAGATAGAAAACTCATTTACTCCCATAATTAGAGGAAGACTGATTTAGAAGAAGAGAAAAAAAAAACAGCATTCAATATGAATACAGTACAGCAATGATAAAAAGGAAGAATACAACAAATTAAAGACACTTTTAATTAAATGCATGTTAATTATTTGATGCTCCTCGGGCCCTCTTTTTCCCCCGTTTACATAAACATTGAAAAGGGTAATATGACCAAAGTTTTTGAAAAAATGGGTGTGAAGTTTGGACCGCAGACTCTTACCTCATGACAGGCATACACCAACTCATCACCAGATGCTATTGATAAATCGATAGTGATAGTTTGATAGCGTAATCAAAGTGACATTTGCATTTGTATATTTTCTCAAATGAAATTTCCAATTTAACATAATTTATTTATTTTTAAATATGATTTATTTCTGTACTTATTCTCGTGTTTTGTAGTTATATTTAGAAACAATTGAACCGTAGTTAGTCTCACAGACTCGTCTACTCGAAGGCAACTTCTTGTTTTTATATATTTGCACAAGTCGTAATGGTTACAAGTCTAATTGTGGCACCGATGTTGTGTCTTTCGTAAGAGAAAATCAAAACGAAGAAAAATAAAATCGGAACCAGAACGAGTATAGCCCCTTGGTTTAGCCTTCATGCATTAGACTTTTCAGTTATTTCAAAACCAACATCGAAAGTAAATCATAAGTGAAGGATAATGCAATGTACCACCACATCATTAATCTATTGAAATGAACTCAACAAGATATTCATGTCTTTTGAAACAGAAAATTTTAAAAAGTAATAGTACTGTGCTTAATAAATCTCACAGTGTTGCAGACACAAGCAAGAAAGATCATGGACCTTAGTTTTTTCAAGTGGAACTAACTAGCCGGTGTTTTGGGTTCATCGCCTGATTTGGAGGCAGGAGGTGGAGTGCCTTCAACTCCCATCTCGGCTCTTAGATCATTGATGCTTTGCTCCAGCTCATTGATTCTGCCTCCCATGTCATCGAGTGAAATCATCAAAGTCAAGGAAATTACGGTTTAGACCAATGTACATGAACACAAATTGCTGATACCAAACTTATAATTATATCACTGATCATGGTAGTAAAGGTGATTTGGTGTAGGACTCACACCAACAAGTATGCATAATAGAGCAACTTAACAAGAGAGAGCTAAACATAGAACCATGTGGCATTATCTACAGAAAAGACATTTAGAATCTGAAGAAATACTTTAATCTAATCTGGAATTAGATAATCTTATTACTATCCGTCGATTTAATGGCAGAAATAAACTAATAGTAGAGATCATCATTTCCTACAACCTCTAGGAGGGAGGGAAGCATTATCAAATTATTCTAAAGGAAGAAACATTAAATAGATGAATGATAAAAAGGATATTCTTTGTGATGATGGAGTCCGACATTGTCTGAAACCTGCTTTGCTGAAACACACAACAATGAAACCAAATTTGCAATCAGAATCTACCTATTGAAGCTGTGAAATAATAAAGCTGAGAATTAAAAATCACACCATCTGCTGCAGGAGATTTTGGACCTGCATATATGAACAAATTCAAGGATTCAGTAACAAAACCAAGTGGTATTAGTCTAAAACAGAGAGACCATGGGTGAACAAATCTACTCACAAAAGCAGTCATATCAGCAGTGCTCTGCTTAGTATCCTCAGAATCATGCCCATCCTGTCACCATAAAGAAACAAACAAGTGTAAATATATATATAACACTCTCCACATTAGTCTATTACATGCATCAGGAAAGGAGGAGGACGAAGCTTAATGATTATGAACAAATCATCGAAGAACCAACATATATTCCACGCAACAAACTCGATACATGGAGATTCCTAAGCAAGACTACTCATCAAAAGAAAGCTTAAACTGGCTGGATCATCCATCAGATCTCCAACCCTACGTTTAAGCCGAGAACCAAAGTTTTTTCGATGATACAATCTACAGAAACAGGAAATTCAATCGAGAATCATGCTAAAATTGTCACGCAAAAATCCTCCGTAGATAAGAACCATTTTAAGAATATCATCTCGAAATCTCAATCGATAGATCTGACGAGCAAGAGCCTAGGGTTCGTGAACGGAAACATATAAACTCGATCGAAATCAAACAATGAACGAATCGTGTACCATTTTTAGGGTTGCTCGGATGACGGGGAAGCGATGAGACGACGGAGATGAGCGATGTGTGCTTTGTTTGTATTACTGTGAAATGGAAACGATTTTTTCTTTTCATAACCCAAGCCTGCTGTTTATATTAAATGTCCAAACTACCCTTCTACTTCAGTGGTAGAAGTAACCCATCCGATTTAAACTTAATCCACCTAGCCCGTTTTTATCTCAAAACAACTTAACCCAAAATCTTTAAAAAAATCCACCTAACCCGTTTTTACTGGGTAATCAACTTAACTAATCGCAATTTCAGTTTTTAAATGCAATTAACAAGAACTGGTCGCATATGGGGAAAATTGATGAAATTTATTAGTTTAGGGGGTTGGCCGATGAGTGTATAAGTTTAGGTGGAAATAGCACAATTGGTTAGAGTTGTACAGGGTGATAGTGATGTCAACCCAATGCTTTGGCTTCAAAGAGTCTCTTTAGCTAACCATCTCTCTCGGTTGCCCAAAAAAAAAAGAAGCTAACCAAACCATCTCTCTCTCTCCGCCGCAGCCATGGCTGCTCTCCGATACGCCGTCTTCACATCTCCTTCGACTATTCTTCCGTCGTACTCCACCGGCAAAAGAGTCTCCTTCATAGCTATCCGCTGTTCTTCTCCGGACTCAATTCCACTCTCGTCGAAGCCATCATTAAGAAGGAAAAACTACCTGCGACCCAAAATCCTCAGAACCCTAGGTCCCACCAAGCCCCAGGAGATCGAAACGCCGCAAATGGTTCCTCCAAGAGAGGACGTGTTCACGAATAAGGACGATGATGTAGAGGAGCTTAGCTCGGCTGTTGTGTCGAACGAGGTGAATGGTGGTGTGTTCAGTAAGCTCTCTCCGAAGGTCGTAGCCAAGTACGGGTTGTGTTTGGTCGGAATGTTCGCTTTTCAGACAGTTTGTGCTGTTTTGTTTCTTGGAAACTCTACGGAGAAAACTCAGGAAAGTTCAAGTCTTTCGTTGAATCTAAAGGTGCAAAATGAGGGAAGAGATAACGATGTGGTTTCGCTAGAGGATCTTGAGATGAATGAGAAGATTGCAGAGATTAGAATGATGGCAAGGGAAGCACGTAGAAGCGAGGAAAAGAGTGGTGGTGGTGATAGAGAAGAGGATGGAGCGTTGAATCCTGGTGGAGGGGTTGAGATTGAGAGGGAGATAGAAGCAAGGTTGTCTAACATTGAGAGACGGTTGAATTCGCAGAGAAAAGGGTTGGCGGGATTACGCGTAGAGCCGTTGGATGAGTCCAGAGATGATGAGAAGAGTTTGATGTTTGAGAAGAAGTACAAATTTAAAGGCGAGAAACCCCTTAAGGGTAACATCAAAGGCTTTGGTGGAAGTAAGGGAAGCAATGAGACAGGGCACAATGGCAGTGCTGGTGAATCAAGAGATGGTGAAGAGGCAGGGCCTTCAGATTCCAAGATGATTCCTGGTAGGTTTTTAGAATAAGTGCTATATAACTCTGAAGAAAAGATATGGTGATGTTAGGGATGTCATGTACAGAATAGATCTTGCAGTTGACTAAGCAACAAATATGAGATTAATAAACTGGAAAGAACAGGTGGTTATTTGCGAAGTTGATCATGTGTAGTAATAATTGGATAAGATGGTTAAACTATACATGAATATGAAACCTAGCCATGAAGAAGAACTATCTCTTGCAATCCTCAGCTTATCTTAATATTTTTAGGTGCTGCTCAGGGGTTTGAGCAAAGGCGACCAACAAAAGAAGTTATGAAGTCAAGCAATTCTGAAAGTAAAAAGCCAAATACGGATGCTGGCTCTGGATTTGGTAGGAGTGGCCAACATGGAGAAGTCAGGAAAGGAAACTCCATGAGAAGAGTTAAGGAGAAACAGAATAAAACGTGGTGGCTTAAACTTCCCTATGTGCTGGTATGGTTGTATATTAGGGCCAAGAAGTTTATGATAATTTATCATGAGCCAGTCAGTACTTACTGTTTTCTCGTCTCTTCAGAGAATTCTTATGCGGAGTAATATCGACCAAGAAGTATCTGAGGGATACTTTACTATGAGGACCGAACCTATGGAACAAAACAAGGACCAGGTTTCACACATGATTGCATTTGAGGATCAAAGTGATGCAACAAACTTCTCTTATCTGCTCGAATCAGTTTTTGAAGACTTGGCTGATTTCAGCGCCAATGTAGTTCCCATATCAACCAAGGTAAAAGGAAGCTCATTCTCTGATCAATGTCCATCTCTGTGAAGTTAATTTAATTTCAGAGCAAGTGGACTAAATATTTATTTATTTCGTTGTAGGATCTTGATAACGAAGTAAGTTCTGGTGGCAAGAATGCGATTGTGGTGAAGAAGCGGCAGCTAAAGATGTATGCTGGACAACCATTTGAAGATGTTGAAAGAGCCCTCCATACTCTGATCCAAGAACAATGATAGAAAGACATGCTACTTTAGAATGTGGAAAAAGTAGAGAATCCAGAGATGAATAATGTATGTGGATGACAGAGGAGGCAGTACGAACAATCAGCCAGGTCACACCGATTCATGGATCAATGAGCCTATATAGAATGTTTCATGTAGTATCTAAGATTGGTATACGTTTGTCACTAGTTTATCTTTCTTTCTTCTCCCCTATGATCTTAGGTATTAAGAGAATATAATCATTTGATGGATACTGGCTTACAAAGTTATGAAGAAGAAAGTCTTGGTTGATAATACAGTACATGTTACGAGAGAGACAGGGCAGAGAGCTCGGACCACAACACACAGAGTTAATATATGTAGGATCTTCCCAGGTTTCATCTGACGGCTTATAACGGGTGTATTGGACATATAAAATCATATTCAGTGCTAAAAGAGTTTGAAATAAAGTAAAAGAGTTTGAAAGTAAAGTGTCTGGAAGAATTATGGTATTCTCTAGTGAGGATGGAACTAAACTCAACCGAAGAATTGAATTCGGTTATCGAAAATTGAATTCGGTTATCGAAGTTGGTATTCTTTGGTTAACTAATCCGGGACCAGTCTATAACGATGTCGTTTTAGTTCTTCACTTCTATGCCACAAGCGACTTCTCCTTTCCTTCTTCCATGGCTTCTTCAGCATCTCTCGTTCCTAATTTCTCCGTTTGAAAATTGAATCCCAAGAACAATTGATTTTGATTCCCGATCATGGACCAAGAGTATCGCCACCCTAGATCGTCGGTGTCCCACCACCACCAGCATCATCATCAAATGAGGACGACGGTTCCACCACCGCCGTCTTCTCATCCTTCGCCTCCGGTTCCTTCACATGCGGAAAGTGATCAGAGCACATCGGAGCTGCGTGCTCTCGATTGTAACCTCACTTCCTTGTGCGATCATATTCAATCCGAAGGTTTCGGCTCTGGTTCATTCTCCGATGTCGTTGTCAAGGCCATGGGGTCCACCTACCATCTCCACCGACTCATTCTTTCTCGCAGCTCCTACTTCAGGTTTATATCTTCAATCTGAATTTCCGGTTTACGAGTGAGATCGATCGACTCTAATAATTTCCGGTTTCCACTTCATAAACCGCTTCTTATGATAAAAATGTTTCCATGGTGTTAAGTGTAGTAAAGAGGGGATTGATTTTGCTTTTGA
The DNA here is from genome assembly GCA_018703725.1 of Brassica juncea. Lineage (NCBI taxonomy): Eukaryota > Viridiplantae > Streptophyta > Magnoliopsida > Brassicales > Brassicaceae > Brassica > Brassica juncea. The sequence continues at coordinate 68,456,360 of CM031936.1, read as the reverse complement.
TATTCAGGTTTTGATTATATAATGTATATGCAATTTTGCTAGGACGATGCTCCAAGGTCCGTGGAAAGAAGCAAGCTCTCCGGTTGTTAACTTACTTGTGGATGATAAAAATGTTAATGGAGATGCTATCTCTGTCGCTTTGGCTTATCTCTATGGGCATCATCCCAAGCTTGATGATGATAATGCCTTCCGCGTTTTAGCTGCAGCTTCGTTTCTGGACCTTCAGGTATTCTTTGACAAATTTGTCGATATGTATGGTGTTTTTTTTTTCCTTCATCAAAAGATTAGTTTTGATCTAAACACTAGGGGCTTTTTTTTTTCCTGCAGGATTTGTGTGCAATATGCACTGATTTTATTATTTCAGAGCTGAGGACTTCAAACTTCCTGGCCTATCAGGTTTGAGAAGCCTCGGTCTTTTATATTTTTTTCAGTCTCCTTGGTCTCCGTGAATCTTTAATAGACAGAGTTTCTCCCATTTGTGACGTAGGTATTTGCAGAGAGCCAAGACTATGGCATACATGGAGAACGTGTAAAGAATGCGTGTTGGGGTTATCTCTGTCAAAGTGGTGCTGTGGAACTTAGAGAGGTAAAAATATTAGTAACAGATTTATGATCTATGTAGTTGGTGTTGGTCTGTTTCTTCTGAGTTTAGCACTTTCCTGTTCGGACCATTCTGCTGCTAAAACGGTTGTCTTTAAATTTGACATTATGCAACTGGCTTCACCTTCTTCCATCTTTATCTATTGTCATTCTATCTAGAAAGCATGTGATACTAAATGTCAACAGTGTTCAATCTATATTTTAGTTTGAATTAAGTATTTGAATTTTACGGACTTGCTAATTATCAAAGCGCGTTTTATGATCAGATGCTGCCAAAACTCTCTGCACAGACACTATGTGCATTGCTGACATCTGATGAACTATGGGTCCCTAGTGAAGAAAAACGGTATCACGTACTGGATTATGGTTTCATACTGAATTTTCATTTATTAAGTTTCCTAAAACCGTGTCTATTTCCATGTCAAAAGGTTTGAACTGGCACTGTACGCCTTCATCGCGAATGGTGCTCCTTCCAACTCTGACCAGCATTCGTGTTTTGAGAGAGGGACAAGCTTTCCTATAGATCCTGTTGTGTCGAAGGGGAAAAATGTGGTGGATGAATTCTCCTTTAGGAGTTTGGACCGTAAGCTTGGTCGTTTGGATTTGGAAGATGACCTAAGGGATGCTAGTGATGATGTGATTGTTCCACTCGCAGAAGGTGTAACGGATTTCCAAAGAGGAGCTAACCTCGTGTTTCAGCAATCTGCAAACCCACAGACAAGTTTTGGTCGTACTAGCACCAGTGTTGTTGAAAAGACAGAAGGTAGTGGGGTGACAATTAAAGGACCTTCTGAAGAAGCATATCACTTGAGCAATAATAGTTGGTTATCTGGCGCAGATTCTAGAAATTCGCCTGTGTCGGGTGTAGTCAATGACTGGAGAAACGGTGGTGTTTCTGCTCTTACCTGGGGTGGACGGGTTGTGGGGACGAAGCAGGTTACAGGCTGTCTTAAAGGAAAATGGGGATTAACTGAGGAAGAATACAATGCGTTTGTGAATACTTTTGAAGGTGGTTCACTTCTGTATTGCAATATGTCTTTTGAAGTACTTCTGAACGCAAGAAAACAACTTGAAGAGTTGGGTTTTCCTTGTAAAGCTGTGAACGATGGCCTATGGTTGCAGGTTATTATTCCTTAAACTTGCTTGCTTTCTCATTCAGCTGGTCATAGAAATGTAGGAATGGTGGATTAGGTCATGTTTTGATGCATTTGCACTTAATGCGGATTAGGGTATTTTTGAGTAACATTGGAGGCATGTATCATGAGCAGTCCTATTCTAGTTTTATATGCGATAATGTCTTTGTGTTTACTACTGTCCAGATGCTTCTCAGTCAGAGGGTACAGGAAGTTGCTGCCAACACATGCAAAAAGTGTTGCCTCATCAGTATTGCATGCGCGTGTAAACAGGGATTTGGGCTTTCGCACGGTGCACCCTTCAACAATTATTATTGCCAAGACAATGTTCAGAATAATATGATGGGAGGCATTGAAACCATGTATGTGACGGAGTCTTCTCAAGCTGAAGAAAATGGCATCTTTAAACCTGTCAGGATCAGTGTTAGAGGACAGCACATTGATGGACTTGCCGGCATTGGATGCGAAGCCACATTTGTACCGCCACCTGCTTGGCCTCCTACACCGTTTGTGTACTCTCGTGTCCCCATTAACAGAAATGGTCAGCCACCTCTAGCTAGTGATGGTTCTGAAGGTAGAATCGGTCAAAGTGAAGAAATTTTAAAAGATGGCTTGACAGCTCTAGTTGGGCTGAGCCAAGGGACAAGCAGTGTTGGTAATTATACTCGTGGAGATCAAAACGAGGGAGGGCACAGCAGTGGAGCGAGTGTTGGAATGTCAGAACCAAAGGAACATTCAGTAGGGAGTGAGCGGGAGAACGCGAGTTGTACCATATCACTTGATACAAGGACACCTTTGTGCCACTTTCCTCCTTTTCGTTTTGGGTAAGGTTTTCAATTTGTTTACTTGTAACCCCAACTCTCTTGCTCTGTTCTCGCTTAACCAGTTAACTGTGACTTCTTGCTCTGTCTTGTTTGGTAAATGGTTCTTTTTCGTTGTCTGCAGGGTTGAATTTGAGGATGTCCATAGACTAGCTAATGGTCATGTAGAGCATTCTCCTGAATTCTTCTATGCTGGTTCTCTGTGGAAGGTATAACAAACTCATATCTCAGTCAGCAAGCTTTCTCTTTGGAAACATAGAGGGATGAAATATATGGGTTTGATGAGACGCTTTTTAAATGCCATATCCACAGATTAGCATTCAGGCGTTTAATGATGAAGACCCTCAAGGACGCCGAACTATTGGTAACCTGACTCAACTCAACAACGAGATCACCTCACATTAGATTGGTATGTTATAACACTTCCATTTCTATATAGGTTTGTTTCTTCACCGTCGTAAAGCAGAGATAGTGGACTCAATAAGGAAGGTCAGTTTTCCTTCTTCATCCTACAGAGAAGTGCAAACCAGATCGTCCAGTTTCTTAGCTATTTGCGTATTCATATCTTCCGAAACTACGACCTCTTTTTTTCCTCATTTCAGGTCCACGTTTACATAGATCCTCGTGACAAAGTGACTGCACGTTACCAGGTATGACAAACTCCTAATTGCTGTTTTGATGCATCCAAATCATTGTTTTCTTGTCAAACCTGTATTTCATGCGTTTATATCGAGAGTCAAGGATGATTGGTTTTTATAACAACGCCGCATATATTCTTGCAGCTGGTCTGCCCGTCGAAAAGAGAAGTGATGTTGTTTGGAGATTTCAAGCAGAGAGGAACACTGTTGCCCAAAGCTCCCAAAGGTTGGGGATGGCGTACTGCACTTCCCTTCGATGAGCTCTCTGAGCTTCTCCAAAATGGTGCTCTGAGAGTAGCAGCCGTGGTTCAACTCGTCTAGAAAGAAGTCTCTTAAAACTCGACAATTGTGTGTAGGAGGAATATATTCATTTTATGAGGATGTAGAACAAAAATCTATATTTTGTAAGTTATTATGCACCCTCTTAATAATGATATATTACTTACCTAAACTATATATGGTTGTGTTTTCTTATATATATATATATATATATATATATATATATATATATATATATATATATATATGACTCAGAAATGAACGGAAGAATATATCAAATTTTCAGGATGGAAATGCTTGTAACTAAATCTTTTTCTTTATTTTTAAGAACAAGAGAAGGGGGATCCTAAGAATGGAAAGTCTAGACTATGAATTGACATGTTCATCTAATCTTGTGATGTATAGATGCAAATATCATGGTTTAGAGTGCATATTGAGCTTCTAAGTGTGAAAGATGATGTTTCATGCAAGAGATGAGAATATTTGAAAACTGCATCTAAACCAAATAAGAAACGATGCTTCCTTGAATATTTGGATGATATTTGGCAAGTTGAGAGCATTCTTGATTCTTGAAAGGATGTAAATGATGAGAAGATTATAGGATGTGATTCTGTCCATGAGGTGTTCATGAGTACCAGCCTTTTGATTCACACGTAGCGACGAGGATAATTAACAACAATTAGCAAGAGTCAAGGATTACTGCGAGCCTGCAATCTCATATTCACGTACATGAAAGTAAGAGACTGATGCAATATTTATCTCATCTTGTGATCTTTAGATGCAAATATCATATGGTTTAAAGTACATATTGAGCTTCTAAGTGTGAAACACTATGTTTCATGCAAGAAATGAGAATATTTGGAAATTTCATCTAAACCAAATAAGAAGAGATGTTTCTTTCGATATTTGGGTTTTTTTTGTGCAGCTCAAAAGCATTCTAGATTCCTGCAAGGATGAAAATGACGAGAAGATTACATATTTTGATTATGTCCATGATGATCACCCTTCTAATTCCACGTACATGAAAGTAAGAACTCATGCATAACTAATTCTCTTCGCTTAGCATGTGGTCTCAAGAAGATTAAGAGCTTTTTTGTGTTGGTTTTATGGATAATTAGGTGTCAAATCAAATTCAACTTTATTCAGCCTATATTTTTATGCTTATGTCGGTTTTTTGATTCTCCTGTCGAGGGTAGAGAAAGTAATGGTTGCAATACTAAGCACCCAATTCAAGAGGATATTTATTATACGTTTAATTAGGCTGAGGATGAGGAACCTTGGATTAGTGTGTGCGAAGGTAATGAAAAATATCCAAGAATTCTCGTTTTCCTATTGAACAATTGTTGATTGGTATGTGTTTCAGTATGGACGCAGTGAGAGATCATATTGTGTTTCGAGTGAAAACACCTCCCCCTCGTCTACCTTCTGGACGCCTTCTTCTGGAGGTAGTCTCCTGGTAACATTCATCTTCGGGTATACATGGTACCAAACAAAGGGTAACTCTGTGTGTGTTTTCGGGTAAATTTGTTTTCTTTTGGAAGACTTGTTTGAATCTTGAATCCCTTGTCAGTTTATATACAAATACTTCAGAACATGAACGTCTTTGGGATGTTCTGTATGAAAAGAGAAACCTAGAATAGGATCCTGTCACGAGAACACGTGTCAAAACTTAAGAAAGTAGAAGAGGCAGAAATAAAGGTAACATCAATTTCATCCGAGGATGAACAAAAAGACAAGTTTGAAATGAGGTGTTCAAGAAAAAAAAGTTTGAAATGATAATGATAAAAAAAAATTGGTGGTTGGTTTTTTCTTTTGTTTTTTTTTGGTTTCAGCTTCTTGAAAGAGCAGCAAGCGGCCGGGGTGAACAGATCCAAGTCTAATGTTTGAAGTCTTATGTATTCAATATCTCTCTATGTAATATAAGTTGGTATGCAGTTTGTGTTTCACTGTCTCTTAAAGTGATATGTTTTATGTTTGTCCTCATATGAAGCTGTAAAAGCAAAATAATTCAAAGACCTTTGTCCATTGATGACCTTAATTGATTCTGGTTTTGAAGAAACAAGTTATTTCTCATTTCAGCTCTGGAGAAGCTGAAGAAGGAGATGGTTGAGTCAGAAGCACCAATGAAAGGACAACAATCTTTTATGCTTTATTCAAGAACCGGAAATTCTCAAACCAAACGCATGAAAATAACATCAGAACAAGCAGTCCTTCTAAGTATCCACAGTCATTATTATCTTTCCATACTACTGATTTATGACTAAAATGTTTGGTTTATTTTGTATTTTTAAACAACGATAAATAAGTTCATGATACTTACAAATTAATAAATAACTTTTCCTGTAATATTATATCACATACACATATATAACAAGGACCTTGATTCAAGGTGATCAATTGATTAGCAAACCTTGCCGGGTACGCAAGGGAGAGGACCGGCCGAGGCAGTAAGAGCAGGGACTTGAGCCCCCGGGGCCACTGGAAACGCTTGTCCAGCTGCGTACGGCGGCGGAACGCCCGGTCCACCAGACGGAACGAAGAAAGCTCCGTTGATGAAAACGTCTCTATTCGTACTCCATTTCCAATTTTTCGCTGCAGGACTTTTATCCATTCTCTTTGTCACCTTAATATATACAAAACATGTATTGATAAGATACAGCATAGTCTTGAGTAATTATACATTCTTTGGAACTTAAAAATCCGTTGATATCGAGACTATATTAACAAGCCTCAAAATCATATAATACATATGTATAATCATTAAAGACTTGGTTGATGATGATGATGATAATGATAATTCTAAATTAAGAAACCTCTTTGTGTTCTTTTCTGTCAGGAGCAACGAAGTGGTTGGCTTCACTAAAGATAGTAGGATCAGCACTTCCTCCAATCGCATACAGATTCCATTTGTTGTACATATTGTTTACTACATGCGCATACCCTCTTCTTACCCTGCCATGTCATCATTTCACATATCCACGTCCGCATTTTCAAAATTAGTAATCATAATTTATGTTATACATATATTTAATTTTTTTCATACGTACCTAGGCATTCTCTCAGTGAGACCCGGTCCAAATACGTTAAATGCAACTGTAACTTTCATATTTTTATCAGCCATATGTTGGTCAGAATGTCCGAGCAACATCGCCTTCGTAATAACATTTCATCAATGCTCGGATGTTTTTAAGTTACAATTTCATATGTAAAAAGGTATATAGATACTTACTTTCTTGTGATTTATTAAACGATTATTAGAAATAGTGACAGCCGTAGAAGATGTAACCACATCGAGCAAACCATCTTGGCACCGAGATAAGTGACAATGATCGATCCAAACATGTGAAGATTGAAACACGCGGATTCCGTCACCGTCAAATCCTTTGCTCAATCTACAATCATGGACAGTTATGCCATGTATAATGACATTAGTCACACGTTTGATCGCAATGCATGGTCCGTTACCAATGTCAACTTTTGCTCCTCTCCCGTCTATCGTCTTGTAGCTCGTCACCTCGAGCTCGGATTTCAACCTTATGACCATGTCACGTTGGAATGTGATCCATAGTGGTTTATGTTGAGTCACCCCAAATCTTAAGGTTCCGGGTTTAGGCTCATCTGCTGGGCTTGTAACCACGTAGATAGCCCCTCTGCTGCCCCCTAACGCGCCTTTCCCGAACCCTACCGCGCAGTTGGCCAGGGCTTGACGGTTAGTCGCCCATTTAGGGTCTTTTCGCCAGCAAGCATCAATAGGATTTAGTGCTGGCGCCGCGAGGGTGGAATTACCGTCATCACTATAATTAAAAGCGTCTACAAGAGGAGAAGAGAAAGTTGCAAAAAGGAGTGAAAATGTTAATAACACGAGAGAAGCCATTTTCTTGAAGATGTAATGCTTGAATTGAACTATGTGTGTGTGCAAATATCTATGCACGAGTCACAACATCGATGTGAGCTATCTAGAGAATATACGTCTGTATCAGTATCTATATATATTATATTATTTGCATTCACAAATGTGACTTTTATGTATGTGTATAAGATGATGTGAAGGAGTACGATACCACACACAGATGGTACGTAGCGCAGCGTTGAGTGTTTAAGAATACGCTACATAATAGCGCTTCTCGGCGTCGCCCTATAGCGTCTACAAGACGTTACGCGTGCGTTTAGATGTCTTCACATTCTTTTAAACAAATATGTAATATGATAATTAATTAAAATATATTTTATATGTTAACAATACGTTTCCAAATAATAATAAAATTTATAGCCTAATCTTTACTAAACAAAATAGAACTATCCAAAATTTGTTAACAATCGTAATTAGAGTTTTGTTGTTTCGTTCTATACCAACTTCTGGGGCTCAACATACATCACTTATTATGCAATTCCCCATCTACGAAAAAGTAAAGGAAAAATAGTTGTGATTACTTCTGCTGCAGCAAAGATAGCTATCCCAGTGGCAACCATCTATTCTGTAAGATTTGTTCTTCTTAACATATTTGAAATATGTTCTTACTTATTTCTTGTGTTTTATTGTAAAATATATAAAAAGGTTTGTCTTTTCTTATAAATTAACGCATCGAAAATGGTCAAGGAATAAGCATACAATACGGATCCTTTGTTGATGGGATGTGATATATGTTAGTTTACAAAAAAGAATGTTCACCATTCAAATTCACATGTAGACCTCCACACACGAGTTGGTGATTTATTAGTTACATAAATAATATTAATTTGTTGGGTTAATAAATGGTTTGATAATGCTGATGCTACTTGATTAATTATTGTTGTAGGCAAGCAAAGCAGCATTGTTAGAGCATGTTTAATGGAGAGTTTTTAGGATTGGTTCTTAGCGGAATATAAGAACCCGTCTCTTAACTTTTAACTAAAAAAGCTAAGAACCGGATCTTAAATAAGAACCCCAATCTAAGAACTCCCATTAAACATGCTCTTAGGATTTTATGAGGCTCTGAGAATTGAACTCAATCCGGATATAAAAGTAACAATTGTTTTTCCTGGACTAATCTCCACGGATATGACAAGTCCTGAGATTATAAAAAGAGTAAGTACTTTTATAAACCATTGTTATCCAACTAGAATTTTTTAACAAAAAGTAACAGTTCTAACTTTATATAAAATAAGTTAATTATCTATTTTGTGTTTGTATTTCTTTTCTTTATAATAGCACGGTTCAGATTTTATAGTACCGGAGCCAGTTAATAGATGCACGAAAGCTATTTTCCAAGGTGTCTGTAGAGGAGAAGAATACATAGAAACACCAAGTTGGATCAAGTGGTTCTTTTTGGTGAAGTCAGTGTGTCCTGAAGTAATCAACTCCATCTTCAACTATTCTTTCCTTCATATTATCAAACCTTATTTCAAACGTGAATGAGAAAAGAAACAGATACAAAGTTCTTTTGGGGCATAGAGGTTGCAACCGCAATGCAAAGCTTGGACTCATCATCATTGGAGTTTCGCATAATGGTTTGGATTGGAACATTCATTTTCACAAACTTCGGAGATTTTACATTTATCTAGTTTAAGTAGTGGTAATTCTGTTTCTAAAGCATTGTTTGTATTCGTGTCAAGCAAACAAGAGATTCTTTTGCGTTCAATAGTAAAAATCACACTTTGAGTTAGTTCATTGCAATATATGGAGATTGATCGAATTACCTTTATTTGAGGATCATAGTATGGATGACTATTTTAGAACAATGTGGATCTATCTCTTACCTTCTAAACTACACAAATCAACACATTAACAGAACTTTGTTGCTTAGTCAAAAATTCTATATCAAAAGTCAGAACAATTCTAAGCGATAATGACTCCTAAATTATCTCCTTTAACCGAGTATTTTAATAAACAAGGTATCATTTATGAGACATCTTATGTTGGTACTCCACATCATAAAGGAAGGGTAGAACATAAGATCGTCACACCATGAATGTAGTCCACATACTACAGTTTCAGTCACATCTTTCACTCAAGTTTTTGAGTCATTGTGTCCTTACAACTTGTTATCTCATAAATCATACGCCAACTGGTAATATTAAATGGGAAAATACCATCAAAATTATTGAATTACACTAAAGCATTTGGTTGCCTCTAATTTGTTCATAATCAAAGGCATGAAGGGGATAAATTTTAAGTTAAGCAAATCTCTATTTCTAAATTATCATATTGGGAAATGGGAAATTTTTAATATCATAACATGACGAATCTATGTTTCACGAGATGCGATATTCTGTGAAATTGTTATCGGCATGTATATCACTATCGTCTTCTATGCCGTCAGACATGATCAAATGGCACACTAATTTTTGTGACGGTAATAACACTCTTGACTCTTCCCCACATGTTACAAATGGGGAACCTGAAACACTGGTTCTTTTTTTTTTATGCTGACCTTTCAGTTAATGTCTGCACAAATCATGTTTTAGCTGATGCTAACACTAATACTGCTTCAGCTGGAAAATAAACAATTATCACTCAGTCAGTAGTAACTAATTATACGGTGTTGTCTCCCACGAAATTTTGATCTCAGCATCTTTTACATTTCTGTTTTTGAATAAGTCTGAAGCTCCTTGTTGTGGATGTCAAAAATTATCCAAATTAACAAAGGTAGCTGATTATGGGTCAAATCTTCTTCACGCATCATATATATCCTTCGACAACTTCATATCTGATTGACAATTTCATCTAAATTAGTGAAATCACCATTTCGTGAATTTTCAAAGAGCTTTTCATAATTTTTAAAATTAAAGAGTTTCCTAAATTAAAAAAAAAAAGACTTTTGATGAATTTTTAGATTTTTATAAAATTGGTTAACGAGTTTTGTAGATTGGTACATCCCCTATACATTATTTGATAAGTGATTTTATCATATTTTCTCTCTACAGTCATTTTCATAAAATAATATGACATGACTACTAAAATTGATGATATGGATTATAGTTTAATATGACATGGACAATTATATTTAACGTTAATTTATGTTTTTGATAAACTTTCTAAGATATGGTAATAATTCATACGTCATCATTAAAATAAATATATTAAATACGACATTAAAATTTTTGAAATATCATTTAATTCTATATTTTTAAATTACACAATTTTATTACTAAAATTTCAAAAATATATACAATTTTTTTTAGAAAATTTAAAATTTTAAACGTAAAATCATTTCTTGTATATTTTCAAATTTTATAAATACTGTTTAATTTTATTTTTTGATAATTATACAATTTTATTTAATATGTTTAATTAAAATAAATAGATATAAAAATCTATCTAAGATTATAATTTTAAATATATACATGCATATTCTTAAATATAATTTAAAAGAAACAAAATGATATCTTAATTTTTATATTTAATTAAATAAAATTTATAATAAAATGTTGATAAGAAAAAGAAAATTTATGATATTAATAAAATTTTAATTTTAAATATAATTTAAATTTATCTGTTAAAAATTAATTTAAATTTAAATTTTTTTACTATAGTACAGAAAAACAGTTAGTATTATTTAACTGAGGATAAAACAGTGTTGGAAGATACAAAAGACTCTAACACTATTTTTTGATCAAAAAAAGACTCCATAAATCTTGTAAGATATGGTTGGTAATAAAAGACAATCAATTAAAAACTCATTCTTACATTGTTCAGAAAAGAAAAAAAAAATCCAGTACCATTTCATTTCGAAACAGATATCTAAGATTCATGTTTGGAAAAAAACTAAAAAATAAAGTGCCAAAAGAAAAAAAATGGAAACAGCAATCGAATAAATTTTCCATTAAAAAATGAATTTTATGGGATTCAATAACAAGAAGTAAAAAACAAAAAAAAAAAAAAAAGGAAAAAGGAAAGAGAAGCCATTCCCTCGCTCATTTTGGTAGAACCCTAATTTCATTCTCCGTTCTATGCTTCTCCTCTCCCGATCTCTAGTGGGGGTTTAGTGGTTTCCCCTTCTAAATGGGTGCCGTCGCCATCAATCGCAAGCGCACCGAAGATTCCTTGAGCTTCAATCAACAATCCCCATCCCAGGCTGCTTCGAAGAAACGACGATTCTCCTTCCGAATCGTCTCTCCGGATTCCAACAAGCCATCTTCGTCCACAGTCTCGAGGATCTCGAGGTATCCCGACGCGAAAGCTCCTCTCAGACGAGAGATTCACGCCCCCAGCCGAGCCAGCTTCAGATACGGATTGCCCAAGCCCAAACCCGACGATTACTCCTTCTTCGATGATGCCAAGAGAAGAGCTTTCGATGCGTTGAGGTTCTTTACGAAAGACAAAGAGGTGATCGATTTGGGGGATGATGATGAGCCTGTGAATGAAAAGGAAGCAGTTTCTGAAGATTCAAGCATCGAAGAAAAGGAGGAGGAGGAGGAGAAGAATGTTGTTGATGATGACACTAGTTCGATGCTTGATTCAATGTCTTTGGTTAGACAAGAGACTACTACAGATGCTGCTTCCAGCCTGGAAGCGTATAAGAAGCTTTTGCAGAGTGCTGAGAGGAGGAACACAAAGTTGGAGGCTTTGGGGTTTGAGATTTTGTTTAATGAGAAGAGGTTGTCACAGCTTCGCCAGTCTCGTCCTAAGCCTGTGGAGAAGCCTCTCAAGGTGATCTTACGTTGTACTTTAATGCCCTTGCTTTATTTGGATTGGGATTGATTCTCTCTATCAAATGGGGTTTAATGTTATATGCCTGAAAAAAAAAACGGTACTTTGAGATCCTTTGCTTTTGTTGTTGTTGCTGACATTTCTGTTGTTGTGGTATTGATCTGAAGAAGGTGCCTGATGAACCGTTTATACCTCTCACAGAGGAGGAGGAGGCTGAAGTCTACCGTGCCTTTTCTGGGAAAAATAGGTATGGCTGTCTTGTAAAGAGGTTTCTAGCATGTTTGTGTGGTTTATGTTGTAACTAACCCGATCCGTATGTATCAGAAGGAAAGTATTGGTTACTCATGCGAATTCAAACATTGATATTACTGGTGAAGTTCTACAGTGTCTTACACCATCTGCGTGGTTAAACGACGAGGTACTTACTGTTTCCTCATTAGATTCTGCATGGTTTATGGCGCTCTTGAATGACATTTCTGTGTTCCTCCTCTGTTTTGTAGGTTATCAATGTCTATCTCGAACTGCTCAAAGAAAGAGAAACTAGAGAGCCCAAAAAGTATTTGAAGTGTCATTTCTTCAATACCTTTTTCTACAAAAAGGTTTGTTTTCTTTTATGTGCTCACATGATTCTTAAGAACAGTATCGATCTTTTGTCCCTCGCATCAGTTCGTTTGTTTAGCTGCTAACTTCTTCCAGAAATACTATAAGCAGTATGTCTTAAGATAGTGATTTTTTTGCTAAGATCATCAATATATTTTGCCTTGTTTCTACCCTGTGGTACTCATTTATCTCTGGCTTCTGTATCCCATGAACATGAGCTCCCGACACAAGCTGTGGCCCTTTTATGTGTTGATGAATCCTCTTGGACTCATGTTGCTCTTTCTTTAATTTCTGTCATTCAGCTGGTCAGCGATTCTGGTTATAATTATAAAGCTGTTAGGAGATGGACTACGCAGAGAAAGTTGGGATATGCTCTTATTGACTGTGACATGGTAATGTTCTTGAAAAACTTAACTTTTAGATTGTCTTTGCTGATCTTACAAATGAAGACCAATTTGTTAATGTTTAAACCATTCTTTGCCCTTTTGCAGATATTTGTTCCCATCCACAGGGGTGTGCATTGGACCTTGGCAGTTATTAACAACAGGGATCGCAAGTTCTTGTATCTCGATTCACTAAATGGAGTTGATTCCAAGATTTTGAATGCTCTGGTATAACTTAGTCTCCAACTCTCTTTCTCAATACAGTTTAATTGATCTCACTCATATAAATGAAGTGAATGCCTGTCATAGTGGATGTTGTTTTATCTTTTACCATTATTTGTTGATTCTAAAATTTGTCCCTGGTCATTTTGGAGATGCCAGAAGCTATTATTTCTTTGGTAGACCAAACACTATTGTGAAAATATTCTAACCAAAATAGTCCCTGTAGCTAATGCTGCAACTGATATGTGTGTTTCAGGCAAAATATTTAGGCGATGAAGCTAAGGAAAAAAGTGGTAAAGACATCGATGTTAGTTCGTGGGACATGGAATTTGTTGAAGACCTTCCCCAACAACAAAATGGGTATGTAACTATCATTGAACTTGCTATGTTTATGATTATTTGTATAGGAACTAGTTATGGGATCAACAAGCATAGCTAGCTGTTCAATGGGAAAACTCTTGATTTTCAAATATCATTATCTTGAAGGTGTTGTGTAGAAATCATAGGCATATTCTAATACTAGCTCCTTCTGGGAGTTTACTCACCAAACAAAGTCTGAATGGCTGGAACTTATCAAAACCGCCTACGTGTTTATGCCCTTAGCTTTCTGTTGTAGCTCTATCCTAACCCTTTTATCTTTTCTTTTTTTTAATAATTCTTTTGCAATGTTTATATTTTTCAGGTATGACTGTGGAATGTTTATGCTTAAGTACATCGACTTTTTCAGTAGAGGGCTGGGTCTATATTTCAGCCAGGTAACCCAATCTAATCTGAATTCAGATTCCTCAATGCTTAAAAGAAAATTGTAGTTAAAAGAGTTAACTGGTTTTGTAGAATTGGTTAAGGAATTAGTATTATATCTTCAGCGTTTTATATCCAGGGTTTGATACAGAACTGTTGATGCCTTGTATTACTTTGGTGCAGGAACATATGCCATACTTCCGTCTAAGAACGGTTAAAGAGATTCTGAGACTACGTGCTGACTGAAGTTGCTTGGGCGCTTTTGTGCATGTCAAATTGTAGGAGTGCTTGTTTTGCTTTCCGTTGTTGATTTGTTCAAGCTTTTTGAAATTTTCTACTCCTTTGTTAGGCAGTGAAGCATTCAGCTTCAGAAGCAGAGGCAAATACTGAGCCAAGCCACAATGCTCTTAGTCTTTTTTCTTCTCAGTTGAAATTGTAGATGAAGAAGCTGATATAATGAAACCTGTAGATCAAAAAAAAAAAATGAAACTTTAGTTGTTTGTAATGAACTGGTCCGTCTTTTTCCTCTTTGTATGTTAAGTCAAAAAGGCACTACTTCGATTTAGAGAAAGAAACTTGAGAGGGTCGACCAGGTTCAATTTATATCATGTGTTAACTCTAAGACGTATTATATAGCACACAGTTTATTTGAAAGTAGATGTATTACATAAACAGACGATCTTCAAAAATTTCCGCATCACTATACACAAATGTGTTACAGATATACAACGAACTGTTTCGATCGAGAGTTCCTCATGACTAATATTATGGCAGCATAAAGAACGATTAACATTTCATTATCAATGTTTTAGAAGACATTGAATACAACTGCTCACAAAGGACACAAAAAAAAACAAATATAAAATTGACAAATTAGAGACGCAAAAAACACAATCCCCAATTCACAGAAAACATGAGAGGAAGGAAGATTTGTGTGTATCAGTAGAATAAAAGATCACCTGATTATAACCCAAAACTAAACATCATTTCCTCTAGCGAGGAACTCTCTTCCGGCTAAGGATCTCTTGTTCTTTTAAACGGTGTTGGAACCGAGCGAGACGGGCTTGAAGGCTTACGAGCCCAGCTGCTTTACGGGACAACACAAAGCTCAACTGTGTAACATAGCTGTCAATCATGCTCCCTGGCCGATCCACCTCCGCTAGTAATTTCATTTCCTGCTCAAACCCAAACCAATCTTAGAAACACACACAATATGATCAGCCAATACCAAAGCAGGTGAATGGCTATATCTTGTACCTCGCGAACTATCTCCATTGTATCCTCGATTTCTTTTCTGTGTGCTGTAATTAAGGCCTCTTCCTCCTGTCAGAGAATTAAAAAAACAACTATAGTTAAACCGCAGCACAGATTTCTTAACCGTAAAATTCATTAGGGCATCATTATCTACGGTCTCTTATTCCGGGTTTTTTAAGGAAAATAAGAGACAATCTCTTAATTTTTAATAAAAAGCTAAAAGACATCTCTTATTACTGTCTCTTATTTTCCCTAAGAGACTCGGAATAAGAGACCGTGGATAATGATGCTCTTACATTCCCTGGAACCAGATGGGTTATTTATTACCTGAAGCAATGCATTGATGTTCTCATCAAGAGAAGGCGGCTCCGTTACTGTTTCATATTGCTTTGAAGCAGCATCGCTTGTGTTCTGACTGGTGGTAGTACTATTGAGCTGCCTGAAGTTTATCGTGGCAGGGACATCAGACGCACTGATGGAATCTCTTTTCGACAAGTTTTGATGTCTTTCTGGTTTTTCCTCCCGGGAAACTTTCCTACGAGGCGGTGATACCTTCTTCACTTTTTCTTCCTGATCTGAAGCGTCTTGAGGATAAGAAGATGATGACTGAAGAATCCTTTGGCTAGTGGAGCCGCCGAAAGAGTTGCTCGTATCTGATCTTCCTCTGTCCATTGATATCGATGGTATCCCACTTTCCTCTTTAAAGCTGACCGGATATGAAGATGGGTGATTTGTAGGCTGCTTGAATTCAATACCCGAAGTAGAGTAGCTGCTGTCTTTCTCTACCCTCCTCCCTGTCTCCTGTACATTATACTCCTGTGGAGGCTCAAAAACATCTTCTGCATCATTCGAAGCTAGTTGAGAAGAAGCCAAAGAAACATCCTTATTAGCTGGCGGCAACGAGTTAAACGTTTGATCCTTCTTGCTATTTCCACTTTTAGATAGACTTTTAACCCTGTTGTAGAATTAGTGAATTACAGACATGAGTTAAGAGTTGTTTTAGAAAGGTTTTTAGCTCATCAAAAACATACCGATCGGCGTATCTCAATGTATTTAGGGTATGTTCGCATGATCCTTCGTTTGGAGAGATGCATGAAATCATCACAGTTCTCGAGTTTCCAACAAATGAGTCACGGAGCACTTCAGTTAGTTTGCTTCCACGGAATGGAATATGTAACTGGTCATTGTCCAGCGCACGGATACATTCTTTGAGAGCTAAAAGGCTCTTATTGATTTCTGCACCTTCCATCCTAAGAAACAACCATTGTCAAAAAGAACAGTTTAGATCAAGACTAGTCATTCTGACGGAAGAAGGTAGATTTACTTTATCCATGAGGCCAAACAAACATTTTAAACCTAAGTTCTACTTGGATGGGGAGGTCATTACTCAAGAACTCTTCTACCAGAGGACAAAGATGACCTTACCTTGTCTGGCGGTCATTGTCTGTGGTGTCTGCACCTCTTTCACTGCCAGCAAGATCAATGAAAGAAATCTTCCCCACAACTTTCCCTCGTGATTCGTTGTTATCATTATTGTTTCGGCGCGTTTCTTTTACCTCCACATGCTTTTTGACAACAAGCTGCAAAATTGCATGTGACCTAGACGATTCCTCATTGGCGCCAGTTGATCCTGTGCTCCTAGAAGCACTCCCTTTGTCGATAAAATCCTTTACGATTTGAATATCCGAAACTTCAAACTCTTGCAGGCCAACAATGCAAACTTGCTGTCTACCATCTTCTCGCATACAAAGTTTCCTGCTCAGCAACAACTGAATTAGTCAGCCAATGGCATACAAATGAAAAGAAATTTGAATGCGCCGGCTCAAGAGGTTGACCTTTTGTCCAGCGGCATTTTTCCAAAAGCAAAAAAAAAAACAACTCATAATTCCAAATGTGACATTTAAAAGATATGAGAACAGAAAAAGAAACACTAACTTCCTCTCGGAGAGAAGATCGTAGAGCTTTCCACCATATATCTCGAAATAACTGAGCCACAACTTAAGCCTCTGATTACGGTATACTGGTTGATTCAACATCCTCATAAGATCTTGAACAGCCCGTATAGGCAATGGTTTCATTGTGAAGGTCTTACCGCTACCTAATTAAAGCAAAACATTATCAAGGTAACAGAAGCATAAAAATAATATTGACGAGTAAAAAGTAGAAGGCCATAGGAATACTTGACTTATTACAATAACATTGACCTAAGAAATAATTCCCATGAGCAAAAGTATAATTATTTACCTGTTTGACCATATGCAAAACAGGTAGCTTTGGTTCTCTGAAAAATCGTGGGGATAATTGGCTCTATCGTGACCCGATACACCTGACAAGAGAGCGGTAAACAACTATAGAATATATAATACAGCTTAAAATGGAAATCAATCTAGAAAAAGGTGGACGAACAGGATTGTTAGACTATAATTTAAAATTCACAAGGTTTTTATTTGAAAACTAATCTATGTTATCCCGCATCTTGAAGTACAATAATGCACTCCCACTAGGATAACCGGTAGATTCCAATTCCTTAAGGCTATTAAATTACCTCGTCATTTGAAACATGCTCACCCAGAACAGCATCAAAGCAAAACTCATGCTTTTCCATATATGCAGTCAAATCCACCTGCACCAACAAAGATTAAGTTTCATTCAATACCAGAAAAAGAAACATAAAATGAAGAGGGTCTATGACCTTTCATCTCGTTGAACTGAATCATGGATGTCATCGTTATCTTTAATGAAGCACACACACGAACCTTCAACTTGGTCTCGTGAACGGTCAAAGAATTATTAGATACGGTAATAATATCGTCCTCCTTTTTGGCGGTTTCCTTTTTATTCAGAGGTCTCTTTCTTACCTGAAATAACATGTAAATTTGCATAGTTCCCCTGCCCCTGATGATGGTCATTGCTTGAAATTTCAACCAAGCAGAAGAAAACTAGGTAACAAGATTGCCATACCACTACTCTAATTTTGGCTACACTGTTCTCTCTTCCTGTATTTTCCTTTTCACTCCTCGGAAATGGGCTCGAAGGTTCAGCGTCCTGTTCTTGTCGCTGTTGCTGGTTAGCTGGCACACTGAAGTCTTCTTCAAAAGCTTGATTAACACTTGGCATGAAAGGCGATTGCTCAAACGGTTCAGAAATCACATGCTGTAAAATGAACAAGGTATTAGTTTATTACACGAGCAATGAGTGGGTAACTATTAAGATGAAATAGTTATCATAAGAGGCAGAAAATGTAAGCAAAATTCCACCGAACAGAAAACCTTTTCAATGGATCACATTCCCAACTCCTTTAAATTCGAAAAGCTCCTCTAAGTTAATGAATTACTTGCATAAGTAATTAACTTCAATATCTATATGATACGTTTCACAACAGTAGTAATTATGTTGACTAACAGCGGTATCCAGGTCTCGAAATCAAAAGTCGTCTAAGTTTAGATGTCTAAAAGATTTTTATATTGGAGCTGAATCATATATAGCCGGTAGGTGAGCGTCAAAATAAGATTGTAAGGGGATGTTAAAAAAACAGTAGTAACAACCAGGATAGAGCTCAAATATATTCCTCATCCTACCAACTGTGGTCATATAAAGTATTATATACCAGCCAAAAAAAAAGAGTAAACTTATGTGATCTAATCTCCCCTTGCAAACATACCTCGGAAAGTAGCTCTGTGTCATCCATCGCGTGAAGATCTAGCAGCCCAGCTCCAAAGTCACCTCTGAACTCAGGTGAATAAAACCCATCTGAAGAGGGCATAGCTGCTGATGATTGACCAGTGGGTGTATACGGCTCAGAAGCAGATTCCCCATTCAAATTAAGATTTCTCATCAATTTGAAAAGTCTTTGCTTCTCTTCAGCAGTTTGTGCTCCATAACCCTAACACAAAATGTTATCATAAAGGAGTTGTCCACTGAAAAGAGAAAAATGACCAATAGGATGATCACATGTAAAAAAAAATCTTAATAAACATGATGTTCACAAACATATTGAGCTAAGAGTTGAGCATACAAAGAAAACCATAAAAAAGCATGCAACTTAATGCAAGAATCTAAAGGAAGAAGTTAGTACCTGCATGAGAAGGTTTGGGAGATGACGCTGATCAGTACATGTGGAAGCAACAGGAGACCCCAGATGCTGTAAACCAGCGGACTGGAGCCACCGCGCCATGACGGCATCGCCTGCCTCATTTCCAGGTCCTGCATTGTTCAGAGCTCCATCGTACAGCGCCGTCGCAGCCACCGCAGCATTGGTCTGCTGCATCTGGCCGCCCATGAGGCGCTGTGATCTTCGTTGAGGAGCCAGAACAACAACAACTTTTCGTCCAAAACAAAATCCAGAGTCAATACCATCATCATCAGCAACAAGTTTCCGTCTAATGAGAGATTGATTGCGATTAAACTCACAGTGAGGAGAGGAAGCTGCGATTACACCTGAAAAACTTGTTTCACTTTCCTTCGAAATCTGAAACTCAACCGATAGATTCAACTTTCATCAGAGAATGGTGCAAAAATGTCGATGAATCTCAGGTGTTACAGTACCAAAATGAACAACAAGGAAAGATTACCTGATTTGTGATCTGAAATTTTCTCGGGAAACGATCAGATCTATGGGAGGGAGAAACCCTAAGCGAGTCGTATTGATTGGGTATGGAGAGAGAGAGAGAAGAGAGGCGAATCTGATTCAAATTTTCGTCGCCTAACCCGGAAGCGATGCCTAGGCAGAGAGAAAGACCAAGGAGTTTTGACAAGGTACTATTGTTAAAACAAAAAAACAAACATTCGAAACATCTATCAAATTTTAAAGTAACAAATTAAAACCCCGTAAGTTTCATAAATTATTTGATTTGCCCCAAGGGTTTATAAATTTCATAATTTACCTGCATCCATTTTTCACGTTGTGTAATTTTAATAATCTTATTATTTTTTTTAGAAATAATCTTTTTTTGGGTCAATTTGGAAGATAATCTTTGTTCACACATTTCATTTCAGTAACAATCATTTTATCATCCGACTGAAACATCCTGCTCCTCTCATTTAGTGATCAGTCTTTGTTATTGAAAGACTTTCAATCAATATTAGTTTTCAAGTCACTTCTAGACAAGTCTAGAACATTACCATCACTTATCTGTTCCTAATGTTATGTCACATTAACACAATTTTAATCTGAGCATTGTAAAATTGTTGGTATGACAAATCCAACTGTCTCTGTTTATACTATTTACAATAGATAATTAAATAAAAATAGTGGTGTTGAGCATTGAATTTTATAAAATAAGAAGTTTTTATCGAAAAAATTAAATAAAATGATTGTAAATATAAAAGTTATATGACAATGATTTAATATGTGGAATAAATAAAAGATGATGCAAATTACTGTGTTAAATATGTACAACCATGATACATAGTTTCGAAGGATTTCTCAGTCATGCTCTTATGATACATATAATATATTCGACTAGCTAAATCCTTCACCAGGTATTGATTTACTCCCAAGTAGTCAAAATTCTTTTCCTACATTCGTCGATTTGCAGAATCGATGTTTTTAACAATGGATAACTTTATACGTTCGGAAAGAAAAATCGACATAAAATAATATGTTAGTTGTTAGTTTTTTGCTATATTTAATATGCACTTCTAACTTGACATGAATGATGACATACAATAAATTATAATAAAATAATGAAAAAATTGAGAAATGAGTGATTTTGTATACCAAAATAGAGAAAGTTGTAAAGTTTTAGAATCTATACTAGTTTAAATATAATTGAAACTGTAATAATATATAAAAAAAAAAGATTTTAATTCTAGGCGATCAATTTTTAAAAGAGAGTCTTTCAACTATTAGATTACCATTAGTTGGTTTATATAAAAATTTTAATTATCACACGCATAAAATTTGTATTATGAAATATATGCAGTTAGAAGTTGAGATGAACTGCATTAAAATGATAAATTGAATTATTATAAGGTAAACTAATATATGCTGCTGGAGCACTTTTGGATTTCGAACACTTTATCCAACTTTGATAATGATAGTGATTTTTTTAATGATAGTGATTTGGTTGTAGTATAAATACATATCAGTAATCAAAATTGAAATTATTCATCTCAATTAGTTTAAGTCATTATTGCCACAACTTTTGAAGTTTATTTCGAATTGGAAATGTTGTATATACTTATATTGATGGAAGCTAAAGATTCTTATCTAATTTTTATCCAAGATTCTATCTACCCACAAAAAGTAAGCAATGACCATATAGTTTATACTTTATATAGCACGTCAAAAAAGTCGCTTTGCTTAAAGATGTTCGAGGACCTAAACTATATATTTATATTAAATTCTGAAAACATAAATTCTAAGTTTGTAGTTCATAATATGTGGCAATATAGTTAAGTTATGATTTGATACCTCTAACAATGAACGTTTTAAAAAACCCTAATGCGATACATTAACAATTTAATTTGGTCTGTATCGATTTATCTGTCGAGAACAAACTATTATAAGATTGTGTCAAGTGGCAAAACAAAATGTGTGGGGTTACTTAATTCTGAATCAAAAAAGCTTTTGCTTGAGCCTAAAGCGTTTTGATGATGAGAGGGATTCGAATTTCAAGTGTAACAGTTTCGGAGGTTATACAGTCTTTCTTTATTTTTATATTTACAAAATGGGACTCTACTTTGTATCCAAATATTTAATTTACCCCTAACTTTGTTTTCCTTGTACCACTTTGAATTTCGATAAGAACGCACAGATCGCGGGAATCCCAAAATGTTTCAAACTATTTACATAAAACCCTAGAATCCTAATTCCTCTCTCTCAGTATCACTCGCCATGGATGAGGAGGAGCTCTTGCTCGCCAGAATCATTGCAGGAATCGAAGGAGGAGGAATAGGAGACGATGAATCCCACTACCACGAACTCGTCGCAGATCTCAAGTCTCTCCTCGACACAGACGACGATGAAATCCTCAATCGGCTCTACGTCAGCCTCTCCTCGACGGCTTCGTCGTTTCTCCGCTGCTTCTCCGCCGCCATGGATTCTCCCGTCGAATCTGGCCGTCTGGCGATCTCAGCCTCCGAGGCCTATCTCTCTCTGCTACTTTCGACGAACTGCCCCGTTTTCACTTTCTTCTCTCCCGTCGCGTTTCTCTCTCTACTGGGATCGATTCGCCGCTACCTCAAACCTCGCCGCCGGGAGGACTCGGGAGCGGCGGCGTCGTCGTCTCAAGGGAACAAGAAGAAGAGAGGACGCGGTGGTTCGAGGAAGAACGCTAGAAATATAGGGGATGGAGGAGATGGGGACGAAACGGAAGAGGGTGGGTTCGATGCGAAGTTGGTGTTTAGAGTGCTCGAGCGTCTGGGCTCGGTTCTTGGTTTTGTTCATTTGGATCGATTTCCCGATAGCTTGAAGTCTCTGGTACAAACAGTGAGCGAGATTCCTTTGCTTGCGTTGGAACACTCAGGGGTTTTGAGTTATGATAAATTGATGGAAATGTGCGGGAGGATTCTGGGTGGAGTGTTGAGCTCCGATCACGGAGATGTGTCACTCACCGCCGCTGAGATCTCGAAGTCTTTGACACCGTTGCTTTTGATGGGGAAGCATCAGGCGAGAAGCTTCGCGTTAGGGTTTGTGTCAAGGAAGATTATGGGTTTGGCTAAAGATAACTCTGAGTTGAAAAAAGTTGTTTGTAATTTGCCTAAGTTTCTGGTTCACAAGGCACCTGAGAAGGCTGAGCCGCGTGGATTCGCGGTGGAGGCGATACTGGAGATAGTAAAGGCAATGGAGGTTGAGGATCAACTAGAGTTTGTTGAATTTGTGATGAAGATGGGTCAAGGTAAATCTAATTTGAGGATATTGGCTGTTGATCTTATACCTCTGTTGATGAGCTCATTAGGAAACCCCTTTGAAAGTATTAGTTCAGAGAATGGAGTGGAAGATTCGTGGGGATTAGGTTGTCTTAATGCCTTAGTGCAGCGTTGTTCAGATTCAAGCGCTTTAATTAGAGCTCGGGCTTTGTCCAACTTGGCTCAAGTTGTGGGGTTTTTGTCTGGTGATGAAAGGAGTAGGTCGATCTTGAAACAAGCCCTTGGGTTTACTGGTGGTGAGACTTCAGAGGGGAAAGGTAGAATAACTGACCTTTTGAAGAAAAGATGTGTGGATGAGAAGGCGGCTACGAGGAGAGCAGCGCTTCTTCTAGTTACGAAATTGACATCCCTTTTGGGTGGTTGCTTTGATGTTAGTATTCTAAAGACAATGGGTACATCTTGTTCTGATCCGCTTATAAGTATAAGAAAGGCTGCAATTTCAGCTCTTTCCGAGGTGTGTTTTCTATGCGTTAGTGTCTTCCTTCTCCCTTACTCGGTGATACTGCCTAAAGTTGCGGATACCAAATTTAGAGGACAAAACTGTTCTATATGAATGAATGAATGATTGTGCGTCTTAGTCATTTGGATGAATGAGGGAATGTATAACAACTGCTTCTTTTGGTAGTACTAAAATCTTGTCTAACTTTTTTCTAAATATAGGTTAAATCAGTGACTTGTTCATATGTCTTCCGCTCCCTTTTCTTTATTTGATAATGTAAATCATTGTCTTTTTCTGTTCACTGTAGGCCTTCAGAATATGTACAGATGAAATTGTGACCACTGAATGGTTACATTCTGTCCCTCGGATGGTCATGGACAATGAAACTAGCATCCAAGAAGAATGCGAGAATGTCTTTCATGAACTAGTCCTGGAGAGAATATCCCGAGCGGGAAATTCCCTTTCTCAGGGCAGTGCTTCTCTCCCAGACAACTGGAACTCTAGCTCAAAAGATCTAGACAGAGACATCGAAGCCTTTTTTCCAGAAGGAGTTTTGGTTCTCCTAAGGGAGCTCTGCAACAGCGAGGTTTCCCCTTGGGTAAAGAAAATATGTGGAAGTTTGGGCAAGAAGAAGCAACTAAAACCAAGAGTTGCCCTTGCGCTGCAGAGTATCATAAAGGAATCTGAATCACTCTGGTTAAACCGTTCAATGCCCATAAATAAATGGACAGCTCCTGCCGGGGCTTGGTTTCTTCTTTCAGAGGTGTCAGTTTATCTTCCAAAGTCTGTCGAATGGGAGTTTCTTCACCATCATTGGCAATTGCTAGACAAAAATGAATTGCAAGGTTTGCCAGTTTTCATTATACTGTTTGCTTACGTTTTGCTTGTTGCTCTTAGTAGCGTGGTTTCACTTGTAACTCCTGCTCTAGGTAAACCAGTTCTTGAATTTGTGTTTTTGATGATGCGGCTTTTCAGAAGGAACAGATGGACAAGGTGATGAAGAGGGTGTAGAGTGTAATTCTTCTACATGGGCTGGGGATCGAGTTTTTCTTTTGCAAACTATCTCCAATGTTTCCCTTCAGCTGCCACCAGAGCCTGCTGCAGATCTGGCTGACAATTTTCTGAAGAAAATCGAAAAGTTTAACCTGCATTCTGCTGAGGTAATCATTGGATTAATAGTTTTTCGATCTCATATATAATATCAAATTTCATAGGCGTAGCAAGATACTGGCTTTTGTATTGGACGTATCCTTCAGATAGATATATTTTTTCCGGTACATCTATGTAACTGGGACCTGGTTTTGGTGCAACTGTTGAATGCTTGAATTGATCAGATTATATTATTCACTGGTTTGTGAATGGAATTTTTAATCGCTAATCCACATATGGTTCATCTGTCTCATGATCTTAGTCAATGCTATTCAATGACAGGTCGATGCACATGTTAAAGCATTAAAAACTTTGTGCGTAAAGAAGGCGTGCATCCCGGAGGAGTCGGATGTGATTGTCAAGAAATGGGTACAACAAGTTTTAGCTAAGGCATCTAAGGTCACTGAGAAATACATTGAGGGGATCTCCAGTAATAATCATTCTTTCGCCACACCAGCAATGCTTGGAAGTAGGAGAAGCAAGAAACTGGATGCTGTATCCAAGAAGTTATCAAAAGCTATCACAGCAGTATATACCATTGGATCTTGTGTCATTATATATCCTTCAGCTGACACGACCAAAATTGTTCCGTTGTTACATACTGTAATCACTTCAGGAAATTCAGATACAAAGCTGAAAAACAAATTGCCACAAGCCAATGCTTGCTTGAAGCAAAAAGCTCCTCCTCTCTATAGTCAGTCTTGGTTGACCATGGCGAAGATTTGTTTGGCTGACGGGAAGCTTGCTAAAAGATATATCCCTCTCTTTGCACAGGTATGTCCATTTGCCTTCACTGATTTCCCTGCCTACTTATCATTTCGGTTATTTCTGGTAAGTTAAAAATTTCAGATTCAGAAAATAAAATTCAGTAAATGGCAGCTTCCTTTATCTCTGCCGTTTATTGTAACCTACGTGAACTCCTTGATGCCTTGCTCTTGCAGGAGCTTGAAAAGAGTGATTGTGCAGCCTTGCGTAACAATCTTGTAGTGGCAATGACAGACTTTTGTGTTCACTATACAGCCATGATAGAGTGGTAAATTATTTACAGAACATTAATATTTCATTAGCCTTTTCTCAAATCTTAAAAATGCGTAACTGTTACATGACAAAGACTGATGGTTTGTGTACCCAAATAGTTACATACCAAAGATTACTAAACGTCTTCGGGATCCTTGTGAAGTTGTTAGAAGGCAGACATTCATACTTCTCTCAAGGTTATTACAGGTATTGCTATTCTCCACAGATTTTTTACCCTACCGTTGTTGAAAAATCCATGCGATAAGCAGGTTTTGTTATTTTGATTTCAGAGAGATTATGTTAAGTGGAGAGGCGTTCTTTTCCTTCGCTTCCTTCTATCTCTTGTGGATGAATCTGAAAAGATACGTCGACTTGCAGACTTTTTATTTGGAAACATCCTTAAAGGTATGAAACTCTGTGGGAGGGAACAACCATGAAAGGCATTCTTTTATACCCTGTTATTGTATGATCGGTAGTTTTTTGATTAGTATTATGCCCATTTTGCTTATAGTCAAGGCACCACTTTTAGCTTACAACAGTTTTGTGGAAGCTATTTTTGTGTTAAACGATTGCCACGCCCACAATGGCCACAATAATTCAGATTCTAAGCAATCAAGAACAAAGGATCAAGCTTTTTCTATCAGGTACTCGTCTTATACTTATACATAGCCTAGTTAATGTTCTTTATGCTTATGTGTAACTTGTCATTTTGGTGTGGATGATTTAGTGTGTTTTTTGTGTGTTGCAATTGTTCTACAGAGGAAATGATGAAAGAGCTAGGTCTAAAAGAATGCAGATATACGTTACTCTGCTTAAACAAATGGCTCCAGAACATCTTCTGGCCACATTTGCAAAGTTATGTGCAGAGGTCCTTGCAGCTGCTTCTGATGGAATGCTCAACATAGAAGATGTAACTGGTCAGTCTGTTTTACAGGTAACTTCCAATCTAGCTGGAAGTTGTTGAGCCCTTTTTTTTCCTGTTGCGATCGATGTGTTCTCTTACCGTTTTGCTCTCGCGGTGCAGGATGCGTTTCAGATCTTGGCGTGCAAAGAGATCCGTTTATCAGTTTCCAGAGGATCTTCGTCTGAGACAGTGGAGATGGAAGAAGAAGGTGGAGACTCCAACGCGGCGGCTGCCAAAGGAAGAGCTATAACGCAAGCTGTCAGAAAAGGATTGATTCAGAACACGATTCCAATCTTCATTGAGCTCAAGAGGCTATTGGAGAGCAAGAACAGTCCTCTCACAGGTTCGCTCATGGACTGCCTCCGCGTGCTCCTGAAAGACTACAAGAACGAGATAGAAGAAATGCTCGTCGCTGATAAACAGCTTCAGAAAGAGCTCGTCTACGATATGCAGAAGCACGAGGCTGCAAAGGCAAGGTCCATGGCTAACCAAGGGGTTGGCTGCGGGACAAGTCATAGAAGCCGCGAACCAGAGCAACAAACAGCAGCAGCAGCAGCAAGGGAGGAGGAGAACGTTAGGGATTCGGTATTGGAATCGAGAGTGGTTTCTGCTGCTGCTGATGCCATGGCGGCAAAAGCGGCAAGGTCGGTACTGAGAGAAGTGAACGGTGGAGCGGCAACGCCGCCTCTGAGCGCAATGAGCGTTCCGAAGCTAAGGTCGAGCCTAGGAGGAGGTAAACAGAGTGGTCGACCATCGGCTGATGTGCTAGAGTCTCTGAGAAGACGACCAACTTTCATGTCTGATGACGATAACTAAATTGAGAGAGATTTCAGGAAAATATAGCTTTTGTTGTAACTAATGTCTGTTGTGTTATGCTTGAAAACGAATGTAAGAAGTTTCTCCTCTTTTTGTCCAAAAAAAAAAAAAAAAGAAGTTTCTCCTCTTTCTTCTTAAGCTAATTACATAGGAGAATCCTAATTACGACTGCTGAAAATGAGATTAACTTGAAAATATAAGTCATAAGCATCATAAATTAAATTCCTAATCATTCTAATATACATAACACAAAGAATCTCAAGGGAAACATTCATTAATTTCAGTGAACAAAAATTTAAGAAAACAATGCATAAATTTTAAAAAATCTTAGAAAAGGTTTATGTTCCGAGACAGAAAAGACAAATATTTGGTTTCATCATCTATTTTTTAATTAAAATTAATTTAAATAGTTTGTAATTAAAGATTGATTCTTGGCCAAAATCATTTCCTTTTTTTTTGTTCAAAAACCAAAATCATTTCTCAGATATAAAATTTTGAGCCAAAAAGTTATATTTTATTGTTCTTCTCCAATTTTCCAATAAATATGTTAATTTTCTCTTTATTTTAGTTTCCGGCGCAAAAAATCGTGAAATTGGAGGGTAGATGTGTAAATAAAATACAAGAGCTCAACTTTTTTTTTTTTTTGTAACACATAAAAAGAGCTCAACATCTATCAATTCTACTAAAGACAAAACCAATACAACTTCAGTCTCCATCTCTCTCTCTCTCTCTCTCTGCAAACCCTAACCGCAAGAACGATGCCGGCTCCGACGACTGAAGCCGAATCAATAGAACCTCAGTCGCTGAAGAAGCTGAGCATCAAATCCCTGAAACGAGCACTTGATCTCTTCTCCCCCGTCCATGGCCAATTCCCTCCTCCTGACGCCGAAGCGTCAGTCTCCTCCGATCCCCAATTTCTCTTCTCCCAATCCTCTATTTATTTATTTTTTAATTATATATAAATTCTTCTCTTTTTTCTTTGTTGCAGGAAGAAGATTCGTCTCAGCCATAAGGTACCCATATTCTCTTTTGCTCTAAAGCTTCGAACTTTAGGTTTCTTGATGAGGTTTTATACAAACTAAATTTAACATGTTTGGTTTGCATAAAGCCTCTGTCTTTCACTTATTAAACTTGAGAGTTTGTGCTAATTGAACATGTTTATTAGCTTCGAACTTCAGGTTTAGGTTGTATAGTTTGTATAAAACTCTCTGTTTTTCACTGATCAACCCGTGTTCGAGCTGTGAGTTGTGTATATAAATATTGATTCTCAGATGTTTTCTCGTGCAGATGAAAGTTGCTTTTGGAGGTGTGGAGCCAGTGAGTCAGCCTCCACAACAGCCTAACCGTAGCAATGAGCAGACCGGAACGTCAAGTGCTCTTGCTCTCCCAGGTATTGTCTTCATGTCACCTGTTTTGCTTAAGTTTTATGAAAGATGAACAAATATACTTTCTTCCTTTTATTTGAATTTTTATTAAACATTGCTCGATGAGTTCTGCAGGTCCTGAAGGTTCCAAGAGTACCCAAAAGGGTGTGACAGAGAATGCTCTTGTTGTTGGTCCAACTTTACAGCCAAAGGGCTTGTAAGTATTAACCTTTTTGCTCTTTGTTTCGTTGATATGGATTCTAGTTGATGCTTCTACTTTATGGCAAGGATGCTGATTAAAAATATTTGGGTTCTTGAAATTGAAGGAACAGTATTGGTACCTCAGGCAAAAGCACCACCATTATTCCTGCAAGTGTATCCTCGTATGAAAGGTATTTTTTTCGTCTCGTTCTTATCCTCTAATTCTTCTTCATCTTGACTGCAATACATTTAAAGTCTATTAGCTTTTATCTATACGGTAGTTTCCCATTCTGATTTTTGTTGTTGTTGTTGTTGTGTCTCCCTGCGTGTTACAGAAACTTTTCAACTTCTGCGTTAATGGAGAGAATACCGAGTAGATGGCCTCGCCCAGAGTGGCATGCACCATGGAAGAATTACAGGGTAAGATCTTTGGGATAGCACCCTTGCTGTATCACACTGATTCTGGCCTTTTGTTGGCTTCAAGAAGTTTCCTTCTGTTCACTTGAGGAGTTTCTTGACTCGCGTTTAATTATTCTTTCCACAGGTCATTCAAGGGCACTTGGGTTGGGTCAGATCTGTCGCCTTTGATCCCAGCAATGAATGGTTTTGTACTGGTTCAGCTGATCGTACCATCAAGGTAATAGAGATGACTGCTTCTTTAGTATGAACTGTATTTCACCAGCTTTAACGCTTGTACAAGCATTCCTGAATTTAATTATGTTTACTAGATATGGGATGTAGCAACTGGAGTTCTGAAGCTAACACTTACTGGTCATATCGAGCAAGTACGAGGTTAGTCTCTTAAATCTCTTCCAACTGATTTGTTAGATGTCTCTGTGATCACAGTTCTGATCTTCTTCTTCTTCTTTTTTGAAGGCCTTGCTGTAAGCAATCGACATACATACATGTTCTCTGCTGGTGATGACAAGCAAGTCAAATGCTGGGACCTTGAGCAGAATAAGGTAATTACAACTTTATTACCTTCCTTATCTGAACTTTCAATATCTAATGCCCATTGAATTTGGCTTTGATAGGTTATCCGGTCTTATCATGGTCACTTGAGTGGAGTCTATTGCTTAGCTCTTCACCCAACTCTGGACGTTTTACTAACCGGAGGGCGAGACTCTGTCTGCAGGGTAAGAAAGTCACTAAATATTTATATCCTTTGTTCATTAGCATATGTATATTTCTACTCTGTTGAGTTTTGATGCTTGAGCTTTGGTGAATTCTTAGATTAAAAAGTCCATGTTTGCTTATATGCAGGTGTGGGATATTCGTACCAAGATGCAAATTTTTGCACTCACAGGACATGACAACACCGTTTGTTCTGTTTTCACTCGTCCAACAGTACGTTTCTTTTCATGTGGAGCTGTTGTTTTGAGTTTCCAACTTTCTTTTTGGAACCTCTCTTAATAAGCAACTGGGACTCACTTTGATCTGCGATGTTGCAGGACCCACAAGTTGTAACTGGATCTCATGACACGACTATTAAATTCTGGGACCTTCGATATGGTAATATTTTATTATTCTAACCATTGTTGGGACTTAAAATCCAATTTTTGGGATCCTTGCTTGCTGCAAGACTATCGTTTATTTGAGTTGTCGGATCATTATGTTCAGGCAAAACGATGACGACTCTAACACATCATAAGAAATCTGTCCGAGCAATGACCCTTCATCCTAAAGAGTATGTGTTGTTGCAGTGCATCCACTTTAGCTTTCGAACACAAAAATCATTAAGATGATAAAACCTAAGCATCTCCTAATACTATGTCTATGTTTGCTTTTTTTTTAGGAATGCATTTGCTTCTGCATCAGCTGACAACACCAAAAAATTTAGCCTTCCTAAGGGCGAGTTCTGCCACAACATGCTGTAAGTCAGTTCTTTGCTAAATATCATTCATATCTCACTCTCTTGCATCATCTCTAGTGCTTTTGAAGCAAAAAGTTTTCGTTAGAAATTAATCATGTATTGGTTTTCTTATTTGTTGTCTTTCTTCACGGAACAGTTCGCAGCAGAAAACCATTATTAACGCAATGGCTGTGAACGAGGATGGTGTAATGGTCACTGGAGGTAATAAATCCATTTTGCAATCCTTTTTTCTGTGATTGTTTTTCTACAGCACCTTACCTTCATTACCGTTTTTAACTAAATTTGGTCCTATCTCTCTATGTACGATTTTAAGGTGATAATGGAAGTATATGGTTCTGGGACTGGAAGAGTGGTCATAGTTTCCAACAGACAGAAACTATTGTACAGCCTGGTACGTACATTCATAGCTTGTTTCATGTTCCTTTGGAAGTGTATGATTAAGCTTCAAAGAATGATATTTAGGTCTCGAAAGCAATAAGCTATGGATGGGGTCTTAATTAATGTCATGTTGGGAATATTGCAGGTTCATTGGAGAGTGAAGCGGGTATATACGCAGCGTGTTATGATCAGACAGGTTCAAGATTGGTAACATGTGAGGCGGATAAGACGATAAAGATGTGGAAAGAAGATGAGAATGCAACACCAGAGACTCACCCTGTCAATTTCAAACCACCCAAGGAGATTAGACGCTTCTGATAAGCCTCACCTCTTTACTATTTGTATCTCAAAAGCTATTGTTGGAGTCTCTCATTAGTCTTCATGATTCTGTTTTCTTCTGGAAGATTATAAGGATGTGTTCGTTTTTTTGGTGAGAACAAAGGGCCATGTACTTGAAATTTCAAGGCATTTGTTGTAATTTACTCTGTCAACAGTAATAGTTCATGTACTATTTTATGCTTAAGAATAACATCATACTTCTCTATTCATCTCTTCCTTTATCTTCTTCTGAAAAATGCCATTGTACTATGATGGGCTTAACATAAGCTTCAGCTAAAACGTTACTAAGCTAAATGACCTGTACATTATCTTTTATTGTTCTGGCTGACAATCCTCCGATTGATACTATATAAAGTGTATCACTTCAAGACGAAAAGGACACACCAGTTTGATCTAATTTGCTTCAACAAACAAGGTACACAAAAAAAAAAAATACAACACCACAATAATGGCAAAGAATGAAAAAGATTTATATTTATAAAATAACAAATCAGCACAATCACTCGCCAAGAAACTAGAAAAAAAAAAATTCTTGAAATTTTTATAAAATAGGTTTAAGAAAGGAGAGGGGCGCGTGATATGAGGCCTTCCTCTTCATCTGCAGCAATCTCACTTGTACCGTTGCTTAAACCGGCCGGTTTGGCGTTTCTGTAAATTCCATAAAGTATGAGTTGTATTGTCCCAAACACAAACCCCACTCCATTTGGCACCTACTCATGTTAACCACAAAATTGATTAATTGATTAGTATCGTTCTCATTTCTCAACAGCATCAAAAAAAATCAATGCCTATCCGAAGAAATCTCAAGAAGAAGTATTGTAGACGACCCCACAAAATAGTACTTGTTGCAATTTTTGACCACAACTTTTATTGGTGACCAGTTCGTAAACAAAAAAAAATCATTTGTTTGATGTTGGAGTCTTGGAGTCCACAATTTGTAAAAAACATTATGCAGATTTTCTTCATGAAGATTTTTTTTTTTTGTTATAAAATGGAATGACAATGACATGAACGGAATCGGGTAGGGTGTCCAGGAAAACGACAAAGATATTTTGGGGTTATTGTTTGAATAGTGGGGAGACAAGGGGTCGCTGAAATAACCTCAGAGATCCGTAAATAGCCAGGTAAAATTACTTACAAGTAGAAAAACGTCGTGTTGGAGTGAAGCGTACACTGCCCAGATCGCGCCGTTTAAGAAAAGGAAAAACGACAACCAAAACGGCATGTATTTCACGCTCTTTGTCGTCACTACTGTTTTCTGCAAAAGAAAAATGGTAAAACGATAGCTAAAATATTACACCATTATTTATACGTATGTCTCTGTCTGAGATTTGCGTAAATAATGGACCCATCAAGTCATTGTTTGTATTACTGGCTGGAATTTTTTTATTAATAGACCTGTGTGTGGGGTTACATATTATGACAACTGTGACGTTTATATTTAAATTGAAACGTGAAAAATCTAACGACGTACAAGTTCTAAATATTGTTATCTGACTGCGATTTTTCAAAGACGTGTGCGTAAAACAACCACAAGGTGGTTTGGTTTATAAATCATGATGATTGCTGCATGAATAAACGATAAATAAATCTTAGTTTCCAATAAACATTATTTCTTGAATTCTGAAAACATTGTCAATGAACAAACTACAAACTCAAAAGAAATCATTATGTTGTTATAAAAAAGATTAGACAAGGTGGATCATTTGGAACTGTGATTAGTGGACGGCTAAGCTTTTCTTTTTTGGAATATACTCAATTAAATAAACCTTTAAGACCATTTCTAGTGTTTTTTTTTGAAACAACCATTTCTAGTGTATATTCTTATAAAAATGTATACATAGAAACTTTAAAATACAAATAAATTTTGTCCGAATATATGTTTTTAAATAGATAAGTGGTAATTTTCTTCTAAGTATAAGTGCTATTTTCTTTTAAATATAGAGATAAAATAACAAAATTTATTTTAGATAAAAATGTACTCTGAAAAAATATTTAAATTCAAATACAAAGGTAAACTAGACATACTCTAACATATTACACAATTTTAGAAATAACAAGTGGATATGAACAATGTCAAGAAACAAGCATGATTGATTAGTGATGTATATCTGATATTGACATATAAAATTTCGAGAATTAGTTTATATAAAGGCCACATTCTTTATTTCAAAACGTGGGTAATATAAAACAGCTATGCCCAATATAATATAGTTTTTTGGATAGATATGTGAAAGTTACGGATGAACTTACCATAGCAGAAAGAGGAGAACCATACATTATAATGTTGAGGCCAGCACAGATGAACCCCATAGACTGAGAACGCATCTTCTCATCTTTAAACGCACTTCTCGTGGCCGCAATCGCTGCTACTGGGAA
Organism: Brassica juncea; assembly: GCA_018703725.1. Classification (NCBI taxonomy): domain Eukaryota; kingdom Viridiplantae; phylum Streptophyta; class Magnoliopsida; order Brassicales; family Brassicaceae; genus Brassica; species Brassica juncea. Next base: position 68,422,329 of record CM031936.1, on the reverse strand, counting down.
AAAGACGTTCAACAACGCAACCACTACGATTGTATTTAACTGTAAAAAAAACTTAATTAGCCCTGTTCGTTTGGTTGCCGCAGGTTTCGGCGGCAGCGGCAGCGGCAGCGTCAGCGGCGGCGGCAGCGTCAATGAGGACAGTTGTTGTTCGTTTCGCAGACGCTGACGCTGCCGCTGCCGCTGCCGCATATCATATCGCGACCGCAGGTTTTATCGGCGTCAGCCGCAGGACGCAGCGTTCGGACGCTGCCGCTGCCGTCGGTTCCTGCGTCAACGAAACGAACAAGAGTTGACGCAGAATGTTGACGCTGCCGCTGCCGCCGGTACCTGCGGCAACCAAACGAACAGCCCTATTATATCAACCAAACGATACTTATTAGGAAATCAACTTTGCAAGTCATTATAGTATATTATCTTATAACAAGTGGATCACATATTTTAATCAACTTGACTTTTAAAGAAAACATGATAGTCAGATCTAAATCTGAATAATTGCATCAAACAAAAACTTGCAGATTTCAACCAGCTATCATATAAGAAACTCAGAAGATCAAGAAGCACATATATAGAGAGAGTATATACATTCAGTCATATCATATATAAAAGAAATAAAATAAACAAAAACCTTGAGATGTCGAGGGGCGTAAATGAGAAAAAGCGAGACATAGATGATTTCAACAAGAGCACCAAAACCATTAACGGTGGAGACAAGATATTCTCCGGGAGTGACTAAACCGTAATATGTCCATAGAGACGATCCTAACAAAGTGCAAATGTACGGCAAGCTTTTGTACTCTTCGGTCGATTTTCGCTTCACTATTTTCCAAAACGTCTCCCTGAACGTTTGTATAAATAATTAGACCGATCCATAAACAATCGAAAAAGAAAACTATATAATATATCTCAGTTTTGTTACTTCTTTCGAAATCTCGAGATGAGAGAAAGAGAGCTCACACTGGTGAGAGGAAGACGAGTACGGAGATTACATTTCCTGCGTCAAACAAAAGTTACAAGAGCTATGTATGGTTAAGTACTATGGTATATAGTTTACCGGCACATGTATGCGCGGACACTCGTGTATGTACACGTAGAGATATAGGCACACGTATCGAGAAGCGGTGTTTTACCTATGACTCCGATATAGAAACTTGCCTCTGCCATTTCTGGAAGAAAGAGTCGGTGAAGAAAAAAAAAATGAGAATGAGAAAGAGAGATGGGGATGATGAGGCAAGTTAATTAGGGGCTAGGCGACCTTTATTTTTATTATTTTTTCTTTTGGGCGGCTTTTATATAGTTTTAAAATCATTTTATACTTGTTCACACTATAATGTAGAGTGCTCCATTGTTTAACAAAAATATATAAATATTCCTTTGTGTATATTGACAGAAAAATGTCATTTAAATCATCAATTTTCAAATTTGGTTGAAATAAAACATCAATTTCCGGTAAACCAAAAACACAGTCAACTTTTATTAACGAACCATATTAATCATAAAATTTCTTTGAACATATCATTGTAGACTTATCATAATTTCGTTGAACATATCATTTTAGACATATCATTAGTCCAACCGTTATAGTTGACTAACAGTATGTCTAAAATGACTTTTAAAATTGATGCCTTTTTTGACACGAACATAATCAATATTTTTCCAAAACCATAAATTTTAAATATTGAAAATATATATTTAATAACTATAATATTAATAGTAAAATAAGAAATAAGAAATAATTCAAACCAAAAATATAATTTTTTCATTTTATCAAAGTAAAAATTTATAGAATTTTCATTTATATTTTAAAATAAATAGTTAACTTATGAGTAATTAATAAATTTAGTTATAAAATAATTATCAAGAACTTTTATAATTATCTACGATCAATTTTCGTAATTGTTTATACAATTTTATTAGGATTATGTTTTACAATATTACCGTCAAAAATAGTTATTGAAGTGTTAATTCAACTTTTTATTCTTATCTGAAAAGAATTATCCAATTTTTATATAATTCTTAAAAATGTGTTACAAAATTTCTTCTGCATTTTAATTAAAAAAATTTCACCAAAAACTGTTAATATCCAAAATATTGCTACATAATTTGAATACCATTCATTTTATTATTGTGAGAATAAAAAATATATAAATGTCTTACAAATAATAAAAATTATGAATCATAATCTAATTAGGACTATATAGTTACAAAACTGAAATAAATATCGTAAAGAATTACAAAAGTTCTTTCTAATTATTTAATAAAATATAAACTACTGATATATTTTAGAATATTAATAAAAATATTAATTTAATTTTAAAGAAAATAATAAAAACATTTATTTTTATTTATTTAATATTTCTATGTATAAGATTTTGTTGTTACTAAATAATTTATTCTAAAAGTTAATTTCCAATTTTTGAAAAAAAAAATTTGTTGATTTATATTTGTGACTAAAAAGATATCAACTTTAAAAGTCATTTTAGGCACATTATTAGTCAAGTATAACTGTTTACTAACGATATACCTATAATGATATAGTCAACGAAAGCTTATGATTAAAATGGCTCGTCAATAAATGTTGAGTGTTTATTTGGCTTACCAGAAAATCGATGCTTTATTTCAATTAAATTTGAAAGTTGATGATTTAAATGACATTTTTTCTGTATATTGCTAAAAAATCAGGTAAGGTAATCTATATCAAGTTGAAAAGGCAATTTTGTATCTCTTGTTGAGATTCTTGAATAGGACTTTAGTCGCTAGTAAACTTCAACCACAACCATCTATACGATTTCGAGGTCATTTTCAAGACTAAAACAACTTAATATTTTTTTAAAAAACTTCGTTTTATTTTGCAAATACGATAACTTAATAATTGTATCTTTTTTTAATCTTCTTTCTAATCCACGCCTATTCACATTCGATTAAACAATGATACGTATTAAACAATGATACGTATCGTATGTGTACACAGAAAAAGGGATCAACGAGAGATTAGGGAAAATGTATTTTAAAATAGAATTAACATATGTGAAATCGGTCAAGGACCCTTAGGTTGGTGATCTCCGTCACCATTCTATTTTCTGGTCAAAATGGAAATTGAAATACAAAAAATGTTTCAATCATAATCTATTTTCCATTCTATTGTGAAGTAAAAAATATGTTTACTATATGAATGGAAACTGTTTTATTTTTTTGTTCATTATTCTATTTTTCACTCTCAGATAAAGTAGAATTGAAATAAAACTCAACTTCATAATATAGCAGATGCTTTAATTGGAGATGCTTTAATTATAAAAGATGTGAAATGAAATCAGCTCGAAATGCCAAAGTTACTAATCAGAATCATATAAAACTAAAACTTATCTTTCCCATCAAAATAATTTTTTTTTAATAAAAAGCCAGTAAAAACTTACTGGTTTTTAATTTTTTTAGTTAAAAATGGTTTTTAATTTTTTTTCTGTTAGAAATGCATTTGAAGATTAAAGCAATTACAATGCTATAATAATGGGCCTGAGACCAACTCTCGATTACGAAAACAGCCTCATAATAGGAGATGAAATTTTTTGGTATGCCCCTTGGCTTCATCAAAGGATATATATATATGCCAGTAGTCGTTTATATTAGTAGACGTAACTTGCTTTTTCATCGTTCGTTTAAATTTCAATCCAAAGATGATAAAAATGGGCTTGAGATATGAATAATGAATACCACTAACACATTGCAGTGTACACTGACAAAACGATGCCATATCAAAGATTAATACTCTCTGTTAATTTATTTATTTTTTGACTAAAAACTCTCTGTTTATTTTCTAAAACAGAAATGTTAGGGAAAAAAGTTGTTTCATAAAAATGTTTTTTAGTTTTCTATAAAATTGTTTTTTTTAACTATAATAAAATTATAAATTTGAAAAGCAGTTGATATTATAAAAATTATATCGGTTTCGCGTTATTAAAAATTACTAATTGGAAAAAAAAAAGATTACAATGTACTAATAATATGTAAAAATCTATTAATATAAAACGGAAAGAGTTTGCATCATATTATGTGTGTAAAAGTAATAAGTAAAATCTACTCTCTCTTTTTATTTTTTTTACTGAAGTAGTGACTGAGTAGTGTGACTAGAGAGACTTTCCTCCACACTCCTCGCCGTCCGTGCTTTAACTTTAAATAAATTATAAATTTGGAAAGCAGCTGATATTATAAAATTATATTGGTTTCGCGTTATTAAAAATTACTAATTGCAAAAAAAAAGATTAATATGTACTAATATGTAATAAAAATCTATTAATATAAAACGGGAAGAGTTTGCATATTATGTGTGTAAAAAAGTAACAAGTAAAATCTACTCTCTCTTTTTATTTTTTTTACTGAAGTAGTGACTGAGTAGTGTGAGTAGAGAGACTTTCCACCACACTCCTCGCCGTCCGTGCTTTTAGGATTTCTCCTTTTTAGCTGCCAAATCTGATTTCGAAAGAATCACCGGCGAAGCAAGAGTATGAGTGAGGGGAGGAGGAAGAAGAGTGTGAACGGAGGAGGCGCACCGGCGCAAACTAATCCCGATGATCGGAGATCTGCTCTTCCGGAAGCTGAAGCGGCGGGGAAGAGAGCTGTAATCAAGAGTGCTGACATGAAAGAGGATATGCAGAAGGAAGCTATCGACATCGCTATCACCGTACATTCCATTCCCCTCTCTCTATATATACATTCTTCGATTTAGGGGATTTATTTGAGTAGGTGTACTATGAGTGATACACTGATTGTGCCTGGAATGAATGTCTAGAAATTACTCACCTCTGGAGTTTGATTTGAAGTAGATTGGATCTCTCTCTATCTGTTATTGTGGCAGGCGTTTGAGAAGTACAGTGTGGAGAAGGAGATAGCTGAGAATATTAAGAAGGAGTTTGACAAGATTCATGGCCCTACTTGGCACTGCATCGTTGGCCGCAACTTCGGTCAGTCATCATCTCCTAACTAACTGAATCCTTAATTAGCTGACATTTGTTTCAACAATAGTGATGATCTCCTAGTAACTGAATCTAGTTTTTGAATCTTCTTTGGCTCGTTTTGTTTTTGCTTCGCTCATGATTCTCGAGTGGTTAATAGTGATGGCTATGGTTGCTTCTCTATTCTAACTAGACCTATGTTGGAAATGTTCTTCTTCTTGCGTTTGAATCCGGTTTTTGTGCGCTTAATTGTGGAAAATAGTAATGGTTTGGTCAGTGATTTCATTATTTGTAAGAGTGGTGCTGCAAATGATTACCAACTAGCTAGGTTTTGTCCTTTTGAAGCAATTAAGGTGAGTCTGAGATATGTAATTTTGATCTAGATCTTATAGCTTCATCAGAATTGTTTGAATCTTTTATATGATGAGTCCTTTGTGCTAAGTTGAACAATTACATTCCTGTACAGAATCTTCTGTTGGATATGCATAACTGTTGTACCACACCTTAACCCCTCTCACAATCTTGGGTTTAGCTTTTCTTTTTTAACCAGAAGTCTTTGCATAAATAAAGATTATATTCCAGCACACATGTCATATAAGAATCTGATTGCTGTTTGATAGTATTTACTCTACTACTCGTCTTCTTGCTCTGTAATCTCTACTTGTTCCTTAGCCTATGATGCATTTTTGTCTTGCAGGTTCATATGTAACACACGAGACAAATCATTTCGTTTACTTCTACCTCGACCAAAAAGCTGTTCTTCTCTTCAAGTCGGGTTAAACAATTCGGATAACCCAAGAAAAGCTCATCGTTGGAAAAGATATTGTGATGTTTAATCCGCATTATCGTCATCACGTTGTAGTTAGTTTCTTGTTCTCTGTGTTATGTATGTGTTAAGGCTTTAACAATCAGATTTGGATAATTAAACCCTAAATTGTCTTTCGGTACATGTCATGCATCTTCAAATATATATATAAATATATTGATCTGCATGTGTGGAGTACTACAAAAATATCAAAGGCTTGAGACATGAACGAACATTACATAGAGGTAACAACGTTTGTGCAATTTCATTTATGTAATTCGAAGAGCATTTTTCTTCTCTTTATGTAACTTTATATCTTGCTATTGAGAAGATACCGTTTTAGCCGTAGTATCTAAAATTACAATGGGTCTAAAAAGTGAGGAAATAGTCGTGGATGTGTTTACTTATCTCGTCAGGCCTTTCCTCGTGGATAAAATGACCACCGCCTTTAATGACCACAACTTCGTCTAACAGCGGTACATGGCTCTTAAACCGGCCATCTTGGATGTACTTCTTGGTGCCTGGAATGTGGTAGGTCAAATCTTGGTCGCCGATTATAAACTTAACCGGAACTTTCACCTGAGCGTTTGAGAATGGTCCCATCATCTCCCACGTTCTGCAAAGAGCAAAGCAGAAATTGATTGCCACACTAAAAAGAAAAAGAAACAACCCTTGTCGGATATAGATTGAGTAATTTGAGAGTTAAGAGGAGACGTACCGGTCCATATTTCGGTAGTAGTTTACAGGTCCAGTGAAGCCATTCTTCTCGTACTTGGAAACATAGTACTTAACATCATACTCTGTTAGCCAAGAGGGCAACGAAACAGGATCATCATAGCTTTTTCCTTTAGGTAAGAGTATAGGACCAGGATCACGATACGTTAACAACTCCATAAGAACTCGTTCCGTGCCAACTTTAGCGAACTCCGCCTCTATTTCTCCATACTCCTGCAAATGTAATAAATCCCATTCTTTCGATTACAAACAAACCAAACAAAAAAAACACAAAAACATCTCTTTTCTCTGTCTGAATCTCAAACAAAACAGTCCAATGTCTATTCAATAGCAAACAAATAACACTGTTTACACTTGTAGTATATCTACTGTTTTATTCATTAAGAGTCTATTCAAAAGAACAAACATGGGACCTGAAACCTGCAGATATAGTAGTCATCTCCATAGAAGGATTTAAACACGGAGATCGGTTTCCTCTTAAGGCTCCAAGGTTCGAACACCACACTCATGTTAACCAGAGCCTTAACCCTGTCCGGTCTGAGAAGACAGAGATGCCACGCGATGATCGCGCCCCAATCGTGTCCCACCACGAACACTTTCTCCCGATCTCCGACAACCTCGTCGATCAATCCGATCAGATCTCCGACCACGTGGAGACTCGTGTACGCGTCCGCGCTCTCCGGCGCCTCCGTGTCGCCGTAGCCGCGCAGGTCGGGGGCGATTGTACGGTATCCTAGCGACGAGAGTGCGGCCATCTGGTGGCGCCACGTGTACCAGAGCTCGGGGAATCCGTGGAGGAAGAGTATCACCGGAGGAGGACGTAAAGCACCGTTATCGGCGACGAGGGAGGGAGTTTTCTCGGCGAAGTGCATGTTGATTCCATTGACCTTCACGAATCTGTGAGCGAAAGTAAGATCCATCATCCGTAAGAGAAAATTTTGTTGTTGAAGAAATGATCGAAACTCCAAATTTGTATAAGTCAGCTATCGAGACCGGTCGGGTCAAACTTGGAGGTGATGATTACACGCGGTTATGTCCGGTTATATCAGATCATACCCGGTTTAGTTTTTTTTATTAAGCCAGTTAAACTCGGTTTTCTATTTCCGAGCCGTCCAACGTAGCCATCGTTCTTCTTTTCTTTTCTATAAATGTACATGTCGAAGCGTAGACTCTCTTCTTTTTCTTTTCTTATAGGAAAATGTATCTCCATGCTCCAACCTGAGGGGAAGTATTGGATCGTTATTGGATCTACAAATATCTTCTGCACAAAACTTGGTGATCAAGTTTTATCTTTTTCTTCTTTTGTATATAAAACAAAATGATATATGTAACGCGATGAACACAACATAGATTAATAAGAAAGAGCATTCAGAAAAGCCTTAACAAATTTCTTTGGCAAACTTTGTCGTTGTCACGCTTTGCCATACTATGCATAGTTTTTGTCTCCTTTGGTGTGCACAAGTGTAAGGATGTTCATGTAAATATTATATAGTATTGGCTTTTATTCATCCTACTGTCTTCATCGTATATCTCTAATCCCTCTAGCTTATATCTTAAAGGTGCTATCTTCTTCTTTTCTTAAGGTGAAAGCATGGATGGTTTCGTGGAGAACAAGTTAAATATTAGTCCGTGTATTGAAGAAACTTGCGATGATGCTGATTGCTCAAGTAGCAAATGGTATTGCTGCCATCTAAATGTAGGAGAAAAACTTCTGTATGGAGAATTAGTACACTGGCTGAATGTTCTGCTAAATGCGAGTCGGAACGTGAGAGAATAAACCGGACGATCAAGAGAAGCGGGGTAAACAAAAATTTAGAGACACCAATTGTTTTATACTTTTTAAGGGCATTTATTTGGTTTTAGAATATATTTATATCCTTGAGGGTAACCAAATTTATTGGGTTCTGTTATTTTATCTTCTTCTTTTCACTTCTATAATTCTAAATAATTTAGATGAAAGGTTCCTATGTTTTATGGTAATGGTGTCTTTTGATTTGCTTGCTTTTTGAGTAATGATTTTCTTAAACAAATCAATATGGTTACATTGATCAGAAACCTGATTCAAAATTCATAGTTACCAATATAAACAGACAACAATCACAAAGGTTTACACAGATTTATAGAGCTCAGAACCACAATAAAACTTAACGTCTGATCAAGAATGACTTAAGCACCACAATTGACGGAAACACATGATCGGGAAGGCCCATATACAGGATATTGGCGACTTCTTTTCTAAATGTACATCTCGAAGCATAGAACTCTCTCTTCCTTTTGTTTACTTATAGAAAAATATTATTTTCTGGGACCAGATATTGGAGAGTATCGAACGAACTCTCTACCCATAAATATCAATTTTTTAAAATATGAGATCCCATATAGTAGCTACGTCCCTGCCCTTTGTACACACCGCCCGTCGCTCCTACCGATTGAATGATCCGGTGAAGTGTTCGGATCGCGGCGACGTGGATGGTTCGCAGAACATCCGTCAGTGCACGCAGGACGACCGTCTGTGCACGCAGGACGACCGGCTGTGCTATCCACAGACGTTATGTAACTGTAGTGTTTTTGACAATCTCATAGCATAGATTTGTTTGGCAAAATATGTTGCATAATTTTTATCTCCTTGATGTGCACAAGTGTAAGACAGTAAGAATGTTCATACAATATTGTAGTATTGGCTTTTGTTCATCCATCTGCTGGCTTATTATGCACAGCGTTATCGCAATCTTTTACACTAATATCTAGTGTTACCTCGACATGTTAATTTGTTTGATACATAAAATGCATCCTAGTGGACTTGGAAAACCAACTCTGGAAAGTGTACTGTTCAAATGTGTTTTAATCCGGTTGAAGTAATTTGAGATTGGTAGTGGGTAGAGCCTCGATTTGTATAATCGAGACTTCCAAAAATTGACGGGCAGGCCCAACCAAAGTAAGGCAAGGCCCACTCGCCTTATAGAATAATGTCCGTCAAATTTTGGAGGCACGATCCGCCGTCTCTAAACGATCATAAGCGAATCATTCTCTTCCTCTGACAGAAACGGGTTGATCTGGTTGACTACACACATCCTCCTTTTATAGCCCAGCGACAAAACAACCCTTGCCCAAAACTACCGATGTGGGACAAAATAAGTTTATAATCCAAGAACAATAACGTAATTTTCTTACATCATTATTATTTATTTATTTATTTATTGTCAACCTTTATCTGTTTAAGCCTTTAAGGTTTTGAGTTTAATTTAGCCGGAAAAAAAAAAAAAAGGTTCAAGTTTAATAGAGAAGAGTAGGTGAAGAAGCCATCTGTTTGATCAACCGCCATATCTGGACTTGAGTGTCTCTGGTGGTTCTTCTTCCATGATCCCAGAACCTTTGCTGCTTAAATACTCTCCGATGGTTGTTCTTCTGTCTCCCAAGTATGTATGATCCAGAAAGTTATTGTAAGCTTCATCTCCAAGATTCTTAGCTGCCAACACGCTGCAACCACCCACACACACAAAAAAAAACAAAGTTTGATTTTGGTTTCGGCACCACAATATATGAAATCATTCATGGTAATTTTATTTACTCATCCAACCACCAATATTCATTACCAGTTTCATTCAAGAAACCAACTTTTAGTGCTATGTCATCTCATTTCATTTGAAAGAAATCATTTGGGAGTAAGGAAGTAGAGAGTACCAGTGTCTTAGATAGAGACGACAAGGTAAGATGTCGTCCCGCCATATCTTGTCAATGTTGAATCTTCCATAATGTTGAAAGTAAATCTCTTTGTTTCCTGCACAAAACGAAAAACAAGGTATATATAGTCCTCCTATAATAGCTTTCACTTTTGAGATGTGTTTAGATAAGACTGAGAAGGGCACTAACCTTTGCATCTAATCTGGAAAAACTCCTCATCACTGTATCGACCACAAAGTACCTGTTTCATGCTTCCCAAAAAACTCAAGACTTTACCGTTTACACAGAGTCAGCTTTTAGAACAAAGATTTGTTTAAACTAACCGCAGAATGGGGGAAAGGTTTGCCTTCCAATGTTTCAGGAACAACCTAATGTGTGAAGCAGATATAGAATGAGCAGTGTGTTGATATCTCTAAAACTAGAGTAAGAAGACGAGGAGCTAAGTGACTCACAGCAAGGAACCGGAACTCAAGCTCCCTTTGTATAAAAGCAGGAATCTGTTTGTGTGTGTTGGAATCGTCAGAGTCATATAATATATAATCATCACATGACAGGATTGAAGTCAAATGCTTATCATACCTCAGTTTGATTAATCTCAAAGACAGTCACTACAAGGCTCTCTCCTTCACATGGCTCTACACTCAAGCTTGAGATCTCCTGTTTTCATCACACTCACAAAACTCAGACTTGTTTTACATCTAATATGCAAACCCAATATGTCCATACTCTGTAAAGTCTTTACCTTTATTCATTACAGAAGAGTTTCATTACAGAACACAGACGCTGTAATAAAAAAAAAAAAACACAAACTTTTAAAACAAAGAAAGAGAGAGACCTTAGTTTCGAGATTGGCGATGCCGCGCTCGAAGAAGATGGGAGCGGCGTGGGCGAATACTCGCCGGAATCCCTGCAGTTTCGCGACTCTGAAGTTCTCCAAATCTGGGAAAGTGCTCCTCGCGCTTTTCTCTAAGGTGAACAAACAAAAAAGAAAAAGGCAATCATCAATCTCGATGATGATTCACGACCAATCAGAGAAGCTTTTTAAATGTACTCACCGGAGAGAAGAGAACCGAAGCCAGTGATGGAGATACGTTTCTCCGATGAGACAAGCTTCTCGAAATCAGATTCATCTACCAGTTCCATCACCTGCCGCAGATCGGGGCTGCTGATGTCACGGGACATGGCTTTAATTGATCGCCGGCGATCTTGGTTAAGCTCCGATCTTCGGTGAAGAGAGGAAGAGGCGATAGTGATCAGCGGAGTAGAGGCGCGTGATTTGTACGCGGTAGAGGGAAGCGCGTAGGAGAAAGGTGATGATGCGAGTGTGAGTGAGAGAACAGTCATTGGAAGGGGAAGAAGAACAAATGTGTAGTGGTGTCGGAGAAAAACATAACTTATATGCGAATATTTAAGGCTAATATTTAAGGCTAATTAACTATAATTATATGAAGGAGTATAATATTGAAGTTGTAAATCATTTTTGCAGAGCAACGGTAATGTTTCCTGTCAGCTACAAGCAACATATATATGGATCTAATCTAACGAGTTGTGTCTATCTCCACAAGGACAGATTCATGTTCCATTTGATCATCTACAAAGCTTGAAACCTGCTTCATACTCCCCCTCTGTCTTTGTTTCGCCAGTTTTTCCATTAATTCTTCCATCTCTGAGCTTTCGAGAGGAGGATCATATACACACGAACCCACCACGCATGCAGCAAAATCACAATCACATAACAGACCAGGCTTATTAATCTCACACAAACAGTTGGTGACAAACGTACACAACAAGGAACACTTTCGATAGGTATTATAAGTGCTAGAAGTACGTAGCTGCGTATCATATATAATATGGTGCAATAACAACATTATCACATATACCAGTAGACTCATTTACACTTAAGTATATAATGTAAAATCGTAAGATATTCTCATTGTTAAGCTTCTCTTCTTCTATAAGGAAAATACATTTTATTTCTTTGTGATGATTGATGGCCATGAACAAATGGCATAACTAATTTAAAAACTTCACAACACTACAAAACTAGACTAAAGTGTATGCATACAACATAACTAGTTTTAGGGTCGATAATGTTTGACCATTAACTAGTTATTTAAATCCTGAACCTGAAGCAAGCTACCTTCCGCTGCAATAATGAGTTAAACCAAGGTTAAATATTATGCAACTTGAAATCCATGGTAGTAATATATTTGGATGAACTTTTTACATGATTCTTTGCAGGGTATTTATGTCTATATAACATGTCATGGAACCGGTGGCAGTGGCAGAGCTAACCACGAAACTTATTCATGGGGTCAAAAAAACTAAATCATTGGTTGATCATTTTCAGCAATTGTGTTACCGGGGTGAACTAATTTTACAACATTTCACTAATTTTTTTTATCAGAAATACATGCAAATTTTTTTGTAATAAAAATTCATAGAGGTCAAATGACCATCCTCTCTAAACGCTGCCTCCGCACCACTGCATGGAACTATGGAAGTATGCATGGGATGAGATCAAGCCGTGCTTGATACCAAGCTCATCAAGCATTGGCTTTAGGGCCAATCTGTTTATACTTATTGTAAAGGACAATTTACATAATGATTAGTTGATCCAGTTGGTGTAAAATCGGTATATGTTAGCTAAAGCTCTGAGAACAACTGCGCAAGTCTTTATTTTTATTCTTTTTGTTTTAAATCAGAGTTCTAGAAATAAGAAAATACATTTGTCATAATCATCTAAACAAATCACGCTTCCCATATTATGTGATATTATAAAAGAGATAATAATCATTATTGATTAATAAAGACAATTCAACTGCCTCTTTATAATGAATATCCAAACCAATTTTGTTTCTTTGTTTTTAGCTTTTATGATTACTAGATCGTTTTCCGTGCTACGCGCGGTTAATATGCTTTTAAATTTATTATTTTTATCATATTTTCTCATATGTAGATTATCATTTTAATTTAAAAATAATTATGTTTATTTGATCGTTTCAAACTTATTATTTTTACATTTATGGTACTTTTTTGGTATATATGAGGAAATTTATATTTTAAAATTTATTTACTGTTGCACATAATTATACCTATGTCAAATAAGTTTCTAATTTTTTAAATGAAAAAGAGTAACCTGACTATCACGGTAAAATTAGGAAGGTAGTTTGAGTTACTTTTCTCTTAAAATGTTTTGCAAACTTTACTTCTATATAAGTTTTGAAACATTTTAAGGATCAAAATTTCATATAAATAAACACATCAGAACAAAAAATAATTGTTTAATAATGCATTTGAATTTATTATTGTTTTTATGTAAACTTTTTAAAAATAGATTCTTGATAATTGTTATAGAGCTGAAACGATCTAAGAATTTTCTGATAGTGCATTATTAAATCGTGAAAATTTTAATTTATAAAATAATATTAATTAGAAGCATGTTAAACGTACCATTAAATATTAGTGACCAATATCTTAAATGTAGAAAAATTATTTATTCGTACTTTGACTTTTCTTAGAATGTGTAGATGTTGTTTTTGTAAATTTCTTCTAATATAATTTTGATAACACTATAATAAATGAGTTTATATATTATCTGGTGTCGGACTTCTGAAATTGAAATACAATTATGGATAAGCTGTTTGCTAATTAAATAGAACGAATAATAGTGTATGAACCTAAATTTCTTTTGATTTTTTTTAGATATGGAAAGAAAAAACATTTGAAGCGACAATTAGACATGAACATCATTTTTAAGAAAATTTTTGGAGAAACAAATGTATGTTATGATTTCTGGGAGAGTTTTAATTTTAACTTTTATCCCAAATTTGATATCTGTATTTATATTTATGTTTAAAATATAATTATTTTCGTAAATACTTTAAATTTTTGAAAAACTAAAATTGACATTATTAAATCATTTATAAATGTTTAAAATAATTTATAAAACATTTATAAGAGTTCATAACTTCAACCTCAATCAAATAATCTACTAATACTTAAGGGATTATATCATTTATCTTAATAGACTTACTTTTTATTTTAAAAATTAAACTACCTGAGATACTAAGGCAACATGAAACAAAAATAGGAAAAACATAGGAATATATCATGAGAACTTTATTTTTTCTCTTAAGATATGTCAAGTCCAAACGACGGAGACAAACGACATGTGTGACGACTACATTGCTGGAAACTAACTCCTCCATTGTTCCTGGGAGCTAGACGACAGCCGCTGGTTTTTGTTGATATGCTTATGGCAGAATAGATACAGCCGAGACCTTAAAGGACACGGTAGGAAGGTCAGATCCTTTTACTTATCTCATCATCACTTTTTTCTTCTGACCAGACTTCTTAAACTTTCTACTGAGATATGAATTGCCGTCACACATGAAAAATCCAACTCATGCTACCCTAACAAAAGAAAAGGTCAAAAACTCAAAATTGAAATTCATAAATACCGTGAACAGCCTTTGTGTTAAATATTTGCAGGAAAAAGATGTTCTTCACACATTTCATTTTAGACTCATATTTTTAGGTTAAAATACATTTATGAAACACATTGATATCGAGAATTAGGCAAATCAAAAGGATGAAAATTTAACAAATTTATACACACCTAAAGCGACTCAGAATCAGTTGTTCTTCAGTTTATTATTATTTTTGATTGAAACTTCTTCTAGCTCTCATTAGTTAGCCGCAACAGCTTGAACACAGCAGCAATCTATCAAGGGAGGAATGCATCAGTAGAAAGAAAGAAACACTCTAAAAGCATATGTTACAGTTTTCAGCAAACATAAGAGTACAGATTTTACATAAAACGCAGGAAAAGAGAATTGACGTTAAACTTTTGCGTACCAGTCCAGACCTTAGCAGGTAACCAATATACACAACATACCAAAACCCGAAAATGTCAACATCAAGCCTAGGAGTCCCTTGGTCAAAGTTGTACTGTATATTACATAAACCAAAACTCTTCATATGGAAAAGTAAGAAAAAAAACTACAAAAAGACTCCAAAATTTGCATCAAGCTCTAACAAAATCGAACCAGACGGATAAAAGACCCAGTTCACAAAAGCAAAAGTGGTGCTACAATGCGTAGCATCTATGAAAACTTTACACATGTTTAATCTCACTCCCAACAAAGGTTGAAAATGCAAGAGATTGTTGACCAAAAAAAATGCAAGAGTTTAAAATAGGCGGAGGAAAAAAGAAATTTGTAACATACACTCCAATAAAGTTTGAGATTGCATAGATGTAACATATCCGGGCTGGTTCATTAAATTGCATTGACTGCAGAATTCATTTAGACCAAACTGCGAGAAAACATCAGAAAAGAAAATACAAAAGGATGTGTAGGAGTCTGAATCTACCAATAACGCTTAAATCCTAAATTTTGGGCAGTGAAATATGGATATATCTTAGTAATCCATGAAATTACAAAGCATTGAAGCGCTATGTCTGCTTGGCAAAGGAAAAAAACAAACCTTGAAGAGCAATCTAGATTTAAATGCAAACCTTGAAGGAAGAAAGCAAACTCATTCATAAGGTGAGGTCCCACCAATTGTGAACAGTCGTTCCCAAGCTGTGATACAATCTAGATTAAAATGCCAAAAACACTTTATTACGTAATGTAAGACCTCAAAAGCTATAAATATTATCAAATACAAAACATACCTTCCAGATGCCACCGCACCAAAACCTACAAAATGCAGAAACAGATTTCCATAAGAGAGTGCAATAGGATGAGATAAATTCAAGAACATATCTGCTATTCAACTAAAATCATACTTGAACTCACAACAACCATAAGAGGTTTGTTAGCTTTTAGTAATTTATAATCCGTATGCTATTGGGTAGTTTATAAAATCACACACACATCATGTCAACGTACCTACAATCAATCTATAAAATGAAAAGATGAGAACATATAAGTACAAATATGGTTCTTTTTACATTCCTCCAAGGTTGTTGTTCAGTGCTCCCAAGAGCCACTGTTTGGGATTTTCAATTCCTTTTCCCAGGATATCTGAGAGCATAAAAGGAGATGAATATATATATCACACAACCACACCAGTTGTACAAAATATGAGAAAATATCAAAGACAATAAATAATACTTCCTCATGAGAGTTTCATAACGATCCCAAGTCTCTAGTTTAAATAATACTTTCGGGACGGGACGGGACGGGAGAGCCCAATTGCCATCCCTAGCCATACATCCTGGCAGTTTCGATCCCAAAACCAGCAATGGATTCAACCTTGAGAAGAAGATTTTTGTGAACCTAATGATTTTGTTAAACAAAATACTTAGAAGTGAAAGATTGTTTATACAAAGATATATAAGATTTTGGAAATCTGAAAATACATAGCTAAAGTGGGAACTTCAAACCTTAACAACATAGAAGGGAATGATTATGAACGCGATAGATGCCAAAAAATGGATTATGAACGCGATATATATCGCCTGCGTTGTTTCCAAAAGTGATGTGGAGGTCTTGAAACAAAGACGGTTAGCCAAAAGGTGGAGCTGAGTGATTTGAGGAGACTATAAATTGTTTTTCAATTAGGAAGGAGAAAAGTTTTTTTTTTTTTGCTATAATAAAATCTGATGGAATTGAAATTTTAAGATGATGTGGCACAATTTTACATTCTGATTTGTTGATTTAATTTGATGATGTGGACACTCTCTTCTTTGAGGATATTCTCCTTTTAATATAGGTTAGATTAATGGGTATACTTCTGTTTATTAAGTTTTGTTTTAGTATCAGTATTAACGTTTTTATGTTGAATACATTTTATAAGAAAAAATTATGTTATAAAACTAATTAAGGAGCCAAACTTCACCGCTTCTAACTTCATAAATCCTAACCCAGCTCTGGATGGGGTATCTGCTTTGGGAAGGTTGCATTGCACTCGAAGAAGAAACGATAAAGTTTGTTAGGGTCTGGTCTTCCTTATTATATTCTCTATCATTCCTCTCACATTTGGAATCCGATTCAACTCTACTTATTATACCTTTATTTCTGCTTTCCACAAAACACTTTGCACTAGACGAATTTCCTATTCATTATTCTCTCATTTAGCAAACTATTCAACTCCACTATTATTCCTCGACATTGCTTTTTCTCGATAATATTCAAGGATGTTTTCTTTTAATGATTTGAATATATATATATATATATATATACATTTACAAGTGTTGTTTAATCAAAACTAGCATTCGTGTTACAAAACAGTATTGGTCCTATACTCCTATTGGATACACTTATTCGTAGGAAACTCGTGTTTCAACTTGGCATAATATCATATTGGACAAAGATCTTCCATTTATAATCCTAAACTATTATCTAATTCGTAGATTTTTTTATTAACGATTCGTAGATTTTTTTTCTTTGAACTGACAATTCGGAGATATTTGAATCCTTGTAAACTCTTTTTCTTTAGAAGGCGGAAAGATCATAAATATTTTAAAATCTTGGCAAAAAATGTATTTAATTCCCAAGTAGTAGTAGTAGTAGTAGTAGTGGAATAATTGCATTATATATTGGAGAACTTAATTCAGTCACACACAGTCTACTACTATACTAAATTCTCTATCTGTATTTTAATTAGATGACAAAAATTGTTATTACAATTAAGATCATTTTATATTCTTTAACATCTACGCATTTACGTAGTAGTGAAAATTTCCATCTTTTTTTATAACTTTTTATTTTTCTATAATTACGATAATCACGTTTAAAAGTTTTCTTTTTAAAATGTCACAAAAGGGAGCTTCCAAAGCTTACGATTCTATTCCAAATTTTTTTTAAACGTAGATTCGAAGAAACTTCTATGTAACCTAACTTGCGTATTATGATAATCCATTAGTAAGTCACAAATTCTTAAGTAACTTTAATGCAAAAAAATACATTTGAAACAACTGATTTTATATATATCATCTTCTAGCAGTTTTATGATCATCAGTTAGTAACCGATATTTACAAATATACAATTTTTTTTAAAAAAAAATTAATACTTGAATTAATTCTCACCTTTTAATAATATACCTAACTTTAATCACTCTGTCAATTGGTAGATATACAGTATATGATGGAAGAAAGCTGTCTGTGGAAGATATTATATGGTTGAGAAGGAAATCCATGATGAATTGCTAACTATATGTGATTTTAAATATTTTGTTTTCAAAACTTGATAAAAGTTCGTGGAATCTAGATTTTACTTTTCTATTTTTTAAGTTTTTATTTTATTCTGGTAAATTCGATTTTCATGCGTGGGTTATATCCCTACACACCCACTGCGATCAATATGAATCAAAATTTTCAATGAAACAGAGCAATTGCTTTTGATTATAAGTTACAAGATGCATGTGTATGCATATTGGATTTGAATAATGAGTATATGTATGTTTTTGATATTTACAGTTATCATTAATTTGTATAAGATAAGTAACTAATCTAAAATATGTGAATGAACTGAATGGATCGGAGACCGTCAAACCGTCCATGGCCATCGAAGGAGATATACATTATTGAGGGAACATTGTTTAATAAATTATTATTCGATTCCATGTTCTGATGGTTACATGTATCGATAATTTTTATTCGGAATCTTATCATAACGTCCAACTTTATATTTTAAATATTGGATAACTTCAAAGAAAACGAATGTTCGTAGGCAAATGAATTATTAGTAACAATATTTCATTAAAAATATAGAGAAGCTCTAGTTAAAAGTGTATGTTGGTTCCTTTAGTTGCGAATAAGCTTTGCCTATATAAAGGTCATTCACCATTGGCTTTCTTCTCCAAATCAAACTGAAACCGAAGATAACACAAAAAGAAAACACATTTCTTCTCTTTATTGTGATTCACTGGCAATGGCTCAAAATGATAGAAACACAAGGATTGCTCAAAAGGCGTTTGAAATGGTCGATAAGGTGTACGGTAAGTCCCATAAAATAACCCCACCGCCACATGTTCCTAGAGACGAGTTTCCTTCTCGTTACAGCCAGAATTCTCACGAATATGGTGGTCCAAAAATGTATACCATAAAAGAGGCGATTAGTACTACTACTTGCCGCCGAGTCTTTTATCAGTATTCAAATGGGTCAACTATCAAAGAACCGGTTGTTCCTCACCCCACTGAACGTATTCAATACTTTGGTGGTGCCCGTCCTTATATCGGCCATGCCAACCGGTTTGAGAGGCCAAAAGGGAGGGCTATTAGCTGCGATGAGGCGGTCCAACTCTATGGAGGGGTACTTATAAAGGAGTTTCGTAAGTAAGCGTCGGAGTATGAGTTTGTAAGATGGTGATATATATATATATATACATATATATTGTTTCTGCTTCCTGAAAAAAATGCAGACCAACACATATGCTAAAGCTTGTTGTCAAGGCTTTCACTTAGAATAAGCTTTAGATCACTACCAAGTACTGTTGTGTCTGTTATGTATCTACTAGTACTTTAATTAAGTTGATGAAGCTTATGTAATGTAAAATAATTACGGTCTTACTACTAATAATGGAATCATATATGTTAATGTAAATATGTGTTCTTAAGCATGCATAAAAGAGCATAAATAACCATGGCATGCCTCTTGAATCGGCCCCTGATTTTAAAGATTTCAAAAGGGCCAAAAATATATGCCGTTTTAAGGGAAAATGGGTAATAGTTTCTCAAAATTATCCACTCGGCAAGTTTATTCTTCAACTATCGCTTGCACACAATAATATCTCAAATTATAGTTGGTATGCAAAATGAGATCTCATGCAAAATTGTGATTAGAAAAGGTGAACCGTGAATAATTAACAGAAAGTAGTCTATTTCAAACGTAATTGCGTTTTTAAAGTTAAATCTATCAATCGAAAGTAAGTATTAATTTCCTTAACTATTTGCAATCGACATATTTGTTCCCCAACTATTACTATGCAAAAAAAAAAAAAAAAAAAAAATCCTCAAGTTAAAGATAAATGCGCTACATATATGATTAAGACATAAATTCACAGAATTAATAAATCGATACACAAATTCACAAACACCTAGTATAGTGCGTTAATAATTGAAACTCTTTTGGTTTAAAATATTTGATGCTGATAAATATTTAGTTCCAATGAAATAAGAGGGCATACAATACTGATTACTGGTTGGTTCATAACTTTATATTTTGGTATTATCTTTCAATTTTAATTAAGAAAACTAATTTTAGAAGTAAAAAATGAACTTAGTATAATATAAATCAAAGCTGGTTTTTTTGGTTACGATATATCTCCAATTCTCCAAATCAAGTTCCAATAATAACGTGGCCGAAAATTCTTTCAAGAATGTATATTTCTCTAAACAATTAGAGGCAGTTTATGTACTGGATGGGAGATTCGTAATGATAGCAGACTAGGCACATCAACGCAGTGGTAGTTAAGAAAAAATGCGATCCTCTTCAGATCGACCGGTCTTACCGCTATGAGTTGTTGAAGCAACCGTTATCTCTCGGCGCTTGCAGAGTTGCAGAGCGTACATCAGTCAGGTCATTATGTGTTACGTTAAATCATTTATTATTTCTTACAAAACATAGTTACTTATCGTTGGTCCATCCATCTTTTTCGATAAATTAGATAGATTTACGAAACGCAAACTCAGAGCGTCCAAGACGCAGTTAGCTTAATTGTATTTGCCGTATCCCGTATATGTTAATGACTTCATCTTCTTGAAAACGTACATTCTTTAAATCAACCCAATCTACCTTGTTACGGCTCAGCTTTTTGCATCTATATAAAATTGTAGGTGTTATATGTCACCGTCTTTTGTTTGGTCAACACATGTACACGATCATTAAATTCATAAAATAAAATAAAAATTGTAGCTATTAAACCCAATAAAAAATCTGGCTTTAATTGCAAAATGATCATACTCTTATCATATATTTAGGTAAATCATTGGTTGTCATTCTGTAAATAAGTGAGAATTATCTATATTCTGCTCAATTTGACGAAATTTTCTTCTTTTTTTTGTTTGTGCTAATTTGATCTTATATCCAGAGCAGTGTCTATGGTGCATTAAAAAGTATTTGCTTCGGACTATTAGTTAATATAGCTATTTTAGGAATCCCTACACAATGAATCATTCTTAGTTAAAAAAAAGTTCATTTGTTATTTTTGGTCTCCTTCTGAGTTCGAATAGCTTGTATGTGATATCAACTTTCATTTTTTTTTCTTACATAATTTAATTCTACCACTAATTTATAGGTAAAAAATATATTGTTTGGATATCCGGGGTATCCGGATCCGAATCCGGATAGTAAAATCAAAGATCCGTCAAAACCGAACCGGATCCAGATATCTTAATTTTTAGGTCCGGATATCCGGATCCGGATTCGGATCCGTACTTTTAAAATATATTAAATTTTTAAATTTTATTAAGAATTATATTTGATATATTGATATTTATTCATAAAATTAGTTTTATAATATTATATTTTAAAATTTTAAATATTATATTCATATTTATATTTATAAATCTTGTATAAATATTTAATTTATGTATTATTTTAGAATTTTCATATTTTTAAAAATATTATTTTTTATTTTATTAATTATTTTTACGAATCGGAATCCAAATCCGGATATCCGCGGATAGTAAGATAAATAGACGGATATCCGGAATCCGGATACCCAAAATTTTCCGGATATCCCAAATTTCCCGGATATCCGGATCCGCCCCACTCCTAGTTGGTTAGTATGATTGTATTAAAAGTTGTTTTTAATATTAAATATTTATATCATAAAGTTAATTTATCGGATGATTGCTAGCTAGGGATGGCAATTGGGCTCTCTCGTCCCGTCCCGTCCCGAACCGCTGCGGATTTGGCTTCTGGCGGTACATGGCGGGCCTGTCCCGCGCGGGATGCGGTCCTCAAACTAGCTGCCCAATCCTGTACCGCGAAATATGCAGGCCTTCGCGGGCCGTCCCGCGGGACCGAATATTACATTGCTTGTTTCTACATGCACAAACAAACATAGACAAGAATTGAGTTTCAGCTTGCACATGATCGAACATACTCTTACAAGATCAATACATTAAGCTTATACAAAACAAATGTTTTTATTATTATTTATGATGGCTTGAAGAAGCTCTACCGGTGCAGATCAGAGGCGCTTGGGATACCGGAAGCATCATCGACCCTGAAACCACCATCAACAAGCTCCATAATGTCTAATCCCTCTCTCTCTCTCTCTCTCTCTCTCTCTCTCTCTCTCTCTCTCTCTCTCTCTCTCTCTCTCTCTCTCTCTCTCTCTCTCTCTCTCTCTCTCTCTCTCTCTCTCTCTCAGGTGAAAGCAGAAATGGAGACTTAGGATTGCGGGTCTTCAAAATCCCGCGGTTTAACCCATCCCGCTTTCGGCCCGTCCCGCTTTGAGCCCATCCCGCTTTGAATCCGTCCCGCTTTGAGCCCGTCCCGCGAGGCCCGCAATTTTGCTGGCTTATCAAATGGAGGCCCAATCTCGCCTCGCAGCAAGCTTTTACGGGCCATGCCCACGGTCCAGATCCTTGATTGCCATCCTTATTGCTAGCTCATTGTGTAAATATATAGCACGTGAAAACCAACAAATGTATATATATGTGTGCTGCCGTGATCAGTGGCAGGAGGGTCAGTTGACTTAGGTGGATTTTTCTATTAAAAAATTACTTGTATATTTCTTAGAAGAACTGGGGAAATATTGCAAAATTTTGTTAATGTCTCCTGTAATCAGTGGCAGATCTAGAAGTTATTTTGATCTGGGACATACATATTATTTATCAACATGGGCATTCGTTTAAAAATAAAAAAGATACACTGAAATTTTAAAAATCACGGTGGGCAACCGCTCCACCCTTTGTCTATGTACCTTCGTCACTGCCTGTGATATATGTTAATTATGAAATTGACTCTCCTGAAGGATTTTCTTGGCTCCGCCATTGGCCGTGGTGGCATCATAAAAATAAGAACCACCTAAAATAATGCGTTATAAGATATAATTAATATCATGATATTATATTAAATATATGTAGTGTGTTAATTATCGGATCACATAACATGATAGTTTGGTAGCCTGGACAAATATCGTTATCAAAGAGAGGAGCCAGCTCGAGGAACATCGATCCAGACAAGGGAGGAGAGTATATTTTTTCAAACAACGTTTACTAGCCGGCAGAAGGTGACCGAACACAATCAGTCGATTGAATTAAAGAACGTGCATGCATGACTTTCTATGAGAATCGTAGGTAATCTCCAAAGAGGTCATCGTATCAGGTTTATCATTCTCAAATGGGAACAATTGATTTAATCCTACACCACTACACAATTTATATCATCCAAATATATCTAAATAAGGATTGCAGTTTACGATTTACCCATCACTTCCACGAGATGTTAACATTATAAGTGTTGAGACAAAAAATCATGAATTGTTCGTCTAATATTGAAAGAGTCATGTCTATGTTTAATAAAGATAGTAAACTAAGTGTTTAGACGAAAATAAAATATGCATGCGACTTTGCAGTTCATAATTATATTTTATAGTTGCCACGATACATAATTCGACTTTTATATTAAGCATATACTTACTGGAATCACATGTATCGTCCTAACCTGTCAGAACCTGTATTCATATGGTTAATAAAATAAAATACATTTATATGTAGCTCACTGAACGATCTATAATATCCTCAACTTCACCAAACCTTTATAATTTGTTTAACGTAAAACTCATTAAAGATTTTACCGACGTAACCAGATATCATTTTCCAGACAAAAAAAAAACAAGAGAAGATCTAATCCGTTTTCTTTATTGGACAGAGAAATAAAACAGTCAATTCCGTATCATGATCTATATTGCAATCTTCTAGTGCAAAGAAAATTGAAAGTGTAGATATTGATTCTCATGTACGTAAGATTGCGTTGGAACTTGGAAGAAAAGGGAACTAAAAGCAAAAAAAATGTGGACAAGTATATGTAACCATCAAGCAACTATAAAAAGAATATTTAGATACGTATCCTCCTCAATTACACCTTCGGACTTACAACCCCAAATAATATGACCACTCTGATCATTTGTGAATTTTCTGTGAAATATAAAGAAACAAAATAATTTTGATTAGTTTCAAGATTCTGAAACTTAGATGATGCATAGACATGCCAGTTTGATATTCGCAAATGGTATTTATTTTTATTTTTGATAAAATAAATAAAAATGGTTGGAACATCGTTTTAAACAGTGCTAATTATACAGTGCCGACAACAGCGCACGAAAGAAAAGACAAGAAAATATGTATTGTATACAAAGTTGTTAATTTGTCTTATACAATAAATAATACATGGTCTTTTGTTGTTTCTTTTTTATCCCTCATGAGACACATTTGATTGGGGACCACTGGGTTCCCTTCTCTATCTTTAAAATGGTATGATCAGGGCTTTACGTCGTATCACAATCAAACAACTCATGTTCTTGTGTACATATCTTAACCATTTCTTTTATAGATTCCTTCACTTTCTTGGGAAGCAACCAGATCAAACAAACCAACCAGCCACCGCGAACATGTCAGGACTCGACGGCGTAGAGCACAAAACCCTCAAGGTAAACGGCATAAACATGCACGTGGCCGAGCTTTCCGGATCCGGATCTGGAGGAGACCCGATCATCCTCTTCATCCACGGATTCCCGGAGCTCTGGTACACGTGGCGGCACCAGATGACTGCGCTCTCGTCCCTGGGGTACCGGACCATCGCGCCGGATCTTCGAGGGTACGGAGACACAGACGCGCCGGAGAAAGTGGAAGACTACACTTACTTCAACATGGTCGGAGACTTGGTAGCACTCATCGACGCAGTGACCGGTGGAGACGAGGCGGTTTTCGTGGTGGGTCATGACTGGGGAGCGATGATCGCGTGGCAGTTGTGTATGTACCGACCGGAGAAAGTCAAGGCTCTGGTCAACATGAGCGTCCTCTTCTCTCCGAGGAACCCAGATCGTGTCCCCATTCCGACCTTGAGACGTTTCTTTGGTGACGATTATTACATCTGCAGGTTTCAGGTAATTAATCATAGTTCATTTTGATTGGCTTAAGGGTTAAAAGGATCATAAATTAAACCAAACCGAACCAAAATCAAATTAGACAAACGTAAACCGGATCCGCCTGTGATGAAACCGAAATCAAATTAGGCAGATTTCAGGTAATTAGTCATAGTTCATTTTGTTTCAAAAAAAAAATCGTAGTTCATTTTGATTGGTTTAAAAGTTAAAAATCTATATTAAACCAAATTGAACCCAAAATTTAATACTCAGTGATTACTTGTTAAAAATATAATTTAATATATAACTTCAACCAATTATATAAAACCTAAATAATTTAACTGATCTTAGAATATTCAATAAATATAAAAGTTACATCAAAATGTTAAAACTATTGTATTGTGAAATTTGGTAAAATTACTTATAATATAAAATAGAGGGAGTAAGATTAATCCAAACCAGAGTCCAATAAGACCGGATCAATCTCAAAACCAGAGTACTTAACTTTTTCTTGGTTTTAAATCATTTGATTGCTTATGTGATGAAGGAACCTGGAGAGATAGAAGAAGAGTTCGAAACATTGGGAACAGAGAAGGTGTTGAAAGATTTCTTAACCTACAAAACGCCTGGACCGCTTTACCTCCCCAAAGGCAAACTTTTCAAAAGCTCAGAAAACGGTGGTGCGTCTTCTGCGTTACCACCGTGGCTCACACAAGAAGACCTCGACTATTACGTCACCAAGTACCAAAACAAAGGCTTCACTGGACCAATTAACTATTACCGCAACATTGACCGGTACACGTTTATCACCCGGTTCAGTATGTAGTATAATTTACTACAGATTTTCAATTTTTAACCAATGGGTTTATGCTTTAAAATAAAAACAGAAATTGGGAGCTGACTGCACCTTGGACCGGTGCTAAGATTGGTGTACCGGTGAAGTTCATAGTCGGAGATCAGGATTTGACGTACAATGCGCCGGGGGCTAAGGAGTACATCAACGGTGGCGGATTCAAGAAAGACGTACCATTGCTTGATGAAACCGTCGTGCTCAAGGGAGTTGGACATTTCCTCCATGAGGAAAGCCCTGAAGAGATCAATCAACACATTCACAGCTTCTTCCAAAAGTTCCTTTAAAAAATCAATATCTACTTTATTTTACCACAATCGTGTGTGTGTGTGTGTCAACATTTACATTTTATATGTATGTTCCTGTTCAATGGAATTTCAATTATATCGGATAAATAAAGCCCCGGGAAATCAAATGAAAGTGGATTAAACCAGAAATAACCATGAAACATAAAGCTGAGAATTTAAAACCGGTTAAGGCAATGCCAAAGGAAGCATTTGTCTGTTTTTTTTATTAATTCAAATACAAATGCAAAGACACAATAATGACAAATGCTGATAGATCCATGGGAATGCTGTTCAGAGAGAAGAGGAGGATGCTTGGTCACGGGTTGCGACTAGGTTCTTGGCGTGATCAGCATTGCAGTAGACAAAGCTCTTTTTACCGGTTCCTGTGACCGTTTCCACAGTGGAGAATCCCACGTAGTCTTCATCACACTTCTTCTCGCAGATTTCAGCCATGATCTTGAACATCTCCTTCTTCTGGTTCCATGGCTGATCTACGTATTCTTTGATAGGCATCCACTGCAAAAGAAAACGATATGTTCTTTGTTCAGTTGATATTGGATATAACAATAAGCAGTGGCAGTAAACATTCTCCTTGGCTCATAAAAGTTAGAAAGGGTTATAGTAAATATACCTTAGCTTCCAAGATCTCAGATTTTTGTTCAGTGATATCGTAGGAGCGTGGACTTAAGACGCACAGGAAAAACAGATCCGTTTTCTGTTTCAAGAATGCTTTGTGGCTTTGCCTATACGACAGTAAACCAATCAGGAACTGATGAGGTAAGCTTAGATCAAATCAAGGAAAACATGATTTTACCTGAAAGACAACACTTCAACAAAATCTGCAACAATCTGAAGTAAAAAACCCAATAAAAGTATACAGATTTTAGAATAATGTGGCAGAAGTAATAAAAGATTATGAAAGCAGTATAGATACATACACCAGTTTCTTCTTCCACTTCCCTAGCTACTCCATCGCAAATATCCTCACCCTGTAAAGGCAGGCAGCCAAAAAAAAGACTTGAGATCAGAAAATTCATTTCCATGGACCACTAATATATACTCCCTAGCTTACAAAGCTAAATATTAAAAAAAAAAAACGTTTATGGCGCAAAGTTTTTGTAGACACTTTAATGCTTCTGTTCTTTATCAAAATCACTAACAAGATAGACTTGATTAATAAGAGACTCTCTCAACTCTACTAGATGAAACCTTTTATATAAGCCAAGCGCTTAGTAGTTGGTCGCCAATCATAAATCATATTCTAGATTTATTATAGCTAAAGAGTAAAGCCCCTACATAACTTCCACAACCTTATCACCTTTCTCTCTGGATTGTTTTACTTTTCGGTTCACTTGTTACTGTCTATCAGACACAAGGAGCTAGAGATCCTTATTGGACAAGAAAGATGACAGGAAAAAAACAAAAAGAAAGAAGTGATGTAAAAAAATAAACCTCGTGGACAACACCAGTAGGGAGCTTCCAGACATTTTTGTCTCTGAAATAACCACTCTTTTCCTGGACAACGAGGACCTGCGCTCATCGAATTTGGTTTTGTTCATCTCCGTTTGAATCCTTTTAAAGGATTGAAAGAAGAAGAAGGGGGGGGTAAAATATGGTACCTCTCTAGTGGCTTTGTTGAGGACAAGAGCACCAACACCAACAATATGAGAAGCATTGGCAGGGATAGTGTCAGGGGTGTTAGAGATCCAAGAGACAAGCATCAAGTACTCTGGCTCTGCGTGATGATACCTAAACCCTTCCTGATGAATTGAAACCACACACACACACACAAAAAAAAAAGTCAACAAACAAATCAAGATAAAATTTATCAAAAATAAATATCTTACACTAACTGCAGACTCCACAAGGTTAGCTAATCCAAGAGGTAGCTTTATCCAAATCCCCTTCTTCCTCTTCAAATTCAAAAAAAAAAAAAAAATCATTTTCGCATAGTCAAAGGGGATTGAAATCTGAGAAAAGTGGTGTAAAGACCTGTTCTCTCCAAAGGGAAAGGGAAGCCCTGAGCCTGTGGGTGAAAACTTCAGCATCCATTGGTTCATCCATGGTTACGGTTACGCCATCGTAATTGTCAGTCTCCCCGATTAGTATATCAGCTCTACTATCCATCTCTGTTTTGTGTGGTGGTTATGCCCCCGAGGACACTGGTTCACGCAAAAATCTAAAACCGGACGCGACGATCTTCCTAATCAGAATCGAACTGTGTCTCGAAGAAGAAGAAGAGGATAGACTTTGCTTTGATTCGTCATTTTGTTTTTTCTATTTGTAAATGAATAATTGGAGGGACTTCGATCGGAACGTTCTCTTAATTAATTAAATAAGTAATAATATAATGGAAGGAACTAGGAAGAAATAGAATGTTTCTCTCTTCTTCTTATCTTCTACTTTCCTTCCACGAAGAGACAGAGATCTTTCCTAAGGTAAACAACCACCATTTATAACTTTGAAAATTTAAACTTTACTGATTATTGTTTAAGATTTAATATTAAAGGGATATTTATGAAAATAATCATTTATCAATGATAAATATGAAAAGTGATATTAAACTTGTGGTAGATTTGAATTTTTTTCATATATATATATAGTTGTAAAAATAAAAAATTATATATGTAAATAATTTTATTTTTATATAAAAAATATTAAATATTTTACCAATTTTCCATTTTAACTCTGAATAATATTTTATTTTATTTTATATAAATGAAATCAAGCACGTTTTAAAAAATATAACAGGGTAATCTACCCATTCAATATAGGTTTTCATATTTAACTCATATAATTTGTATTTTTTGTATTATACTAATTAAATATTAAATGCCATTAATTTATAATAATATTATAATACTAAGTACATATTAACTAAAGCATTGTTTATAAAAAATATTTGAAATTTTTATTAAGATATTTTTATATTTTTATAAACAGATTTTGTTATAATTAGAAATAAATTTAATTTTATTTGTAAATCTAACCAATTCTATGTACAAAGAAATGAGACATTTATAAGATTTTATCACTAAAAACCTCAATTCCATATACTTGCAGGCAGAGAACCTATAAAGCCACATGTTCACATTAAAACCTTATGATAATGTAATCAACAGACGTTATAATTTTCTCGGGTAAAATGTATGCTATTAAATAACCACTATAAAAGCACAAAGCAAAACCATTTATCTTAATGATGGCAAAACATGATTGTATACGTACTATCCCACTAACAAATGTAATCAAATAAACTTTTCAATAGAGAAGAAGGAATTGTGTATATAACAAAAATGCATATATTAAAAGATCACATGTACGTTGTAATTAAAAAAGTTAAAAATTAAATGTATGCAATTTAAGTGAAACTTCATAAACTGAACACTACCAACAATAAACAATAAACACCAATAGATCCAAAAAACTAAAAGTATAAACAAATATAAGAAGTTAAAACATAATGTAAAAAATAATTTATTATTGAGCATAATATAAGCAAATAAAATAAACTTACAAAGCAAAATAAATTGAAAACCAAACATATGTACACCATCAAAAAGAAGATTATAACATACAACTCAAGTGAGTGTACAAAATATAAATAAAAATGTTTAGGATAATTAATACGTGTGTATGAGTAGATAAGTCTCTATTAAAAATAAAAAGATAAAAAACCAATTTTACTTGCAGAATGAATATAACAAATAAAACAAGCTCTTGTAGTTGAATATCAAAATCTGGTCACTATAAAAATACGCGATGATTCTCGAACAATCTAGGAATCTTTGTAGGATTCTCGTGGTGTTCTCAAAGGAACAACCATCTGGTCGGATCCATCCAAACTCAGAGGAGTGGAAAATCCCGAATTGTACACTCAAGAATGACTTTCACCGATCTCTTTGATATATTATATATTGCGTCTCAATAGCGAAAATTACAAGGTGTCTCTACACTTTGTTGAAACAGTGTTCATGGATAGTAAGAGTTACACGAACTTGGGTAAACTCCTCTTTGACATACATATTCAGGTAACAACTTTGAGTCTTGCTGTTTGAATGATAATATATAACCAATCGGGAATCTGATCCAAACTGCTTGATATAATGCATGCATGGAGTACTTGTTCTAAAAGATTTCAATATCGCCGAGGAGGCTGGAGGTATTGAAAATGTTGTTGTGAAGACATTACCAGTCACAGTAAAAAATATGAGCTATGGAGATACGCTTGTACTGGGCTGGGAAAGGGACTGTAGCCACTCCTGTAAAAAAATGTTTATGGTCCTTTTATATCAGCTGTAGCTGTTAATCGAGGTAAATATGCTAAAACGAAAAAAAATTATTGGTTTTCTGATTATCTAACAAAATACACATTTGTGTGAGACCTCTTCAAATTCAAATTCACGCATATGGGTAGGAATGGAGGTTGGTTTGGCTGTACTTTTCTTGCTGTTGATTGTCTGTGGTATTCTGGTTAAAAGGTCTTCTAACATCCAAAGGCGTCCGGAACGAGGTACTATCAAAGCTTTGTTGATTTGTTAAGTAAATGTTAGCTGCCTACTTAAAAGAGGGTTAAAAGTTTGTTTCTTCGGTTATTTTGTTGTCTTTTTGAAGGCATTTCCAACAGCTCCTTATCCTTTCATTTTTTGAGGGATTTTGCACTCCAACATCCTCTCAAATTTTAAGGAGTTCAATAATAAGTCTTCAAATTTGAGAGTGCACTGTTGACCCCTTTAAAAAACTATTTACTTTTCACTTTAGTCTCTACAACTATATATGTTTCACAATCGCATGAATAACTTTATATATATATATATATCATATTTTAGTACTTATCATTATGTTTTCTTAAAAATATTTTGATCAAAATTGTATTTTTAACATTTGTTGTACTATTTACCGTTATATTTTATTACATATTAAAATATGTTTCAAATAGTATATTTTATTCATTTTTAATAGTTTAGTGATTATAGTTAATTATTAATAATATTGTGGACTAAAGTGTAAATTATTAATTCTTTTAAAAATAAATTTGAAAGTGACTGATGGATGATGGAGTAACATACCTTCATCCTCTTATTTTGAAGGTGTTCCCCCTTTAAAATGAGGGGGTTTGTTGAAAATGCTCTCAAGAGGTTACCCCCTCACAGTTTGGTTTAGTGTATCCTTGAGGTTGGTTTAGGGTTTAGTGTAGTAGAAGTTGATGCTCTGGAAAACATTTTCGAAGTAGCCATTAATTAGCTATTTGATTGTCTTCAATGTCCTCCTTGTTGCAGAGTTCAAAAAGAAGAATTTCAACACCACCAGATTCTTCCGAAGGCAACTCAGTGCTGTCACAGACAATTCCAGTGAAGCAAACAAGATTGGTGAAGGAAGCTTCGGTAAGGTGTATAAGGGAATGTTGACCAACGGCACTGCAATTGATGTGAAGCAGATTGTGGAGAGGTCAAAGCAAGGGGGTATATAGTTTTTGAACGAGGTTGGTGTCATCTCAGCGTTGCAACATTCTAATATGGTGAGATTACATGGGTTCTGCGTTGGAGGAAAGCAGCTCTGGCTAGTGTATGAGTTTGTGAAGAACAACAACCTTGCTGGATCACTCTTTGTAAGTCGCTTTGACAAAACATATGATCCACCTCTGCTTCTTTTAGTGTATGAGTTGTTGCTGACTTGAGAGTAAGTGTTCTCTTGCACTATATATATATATATATTAGATCCATAAGAAACTCAAATCAGCTTGGATTGGCCAATGAGGCAGAAAATATGCATAGGGGGTAGCAAGAGGCTTAGCTTATATCCAAAAAGAATCATGCCTGAAGATTCTGCACATGGACATCAAAGCCTCAAACATCTTGCTGAACAAGGATTTGAATGTTAAGATCGCAGACTTTGGTTTAGCCAGGTTGTTTCATAAGGATGAATCACACATCACGACTAATCATGCTGAAACTCTGTAAGTGAAAACCAGACCAAAGTACATCATATTTTCACCTGAGAGATTTAACTAACTAGTTGTTGATATGGTGAATGGATGCAGTGGTTGTTGGGATCCAGAGTATGCCATGAAAGGCCACTTGTAAGACAAATCTGATGTGTACAGCTCTTGAGTGTTTGCTTTAATGATTATGTGCGGGAAGAGTACAACCGTTCAGATTCCATAGCAACCTCTACTTTGCAGAATGGATAAATAAATAAAGAAAAAATATTTTGTATCAAGAAAGTTTTGAATATCAAAACATGATTTACGTACTGAATGTATTATATTTTTTTAGGCAGTCTTTTGTGGAAGCAGAACAAGTATGTAGATCTTGTGGATTAAAGGCTGCAAGCTTATGACAGAGAAGAAGCTCTTTTGATGGTGAAAGTTCGTATTTTGTGCATAAACCGCTTGCATGTAGACAGATACATGTGAGAAGCAATGAAAATGTTGGAATGGAAATTCAGTGTACAGATGGATGCAAAGCTAGCTAACATAGCCAATGAAGTGAAAGTGGAAGTGGACGTGGAAGCAGAAGTGGGAGCAGGACCTCTAGACATGATGAAGCTTATGCCAGATGTTAGAATGGAGTTTGATGAACACATTTCTGAAGAAGAAATCAAAGAGGAGATTTGCGGAATAACAGATGAACTTTCTGAAATCAGTTTGGTGGGATGGAATTTAAAGGGAAAGAAAACGATGTAGCAAGTTCATCTGGTTACCGACATCAAGTTCATCTGGTTACCGACATCAGTTTAGCGGCATGCAACCTTTGTACATATACTTAGTAGCTTGATGTTAGTGTAAGTATTGTGTGATACTGCTAATGATTAGGATGGGTCACTAGTAAAGTTTATGGAGAGGAGTAAAATCGTTATATCTCCTTTTTCTTTTTCAGTTGCATGAAACACAATACAATCAATGAATATTAGAGATGCCTTTCGATTACAGTAAGCCTAAAATAATCACTATCAATTATTCGATAATACTATTATTCTTTACATCGAAAAAAATAGCATGTAAATTAAACTGTGTATAAATATTAAATAATGTACAGTTGATGCTGAATGTAGGAAAGCTCATGAAGAGTGTAGGTCACACTCGAGCTCTGTAATCAAGAGTTCCATCATCTTTTTATACATTGGCATGTAATGATCATTGATCATTGTTCTCGACAGCCTCATCTTTCTGTACAATTCTCTTGGCGTCTCGTATAATCTCACACGCTCCACCGTTGCCGTCCTTGTCTCCGCCACCATAGCCTCATCATGCTCTGTTTCAGATTCTGTCTCTGTCACCGACACTATGTGCATTATCTTACCAGGCGGGTAGAACCGCTGGCTCTCTATAAAGTCAGACGACGATGCTGAAACCGGACTCTGGTTCTGTCCGTTGGAGGAGTCACTGCCTCCTGTAATGACAGTCTCTTCCTCTGTTATCTCCTTCGCTGCCGCTGCTTCTTCTTCCATGGCTCCACTGGCTCTTTCCTTCTCCTGTCGAGTCAGCTCTTTGTCCAGTTCGTCCCATAGCTCACCTTCTGTCACGTCTTCGTCTATTGAAGATGTTTCAGTGATCACTTGGTCTATTGAGATCAACGGCTCATCTTCTTCTTCTGGTTCATCACGATCAGAATCACTGCTGCTTGAAGAACAATGCTCTGTTCTCTTGTGAGCCTTTCGGTCTATCACTATGGTTTGAGCCAGTAGAGCTTCTGTGCTTCTTCTTTCAGGTATTACAGCGGAGGCTTCAGGCAAGTCTGTGACTTTAGAGTTAAGCTGAGAGCTGATCGCTCTACGACGTGGTCCCATGCAAGACCATGATGAGAGAGAAGAACGAGTCTGCACTACGGCTTGCGCTACGTCCTGTGCACGCTTTAGCATGACCTGAACAAAATTTTCCACCATCAATCAACACCATGACAGACAAACAAAAACCATTCCACGAAACTATTCATTTAGTTGTTCAAACCATTCGCTCAAGATATTGGTATTATGAACAACAGATTTTTACCTGAGTGCCGCTTGAGACAGGCCGCAGAATCGCCCCGGCACCAGCTACTTTTGCTTTCGCACTGGCTATAGACGGCAAACGTGATCCTATAGCTGTTGCAGACCGATAAACAACACTAAGGACCCTGGTGTGCTCAACCTGATCACGCAGGTCATTTGACCAGGAGGACGAGGTTACCTGCCAACATTCCAGAAAAGGGGATCTTATTTGTATGAAAATTGGATGTACATTAATACTTTTTCAGAAAATTCAAATCAGGGCTAGCAAAAGTTGATACAACTAAAACCGTAGTCCTCATTTTCTGTTGAACAACTAGCCAAAACTCAGACTTGTATCCACTATTTAATATACCAAGATTAGTCATTTATTATCAGGACTATATAATATGATGGTAGACTGAAATGAAACATGCGATACTAGCATCACATAAAGGCAAAGCATGTCACGAACCTCAGAACGAAGGTCATCGACAGACGCAGCAGAAAATGTTGGGACGAGATCAGATCCATTAATAATAGTAGTAATGAAATGCTTGCCTGATTCTGCTAAATCCCAAGTCATACAAGCAGCTGCAAGTTGTTCAAATAAAATTACATAAAAGGAGGGGAGAGCATAACATAAACGACAAGAAAATACCACCATTTCATAAATTGGTACCTGGTGCAAAAGTAAAGCAAGTAGCCGATGCAAACTCTTTTTGCTCCCTAAGAATATAGGTTAAAAGTGCAGCTGTCCCACCCCCAAGAGAATGACCAACAATCTGAAATGAAAATATGCTCCTTAGAAACGACCGATGCAGTAGATAAAGGACTTTTCAAAGAATGCCTATCATTTGATAAGTGTCAATTATCTCTCTAACACGCATGTACAGAGGAATTGAGATTTGTATGTGAGAAACAGTTAAGTTAACTTCGATGTTTGTGCATTTTACCACCTGCAGTGCCTACGTCGATTTAAATCTACAGAACGCAACAGTAATCTGTGAATCCAGAAAGAATCGCTAAATACAGAGCATTACCTGAACTTTGTAACTAGGATTCTCGTCAAGGGCCTTGATGAGGCAAGGAACACTTAGTTTAGCAATCCAACGAGCTGCAGCAACCATCCCGCAATGTGCATAACCTAAGACTAAGTTGCTTAGACCACCATCATGCAACACTGAATGATGGAAAGGGACCACTGCACCAGTTGCTGCTGTAAGTGTATCTTTAATGCTATGAGTTCCGCGAATCAGTAGCAGGAAACATTTTGAATTGGTATCACGTATTATCGTGAAGGCAGGCTGCAAAATCTGCAGGACCCCAAAAAAATTGATCACGGATCCCGAAATAAACTAAACAAAAAACCAGAACTCAAAAAAAAAAAATGTCGACCAGACAAAAACAATCGTCACTGATCTCTTTTCAAGCTTCCCCTTGATTTTGATTCCCATATTGACCAGCACGATAGTCATTATCTCAAAAAAGAAAACTAAACTAATAAAACTCTTCCTAGCAACTAAGCCCAACATTTAATACTGAAGACCAATCATTGTGAGGAAGATATATTGTTATCTCCCAACACACATTCCTAAGAGAAGTTATTCAAAAAGCATGAAAATTGAAAATCATGGTAAAAGATGGTATATGGTTACCATAAACAGGCTAATAATCATCACGAGTAATAGCACGAAGGTAAAGAAACAAATCGACATGACATACCCCAGCTTTAGGCTTCTGAAGAAGGACATCTTCATGAGAATAACCAGCAGTCTCGAGAAACACAGGAAAAGGCTTCTTGGAGAAAAGCATACAGAGTGTCAAAAACCTCAGTAACTCCGTCAACTCGATGATAATCTCTGGTCCTTTTAACTCTACACAATTACTTCCCGCATAAACACTAGCAGTAGAAAAATTCCCCTGAAAAACATGCAAGCAGGCAATGTCACGTCCAATGTCTCTAAAAGAAATACACTTTGCACTGTAAACAGCTAAACTACACACAGTTTCCCATCACTATACGCTAGTCAGCTTCACGAGCAAACAAAGACAAAGTCCACACATTTATGAACAGAGGTCAAACATGACTTATCAAGGAAATATAACGACACATGACTCCTCGCAATAGCCACCACAAAGATGAAAACAACTCTTTTTACATATATAATAACAGAAAAAAAAATCAAACAAGCTTGCTCAATTATGAATCCAATTTTGAAATTGAAGCCTTAAATCGAAAACTCATAAGAAGAAGGTGCAAACCTGCCTACGCATCAAATAGTTAATACCAAAAGCCAGATCGGCGATGGGCCATTTGCCCAGCGTCTCCGAATACGTAAACCGCAACGTCTCCGACAAAGTTGAAATAGTCTCGAGCCAAGTCGCCGGCGCTTGAGCCGGCCTCCTCACGATCCTCCTCCTCAGTGGCGGACCCAGAATTAATTATTATGGGTGTCAGATAATGTGGGCTTTGGCCCAGTATAACAATAGTTAAGGAAAATGAAAAAAACCTTACGCTTCAGATGCTTTGAACCAGAGAAAAGGGGTGTCAGATGATAGGATAGTTAACCAAATGAACTACCTAATCTTCAACCGTACATGTTAAACATGTTCTTACTTATTTTTAACCTGTGTCAGCTGCAACCCTATTTGTCAACGTAGGTCCGCCTCTGCTCCTCCTTCCGGATCTCCCCGATTTACCCAGCTCCGAATCATCTTCCCCTCCTCTCGCCCACACGATCCGCCTTCCCAGCAGATACAGAACCACCACTGCTCCCGTGGCGGTCACCATTGCACCCGCCGCCATCTCTGATCTTCCAAAACTTTTCGAATCCAATTTCACTCCTCGCAGATTCAAGGAAATTATATAACCCTCGCTGAAACGAAACGACGAAGATTCTTCAACAGGAATCGATCATGATTCATGAATCGAAGCTCCGATTTCTCCGAAATTCAACTGATTTGGGGGCATTCATGGAACGTTTGCGCAGAGAAGAAGGAGAAAGCGAGGATCGTTATGATTCATGAATTGTTTTTTTACTTTTTTTCTCGAAGGTCGAAATTACTTGAAAGGTTATGAACACGTCAGCATCTTTGTCAGTTGAGTTAGGGGTGTTTTCGTCTTTAACGACGTACGTGGATTTCTTGGTGATGAGTAGGTAATCCATTTAAGGTTAAGTCCAAAGGGATATAAGAAAGGAGAAGGCACGTTTGGAATTTAGATTTGTTGCATCTGCTTAAAGCATTCCATTCGGATTATCACTCTAATCAGCATTAGATACTAATTAATCATTATCTGAACTTTAAGCTTCACAACCCGTTATATATAATCACATTAATGGTGGTGGATGGACACGATTGCTTTTGAGTATAAAACTATGTGTTCTTTTCTTGTGTAGTTGTGTATTATAATTAGAACCGGTCCTAATTATTTTAAGCCATAAGCTCTAAACAAAACAAAAAATGGCTGAAAAGTAATTATGTATTTGGAAGGATTCAAATCCAACCTCTCTTGAAATCATAATGCACAATTAACCAATACACGATAGGCAATTGCATTTTTGTGTAAATTGTTGGTCGTTAAATACTTATTTTATTGATGGTCAGAATTTATGCAGAATTTAAGTTTTTTCTGCTTTAGATCATGGTCGGCTCTGATTATATTAAAACAAAAAACCTTTATTGCTTTCACGATTTTGCATTCCAATGTATATCTTTAAAGTTTAGTTATACAATTATGATACTCTGGAACACTAATACAAGAAAAAAAAACATGAATAGAATGGCTCATGGTAGAAAAAGAATGTTTGTGATTCTTTCTAAAATTTATTAATCTATATTAACCATCTTTTGGCCGGATAATTTTCTTTGTTTACAATCTGAGGATAAGAATCTGAGTATAAGATGAATACCAAAATCAATATAGACAAATTATTTGATAAAGCAATAATTGATTCAAAACACTTGAATAATTTATAATGAAATTTTAAACATAAACACAAATTTTATTTAAATAATAAATATTCTAGATTTTGCTTTTGTTTTGAAAATTTAATATTTCATAGTATAACTAATACATCTTACTTTAAAACTAAAACATAAATTTAAATGCGTATGTGGTGAAGCTTTATTAGTAAAACTAAAAAAATAATAATAAAAATATTTATAGTTTCTAAAAATGCCTAAAAACTTAAAATTTTAATCTTTTAAATGCAGAGATAGTATAACTAAATGTTTTAAAATTTAAATACTACAAAATATTTTAATGTAATTTAAAGTAAGTTAAATGAATGGATTAGCATATTTATATTTTCATAAATATGAAATTGCTTTTATTTAAGATAACTTAAAAATTACATAATAAAATGTTAAAATAAATTGGCATCATAATTTTTTAGTAAAAGTGTATCAAAATTATATATAATTGAATTTTGTAAGAAAAATCATCTCGCATTTTAAAAGATCTGATCAAAATCTAGTATTTTTTTCAAAAATAACAAAATTACCTTCATACTTTATTTTGATGTTAAATTTGATTAGTTATCGTATTACCAAAATCTTATTATTTTCAAACGATATTGGTTAGATCAACCGATTCTCGCCACAAAATTTTCCATATTATTTTTAATTATCTACATGAATATAATACTACATTACTAATTAATGAAAATAATAATTCCATCAACTAACAAAATCCATCAATCTCCAACTTAATACTCAAAAGATCTTTACTTATCCTTAATTCACAAAAACAAAAATCTTAAAACCCAAAAACACATCCTTCATTTTTTTCAAACTGCTCTTAATAGAGAGAAGAAGAAGAAGACAACGAGTACGAACAACTACAAAAGACGCGTACGATCCCCCGCAACTACTCTCTCTATTTTTCTCATCATCGCACGGCCCGAAGAATGTCGACAACCCGTAGGATCCGCGGCGAGAATCGGTTCTACAACCCTCCTCAGATCAGGAAACTGCAACAGGAGCGTGAGAAGAAGAGACTCGAGCAAGAGGAACAGGAGAAGACGAAGAAGGAGGCCAAGGAGGAGATACTCGATCGACAGAAGAAGGAGGAGAAGAGGTCTATACTCGCTCCCGATGAGTGCTCGACATCCGATTGCTCTGTGCCGGGTCGGGTCGGGTCGAATTTGGGGCGGTTTCTCGATTGCACCACTCCCGCCGTTCGGACCCAGTACTTGCCTATGGTAATACACACGACTTGGGTTTGTGTTCGTATTGATTAAAGATCATTACTTTTATTGTGATTCTTCAAGTTTGATTGCTTTGTTTGATAAGATGCTGTTGTGGTTTCTATTTTTGATTGATTCAGACAAGCACCAAGGGTTGGAGAACCCGTGGACCGGAGTTCTGTCCTTACTTCTTGCTGAATGATTTGTGGGATTCATTTGAGGAGTGGAGTGCTTACGGTGTTGGGGTTCCTCTTCTCTTGAATGGGACTGATTCGGTTGTTCAGTATTATGTTCCCTATCTCTCTGGAATTCAGATTTATGAAGACCCATCAAGAAGAGCTTGTGTAACTAGGAGGTGAGTTCTTATTATCTTTTTGCATAAAGAGTTCTGCGTCTTTGCTCTTGTAGAACTGAAGTATGATAGTTATGATAGTTAGCAGTTGCATATTCTGCCATTAACTGTTTTGTTTTAATGTGCGTTTAACAGAAGAGCTGGGGAAGAAAGTGATGGTGATTCGCCTAGAGACATTTCTCAGAGCTTGTACAGAGTCTCTTTGGAGGAGAAACCATGCTTTGGCTCTTCGAGTGATGAGAGTGAAGACTCTCCTGGTGATCTCGTCTTTGAGTATCTTGAGGCTGCCATGCCATTTGGCCGTGAACCATTGACAGACAAGGCAAGTTTTTATATTATCTTTGCTTATAATATGAAACACAAGTGGCTCGGCGTTGATTAGCATGGTGTTCTGTCTCGTAATCATTCTTAAATCTTCAAAATTGCAGATATCAAACCTGTCATCACAGTTTCCAGCACTCAGAACATACAGGAGCTGTGATCTATCCCCTTCGAGTTGGGTTTCTGTTGCTTGGTACTGTATCTAATCTAACCCCTCATTTCTACCCATTTTCATTTTCCAAATCTAAATCTTGTTTCTTCTCTCACATTCTCTCAGGTACCCGATATACCGAATACCATTAGGTCAATCGTTACAAAACCTCGACGCTTGCTTCTTAACATTCCACTCCTTATCAACACCCTCTCGAGGTAAGCCATCTTCGCATACACACATATGAAACGCATTCTAGAAACAAGCTCATTAGATAAAACAACTATCAAATCAATTTTGAAAAGGTACAAGCAGCAATGAGAACGGTCAAAGCTCAAGCAAATCGGTTGCACCATCCAAGCTTACGTTGCCCACTTTCGGTCTGGCATCTTACAAGTTTAAGATGTCGGTGTGGAGTCCAGAAAGCGACGTGGAAGAGAGCCAGAGAGTCGTGGCACTGCTACGAGAAGCTGAAGAGTGGCTGAGGCGGTTGAAGGTTATGTTGCCGGACTTTAGACACTTCGTATCGCATAGTGGTGGTGCGGCTTGGAGATGATTACTTTTATTATATAGTCATTTCTAAAATCTGAACCAATTAAATAAAAGAGTGATAGTTTAATGTTCAGATACTTTTGAAGGGGGGTGAGAGTTTTTGTACAGACTGCGATACCTCATCTGTGTTACTGTGGAGGCTTTTTGTTATGTAATTGGTACATATTTGAAAGAGTTATTTGAGAGTTTTCTCGTTCATATCATTATCAGTGTTTATTGTATTGTTGACAATAGTTCAAAAAAAAAAGTTGTTGTCGATACTGTAATTTCTATGCTTATTTTCTTTTTGGTTAGGCAGTAAATGCTACCAAGAAGCTCTCGTAGCTCAGTTGGTTAGAGCACCCGTTTAGTAAGCGGGAGGTCTTGAGTTCGACTCTCAACGAGAGCAGTGTTTTGTTTTTTAACAGAGAGGGAAATCTCGAGCTTGTAGCTTGAGGGGAGAGACAAAGCCTAATGCTTTCTTCTTCAACTCTCACATCTCATCAACACACCTTCCCAATATATACTTTTAATTTCATTTTCACCGCAAAATTCTCAAACTTCTGTTACTTTTTTGTCTTGGAATATATTCTCTTCATTTCAAACTTTGTGTGTAATCTTCTTCGCTTAATTGGGAGGAGGAGAGATGCTAAATCCGGGTGTCGTTTGTGGGTCCTCGAACTCCGACCCGTTTCTGGCGGGTCTTAGAGTTCTGGTCGTGGACGATGATCCACATTGTCTCATATGATCTTAGAGAGGATGCTTAGGACTTGTCTCTACAGAGGTTCCATTTCAAAATTCTGGTTTTTTTTTTTTTTACATTTTAATCTCAAAAGTATCCAGAGGTTCATCATCATGGTCTTTCTTGAATTGAATTCTTGGTCCAAATTGCGAAATTTTTTTGGTAATTTTTTGATACGGTGATTTGACTTAAGCTAAATATAGAAGACACATCTTTGAAATTGACTAATAACTTTCACCAAACCACTGTTTGGAATTGACTAGAAATGTTCACCTAACTGTTAGATTCAGAGTATATATATATATACATAAGCTCAGTGGTCTGTTTCGAATCAGTTTTTAATCTTCAAGAGATCCTTCAGATTGATTCTTGGTATTTTGATTTAAATGTATTTAATGATCTCGTTACTTTTTTTTTATCGTCTTTGATATTTGACTAAAAGATTTACTCTGTTCTGTTTTATTACAGTAACATAGTGTAACAGAGCAGAGATCGCATTGTCTCTGCTTCGGAAGAACAAGAACGGTTTCGATATTGTCATCAGCGACGTCCACATGCCTGACATGAACGGCTTTATCAGTACGTTTTAACAATCCCATAAGACATGTCTCATTTTATTCATGTCTTGAAGATCTGAATGTTTTGAAATCTTTATATATATCTTTAGTGATGTCTGCGGATGATTCGAAGAGCGTTGTGTTGAAAGGAGTGACTCACGGTGCAGTCGACTACCTAATCAAACCCGTACGCGTCGAGGCGCTCAAGAATATATGGCAGCATGTGGTGCATAAGAAGCGGAACGTCTCGGAACATTCTGGAAGTGCTGAAGAGACCGGTGGGGACAGGCAGCAGCAGCAGCAGCAGCAGAGGGAGGGTGATGATGGTGGTGATGGTGATAACAACTCGTCTTCAGGTAATAATGAAGGGAGGAAGCGGAAGGAAGAGGAAGTAGAGGAGAAAGGGGATGACAAAGAAGATGGCGCTTCGAGTTTGAAGAAACCACGTGTGGTTTGGTTTGCTGAGTTGCATCAACAGTTTTTGGCTGCTGTGAATCATCTCGGCGTTGACAGTAAGTAATCACAAAAAAGAATTGTTTTGTTATGCATTTGTGTTTTCTGGTCTAATCTTTTGATTCAATGCAGAAGCGGTTCCTAAGAAGATTTTGGAGATGATGAATGTACCTGGACTAACGAGAGAAAACGTAGCCAGTCACCTTCAGGTATATGATTTGTGACTCTTTATACTTACGTCCGGATCTCAGATTTTCCGTGGCTATAAACATTTCTTGAAGAACTTGAAAATTATTTTTGTAATTTGAGAGATTATTCCTATTTACAAAAACCTCCAAAAATTTTGAAGGCCAAAATCGCGCGCGGCTGTATCTAGATCCGGCCCTGTTATAGTATTTACATTTATCGTCAATGTGTACCTAAGATTTTGTGACATTGTGGAACTGCAGAAGTATAGGATATATCTAAGACGGCTTGAAGGAGTATCTCAGCACCAGGGAAGCGTGAACCATTCGTTTATGAGTAGTCAAGATCCGAGTTTAGGTCCGTTGAACGGGTTTGCGGGTCAGCTCCCGTGTCAGAGCCTCGCACAGTTCCAAGCAGCTGGCCTTGGTCGGTCTTCTTCACTCATTAAACCGGGGATAATGTCAGCACAGCAGAGAAACATCTCCAGCATCGAAAACTCGAAATCAAGATTTGGAGATGGGCATGGGCAGATGATGATGAACAGTGGTAGCGGTAATAAGCAGATGAGTTTGTTTGACGGTGTCCCAACGGGTCACATGCGCTTGCAGCAGCAGCAGCAACAAATGGCTGGTATGCGTGTAGCGGATCAGCTAGGGCCATCAATGCAGCAGCAGCAGCAGCAACAATCGATGTTGTCAAGAAGAAGCCTTCTCGCTGATGCGGCGGTGGTTAGAAACAGCAGCAGAGTGTTACCAGCTACACACTCGGTCTTCAACAACAGCTTCCCGTTGGCAAGTACACCAGATGCTGCAGGGTTTGGTAAC
Organism: Brassica juncea; assembly: GCA_018703725.1. Lineage (NCBI taxonomy): Eukaryota > Viridiplantae > Streptophyta > Magnoliopsida > Brassicales > Brassicaceae > Brassica > Brassica juncea. Next base: position 68,378,705 of record CM031936.1, on the reverse strand, counting down.
TTGAGCTACGACGTATTCAACGACTTTCCCCAGCAGCAACAGCAGCAACAGCACAACAGAGTGAACGAGTGGGATCAGTGGAACTCAGCATCAGCTTTTTCGACTTCAGAAGCTTACTCTTCATCTTTCACTCATAAAAGCAAGCGGGAGGCAGAGTTAATGGCTGAGCATGGGCAGAACCAGCAGCAGCCTCAAAGGGGAAGTGTGAATCACATGAACCAGGTTTACATGAATGGTGGTGGTTCGGTTAGAGTGAAGACAGAGACGGTGACTTGTCCTCAGGCAACACCAATGATGTTTCACGAGGAGTATAATCAAGAAGATCTCATGAGCGCACTTCTCGAGCAGGTTTCATTTCTATACTATTATGAGATGAGAATGATATGAATATTGTTGTTATAACTTTTAACTTTATTCTCCGTTTTATCAAATGCAGGAAGGACCTCCATCGGTAGATAACGAGTTTGATTTTGAAGGATACTCCATCGACAATATTCTTGTCTGATCTCACGTATGCTCTTTAAGAGTAGACCCTTCAATGATTCTTTGTGTTTTCATCGAATGTGTGTTTGTATTTTCGTCCTCAGTCGTACATAAAGCCTGAGGACATTTAGGGTTCTTGATCGTCTAATTTTACCACAGATTAGCAATTTATCTAAATTTATATTTAAATGCAAATATTAAAAAAAATAAATTGGAGTTTCAAACAAGGAGAATACATATAATAAGTAAAAAAGGAAATATGTTTTATGACAACAATTTGTGTAATTTTTGATATATTTAGACTATTTTGGATATCTGGTATTATCCAGTTGGATTAAGATATTCATATAATTCAATACATATAATATGTCAGTAAAAAGGTAAATATGTTTTATAACAAAATTTTGTAATTTTTCATATGTTTAGACTTTCTTTCGATATCTAGTATTATCCAGTTGGATTAAGATATTCACATAACTCAATACATGTTTTTAATATTGGATCGAATTTGACTTCGACTATTTTCGGGTGATATTCGGAATCAGATTTTGGGTCTAAAAAACAAAGAGAGCGAGACATGAAAAATAAAACAAAAAAGAATAGAAGGAAAAATGAGAATATAGGGAGGGGCGCGCAGATTGTGTTGTCTCAATCACCGACTCTTTTTAGTCACCAACAAAAAGCCCAATAACAGTCGTGAGCTGTTTCATAGCTGGCCCGGCTTTTATATCACGCGCTAACGACAGCGCGTGTATATGAAGTCACATCGATCGTGTACGAGATATAAGTGGAGAACAGCTGGAAATAATTTACAAAAATTTTGAAAAAAAAACAAATGTTTCAAGTTTCAAATTCACATTTGTTCCCTTTCTAAATCATTTGACAAACGATACCATAATTTTTTTCTCTACTCAATAGTAATTAGCATTTTTAGAAATTACTAAAACTAAAAACATCCACAAGATTGAAATCTTAACTAAGAAGAAAGATAGAAATCGATTTAACAAAGAAGCCTTCGATTGAGAAAAAGAAGAAGAGAACTTTATCGCTGCCGATCTCCCTCCGTGGTGGGCTGTGCTCGTCACCGCCGCTACGTGAGGGAGGATCTCCTCTGGCTCTTTAGTTTAAGCTAAGTTTTATTTGGTTTCGTCTTGTTGGGTGAGGGTTTCATTCTCTGTCCGTCTTTTGTGGTTGGTTCGATTCGTGGATCCCTTCAGTATCTGTCGATTGGGTGAGCTGGTTTAGGAGAGTCCTCTGTGGTGGTAGCTGGTGTTGAATCGTCCTGATTCTCTTGCTCCCCTTTGGTCTTTGTCTAATCTGTGTTTTGCGCTTGGAATGTGGTTCCTGCTCTCTTGCTTGTTTCAGGTGGAGTTTGGGTTTGGAGAGTTGGGTTCAGTGATGAGTCTGGCGCCATATGTCAGGTCGAGGACCTGTTGACGGTGCGGCATAGCTGCTGGGGCACTGAGGTGCTTTCGCTGACGTCGTCTTTGGACTTTATTCAACTCTAGTTCCTTTACTACTCATCGTTTCTGCAAAGAGTTTTGGTTCTCGGTTGAGCCGTTATGTCGACTTGGTGTTTCAGAGTGCGCTTTCAAGTGCCTTTATCCTGAGCTTGGTTTCACGTCTCCTGTGTTGTTTCTTCAGATGGTGCTTTCAAGTTTATGGCTTGCTCAATTGGTTCGAGTTTGGTCCGGAATGGTATGTTTCTTTGAGGTTTTTTCTGCAACGGTGAAACGTCCCGAGGATACTTTGGTTGCTACTGGCTTCTCTCCGGTGAAAAGGTCTGCTTTGAGATGTGTCGTTCTTCATCTTGCTGTGTGGTTTGGCGGGTGGACCTGTTTCTGTTCTTTGGTTTGGTTGTCAAGCTCTCATATGTTTGTGGTCTGTCCTTATTGGAGGCTCATCCTCGTTTTGTTTGGCTGTCTCCTCGTAAGCATCCGGTGGTTCTAATGGTCATGGTTTCTATCTCTTCCGTCCTCTCTTTTGAGCTATCAGTACTGTGGGTTTTTGAGTCTCGATCTTTACCTTGGTTTGTTTGTTTATGTGCCCCTCTGTGGGCTTAATGGTCCCTTCCTATGGGTTTTAGTTTCCCTTCTTATGGGATATAGTTGCTGAGGATATCTCCTTCTTCCTTTAGCTTTTGTAATAGGCTTTGTATGACTCTTTGTTGATCTAATATAATTCAATTTGGGGAAAAAAAAAAGATTGAAATCTTAACTACTACTACTGGAGTTAAAACGGATAATTAATTAATTAATTAATAAGTAGCATAACATTAGCTTGGTCATCAGACAGGATTACATATCATTTCCTTACTAACTTATTTTCCCTAAATCTCTTCTCCTAAACCATTCAGACAAAAAAAAGAGGAGCTGAGAAACAAAAACTTAACCACAAGATAGAGCCATGAGAAGCACCGCTGCCCGTTCCTCTTCACCCAGCTTCATCCATAGCCTCTTCTTTTCCACCACCGATCTCTTCATCACCGGTACTTTAAATCCAAAATCCAGAAATCTACTACCCCTTTTCACACTCTTCTTGTTATTACAATCCTGGGCCTCCGTCTTGATCGCGTTCTTGACGTTTCCTGAGTCGCTTTTTTCCTTCTTGACCGTCTGATTGTGGAGAGCGAAACTATCGTTGCTTTTGTTATTCTTGATCTTACTATCCTCTTGTTTAATTCCTGAAGCTGCTTGCCTCTTCTTCCTGCTCTTGATCCCACACGCATTGCACAACGACTACAAAAACAAAACTTTGATCAGACAAGTGATACTATCAACGGGTAACAAGACTCCAGACACAGAAACAACAAAAATAGAAACAGATCAACAAGCTATGTTCCTTATCTCTATGATCAACACTAATAAAGCAAAACCTATACTGAAACACGCTTGCAGCAGACCTAAGAACAACAGATCAGCCCACATTTGACTAGATCTACTTAAACAGTTAAACAGGAAACCACAAATCACTAGATCATGATCTTACTTTAGGACCAGCAGGGCCACCACGCCAGAGAGGAGTCTTGTTCGTTCCGCAATCGACGCAAGTCTTTTTAGTGTCGCCTCCACTTCCGCTACTGCTACAGTTCCCGTTCTCAACATCCGAAGAGTCTCCAGCCGATTCGAGCTTCGTCGTCTTACTTTCTTCCGTCATTGACATCTACAAAACCAAAAAAAAAAAAGAAGCAGACAAGTTTAGTTCAAGAAATGTGATCAAGTAAGAAGGATCAAACGATCAAAGAAAACTTACATTGAATCACTTGGAGCTCGAGCTTGAAGCTATCACCAGAAGCAGAAACAATAGAAATGGTCAAACGGTGGAGATGAAACAGAAAGCTCTGCTTGTGAAGCAGAGAGTGTGTAGAGGAGAGTGTGATGATGATAAGGAAGAGAGAGTGTAGACGGCGGAGAGGAGTAACGGATAAACAAACGGACGGTTTTTATAATAACGGAGGAGGCGGGGACAATAAAAACCCTATATCTCCTTCTTTTAATTACTAGTTTACCCTCGAGCGGGGATTTTATTTACCATGGAGCCACCCGCCAATATAATAACAAACAAGAAAACAGAAAAAAAAATGAGAGGGAAAATTAAAATTTATAGCTTGTAAATTGTAATCATCTAATTAATGAGTAACAAACAAAAATAAATGCATAACGTCAACCTAGGAAACAAAGGGTTCTTTCTTTTGGTATTACAATTCACAGTTTGTTTCGATTTGTATGCCACGTTAGATTTGCCAATTGCCAAATTGGGTTTAGAGACGCATGCATTTCTATTAACTGTCTTTTTTTCGACACATTTTTATTGTCCGTCTTTTACCCACATTCTGTTTAAATTCTTCAAAAGAAATGAAGTAATTGTCACTGAATTTGGTTTATATTTTTAAAACAAATAACATCCAATAATACGATGTTTTATCTGTTACACTTTTGTTATCCTTTTCAATCAATCCTATTTATTTTTTAAGAGTGATTTTTTCTTCTATACATTTTTCAGTTTGATAAAAACACTAGAGATTTTTTTAATACTAAACACTACTTGAAGGTTGACGACAGGCATTAATAATTTCGATTTACGGAGACGTGTCGAATAGTATAAAAACATTATATAGAGAGATGGGCGTGCATATGCAGACAAAACAATAACCCAAAATGACTTGGACCGCACTGGCAAACAAATAAAGTTTGACCAACTTTTTTTATGTTTTTGACTTTGCAGTGTAGTGTAGTACAAATGTAACAAAAACCCCAGACTGACTTCGCATCACACAAACCAGACCATATCAGACCAAGGCACACGCATCTGACTTTTACACAAGACCAGACTCACTTAACCAGCGCCCAACAAAACTCTTGAACCTCCTTCAACTCTCTTCAATCATCATCCTTAGCTCCTGTCGAAACAAAAACAAGTCTCAGAGAACTACACAAACACATGCTTTCTCCACTTCCTCCTAGTCTATGCTTTGAGATGTTCATATTGAGTTATTTATTTACCTTCACTGGAAGTTGAATCCACCTGGAGGTGCGGCTGCATCATTACCCCCAAACTGGAATCCCTGAGTAGAGCCATCACCAGGTGCTAATGCCTCGTCATCCTCTTCCAACCAGTATGTCTCAAGAATCTTCACTGCCTTCTCATAGATTTCGCTGTTGTCATGACTCTGCAGATTCTCAATCTTTTCTAGTCCCTCAGCATCATCGATCAACTGTGCATAAAAGTTTACATCCCCGGTATTTCCCGCCACCTTCTCAGCTTCCCCGACTTTCAGAATGTTCTCCAATCCTTCAAGACACACGGTGATTATCCTTGGATCAGGACATATCAAAAGATCACACAGTGGTTTCACCACTCCCTGTTCCACCATGTACCTAAAGCACGCAACAAACGACGAGAAATTTAAGTGATCGTTCGAGAGAGAGGGCAAATATTTTTTTTACAAGGAAACGAGATCAACCCAAATAAATAAGAAGCTTACTTGATCTGGTCAGGAGAACCGCCAGACGTTGCATTTGATACAGCCCATGCAGCTTCTTTCTTTATATCAAACTCTGCATTCTGAAGTAGACTAACGAGAGGGCAAATCAAACCAGCTTCACATACAGCCTACATCACAGAACAAATATCAGAGAGCAGATACATTAAAACTCTCTTTAAACAATAAAAGCCTTCTCAAACTGATAAGCTGAACAACATTATTTATTGGCAAAAGTTCACCTGAATCTGGTCCCTGTTTCCAGCAGTGATGTTTGAGATTGTCCAGCAAGCTTCCTTTTTGATGCTCTTCTTATGGTTGTGAGTCAGGAGGCTCAAAAGGCTAAGGAGTGCACCATGACTAATTACACACTGCCAGAAAAAAAATCATCAGCAGAGAACCCACCAATAAAAAGGAAAAGAATTATAGATCCCATTCTAGAGGTACACCTAACATTCTAAAGGTGATTTAATCTGGCGAGTAGCAGGAAGCTATGCAAGTAAATTTTCGCAACCAAGGGTCATTATCAAAATGTTCACATTCAGTGGCTATGCCAGTGGTGTCTCATTCGTCCCATTAACGTTCTATGAAGAATGAAACATGCATACCGAATAGAAATGACTAAAACAATAGAAGAATAAGTATACCTGCGTCTGTGCATCATCTCCAGTGACGATGTTACCAATACTACGAAGAGCAGGAATAAGCACAGATGGTGATGGATGCCTACCGCAAAAGCCAAAACCCAATGATTCTCATTAACACATAGTCATGTACGAAAGCAACGTGAATCACAGGATTGAAAAGACTCACAGGAGAAGCTCGACAAGTCGAGGAACAACACCTGCCTCAATGACAGATTGGATTTTGTCATTGGTTCCATCAGAAAGATAAGAGATGGCCCAACAGGCATCCGTTAACACTTCCTCATCAGTCGAGTGAATCAGGCGCTCAAGGGCTGGAAGTGCGGGACGAACCTGCTCTCATGAGATCACAGAAGTTAAAAAAAATATCCCATGATCAAATAAAGAAGAAGAACAAGACTGAAAAGAGAGAGAGAGAAACCTGGTCAAAAGGAGGCTGTGGCTTGCCCCTGCAGAAATTGGAGAGAGTCCAAGTAGCATTTCTGAGCATGGAGAGTTTAGCATGCTCATTCAACTGAGAGAGCAATGGTAACAAAGCTCCCTGACCTAGGACAAGATCTCTGCACCGTGGAGAATCACCAGCAACATTTCCTAATGCCCAAACGGCCTGACACATGAAACATGTTACTCTTAAGAACATAATTACTATCCGAGAAGGACTTTGTAACGAGCCAAAAAACCATAGAAACATGTTTACTTTACCTGCTCACGGACATCATCGCTCTGGGAAGCCAAGAGTCCGACAAAAATGGGAACAGCCCCATGTTCAATAACCACCTTAGTATGGTCTGAAGTCCCAGAAGCAATGTTCGTCAATGCCCAAGCAGCTTCAAACTAAAAACACACACACACAGAAAGTACAAGAGTATCAGATAATGATGATTGTAACAAAATGTGACAGATACATAATGGATGCAACAAACCTGGAGCTGTGGATAATCTTCCCTCTTGAGAAACTCCACAAAACGAGGCACAACACCAGCCTCTATCACCTCTTCTATTGGAGGACTACGCTCTGCCAAAGTTAAACATTTCAAGAAACTGCTCAACCTAATCCATACACACAGATATAAGCAAAAAGAAAGCTTACCTATAGAAAGCAGTTTCCTGAACTGAGTGGTGGCTTCAAGCTGTAAGCTTCTGTCCTCCGACCAAACTCCACCGACCATAGCAGGCAAGCTCTCCAACTAAGTTCATTCAATCGAGAGACGATCTAATTAGTTCTAAACAGATGAATCCGACTATAAGATCGATTTCTAGATCCGTGGTTATTTTTTTTTATATTTTTTACCTTTTTCTCGACGGAGGAAGCAGCAGCGGCGAGGGAAGAAGGATCGAATTGAGGTAGCTGCGTGGCCTGAAGACCTTCGCGGCGTTTCTTGAGCAAGCTCTCTTCGCGCTTAGTCTTACGGATCTCGACCATGTTGTCCTCTCTCCTCCTCCGTCCTTCATCGGCGTCCACGGCCACTTTGTAGCGGTTACGGCGAACCTCGGTCCTTGCGTTGGGTCTCAGAGACATGGCTTGCTGTTAATCGACTCTGATTCTTGTTTGATTCGTCACCGGTGAAGGGAAGAGCCGACGAGAAGAGTTGTATGTGTGTATATGTATGAAGAGAAAGTGTATAGAATCGGCGGATTGATAGAGAGAGAGGTGATAAACCCTAGACGACGTAGGGAAGGGGACGAGAAAAGAGGAAAAGAAAGTATTCCTTCTCTTCACAAATATTAGATTTTTTCAGCTTTTCTTTTTATATTATTCATTATAAATTTATTATTTTAATAGCTATCAAATTTAACAAATTATTAATATTAATGAATAGATTTATTAACTTAAAAATAATTATTAGGTTCGGTGTTACAGTCGTACAGAGAGCAAGGTCCCTTGGTGTTCTCGAGTGGTTTACACCATAGAGTACAGGTAATTTAAAAATACAACATATCAAGTAAACCAGGCTTTTTGAAATAGTATATTCGTTTTTCGAGTCAATATCATATTAACACAATCATTATCACTCAAGTTGGCTCAGCCACTTGGTAGGGTCTTTTACAAGTATACAAACATTAATATCATGCATCTGATCTCTCCGAGGATTAAAACAATAACATGGTTGTCATTGGGTAAGAGTAATTGTCTCAGCGGAGGTCGAGGACTTCGTATTTGAGCTTGGCGTTGAGGAACACGTGTGAGCAATGCTCGTAGATTGGGTTACCGTCTTCTGACTCTTCGTGCGGGTGGAAACCTCGCTGCTGGCAGTTACGGATCACTGATACTCCTGATGGATCCGACAGATGGAATATTCCGTGAGGTGTTGTTTCGTCTGTTGGAGCCATCACGATTGCTACTGCCTCCGGTAGCATTATCTGGCCAGACCATATGGTTAAAATAAATGCATATAAGTGATTCTATTGAAAGGGAAAGTTTTTGTTGTACCTGGTACGAGTAGTGTGTGTGAAGATCAACTGATGACATGAAGCAAGTTTGTGTAGGGTGTGTCTGTAACCAAAAAAATGTAATTACCCACAATAATATCAATAAGAGCTTATCAACGAGTGGATCTTATTGATAGAGCAGTTATTATCTCTCAACACTATAAGAGTGAAGGAAATGACATTGGATTCACTGGTGGATGAGGCTGAGAGAACTTACGTGAATCCAACCCAAGGGAAATAGAGAGAGTCTGTCCTGAACTTCGAATATTTCTTCTTCGTTTAGCGTTTGACACTGTGCATTAACAAATGAGGATGGACCAAGTGTGAGAAGAGCCACCAACGTGTGAGTACATGTAAAAGGCTAAGAAAAAATCGAATAACGTACAGAATCTGAGGTAGACTCCTGCTTTGGGATTATAAGGGTAGTGATATGAAAAACCCTGTTTTTCTGCAAAAACAAGCGGAACATATGTGATGATGGTAAGACAACCTCAGCTGATAATGAATACGAGCACAATATAATATGAATGCAAAGGTGTGTTCCGTCTACTCACCAGAGAGCCAGCAAGCACTCCACAAGTTTCTAAATTCCTTTCTGTGTTTGACCGAGCTAGCCTTAAGAAATCTTCCATTATCCGCACAGGCTTAAGCAGATTTAGAACAAGGGTGAAGGTATTAGTATTGGTTTAACAAAATGAAAAAGAGAAGATTTCCACTGATACATGGCGAATTGTAGCAAGCTTTTTAGAGGATGTAATGGGCACGAATCCAATTCCTTTGACTTAACTATACCATTCCATAGTCTCTGGATTACTTAATGAGTTGAACCTTGAGCTCATACAGAGTTAGAAAAATCATATGCTATCGTCTCAATTTTTTTTTACTTGAATGCATCCTTTCTAGTTTTCTCTCACAAACGCTATTTGATGGAAATTGCAAAAGAGATAAAAGAAGAAATAACTGGAAATTACCACATGCAAATGCTGATAAGAACTGCTGCCCTCTTTTTCTTCTAAAGAAGGAAGTGCAGGTCCTGGTCTAGGATCAGCTACTTTAGATGGGCAAATTTGGGCGTATTCTTGATGCACTTGCGCAAGCACAGGAGGAGGGGAAGGTTGCTTCATACCGACAAACTGAAAGGGATCCTCAGTTGCATCACTTATAAACTGGGAAGTTACCGCCTCCGAATGACGCTGCCATCGACCATCATCTAAAGAGAGCACAGAGTTCAGAGTTGAGACCCCTTGAGAATCACCATTATGTGATGTTGAGGAAGCGCTAGGTCCAGCGTCAATCAAACTGTAGCAATCGATGGAGTAAGTTAGACATAGCCCATGACTTGTATAAATAAATTCTTAAACGGCAACAGAAGATCAGTACTTACCCTGAATTCTCAGCAGAACCCCAATCCGTACTACTCGGATATTGAACCTGTCATTTCATACAAAATAAAGGTTGTTATGAGGTCCTCAAATATAAACTCAAATTAGCACTGGATTAGACCAAGAAGGAAAGAAAAAAGAGTGTGAAAATATGTGGGGAAGATACCAATAATCAGCAACTTATACCTTTATCTCGGCCTTGGGTGCAACCCACTGACTTTTAAGACCATCTGGACCTAGAAATGAATGTCTAGACAAAGTTGCTTGGTTTGGAGGCAGAAAATCAAAAGATCTGCATGTTCAGGAGCACAATTTAAGTCTCAGTTATCATCGCAGATTAATATGGACAAGCAATCGAGTCTTATATACCTATTCATGTTCAGATCTTTCGAAAATAGAGATAACTCAACAAAACAAAAACAAAAAGTATATTCAAACATGAATACATATAAACAGAAAAGCTAAGTAGCATTGGCAGATGAGTCCATCAGAAAGGCTAATTTTCTGGTAACAAAGCCCCAGACATCATCAGATTTACTGTAGTTGCAGAAACAGACAGAGGCAAAGGAAGAAAACCAATGGCTATACGGGATTGATGGACCCTACCCTATCTATCAGGCCAGGGTTTTCGAATTCTCAGAGAACTTATGGTGGTCGACTTCCTAATGAACAAAATCACTGACAACTACACCAAAAGGAGAATACTCACAGTTTCTGGAATTGCTGATCAACCGGTATACGATTGGAAGATGAAGTCAGATTAACTTGAGATGTTGTCGGCCTTACCGGCTGCATCCAGGGGAAGGAAAAAAATAAAGAAGAGACAATACTGGTAAGAAAGCACATGGATCATGAAGATGTGTAAAACAAAATGATAATTCTAATTCCTAGACCTTGTTAATATCACCAGGTCTGGAGTATGAAGCTCTGTTGACAGGAGGCCATTCAACAGCATCTGAACTGTACGATCTGTTGAGCTCATCCACTCGCCTGTCGAATTCCGGTTTAAGAGACTCAAGCTCATTGATTACAGCACGCAACCTCTGTTGTACAAAGAAGTCCACGTTTTGAGAATATCACTATATATCTAAGGTGACACTAAAAACAACACTTGAAGAGGATAAAACAGAAATACCTGACCTTCCTACTCCCAAGTCTTTCTTGTGTAAGCGACGCCTGGTAATCTCGGTGGAAAGGAATTGTCTCAGAAATCAAACTGCAAACAAAACAAAACTTGTAACTCTTCCATGGAAATTTCATATACAAAAAATCTCAGGAGCACATCATTTTTCTCCTCACCTGGAGTATCTAAGAAGCATGATATACAAATCTACAACATTCTTCTCTTCGCGATAGATGCCTGCCTGAGCAATATTCAAACATGTTTCTCTACAAGATCAATCACTAATCCATTCACTTCAAAATCTAATTGATGTAGACTGAACATTAACCTATACCACCTTTACATTCTCAGACTTTCAGCGCGAAATCGAATCATAGAAAATTGAGACTCTAGTAATATTGAGACAGAACAAACCTGACGGAGAAGATTATCGGCGATGCGGTAGTAGTTACGGAGAGGAATACGATTATCGACCTCGATCTTACGAGCCACCTTCTTCAGATCAATCTTCTTCATCTTCACCGGGAACCCGACGACTTCAATCAGGCTTAAAGGTAGGTCCGATGAGATGGAAGGATCGATTTGCGCTGAGAAAACGTAAAGTCAGAGAATGATGAAACTGTGTCGTTTAATGTAGCCAGACATATCTCCCCATGAAATGAGTCAACTTATGGGTCTATGACGTCATTATCTTCACCAATTTTGGCTTTTATGTTTTTTTGCTAGGCCCAATCCGTTAATTAATGTTAATTAATAATTTAATAAATTACTTCGAGAAATAGTTTTAACTTTTTAGTTAAAAATTAAGAAACAGTTTATTATCTTTTCCTAAGAACTCCACCCTAAAAAACCATGGATAATGATGCTCTTAGCTATAGGAGCTTAGTAAAGGACTGACATTTTTTTGACATCACGTAAAGAACTGACATATAAAAACACTTAAAACACACAACAACAAAAAAACAGAATAGAGCAAAATGTATAATAAAACGACAAATCTTGATCAAAATTGGAAAAAGAAAACGATAGAAACACAATTCATCAGCTTTCAGAAGAGGTATGTAGTAAGGCATCTTAGCCATGACCCATGAGGATTCGATATGTGCTAGCCAACATTGAGGAATCGTCTTGGTATAGTGTGAGTCAGCCCCTCTTCGCTTTGATTGAGTTTTGTCCCAACTGGTTCTGGTGTTTATGTTTGATAGTTGAGCATCGCTTGATGGATTCTGAAAACGGTCTCGGGTGAGCCTCTCCTATCTCTCTTAACTAAGGTATATGTTCAAGCTGCCGGATAAAACAGTTTCTGGTGCTGCTTAGTTTTGGCTCTATTGCGGTCTGTCTGCTTCATCTCTACCTCACATTCCCAACCGTTGATTGTTACTAATTGACGTCAATGCTTTTAAACTAAGAACAGAGTATCGATTGGATTTACTTCCTCTTTTATCTTTTTATGTTGCCATATTAGACCAATCCATAGGTCAAACAATTTGTAATATGTAAACTTCCTTTTCAATGATAGTTACATTTTTAGCACAAAAAATAACATGAACAATAACAGTGTCAGGTTTTTATTAAATGTTCAATTGTTAAATATTGAGTTTCTATAAGTCTTACACTTTATCCGAGATCGATAAATGCATATAACAAAGAAAACATTTTGTCAAAAAAATATAATTATTTTTATTAATGTGTTTTATTTTCATTGCATTTTAATAATATTTATATACTTTTAAATATCATTTGTAAGTTGTAAAGGACTAATGTTGTTGAAATAAATATTTAGTCTATTTATCTCTTGAAAATGATTTACAATACAACTAAAACTTAATTTTTTTGCCAGCCTTGTTTACCATGTTCCTTAAAAATAACACTAGGGTTTCTAAAAACAAAGTACTATACAAGCATATTTGAATTTGTTGAATTGTACATTAAAAAGAACTTATGAATCATAAATTATACCATTAGCTTCCATATATAATTCTATATTTTAAATCCTAAAATTTATCACTGTAATAAGTATTTTATTCTTAACCAAAAGTTTAAACCCTATCATCATTTTCCCAAGAAATCAAATCATCATCATTATATAATTGATGTTATTACAATTATATTTTTTCCACGTAAAGATTTAGTTGCGTTGATGTAGTCATATTTAATTTTTAAGACTTTATAATATAGTCTAAGAATGTGTAATCATGCATTAACAAAAACATAAGGTTAGATTTAAAATCAAAATATTATTTTTCTTTTGATTGCAAAGCCAAAGTACATTCTACTTTCATTAAAAACCATTATATTCAAAACAAAGTTACATATAACCTAGACTGTTAATCTTATCATCATCACCGTTATCCCACATCTCAATAATCAAAAACCCTGAATATGAAACTCTTATCAGTATGCACATGTTTATTTATAGGAGAAGTATGTTTTTCTTATAAAGGCATTCATAAATCACGGCAAAGGAGAAGTATGTTGTTCCACATATTTTGTGTCATTATATAGAGTCAAACCTTTTCTATTTTCTATCATCCAATTTTAGAATAGAAAACTTTTATACAATGTAGCAAAATAGTGTCTTTCTTCGATATGTCTGAAATTTCTTCACAGATACACTTTTGAAACGCTTAAACATTTATCTCTTTTTGGATTCCATATTTTAATCCCATACTAGGAAATGGCTCGAACTTCTATGCTGCCTGAAGTTCCAGTAGAGTGGTATGTAAAAGATAATCTGCAATCATTTTCTTTAGTTTTTCAGAAAAAATCGCTTGTCTTTAGCTAAACTCAAAGTTTCATCAAATTTTGATTTATAATTCTTTTTGTTTCAAGAAAACTAAAATACGCCCAAACAAGGTTTATATTGGAGTAAAAGAAAAAGAAAGAAGCAGCAATAACTGTCTGCACCATTTAATGAAACGATCAAGCAATTATACTGAACAAAGGTTTTATTTATGGAAACATGAAGCACGCGGTAGGCTCACACCAAACCAACCACATCCAATTTCCACGTAATACCCTTTTCACTGTTTGCCCTAAAAGCTCGAATATGTCTGCAAAGTAAAACGATTTTTTCAGTTCTCTGTTAAACATAAATGGCATTTACATAATATATAACACCTTATTTTTCATATTGATAATCGTTTTTCATACCAGATTCTCTTGTCCAGTTATAAAGGTAGGTCCCCTTGGGGGAAGTTGCTTGTGAGGCGTTCTCTGAAAATATCAAATCAAATTATAAAAATGCGTAGCAGTACATATTAATTACAATTGGTACATGCATAAATAAGTAGATATAAAAGGTTACCACTAGTTTGGGGCTTAAGTTTTCTACTGCCCCTATAGTTCTCTCATCTGCACTTGCTTGTTGCTGTGGAATAATATTTAACATAAGAAAATTGAACTACTTTTAGACTGAAATATCAAAGATCTAAAGTTAGATAGATTGCATAAACTGTTGTACCTTGTATAAAGCCCAGTCTGCGGAGTCGAAGAATGCACGTTTGGGCTGCATGCATTGGTTTAAATCGTTAGTATATTAACAAATCAAATCATGCGAATATATGGTAAATGTGGGTTACTTAGAGATAGTTCACCTGCGAAATGAGAGGCCTTTTCTTTGGCACAAGTCCTTTGTATTTGTTCGCACCAGAGGTAGACTAAGGGCAAAACAAAAATGAATTTAATCAGTTACGTCTTAAAATCTATATATTTTTCTCTTGTCACACTTTAAATAATGAGACTCAGAAAGATTGTCGTCATATTGCTGACAAATACTGCACCAAAAGAGCAATTTCTATAGTGAGGTTTGGGTATATAACAAAACAGGTTTAAAAACAGTTTAACGTCGTAAACTGATTGTCAAGCATCCAAAGAAAGAAGTTCAATCAGACATATATAAAATCATATTGAAGAAAAAACAGACAGTGTATATATCGCCAAAACGTAAACAGACAATTCAAGAAAACGTTGAGTTTCACAAAGGGTTTCATTAATTATGATTTTTAAGAACGAATAATGTTGTGTTCCTATGACAAATATGCAGCAGATATGTTCTAGTTTTGAATCGTTTGATAATGAGGTGCGAAGTTTATAGTTTAAAGATTTCTGCATATCAAAATAATGAATATTGACTACATAAATAATGTTTGACTGATAGACATCAGATGAAAACAAACGTGAATACTGAATGCCGTCGTTAGATAGCGCGAGGATTTGGGGTTTGTCAACTAAACCAACATATTATTGACTTGGTGACTGTTAATGCGACCTTATCTAGAAATTATTACTAACCTACTCTAATTCATAACAATTCAAGAGTAGTCAAACCTTCTGCTAAAAATTACGAAAATGTTTTCATAAATCATTTTAATTGCTACCCAGATTATGATAATACCTTGAGAATTGTTAAGATGGTTCAAAAGCGAATATTTATGTGCTCCTACGTCAAATTAACACTAATAGTCTAATACCTAAATGACAAATCCTTAAACATTTCAACACGCTGCCTTGTCAAAAAACATTATGAAACTAGATCAAAATCAATTGAAAAACATTGTCAATTGATTTGATTTTAATTACCTCTCGTTCCTGAGAAAATACGATATCGTCGGCTTTGTTGTTTTCCATCGCCATCTCCCTCGAACCTTTTGTTTTTCTTCAGATTTCTTCTGAGTCCTGATCAAATCAAGTTAGGGAAAAGAGTCAATAAATCTAGAAACTGCACCATGGAATTAATCTCTTGTGCACCCAAAACCCTAATTATGCGTAAAGTAAAACAAGAGAACTAGTGTTAGAGAGAGACCTTAAGAGAGGGAAAGAGGAGGTGGAAGATGGTGACTGGTGAGATAAGATATGTGTTTATAGGTTAGATATATACACACGCACATAAGATACTAGTGGCCACACGTAATTTTGGCTAATTATTGGGTGTAAAGGTTAAAAACTTTAACACTATCAATCTAGATCTGATATTGTTTATTGTAAGGCCAGGTGGACTTAATCCAGATTTTTTAATCTCAAAACTTGTATCACATCCATACAAACGATGAGAGGATAGATAAAATGATATCTAGAAGATAAATATCATTATTTATCTTTAATATTAAAATTTGGTACAATGTGATACAGATGTATTGAACTTCTTACTGCATAAAATAATTCTCTGAGTTTTTGGTTTAGTCCCGTTTAACCGATCTTAACCAATAATCTCAAGAATAAATCTGATTAAGAGACTCTAATCGAAAACCAAGATAATAAATAAATTTGATATAAACAGGCATAGCAGATTGTATCAAAAGTAATAGCCTGGTCCGATCTTGAGAAGTGTCTAGTATTAGAGACAGTATTGTCCCATTCCTCAGTTTAGTTGATTAGGTGTCCTGCGGCAGGCCTCGCATGAGACCCCCAAACCTGGCCTGAGAAATAACAAGAGAAAAATAGGTGGCTTCTTGTCTCCAGATTGTGTTGACATTGTATACAAAAGAGCTTGATATTTCCGCTCCGTTTCAGCATTGTTTTACCAGTTGAGAGCTTGTCAAGAATATATCAATTCATGCATAAAATAATGAGTAGCCAAGTGTTCTTTCAATAGAAGTTCCTATCAAACTTTTCGTCAAAAAAGGTTCCTATCAAAAATTTGCAACCATCCTCTTCTTGTTCAATTATTCCATTAATTAGTCAAGAACCTTTAACTCTTTTTATACAGTTCTATCTGATGATTAAATTAAAAAGATATGCAAAGCAAAGTATTAACAGCTCCTTCTTTCTTCTTTACTTTGATATGCGCGATTAGACCTTTCATATAGATACAAGAGTCTCTTCCTCGGAATACTTTCCATGCATCCTTCAGGGGACCCCGTTCAGATCTGGATCTGAATCAGATCTATGATTGATGGGTAATGAAAGTGGTGACGGGGCCGTTGCTGCCTCCGATTTCACTCTAGTCTGAGTCTTGCTGTCGCATACTTGTGTTAGCTCAACTCCGGGTTGTTGTCAGAACTTCTTATGCTGTCTGAAGTGCCAGTAGAGTGGACTTTAGATAAGAGATAATCTGCAATCATTTTTCTTAAGTTTTTTTTTTAAGAAATCATTTGTCTTTAGCTAAACTCAAAATTTCATCAGATTTTGATTAATAATTCTTTTTTTGTTTCAAGAAAACTAAAAATACCCCCAAGCAAGGTTTATATATTGGAGGAAATGAAAAAGAAAGAAGCAGCAGTAGTTCATTTACAGAAAAAAAAAGCAGCAGTAGTTGTCTGCACCATTTAATGAAACGATCAAGCAATTATACTGAACAAAAGTTCTATTTTATGGAAACATTAAGCACGCGAGTAGGCTCACACCAAACCAACCACGTCCAGTTTCCACGTATACCCTTTTCGTTGTTGCCCTAAAAGCTCAAATATGTCTGCTTTCAGTTCTCTGTTAGATACTGGCAATAGAACAGCTATAATAAAATCCAATCTATTAAAACTGAATTATAAATATGAACTAGCCCTTAAAACAACTTTTTAATTACATCTTATTCCATTCTCTTTTTTCACTTTAAATCATAATTAATTTTAATAAATAAAATTACAAAAAAACATAACAAATGTCAGTTTCCTTAAAAAATTGTATTTGTTACACCAAATTCTCTAATATTCGTCAATCTTTCATTTACTGAAATAAATTATCGCAATAGTTTTCAAAAAGCTTTTTATGGTGTCAAACATTTAGCCATATAATATTATCTGGATTTCATTTTTCCATGTGGTCAGACGAGTAATTAAACAAAATGTAGATAGATCATTTTCACTCGAGATCATTTGAAATATGTTTTACTTTTTTTTGTCAACATCATAAATAGACGCAAAACGGGCAACTCTACGTCCATATATACTGATAATGTAGTAATATCTTATTGTTATTTATAGATTTATACATCATACATCTATTATTATTTATATAGTTAACGGATTCATGGGTGAATTTGAGGCCATTGGGAATGGAACATCAAACCATCCATTCTTTTAAGTTTACATACATGTATATCTAATTATACAGTTATCAACCACTGTTATTTCATGGTTTATATATTATAAATGTATCAATTTTTATACATCATACAAGTGCCAGTATTGATATTTATATACTATTGTTTATACAAAAACGTATAATCTTATTGCAAATGGACATGTATAAAATTATACTGTCAATTATCTTAGTGTAAAAACACTAAAAATTCATTTATAAATATTTTCAATTGAAATGTAAATAATATCAAATTTACACTAGAGTTAATGGAAAATTTGGCTAGAAATAATCACTTATCTTCATCAAAGTTTAATGTATAGATCATAATAAAACAGATTTTCTACTTTAAACAAACAAAATCTAAATTATTCCACCAAATTAGCATATTCAATATATAAGTGAATGAAATATAAAAAATCTCAATAATAATTTTTTAAAAACATATAATATAAAAGATTTTTTAAATTAAATTTTAATAGATAAATAAGGGTTTCATATGTAAAGAGATAAAATATTCATATTTTATCTTTTTCATGAAAAAACAATACTATGAAGAAACAATTGTAGACAAAATATTCATATTTTATCTTTTTCATGAAAAAAACAATACTATGAAGAAAACAATTAAAACTACAATCGATTTTAAATTTTGCTTATAAGAAAAAGAAAACATACGGACGCACGTATTAAAATCTATGTCTTTTTCTCTTGTCACATTTTAAATAACGAGACTCAAAGAGATAGGGATCATTTTTTTATTATTATTATTATTTTTTTTTTGATAATCCATGTATCCGGACCTCTCACTTAGTCCGACTATCCCACCGCGTCCAACTGGAACTGGCGAAGAAGATCCTGGAGACCAAACGGAAACCATGTTAAATCCGCTTTGGCCGGGACTCGAACTCGTGATGGCGGGCACCTCAGCCGAGGTTCCTTTACCACCAGACCACGATGCCCGGTTGATAGGGATCATATTGCTGACAGATCCTGCACCAAAAGAGAATTTCCATAGCGAGGTTTGGGTATCTAACGACAGGTCAACAAGAGTTTAACATCGTAAACTGATTGTCAAGCATCCAAAGAAGTTCACTCTTACGATCACAATCAGACAATCAATTTTTGAAGAAAAACAGAAAAACAGACAATGTAATATTGTTAAAACCTAAACAGACAATTCAAGAAAGAGCGTTGAGTTTCAAATGAAGATGAGTCTATCGTTGGCCGTCAATATAGTTAATTCTCAATCTAAGATTTTTTAAGAGAGAATAAAATTGTTGTGTTCCTATGACAAACGTGTTCCAGTTTCTGAATCATTTGATAATGATTTGCGAAGTGTGAAGACTTTCTGCATATCAAATACTAATTAAATTTTGACGACATAAAATAATGTTTTGAATGATAAACAAACGTGTATGCCGTCGTTAGATAGCGCGACGATTGGGGTTTGTCAACTAAACAAACATATTTTTGACTGCTAATGCGACCTTAACTAGAAATTGTTAAGATGGTTTAAAAGCAAATATTTTTGTTGCTCCTACGTCAAATTAACACTAATATTTTAATACCTAAACGATAAATCCTTAAACATGTTCTGCGGTGCCTCGGACCGTTCTACGGTACTCTAATGATCGCCTCTCCTGCTACAGGTTTCCGATTGCAAGAACAAGTTGTGGTCTCCTGATACTCAATGGTTGCTATGAATTCATACTTTGCCAAGCTTTAGTTATGTCTAGAGATAATGCCTAAACTTTAATTTGTTTTAGAGAATCTTTTTTTTACATTTTGTGTCTCATTTGATTTCTTCAAACTCTTGTAAGCTCCCTGTGTCATTACCAGTTAATGAAACTCACTTACTAAGCAAACATTTAAACACCGTGCCTTTTCAAAAAAATTACGAAACTAGATCAAAATCAATTAAAAATTAAGCAAAATCTTCTCCACGGCGTGCAATGCAGCTCCGTGGCCGCCAACTCCAGCTCCGATGATGACCAAATCGTAATCGAAGGATTTCGAAGGAACTCCATATTGCCAGCAGCGAAAAAAAGAAGAAGAAGAAGAAGAAGCAGAGGCGGAGTAGACTTCGATTCTCTTACTATGAGTTTGGAAACGGCAAGAGGTCAGCTGTTTCGGAGTAGAGAAACCAAACGCCTCCCCCCGGAATCCACAGAACCGGAGGTTCCCCGGAGCGGCATTCGATGAACTCATTGGACGATTAGGTATAGTAGGCGAAAGAGAGAGAGCTGATTGCATTTTTAGAGAGAGATCTGAAAATGGGAGTGACGGAGATGACAAGTCTTTACTAACTCCGGTGAGAGATAGACGGAGACGAGCGGAGACGGAGACGGAGATATCAGAGGACACGTGGCATGTTTATTGTCATTAAACCGGAGATTTAAAAAACCCGGTTTGTATCTCTAGGCCCAATGGGCTTCTTTCAATACAATTGAAGCTCGTAACATTGTCATTAGGAAGAAGAGACACGTTAACAAGATGAAAGGTGAACAGATCATAGGTCAGACTCCGACACGTGTGGGGGAAGCAGAACACGTGTCAAGGGAGTGGGAAAGCTCTCTCTGTTCTTCTCTTTACTTCTTGTTGTGAAGAGGGAAGTGTTAACAGAGTAAGAAACAAGGGACAAGGAAGACAAAGAAAGATGAGTGAAGAGAGAAGCAAAAGAACAATGGAGACGACCGGAGGAAAAAAGATAACTGTTGAGATCAAACGATTTGAGAATGAGAAGGCAAGCTTATTCGATCTTGGCCATCCTCTTCTCAACAGCATCGCCGACTCTTTCGTCAAAGCCGCCGGTGTAAGTTTTAATGTTTCATATATGTGTGTATATAAGTTTGTGTGTAGATATATAAGATGGTATATTTGACGTACGTACGTATTAAGATAGTTTAAATGGGATTCCTTATGAAGGTTGGAGCTTTACAAGCTGTGTCGAGGGAAGCTTATTTCACGGTGGTTGATGGTAAAAACACCGGCTACTTTCTTCATATTCAAGTATATGCAAGTCAACCAAACTTCAGTTTGATTCATATATTCAGGGGCAGGGTCTGACTCCAGCGAGAATACCGGAAGCAAGAAACATCGGTTCCCTAATCTCAGAGGTCTGTTAAATGTTAATTATGTCATGCAGTTACATATGTGACGTGTATTTGGTTTATGAGATTGAAATGTATGTCTGGTTTTGTAAGTAGTGTTTCTATAAATTATGATTCGCGTTATGTTATTAATAGTATTTATGTTGCATTTTCAGGGGAAAGCAGCAAATCTCTGGAAGCATTGGTGAGTTTAATTATAAATGGTCGCTCAAATTCGTCTGCATGTGTATGCATATTATGATCATGTCTTGTGTGCATGTGCAAGAGACTAAGTTTGGTAAAAAAAGTGTTTGGTCATAAGCTTACGAGACTTAACTATTACTTGGTCTTCAGGTGAAGAATACAGGAAAAGAATCTCTCCAATGGGGTGAGTATAATCATGTATTTATGTTAATTAACCTTGAGTAGGTTTTTAACTAAGGATTGGGATGTTAATTGATATGGTATGGCAGGTTTAGCAGCTGGACTATACTCAGGTATTACTTATGGTATGAAGGAGGCTCGTGGAGGAGCTCATGATTGGGTGAGTCTTATCAATATTGTATTGTTAATTATTGTGATTCTTTAAATAACTCACAACCATGCACACACACACATATATATATATATATATCGCAGAGGAACAGCGTGGTGGCTGGAGCATTGACAGGAGCGGCTGTGGCTATGACGACCTCGGAAAGGACAAGCCATGAGCAAGTGGTTCAGTCTGCTCTTACCGGAGCAGCCATTTCAGCTGCTGCTAACCTCCTCTCACTACAAGAAAACATATTTTTTACGAGGGCGGTATTCCTTGTTAATTCGTCGTAATAGGGGCTTTACGACGAATTAACGTGGAAACGCGTTTCGTTGTTAAACGCTCGTCGTAACGGAGGATTCGTCGTAAAGTCCACGTAACGTTTACGAGGAAAGAATTTCCTCGTAAAGCGGAAGGAAAGTTTTCGTCGTAATGCACTCGTAAATCTCGACGTAAATACCTCGTAGTATTTCGTTGTAAAAGACATGTAATACTTCCACGTAAAGTCGATGTAAAGTTTACGAGGAGTTTACATCGACGCCATGTAAATTCCTCGTAAAGTTTACATCGACTTTACGTGGAAGCTTACAACGAATTTACAATTCGAAAGATATAATATTAATTAATTATAATTATATTAATTTATAATATTTGAAATAAAATTAAATATAAAACAAAAATCAAATTTTTTAAAAATTATAAATTCATAAAATAATATTTAAATTTATAATACAAAACAATGTCTAAAAAAAAAAAGTACTAAAGGCCAACATCGTCGAAGTAGTTGGCCGAGGCGTTCGGGTCTGAAGAAGTTCCTGCTTCGGGATCCGGCTGTTGCATCCTCAGAGCTGCTCGTCTGTCCGCCAAAGCGGCCTGCATGGTCGGGTTTCCCACCGCCATAATATCCAGCAAACTCTCGAGAGAGTCCAAACGCTCCTGCTGGGTATCCAAGCGAGCCTGCATCCGCTCGTTGTCCTTGTCCCGTCTCGAATGGTATGACAAAGTCGCCCTTGCAACTTCATTAACGGAACCTATTCCGACCGTCCGTCCCTTCTTTCTAGGAGCCACCTATATATAAAGAACGTATTTAGAGTTAATAATATATATACTCAAACAATAAAAATTAAATTTTTAAAAATTATAAAATTTTACCTCCTCGAAGATCCGGTCGATCTCTTCGGTTGACAACTTGACGGGTAACCCATCTGCAGACTGTTGGGTAAGTTGCGTCTCTCGCTCTACAATCCGAGTAGCCACCGCGTTGAAGAGTTTCTCGGATGCAGGATCAACAAAAACCCCCTCTGGTGAGGCGTGAGTCATCTTGAATAGGTCGGAGAGAGATGGCAGAACTCCTGTCTTCTCCAGCTAATAAACAAAAATAATAAATAAATTTAATTAATAAATATAAATTTAAAAGAATTTAAATTTAAATTTTAATTAAAACTTACAACTTCAAGACGAATCCCGGCATGTGGTTTTTGGCCGGTTCTATGAACCATGGGCAAATTGCCATCCTTATCCTTCGTTCTTCGGGAAGCGGAGCAGGAGTTGGCTTTACGGATGGAGCTGGGTAGTTGCCAAAAGGCAATGAGACCATCCCATGCTTCCTTTGTGACCCCGTTCGGCTTCCCCTCATAGCCGTAAATCTCCCACTTGTCCTTCCAGTCCGATACGGTGTTGCAAAGACGAGGCTTTGCCTTTGCAATGAACTCCCTCTTCACCCTCTCGGTGATTCCTACGGACCAGTTCCACTTTTGCTGAAAAAAACAAATTTTAAAAAGATTAGAAAAATAATTAATTATTTAAAAAATATAAATATAAATAATTAAATGTAAATATTACCGCAAATTGCTTAAACCACGTCGTCTTGACGTGTTCGGGAGTCGAGCTCCAGTTGGGATAAGGGCCGTCGTAATATCCCTTCATCGTCTCCGAAACGCTCCGGCCAACACGGTTGTTAGCCCCAAACCTGCAAATATAACAAATTTGTTAAAAAATTGAAAAATTTAAAATTTAAAATTTAAAATTTAATAATTTAATGTACTTACCAATAAGTACCCGGGGGTCTATCGGGGTCCAGAACGTCTAAACCCTCTCGTCCAGGCTGGGCAAGCAAATCCTCGACGGTGTATCTCGCGAATGGTGCATAAGCAGGCACCCGCAAATCGGGATGAACTGCGGCCGGTGGAGCAGGCTGATCCGGGGCGACAGGTGGAGCTGGTGGGGGAGGCATCTGAGGTGGAATAGGAGGAGGGGTCGAAGAAACTCCCCGAGATGCCTGAGAGTCCGGAACAGTCCCCGAAGAAGACGACGGACCGGTAGATGAAGATGTGCCATCGCCAAACAAGTCGGCATACGTCGGTGCATCAGAAACTGGTTTCCTCTTCCTAGGAGCCATCTATAAAAATTAAAAAAAAATTAATATCTTTAAAGAATTATTTAATCAAATTTCCTAAACTAAACACCTAAACTAATCCCTAAACTAATAACCTAAACTAATTCTCTAAACTAACCACCTAAACTTAAAAAAAAAAAAAAAAGTAAGAGAGAGGAAGTACCTTTGTACAAGTGGGGGGGAGGATTTTGAGAGGAAGTTACGAGCAAAGCTCGTAACAAATGAGCTCTGCTATATATATAGAAACGTTGTCCTCGTAATTTCGTCGTAACGTTACGACGAAATTACCAGGCCCGCGTTTTTAAAGTTTACGACGAATTTACCAGGCCCGTTTTTCTGTATTACGACGAATTTACCAGGCCCGTCTATTTTATTTTACGACGAATTTACCAGGCCCGCTTTTTTGTATTACGACGAATTTACGAGGAAAAGTATGAAACCCCAAAAATCAAATCCCTAAACCCCAAACTTACTCATCCTTACCATTATCACTCTTGTTCCATACACATGTCGGGCGGCAGGTTATACGGAGTAAGAATGACTGGCCACAAAGAATATTGCCTCCCAGACATTCCGAATGGACTAAATCCATCAGTGCTTAACCCAAGATAAACATTCCGAATATTGTTAGCGAAATCTGGGTATACTTTGTTGAAATGTTTCCACGCTCTTGCATCTGATGGATGAGCAATCTCGCCATCCTTCTGTCCATGTTCAGCATGCCACCTCATCGATGCAGCAGTCCTCTCAGATTGATATAATCTTTTTAACCTATCTTTAATTGGTAGGTACCACATCCTTTGGTACGGTACCCTATTCCTTCCACGTCCTTGCGGTTTGAATCGTGGTTTCTTGCAGAATCGACACTCTTCCAGGTTCTCATCGTCCTTCCAGTAGATCATGCAGTTGTCGATGCAAACATCTATCATCTCCGAAGGCAACCCCAGACTATAAACCAATTTCTGAATCTCATAATAAGATTCAGCCGACAAATTGTCTTCTGGCAAGTACTCTTTCAACAACTCCGCCCAAGAATCCATGCAATTCTCAGATAAATTATGATCCGTTTTAATATTCATCATCCTAGCTGCTAGAGACAATTTAGAGAGACCTTCTCTACAACCAGTGTAGATTGGTTGATTTGCAGCATCTAGCATTTCATAAAACCTTTTTGCATCCAAATTAGGTTCTTCTACATTTTCAGTTTCATGAGCTATTGTTGTAGTTGTTTCTAAAAATGCATCAGTAATCATGTCTTGAATCCTATCATGATCTACCATCTCCTCATTCTGATTCGGTTCTTCATTATTACCAGGATCCTCAAAATGATTATTACTACTGCTAGCTTCATTTCCACCATAACCCTCTCCATGTTGATACCAAATATAGTAATGCGGTGTGAATCCTCTATTTACTAAGTGCTTCCATACAGTTTCACTAAGTGCAAATTTTGAATTTTTGCATTTCCGACAAGGGCAGAACATCTTACCGCTTTCCTGTGTGAGCGGTGTAGAGCCTGCCTGCTGCATGAATGTCTCTAGCCCCCTCAGAAAGGTCTCCGTCACTCTACCGGCGGAATCTTTATGTGAATACATCCAACTCCGTATCTCGTAGATATTGTATCCATCAGCCATTTTTTTTTTGAAGTTGTGTGTTTTCAGTTTTTTTTTTCTTAGATTTGTTGGTGTGTTTTTAGCATTGAGAAATGACATATATATAGAAGATTTTCGAGTTTGGTAGGTAAAGGTATAACAAGTATTTTACAACGAAATGTTTTACTACGGATTTACAATTCTTTTATATCGAGTGTACATCAACTTTACAACGAATTCAGTTAGGTATAAAGCACACTAAATACACGTTTGGACCAAGTATAACTGTTACAAGTTTCGTCGTAAAGTAGTTGTAAAATTACAACTGCTTTACGAGGAATGGTAATTAGCAGGTTTCGTCGTAAAGTAGTTGTACAGTTACAACGCTTTTACGTGGTAGATAATATTCCTCGTAAAGCCGTTGTAACTTTACAACTACTTTACGACGAAACATGTTCGATGTATTATTACCTCCACTTTACGACGAAACAACATTTCGTCGTAAAGTTGTCGTAATGGACTCGTAATTTTACGAGGAAATAATTTCCTCGTAACTTTTCGTTGTAATGCCCGCGTTTTCTTGTAGTGTCTCCAGCATTTTCTAGATGTTTTCATTATAGAAAAGCGCTTTTATATGTGTTTAGCTTCTTTTTTTAAAGAAAACTCTACGAGTCTGTTACGATTAAGCTTTATCTGAAACTCTGAAGCAACAAATCACATTTCCTTCCGTTCAAATTGTTCCTTGGCTTTAACTGTTTTAGAAAAACTAGTCGACATCTTTTGGTTCGAAAAGAACATAAACCTTATCTTATTTGGATAAAATGTGGGACCTGTGGCTGTGGATCCAGACAAGAAAAAATGCCAAATGGTTGAGACCCGTGAGGTTGCGTCAGATATTTTGTTTGGAAGTTATTTGCTTTATCTGAAGTATCGAATAACAAAATGACGATTAGTAAGAAGATGAACATTCATTTAAAAAAAAATAAAAATATTTATGAACATCCATTTATCGTGATCACAAATTATAGATATTTATCAGGATTTTCTTTCTAAACAGATCATAATTTTTAAAGAAAATCATCTATGTTATAGTAAGCTCAATGGTTTATGTTTTACCAAAAAAAAACTCAATGGTTTATAAGACCCAGACCTAAAAACAATTTTAGTCGCTCACTTGTTAAAAAGGTCAGGAAACTTTTGTTTGAAAGGTCCTTGAACTTTGGTATCAAGGCACGCGTTGTTTAACTCGGGGTTAGTCAGGTTGGTAGGTAACTTCTTAGAAGAAGAAAATTATGTAGATAATTAAGTAAGAGAAGAAAATTGTTGTGCGGCTGTAGTGAGGCATCACAACGATGAATCAGATGTTAGATCAATTTTTTCTCTTAATGACGAGCCTACTGATTATACTATCCTTGCTTGCAATGGGAATTCAATAAGAAGATAACTGTTAGAAAGAAAAAAATATTATGCGAAACAATTCCCGAACAAATGGAAAAGAGATCAATCATGTACTTGTCTATCTAGCCCAACTCATAGGCATCGATGAACCGGATGTCACTTAAAATGGCAAAGAGTAGTAAATGTTAGCACCGCAAAAAGATTTAGGATTTAGACACATGGACGAAGCCACATTCAATTATTCTTATTTTAGTCGGAACTGCTGTTGATAAAACTCTGTGACCATTGGGTCAGAGATGCCAGGTTCAGGTTCTAGCAGCAACAAAAGAGGACTTAAATCTGTTCTTATTCCCGATCCACAAAAATTATGGACTTCCATCAGAAACTTATCGGTTAAATATGAAAAAAGGACAAAGAGACTATGAGTAAAGTCTATTATTATGAGACATTCTTTCCGTTCCACCATTCAATTTAAGAGTGAGTTAAGGTTGATGGGATCCAAAGCATTTACTAAAGATTTAAAGCAGATAATCTGTAGCACAGACGTGTGAACACCTATAGATGCTAAAAAGGATCTGTACGAAACAGACATCTAAATGTGTAATAACTTTACTTTCAGTCTTTCAGACAAGAAAAAAAAAGAAGAAGTAAAAACATACCGACAACGACATAATTAAACAAGTACTATCGTTTAGGTGGATTTTCTCGTTTAGTCTTTGAATTAAAAGTAGTAATTAAGTTAAGTCAACATTAAATGATGATATAAACATAAAATATATTTTAAAAGAATATATGGAGAGTGGAGATCACATGGGGGGGGGAAGACTCTTTATAATATAAAGATGGATTTCCATTACCTTTCCTTGCTCAAAAAGGATTCCTCAACCTCCACATAACTCCTCTCTTTTGACGTCTCACCTTCTTCCCACCTCAACTCGCCACATGTAACGTCATTTGCTTTAATCATCTTCCTAATCTCTCTACTAATCTCCTTCTTGTTTCAGTTGATTTCTATTTCTGTCCTCAGAGGAAGTTCACATCATGGAGTCGATTTCTCCGGCAAGGAGCTCCGGTTATGATCAATCGCGACGTAAGCGGAAGAAAAAACCGCCTTCACCACCACCACCGTCGTCGTCGGTGCAGAAATGGAGATCGGAGAAGCAACAACAGATCTACTCTACTAATATCATTCAATCTCTCAGGGAACTCCGGATTAGCGCCGCCGCCGCCGATCCTTCCGCGAAGCTGGCTCCTCCTCGTGGCGGAGGTAGAGCAGTACGTGACGCAGCTTATCGGTCCTTGGCGGTTACGGCGAGAGGTAGGACGCTGTGGAGCCGAGCCATACTATCAAAAGCTGTGAAAGTGAAACTCAAGTTCAGGAAACAGAACCGGTCGAGAATTTCGAATCCGACGACGATGGTATCGATAACCGGGAGTAACCGGTTGAGGAAGAAGAGAGCAACGGTTCTGAGGCTGAAGGCGAAGGGTTTGCCAGCTGTACAGAGGAAAGTGAAGTTGCTGGGGCGGTTAATTCCCGGTTGTCGGAAACAACCGTTACCGGTGGTTTTAGAAGAGACCACTGATTATATTGTTGCGATGGAGATGCAGATTCGTGCTTTGACTGCCATTATCTCCGCCGTTGGCTCCAGCTCGGCGCCGCGGACTCCAACGCCGGGGACAGGTCATGATGGCGAAGAGACACACATGCTCGGTTAGCTTGGCCCAGCTGTCTTTTTGTATATTTCCTGTTTTTTAATACTTTAAATCTGATCATATTCTCTGTTTTTTTTTTTGAAAAAAATACTGTTCGAAGCTTTGATTTGTAATGTAAGAAGTATTGTGAGATAATATTATTATTGAAACTGAAAGTCTTTCTATTTTTGATTATGTACTTATGTTACAAGTTTGTGTTATAGTTGTTATAACATACGGTTTATGTTATCTTCCAAGCCGCTTCAACGAACCAACCGACACATGATTAATAGGTGTCCTTTGAAGGCTTTGGTGGTTCAAACAGTTCAAGTTGCTTTTTCTGCCATAAAATCTTTTGATAACGTTTCAACTCTGTAAAATATGATCTGGTTGCGAGCATTCAAGAGATATATATTCTAATACGTTCATGCAACTTGTAACACAAATAACCGTGAAACGCAATCAGGACGTGAGCGATAACCAGAACGAATCATGTATCTTTGGATTACAGTCTCCAAAGAATCCATAGTATGGTTAACAGTTATGTAATTTTGAGGAGGTGATGTCTGATGTGGCCAAACCTTGTTTCTTTGCAGGTCAATTGAATAGATGTTCTTATGTTTCGAAGGTCACTTCCGAACATCAGTAATATCAGTTGTCCAAAAGAGGGTTTGATACTTTGTTACGCTTCCAAAACAAATATGTCAACTAACTTCTAGTCACATAGATTCAACAAGAAACACTCTGTTACAAAATCTATGACCCTCAAAGCAAGAAAAGAGGTGAACGAGAAGGAGGAGAAGAGAAGAAGATGACAAGGAAGTACACAAGAAAACCTGCAATAAGTATTCCTCCGTACACCAATGTTTGATAAGACTTGACTCCAACCGTGTATTTGTACTCTATCTTACAGCATCTCATGTTCTCCCTTTCTGTTTCCAGTACATGTTCTACGTACCTGCAACCCCGTGTTTATTTTTGGTTTGTGTTACATTTTATTTGCTCAGAAGGAGAAAGGAAGAATGTATTTAAACAAGAGACTTACTGTTGCGTAAACATGGTGGTCTGAAGAATCTCTGAGCTGTTGAGATGAGCATCGTATAGTTTATGATCGTATAGCAAAGACGAGAGATCCACCAGTTGCTCCTCAACCGTCTGTTGTGATAAAACATTAACAAAAGAGTAACAAAACATTTCATCTGGTGTGTTTCTATTCACTTACGTCTAGATATTTCTCTAATCTTTCAACTAGCTCGTGTGGAAAAGGCTCAGGCAATGTGGTTGTCTTTTTGTAGAATTTCTCCACCCATAGCTCCGTTCTTGTTTTGTTCTTTTTGTCTTTCACTGGCTCTCCTAGTGGAGTCTTGAGGTAGTCAGATGCAAACTTTTGTACTGCCTGTTCGCATAATAACCACAACAACCACACAACCGATGAGTTCTCTGTGAAGGAAACTACAAATCCCTTCTTTTTATTTTACAAGTTGCAGTTGGCTTTACCTCTGATGTTTCACGTATCTTGTGCAGAGCAGAATCAACCCGAGCATAAATAGTATTCCTCTGCGGATTAAATATACCATATCTCACGAGATTCAGAAGGAGTTCAATGGCATTTTACTTTCAAAAATCAGAATGATTGGACTGACCAGTGCAACATCTTGAAGCATTTGACTCATCTGAGAGACGTTTGAGAAGGGTCCAAACGGGTGACAACCAGCTGCCCAAAGCCAATTGGTGACGGGTCTTTCATGCGCATGAGAGGTCTTTTCATATGGTGCACTTACACCGCCTAAAGCAGATGCTATACCCGCAAGTATATGACGTTGTACTTGTGATGGAACAGCGTGCTGTCTCTCTGTTTCAGAAACATAACTGCAGAAACAGCAAAATCATAAACGACTTAGATGACCAGGGTAGCAAGCTTCTCATTGATTTTTTACTTTCTAGTAGTAGCGTTTTGCTCACCTCAAAGGTATTTTCTCATTTAGATGCTGAAGCACAATGACTACATCACTACTGGCCCACACGAGGCTCTCATCTTCCATCATGAGCATTGGATCCACATCAGCTAATGAGAGTATAAACCTATACAGAGTACATAATTTAGATCATTTGCTGTTTTGGTTCAGAGTGTGATACAAATACTTAAATCGTTGGATCATGCTTGGCCAGTGTAATGAATACCACGATCAGCTGGTTTATGTAAAATTAACTCACACTGGAATAACTCTTGTTCCGTAAGTCCGGTAGAGATCGCCTTTTTTCTTAACAGCCTTCTTTTTCTTTCCCTTCAGAAGTTTCGAGCTATAAGATGACCAGAGAGGCTTGTGCTTTACTATGGAATCACTCGAACCTTCCGATTCATCTTCCCAGCTCTGAGTACAAACAAATGGAATCTTTCCCATGAACGAACCAAAACTTGCGAAACAGTATTTGCATAAAAAATATTGAGTTCTACCTGGCGGAGGAAGTATTTATTGGAGAGCTCAGGGTCAGACACATCGAGCAAACCAGCAGCTAGAACATCAGTAGACCTTTCCATCTCCTGCAATGATGAATACGAATAACGAGATTTGAATGGTTGGAATGGTAACAGCAGGTCAAGAACCAATTTTTTTCCTCTGTTAGGCCACATTTTCGAGCTTGATCTATATGGAAACCACAATTGCCAACTATTGAAACTCACTTCTTTGAGGATAGCACCATCTAGGTATGTTTTGGTATGCACATGGAATCTTCCGTCCTTCTTAGTTTCCTGAAGGGAATGCCCACGCATGGCTTTTGAGACAGCAATAGCTAATTTCTCATGGCGATGTAATGGATGAGCCCCTCCAACGATCACTATTTCTTGCCCCTCATGAATCATTTTCTTAACCTGTAAAGACTCAAGATCAGTTAGCATGTGAAAATCTACAGAGTCAAATCCTTGTGCGTAGGAGAACTGTACGGGTGTTAACTTTCTTAAAGCAGTAAAAACTTGTCTAACATGTCTATAAACTAATCATAATGACTCATAGGGATGGAACCATTCAGAAGGCAAAATAAAGTATTAGAACCACCATTATTTCACGCACATCATTCATTTAACCCAAGAAGGCTTACCTCAGATTCTATCTCTTCAATATTTATGCTGTAGTTTTGTCCTCTTTCAATGATATTATATCGATTGTGGTTTTGGAGCACAATGATAGGCACCAACACCCTAGTTGCTAGATCTACCGTCTCAAACCTGGTTGCACTCAGAATGAATCATCTAAGCATAATTTTCATCGCTAGAAGTAAGAAAGTCTTGCGTATCATATTACCTGACATCAGGGGCTATGACGTGCTCAATTGTAGTAGCTACTAACGAAGCTAATTGACCAGAAAAGATATCGTGGGTAGACTGATGACCAACAAGGCCAACCTCTCCAGGAAGCACAATGTTACGTATTCTTGGCAATGTTCTGGGACTAACACTTCCCTCTTCAGTTTCAATCTTCCCATATGTACAAGGCCCGGCAGACAAATCTATGACAACATATCTAACAAGAAGAGAAATAAAGCATAGAACAATTAGGCCAACAATATCTTGAATAAAATTTAGAACAAGTTGCTATCTTCGTGGTAATCATCTACAAGTTTTTCCATTTCTTTCTGGCTATCAATAATCAACACAAGGGACAAAAATATCACACATGTTTTCTGATGGATAATTTAATGATACCTAGATAGATGTAATGCTTCCAGAATAGGGTGGTAAAATTTTGCTGGACCACATCTATGGCACAATCATATCACTCATAGGAATAGCAAAGAGATGCCAAGAAAGAACCCACTGAATACTTTTATCCATATCTTACTGCAGCAAGGAAATAAAAACAGAGATGAGTTTACCTGCCTGATCCAAGCCAAACTTGGGATGCTCCACCACCATTGTATCTGTATCTATAAATATAATCTGCCTCTTGTTTCTCCTTGTCTGCATCACTAAGCTCTGGTAGCTTTGCAAACATCAAGCTGTCTAGATCAATCTCTGTATTTCGGGGATCCATTCTTACCTGAATAGTGAGTAAAGAAAATAAAAGGGGAATTAAAGAACCCAACAGTATATAATCAATTACCGATAAATGCAAACATGAAAAGAACAAACTCTTCAAGTTCCAAATAATACACATAAAAACAAGAACGGGTGAAGCATTTGGACAGTGCTTACCATATGCGAGATTCAAGAAGTAAGAGGAGTACTGCAATACATACCTTATCAAAATTCACTACAAATATGGCACTTGGTATGGGTTTATCCGACGTTCCTGCTGATCCAGCTCCCACATCCACATCAAATATATAAGAGTAAAGCCTGTTAAATGCGGACTCAACTTTTGTTGCCTCTACGTCATAGGCAGGTAAGTATCTTCCAAAGTCAGCCTAAATGAAAATAAAATTTTCAGCTCAGTGTCATATACATTAAGATGGTAGATTTTGCAGAAAAAAAAAATACATTTCATCAATATATATACGTGTGTGTGTGTGTGTATGAAATTGTTATGAGGAGTTAAATTTGAGATGATAAGATCAGCGAACCTCTAAAGCAGTCCCAGCAGGTACCATGGCTTCTTTCACTGTCTTCTCCAGAGCTATTAGTTCAGGCTGTCCAACCTTAAAAAAAAGCAACAAAGGATATTTGAGTAGCAGATCAATGAGGACTCAGAGACAATCTTGGCATCAGAAGTCACTAATAGTTATAATTGAGGAAAAACAACTACATGCACAGTAATAATCTGACTAAAGATGCAGACAGCTCAAGCAAGCACGAGATTCTAGAACTTGCATAGCTTTGCCCAAAACGTGAAAACAAAATGATCTAGAACATGCGATATTCAATCTTGACAAAGAAAAAAGCAGAAACAACAAACGATTCAAAAATTGTGAAGACTGATAAATAAATACTCACAGGAAACACATTGTAAACCAGTCGATGCTCAATATCAAGCGGCTCCCCCGTCTCTTGGCATGAAGGCCTATGAGTCGAGAAACTAACTTTCAAGAACTCCTCCAATTTGTGAGGATCCACAGCGTATCTGTATCCTCCATCCCCATTCATACCTACAAGTACTACATTCACTTCTAAAGGAACCTGAAACGGTACCTGCAAAAGTAAAAGCAGAGGAGCCACAATTAACAACCACAAGCACGAACAACGTCATGATCATACGCGTTAAGCAACAAGAACGCTTCTAAATGCACTTCCGTGACCTCCACACAGCCAATTACAAGACGATTTCTTCTTCTAGCTAAATCCTGACTCACTCTGATGATGACAATTGGTTCAAATTAAATTTACCTCGGCACGGGAGTGAAGCATGCGGCGGACATCGGATCGGACGCTCTCTCGTACATCCAGGAAGGCGCTGTGATGCCAGTGAGGGTGACCAGGCTCGCGGCGGAAAGGTTGCTGAGCCGACTCAGTCCGGGAAACGAGTCCGCTTAGAACAGTGAGGAACGCAACGAGCAGGAGAGAAGAAAACGAATTCGATCGTAAATCCGATCTCAGCTCCATGACTGTAACAGTCACCTCCGAGATTTGGACTGGACTTGAGAGAGGAGTCGATCCTAGTCGCGGAGGAGAGAATGGGAGAATGAAGATAATTATTAATTTACCCTCAGCTTTTGTTTAAAATTACAATGGACAACAAAATATCGTTTAGTTGACGAAGATATTAAGCAACAAGCAACGAGTCACTTCGCATGTCGTCGCTTTCTAAAGAACTATCAAACAAGACAACTAATTATATCACGCCACGTGTCCTTTATCGGTCCTTTTAACAAACTCGCAACAGTTTTTCATTCTCTTGTCCGAAAGCAAAACAGAAAGATGGATCGTGTGATCTTTTTCCTCCTCGTCGCATCCGCTTTATTAGTCACGATCTCCGGCGTAGTTGAAGAAGGTTTAAAAAATCCGATCAGGCAAGTCGTCCGGGAGGAGAGGGACGAAAAGCTCCTCAACTTAGACCACCAGTTCACTCTGTTCAAATCAAAGTACGAGAAGACTTACAAGAATCAGGTGGAGCACGACCATCGCTTCCGTGTCTTCAAAGCTAACGTACAGAGAGCTAGACGTCGCCAGCTACTCGATCCCTCCGCCGTCCACGGCGTCACGCAATTCTCAGATGTTACACCCAAGGAATTCAGCCGCAAGTATCTAGGGCTGAAACGGCGGTTCCGTCTTCCTAACGACACTCAGAAGGCGGCGATCCTTCCCACTAGCGAACTCCCGACGGATTTCGATTGGCGTGAACACGGAGCCGTCACTCCCGTTAAAAACCAGGCACGTGGAAACACCTATTAGGTTTGGTAATGTAGAGAGACTAAATGTGTTTTTGATTTGAATAGGGTTTGTGCGGATCGTGCTGGTCGTTTAGCGCCACGGGAGCTCTTGAAGGAGCACATTTTCTAGCGACTAAAGAGCTCGTCAGCCTCAGCGAACAGCAGCTCATAGATTGCGACCATACGGTTTGTTCTGTCTAATGATTGATATCCATTGGTTGGTTCTTTAGCTCCTAAAGTTGTCTTGTTCATGCAGTGTGATCCACAGCAAGCCAATTCATGTGACGCTGGTTGCAAAGGAGGACTAATGAACAACGCTTTTGAGTACGCTCTCAAAACCGGTGGCCTTATGAAGGAACAAGACTATCCTTATACAGGACGCGACCGTTCTGTTTGCAAGTTCAACAGCACCATGATCGCTACCAGAGTGTCTAACTTCAGCGTTGTCTCTGCGGATGAAGACCAAATCGCTGCAAATCTAGTCCAGCACGGTCCTCTAGCTAGTAAGCTCTTACAAAAAAAAAAGCTTTTCTATTCGTACAAATAGAGATCTAACACGTTGTATTTGCTTCTCAACAGTTGCTATCAACGCATTGTGGATGCAAACTTACATAGGAGGAGTGTCGTGCCCGTATGTATGTTCCAAGAACCAAAATCATGGAGTGCTCTTGGTTGGGTTTGGTTCATCGGGTTATGCACCACTCCGTCTCGAGGATAAGCCTTATTGGATCATTAAGAACTCATGGGGAACCATGTGGGGCGAGAAGGGTTACTACAAAATCTGCAGGGGAAGTAATAACATCTGTGGTGTGGACACAATGGTATCTACCGTTGCTGCTGTTCATACCGCACCTCAGTAGGATTATTAGGACACTACTGGGTTTTACCTGTCCTTGTATATTCATGTATCTGTATAACCACTATCAACTGTTATTATTAGTATATTTGATGAAAGATGATATACACCTGTTATAAGATGGAATACTATAAAATATGTATAATGTTTGAAGCTCCTATATATAATTCTTCTTGGTTAAGTCTTGGTCAATACAAGGACTTGTTCCAAGAATAACAAAGATCGAACTGTTTAGTTACATCGTTAAACCTACAAGGTCCGGTTTGTCTTATCTTCCACACACACTTCTGGCACCAGTCATCGCCGGCGCTCTCTCGGTGGTCTTCATATATGTTGAACGAATACTTTCCATTTGGCAAGACAAAACTACAAGAAAACAATGTCCTTCCGAAGAACTGACGCCGGAATTTAAACGACCACGACTTACCCGGTTGCAAACTCCGTTTACCAAAGTCATCGTCCTTTGATTTACAGTGATACTTCAACGACAGTGTGTTACCAAGATCGTTGATGATCTCTACAGTTATTTTTCCGAAAGGAATAAATACAGATCCTGTTGTTGATGGACCGTTTGGAACTGGAACGCTATGTTTGGGGTCAGCATCTGTAGTTATGAAGATAATGAATAAGAAGAGTGATAGGTACTGTTTTGGAGTATCCATCTTTCCAGTATAGGAGATGGTGCTTTAGCTAACACAACGTTGTTTTTATGTATAGTAATGAGACGATAATTTCTACCAGATTTATTCAATGAGTACAGATTCCTTCTTTCCAGTTATACACATGTCTTCAACTGAGACAGGAATCTCACCCTACTTTAATTTGATGAGCGTTGCACTTCAAAACAAACAAAGATATTATTATTCAAGAGACAAAGTAGTATGTAAAAGATAAACAGATGCCTTCTATAACTTGGAAGAAGGTTTCTTGGAACCACGTCCAGCTATGAACTCCTGCATCTTCTTGAACTGTTCCTTTGTCATTCCCCTGTAGTACGCGTGAGCTCGCTCCTGCGGAGTTTAGCAGATTCCTTAAGTCACGGATTGAACAAAAATGGACAAGAACTCTCGTAGATAGATTGGTTAAAAAAATGGTACAAAAGCTTCTTTTTTTTTTACCTTTTCGAGTGTAAGAGCATGACCAAGATCAAGCTTGAGACCATCATTGATGACGGATTTAATCCGCAGAACCATGCCTTGTTCATTCTTGATGATAGCCTCCGCGATTCCTCTGGCTTTCTTCAAAGCTTCTCCTTCTTCAACCACGTGGTTTACAAACCCTAACTTCTCAGCCACGTCAGCTGTCAACGGCATCGATGTTAAAGAAACTTCACGAGCTTTGTTTGCTCCGATGATCCTCGACAGCTTCTGAGACAGACCCCAAGATGGGAATATCCCAAACCTTCAAAAACAAAAACAGAGGATCAAGAGCTTTGAATGTGATTAAATGATAGAGCTAAACGACGTCGTAAGAGTAGAAAGAAACGAACCTGGCGTGAGTATCAATGAACTTAGCTCCTCTGGACGCGACCAAGATATCGCAGGCCAAGGCGAGCTCGAACCCGGCGGTTATGGCGAAACCGTTGATTGCTCCGATGATCGGTTTTCTCAACCGCTCCATCTGAATCACCGGGTCGGTCTCCGGATCCTTCACGTCTCCCTTGAAAACCGACTCCGCCGCGGTTAAATCGACGCCGGAGCAGAAAGATCGACCCGCACCGGTGAAAATCACGACCTGGACGGACTCATCGGCGTCCATCTCCTTGAACGCACGCGCGAGATCCGCCATCATCGCTCTCGTGAGAGAATTGAGAGATTTCGGACGGTTGATCGTGATGATGCCGATCCCGCCTGATTCCTTGTTCACTTGGATGAGATCCATTTTCGACGATTCCGATCAGTAGGATCGAGTTTCGAGCTCTCGTGATTGAATATGAGCTAGAAACGGTCAATCAGGAAGAGATGACGAAGCGCCTTTGGTTAGTGTGCCATTGTTTTGTCGCTGGTAAACTGCACCCCGTTTCTCTGCTCAAGGGACGCTGCGTGTTTGTTTTCTGGAACATGAAAACGGCAAGTGAACTAAGCAACAGGCGGAAACATAACGAACCATCAGTAAACCGAATTGAACCGGTCTAGATTGGGCTCATCGGCTAAGAAAGTATTTTCGGTAGTGATTGGTGTATTATGTTTAAGCATAATTTTAGGACTCCCTCCATTCCTATTTTTGATTTTTTTCCTGTTCTACAAAAAATCATTCTCTAACCTTTTTTTTTAGTTTTTATTGGTTAATCGTAATGATACTTTTAAGAACTATATTAATTGAAAATATTTAAATTTGATGAAGTATTGTTGGCTGATGGGTATATAATAAAGTATTTTAGTTCATAAACATTATTTAAAAAAATATACGCAAAACTATATAACATCATTCTATTAAGAACAAAATAATATACTAACTAAATAAATTATAACCAATGGATCATAGTTTTGTTTGGGATTGGACTTCTCCACACTAAAGAAAAAGCGGTGTAAAAACATATGTCCAATGTATTACTGTAAGCTTTTCTTCAAAAATAATCTATTTTACAATTGGTATTTACTCTTATTTTAGAAAGAAAAATGAAGTAATGAGTAAAACTAAATTTAGCACTCTATTTTGGAGTAATCACATTTATTATTTCACTATGACATAGAAAATTTAACAAAAATGAAGAAAAAATTACTTACAGACTCTATTTTAAAGTGGAAAATAAAGGTGCTAAAAATGTGGAAAATAAAGTATAATTGGAGATGTCCTATTAAAAAAGCAGGAACGAACTTCCCCAATCTTGCAATTATGCTTTCTCCCATGCTGTTCTGTTAAGGTTACGTGATTTAACCTTTGGGGTTATCCCCATCTGAACCTTTTTACACGGTGATTTTGATGTAAGAAATTATTACCACCATTTAAAACCAAATGTGTTAGTGCAGAATCAGATAGGATAGAGCTCGTTCCGGCAATGATTTATTTCAAATGACAAGTTCATCAGTAAAATCCATCCGAACACGGAACACATACTTTGTAATTCTCTGTAAACATCTAGCTATTCCACACAAAATTTATTTCAATCCGAATATCACAGCATGAGTGCATGACATGGTACTGCAAATATAATGTGACTGATGTCATTAGACCAAATCAAAGATCTTAAAATGCAATGGCTCTACCAAGTCAACGGTTCATTACTACCTATACAGTTGGACCATGGAGTTCAATTGGAGCTTCTTTTACTCGATCACACGTTTTCTCGACAATGCCGTGAAATAATTAACTGTCTCTTATCTTGACAACAAGTTGAGTTAACTAAAAAGCAGCCACTTGCTCCAGTTTGTGTACTCTATTTAATACTATTTACATCTTTTAAGTAACATATTGTGTATCCAGAGACAACATTGACTTCTCACAAGCCTTTTATTCATTGTTTTTTCCCCTTGCTATTTTAATTACATGGCTCGAGTTTGGTGGAAGTTGCATTGCAGTAGTACATTTTCAAACTTCGCCATTGTGGCAATATTTCTTTAATAATTGCCCACGTTCTTTTCATTATTAACAGCATGGAGTTTATGTATACAGTACTATACAGTAACATGTAATATTATTGAAGAAATTTAATGAGTGTTATTTTTCAAAGGTTGATTAAGAAACTCGTGGAGCCGTGTCCCGAAAGAAAATGAACAATGTCATCAGGGCCTAAAGCAGTTCTACAAAGGTACAAATGGTGCGGCCGGTTTAGGACCCAATTCCATGTTTAATAATTAAAATATCCATTTCATACACACACACATATATATATATATATGTATAATAATTTATTTTACATCTTCTGTATCACTCTAAGTGGTCTCTAAAGATTTTTTTTTTGTTACAAAATAATTGATGTTCTCACTATTCTGAATATAATTTAATATTAATGTTGTAACCAATTATAATATATTATATAACCAAGATAAATTAAACTCAAACACCACTTATAATGAAACAAAGGGAAAAACATTTAGAGATTAGTATTTAGAAATAGGAATTATGATACGAATATCCAGGATCCAAAATCTATTGTGTTATCCAATAGAAATAATGTAATATTTATAAACATTTCCTCATTCTTAGCTTTTGCA
Organism: Brassica juncea; assembly: GCA_018703725.1. Classification (NCBI taxonomy): domain Eukaryota; kingdom Viridiplantae; phylum Streptophyta; class Magnoliopsida; order Brassicales; family Brassicaceae; genus Brassica; species Brassica juncea. The sequence goes on along the minus strand of CM031936.1, from coordinate 68,338,631 downwards.
GTCATGCGCCATTAAATACTAAGCCGGGCAACTTCTCCTGACTCGCAGTATTTTGTTTTTTTTTTTTCTGATAAAAGGCGGATATATTTAATTATATACAATTTGTAATTGGTGATTTCCCAAAGCACCTAGCTTCTGTGCCATCCTCAATAAATGACCCTATTTGTTAATAGAACTCCATATGGGAACAAAAAAAACTTATATAAACCTTTGCTTCTTTAACTTCCATCTATCTTTCATTTTCATACTCACCTTCCTTATTCAAACTTTCTTTTTGTCATAGAAAACTATAATACTATTCGTATCTGGTTCTTCACACAAAGGGAACCTTGTTTCTAGCTGATATTTTCACGGGAAAAGACAATTTAAACCGTAAACATCAGCAATGTCGTTGCCTGTGTGTCTTTGCCAAGTTATCGCATTATCGATCTTGTTCATCTCTGAGGTGTGTCTCGCCGGGAAAAACATTCCGGCAAGTTTTGTGTTCGGAGATTCATTAGTCGATGCTGGAAACAACAACTATTTAACCACATTGTCAAAGGCTAACTATGATCCTAATGGGATCGATTTTGGATCGGCTACAGGAAGATTCACCAACGGAAGAACCATCGTCGATATCGTAAGTAAGTAAATTATTACTAATTCTCAACCTCTTACGAAAATTATTTTAACACGTCTGCATGCAAAGTGAAAGCCGTAGTTATTATTATCGTATTTAATGGCAAAACTCTATGTTGACTTTGAAAATTCGGTTATAATTCGGTTTTATTACATTTATATACATAGACCGGTTATGACACTCTTGCGTGCAACATTTGAAATTTTTTTATACATTTTGGACCTGTTCTTCCAAACCACAGTAACTGAAATCAAATTTCTGGTTAAGTGTTTGCGTTTTGGTTTGATCAAAACAAATACTAAACCGGTAATTTTCAAAACCGCAGTTCAGGCACTAGGTTCCGATGAACTAACTCCACCGAACTTAGCACCCACGACAAGAGGATCCCTCGTTCTCAAAGGCGTAAACTATGCTTCCGGCGGAAGTGGAATTCTTAACTCCACCGGAAAATTATTTGTAAGCACATTTTTAAAAGAATATTATAACTCAAAACATTTTATTTGCAGTTATTGTTACAAACAAAGAATAATTACAGGGCGACCGGATAAATGTTGATGCACAACTAGACAACTTTGCAACCACGAGACAAGACATCATTTCTTGGATCGGTGAATCCGCGGCAGCTAAATTATTCCGGTCAGCAATTTTCTCGGTTACAGCCGGTTCTAACGATCTAATCAACAATTATTTCACTCCGGTCGTATCAACTCTCGAACGGAAAGTAGTGCCTCCAGAAGACTTTGTTGATACAATGATCTCAAGATTCAGATTACAACTCACCGTATGTCTCTTCTCTCTGAACCAAACCAATTAAAGTGGCGCTGACCGAACTAATTACTAGTATATGGTTTTGTAGAGATTGTACCAATTGGGCGCAAGGAAAATCGTGGTGATTAATGTAGGTCCGGTCGGTTGTATACCGTTTTCGAGAGAGTCTGATCCAATGGCGGGAAATGAATGCTCGGTGGAACCTAATGAAGTGGCACAAATGTATAATCTCCAGCTTAAGACAGTCGTGGATGATTTAAACGCTAATCTACAAGGTTCAAGATTTGTCTACGCAGATGTTTTTCGCATTGTTTATGATATCATCCAAAACTATGGATCTTACGGTACGTAAATATTTATAACCATTCTCTTTACCAATGTTATTCAAAATATTATTTCGAAATTTTCAACTTATAGTTTTCATATATATTTTGTGTAGGTTTTGAGAGTGAGAAGGTTCCGTGTTGTTCGTTAGCTGGGAAGGTAGGTGGGCTGATTCCATGTGGACCATCTTCTAAAGTATGTCTGGATCGTTCCAAATACGTATTTTGGGATCCTTACCATCCTACAGAAGCTGCTAACATCATCATCGCCCGGCGTCTCCTCTCCGGCGATACCTCTGATATTTTCCCGATTAATATCCGGCAACTCGCTAACCTTAAGCTAAACACATAAATGTTGGAGAGAAAAGCCCATGTAGAATGGGTTTGCCCGGGTAGTTATTGGGGTTTGCATTTTGATCTAGTTATTTTTTTTGTTTATTTTAATATTTTATCTAATCTTTCAAAGAAATTAGAAAAGCTGAATGTAGCTGGCTTACGATGTTTAGACACAAGATTCATGTATGAGTTTACCAAAAAAAAAAGATTTTCATGTATGTTTTGGTTATTTATCTATGAAGATTTTTTTTTTGGGTTTATCATTTTTACTTCATCACTTTAAAATGTAATGAGGATTTATTTTTATATAGGAGTCCACTTAAGTAGTATAGGTCATATGGTCGATCCATTTACTTATTCAATTTCAGTGAAACAATAAACAGAAGCAAATTATCGTTCTATTATTTAATAATTTTACTTAAAAATGCATAACATAATTTAAAAAACATAAATAGTATAAAATAAATATAACATAAAACAAGTGATCTAATAATCGGGTAAATCACTTCTGAATTCTCTAAAATCGGCGAAGTATTGCCCAATTGAACATGGAAGAGAAGTTCCTCCTCAGATATTGAAATTGCAAAAGATGAAAATGTCCGACTTTAAAATTTTCTTACTCGATTTAGGAATATCAAAGATAAAAAAAATCATTTTTCATTACGAGATGTATTAGTTGATCAGTTATGGGAAAAAATATTCTAATGTTCATTACTGAACCAACATATATATAGTCTTTTATTTTGTTTTTATGATTTCTTGTACTTTTTAATAATAAATGTTTAATTCAAAAAAATTATTTTTTAAGAAATTTTTGTTAACATAAAATAATTGGGGTTAATTGGTAAATTTTTAGATGTATAAAGTATTAATAATTTAAAATAGAATCAATTTAGAATATAATTTTTAGAGTAGAAAATTGAGTAATATATTGGAGTAAAACTTTACCTCATCTTGGTACTGCAACATTTTAGAGTAAAAAATGGAGTAATACTTTTAAAATTTAAATTAATTATCTTATGACTAAATTTCCTAATAAATGTATGATATTTTTTTTTGGATTTGGTTGGTTGGATTTGGTTTAAAGGAATTGTAACAGGCTGTGAATGGCTTCAAGAGAGGCCCAGATATTGAAAACCAAGAGCGAGAGAACTTACAGTATATATAGCCGTGAAGAAAAAACAGGGAATCTCAAAGCAAAACCTAACCTTAAAAGATTTACGATTTCGACAGAGATAGAGATGGATTCCGTGTTAAGATCGGCGAGGGAGAAGCTGGAGAAGGAACACAGAGAGAGCAAGGAAAGTGGGAAGCTGAAACTGGAACAAGAGAAGAAAGACAAAGATGCTGCGGAAAGGCAACGCCGAGCCGTTGAATCTTCTCAAAGAGCCAGAAGGCTTGAAGCCATTGAAGCCCAGATTGAAGCCCATAAGAAGAAGGTACGTTATCATCATTCAAAATGTTATTAGAAAACGCTTAATTTTTCCTCTTTGATTGGTTTGATAACTCTTACATTTACATGATGGGTTGGTTAGGTTGAGGAAGAAAAAGAAAAAGAAGACCTTATACGTAGAGAAGGAGAGCAAAGGAGATCGAAGATGACTAATATGCGGCCGCCGCAAAGGAGAGCACAAGACGAGGTTTTTATATCGGATGATGATGAAGAAGATGCTGATTTGGAAGTAGGAGACGCTCCTGGTACCGTGCAGCAGGTCTGTTTGTTTGAGTTTACTTTTTACTCCCAACATTTGAACATTTGCTTAGCTATTTGTTTCTGTTTCAAATAGAGCGTTAGAGAGGAAAAAAAAAAGGATTACATGTGGTTACTTTTTTTTCATTTTTCTTAATTTGCAGGACTCTGCAGAAGGTTTACTTGGAATGTGCGAGCAGGAGAAGAACAAGAAGATAAGAATGAGACGACAACGAATGTATAGAAGAAGACTGAGACTGAAAGCTCTTGGATTTAACCATTGATCATATACAATAACAATGATGTGGTGGTGTTCCTGAGAGTTTCACTTCTAATGTGTTTGCTCTCTGTTTCTTTCCATTGAGTTTATATGCAAGACTCGTCTTTAATAAGATAATAAAATAATTGGGAACAAGGGCTGATTTTTTTTTATAAAAAAAGCATATACAGTAGCTTATTGGGATTCTCATCCATAATCTACACCAATTTTATCAACATTTTGTACATTTTATTTATTTATTTACGCTCGATTAACCAGACAAAAAGGTTGGACGAGATTCCATTTTCATGCATGATAGCCCCGAGTCAGAGACATGATGGTTGGTCGACTCTTTGCTACTGTTACTGCTCTTCCTTAGATCATGGAACAGAGACATCGACAGGATTCTAGTTAGCTTTGTTCTCACTTTGCTTCTGTCTCTTCGGCGTTGACAAAATCTCAGAGGAGTGATACGAAGGAGGTCACATGAGCGACCGAGGAAAAAAAAGAAATCGGGAAAGTGATTGTGTTTGGGTGTGCCTGGCCTTGGCTCCCATAAAAAATGGTGCAGAGGCTGGTCATTCTCCTTTACGTGTTTTCAGGAATCACACAAAATCTGTATTAATACTCTGAACCCACGTGTTTGGATTTAGCTAGAAGAAGAAATCGTCTAAATATGTTTAATGAGTCTTAATTGGAGAAGCATAAGGCCATGATTAACCCCGTTCTCTTAATTGGGATTCTTAACTTCGACTAAGATACGTTACTTAGTTTTTAACTGAGAAAAGTTAAGAACAATTTCTTAAATAAGAGATATAAGAGTTGTTTCTTAGCCGAATTTTTTTTTTAAAAAATATGTCAAATCATAAGTTAAGAACCCTAAATAAGAGACCGGAGTTAATCATGCTCTAAGAAATCGTTGTTTTAACTCTTGGCCTAGATTACAGCTATAGCAATTTTCTTGAACGGGATTTATAGAATATGTTAGTCTCTCTCTCTTCTTAAGCCATCGTGTCCAGGTAATAGAAGCGGAGGCCCTTTCTCAAGCAAGCAAAAAAACTCATGAAAGATGCAACAAATCAATTTATGGATGGCCCAAATGAACCGTCTTCTTAATCAGCAAATAGCCCACATTTCAGCTTTATGTTGTAAGTAGAGGTGTTGGTTAGTTGGGACAAGTGCTGCTCCCAACTCCCAAGGCTATGCTTTTAATTATTATTTCGGTTTTCAATCATCTGAGTACTAAATGAATAGTACAGCCAGTAGTTTATTAAAAATAGTACCGTCTATGTGTAAATGAATCTCTCCTTGACAAAAGAAGGTGCAAAAGAAGAAAAACTTTGTCCACAAAAAAAGCAGCGTTTGTTTGTGAAATCGGTGAGACGTTTACCAAATGATATGGTCCAATATCATATACCCATCCTCCAAAACCCACCTGTAAGGTACAACGATCTGTTTATTTGATTAAGACCAAACGTGGGAAGTGGGGGTAGATAGTAACCGAATTAAAGTTACAGGGTTGTAAATGCAATAAACAAAAAGTACAAAACCAATAGAGAAAACAAATCAAGAATCGGGGTGAATGAAAAAAGCGAAAAGGTTGTCCGGTTTGAGTATTGAGTTGAATCAAAGATTGGTCCTTTTTTTTCTTAAAAAAAAAATAATATAAATATCTTGTGATCTCAGCCTTTCAGGAACACTTTTTACTGTGTTTCCCACCCCCCTATCATCAAATTCTCCGTCCCTACTAAGTTTCGATCAAGTTTTGTACGAAAAGCACGAATCTTTAAAACCAGGGAGGGAGGGAGGGGGGGGTCCTGTCTTTGTAATAATCAAAGTGTGTCCGTAAAACTCTGATGAGATCCGGTTTATAAGATTGATTGCGCCATCTGGTTTAAAAACGTTTTATAATAAAAAGGTCAGAGAGAGAGAGAGAGGTTAGATTAGATTAGGTTGTGTGGGATATGGGTAACGTGAACGCGAGAGAAGAAGAAGGCAATAGTAACCACCACCACCACCACCCTGAGATTTGCTCTTCTGCTCCTCATCAACAAGCTTCCGACTTTGCTGCACCCTCTGAGCAGCAGCAGCTCCTCATGGGTCAATCTCCTCCTCACACCCCTCGTGCCACTCAATCTCCTCTCATGTTCGCTCCTCAGGTTCTCTTCTCTTCTCCCCTCTCAGATTCAAAACTTTGTGAATTAAAAGGGATCTGAAAAAAAAAGTTTGTGTCTTTGTTAGGTTCCGGTGATTCCTCTTCAAAGACCAGACGAAATCCACATCCCGAACCCTTCCTGGATGATGCAATCACCTCACGAAGAGGCTTCCACCGAGCAAGGCATCCCCACTATGATCACATGGTGCCACGGCGGAAAAGAGATCTCTGTTGAAGGATCATGGGATAATTGGAAGTCAAGGTCTTTTCTTTAGCTTTTTTTTTTAAATTTAATTTTGGATTCATTTCAAGTCTCTCATTCTTGTTCTTGTTTTGGGGGATCAGAAGCCGGCTGCAGAGATCTGGTAAAGACTTCACCATCATGAAGGTGCTGCCTTCAGGTGTCTATGAGTACAGGTTCATCGTCGATGGACAGTGGATGCATGCCCCTGAGCTCCCTTTAGCTCGTGATGATGCTGGCAACACTTTCAACCTTTTGGACCTCCAGGTAAACACCTCTCCTTTCTTGATTTAGTTCCTTTTCGATTTATGTCTGAAAACAGACAGAGATACTCTGGTTTGGTGTGTATGATATGCAGGACTATGTTCCTGAAGACATTCAGAGCATATCCGGGTTCGAGCCTCCGCAATCTCCAGAGGCTAGTTACAGCAGCTTGCTTCTTGGAGCTGAGGATTACTCCAAAGAACCGCCTCTGGTTCCACCCCACTTGCAGATGACTCTGCTGAACCTGCCTCCAGCCAACCCTGACGTACCGTCTCCCCTGCCGAGACCTCAGCATGTCGTTCTCAATCATCTCTACATGCAGAAGGGGAAGAGCGGTCCTTCCGTGGTTGCCCTTGGTTCCACTAACCGGTTTCTAGCAAAGTATGTAACAGTGGTGCTCTACAAGTCCCTGCAGAGATGATGCAAATCATGCTCTTATCTAGTAATCGCTAGCAAAGTTATTATTGTAAGGCCGACAAATCTCTCTCTTTTTTTTTTTTGGTTTTGGTTTGTGGCTTTTCAAGTTTTCACAAGAGTTGTTGTCACACCTGCTGCAAGTCTTATATTATTGTTTGGCTTTCAAGTTTTAGCAAAGTCATGTGTGACTGTGACAGATGATTATTATATGCTTTCTCTGCAACTTGTTTAACAAAGCATCTGCAGACCACAGATATAACGGGTGAAAAAACAAAAGATGACATCCCTTCTCATATTGGTAGCTTCATTATCTCAAATTTCAAATCTAATAAGCAGAGTTCATTGCATTCTGTACAGCCAGTAGAAAAGGCTGGATAGAAAGAACAACAATAGAAAAGAGGAAAACATGTCTATATGTTTGAGTCTAATAAGAGTTCGTGAGTTTAGAAAACGGGACAGCCTTTGGCTCTGCTACCAGGACCCGTGGGGTCAGGAAGCAAGTGGGCGAAGAACAAGAGCACCCCCATGAATGCAGTCACTGCAGAGAGTACATAATAGTTGTACAAATTTCAAAGTTAAGAGACCTATCGTGACTTCGTGAGGCGCATCATGACTAACAATAGCATAGCCACTTTGGTACCTAGAGGACCACAACTCAATTGTTAGAAACTGTTCTCTCATTTTTCATGCCAGCAATGAACATGCATTACCCTACATGTGCCCTTGATAAACATGGTTTTATTTTTACTCTGGTAAAATGTTAAACTTTATTATACCAAGGGTTTTCGTTTTTGACAGAAAAACATATAACCAAGTAGCAGATTAAGCAAAAAATAATCTAACACAGACAACAGACAGACCTCAGCAATGAAATAACTAAACTGAAGAAGAAGATGTGCGAAATCATGCCTTGACTTCATCGGACCAGTGAAGGACCAGAGAAAAAGAGGCATGAACAGAGCAAGCAATCACCACGAGCTACCGGAGAGAAAGGCGTCCTCAACCAACCTTGAAACACACGGATACTGCAGTTTCCGATAAACATGGTCTTTATATCAAAATGTTCCTAAACATGAATACTCATCAATCTCTAAACTTAAATCTTCAATCTTATACTATACAGCTTCCAGCTCGTTGGTGAAGACCAAAATGATGTCTTTGTGGAAAAAAGAAAACAAAAAAGATATAAAAATAAATGAGGGGTCGTTCACCGAATTGTTAAACCTGCAGAGAAAGGAATCGACCATATTGAGCCCGTTTGATAAGTAGATTATTAGATAGGGTCACACGCTGTACATAGAGAAGGCCCGTAGGCTTTAAAACCCTTAACAATTATCCTTTATACTCTTCTATCTACACCATGCATGTGAACTCAATCACTGAATTAGCTTTCTACTTATTTAAAAGTCAAAACACGTCACATCTGAGATGATTATCATATAAACTGACCTTTATTAGTCTTAATTATTTTGACGTTTCAATGATATAATGGCTCCTAATGGTGACTGACCATACCACACCATCGTTAATAATAACAAAAATCTATATAGTTGTTCCGAAGTTATCCTGAATGTTACCATTCGGACCCACATACTGTTACCAATACGATGCGGTAAGATATTCAAATGTTTTGATATATCTTCTTTTCTATTTCCTTTTAATAATCGCCTCGTAAGGTATAATTAAGTTTTCTAGACATTTTTATAAATTATGACGTAGCACATGTACCAGTTTTTTCTTACATACTAAGCACATATTGATGCTGCGAGTACATGAGCATGTATATAGCGTAAGATATATTTTCACCAGTTTTTCTTACATAGTATGAAAGCACGTATTGTTGTTAATCTTAACGTGAGCTTCGTTTTAGATTAAAGAACGAAAACATCATCATTCAAGAGAGACATCTTAGCTTCACACGAATTTATCAAATATCTGATGATGTAATATTATAGGGAACATGAAAGCTCATAAACCTTAACATGATTGTTACATAAAAAGCAAGTACGTACGTTTGTAGGGGTGGACACGGATCGAATATTACTGTATTTTTTAGTATTTATGATTTGCTTCGGACTTTACGGATATTTGATTTTACGATTTGTTTTGCTTCGGAAAAATACGGATATTCGATTTTACGGATATCCAGAAAATTTATGGATATTTGCGAATATTCACGGATATTTACGGATACCTTTTCCACTATGTCTAATACAAGTAAATCCGAAAATATTATACAAATTTGTTCTTATAAAAGATAAATTAAAACATTAATGAAACTGATTATTTATAAATTTTTAAAAAATTCATAGAAAATTCTTATAAATTAAATGTTTTAAGAAGAATTGTAGTTTTTTTATAAAGATCTTATAATTCTTTTCTTCATATTACATTTTTATAAGTAATTTTATAAATAAAATTATATAAGATTATACATTAAAAACTCTATTTAACTATAGATATATAACTATTTATATAAAAGTCGGAGCGGATCGGATATTCGTCTCTAATTTTTTTAGTATTTGTGATTTGCTTCGTTTTTAACGGATAGTGATTTTTAATATTTGCTTTGCTTCGAAGATTTACGGATATTCAGATTTTTCGGATCGAATCGAAACAAATAACGAACCGAATTGAATTTAACGAATAAAATGTCCAGTCCTAGGTGTGTACTGTGTATGTGCACTTATGGAATTAAAAATGAATAAAAAGATCAGAGTGTTAAAAAGCTTATTGTCTTCATGAAACAATGCCGACTAATGAACATACCCGACCATTTGCTCATAACAATATTTTTTTTTGAATGATGCTCATAACAATATTGGATAAACTTAAATATAAGATGAGCTCCTAATAAAAAGATAAACTGTGTGCAAAAGAACGTGAAACGGCCCATTGAGTTATAGAGATATGAAGATGAAGAGTCAAATAAGAGGTTCTCCTTTTAATATTTGCCATCTGCTTCCTCCATCGATATAATATTTATCATAATTCGTAAGTGTCTTTTTCAGTTTAGCTTTTGAAACAACAAAAACAAAAGTCACATTTGTTGGTTACTAACTAAATCCGCATGTGACGAATCTTCCAGCTCCTTGTTTTTGTTGTTGTCTTTCTTTCTATTTTCTTCTTAGGTATGATGATGAATCGATGATGATCATTGTTCTGTTTGTTTCCTAGTGATATACTATAAGCTAGAAGTGGGAGTGGTTAGATACTTAGAGTAACAGAGCTGGAGTAACATTTACAGAGATTTTTTTACCAAAAGATCGTTTCAGAGATTCTCTACAATTTTTATCAAAACAAATACTATATACAAAACAAAAATAAGAGAAAGAAGGAGAAACAAAGTTTCATTGAAGGCAGAATGAGAACACCGACATAGCAAAGATATAATAGGAATACAGGTAATAAAAATGGGTTGTTTTTAATCCAATAACTAGATTTTGACCCGTGCCCTTGCACGGATGTTTACTTTCTCTTTTAAACAAATATTTATTTGTTGTAAGCAATGTTTTGAAACCCGAGTCGGATCCGCGGCTGAACCGGTAAACCTGGTAACTCAAGATAAATTTGATTTGGATTTTGTAAAAAATCCAAAATTTAAAAACCTAATAAAACCCGGAAAACACCACTAAAATCCGGAACCCGATACCAATTGAACCACTGGTTGAAACAATATATAACTTTATTATTTAGTTTTTAATTATGTTTTATAATCTGTTTTATATATATTCTAAATTTTTGTAAACATTGGTTGTAAGATAGTGTTATTTATTATTTTGTATTAAATGTTATTTGTGTTTCTTATAAATATAATATAAGAATACACATATTATTATTTTTGAAATATATGTTGCTATTTATTTTTCATGTCGCTATTATATATCATATATGTGTCATCATATAATTAATCGTATTTTATACGTACTATCATATAAGTAATCATATAACTAATAGTATTTTATATGTACCATCATATAAATAATCATATATATATTATATTTTAAAAACTTAATGTGAAATATAAAACCATAATTTAAGTTTGTGTTTGAAATTGGGTTTTGAATTGCATTTTTTCTATATATATTTAAAACATTTTAATAATGGTTATTGGAAAATATTTTAGTAAAAATCAATTTTTAATATATGTATATTTTCGATCGATTTTTTTGATATAAATCAATTTTAAATTAATATTTTAATTTGAAATATGTATATAAAATTTAAATTTTGTTTTATGATTATTTTAGATAAAACATGTTTTTAGGTAATTAGATTGGATCATTTTCATATATTTTAAACCTGACCGAGATATATAGTCTCTCATATAATGAAATTTCAATTTTTCTTAAATATAAGCCCATTATTTTTTACTGTTATTCATGTTTCCAAACAACATTATATTCCTTTTTTTTACTGCTATTCATGTTTCCAAACAATATTATATTCTTTTTACTGCTATTCATGTTTCCAAACAAATCTAAAAGGTACTTCTACTTTAATAAGAGAGATTTTTCAAATGAAATAGCTGACAAGATTCTTAATAAGATTCTTAAAAACACGTAAATATTATAAAAATTGTTCAGGTATCTTAATTTAAGAATTCCAATCTAACATTTAAATAGCCGCCGACTGGTGATTTTAATAGTTTATTTAAACTTTTCATGTTAATTAATCTAATAAAACTAAAAAGAAAACAAGAATGAAAGATCGGTCAGGTCAATTAATGGCAACTATGAAAGTTAGTGATGTGAAAAGGGTTTTTCTTCAGTGATGCATTATTGTACCTTCACCATTTTTTTTCTTTATAAAAACAAAACCAAGAAAATAATACAGACAGCAAAAAGAGACTGACAGAGTTTTCGATAAAATCATACGCGTGTCGTGCTGCCATTAGCTGAACACGGTTTGAGTCTGTGTTATATAAAACGCTACACTTACCACCACCCATCTCTCTCTCTCTTGAAGTAGACTCTAAGCCACCGTCAGATCTAAGATCTCAGCTCTCCGTTCCAAGCCATGGCCGAGAAGGGCAAGGAGAAGGTTGTTTTCTTCTCTTCTCTTCTCTTTCTTGTTTTGTTTTACGTTCAGTATACAAAGTTGTGGTTTTATATATGTGGGTGGGTCTTTAGAATTAACTATCCTGTGGAGCTTTTGATTCTTTCCTTTTCTGCTAGTTTCTTGTTTTTTAATATATTCCTGTGGTTTTTTTTTTTTGTATTTGAGAAGTGTTGGTTTTGTATGGACTAAAATAATGCGATCAAACCATTTTTAAAAAGGTAAAACTCGTGGAAGTGATAAGAGAATCTCTCTTTCTTTCTTTCTTTGTGTCAGAGAACGAATCAGTTCTGTCTTCACTAATTAGATGTTTAGAAACGTCTAATCAAAAGTGTGTTGTTTCGACTTTTACCGGTAATAAGGCAGAACCTGAAAATTTTAGTGACCAAATAACAGGTAACTATGATGAAGTTGAAGGTGGATCTTGAGTGTGACAAGTGTTACAAGAAGGTCAAGAAAGTTCTTTGCAAATTCCCTCGTGAGTTCTTTCTGTCTTTTTTTTAAAAAAAAGATTCTTGTGGATTATTATTTGTTTGAGTGATTGGTTGAGGAAATGGACTGAGTGGATGATGATTTGTGTGGTTTTGAACAAGAGAAATCAGAGACCAACTGTTCGATGAGAAGTCCAACATAGTCATCATCAAGGTGGTCTGCTGCAGCCCTGAGAAGATCATGGACAAACTCTGTTCTAAAGGTGGCGGCTCTATCAAGACCATCGAGATCGTCCAGCCACCCAAGCCGCCTCAGCCACAAGCTCAGCCTCCTCCACAAAAGCCCAAAGATGCTCCCAAAGCACCCGAGAAGCCTAAAGAGGCCGAGAAGCCTAAGCAAGCTGAAAAGCCCAAAGAGCCTGAAAAACCCAAGGAAGCTGAGAAGCCTAAGCAAGCAGAGAAGCCCAAAGAATCCGACAAATCCGCGGCAGCGCCCAAACAAGCACCAGCACCAGCACCAGCACCAGCACCAGCTCAGGCACCTGCTCCAGCCCAAAAGCAGCCTGGACCGCCACCACAAGCGATGCCGATGATGTCACATGGGCAACCAGTTGCAGCTATGTGTTATGGGCCATACTATGACGGTTTTGGAGGTGGGCCAGCGTTCAGTGGATACGGAATGCCGCCGCCGCCTCAACCGTACGAGACATATGGCCGACCTGTGTATGACAGCTGGGGAGGAGGACCACCACCTAGTTACCGACAATGCAACCTCAATAGATGCGATTACTTCAGCGAAGAGAACCCACAAAGCTGCTCCATCATGTGAACTCATTCCCTTATTCACTCTCTTTGTATCCTTAATATATTTTTCTTCAAATCTTTCTTTTTCTAATACAAATAATGAAAAGAATATAGAGAGATGTTTAAGTGTAATGTTGTCATAGGAGAACGAATAAGGAAGGAAGGATCGTTGTATTTTAAAAGCTGTAACTGTAAACATTATAAGAAAACTGTTTCATTTTCTTAGATACCTTATTTTTACGAAGCTACTAGTTCTCATAACACTAGTGTGTAAAGTTTTGATGATTCATGCTAAACATTCAAATATGCTCAGAAATTTGGTTAGAAACTGGATGATGTGGATTTTCTTGTTATGGGAAGTTAACTTCTTTTACTTATTTTATATATATGGTGGTCTGTGTTTTTTTATCATCATTGATTTATTGGTCCATATTGTTTATCATGCTTGTTATGATCTCTTATCTTCAAAACTCGCAAATTTTTAATAGAATTTTTATCATAATTTTTCATAATGTAGAGACTTCTCTTTAACCTGATCAAGCCCCCAATTAATGTTTCTTTTCTTTAGGTATGTTTCTTGGTTTCTGTACACATTTAATTGTGGTTCTTTACAATAGTCTCTTGTCCCTGTGTGCTGATATCGGATAATGTGGACGAGGCTTTAAGATTTTGCAAGATATGGAGAGTTGTGGGACTTTGTGATCCTGACTGCTGGACCTTCTCTTCGCTAATCACTGTGTACTCTTGCAGTGGGAAGGTCTCCAGAGGCTGAGGTGGCTCTCCTTGCAGTGGGAGGTATATGTAGCTTTGATATGTCTATCTGGATTTGAGCTTTATTCACTATTTAGATTTCTTTACCACATTTGAAAACAGAGAGATTAGAAGGTCTACTTCATTGTTTTTTCCTCATTATCCTCCTATTGACTTTAATGATAAGGGGGTGGCAAATTGACTTTGCCACCTAGAAAGCATGCTCTATTGATTTATGTTTCATTTTACAAGTAATATTAATTAGAACCCAGTTTGACATTGTTTCATGTGAAGCAAGATATGTTTTTCAAATACTTTTACACTAGATGACCGTACTAAAGAAAAGTGTTAGTGGGCATATGATTGTCCGCACGTTGATCCAAGTGTTAAATATAAAACTGTAGGGGTCTAAGGCATCATCACAAACCACATCACTACACAATATGGGCATTCACACATTGCGCTGTAAGCATGGAAAGAAAGTTAGAGATGTCTCGTTAGATGAGGCAGCGGCAGAGAAGGCCAAGAATCCACCTCGAGGGACAAGGCGGCGCATAAAGATCATTCTGACGAGAAAGCAGCTCGAGCTGCTACTACTGAAGAGTGCAGAAGGCGTTTCCTCTAGTCTCCCAGAGACTTATGGTATCTGCAAGCGGAAATGGAAGCCATCTTTGCAGACAATAGTAGAGTTAGATAACTAATGATGTGGTTTCATAGTAATTTTGCTGTACAACTTTGAATCTCGCTGTGGATTGCAGCTGAGTAGCAAAAGGGAAAGAGTTTTGATAACAACTCAATCTGGTAGTTGGATTGGCCTTTGTAAATCTTGTGTTCCGAAGAAAAGATCTATGTAAAGTGTTCAACTTAAAGTTCCTTTAATTGGGTTTTGTTTTTGGTAACCTGTTAATTTGAATTTTTTAAATATTTAATCAATCACTTGTGTGGTAATGACAAAGTTGATGCCTTTCCATTGGATATGATGAAAAGGAAGAAACTTTGCAAAGCGATTCCATCCCTATTCTCTTCATCATTCTCTTACCTTTAAAACAAAGTCTTTGTTTTGGTAATCAAGATGAAGAAAAGAGACGACCCATTCCTCAGGACAAAGGCATCTCCATCCATCATTCCTAAAATGACGATTATGCCCCTTCACATTCTCTAAACTGCAGGGGTCTTCATGTCATTGTAGGTAGAGTAGTTATGAATCGTCGGTTAAACTAATGGGTTAAACTAAGGGGAATCTTCACCAAGCACACAGCAAATTGATAAAGAAAAGGAACTTGCGTTGATCAACAAAGCTGAAGTTAAAACCATCTCAATCTCCTTTCCTCACAAACTGCATTCATCAGAGTTCTGAGCTTCAACCTCTCTCTCTCTCTCTCTCTGGATCAACAAGAATGGAGATTCAAGCAAGACTAATGGAATACAAATTCCATGTCATGGTCGCAATCATCGTGACCGTGGTCGTGTCGTCCCTCGTGTACGCAGCGCCAAGAATCCTCGACATAGTAGCTTACTTCTGGCCTCTGTTTGCGTCAACTGCCGCCTTCTTAGCCATGGCAATCACCTCCGGCGGCTTTCAACAACTCTCAGATGAAGCTACCGGCAAGGGAATCATGGATTACGTCGCCGGACGGCCTGAAGATTTTCACTAGCACAATTAATAGATTTGTACCCATCTCATAACAATGTACAAAGTTGGTTCCTTTATGTCAAATAAAATGTATCTACCTCGTCGATTGGTTGTTTAACAAAATCAAATAGATAAAACAGAGTATCGATAACCATAACATGTAGAAACAGAGTATTTTAATGAAAGCTAGTATCCGTAATCATAAGCGAACTCGTTGACACCAACCATGGCCGAGACAACTTGCGAGACGATGTAGAAGCTTCCACCTAAGATGATCACAATGAGAACGGCGGAGATTGGGTTCTTGAGGAGTTCGAAGATGGGCTCAAACACGGCGGAGAGAGCTCCTGTGCTGACGGTGAGAGCGTAAAGACCGTACCTTCTCACGTTGTCCCAAAACTCTTCCATCAGAGGACCTTCTGGTCCCAAAGCCATCGCCTTTTCTGCATCCATTCCCATCACCAAAGCCATCATCAGCCCTACCGAGACGCCAGTCACCAGAGCTTGTCTCAATTGCTTCTTCTCCAGACCTAAAGGTTGTGTCTTTGCAAGCTTGGTTCTGCTACTTTTCACCGTTAATCTTCTTCTGGCTGCTTCGCACTGAACAAGGCATGATGTTCTGATACTTATGCTTGAGCTGGGAGACACCTTAGCTGCTGCTAGTAATCTGCTACTGCTCAAGTAGAAGTGAGATTGCAGAGAAGATATTTTCATTTTGGGGAGAGACATCATCATAATCATCATCTCACTTCTTCCTTGGAGTAGTTTGATTCTATCTTATATAGTTAAAGATTTGCATTTAGATTGTGTGGCTCTCCTGCACCTTATCTCTGCGGATAAGTGAATCCTTTTTTATTATTATAAACTACATATTACACAAGGTTAAGGTGTGTGTAAATAACTCATTAGAGCTCACACTTACATACATGATAGATACAACACAAAGCCTTAAAGCTGAGCAATACCCTTCTTCACAAGCATATCATAAACTCTGTCTACTTTAATCGGATCAATCTCGAACAGGCTATATGCATCTGACTTCTTTGTAAGATTTCCTTTGAATATCTCAAGTGACATCACTTGTTGCATCTGCAGATAAACCGGTGGAACCAACTTGGCCTCGCTGCAAAGACGCTTCTCCTGCAAAAAACAAACAAACAACTCTCTTCTTTCAGTTACAGCTTACAACAAACAAAAAGAAACTCATTCCAAGGTAACTAGACTCTCACGGATTCAGACAGAAGTTGCGACTCTGTGAACCCAATCAAGTCCAAGTCATTCACATAGCTTGAAGATGCTTGCACAAGAGGACGAGATCCCATTTCCCCTGCCAATTGACTGCTCTCTTTCCCTCTGTTCATCCCTTCTTCGCTCTCTCGCTTCCTCTTCCTCCCCAGATACCTCTCTGCTTCAGCAGCCGAACGACACCCTGCCATTTGAGCTTCCTGCTCCGACCATCCAAGACAATGAGTCACATCTAAGCAACCAAACGCACAGTTTGAGAGAGTAGCAATTGTCCTTACCCTGAGATCTTTGAGCCGTTTCACCATGCGATACTCGCTCACAACACTACGGAGTAGCTCGTCGTGCTCTTCTTTTGAATGAAAACGCATGAAAACGTCTAAACGCCGACACTGCACTTTCTCCTCCTGAGTCAGGTCCTTCTCAAAGGGATTTGGGTACAACAAATTTCTTTCTAGTATGAACTCCTTTCTACGTTTCCTTTCATCAAGCCTGCGTATATCAGACTCACATGCATTAACAAGGAAGGCAAAAAAATTCTTCTCCTTGCGCAATCTTAAAACTTTGTACCTTTTCGAAAAGATACGCAAAACACGCAGCTTCAGCTTTTTCTCATCAGGAGTATCATTCTGTTTGAACTCCATCTCAGCCAAGAGCTGCTCAGCATCATTGTCATATTCAGGATCGAACTCCTCTCTTTTGTGGTTGTAACTACTCAATTCAACCAAAGAGTTGTTTCCCGGGGTAACAGGCTTCTTTCCTCCAAAGCTCCTGTCTGTATGAAACTCTGACCACAAAGCACATCAAAACATAGAAAAGGGGAGAATAGACACAATGACCAATATTGAGCCTTTTTTTTTGTTGGATTGTTGAAATATGGTGGATCAAATTTGCTTCTTAGTTACAAGACGTAACCATTTTTGAGATGGTGATTCAAAAATAACCACTGGTGTCAGCTAGAGCAAAAATAACACAACTTATTTTTGAACCAGATAGGTGTGCACACCAAGCAAAAGGACTCACCTTTTTGTTCAAATTCAACTCTGCAAGAGATTTGGATAAGAAATGAGGAAAACAATGTAGGGTAACACTGTACAGAATCTGTGAAGAAGGAGACACATACTTGACTTTAGGAGGAGAAAACGGGTAATCTTCTTTCATCTTCGGCTCTGCTGTCAAAGGAGAAGCCACCACATTAATTTCAGAACAAAGATAGCATACCATCAAGCAAAGTAGTGCAGACCTTTCTTATCTTGTACAGGTTCTTTTGACATGGCTTGAAGTTCTTTTTTGCTCTTCCCTGCTACATGTGACATATCCTGGGAGATAAAACCAGCGATTAACAACTCAACAAAAAGGCTAGCACTAGTTTGGCGGATATATGTTTATCAGATGGATGGATATAGGGATTACTGGAAGTGGGAAGAACGGGGAGTTCAAGTAAATGTTTCTGTAGTGGTCGAGACACTGTTGTTTACTCTTTGAACCCACATGCTCCGCCACCTCTGCCCAGTTTCCCATCCCATAAATCTCAAGTCCCTGAATTAAAGATACAAAGAAACTACAGTTTCCTGAAAAAGGCATAGGCCTTATATCAGTAAGGGAGTAGTAGTAGCTACCTCAAGGAGAAGCATTTCATCATCCGCACTCCAGTCCGGACAAATAAGCGGGAAAGTTAGATTTTCCTTACAAAACAAAACAAAGTCTATTATTTTGATGAAACCATTACAGAAAACTCAGACCCTTTCTTTCTTTGTGAATCAGACTCTTTGCAAAAAAAAAAAGCAAATGAAAACTAACCATAACACGGTAAGCGTGATCACATCTGTGAGGAGTGATCTCAGCACCAACAGACATACATTCAACACAGAGATCGAAATCGGGACAGACAGCACATTTCATCCTGATCTTGCCAGTAATGTCCTTCTGACAGTAATCGCAGTTGTACTTCCCTCCTCCCTCCGTACCTTGAACTGGACTCTCCACAAGAAAACAAATGTTTTTTGAGTAAAAAGGAAGAATCTTTACAGAAAAGGGCAAAGCTTGATGAGAGTAGTGTTTAGTTTTACCGATAGATGAAGAAGACTCAAAGTTATCAACATTAGCTGCATTTTTCCTTTTCCTCGTTCTGCAACACACATGAAGTCAAGATAGGGGGAGAGCATTATAGCTACTCTTAACGTTTCTAAAGAGCTACAAAATTTGAAGCGATGCGCATTGTCACTCACAGCTGGGAGAATCACAACGCAGATTCAAAGAAGATTGTAAAATTCGATGAATTTTGAATTTCCACAATACTAAGAAAACCGAAATCGGGAAAGGATATACCTCTGGGAAGGGTCTTCGAAATTGTGGAAGTTACCACGAGAGCGACCCATTTGATGCCCCCCCAAAGCAGGAACCCGAGGTCGAAGGAGGGTGTACTTAGAGGGGTTACCGTAGAAGAAAGATGTAATCGGCGATTCAGCAAAACTCGGTGGAAAGTTTGATCTGTGATCAATAACGACGGACGGTGGACTGAGTTCTTCTGTTACAACTTTCTTTCTGACCTCCGAAATTTTAATTTAGGGAAGTCGACGACAAAACGGGTGTTTCTATTTTCTAAAACAGTATTTACTACGCTCATCTTAAACTTATATTACAAATTATATTAAATTTGTCTACAAATGCATTATTTATTTTTATAATTAATTAGTTTCAATAATTTTAGTTTATTATACAATTTTTATTAACTAAAATTACTTAAAATAAAAACTTGTTTATTTAATATGCATATTAGTATGTTTTTCTAAAGTGAGCAATTGACTTTAACAATACAACTAACTTCTATTTTATTCTTAACAAAAATCTGTCTCTAATCGTATTTTATTTTTACACCTCATAAATAAAATAAAAAGGGGATTATTTCAAAAGTGGTGTAATTAATTTAATTTTTGTACGGTATATAATTTTTATTTTAAAATATATAATGCTATTTTCTCTCTTCTAAATGTATTCACTTCAACTTTTTTAACGATTGTGGATTTTATGTTTGTCTTCATTTTCGTTTGCTCTAATAGTTAGGAGTTTGGTCTCATTTGGTTCTCCACGTTTGGTTCCATAAATGAGTAAAACTCTGAGTTTTCAGCTATTAGGGTTTCATTGTTATCCTCCTTCCAGAGTTCATCTCACCATCTTCATTTTTCACAAAGCTAGTGATTCTCCTCCCATCGCTCAACCTCCCCTATCGTTCAACTCATCTTTTAATTAGTCAATGACTGTTATTCATATTAAACCTAAACCTTTCCATTTCCTTCATGTCAATCTATTATATAAGAGAGGGTTGAGAACATGATGACACAATCAAGAAATTCAAAGCAAAATTAGTTGTTGGTGAAGATCAATGTGCGAACATACTATCGAAGGTCCTAGCAAGAATCAAGTTCGTGATGATGAGAAGCTTGATCGGAGTTCAAAATCTCTCTAAAGCTAACTTGAAGTTTAAGGGGGTGAATGTTGAATAAATTTCATATAGCTTGGAATCTAACATTGAACAAGTCGGTTTGAGAAATAGACATATTAACATTTCCATAATATTAAGAATTATCTAATTACTATAGGAAATATGAAATAGGAGTTATCTATTGCTTATATATATTGATGTCGGAGCTATGACATTGATAACAAGAGATTGGAATATTTAGTTTTGAGCTATTTTCTAAACATAATAAAAAGAGTTATTTTTTATATAAAGTTGTGTTGTGTTCAAGCTAAGATTCGAGCTTACACTGTTACACACAATCACGTTTTAAGGCACTTTAGTCTGGGGGGATGATGCCAGATCCACCTGTTTCTATCCACCATGCAGTTCTAGGCGCGCATGAATTTTCTGTCACCATCTTGTACTATAAACATGCGTCATTTTCAAGTCTTCGGTGTTTCTTTTTGAAACAAGGCACACGTGACACATTTTTGAACTCCAAGCTCATGTTTCTTTTTCCCCTTTTCTTTAAACCCACGTCATTTTCAAGTCTTCAGTTTCTCTTTGAAACAAGGTACACATGATTCTTTTATGAACTCTAAAACTTTTGTGTGGAGGTGAGTGTTCGATGGATCCCTCTTCAGTTCATGTTTCTCGTTTATTAATTTAAATGTTCATTATTTTACCAAAAAAAATGTTCATTTTTTTTTCTTTTATCCCCACGTAGTTTAAAGACCGGTTCTCAATACACCAAAAAAACGTATGTTCTTTCAGGATCATTTTCTGTACTTTTGAGAAACAAAGATTCTTATTTTCATTCTGAAGCATGATCACCGATATAAAACACATGAGTTCTTTTGAATTTCATAGAGAAAACAAAATCACATGACAATAAATGACAACTTTAGAAAGAAAAAAAAAACAAATAAAACCAGATATTCTGGCGTAGAAAAAGGTAATCCCTCACATAAAAGTAACGCCCCAAGTTAAGTAGTAGAAGACGCAATGGCATAAAGAGGGAACATGCGGCGAGTCCCAATGCCAATTGCTTCAGGAACATCAGTTTGATCATCTGTAGATCTCCAATCAAATTGATGCACTAAGTTAGCTAAAACCAACTCAATCAGCACCACAGCGAACGATATCGCTGGGCAAATTCTTCTTCCTGCACCAAACGGAATCAAATGAAAATTCTGACCCCGGAAATCAACAGACGAATCTAAATGCCTCTCTGGTCTAAACAACTCTGCGTCTGGTCCCCACGTTGCAGCCTCTCTCCCAATGGCCCAAACATTGATCATAACCTGTGTACCGGTTGGTATATAGTAACCTCTTAATCGGACATCATGTGTCGATTCATGAGGAACCAACAATGGAAGTGGAGGATGTAGCCTCATTGTCTCTTTGATCACAGCTTTTAAGTATTTCATATCTTGAATTTCTTCTTCTGATACATTCGATTTGCCCTTACAAATCCCACGGACTTCTTCTTGAAGTACGTTCAGACACTCTGGGTGACGTAAAAGCTCTGTCATTGCCCATTCCATAACTGTAAAAGATGTGTCCGTACCACCCACAAAAATATTCTGAAAAGTGAAAACAAAAAAACAAAACAAGAAATATATATGAATAAGGTTATGTACTAAAACTTCATTGAATCTGAATTTTCGATTTTATTACCATGATAATAGCCTTTATGCTTATTGGGTCGATTTCAAACCCGATGCTCTTCTCTCTCTGAATTGTTAGCAATACATGGACGAAGTCATTCTTATCTCCGTGGCCATCTACATGATCCTGCACAACTCTCTCTAAGAATTCATCAAAATCATTTCTCGTCTTTTCTACTTCAGCATCTAAACCGCTGATCCAATCAATCCATGCAAGCCATGGTACATAAGTCCCGATACTAAATGAGCCCAACAACTTCTCGAACCTCTCTATTAACTCCATAAAATCCGTGTCACCACCGTATTTCTTTCCAAAAGCAACTCTACATATAACATCGTTAGTTAAACTCGACAATAGCTTGGTTAGATTAATCCGCAAAGAAGTTGATTTTCTTATCTTTGCCATCACTATTCTGATCTCTTCTTTTCGTACGTCTCGAAACGACCGTACCATTTTGTTGCTTAGGAGATGAAGGACACACACACTCTTCATTTGTCTCCAATACTCTCCATAAGGAGCTAACCCTACATCACGCCCGTCGTAGTGCAGCTTTCGGAAGATTTTCGATCGTGGACGGCTCGCAAACACGCGGTCGTGCGTCTTCAAAACATCTTGAGCCGCGTCCGCTGAAGAGACTACAAGAACAGGGACACGGCCAAAGTGAAGGAGCATGAGAGGACCATAACGATGGCTCAGAGAGCATAGTGATCGGTGAGGGTAGCGGCCGAGTTGATGAAGGTTCCCGATTATAGGAAATGTCGGTGGTGAGCTTGGTGTACTGCTTTTCTTCCCTGCTGACTGTTTTTTTAAGAAGAGAATGGTAACACAAATTAGTGACAGTAAAAGAAATATCATCATCATCATCATTTGCATCTCTTAATCTCTTCAAGAGTTTTTTTTCTTGTGAATTTGTGTTTTTCTTTTGGACTTGGGTATATATAAACCAAGGTTATCTATGGTACGTGTTTCTGTCCACTTAACTTGTTTTATCATCAAGACTAAAAACAAATGGTTAAATGTTGCCAAGTGCCAACAGTTAAAAATGTTATGTGAGTATTAAATGTTTGTTCTTACAAACATGCAAGTGATCCAGAATATCCACATAGAAATTAAAAATTACCAATGGACAAATCATCATATTAATTTTTATTTTAAAAAGATTTAAAAAAACTGAAAAAATGAACTTAAAATATACTCAATATTGAGAAAATATAATAAAATCAGCTGACAATAAATTTTAAAATATTTTCTAAGGAATACAAGAATTTCAAAAAATAAGATTATTTAAGTTTAAAACACATAAGATTTTAAAAATTAAAGTTATATATTATTTAGAATGTTCAGATAAAATTTAGAACACTAATAAAATATGTCAGTCAGCATCTTAATGTAATATTGATAGAATATAAAAATCTCCAAATAAAAAATAATTCTTTCAAATAAATTAAAATCTATATCAAATTATATAAACTAGCAAAGGGAAAAAATCATTAAAAAATAACTTGATATTAGTATATAAAATTTAAGATTATAATCCATTGAAAATATCTACATAAGTTAAATTAAAAAATAAAAAATAAAAAAATTAAAATAAAATATAACAAATATTATCTAAATTTCTTTCTATATTTCCAAAAAAGGAAAATTATTTCAAAAATCTAAAAATCAGTATCAAATAAATTAAACTAACGAATATGAAAATAATTAGAAAGAAATATATTAATATGTATTTATAATAAATCTTTAAAACTAAAATAAAATCAAATATTTTTTTAAAAGAAATTGTAAGGAATACAAGAATTACAAAGAAAATAAAGATTACCTAAACTTTAAAATATTGGATTTTAAAAACAAAATTTCTGTATTATTGAGAATGTTTACCTATTTAAAAACACCAGTTAAAATATGAAAAATCTTAATCTTAATTAAATCTTTATAGAATATCAACACTGCCGCGTCCAACACCTGACTGGAGCTTCACAGTGACAACACTCCTCTCTCCTTGGCGTACTGTTACTGACCTGTGCCTCCTTCGGTTGACATTCCAGACTGTGATCCATGGTGTTTAGTGTGAACGAAATAATAGGAAGCATAAAACACCTATTGTACGGTTTCAGAACTCATACGAACAGTGGATAAGCTTGTTCGTAACAGGGTGACATCTTTACATGTAAGGAACCTGATCCTCTACAGCAACATGATGATTAGATGGCTAGAGAGAAACGGCTAAGCTCGTTTCCAGCGAAAATTCCTTTTTCCTAAGTTCTATCCAACAAGTTTTGTGATCTTACCAAAGTTTTAGTACTGTAAACATATTTTTCTTTTGTTGATAAATAAATTTAATATTTCAACAAAAAACTAATAAAAGAATAAATCATTAAAATTAACTTAATATTACTATATAAAAATTGAGGCTATAAGTTATTGAGAATATTCATATAGAATTTTAAACAACTAATCAAGATATGACAAATCATTGGGTTAATTAATTATTTAAAATGTCAATATTTCCAGGAATAAATTGTTTATTTAAAAATTACAGATGAAAACTACTTATCGAAATTCTTGTGTAATACATTAAAACTATTTATTTCAAAATAAATAAAAAATTATATCCAATAATGTAAACTAACAAAGGGAAAAGTCATTAAAATTAACTAGATATTACTATATAAAAGTCAAGACTAATCAAAATATGATAAATCATCATCTTAATTAACTATTTTAATTTTTCAAAAAAAACAAATTGTTTATTTCAAGAACACAGATGAAAACCTCTAGTTTAACTCAATTACGAACTTACTTTAACTCTTTACAAAAATAATACATTGGAGATGTTTTTTGGGATTCACATGAAGTGTTTACAATCGACTTTCTTTCTAATAGCACATGTGCTGCATTCACATTATTATCCATGCAATGAGACCATACTACTAAGCCAAGACCCAAGATAGCAAATCCAAATCAACATCTCCCGTCAAAAGTGTGAATGCATATAATTGGTATGAACTGATGTACATGAATGAAGTCTCGAGTTTTGAGTGAATTGAATTCAACAAAATATGTGAAACCACGACAATACAAAATGCCTACATTACATGCCATGGTCATGTCGTTACGTATTTCATATTTGTTCAATTAACACCACACCATTAAAAAACGGTTTGCATCCAAATGCCTCAAAAATGTAATCGCTTCCGAGTGCTATATTTCCAGTTTTCGGTTAAATTATGGATATAAATTTAGTTTGATTCAGTTGAATTTGTTTTTCCTAAGTTTGCTTCTCAGTTCAGTTCGGCATTCAGTTCGTTGGATTTTCTATATTTTATAAATATTAATTTTTAAAATCAAACTATAGCAATTCTAAGTGAAATTCTGAATCAAACTAAATAAACTAATCCAATTTTTAACAAATAAATAAATAAATTTACTAAAAGAAAAAATTAACAAAAGAAACTGAATATAAATAAAACAAATTTAAAATCAAAAATCAAATCCAAAACTGAAAACTTTGGGTAATTGTGGAAGAATTTTCATTAACCCAACCGAATTAAAAAAAAAAATTATCGGTTTAGATCAATCATATTTGTGGTAACCAAAAAATCAAATAACTCTAACCATATAAACCGAACTACCCGAACCAGCAGCCTATTATGCTTCGATTAGACAAAACCGCACATGTAAACTAGGGGCAGGTTAGTTAAAAAGGGTAAATAACGTTTGCAGTTACAAAGGGAAATGTTTTTTATTTTCAACTCTAACACGATTCAATTTCAACCCCATTGTCTCTCATCTTCCTCGTTTCTTCTCCTTTCTTTCTTCGTCACTACAGATCTGAAAGTAAAATCAAACCTCAGGCTCTGTCCTCTCTTTGGTCAATACTTTCTCCTCCGAAAAGAAATTAAAGACAAACTTTAAAACCCCTTTGCCCTTCTTACTACGTCCATCATCAAACCCTAATATCGGTGCCCCCAACAAGAAACACGTGATTCTCCTTCTTCCATCTACATACTCTAATCCCTAAACCTAATCATCCATTTCCGTTGTAGGAGAATCAATGGGCGTTCAAAAGTTCTGGGAGAATCAAGAAGATCGAGCGATGGTGGAATCCACCATAGGCACCGAAGCCTGCGACTTCTTCATCTCATCCGCCTCTTCTTCCAACACTTCCCTCTCCAAGCTCGTCCCTCCTCCGACCGATCCCAATCTCCAGCAAGGCCTGCGCCACGTCGTCGAAGGCTCCGACTGGGACTACGCCGTCTTCTGGCTAGCTTCCAACGTGAACAGCTCCGACGGCTGCGTCTTGATCTGGGGAGACGGACATTACCGTGCTCAGAAAGGAAACACGGAAGAAGACGACGAGACCAAGAGGCGTGTGCTTCGGAAGCTTCACTTGTCCTTTATCGGTTCGGACGAAGATCAGCGTCTGGTGAAGTCAGGGGGTCTTACTGATCTCGACATGTTTTATTTGTCCTCTTTGTACTTTTACTTTAGGTGTGATTCGACCAAGTACGGTCCTGCTGGAACTTATGTCTCTGGGAAGCCGTTATGGGCTGCGGATCTGCCTAGCTGTTTGAGTTATTACAGGGTTAGGTCTTTCTTAGCTAGATCTGCTGGTTTCAAGACTGTTTTGTCTGTGCCTGTGAACTGTGGAGTTGTTGAGCTCGGTTCGTTGAAACTGATTCCGGAAGATAAGAGTGTGATTGAGATGGTGAAGTCAGTGTTTGGTGGATCTGACTTCGTTCAGGCTAATAAAGAAGCTCCCAAGATCTTTGGTAGACAGCTGAGTCTCGGCGGGTCGAAACCGCGGTCCATGAGTATTAACTTCTCCCCCAAGATGGAGGATGACTCTGGTTTCTCCCTGGACGCCTACGAGGTCGGAGGTTCGAATCATCAAGTGTACGGTTACGAGGGAGGGAAAGACGAGGCTGCGCTGTATCTGACCGACGAGCAGAAGCCGAGGAAGAGAGGAAGGAAGCCGGCGAATGGGAGAGAAGAGGCCTTGAACCACGTGGAAGCTGAGAGGCAGAGGAGGGAGAAGCTGAACCAGAGGTTCTACGCGTTGCGTGCCGTGGTGCCTAACATCTCCAAGATGGATAAGGCTTCGCTCCTCGCGGACGCGATCACGTACATCACGGATATGCAGAAGAAGATACGGGTTTACGAGACGGAGAAGCAGGTGATGAAGAGGAGGGAGAGTAATCAGATCACTCCGGCGGATGTTGATTATCAGCAGAGGCACGATGACGCGGTGGTGAGGGTGAGCTGTCCGTTGGAGACGCATCCGGTTTCCAAGGCGATACAGATGTTTAAGGAGAATGAAGTTATGCCTCATGATACGAACGTGGCTGTAACGGAGGAGGGTGTGGTTCATACGTTCACTATCCGGCCTCAGGGTGGCTGCACCGCTGAGCAGTTGAAGGACAAGCTTCTTGCCTCTCTCTCACAGTAGTGTCATTGATATGTAAAAGTGTAATAGTGCTGTTATTGGGGTTGTATCAATGTACTATTACTATCCAACCAAAACAAACTCTGGCTTAGGAGGAGTGTGTAATTTGTTACTTCTATATCATGTTGAGATTTTTCTTTTACATATAATAGACTGAGCAAGGAGAGGGGATTGAGATTGTAACTAGGTCCAGTTTTGCATATATTAATATGTCATAGAGAACATCATCAGTTTAAACACAAGGAGGAGGAATAAGAAGAAGATGATATACGAAAGCAAAAACAAAAGACCTGCACTTTCACTTTCTTTTTGGTTTCTTAACATTTCAACACTACTAAACACAAAGACCACCTTTTCACTTCTTCACAGTAAGGTTTGGCTGTCTTTGGGTGGCACCGTACAACCGGAAGAGACTAAAAGCAGAGATGCAGGAGACGAAAACCAAAGCAACAGAGGCAAGCAAGGCGCTTGCGGTTCCTCCAGCCGCTCGGTTGCAGAACTTTCCAAACAGATTGCACACCTTCATCCACTGCAGCTCTTCCTCACCTCTTATTCCAATCAAACCAGACTCCGTTGATGCTGCTATAGCTGCCACACTCATGTAAGCCATCGCCTGCTCATTATTAACACCCATTACACTGCAAAGTTTACACCTCTGTCTCCTAGATTCAACAAACAAGCAACATTCTCTACATAAAAGTACACCCTATCTGATACCCAACCAAACCCATTAAATGCTTGTAAGACTTTTCAACATAGCAAACCCTACTTTTCTCTAATCTGGTCCCAAGCCGACCATGAGAGAGAGAGAGATCAAAAACGACAAAGCCAAACCCACAAACTTTCACAGCTACTTTTGGTAACAACAAGATGTATAGAGAAAGAACACACAAGAACTCACCTGATCGCCTAAGAAAATGGCCCAAGCAAGGGGCTTGTTGAGCAAAACGCTTCCTTTCACCGAACCCACCACGCAACGAACTGACTGCAACACAGAATAAGCCGCTGCTATCCCATTGGCCACCACCAAGAACCTGCATCAAACAAGAAGAAACAAAAAAAAAGTTTCAAACTTTACAAAGCGAAAATGGTGTTTTGTTGCTAAAATGGAAAAAGGGTGGGGGTCTTGATGAGCTAACACAAGTGACTTCATGTCGGTGTACTTGGCCCTCTTCTCAATTGTGAAGATTTGCTTGACCTGAGTGTCTGTAACTATCAGAATAAGCGCGAGTAGAGCGAGAGCAGCAGCGGAGCATCTTAAGAGCAGCTCCGTTAGCTTCAGTCTCCTATCAATCAGCCTCATCTTGCCTCCGTGGAAGACGGCTACGTTTCCTGGACTGCTTCCAACCCCCAAATAACTCATTTGTACCCTTAAAAATATAAACTTTGGACAGGACAGTATCCGTAGAGACACGAGAGGAATAAAAAGACTAGTTGGGTTTGAACAGTCTTCAAATAGAGTTGCTCAGTGTCTCACTTATAAGAAAAGACCTTTCAAACTTGACATCTAAATTAAGATTGTGTTATGCCAATAGTTTAGTTATTGTCTGAACCCTTTTTGATCATTACATTAATTAGGAGGACACAGAAACATAGTCCCAGGAGCTGCCAAGTGGTAGAAAATCTCTTGTAAGCGTATTTAAAGATGCATTTAATACGAAAGTGAAATATCACAATGAAGTTTAGGATCTTTTAATCAAAGGATTATGATAGTACTCTCCATGTCTGTCTTTTAATGGTCTAGGAAAGTGGAAAAAAAAAGTAGAGAAGGTTAACTTCGAAGATGGGGCTTTGGATGGCCACACACACATACTGTACTACACAAACACTACTACTATTAAATGAAGACCATTGTATCTTCTTTTCTTCTCATTCTTATTTATTACACTTCACATCTACCAATTAGCTCTCTTAAACCAAACCCATATTTGGTCCTTCAATATGCTTCAATGCCATTGTTATTGGTAAAAATCCAGCATAAACCGGAGATAGGATCCATATAATGTACAAAATGCTTAAGTTAGATGAGGAAAAAAACAATTATGGCACAAGTGTCTCCTAAAAGGCTACAACTTTAAAACTGAAGAAAACATTAATTTTTTCACTTTCTCGAGGAATGTGATTTAGAACTCCACGAACTTGCATACATATTTGCTCACTCTGGTTGAGAGTATCAGCCACGGTATGATCCCAACCTGCATTTTCACACAACCAACCAACAATCCCATTCTCACAACAACATCCCAAAGCAATAAACTGAGAAGCAAGAGAAGAAGGAACCTACCATCACATGGCCTGTCAAGTGACCTCCTGTTCCCCAAGATAACAAGCTCCCTGAGAAAGACACCACATTCAGTTTTTGAAACCTATATATGTTTTACCAAACCGGCAAATCAAACAAACTCACCAAAGGGTTGAACAAGTTGCTTAGCAATCATCGCAATTGGAGTCCTCCAGAACCAAAATACCAAGATTAGGTATACCACAACCTAGAGACAATGTCTTAGCAACATCTCACATAAGGAAAGGAAAGAAAAAAAAAAGATTCAAAAACACAACTTAGAAGATTACCTTTGAAGCAACCAGAATGTTTCCATACAGATCGTATGACAGATTTATTTCTTTGTTATGCTGCTCCACATCTGAATTTCACATAGACCATTAACAGATACAAAAACACCTATACAAGACCAAAAAGATTGCAATGCTGTGGTATGTATATCAAAACCTATACACCATTTCTAAATCTAACAACCCTATTGCATTATACTATCAAAACCTTAAGATCACCATAGAGCTAATACTATTCTGAAAGCATACTCACATAGTGCAAGTTCCTTCTCTTTAGTAGCTGCTGTCCTCCTAAGTTTAGCCGCTTGCGCAAATGTGGCTGGCCTGCGCGAGTGAATCAATCTCTTAATCATCAACACAAACACAAACACACAACCACAGAGCGTCTGATAAAAAGATGTGGCTTACTGAGACAATGCAGTGGCCTCTCTCAAAAGCTGCTTAATTTCGGTACGCAGCTCTGTTTCCTTGGTTTTATTATTCGACCCTTTCTGCTTCAATTGGTCGAGCCGCTTTGATAGCAACTGGAACACCACCACGACTAAGAATGTCACAGGAGCGGCCAAAAAGCCACGAGCTTCTATCAGATTCTCTCCTTCCATTGATTACTGATTCCGATGGCAAATAGATCAATCAGCTAAGAGAAACTTAATAGGGAACCCTAATTCGATCCGTATATAGATTGCACGAAGAGGAAAGAAGATATTTCGAGGGTAGATGACAAAATCGGAACTTACAGTCTCCGTCGTAAGCCTTCAAGCGGAGGAGCTGACAATGGGTTACGTCTGCAACTGAAAAGAGTATGATGGTTTTGGATTTAAAAATAAGAAAGTATAATTGCTCTTTTCGTTTACATAAACAAACTTTAATCCCTTAAAGTGTAAAAACTTTAGAGTTAACCTTCTTAATCTTCACAGGCTTTTCATTGGACTGCTAGTTTAAGATGATGAGGAGATAATCGGCCCATTTTATTAAAACCAATCTTTTGTTTCATAGGCCGCTGGAATATATACTCATTACCTATTTGAACATAACGTGTTGTGTCTAGATTGATTTTCATTAAATCTAAGAAGGTTATATGCACCTCTCAAAGTGATTTAGGAAGATAATTCTCAATAGAATTAGCTTGTAAAAAGGGAGACATGAATTTGTTTTTTTTTTTTGTAAACTAGAAGGTGATCCGGATTTTAGAGCATGTGCATTGGGAGCAACCCTTTACGGTTGCTTAATTTTTTTTTTTTTTTTTTTTTATTCCAGACCAAAAAAAAAAAATTTTTAAAAAAACAATCGCGGATCACCACGTGTCAGTGGAGCCCGCGGAAAAAGCCAAACAACGTTGCTTAAACAAGCAAAGAAGAGACGGTTGTTTAAAATTTGTGGATCCCACTATAGGACCCACCGATTATTTAATTAATTTTTTAAGCAACCTTTCCTCTGGCAACTAGCATTATGGCCAAACTAATTCTCTTATGACCGGAAACAAGGCCGGTTGCTTAATCCTCTCTCCATGTTGCTAAACATACTCGAACTGAGGACTTTTGACACAAGTGTCTTGGGTCTTTTCTAGTTGAGGCAGCTAATCCGGTGTAACATAAAGATATTAATGTTAACATGAAAACTGCGACAAGAGTTGTTTCAACATGAATTGACGAGTCTTTTAGGCGAGTGCAAATTTACTACACGAGGAGCACGAGTCCATGTGGTGAAACAGTTTGAATCTTTGGTTGTGTTCATATATATCAAAGACGGAATTGCGAGGACGAGATATTAAAAAGCTTGATATAGTTTTTCTTTTTATTAACTACAGTTTCTGGACTCCACTTAGTGGGGCAGGGCCGGTCCGGAACATAAGCTAGGTAAGCGACCGCTTAGGACGTCATATTTTTAAGCGAAAATTTATATTGTATATAAGGCATAAATTTTTTTATATATAAATAACAAAGACTTAAAGTTTTAAGTGAACTTAGGGCATTAAGAAAAAATTGAAAATGTTGGACCGGCACTGTGGGGTCGATTAATCTGTGTGACTCCGCCGTGCTGACAATGTAAATTCCCAGTAGCCAAACGTAATCGAACTGTGGATACCGTATTGAGTTTTTCTCCTTCAAATACCTCTAGATCAATCCAGCTTGGTTAACTTGATATTGTTTTCTTACTAAGATCCAAGCTTTTTAATACTTGAATCTGAAATGTAGGCGTATATATCTCTCGATAAAACCTTCAATTAAGCTGGATTTTGTTGTACATTTGCATTAATAATTGCTAGTATATGTTTTGTCCAAGTACACGCATTGATTACTTAACCTCGTCAAAACAAATTGTGTTAATTATGATACTTTACATGTACTTGTCCATCCATATGATGGGGTTATATAATAGTCATGCTATTATTCCCGAGGAACGGTCCAAGTAATGAATTGAAATGTTGATATGAGATAAATAATTTAAGTAGCAAAAAATGTTTTCTTGATCGTAAGGACAAGAAAAGAAAGGGTGGTATCCAAAGTTAGAATGTCGTCTAAGGGTAAAATGAGAGCTAAAAGTACAACATGGAGAGTAAAAATATGCTAAAATTTAATTGTAACATATTTATTTTTACGTGGGAGTGGTTGTAATGGGAGTAGAAGAAGTAGGCACGCGTTGTCTCTAATGTCTCTCAACTAATCTACACATTTTGTGTTTTGTCTCATCCGATCCTACTTAATTAATTATAGTTATCTTAACCATCTATCTAATTGGGTTTATCATCACATCAGAGCATTATCGTTGAGTTCGCAGATATCGAAGCAGGAACAATGTAAATCCAAATCCTAAACGTCGTAGCATCTTCAGCTTTGGTGTATGCATGCCATTACATTCCAATTACTTCGTGACAAAAAACATTTGCTCCGACCACTTTTGATGTGCGCTTTCAGACTTTACGTACATCCCCATGTCTACGTCTTTCTTTTCAACCCCCGCTCCATCCTCTAGCTATACTGTCTCGCTTCTTTTGTTGGAAACTGTTAGTATAATTAGCCAAATGTTCGCCACGGCTCTATACATATACAACAATATAAAGTGGTGGATACTGTATAAGTTTGCTACCGCTCCATACATTTACGTTTTCCTTTGTTACATGAAAAACTATAGTAATGTACATGCATGGATATTTTTTTTCATCATGGGAAGGGAGCTTATTGATAGCATTTCGATCGAGAGATAAAACGAGAAGATCGAGAGAGAATGTCTTTTGCGTAAAAACGAGTGCTCTTATTCACAATTTTTAATCAATTAAAATACATCCTATCATATGCTGATATCATTAAAGCATTTTCAACAGTGATATACTTTCATTATTTTATTAAAATTCAATCATACAAAAAAAGGAATTCTAGCTAAATCAGTTATATTATGACATGTGTAGATGGGTCTCTTAAAAAAAAATTGAGTATCTCATTTGAAAGAAGACTCTTTTAACATTTCTATACTCTGTTTCTTTCTTTTCCATTTTTTTATATTGGATATAAACCTTTTGAAATACTCCTTTTATTGTGGGTGATCTTATTCCCTACTCTTGAACCTTTTGTCTTTAATTTCAATATATATAGGCAAACATTTTATATACTTTTTCCTAATTGCCAAATCATAAGAAGTTAAAACATAAAAGTGGGTTAACTAATTTATAGAAACCATTAACAACTTTTGACACTCTTCTTTAAAGTGTGTTCCATTTAAAATTGTATGCCACTGATATAACTTTAAATTCCACCGAGAAGATTTGATGTGGAGACAAAGAAGTGGCTCCATTACACCATCTCCCAAGCCACCAAAATCTCTCCTAAACCCTTTTTGTCACTCCCTTTTCTTATTCGCTTTTCTTCCAATTAATAGTAAAATCTCATTTGAGTTTTCTTGAATATAAGCTTTTTGAACTAGTCTGTATTATTAATGATTATGCATTCTCATTGCATTACATAAGCAAGGTTACTCTTGATACGATATTCAGTTCAAGCAATAACAAGACGATTATGTATGTAATCAAGATTCAAATCAAACATTAAAAAGACAAGTACTG
Organism: Brassica juncea; assembly: GCA_018703725.1. Taxonomy (NCBI): domain Eukaryota; kingdom Viridiplantae; phylum Streptophyta; class Magnoliopsida; order Brassicales; family Brassicaceae; genus Brassica; species Brassica juncea. The sequence goes on along the minus strand of CM031936.1, from coordinate 68,304,433 downwards.
ATTCGTGGGAATATAATCAAGTTTCCTTTAGAAAAAGAGCCCTTAGAAGGAGCTAAGTGGGACGCATAATAAAAAGAGGTTTATAATAACCCAATAATCATCCAAACAAATCAATCCATGTGCTTCCCTTCAAACATTCTTTTTTTTTTGCTAAATTGTAAATATCATAGATGAAAGAAAGATTTTACAGAGTAAAGGCCTTAGTTCTGCACCGTCTTGGCAAAAAAGAATAAAAACAAGATGGGACAAAGGGAATAACATCAACAAAAGATAGCTAAGCTAATCTAGTTTTATCTCAACCAAAGGGTCATGAGAGGCCTGAAGCGCTTGTTGTGTCTCCTGGAGGAAATGATGTTTCTGATCTCCCTGTCTATACCCTGAAACACAATAGACGGTGTAACTGATTTCTGGTTGTGGACCATATTGTTTCTCTGCTTCCAAACATGGTAAATAACTGACTGCACAGCTATCTTCCCTTCAAACATTCTTCTCGTCATTTTCCTCCCAGCCATCTTCTATTTTGGCCAACTTTTGCTGCTTTTAAAAAGAAATTCAAATATGCAAGTCTCCACTCACACATAACACATTCTCTTTTTACAATCCTTAGATTGTCCCTTTTGCCTTCTTCCTCTTGTTCTCTTCCAACTTTACTCATGATTCTCTTCCTTTCGGAATTTCATCGATCTACTCATCAACTCTAAATTATTTTTATTTATTTATTATATCCTCATGCAGATTAAAAAATACTAATAAATATCTACCTTTTTCCTCCCTATATAAACAGACACAACGCACGTAACATGGCCCCAAACCCTATAGCAACACACTCTCCACGACTCATATCATTACCATTGTTATTATACTTTGTACGTCATGAGTTCAATGGCAAGAGACCGAAATGAACAAATAGTAATCCAGTCTTCTATCGCCTTGCTTCAAGAAAGATTCAGACAACTTCAGAGAGCGCGAGAGTTAAGAGCGGAGAGAGAGCTCCTAAACCCTAAACCTAACCACCAAGACACCAACATCTTACAATATTACAGCGAACCCCCGAGTTTTGGTTTCTTCCAGTTTCTACCTCTAAACTCTCAAACAACCTCGTCGCAGAAGCTCCTCTCCCTCTCCTTATGCCCTCACTCCAACTCTGATCTCATTGAAAAGCCTAGCTTTTGTCATCACTGGCCAAATAAAGAAGACACGAAGGTGGTTGGGATTGATCGATACGACGACGTTGACACGTCTCTGCGTCTCTGAACTCATATGTCTTAATTTATAAATATGTATGTATAACCTTTTATTTTTGGTCGGTATGCTCTTTTAAGGAGTCTTGTAGGTGGTAATGGTATGTATGGTTCAACTGCAATCATATATAGTATAATAATTTCGAAGGTATATTTTAAAATGTTACGTACGATGATAATTAACGATCATTGACAACACAAAAAAAAAAATTAACGATCTACGTACTCACTGAGTTATTAATTAGTGATCTACTTATAACTAAGAATATACGTATCCCCGGTAATGATATATATGTACTGTTCAAATGCGATCACATCTATAGTAAATAATCATTTCGAAGCTATATTTTATATTCCGATGCTACTTAATGATCTACGTAATCATTGAGTTATTGATTCTTGTTTTGGGATCGTTACCATTTCTCAAGTTAATCTACTTTTTCGTATCACTGTAAATGTTTCGCATACTTCTACTTAAGTATTCTTTTAAGTTATAACTGAACTTCCGCCAAAAAGGACACCGTAAAGAAGCATACATGTACTTGAAATTCGATTTAGATCTTCACTTGCACTTGTTCAAACCCTGTTTATAATTTCAAGAAATTTTATTTTGATATTTTTTTTCTTAAAAACTAGAAATTCTCATACAAGTCATGACAAAAAAACCTGTCAATCGCAATCAAACTTATTTGCATGTATTTGAGGCAGTACTCTTTTAACTCTTTTATTTGTCAGTAATATTTATGAGAGACAGCTAGAAACTAAAGTTCCATTCAATCATAGCTAGATTTGAATAAAATATATTCAAACATAATCCATCAATATTTATTAGTTGATTATAAATCGCACAGCTAAATTTGGTTTATGGGATCTTAATACTTGAAAATCATGGTTCAAACAATTTAAAATTAGGTGTTATAAGTTATAACAAATGTGTAAACTGGTATAGTTTGGTCCAAATCAGAGCCGGTCCTGAGATTTAGGGGGACTGTAACAATGTTTTATGTAAAAAAATTTGATTGTCGGTCTGGAGGCTTAAAATATTTTTTGGGGGCTCATGTCTATGTAGTTTTTTCAAAAATTTCGGGGGTCTGTTGCAAATGTTTCGTGAGGCATTGCCCAGGGCCGGCTCTGGGTCCAATATTAACAAGCCAAAGGCCTAACTGAGACTCGTTTGATCTCGAGTTTAGGCACGGTTTAGAGCTTAACTTGCATAAGAGAATCTAATTAGTGAGTGAGGTTTAGTAAAGGTTCCATCCTTATATGGGCCTATTCGGATCCGTCGAGCCCAACAAAGAAGTTTCTGAGTCTGTGTTCCTAGTGAGATAAAAGTCTGAGAGAGCTTCTAAACGAAACAGAGTCTCCCCTGCTTCTGTTGCCCCAATTGAAATAACCTAAGAGAGAGAGAGAAGCAGAAGAAGAAGAAGAAGATAGATTCTCACCAGTAGAGAGAGTAGCGGAGATTCGAAGATCGATCGAAGATGAACACTGACATCACTGCCTTGGAGAAGCCCCAATACCCCGTCGTCGATCGGAACCCTCCATTCACAAAAGTCGTCGGAAACTTCAGCGTCCTCGATTACCTCCGTTTCTCCACCATCACTGGCGTTTCCGTCACCGTCGGCTACCTATCTGGTCCGCCTCTCTCTCTCTCTCTATCTCTCTTAAAAATTTTGCATTTTCATGGTTAATCAATCTGTTGGAGTGCGTCCTGATCGGTGATTTGGATTTGACGATGTGTCAGGGATCAAGCCGGGGATCAAAGGACCGTCGATGGTGACGGGAGGATTGATCGGACTCATGGGTGGTTTCATGTACGCTTACCAGAACTCCGCGGGCCGACTCATGGGCTTTTTCCCTAACGAAAGTGAGGTCGCTAGTCACCAGAAGCAGAGGCGTGGTGGTTCATTCAATTGAATCTTTCTAGAGGGTCTTCCGTGGTCTGTTGTCTTCATCCTTTGATTTTAAAAAAAAACTATCTTTTTCCTGTAATTGGATCGATTTTCTATGATATTTTTGCTGTTTTTAGAGGATACGTTTGCCTCTGTTTGTCTGTTATGATGACTTACGGTTAATAATGAAAACTGAGCTTTCTCGCGAATGTATGAACGGTTCTGTGATTGTGATGTTGCAATTGAGGATTCTTTACTGCTGCAACTACACTATCTTGTAGGATCTTGTTTTAGCGTAGTTTGTGTAAGTATTGGTTTGCAGAGGGAGGGACTGATGAACTAGGATAGAAGCTTCACTTGAGTCTCTCAGACAGATTGCTCCTATCTATCTAGCTTTGCATAGAAAGCTAGCTTTCGGCATCTCTGTTTGATATTAAGGTGATAATTCACTTGCGAGTCTTAAGCTGTATTGGGGGTAGTTAGTTGTTTGTTTGTGATGGAGATAGTTACCTCTATTAGGATTGGTATTGCGTTTGGAGTATAAGAAGAGTCCTTCAGGCGATTGGGATGTGGGAGCTTCTTCCCCTATGGTTTGTTTGACTTTGGTTAGTTGTTGTGCAGTTTCTGCATAGGATGCATTAACGAGTAAAATGTGTCCGAGAGCTTTCTATGGATAAATAAAACCCTCTTTTTGCTCTCAGTTCTTCTATCCATCTTGTAGTGTTTGGATTCTTCTTTATTGACATGACTGTGACTAGTGACTATCATCGATGTCCCTTTTATTCATCTTTCTACTCAACAAATAGACTAGTGACTATCATCTATTTCTCTGAAACATCATGTGCTATTTGCTCAACTGTTAAACTATTCTGGATGTTTATGGTTTTGGGTTTCAATGCGGGTTTTGCGGTGTGCATGCAATACCTTTATGGTGAAATGAAAGTACATTCTTAACTGGTGGTACTACATTATCAAGTTTGTTAAATGAAAAGATGATGATCATTAAGCCTATGACATATACAATATGTCCAATAGTAAATGTATATATGAAATCAACTAATTAAAATTAAAATATTTAGAAGTCATTTTCTAAATAAAAAATAAGTGAAATTCAAATCCGATTGTTAAACTCAGAAAAGTCTAAATATAACTCAATATAAGACCTGACTATCTTATCTTTTCATATTGCTCTTCACTAGAGTTTAGTTAATTGGTTATAGTGCGGATAAGTTTTCGAGGTTTGACGAATTTATGATTCATTTCGTGGGTGTATTATAGTCCCTGTTGACCTTATTACGGAGAATAATGCGGTCACTATTTCCTTGGGAATCGAATCCCCACTACCTCTTCTCTTGAATATGAGTTCGGTTGTACTATTTGAACTATTGGTAGCTACATTATTAACACATTTGACTTTAATTTACTTACAAAAAAGCGAAATATTGTATTGTTCATCTTTAAGATATGCATAAAGCACAAATATATTTCTTTTTTACAATAAAAGTAAAATCCCTTTCTTATCAATACTATTAAAACAGAAGAACTTTTTATCTACTTACAAATAGTCTATGTTGGACCATAACATTTATTTAACTTCCTATCATTTCTCATACTTAGTTATAATTAAATATATTTCATATCTAACCTATTATTTTAATATTTCAAAACAAGATATCCAAAAAGATATTCTCAAGTATCTTTTTAAGATTGCATTTTAATAATATATTTTAATATCTTTTTATTTAAAACTTAAATATACATCTGTTTTTAATATTTACCTTTTAATAGTAAAATTTGTAACTAATATCAGCTATAATAATAATAAAGAATATTAATTTATTTTTTATTTATAGAATAAGAAATAATATCTCCATAATAATTATATATACATATTTTATATTCATAATTAAATTACTATAGCAGTTAATAAATATAAAGTAACTTAATACATTTATCTACTTATACTTCACTTAATTATTATTAAATATATACTCTAGCCTAAAATTAAGGAACGAAATAACTAATATATTATTTTTAAAAATAATGAATAAAATTTATAAACTCACTAAATTGAAGTAAACAATCTATTATCTTTTATTTAGAGATAAAAAAATTATATACGTACTAATTCATAAATATACAACTGTACTTTAGTACAAACGCATGAAATACATAATAGTGTAATTCTTATATATATACTATTAAAATTAAATAAATATATATATATATATTTGATAAAATAAATATTAATAGTTAGTTACTATTAATATTTAATGATATGATGGAACATGTTATTATGTTTTTATTGATATTTTTATGTGTATAGTTTTATGGGTTACTCCAATAAATAGGTAAAATATTTTTCAAATATAAAACTAATTGGAGAAAACATAAAATACACTTTAATTTATGTTTGACCATTCACGTACCTGTTGGAATACGGGTTGGGTATTTTGAATTTTGGTTCTAATTTAAATCACCTACTAGGTCCTATTATGATAAATTTGTAAGTATGGATCGGGTTCGGATATAACACATCGACATTAGTTTAATTTAATTTTTAGCAATATTAAATCATACAAAACATACAACAATTTTACTTTTAGCAATATTCATTGTTTTATTTAAACTCTCAATTTTAAATATTAACGATCAAATGAATAAATATAAATCGCGTATCATAATCTGGCTTTAAAACATTAATACCACATAACAAAAAACATATGGAGGTGAACAATGAACTTATAAATATCTAATGTCACAATTATAATCATCAAAATACAAACTTTTAAGATTGAAACTAATCTCGGACATTAAACAAACATATAAGACATTACATAACAGTATAACAAAAAAAACATATTCCGCGCTTTGAAAGCGCGGATCAAACTCTAGTTACTAAGTTAAGAGAAGAAAACCCGCTTCATTGTAAAAAGTAGAAAAAAATGAACAAACAAGTAATTAAAATGGAATGCAGGTATAGGGGTATAAAAGCAAATAAGATAGTGATATGGAAGGTCATATAAATCAAAGTTGTATGATATAGCAGCGGTTGATTAATAACAAAGTTAAAATCGAATTAAAGCAAAGTATTTCGTAGGGGAGAAACGTTCGTCGAATCCTCCTCTCTCATTCCCTTGATCGCCGTCGTATGTTCAGGTCAGTTCTAGAACCCATCGTTTTCGTTTTCGTTTTCCTTTTGTCAATGTTGGAATCAGTGACCCTCTGTATAGTTCTGATCCACACTCGTCACGGCTTTGCGAGAGTGCCTGCGTCGTCGTATGCTTTCTTTACATGTTCTTTCTGATAGTCTTAAGAATCGTTTCTTGATTTCGCGAAATCACGTCTTCGTCTGTTACGTAACGTGTTTGTCAAGTAGTCTTTACCCTAGGGTTTCACATGCAAATGTAATGCGGATTCTTTTTCTTGATCACGATCTCGTTCGTTGTATTGGTGTGAGTAGCAGGTGCGAGTGATATATATATAGAATGGAGGAAGAGAGAGATGAATCGAGGAAAAGCAGGAAGGAGAAGGAGATGGAAAGGCGGCGTCTTAGAGACAGAGAGAGAAGACAGTCTATGAGCCAAGATGAGAGGGAAAGGCATCTAGCTCGCCGCCGCAAGAACTATCAACTACGTAGGCAGAGAGCTGAGGTCAGCCGCATCGGCTCTCAGATCCAAGGAATCACCGGAGAAGGGAGCCAGTTAGCTGGAGTGATCTCACCTCCTCAGTCCGGAGACAGCAGTACTGTCCCTTTGGTTGATTCTGATCAGAGTGAGGCTCTCACAAAACCTATATCCAACTAATAGATTTATATAAGTTGTGAAAGTGTTTGTGATATGTATGTGTGTGTTGTAGGTGTGGGAATACCAATGGAGGAGTTGGGTAAACTGGTGGGGACGATACGACTTAGCCGTGTGAAACATTTGGCGAGGACACTGAGAAAGTGGAGTACTAGTGGTGCAGAGGCAAGCAGCAGTAACAGTGGAGCAACAAACGCAATGACACGACGTAATTAAAGCTATAGCTAACTCACATATACATACATATTCTTAGAGAGGAAATTGATTTGATGTGTGTGATTGGTGAAATGAACAGGTGCAATGTCAAGTGGACTACGTCTGAGTCGAGTGAAACGACTGGTGAGATCAAAGGGCCAGCAGGAGGGGTTGTTGTCACAACATTCACCAATACAAGGTTTGTTATTTAACTTGCAAGTTATATTATAAAAAGGTTGATTGAATGATGATTTAACACATTCAGTCATCATCACCTTTTGTACTCTCATGTATCATGTAGCTCTTTCCACAAATCTTGATTCATATAATTTACAAGCTGCTTGTCTTCTTCTTTGTGTCAGCAGGACTCCAGCTTCAGTAGAGTTCACAAACTTGAACGCGGGCCTCATATCATATATGTTTAGCGTGTTTGTAAAAGTGAACACATTTATCTTCTTGGAGACCTATCTTTGAAGCTCACCAATTTTGTTTTACGATACAAGTTGGAATACACTACATTCTATACAAAATCTTGATTCTTTTGTCGTAGCCGTTTCCTATCCAACCTACATCATTTTTGATTGTTAACGCATTTTCAAAGCTTATTTCAGTGTTGAATTTTGCAACAAAACAAGTACCACAAAGGACTCGACCAAAAAAAATTCATTGGCAGTAGAAACCTGTGAATGATATGTAAGTCTTCAATTTTGAGAGATACATCATCAAATGATTCCGATGGTTAAGCATATGTCTTCCATAACAGCAACTTTTCTTCTCCAAGGCTTCGAATAATAGATAGATATTGTTTGTTCACAGACAAATAGGTATGCTTTTATTTAATCCTTGTCTCCTTGATATACATCAATGTATGTCTCAGGCTTAATTAGAGATGAACAAGATCGATCATCATAGAAAAGTTAATATACATGAATGTTCAATTTCTGACTTAGATTTGTTTAGAACAGATCATAATAAATGGATAGGACTGACAATTATAAAACTAACAGTTATATATTGAAATGAAACAAGGGAACGAAGTGCATATGTGAAAGTAAAAGTTTTAATAGGATAATTGATGAAAACAGATTTGGTACACACAACTTTTAATACATTACCTTTCCCATATTTTAGTTTTAGTAAACATAAACAGGTTTCAACAAACATGACTTACATGAGTTGTTACACCAAGTCATGTTCTTAATTAACATCACGGCCACCAAAGATTCAAATAACGTTTACTAATTTTAATTTAAAACAAGCGAACATGTAGCTTTCATAGCTCAGTTGGTTAGAGCACCCGTTTAGTAAGCGGGAGGTCTTGAGTTCAACTCTCAATGAAAGCAACTCATAGTTTTTAAAAAAGAAATTATGGTCTCCATTTTGAAATAATTAATTAGTCTAATCCAAATATTACAATAGTTTAGCTTCTGAATCTTCCTCCAAAATATTTCTGGTTATATGTTAAACAAACATGCCTGTTTATATGTTAAACAAACATGATCAAACTCTGGTTTTTTTTGTTTTTTTTGCTAAAAGCTTTGGTTGTTTGTTTCCGACTGAGCTATAACTTCTGCATTCTCCATCCTCGTCCTAACCATTAGTAAGCAGGACGTCTTGAGTTCAACTTGCACTCAGTATCCAGCGACGCTAACGCAGAACACGCTCTAAACACTGAAACAACGGTATATACACTGATCCGGAACTACTCTGTGGTGTCTCATATCGTAATATAAAGCCCTTCTTGTTCAAAACCCTTTTTAACGTACCCGGATATGTTTTCCTTAAACATGATCCTTACATTCCCCCAACATCATAGAATAAGGTCTTGTGCTCGACATGTCTTATCCAGCTGCTCTTTCTGTCTTACAGGTGAACCCAAATTTGATCTTTTAATTGAAAGCTTCAAACTTTGCGACTCTCATAAGAGATGACGATATGTCGACCAACCTATGTTGTTTTATAGAAAAGTATTAAATATTTTAATAATTTATAGAGTTATTAATTTAAAGATTTAGATTATAGATTTTAAATTATGTTCTATGTAAAAATAAAAAGAATATTTGATTTTACAGTATATATTAACTAAAATTCTAGTTATAATTTTTAAGTTGTTCTCTTTTTTTTTGAACAGCTCAAAATTTTAAGTTATTTTATTTAATTGTTTGGTGTATAGAAAAAATGTACTGAAAACATGGATGCATTTGCAAGCGTAAAATGACAAATAACATCAAAATATTTCGAAGATTTTATAAAATTAAAGATAGATGTTACTATGAATAAAAAACAAATATACAATATATGCTTATAATTCTATAAACTTTATATATATTAATTATTAATTTAGGTTTATATTGAAACTATATTTATAAAAAATCAAAAAATATTATTTTATTATTGTATCAAATTTATTGAATATTAGTTTATAAAGTTTCTAATGTATATCAATTGACTATCATTGAAAAGTTTCCATGTCCCCACATATGCGCAGTCATTTGTTTTTATGCATGAACCAATGATCTATCCAACACAATCAACTTTGAGAAACTTCGTAAAAGGTATGGACCTTTCTTCACTGTTAATATTTAGCACTCTATTAGAGAACTATATGAATTTTCGAATCTCTCGGATACTAGTTTTTTGATAAGCTTTATCATTTTCCGAGTTATCTTTACCTTTTGGTTTTCCATATTAACAATTGTTTTCTTTGTATAAGTACCTATAACCATGATCAATAAAACATAAGAAACTTTAATAACAAACTAGAATTGTCTAGTGAATAAGCAAATGAGTGTGGTGGGTATTGTTATCTTGAAGGGGATCTCCAACCCCACTCAATTTCTTCCTCCAAAATAGATTAAAAGTGATTATGGAGTAAAGAATGCTCCAACCCTATTCCATTTTCCACTACATAATGAAATTTACTCCATAAATGGAGTAATCTATTTTTTATTTGTTCATTACTCTATTATGGAGTAAGAAATAGAGTATAATGGAGTAGGGTTTGAATATTTTTACTTCATAATCATTTTTATCCATTTTAAAGAAAAAATAGAGTGTTACATTGCAGATATTCATATCTAAGAACTTTAGTGCCAAGTTAGTGAACCTCGTCCAAGTTAGTGAACCTCGTAATGGACGTTGTGAAATTTTTTCCCATTTATTGGCTGCATTTTGAATGGGCCCCATTACACGTTTTGGGCTAGGTTGAGTCCAGGGGTATGTATATTCGAATTATCTGTCTAAATAACAAATTTAGGGCTTCCGCCGCCATTCCTATAAATACAGTCGCGCAGATTACAAATTTTGCATCAACTTCTTCTAACTGTTATCTTATTATGTCCCCAATCAGTTTCCTCTAAATATCGATTTTGCCTCTTGTTTAGGTTTCTTCCAGTCACATTACTAAGGCTTAAGTGTTTTCTTCTGTCCCAATTCGTTTCCACTGATATAAGTGATGGTTACTTTGAGAAGGGGCAATCATGGTGGTTGCATAGCCCTAAAAGCAAACGTCACAGAGAAATTCAAATTAAGAAAAAAAAAACGGCAGCGGAAGACGTAGAAGGAGCCAGAGGTTTCTCCGTCGGAAGCACACTCGTATTTAATTAAGGGTCTCATATTCCATTGCCTTACGGAGTGGCGTTGTTCCAGAACTATGCAGTATTGACTTGTGTTTTCTAGACTTATGAAACAAATTTTTGCTTGAGAAGAAGGCAGTGATGACTCGGAAATATTCAAGCTCAACAGACCGGAATTAGGCGTTTCTTCCTTTTTAAAAAAAAATTAAATTGGAGATTCGTTTCTGTGTCGATAATCCCGCTGATCTGAGCCTTCTCTTTTTGTTTGATTCGTTTTCAATTTGTGTTTCTTTTTTTTTTTGTTTTACCAATCACTAGTTTTCACATCTATTCAAAAATTATTTGATTTTGAAATTGTTTTGATTTTAGTGACTAGGGGTTTGGAGATGACGATGAGGATATAAAGCTCCCTCTTCTGAGTTCAGCTGAAGTAACTTGCTGGCAGAATCGAACCTAATTATCACTAGCCATCACTGAGTCATCTCCTTATTCCCCTCATATTTATATTTGATGATGAATCAATTTGTTCAATGCAACACTTGATTTGGTGTTACAAATAGTTTAGCTTTTGAATCTGCCCATTAGATTTTAATATTTTATTATATGGAGCTATAACGGTTCTCTGGTGGAAATATTCAAAAATCAAATTCAAATTCTTCAGCTAAACCCAAAAACTATAACCAATAAGTTTCTTATCCATCCAAACTAACTTCTGTGACTCTAGCACTTTAATTTCTCCATCGTCTCAGGATTCTATGTAGACAGACTGCTGCTAACTGCAAATTGTTTAGATCACAAAGAATGACAAAAAGATGACAAAACCAATCTATCAAACAGGTAAACAGATGATAAGTCATTTGGAAGTCAACATCCCTAGTCATCTCTTGGACCTTCTTGTATTATGTTCCCGAGAGTTTAAGACGTATTATTCATCATGAACTATCACCTTGTAATTCCATCTGGCTTATGCCCAGGATCTTTTTAACTCCTGCATTCTCCATCCCCTCCTCCTAACCTTTGAGGAGGATGCATGGTGTTGTCCCTCATATTCAAGTCACGTAATCTCTCTTCATAGAAACAAAATGCTTTCGACCTTAATTTGTCAGCTAAACTTCTATGGCTATCTGCATTTAGAACCAACAAAAAACCAAGCAGAATTTGGTCTACCATATCCAGACATCATTGAGGTTCACGTAACCACGTTTCTTATGGGAAACTAATCAAAACTCTCTGTGCTTATCAGAGGCATTGCTGCATTTGAAGTACGTATCATTATATCCACAAGGGAACTGTTGACTCTAATGTTATACTTAACACAGCTCTTTATATATCATATTACATATAAACCCCTTCTTGTTTAAGATAGATGGTCTTCTGTTTGACTATTTTCTTAATGCAAATAATTAGATCACTACTTCATTTCCTACCTTGTCGGAACAGAGCAACGTGAGTCACTTTCCCATTATGTTCTAAGTTCTATTTGCACAATAAATAAGTATCTGTGATAGATGATAGCAGAAGTCAAGATGGCCGAGTTGGTCTAAGGCGCCCGCTTCAGGTGCGGGTCCGAAAGGGCGTGGGTTCAAATCCCACTCTTGACATTATATATATTTTTTTGGCTTACCACCTTTAATGATAAGTGATAGTTGTCTTATACTGCACTTTGGAACTAAAGTATTGTTCTGTGAGTTCGAAACAAACAGTATAAAATATATGAATAGTGAAGGTTAGTATAATGTTTGTTACGAAGATGATGAACGTGTTTTATTGTAATAGTGAAGGTAAACATGTTACTGAAATTCGATATGAACGATGTCCCATTGATTTGCTCCCCGTGCGAAGACATTCGTTTTTTTTCTCTTTGAAACTTGAATTTTTGAGAATTGACGTGTTGGTCATATGCCAATAATAGGCAGGTCAAACTATTACAGTTCCTAACTAACAGTAGACAGCTTGAGGAGAAAAAGTTAACTTAACCAATGGGAATTGAGAAGAAAAGACAACCACTAAACATGACCATTTTCCAGTGAATTGTTCTTATTCCACATGTGTAGTTAATCCTTGTTTAGTGGATATTAGACCACTTGTTTTACCATTAAACTGTCTTTTCTCATTTCTAAATTTAGCATTTTCAACCTTATTTCTTTATAAATACATCAAGACTTGAACATTGATTATTTTATTTGAACACCAATCACCTTTCGGAGTTTAAACACTAATCATCTTTCGGCACTTTTTTGTAGTAAAAAAAACAACCGAGTTTTTGAAGATTCACTGTTATATTGACCAGGTAAATTTCCGTTGCTTGTAAATCATCGGGCTGATGTAAGTTTGAATTAATTAAACATTCTTTCAAAAAAAAAACAATTTATTTAATTTCAGCTCATTTGGATTTGCACCATAAGTAACTAACTGATAAGTTTATTTTGAAAAATATCTTGTGCTAATCTCTAGAAACAGATAAAGAAACAATGTGATCCAACAATCAATCCACTGCAAAAATAAATTGTGTTGATAACTTTCTAGCAGGGTCAACAAAATATCAACATTTCCAAAAAAATGTAACGATAATCAACGTTTTTAAGATTACCTTTTCTCATTTTTGTCAAGAATCTCGGGAAATTCGGACCTAACTGTCCCAACATTTATTACACGAGATACATAGTCAAAAAGGGATTAGTGTTTGTGGGTCCCACTTAACTTATCCAATTCATCTCATCATCTTCTATCATACATAGGCCTGGGCACGGATCGGATATCCGGGATTTTGAAGGTATTTGTGATTTGCTTCGTATGTCACGGATATCTAATTTTTTATTTGCTTTGCTTCGGTAAAATACGGATATTCGGAAAAACGGATATCCGGAAAATAAATAGATATTTGCGAATATTTACGAATACTTACGGATATCTTATTTGTTTGAATTAATACAAATGATCTTAAAAATTTGATACAAAATTGTTTTGTAAAATATTTTTTTAGATGATATAAAAGATAAAAATTAAAAAAATAGCGAATCTACATATTTTGTAATTTTTTAAAACTTAGTTAACAATTATAATAACAAAAAACTGAAGAAAAAAATATGTAATTGTCATAATTTTTTTCTCTTCCTTTTATGTAATACTTTTATATAAGTAATAATGAAAATAGAATTTGTGAAATCAAATGTTAGAATAATAATTATAAAATTTTATATATTTAAAACTTTAAATATAATCAAGATATACATGTATTTATATATTGTCGGATCGGATCGGATATTCGCTTCCCAAAATTTTAGTATTTGTGATTTGCTTCGATTTTAACGGATATTGAGTTTTAGTATTTGCTTTGCTTCGAGAGCTTACGGATATTCGGAATTTTCGGATCGAATCAAAACGAATAACGAATCGAATCAAATTTAACGAATAAAATGCCCAGCCTTAATCATACATCCTCTAATCTCAGTCAACAGTCAACACCGTAACATTATTCTTTTATGTGAACAATTAACTCTCCGGTGAGACTCAACAAATTTGTTTCAAACTTTCAGATGATGATTTTCGCTTGGCGATTATAACGTGTTTGAATGCGAAAGGAAATAAAAAATCTCAAAAGCTTTAATTGTATGGAAAATTCAAGATTCGATTATTCGTCTAAATCTCTGTATCATTATTTAACATTTCCAGTTTTGTTCGCAGGCATCGAGTGTGAGAGAATCTCTTTTTTTTTTCATTACACTGAGATAAAACACAGAGAGTTTAAAGATGGTGGAAGGAGGAATAGCCAAAGCAGACAAAACAGAGTTCACGGAGTGTTGGAGGACGACATGGAAGACCCCTTACATCATGCGTCTCGCTCTCTCCGCCGGCATCGGTGGTCTCCTCTTCGGCTACGACACCGGCGTCATCTCCGGCGCTCTTCTCTTCATCAAAGAGGATTTCGACGAGGTCGAAAAGAAAACATGGCTTCAGTCGACGATCGTCAGCATGGCGGTGGCCGGAGCCATCGTCGGAGCAGCCGTCGGAGGCTGGATCAACGATAGGTTCGGCAGGAGGATGTCGATTCTGATCGCCGACGTGCTTTTCCTGATCGGAGCCATCGTCATGGCGTTTGCTCCGGCTCCGTGGGTTATCATCGTCGGGAGAATCTTCGTCGGGTTCGGCGTCGGCATGGCGTCGATGACGTCGCCGCTTTACATATCGGAAGCTTCTCCGGCGAGAATCAGAGGAGCGCTTGTTAGCACCAACGGTCTTCTCATCACCGGAGGACAGTTCTTCTCTTACCTCATTAATCTCGCCTTTGTCCATGTAAGTAAACAGTAAAGCTTCAAACTTTGAGTGTAAGAGCTTCTGTTTTGATTTAAAGTTTATATTTTTAACAGACTCCGGGAACATGGAGGTGGATGTTGGGAGTTGCGGGAGTTCCGGCGATAGTTCAGTTTGTGTTGATGCTGTCTTTACCGGAGTCTCCACGGTGGCTTTACAGAAAAGACAGGGTTGCGGAGTCGAGAGCGATTCTCGAGAGGATATACCCGGCGGAGGAGGTGGAGGCGGAGATGGAGGCGTTGAAAGAGTCTGTGGAGGCGGAGAAGGCTGACGAGGCCATCATCGGAGATAGTTTTGGCGCCAAAATCAAAGGAGCCTTTGGGAACCCTGTTGTCCGACGTGGACTTGCTGCGGGTATTACCGTCCAGGTGGCGCAGCAGTTTGTGGGGATCAACACGGTGATGTATTACAGTCCCTCCATTGTGCAGTTCGCTGGTTATGCTTCCAACAGTACAGCCATGGCTCTGTCTCTTATAACTTCTGGTCTTAACGCGATTGGTTCGATCGTGAGCATGATGTTTGTGGATCGGTACGGTAGAAGGAAGCTGATGATCATCTCTATGTTTGGGATCATATCGTGTCTTATCATCTTAGCCACTGTGTTCTCACAAGCGGCTATTCATGCCCCCAAGATCGATGCATTGGAGTCAACCACGTTTTCTCCGAACGCTACTTGTCCAGCGTTTGCTCCGCTCGCAACCCCAAATGCTCCTCCCTCGGGATGGAACTGCATGAAGTGTCTTAGATCCGAATGTGGGTTCTGCGCGAGCGGAGTACAGCCGTATGCGCCAGGTGCATGCGTGGTGTTATCAGACGACATGAAGGCGTCGTGTCACTCAAAGGGAAGAACGTACTTCAAAGATGGGTGTCCGAGCAAGTTTGGATTCTTGGCGATAGTGTTTTTGGGGCTTTACATTGTTGTGTACGCACCAGGTATGGGCACTGTCCCATGGATTGTCAACTCTGAGATCTATCCGCTTAGGTATAGAGGTATTGGAGGAGGAATAGCCGCAGTGTCGAACTGGGTCTCTAATCTGATTGTGAGTGAGAGCTTTCTCTCGCTTACACATGCTCTGGGCTCCTCTGGGACTTTTCTTCTCTTTGCTGGCTTCTCCGCGGTCGGACTCTTTTTCATTTGGCTGCTTGTGCCTGAGACCAAAGGACTTCAGTTTGAGGAGGTTGAAAAGTTGCTTGAGGCTGGCTACAAGCCTAGTCTCCTGCGGCGGAGGAACAAGGCCAAAGGTGTTGATACGGCTTAAGATGAAGTTTCAATTTCTTTCTTTTCTTATATTAGTACGACCAATTCCAATTTCTTTTGAATAAGTCGGAATGAGTACACTGTATCAAGAAGAACTCTTTAAAACATCAAAAGAATACTTGATTTAATACAAAATTCTCTGTAATTTGACCTCAAGTAGCGTCATTTACCAAAAAGGTTTGCAAAAGCATACTTCTATAAATAAAACAGATAAGCTTGTGCACCTAAAGCATCAAAGGTAACAATAAAAGTATCATTGTTTATGTGGTGGCAGAAACTACTGTTTCAACGTTAACCATTACTATTGTAGGACATGACATTATAAACGGTGCCAGATAAGCTGATACACAAATTGTTTACCAGATCCACCGACTCCCTCATACACCGTTCCACAAACACACAGAGATATCCAAACAATCACTGACCAAGAAATACGGATTAAAATTGCTTTGCTCCTGAACAAGCATTTGCCGACGCTACAAGCTATTTGCCTTAAAAATCAGCATATTCCACCCCTCACACTTCGAGTGCTAGACTTGTAATCCAAGTAGCACTCCCCTTAAACCCTTAAAAACTAGCTTAACATCATCAATACAAGAAAGAATCCCCTTAAACCCTTAAAAACTAGCTTAACATCATCAATACAAGAAAGATCAAACTCAGTCACATTTTTTGGGACTATTTGATCTCCTTTCACAGTCTACACAAAAACGCTATACAAAACATACACTCAAGTATATACATACTAGACTGATGGAAACGGTCTGTCTACATGGTTGCATTCAAATGAACAATGCAAATGCATTTCAAGGGCTTGATGAACTTCCTTCCTTCCTTGGCTCCCTAAGATAAGCCAGAAGTCTTTCTGCCTGCAGAACAAAAAACAATGACCATTCATCAAGTTCAAAAGCTTTGCATGCATCCTACTACACATCACATTTAGACTAACATAACCATGATAGGCAAGTTCTTACCTTGCGTTTAGTTCTAACGCTGACGCTGCCACTCTGAGAGAGACCCACAAGCGGAGGAATCGCACCTTCCCTCACAAGCAACCCACGGTTCCTAACACTATCAGCACAAAGCTGCAACAGCGTCAACACCGCAAACTCTTTCCCTTTCACCGATCCATCCTCAATAGCCTCCACCAGCGCCACAATCCCACCTTCCTCAACAATAGCCTCTTTCCCTTCCTCAATCCCCGCCAAGCTACACAGAACCACCATCGCCTTCTCCGCCATTCCAGTCCCTTCCTCCGCCACAAGGTCCACCAACGGCTTCACCGCTCCAGCAACAACCGCTCTCTCCTTGTTCTGCCGAAGCGTGCAAAGCTTGTAAAGCGTGGTAAGCGCGTCCTTCTTCCCCCTGCAAGATCCGTTAAGCAGAAGAGAGACAAGCGGCGGAATCGCTCCACACGCTCCGATCGAGTTCTTGTTCTCCTCAACGAGCGCAAGGCTGAGCAACGCGCATGCTGCGTTCTGCTTCGAAGTCTCTGTCCCCGTCTTGAGAACCCACACTAGAGATTTAATAGCTCCTCCCGCAACAATCACAGCTTTGTTCTGATCGTGAAGGGAGAGATTCAACAGAGCTGTGACAGCATGCTCCTGCGTCCACGGATCGTTACAACGAAGAAGAGGAATCAAAGCTTGAATAGCTCCAGACTCCCCGATCAAGACCCGATTATCCGCACGATTCTTCGCCAGTAACCTTAGCTTCGCCGCAGCGGATCGTTTTATCGCAATTGAAGCCGAGCGAAGTCCGTCGACGCAGAGTTTCACCGTCGGCTGCAGATCTTCCGGCGAAATACACTCGATGATCTCCGTGGAGAAGTTCTCCCGATCCAGAAACCCTACACACGGCTCAGGATCCTGCACTCTCACGTTCTCGTTAACATCCGGCGACGGCAAGCAAGCGAGACGATGAAGCTCGCCGGAGATATCGCTACTACACGCGGAGAAATCACTAAACGCCTGAGAGATGTCTAGAAAGACTTCGTCTATCACCGAGGAAGCTTTTGAATGGGAGGAGATGCTGCTCTTCAAAGCTAGCTCGCCGAGCCTCATGTCGACGACGGAATCGGAAAGGTACTCGTCGCCGACGAATGAGCAGGACTGGTCTCCGCTTTGGTAGACGTTAGATCTAACCGTTCTCATCGACCGGCCAGATTGACTGTGTATCCTCGCCGTCCACGGGGAATGTGAGCCGTAGAAGTCCGTTGTTAACGGGAAGCGGGTTGAGTTCGAGTGGGATAAGGATTCCTCAACGGAAACCATTCTGTGCTGACGGGTTTTGTTTTTTCAGTTTCTCGGAGCTTTCATGGTGAGATTATAGAAGAGGAGGCTTGAGGAAGACGATGAGAAGGCTTTTTAGCTGTTTAGTATCTGGGTGACTCTGGAGTCACGGGACTGTGACGAGTTTTATCACTGAAGGCGACACGTGGAGAGATCTAGAGTTGGATCTGTTTTAAATCGACGATTCAGAAGGATTATCATATTCGCTGCATGTCTGTCTCACCAGCCATGTGAGTGATGTGGCTGTGACTTTTAGGTGAACCAAGGGGTCCGTGTGAAAGTACATTAATACCCTGCAAACAGAGGAGTCGACACCACAAGATATGCGGGGCCAGTCGTGTTTTTTTGGTAATTTTGGATGCGATCCTGATGGGGTTGAGTTATGAATGGCTGAGGAAGAGATGTTGTAGACCGTTAGATCATATATCCAACGGCTCATAAAGCTTTGAATAAACATCTGGCGGCACGTGCACAGCTTGTCCACACGTGTCCATGTAAACGGACATAGATACATTGAGTTTTTTTTGTCAACCACGTTGAGTTTTCTTAACATCTAAAGGATTTTTTTCCACGAGGCAATCTTTCTCAAAATTTTTACACAAATCACATGAAAATATCAACTTCCTTTTCCAACAATTAGATCTGTAAATGTCTGAATTACTTCAAAAAAAAAAAAAATCTATCTGGCGTTACAGCATAATAAACAAGAAAGCATGGGATAATCGATCATCCGTTTAAGTACCGTCCTCGTAAAATAAGAGACCAATAGATTGCATGATTAAGATCACTGATTGATTTATCAGCTCGATCATTTGTAGGAAAAATATATATGTAACTTTTTCAGTTTTGTAAAGATTTCGACCACATCGTCATAGACTAGGCTCCCCAAAAACACCAATTTTTTTTTTTTATAGTTTCTATTGCTTTAAAAAAAAATGTGTGTATATATATATATATATATATATGCAATTTCGACTTTTAGTACTGTGATTTTTTTTTGTTGATGAATGAGTTTTTTTTTTTTGCAGGGGTCAAGGGTTTAGAGATGAAATTTGTTTATGGTTTGATACGTAAATGTGATTTCGGAGATAATTTTTATTTTTTATTTTTTGCTGAGTAAAAGGTTATAAATTGGAATTTGTTTATGATTTGGTATATAGAGATGTTTGATGTTTGAGTAATATGTTTTGGTTGGCTGAATGTTTTATAAAATGAAATTTGTTTATAGTTTGATATATAGATTTGATTTCTACAATGATCAGATCGGTCTTCTGTTAATTATGAACCTAATACATGATGTTACACTGTAAAATTTGTTCTGATATAAGATAACCTATCGTTTGAATATTATTTGGCTAATTCGGCAAGCTATATTTTTAGCTAATACTCACTCTATTCTAAGATATGATGTTTTAAGTAAAACATAAATATTACAAATTATTTTTATCTACATATATTAATTTGTACGTACCTCAAATATTATAAAATTTTAAATTGAAAACAGTTTAACCAGTTTTAAATGCACTATACATATAAATAGTTACACAATTTTTAATATAGTTAATATCTAAAATTTTGAAAATACTTTACATTTTTTGAAACGTCAAATTTTTTTGGAAGAAGTACTAATCCTAAATAATGAGCATATTCAGTATGCTTTACAGGAGTGTTTTATTAAATTTAATTTCTAAAATAATATCACTTAGATTTAATGAATTAGTTGATTTTAGGCGGTTCAGATAGAAATAGATTAATGTATTTCAAGCTTTAGAATATATTTATAATTGTTTTACATATTCTATGATCAAAAGCCTAAACTATAACCCATAAATTTTCTTTATACTCATTACTTTTGTTTTAATGTTTTAAAATTACTTTTACTTCAGTTAAGAATCTATTTTTATTTCATTCGAATTTATTTTTCTATCAATAAAGTTTATAGTACAGTTTTTAGTCTATATGATCCTATCGCTAAATATTTTTTTTTATATAAAAGGCTTTCCTATCGCTAAATATTATAATTAACTCATGAGTAGTTAGATGTTAAATATAAAAAATCATTAAAAAGGTAAAAATATTTCATATTTTTTTATGGTGCAATGGCACCACCACGGTTGTAGAGAACTGAGCATTGCTTTTAAATTGATAAAACTAAAATTGCTACAATTTTTCTGTGAAATCAAGACTCCTACTTGTATGTGATGTATGTTTGAAAAATGACTTTTGTTTTTCTTAACCTAGTTTCGTTCATATTTTGATAGATCAAATGAGTAAGACATCAGCTTCATGCAATCACTAATATATGTTTCAATAGTCAAGAACAAGCAAGTGCACGTACAATTAAATAAAGATGCATAATCAGTCGCCAAGCGACGTATCAACAATTAAAAACATATTATATCTATATCATATTATATAGTTTTGTCTCTCAAAGGTTAGAGATTCCCAGTTTTAATGTTTTTATCAAACTACTCTGAATTGCTTTGGAGGCAAAGAATCTTATTGTGATCATTTTATAAGCAACGTGATGTTTGATTATAGAACATAATGAGTTGTTCAACACCCCGACTAGAATCTGAACTAATTAACAATGTAATTAAACAACTGTAGTTGTAAAGATTGTGTTTGTCCCCACTTAAACCATCGTTTAGACAGCCGTAGAGAGACATAATCTTAAAATCATAATAGTAGGTACCTCATTACGTCGACCAAAATAGGCAAATACCAATATTGTATAAATACTACATAATCTTAAAATTATAATATTAACAGTTGTTGATTAGTTAAAATCTAAACATACCGTTTTGTCGTTTTAGCAACATAATTTTTTAAAACTTATGAATGGTTCCATCAAGAAATGTCATTTTCTGCCAAGTTGGGTGTACATAATTGTTTGTCTACGCGTATATGTCATTTTAATTTATTGAAAAAATACATTATATAAATCCATATAACGTGATAGAATACTATATTACTATTGCTTTAAGTAAATTGTTGAAGTTGACAAACAACAGAATACTTTCTTTATTGAAGTCCGAAATATTTGAATCTGTCCCACCCTTTTACTAGCGAGATATCAAATTATTAATCTCTAAACCATCACCGAAAAATCACTGAAGCACCATGGTTGAACAATCATGTAGAAAGTTTGTAACCGTAAGTCTCAAATACAATCACAATTTTTTACTGCTTATTTTTAAAAGATATTAAAAACGAAAAATAAACATCTTTTGATCAAATAACAAAATATTTTAAAATCACACTATACACTTTAATGAGGTAGATATATTATATTCTGTATCATAAAAATTATATATTTTCTTAATATTAAATTTGTTTTTAAATTTTATATTTTTATGTGTGTGGAACTTAATATACCCATAACCAAAAGGCATAAAATCATTTAGGGAGGTGTATTCATCTAGCATTTGAGGTGATTTGATTTTTAATGGGGTTTTAGGAGGGTGTATTGAATCTGAAATTTGAAGTGATTTGATTTTTAGTGAGTTTTTAGATGATTGTAGGAGAATTTGAGATTTGGTGTGATTTTTGTTAAATAACTCTAGAATCTCATCTAAAACTATGGAATTTGGATTTTTATTTTTATAACTAAGAAACTTTTCTAAAACACTCTAAAAACATCTAAAGCACTCTGAAATCTTCAACTTAAATTTTGTTCAATAACAGTGGATTTTAGAGTGTTTTATGAAATGACAAGTTCAATAACACCGGATTTTAAAGTGATTTTTAAAATCCACGTTTGAATAACAGTGGATTTGTAATTTTAAGACAAATCACCTCAAATACTTAATTGAATACACCCCCCTTAGATGATTTCAATAAATTACAGAGATTTATGTGATTTTTGTTAAACCACTTTAGAATATCACCTAAAATCATGAGATTTGAGTTATACTTTTTTTTTAACTAAGAAACTCCACCCAAACACCTTAAAATCACCTTAAAACTTTAAAACTCCACAACTTAAAATAAGTTCAATAAAAGTGGATTTCAGAGTAATTTATGAAATGTCAAGTTCAATAACACTGGATTTTAAATGAGTTTTTAAAATTCATATTTGAATAACAGTAGATTTGTCATTTTAATACAAATAACTTAAGACTCTCAGTTGAATATACCCCCTTATAATTTATAAAAATATTTTAGTTATTGTAAATATTGATATGTGTTCATGAGGTTCCAAAAACGTATCAATTACTTATTATGTAACTTTCTATAGATCATCGTTTTATTTTCTATTTTTTTAAATCAACATTTAATTTGATATATATATATATTATGAAAATACATGCACATTTAAACGATAAATAAAATTAATTTGACTTGACTTAATTATAATAAAAATAATTATACCTCATATGTAACTTAAGATACTCACAACATGAGTGACTCGACTAATTCAATTTATATCTAAAATCATAGATTTAACCATGGTAAGAAAATATAATTTTATAATAATAATAATTTATTTTATAAATATAAATTATAAGATGACTCAAAACACCTTAACAAATAAAAATAAAATATTAAGCAACTATTTTAATTTAGTTCTTTTGTAAAATTTATATATGCATGAGATTCCAGAATATTATCGTTATATTAATTTACGTAATTTGGAATCAAACACTTTAATTTATTTTTTATTTCATTCTAAGCACAATATATCTTAAGTTATAAATAATCTTCCTAAAATATATTTACATATCTAAGACAAAAACCAACCTAATGTAAGAAAATTAATCAAAATTTTAATATATTTTGAATAAAATATTTTATAATTGAATTCAGAGAAATAGATGCAACCTAATATATCCAAATGATAACTAAACTGATTGTAAAAATAACAAAACCGACTAGATATAACATATCTAAAATTATATGTCTAATTAAAGTAATATAAATTATTAATATAAATTATGCATAAAACTATAAATTAATTTAAAATTAAAAGTAAATAGCAATCAATTATTATAATATATGTTTACTTATAAATATTTATATTCGTGCATGAGCATGGAAAAATCATCTAGTTGTATTTATTTCTAAGAAGTTGAGCTATCAGTTATAATCAGTAGTTGAGTATGTCAACATTGTGAATGGACTTTTCAGTTGAAAAACAATTTCTCACCTTTTCTTTTACTTTTATATTTTTATATCTTTATTTATGAGAGAGTGTCTATGAAATATTTTCCATTGCGCAGTTACAAAAAAAAAGAGTTCCATTGCGGTGCGGATGGTCTTAATGTATTAAGCGTTTAAGTATGAAAAAAAAAAAGTATGGAGAAGTAAACGTAATGGTGATCAAGAAGAATTATAAAGGACATCTCGAGCTATTAGAAAGGATGGGAGTACATTTGGTGTTGAAAAAGTACATTCATATGACATCATGCTTTTCATACTGGCTCAACTTTTTGTTCTTGTTATTCCCACGTGTATATTATGTTTTCTGACCATTAGATTTTTCATATCATTATTTATGACTCGTTTCGCGAAATTATTCTGATTTTTTTTTTTTTTAACATAATACCTTCTTATTCATTCTCTTCCCTAGAGTAAATATTCAGATTACCAATCCCAATAATGGATATCAAAATTCAACGTTAATCCAACTAATATGGTGCAAAAGTCATCGTCACCACCAAATCAGTAATGACGAATAAAAAGAGTAAACATGCCATGCCGCCAAAGAAATAAAGGTGGATCCGGTCTCATTTTTGAATGCATAGTAAATGATTAGAAAGTTTGATCTAAAACTACATGCGTGTCTTCATTCTGACAGCTAAATATAATGTAAGGATTAAGGAATATGAATGATTATTTATACAAGTGTGTTCCATTTCAAGACATTATCATTTTTACTTCTTAGCTTTACTCTGTGGTTGAAGTTAAAGTTTGCACATGTGGACACATAACACATAAGCCGGATATAATGAAAATAAAATAATAAACTAAAGTGTATCTGTCAAATTATTAAAGAAGCCCTAATGGGACATTGACCAACTAAAGTGTATACGAATTAAATATTGTAGTAATGAAGTGGGCAATCAACTATTCCATTTACATATATCATCGTCCTTTTACTTAAAGTAAACTCCGTCGATTTATTCCAAATAAAGCACTCTTCTTTAGAAAAGAACAAAGTAAACTTTACATGTGTAACTCATTTTTATCTGCACAAATAAAAATTGTCGATAAATACAACATTTTAAGTTTTCAACAAATAATAATTAATGCAGTGTTTTGGTTATTTTTCATAATTAAAAGCTAAACTATTAAAAATTAGATTTAGATTTGCCTAGAAACACGAAAAAGTTTTCTTCATATTTTATCTATTAGTTCGCTATAAAACTAGACAGCTTAAAAAAAAAACTAGACAGCTTCAGAATGTACATTTGTTTGCGAAAACTAAAGATCACATCATATAGAGGGAAAAGAAAGCTAACAAAAAAAAGTGGGGAAAGAAGGCTAGTTAGCTCATTCAATCGAAAGTCTATGCAATTGTGCTATATTGCTCAAATGGGCTTCCAAACAAGAGCAAATTTGTAAATGGACATTGACTACTAACACGTCTCACATCTACGATCATCATATCTATTTGTTTCTATGAATGAGGTAGCATAAATTACGCATCTTAGAACGTGAACAAGATTGTAGTATGTTTGTGCATTTATAACTAATTGATGGCTTCCGCTTGTGTCATTGTATTGTATGACAATATATTATTTTTTGGAAGGTTAAGTGCACCGGTGATCAACCACAAATCATTAAAGCTTCTCTCGATCTACTTGATTTATCCAATATTTTGTATTATCAATTGATTTGCTCTTTCATTGGTCTCCCATTGTAATATGGTGTTTGAGATGATTTTAATATTACTCAATACATCCAACGAAGGAGCATTAAACTTGAAAATATATAGTATAAACATTATATATCCATCCATGTCGAACTTAGGCCAATTCCAACGCTGAATTGCTGATGAGTTTCTAACCAATTAAAAACAAAAAATCAAAAAACAAAAAAAAATGTCAGAAAAGTTTCCTACATAACAACTTTAAAGAAATCCTTTAGGAACTTTAATTACATATGTCATTTGTTAATTTAACATCCTTTTGTACAATATACAAATATTAAATAAAAGCTAAATCCTTATCAAAATATTAATATTTTTATCACCAAAACTTAATATGGATATCTCCACCATTAGAGGTGCTTTTACCCATTTGAACTCTAATTTTTAATTTTCATTTATCGTAACATTATTCACATGTACCTCCATAAACAAGATATCCCACCTTTTGCTGATGACCGAGTCTAGACAAACTTCCGAAAAGTTTAGCCGTTCAGGTGGAGTTTGCAACAGATAAAGAAGAGATCATGGTCTACCAAAGATCAATCTTCAGCATGTGGCATACAAACAAGTGCTGATGGTTTATTTCAACTAAATATTTAAACCAACATTTGGATGTACATTATTCAGTAATTTTCATATTAATAAAGTAATAAGTTTGATAAATATATCTACGTCTGCATGCATGGAAAGGCATCATAACCTCGTCGGTCGAGTCAAAAGTCCAAGTAACAGATCTCTTATTGACTCTCAAAGAAACATACTTCTGATAGTCTGTATAATAATTTAACGAGATCAATTTTTACATAAAAAAAAAAAACAAAATTAGATCTATATCTCCATGAAAGACTCAAGGACCCTGTCTTGATTAACATGCTTTTCAAACACGACAGCCTCATAGTTCTGTGCTACACCGTCGTTACTCGTTGCGATTATCAGAGCGTACCTTAGGCCATTGTCGTATTGCTCTTTTCCCCGGACGTTTTTCACGAACGTCAGAATATCCTTCGTGTGCGTGTTATGCTCTTCAATCGCATACCTTCCGATCTCTACGTAGTAGCCAAGTTGTACATTCCTGATCGGCTTCCAGGGACTAGGCTCAATTTTATGTCCTTCCACGTTAAAGACGAGAGGGAGGAGGATAAGAGAGAGACAGATAAAATACTTTATCATTTTTTTATTTGTTCTTGAACCTTCGAGGGACCGAGCACTGAGTTTCGTCCATTTTACAGTTTTTTATAGTCAATAGTTTTTTTTTATGAAACTGTAGTCGATAGTCAATAGTCAATAGTCAATAGTCAATATCAATAGTTATTAGATATGTCAAAATTAAATGTTGTTAGATTTTATACTCCCTTCATTTACATAAATTTCTTATATTTTCTAAACAAAAACATCATTAATTATTTACCTAACTACAAATCAACCAATGAAAAATAGAACACATATTATCATTGGTTATACAACATTAACTGTTAATAAATTTTACATAAAAAACCGAAAACGTCATATAATTTGGAACAAAAAATTTCCTCTAAAACAACTTATAAAAGAAAACGGAGGGAGTATTTATAATTCATGCATCATAATTTTTTTTGAAATCTGATGATATTAAATAAAGATTTTAAATCTTTTTCTAAAATCTAGTATTACTCGAAACTACATATTTTAAAAAAATATTATATGTGAAGCCATCTAAAATAAAGTCTGAAAATATATATGAAGCCATCTAAAATAAAGCCTGAAACTTTTTTTATGAATTTGTTATACAAAAAAAAATACGAAGTATACAGTATAGATTTTAGAAAAAAATATCAAAATTTCAGTCTTGTAAATTACAGAATCTATAGAAATTTAAAATCAATAATTTAATAACACCCCTTAAATCTTACTGAAAAAAAAAATTCTTTAAAAAATTTTTAGCAACACAAAAAAAAAATCTACGCAATTTGCTATGAATAGTATCACATATTATAAAAAAAATATTCTCTCTGTCTCACGGTAATTGTTGTTTTAGCTTTATGCACACATTAATAAAATAATTAATTTTGTATATTTTCAAAATAAAAATATCATTTATTCCTATATAGCTAACCATATTTAAACCAATTAGAAAATAAGTTGGAGAATCTTGTTCATAAATTTTGCATTAAAATCATAAAACGACACTTATTTTGAAACGAAAAATTTTGTTCTACAACGATAGTTAAACCGAAACAGATGAAATATAATACAATTAAAAGTTGGCAACTATATCACCCTATAACATATTTACCATAACTATATTTTATTTTACTTGTCCAGTTTCCACAAGCGTTTTTAATCATTATGTCGAAATACTTTAACATTTTGTAATAATATCTGATACAATTCATAGCAAATTGTGTAGATTTTTTTTTTGTTGCTAAATTTTTTTTAAAAGATGTTGGTTTTCAGCAAGATTTAAGGGTTTTATTAATGTATTGATTTTAAATTTCTATAGATTCTGTAGTTTACAAGACTAAACTTTTGATATTTTTTCTCTAAAATCTATACAGTATACTTCGTATTTTGTTTTGTGTAACATATTCATAAAAAAGTTTCAGACTTTATTTTAGATGGCTTCATATATAATTTTCAGACTTTATTTTAGATGGCTTCACATATAATTTTTAAAAACATATGTAGTTTTGAATAATACTAGATTTTAGAAAAATGTTTAGAATCTTTATTTAATATCATCAGATTTCAAAAATTTATGATGCATAAATTTTAAATATAAAATCTAACAGCATTTAGTTTTGACATATTTAAAACTATCAACTAAATAACCTTAAGTTATTGTTGGATTTATAATCTTTTAAGATACATACTTAAATACCACTTTCTCATCATCAGTGAAGGTTTGATGTGATTCTTATAATGCGATCTGTTTATTTAAAAATTGTATGTTTCATAACATGCTAAATACATAGTATTTATGAAAAACAATAGTGTATCTTGGACCCAATACAAGACTGGGCTTTCAAATCTATGATAAAAATATTTAACACCCTACTCCAGTAGCTAATAATAAATATGAATCTCTTTTACTATATCGAATATCGAAAGTCAATATCTCTTAGTCTTCATCCATCTATTAAAAAAACTTTCGTCTTTCGATTAAACAAAAGTTCAGCATTCCATTTAATCTCCTTATCCAAAAATAAAAACACATTTTTGTGTCTTCTGTGTTCTTATAATTTATAGAGAGAGGAAGATAAAGTTAAATATTCTTTTTTTTTCAATAATAGATATGTATCTTTTCTTAAATAAAAGATCAATTCCTTTGCAATTGTATGTGATCTACGATGGTGGATCAATTTCGGAAGGTGGATGTGTTAGTTTAATCATGGTTTGATACAAAATCCATATTTTTTTAGGCGAGATTAGAGTTCGAGAAGGGGCTGGCTGCTTCTTAGTTTTCAGGCATCAAAGCAATGATAATCATACCAAAATTGAAAACAATGCCAAGTTTGAAACATAGTGCTAAGTAAGATGAAGATAGAGCTTATCGCAAGAAGAAGAAGATGATGACTTGGATAGTTCTTTTTGAGCTTATGTTTGATATAGTTTTGCTAGCCCAACTGTAAAATAAACACATAAGTCTAACTAAATTTTTAGACCCAATTTAAATTATGCCACATACCACTCTCTTCTTGCGCTATTTGATGAGATGACAATCTCACAAGAGAGAAAACGTTACTTTATATATATATATATATAGATATATATCTTAGTTCTTCGACAGTTGAGACTTCTGAATTGGAGTATGCTTGTTTGTTTGACTCAGATTGAGACTTACAATTTGATTGGTGCTTAAAATTCATGTAAGTTTTTTTTGCTAAATAAATTAACTAGATTTTGAATTCTATTCTTTGATCTTAAATTTTATTATTTTAAACTATGATTTCAAAACACGTGTTATTTTTCAACCTTTTGATTTCATGTTTTACGTTGATTGGTTTAGAAATTCTAGTTACAGAATCCATATCTAAGTTTTAAATAATGAAAGAGGTTTCCAATATTATATATTGATTGAGTGTTAGATCTAAAGTAACAGAATATTATAGGATATAAAGAATATTCACAAATATTTGTTTATTACTTTTTCAAACAATTATTTAAATACATGAGTTGGTAACAAAGTAGTTAAGATTTATTAAATGCCGAATTTAAAAATATGTAATTTATATTTAAATTTTTGTACGTGTTATATTTTATAAGTTTTAAATAATTTTTTAAAAAAATTAGAAAATTTTGACCCGCTATATATAAAAAAAATAAATTTATCATTATATTAGGTTATAATCCTTATTGTAACACGAGATCATTATTTTACCAATTTATTTAAAAGAAAAATCATATAATATACTATGTTAAAATTTATAATATTTCATATTTTATAGTTAAAAACATATATTAATAATTTTATTTATATGAAAATTAAAATAAATAGTTTATTATTAAAAGATGTAAATATGAAATAAAATAGTTCATCTTTTAACATATTTCAAATTGGTGAATAAATTATTTTAAATTTATATTAATCAGTAATGTTTTTCAACCCTTGATAGAAAATATTATGTTATGTACAACGATTTAAAAACACTTTAATTGACCAATATGAAATTTATAAAATAACATAGAAAATTGTATTAATGTTTAGATATATAAATATATTTGGTATCAAATTAAGATATTTTAAAGTCTTACCATAAAAATTGTTACCTTATAAAATCAGTCATTAATATTTACTAGATATAATATCTTACCATAAATAAGTTCACCCGAAATTTATTGTTATACTATTATCTTAGACTTAAAATAATGTTGTAGTTATATTAATTATAAGGTATAGTTAAAAAAAAAAATCACCTAAAATCAAATTGGGTCCAATTTTATATATACTTCTGTTTTTACAGTACTGATGTAAATTTTGAAGTGAATGTAAAGAGGATCGCGCTGAGATTCGTGAGGCTGAAAACAAGAATTTGAGTAATATGATTTTACAAATTTTTGTTAATCAGCTTAGGGAGCTCAAAATCTATACATATCAATCACTTAAATTTGGGGGCCTTAAATTAATATTTCGTTTCACTATACTAAAGACCGGCCTTGATTCTCAGGAGTGCAAGAAGATGGTTTATTGGGAGAGTGAAGTATTGTGAGAGTCTTTAGACCAAAGTAGAGTATCTCGAGTTTCTCTAATCTTTGTATAGTGAGACTTGCTCCTGAGGAGACGTCAGTTAAACTGACTCGGGTTGAGCACAATGCTATAACATGTATAGGTATGACCGCATGAACTATGAAGACAAGCATACCGGTAATTTTGTTTTCAAACCGTTATTTCCGTGACAGAATTAAATATCTGTTTGAAGCTGACCAACTTTTCTGCACCCTGTACTTTTTTTTTGTTGGCTCCCATCTTTTTAGATCAAATGGTGGTCGAATCTGAGTCGTTCCGAAGAGACGCTATGTGCACCCTGTAATTATTCGTCATATTATGGTGATCATTTCTTGTGCTTTCTCACTGCTGGTATAACAGTCTGTACACGCCATTAATTACATATTAGACATGGGTAAGACATGGGCGTATCATGAGGCTAACCCCTACCCACTTGTGTTCTCTTCTATTAGACAAACAGTTTTGTGGTGTCTTTTGTAGTCATAGATAGTTACAGAGAGTTTTCTCATTCACATACATGTGCGTGCCAAGCGTTTCCAAGACATTGCAGTCTATTGCCTGTCCTAATTGTCACAGAGGCCGGGAAGGCTACAATGCCCAATGGGTTACACAACCAGTATTTATTGTCTTGCTTGCTTCTCTAAGTCTGTAACGGAGTTTAAGTACATTTTAACACTGTTTGCATTTGATACGGACCCAAAGTTAGTTGAGCATTTCTTGTGAGTACATGCCTCATTGTCTTTAGTACTTTCGCGTTAATAGTGAAAATTAGAACCTCCTTTTTCACAGTTTGATAATTGATACCTTCTTTAAACTACCAATACCAGAGTTGGTAATGGGCATCAGGCAGAGAGATTTAAATGGTGTTAATCTTTTTGAATGTGTATAAATAATCTTACGTCCGTACCCTACTGCATTGATGTATTGATCATGTTATCTTCGTTTCCCTTATGTGGAAGTGGCCCACTTCAGACAACCACACTATTTGTCCTACTGTGACACATCATTCTTTCAAAATCATCTTTAGACCTCACTCAGTATTAATGGGGTTTCCCTTTTGGGTAATCAGCTTTGTTGCTTTTTCTCATAATAAAATCATGGATTCCACTTCTTTTTGGGCAGAGTGAATTGTTATATGGAAGTATTCACAGAGTTTGAAGATCGTTTATTGGAGAATGTAAAATAATGCTTCATATTTGGAGTTTAATATTATTCTCGTCATTTGTTAATTAAAGCGTTTACCATTGTAACTTGATGAAGTGCTATGTCTAGCTTTAAGATTTGAGCTGCAATGAGGGTGTGAACCTCTCAAACATTGCAATGATGCTGTCTGTTGGCCCTGGAATTTATATGCTTTGAAACAACTATTAAGTACGTATATTTTTGCCGTTCAAAAAAAAAGTACGTATATTTTTAATCAGTTTAGAGGCCAAATGAATTACACATATTAACCAATATTTTATGGACCATATATGAATGTTTTATCTCTCACCGGCTCTGATCATTTACTTACTACTTACGCTACTTGAAGCTAAAGTTGTGGTGAAGAGCTCTTAAGTGCTCCATATGTAACGTTGTAATTAGAAGAAAAAGAGTGCAGCTTGTTTGTTCTAAGGATGAATCGAGAACAGAAAAGTTGGTCAGGTAAATTTAACATATATTCAAATAAAAGAAAAGAAAAGTTGGTCTTTAAACACACAAAAAAAAAGAAAAGTTCGTCACGTATATATTATTATATATAAGACAAGAGTCATTACAACCAGCAACATGGTGAATGCATATATATATGAATATAACAGCATGATATAGATAAGAGGTATGGATCGGGTAGTTAAGCCTTCTCGTTGTGGATGGGAGGCTTACGATGAGGCTGAGGATAATCCATGACCACTACTTCCCCTGTCTCGATTCCACCAAGCACCCTCCTCTTTCCTCCACCATGTACGAGAGAAGCAACCTTGTGGTGATGCTTGTGAAGCCCTAGCCGACGAGCACTGGCATATCCAACATCGGATGACAAAAGCAAAATAATGATACATAACGCCATTGCGAGTCTACTCCTCACAGAGCAAGACATGACCTCTCTTTTTTTTCTTCTTCAAATACTTATATTTATGTTCTCTAATAAAGAGAGATGAGAGCAGGAAGAATTTTAGTTTGAAATGTGAGTGTAAAAGAAAAGAGAATAGGGAAGGAGTATTTGTAGGCAGAATTAGAAAGATAAATAAGAGAGTAAAGAGAGTGAGTGACAAAAAAAAAAGAGAGTAAAGAGAGTAAGACAAACATTGAATGCAGGTGGGGAGGTCCTTCATTATCATAACATGCTCTTGTTCCTCTCTTGTCCATTTTTGAAAATATATTCACATTTATTTCTACATTTATATACAAGTATCTATCGTATTTCGTATGCATAGTGGGTGTCTTGATCGGCCAAACCTTTTGTCTACTTGAGGGTCTTCGTGGGGTCAGTTTCCTGTTTTTCCTTCTTTCGTCTCCCAAAGCTTATTCTTCCCCTTGTAATCCATCTTATTGTATCCAACTATTACAATTTCAAGGGAAATTAACTCAGATATGCAGAGCATATAACAGTAACACATTTATTTCATCAACCATCTTTTTATTATTAGTAGTAGAATCATCTTTTTAATTGTTATTAGTAGGAAATTCTGGACCCAAATCCATATTTCCTCTATTTGACAGCATGCAGTGCTAGTTTTGTTTGGAGTACTAGTTTCGTCCCAAACATCATCATCTCTTGGAATACTTTACCTATTCATATTGAGGCTAATAATAATCATCTCTTTATCAGGACATTATTAGACATACAACGTTAACATCCACGTTTATTCACTTAACAAAGCCTTACTAGTTACTAGTGATGTCTTTGGGATTAACCACTCTATTAGGTATGAATCTTTTGCAGACTTTCTCACATGATGATCAAAATAACTACTTGGTGGAGGAACTCCAATGGTCAAAGTAACTTTCCACACTCCAATGGTCAAAGTAACTAACACCGCGTCTCTCATGTTCCACGTGACCGGTTGGGTACCTTAAATGAGAATCTTTGAGGATCATAGATTCATAACTAAATAATATATCTTAGCTAAAACTTTTGATAAAATTTAAACAAAGAAACAAAATCAAATATTTGAAAGTGTAATAACTAGAACAACACAGCATGGTCCGACCGCCAACGACAATGTGGGGACTCTTTCTTAACATCATCGGCCGTCCTCAACCGGCACCGACCGTGTTTATCACGTGGCTAAGTTCCTGGTGCTACTGTTCTATTTAGTTGAGCTTATAGGCCTTTTTGCGTTTGTAACTACCATGTGCCCTCACGGCATCATGTGATGTCGGCTTATAGAGGGAAAGACATCAAAAAAACACAATCAAGTTTGTGGTGATGGTACACAGAAAGTAGGTTTTCAGATCATATGGAAGAAAAAGGGAATACGAGAGAGCCATATTATATACATTTATTTTATGTTTTCTGTACACATTAACGCCCAAACACAGTTCTTAGAGAAGTACATCGGCTGTTTTTGCTTAGATAATCAAATAAGGATAAAGATGAAATATCGAGCTAAGAGATCTATGATGATTCAAATCCAAATGTGTTTTCTCCGCTGTAAGTGACATAGAGGAACCCATCATCATCCTTTTTCTCTTCATACACAGCAGACATAAGAGCACCTGCAAAAAGTTATCAAGATAAACCAGTTTAAAACTCCAAATGTGTTATTTTATTTTTTTTAAATGAAGGAAGGCGTATCTGTTTTTTTTTTACCTGTTGGAGGAAGGACATTGTCGACAAATATAAAGATGGCCTTTTCTGAACTGAGTTTGATTCTTTTGCGAATGACATACACGAATTGCCCCACTGTCAAATCAGCCGGGACTAGGTATCTGCAAATTTTGAAAATACAGGGGGGGGGGAAGCTTAGCTGTCAATCACAAGTCAGGTCAAATGGATATTAATAGACAATGCATACTTTTTCTTGTCGATGGTTGGAATATCACTCTTCTCAGCCTTCTCAACAATCACCTGGATCCCCACACATATACAAAATGTGTAACAATCATCACTCAAGTCAAGTGTCACTTTTAAACATATGAATCATGAAGCACTGAACTATATGCATGAATTGTGCAAATCAACTCAGTAAGTCGTAAGTGTCACTAAGTACCAGTTAATAAGAATCAAAGGATTGGTCCAAACATAGAAGACTTTGGATATATGTATGTAATAAAGAAAAACACAGAGAGATCTTACCGGAATCCTATCTGAATATTTCTCTCTGATCCGAGCAGCCTCTGCACTTCTCTTCTCTGAAAGTTCAAAAATAAAGAAAACATGACCATTAGATCAAAAGCGAGAATCAAACATTAAACAGGAAGGAAGGTAGGATCCAAACCTAGGTCATGCTCTTCCTTGAACGTGCTTTTTGCCATTACTTCCACGTCTACATATACATAAGAAACCAGTTACGTACGCCACCATCAAAAACAAATTCTCCACTCAAAATCTAATAATCAAGTCTAAAGATAAACAAAAGTCTCAGAGATATGTCCTTAACGCTACACAGTCTTCGAACTTAGATCGAGTGATCAACATACAAACACAGCCTTAAGTTATCTAAAACAAGTCCCAGATCGCAATAAGACAAAAAAAAAGGGATTAAAAAATCCATGATCGAACCTGTTGTTGACGAAGCTTTTCTGCGATCAAACACTTCTCTGTTTCAAACGCTTATAATAAAAACAAAACAACCTCCAAAAAATTATGAATGTTTGGTGATAAGGCCAGGAATTGCATACAGAGGAGCATGATAACGTCCAAACTCCTCAGCTGACGTGGCATTTTGCTTCTAGAAAATCGAAGAGAATCTGACGGTACGTATTATTAGTTAATACTTGAAAATAAATCAAAACCGTCCATATTGCTGACGGTGTACGAGGAAGCTGTGCACCTTAATATTGCTTAAGAAAAAAAAGATAAAGAAGAAGCACCGCATATGACGGGATCACGTTTCTGCTTGATATGACATAATTACCCCCTAACATCTGCAGGTGATGAAGAGTACTGAAGGGTAACTAATGGAATTTAATTGACCGTGTTGCTTTTAATAGGCCTTACAAATAAATATTTGGTGTATTGAAGGTCCGTTTAAGTTCGTTTGATCAACGTGTCTTGCCAGCTCCGGAGCTTTGACATGGCTACTTGGGACTATGAAGACAACTGTTGGTCCGAAAAAAGAGATCTATTCTCTGCACATATAAATAATACATGTCCAAAAAAATTTTCATATAGTGAGCTGTCTACAGTCTAATTTATATATGGATCTTCTGAACCATACATGGATCGCCTCTCCGTGAAAGTGGGTGTAGTTGTGGCAGCTTAATGTCAAATCTTTTTACATTCTTGGGCCACTGTGACTGTGTGCTCTGACATGAGAATCATTGAGGTTTACATGTGTTAACAAGTGCTATCAAATAGGCAAAAGCTTACGAGGGACAACCTGCCCCACATGCGGAGCTCTATTGGGTTAGACAATTGTCAAAATACAATGTCTGGCCCAATGGGCCTTAATGTAAAAAAATAATATAAAACTCTACTTATTCCAAAAAAAAACCAATATCTCGCGAACGTCATCGTCACTTTGCTTCCGATCAAGTTCGACGGCGTTGATATTCTGGTAGTCGAATTTTCCTTATTGATTCGATTCTTAATTCGCTTTGAAGGTTTCATCCATCTCTTGATTCATTGAACAGAAACTCTAATTTAGTTTACGAGATCGTATCTCTTGTTTCTCCTAGGGTTTACCAATTTTGGCAATTATTGATTTTGCAGTTGATTAGCGATGGGAGGACACGGCGGTTTGAACATCCTTCCGCAGAAGCGGTGGAACGTCTACAACTTCGACAACAGAGAGAAAGTCCGCAAAGACGAGGAAGCCGCCGCCAAGGAAGAGCAGATCCAGCGCGAGGAAGCCAGGAAACGAGACGCCCAGTCTCGTCTCGAGGTCCTCCGCAACGTCCGCGGCTTAGCTCCTCTCAAACGACCTTCTCCCGAGGCAGATAAGGGTAAAGATGCTGCTCCTTCTGCTCCTGCTTCTACTACTTCCACGACGGCTGTTTCCGCTGTGAAGAAGATTGTTGAACCGGAGGAGCCTAAGACAGGCCACATCAATCTCTTCGAAGGGATTAAGATCTTCGATCCGATCGAGTTGCCGAAGAAGGATGATAAGGCTGGGGAGGAGGAGGAAGATCACAGAAGGAAGAAGATGAGGAAAGAAGCGGCTGCGACTGCAAGAGCCTCCGCGAAAGATGCTGCAGCGAGGGCAGGGGATCCGGATGAGGAGAAGTATAGGTTGGGGTATGGTGTTGCTGGTAAAGGAGTGAAGCTTCCTTGGTACGTTGAGAACAAACGCAAGTATGAAGATAGTGTTCGCCGCGAGGAGGGTGCTGGTGGATGTAGAGGAGAGGAGGAGGCCAAGGCGAAGAGTGTGAAGAAGAGCTTGAAGGAGCTGAGGGAAGAGCGGTTGAAGAGGGAGAGGGTTGAGAAGGAAAGAGAGAGAGCCCTTTTCATGAAACAGAGCCAGAGAAGCGGTGGCTTTTCACGTAGGTGAGAAAGCTTCTTCCCTTTTTTTTTGTTCCCAAGTGTCGCCCTTTTACTTATATATTAATTCACACTTGATGATCAAATTAGTATCCAAACTTAATACTTGTACTTCATTTGTGTTGATAGAGTCATGGTAGATAATTTGGAGTGTGGTAATAATTTACCAGTTGCTAGACTCGAGCATATTTTGAAGTTTAGAGAAGCATGGTTGTGTTAGTTTTATTGTAGCATTTAGACTCGAAGTTGGAACTATGTGTGTAGCATGTACCTGTGTCAAAATTGGGTTGGAGAACTGTTTTGGGTAGCTGATAGTCCCATTGGTTCCAACTG
Organism: Brassica juncea; assembly: GCA_018703725.1. Taxonomy (NCBI): domain Eukaryota; kingdom Viridiplantae; phylum Streptophyta; class Magnoliopsida; order Brassicales; family Brassicaceae; genus Brassica; species Brassica juncea. The sequence continues at coordinate 68,266,832 of CM031936.1, read as the reverse complement.
GAACAGACCTAGCAAACTTATATTCATCAGAAGAATAGTTAGACTGTGTGTAGGCGGGGACTGAATTACATAGATGACAAAGGATATGATGATAGAAAACTTACATGTTAAGTCCATTCTCCATTGTCATCTACCTATTTGTGTAATGGGTGAATAGATGTTTATAACAGAAAGAAAAATGGAAAGGAAACCTTCATTTGCTTCCTGCTCTAAAAGTATTAATAGTACACGATCATGGAACCTGGCAATTGAATTTTACTCCATCTATGCTGATAGATTCATGGTAGATAGTAAAGAATGCGTTTTGTAGACATGACAGTCTATTGTCTTGTCCTAAATTCGCTAGGGCCGTGTCATAGCGCTAGTTTTTCTCGTGCTTGTTTCTTTAAGTCTGTACAGAAGCTGCTGTTTCCAACACCTTGTCTTCAATACTTCCCCCATTGATAATTTAAAAACAGAACCACGTCTTTTACCAAACTTAATAGTCAACATCATGAAGAAGAGTACAAAAGGGAATGCTAGGAAATAAATTAGTGTTTGAAATGCATGCAGGCGGTGATTAAATCACGAGGATGACAAAGAAAATGGAAAGAAGACATGTTGCAGAAGATTCGAAGACAGTTCACATTATGTAAGCCTCTTTTTGTCATCTGACCATGTATAGAGAGATGTTTCAACTTTCAACAGATAGAAAAGTGGAAAGGATGTGTAGTGAGTTTATTGGTGGAATCTTTTATTATTTGCTTCCGCTCAAAGAGTTACTTGCCCTCAAGAAACGAACAGAGAACTGAATGTCCAAGACTAGTTTCATGCATATGATTTCATAACCATGAATTATAACATCATTTCCTTCCATTTAAGTGAAAAGGAGAAAAGATCGGCGGAATTTATAACAAAAAGCTGAAATTAGAATGTAGAAATTACAAATGATAGAAATGTACTTGACAAATAAAATAGTGTACGTAACTGTGATAAGTCAACAATTCACACGTACATAACTTTTGAATAACTAAAATACCTGAAACATGGTTTAAGGTAAAAACAGTTCCAATGTCTCTCAAGGGAACGAGGATCAAGTTCCATAATTGATAGTTCGAGAGTTGGACCTCATGATCGTAGATTGCATGGGGGCATCTAGCTAGTATGAAGAATCCAACGATCCAGGTGGTTGAGGAACATGCGAAATGATGGTGGTGCTAGTGAGCATCGACATGATTGACGACACATCGGGACAATCTGTTGGTTCGTGTTGAACACATAGCAGTGCAATGTGGATGCATCTTGTCACTTCCTCTGCTGGAAAATTATGTAAAATGGTTTGATCCACGAGTTCTAATGGTGTCTCCTCTCTCCACAAACTCCAAGCCTGTAAAATAATTTAATCATCAATTGAATAGCTTATAGTTACATGCACGTTTTCGCTAATATAAATGTTCAGTTTAGGTACTCACGTATGTGACCAAATTTGGACCCGGGGAGCAGAAGTTCCTATTCTTCTTTCCGCATATATTCTCAAGAACTAAGACCCCGAAGCTATACACATCCGTTTTCATTGAGAATAGCCCTTCGCACATATACTCTGGTGGCATGTAACCTCTGCAATATTAATTGTATAGATATCGGTGATGTTCATAAAAGAACCAGTTCATAAAGTCATAAAGGCTAATAAGCGTATCTTACTCAGTTCCAACTACCCTTTTCGTGATAGAACTAGTTTGGTCCATACCAAAGATCCTTGCCGTCCCAAAGTCAGAAATCTTCGGGTTCATATCAGCTTCCAAGAGTATGTTATCTGCTTTGAGGTCACGATGTATGATTTTGGGCCTTGAATCTTGATGAAGATATAGTATCCCTCTAGCGATTCCCTTGATTATGTTGAACCGTTTTGTCCAGCTTTACTGAGCTTGCTTTATTGGGTCTGCACATCTCATATGGACCCATTAGAATATGAGATAGATTAACACAGTTTCATCATTTGTTTCTTACCAGAGAGGTAACAGTCTAGACTTTTGTTGGGCACAAACTCGTATACGAGTACTCTTTCTTCTCCTTTGACAGAAAAACCGAGAAGTCTAACAAGATTTCCATGCCGAAGTTTTGCGATAACAAAAACCGAGAAGTCTCACCTTGTTCAGATGTTCGTGACAACCTTTTTACTGCAACTTCTTTTCCACCAGGCATTAATGTACCCTACAAGTAACATCAATGAGAAAATATGATCAGATTACTTTGACTATGTAAATACAAGAGTTTATAGATTACTTTGATTTGTGTAAATACAAGAGTTTTCAAGATAATCACCAAATAGTTAAAGAAAGATACCTTAAAAACAACTCCAAATCCACCTCGGCCAATTTTATTGCGCTCAGAAAAATTATTTGTTTTTTTTTTTTGAAAAAGTGAAAAATTATTTGTTGCGACTTCAATCGTTTTGAAATCGAATTGTAGGGAACGTACAGTTGTGACACCAGCTACAGTTGTAATAAAGGGTCTTGATAAGTTACATGGACTATATATATATGTGCTAAAAGCTAAGAGGTCAGACAAAAACAAAAGAACAACACTCACTTTGACTAAACTCAACATGTTGGTCTGATTTTCCCCTTCTAGCAAACCGGCGAGAAAGAACAACGATGATAATGATGATGAAGACAACTACAATAAAAGCAACAACTATTGCTACAATAGTTCTCATTGAGATATTTCCGCTGCCTGTAGAAATACAACATAATAACCATATAAACTTTGAATCTTTGGACAGGTTCTTGTGGATGTAACTTTGCAAGGACTTACCAGTGTCTGTCTTTTTGGCCCGGTCGCCAGCAGAAGATGGTTGACGCTTCAGCACAGGAGGAGGGGAAGGAGGAGCCAGTGTGATGTTACCAAAAGCCTTAGAGAATGTAAACAACTGCCACCGGAAAAAGCAGATTGGCCGCATAACATAGCCTCCTGTCTTCTCCCCGCAACATGACTGGTAGTCAATAACGCTTTGTCTTAAACAATTATCACAATCACCAGAAGAAACATCTGGCGTGCATTGCATCAGTGCGTATATATTCTGGAAAGGTGTCAAGGCTGCAACAGCAGCTTTGTAATGGTTACTACTAGATGATGGTTTGTTCCTTGTCGCGGAAGCTGCAGCAATGACACTATGGATTAATGCTTCCCATATCTTCTTGAACTCCGTTACATTTGGGTTGATATATGCAGTGTTCATGACCAAATACTGAGGTACAATCTCCCAATAACCTGCGGATCCTGAAAAAGAATTGTTGGAGTAACGGACAAGGCAAAGAGTTGGATCAAGTGCCCAGTAATACGCGTCTGTCTGGTTGGTACAATCTTGTATCAACCAGTCAGATGCACCTTTTATACAAGCGGAACAATCATTTGCTTCTGCTCCAGGGATGCACATCCCTGCCGCGTAGACTCGACTAGGTTCTTGTCCAATGGAACCGCTGTAGAAGCCATCTTGAGCCGCGGCATTGGAAGGAAGAGAAGAGAGGATGAGAGGATGAAACTGATGCAACAATGAGAACAAAACAGAGGATTAGTAAGGAACTCCTCTGATTCATCTTTCTTACAAGATATTGTCTTAGTGATTAAGCATCTGTCTGTATTCACTATTTAAAAAACAATGGAAGTTTCTGTGAGAGTTTCTAAATGTTAAATTCTTCAGACTGATATACGGTCGCTAAACGAAGGACAAAAAATCGAACGTCTCTGTTCATACAGTATTAGTTTCCTTTCAGATAATCATGAAGATGTGTAGGCTCTTATTGAAGTCCTGTTATGAGTCTATGACCTAGCATATCCGCAGATGAAGACGTGAATAACGAACCCACTTGCATACACATAGCACATGTTAATCACTCAAACTATACAATCAAACGTTCATTACATTCACGTAGTTTTTTATCTCCTGATGATTATGGCGAAATATCTTTTGTTTTAGTGCTTACGCGTCTTGTCAGTTCTTAGTTCTTACTAATTAAACAGAACTCGAAGTTTCTGTCTGAATTTTTATATCTTCAAATCGTCAAACTTAACGGTAATGGCAGTGGTCCTTAATTTGGCCTAGCGTCAAAAGTCAGCCTTTTGTTCTGAAGTGACAAAAGTCAAATTTACTTGGACCCAGATTGAGAGGTCCAGATGAGCACTAGGCTATTGTATCGCTGTCTTTGGTTTTGCAAGTTAATCGATTTGGTTTTATATGGAAATAAACGATTACTTGTGTAGCACGTCCCAGATTGATGAATACAAATATCACTAGTTTAATAAATATAGTTTATCTTCTGAGTTTATAACTCTATAATCCGTTCAAACAAATTATTATACATCACTAGGTATGTTGTTCAAGCTCGCTACTAGGTAGGTATAGTGATCAAAAAAGTATTATACATAAATTCTGGAGCCAAAAAAATCAAATCAAAAGATGTTTTCATGACAGACATCTTTTTTTATATATTATGTAAAAATGATAAAAGTTTTCTCACAAACTTTGCTTTGAGTATCATCTTACATTTCATACATAAATTTGATGGAGTTTTCACATACACTTTGATTGACTATTATCAATGTTTTGAAAACCGGACCGGATACTGACTCGGTGCAGCTACTGATTAACTGGTTGAACCGGTTCAACCGGTCGAACCGGGTTTTATATTTTCTTTAAAATTAAATGTAAATAATCATATATTTACACCATATGGATCTAAAATTACTTCTACATATAACATGTTTCTCTATTATTTTTTATTAAATGAAAAATAAACAGTAAACATAAATCTAGCTATATATAAAGTGAACAAGTGAATACTATGTAAATTGAAATTGATAAAATTAAATGATTTACAATTAAAAGTTACCATATTTATTTATTTTTAAAAGTAAAACCTCAATCTTTATAAATATGGAAAAATCAGAATAGTTATGAGACCCAAAAAGAGTTTTTTCATATTTTTTTCTTAAGAAAAATGAATAAAATAAAAAAATATTTTAAATAATGATAATTAAACATTAGTTATGAAATATTAAATTTTAAAAGCAATTGAAAAAACATTATTTATATGTTAATCTTTTAGAACCGGGTTTTAAAGTTGACCCGGGTCACCGGTTTTACCGGGTTATCCTAACCGGTTTTTCTCAAATCCGGGTTTTAAACTGAACCGGAACCAGCTTCTTCAGCGAGTCACGGTCAGCCGGTCCGGTCCGGTTTTCAAAACACTGAGTATTATATCTCACATGGTCAGTGTCAAACAGGTCCAATGTTTGTCTCAACGGAACATCAACACAGTTAGGATAACCTTAGAGCATGTGCTGCATGTCCAATGGAGTTCATGATGTTTACATCCAAACCCTACTAGCTACTAGCTGTAATGGAGCGTGTACAACGAGGCTCTAGATCAATAAACATAGTAAACAGGTAAAACGGAGAAATTAGCGTTGAAGTCTCAGTTTTATTAATATTCTAGTTTTATCACTTTTAAACTTTGGATAATATAACTTTTATACTAGCTACAATAAAATTGTGTAACATAAAAACAAGATCAGTACACATTATGTAAAACAGATTGAATTTCAATTAGAGAAAGAATCGTATGGGGATTGCTTCCGACAAAAAGTCCAGGTTGCTAAGGCAACGGTAAGATGATTGTCGAGAAAGTAGGATGATATATGGGATTTTTTTATCACATAACAACCCAATATAGATGCATTTGAAACTTCATTGCTGTAAAACTCTCATGAATCAATTTGAAAAGCTTATAATTTGTTGTTTGAATTTAAATGCTACGATGTTCCTGTAGTTACCAATATTAATTAAAGAACGTACATTTGTGATGCAGATCGAACGTTGCAGCCATATGGTTAATTAATTTTAAGAGATTATAAATCTGTCAGACTAAAAGTTTTCAAAACATAGATAAGGTAAGTTTGTATGTCTTTAGCCAAGGAGAACATATCCAGAGTTGATGAAAACATAACATAAAGTTCCCTCAAAATAACGACATAACCTTCAAAGAAGAAGTCCACAAGACTAAACTACGAATCAGAAGCATGCATGGTTTCACCATTGAAATCAGATGGGAGGGATGATGAAACGGATCACACCGTTCTTGGCAATGGTCTTGATCTTACGGCCAGGAATGCTAACATTGCTTTCGAGCATAGCCACCTCACCGGAGTAGAAGCGGCCACCGGAGTCAAGGCTGACGGCAGGAGCATCACCAGTGACCATCACTCTCCCATTCACGACGGAGACGGTAAACTTGTCTTTGGGAACACCCGGCATGTCTACACGCACGTATAGACCGCCGTTTGGGAGTATCTTCCATTCATAAGCCATATCCGAGCCTATGTTCACGCATGGGTGTGGCTCCAGTAACGGACCGGTTAACGCCGGGTCTGCGCTTCCAAAACCAAACTCATTATACTACACATTCGGTTTACTTATGTCTCTCTCATAATAATAAATGTTAGTAATTTGGATAAAATAACATAAGCTTGCAGAAAGAGAACATATGTAAATACCATTTGGATCCGTGCCGTGAGGAAACTTGTGAGGACCCGTGCTACAGCGATCTTTGACCATAAAAAGACAAAGAAAAAAAATTATTTTAAGGAAATATATAAGAATATATTCAAAAGTTTCTGAGAAAAAGACTTGTAGAAAAAAAAATCAAGATAATCAATTTAAATAACAAATATATCAGATAATTAATCGTATAAAAAAATAAATCAAAGATAACTAAGGAAAAGTTGGTGAAAATTACCTTCTCGCTCTGAGCCACCAAGAAACGCTATAGAAATTAAATTGAAATTTTTATCAGTACATAGATTTTTATAATATGTAGATTTAAATAACCAAAAAAAAAAGGATTAGTTTGAAAGAAACATACAGATGCATGAAGGGTTTTGTGATGAGGCGCGGGTCTTGGAGAGGTGAAGCCTGAGAACACCGTCCGACATGTGTGAGACCAAGCCGGAGATCTCGCAGCATTTGCAGACGAGACCTGTAGCGGAGCCGTAGTTCCGAGGAGACGAGTCATGTTTGTGCTCTTTTGGTGCGTCGGCGGTGATAGACACAGCTTTTTTGGTCGGGTCAATCCTAACCTTTATGCGGTCTTGTGGAACGCCGGGGAAGTCAATCCGAATGAACATGTCCTCGTTCTCAAGCATCTTGAACTCTGTGAACCCTTTTGGCCCACTTACCAGAAACGGGTTGTTAGTCGCGTAAAACCCATCTGCTCCACACACAAAACAGACATAAACACAAAGAACAAAAAAAAAATCTGAGAAAAAAAGGTATAGTGAAAGTAGTGAAAATGTGAATGAGATTTGAGGATGGTTGAGAAGATCTTTACCGCTAGATGGAGGAGCAACGGTGAGAGGGACCACCATTATTCAACGACGAGAGAGAAGTTTTCTGTGAGGTTTCAGATTTCTAGCTAAGGCAACTGTTCTTTAGGGTTTCTCTCTCAGCTGTATTTTTCGACCTTTATGTTCAGAGGAAGGTGAACAACGACAAGGCACTGAGCTGTCAACACACAAACGACAAAGCAATAGAGGGGGCACGTGTCTTCTTTCCATTTGCGACTTCGTAATGCATCAGAATTAAACACGCGTCGGCTTCCCATTTGTGAAACATTTTTTCTTTATTTTTTGTAATTGTTATTAAGTAGAAGAAGAGTGTATGATGAAGTTTATGTACGAGCGAGCCTACGAATCATGTGTATCTTTTGGTTATTCACCTAAATACATGTGATGGATAGAAACATTATCGATAGACATATTAATTTGATTGAACATCTTATACGTTAATACATCAATATTGTTCTTGAAATATTCAAAAACCAAAAACATGAAGAGTAATAGTCCATTGCTTAAAACATGATTAGGTCCATCATATATAAGGATGAATTAAAGATGGGGATAAAATTAGAAAGGAGGGATAATAAGGCGGATGACACCATGTTTAGCGATTACTTTGATACGACTGTTATTATAGCCTAGAGGAACGATGGCGACCTTGCCTCTGTACTCACGCCCACTCGAGTCATGCAAAGCTGGAGGAGCTTGTCCGGTGACAGTGATGCTACCGTCATTTTCCACCATCGCCGTGAAACGATCACTGGGGACGCCGGGCATGTCGATACGTAGGAAGAGACCGCCGTTTGGGAGATGCTTGGATTCGTACGCACTTGTGGATCCCTCCAACACTGAAGGGTGTGGTAGTGTGACCGGACCCGTAAACGCTGGATCTGTCCAGAACAATAATCACATAACATAATGTAACATCGATCAATATTATATGCTTACGTCCAGTAGTATAATTGATATACATGCAACATACGAGAAGAACATGCATGAATAATGTGAAATATACATACGCCTAATACTATAGAGACATCAATTTATAAACTGTAAGTTGTGTCACAGTGGAGCCATTATTTAATTAAGTACATACATACCAAGAGGGTCAGTGCCAAAGCGACCTGCCATATAACAATTCATATTATTGAAGTTAGTTATATGCGCCTGAGGGTTTTGTGAAGTTATCTTATCGCTTAATTAATAATCAACTCAAATAAATACCTTCTGGGTTATGTCCACGAAGATGAGCTGCCAAATTAAAGAATAAAAATATATTATTAAAAAATACAAGTCATAAGGAAAGAATATGTGAAAGAGTCGGTCAAACTTTAGTATGTATAAACATACCAAGAGGATGGCCACCTGCGACTGCAACAATAGAATCAACACACATCCCATGAATAATGTCAGATATATACTATATGATATGCAAATATGCATAAAAGAAAAATACTTTAAAAAAAAATCCAATACCTTCTGGGTTATAACCATGAATTATGTGAGCTGTCAAAAGAACAAAAAAAAATTAACATTCAAAACAGGTGAATGAAAGCAAGAAAAAAAAATCATCTGTTGATTCAAGAGTAAACACGAAGAGACATTACCAAGGAAAGGAACATTAGGCATTGTGGCACCTCCAACTGAGAGAGACAAAACATAAACAAAATGTCAGATATCAATTTTCCATAAATTAAAAAAAAATATAAAAAGAACTATTTTCTTTTTATTGCATTAATTCGAGAAATTAGTTTACAGGAGCAGGAGGAAGGGACATGAGGATCGATCTTCTTCTTGGAGAGAACGAGCCTGACGACACCATCTCCAACATAACACTGAATGTTACTGATCTCACAACAATCGCAGATAAGTCCCGTGGCGGTTCCGTATTTGCGGTGAGAAGAATCGTGTCTGAACTCCTTCGGTGCGTCCCCGAACACAAAAACAGCCTTCTTCAGTGGCTCCACAAGGATTCTCACACTTTCTCTGGTGACGCCAGGGAAATCAAGCCTCGCGTACAGATCCTCGTTCTCTTCCATGAGCTTGAACTCCGTAAACCCTTTTGGTCCGTTCACCTGATGAGGATTATTCGTTGCGTAAAACCCATCTGCCCCACACAAAAAAAGATTATATATTATATGTTATATCAATCGACATTAAATATTTGAAGAAATGATGAATAAATCGAGGATAAAACAATACCGTGAGATTGAGGGACGGGAACGATGTTCATGACCGGCATGACTATGCGGAGGCTTTAGGGTTTTAGTGTTTTTTTTTTTTTGAGATTTCTCTCACTCTCGCTTTCTCTTTATGGTTGAAGATTGTTGTGAGATTTTACCAGAGGGAAACCTTTGAACGAAAGAGAGAGGTATGGAGGTTGTCAGGTAAAACCGACAAACAATCCCCGATGTGACACGTATCCTTTTTGCATTGGTCGACAGTTTCAATGAGAATTTTTTTATTTAATTACCTGCAGAAAGCCAGTAATATACATATACTTATTATATACGTATAATTTTTAAAAAAATTCAACAGATCGTACACTGGTGAAAGGTCAGAGTTTTTATTCAGACAGGTTACAAAGTTGGTCTTTGGCTAAAATTAGCAAGGTTTCAGCTTTATTTTGTCGACTAGTTTTCAGCTCTATTGTAGACCTCGTAAATGCATGCGCTTTCAGGCAGACATATAAATACATTGTATGTATTTGTTTTATAAGTATATTCATATTGTTCTTAAAAGCGTTTGGACATACATATAAATATATACTCACTTCCACCAGATGTTTAGCATCTGTACCTGAATTATAAGTAATTTCGTCTAAGCCCACTTTACTTTTTTTTTAGATAACTTTCATTTACCCCATGTATTTAATGTAACAATTTCAGTGGTGTCAAATAATTACTAATGTATAAATATGACTATATGAGGCAGTTGTTTGATATCAAAGTATTGTACATACAACAAAAATTCAATAATCCGGATCGGATTAAAATAACTTACTGGCTTCGAAGAAAATAAATCGGTTTAATTTTTTATATTGCATGAATATATTAGGTTTAACGGGATATAAATAATATAATTTGTTTCGCAAGATCATAACCACGAAAACTCCCTTTGTTTTGAACTATAAAGGGTAGGACGTAACACAAAATAAAGTAAGTCTTTTTTTGCAACATATCCAAAAGTAGTCGAAATTAAAAACATCAAAGCGCTTTATCCCAACAAATAGGTCTAGAAAATATCATGAAATCAAAGGGGAGGGATGAGGAGGCGAATCACACCGTTCTTGGCGATGGTTTTGATCCGACGGCTAGGAATGTTGACAGGAGCGGAGAGCATAGCCACGTCACCAGAGTAGAACCGACCAGCAGAGTCGTGGCTAACGGAAGGAGCTTGACCAGTCACCTTCACTATCCCGTTAGCGACAGTGACAGCGAAGTTGTCTTTGGGAACGCCAGGCATGTCTAAACGCACGTACAGACTGCCGTTTTCGAGCTGCTTCGACTCATACACCTTGCCTGATCCACAAAGCATAACAACAAATTAATCATTTCATTTATAATAAAAAAAACAATTAATGATGTGAATACCATGGTCATCAGTGTTATCGCCAGAGAGACCTACGAGATCAGATAAAGAGAGAAGAGTAATTAAACACATTTTCAAAAGAGTTATAGAGAAGCAATGATCATCTAGTCTACGTAATAATAATACCTTCCCCGTAACAGAAAGCAAGAACCGCTGTAATTAATAAACGACAAATACAATCAGAAAATTAATATTATTAAAAATGACAAAATAATAAAATAGAAAGGGTAGAGTGATGATACGGATGCAGGAGGAAGGATCGGTGCTAGTCTTGGAGAGGAGAAGTCTGAGAACGCCGTCGGACATTTGGTAGGTGAAGCTGGAGAAGTCACAGCAAGTGCAGACGGTTTCGATGATGGTGAGGTATTTACGGGAAGAGGAGTCGTGGGCGTGGACCTTGGGTGCTTCTCCGTAGACGATCACGGCTTTCTTCGACCCGCTAATGCAGACCCTCACGCACTCTTCTGGGACGTCTGGAAGGTCGAGCCTCACGAAAATGCCATCGTTCTCAGGAAGCGGATTGAACTCAGCAAACCCTTTTGGGCCGTTCAACAGAAACGGATTTGAAAACCCTTCTGCTCAACAACAAAACCAATTAGTAAACATTGTGATGAGTGTAAAGGAGAAACTTAATGTGATTTTTTGAGCTTGGTTTCGGACTTTACCGGGAGACTGATTCAGCAGAGGGAGTTTTTGTGAGCAGTAAGATACTAATTAGGGTTTCTTCTCTCTCTCTCTCTGAGTTTTTAGCTTTTACGACTTTACTCTTTGGGGATCTTTATGGGAGGAAGGCAACCTCAAGAGCGAAGATTTTGTCAGTGGAAAACGACAAAATAACAGTAGCTAAGAGACACGCGTCTTCCTGTTATTTGCGAAACAATTTTCTTAGTTTTTTCTTCGTTTAATTAATTCACATAAAACTATACTTATTTGTTACAACTTGAATAGGCACATCATCGGTCATCATCATCAGATAAGTATAGAATTGGAGACACAAATTATTTAATGGTGAAAATCCTACATGCGGTGTCTGGTGATCACAATTAGTATGAAAATAGTAGATTGTTTTTTCAAAGGGTGTTTCACAAATAATCACAATTCAAAAGCCATTTCGTCATTTATCCACAAGTGTTTATAGAATAATATATTGTATTGTTCAACAAATGTAAAAATGGAAAGAATGTGAAATTATATTTGTTGGTGGGTTGTTTATTGTTTACCTTCTCAAAAAAAAAAATTATGTAGCCTTTTAAAAATTAATCATATATATAGTTAACAAATTTATTGTATCATTCCTTACAAACTGGTTGTTGATCGCATAAAATAAACACTATTTGTGAACCATTTTAACTGTAGCTATATACGAATAAGTTTCAAATTTCCGTAGACTGGACAAGCCTGTTTTGTATTGGGACAGAAATAAAGTTGGTCTTACAGAGCAACCCTATTTTAAAGGTTTGGTGAACTTTAATACTTACGAATGCATCGTTACATATTTTATTTAAAGTAAACAAACAAAGACGTAAAATGAAAGTTATAAGCCTAGAGATGAAATCAATTTAAAAGCTAGTTTATACATGAGATTACTACTTATTTACATAAGTTGTATACATTTCATGTGGTTAATCAGCGAACATGTTCCAAGAAATTACTTAGACAAGTACCATAAGGTGACACAAATGGTAGTAGCAAAACAACGAAACATGGTAAATAATAACTCTCTGAAAAGACCTAAGAGTTGTTATTACCATTTACCAATCAGAGAAGAAGAGGAAGTCACCAATCAAAAGAAATTGATATTTTGATTATAAAAGTTCTCTACTTTATAAAATAATAACAGCACGATCTCTTGAAACTTTGTTCAAACGGCACTACAAAAACATACAAGGACAGAGGACAAACCCATTTAAGAATTCCAGGAAAGTGAGAACTGCAACTTAGCATATAAAATTCACAATAATACTTTGGCATTCCACAACAGATTTTCCAGCAAAATAACAGAAAATACTACATAGAGAGAAAGCACAATCTTAGCTAAGAGAAGCACTACGAAATGAAGTTAGGTGAGTCAGGTTCAGTGTCTTGAAGGAAGAGGCCTTATCTTGGCCAGCAGTGTCTCTGCTTCAATAAAACCACCAAAAGGTCCCAAAGACTTGTACTTGATAGCTTTCCATCTGTAAATGATATCACATTTTCATTAAAAAAAAAAATATAGGAACAAGAAAACTTATTTGCAGTTTCGGGAAAGTAAGAGAGGATATTTCGAAGTACAATGGAGATGGAGATGATCAACACTGTTCAAAGGTGGCTGGTGGAAACCAAATCTGCGAGGAAGTACAGATGAGGTTAATGCTACCACAAGGAAAAGAATTCATAACTGATTTCATCTAGTGTTTGTAACCAAGAAGAAGCGTCACATATGTAAGGTTTGAGGTACATCATTCTACAACAGTTCTTTTCCAAGACTTAGCATGTGAGTTACTGCCTCATAAAACGAAAAATCCTTTTATACATAAAGAAAACAAGATGAGGAAATGATCAGGTAGTGCCTACATCAGAGGATGTAAGATCAATGTTTGTGCCAAGACCATTCAAGTTTCAATTTATTCTTTCTCTAAGGGAATCTAATGAAATTAATACAAAGTAAAACGAGAGAACAAGAAAAACCTCTGACAGGCGGGCTTAATGTCTTGAAAGGCGGCGACCTTCTCATCCTGAGAAAATTAAAAAATGTAAGAAAACTCTTCAATTAGCCATCAAAGAAGAGAAGAAGAAGAACATACGGCGTGAAGGAGACCAGCAATAGCCCAGAGAATGGTAATTAACGATACCCAATATGGGAAAATTCATCGATTACTGGGTCTAGTAAAGCCCATTAAATTATTATTAAACAATGCTAATCACAGAAGCCCATGCAAATAGAAATAAACTAAAGAAGTAGAAAGTGGGATATATATATATAATGGTTCCATAAGGAAATACTAGCTAGGATGACCACGTTCAGCACGGCCACCTCGACCACGGCTACGACGACCACCTACATGAGAGCCGAATGCATATCTTGCATCTTTTAGGATGGTTTGAATGTTCTTCCCCCACGAGACCTCTCTCTCTCTTTGTATCAGAACATTAATAATCTCATAACCTGACAAATCAAAATGCCCACGACCAGACACATTCTCATTTTGCAATACACCAAATGAGTTGTTTGAAACAATCCCATCATCCGTGTTACACCACATGATTGACGTGTAGGAGTTGTGAAGCTAGATATAGAAGCTGTGGCTGCAGTAATAGGAGATGCTGTAAGAATCTAATTATTTTATAACAGTTTTATTTGTTAATGAAAACGTGGTGCAAAAAAACGTGCTACGCCACTAATGTACAAACTTCAACTAACCATCAATAATAATATCTTTTTTTTTGGACAACATCAATAATATAATATCAAAATGTAAAGAATGAATGAATCATATGGGAGTTTCTAAACCAATGAGATGTGATGATATTTTTTGTTGTGTTCCCCTCTGTGGTTACCAGCTTAGCGATGCTGCGATAACGTTAACGTCCCCCTCCACTGAAATTGGGATATGAAAGAAAATAATATTTTGGAGATCATAACACTGTATGATAAAGATTGGAGAAAGGAAGCAGTATCAGTAAAAAAAGTGACAAGGCATCACCGTAAAAAATATTAAAAGAATGTCAATAAAAGGGACACTAAAGAAAGAAAATTAAGCTATCACTTCTACTCTCTCGAGCTTCAGCTTTTAGAGCAACAATGTCTCTATTTCTGAAGCCCTTCCTCTTCCTATACGACTCCACTCTTAGCCTCCTCTTGATTCTAGTAATTATATATCTCTCTCATTATTTATATACATATATGTTCTTTATTAGTTGATGATAAACTAATTAATCGTTATTTTCTTTGTATGAATTAGTTTAATGGATGGAGCCTTGAAGATGCAGCATCTTCCCACGAGAGGCTTGAAGCAGATAACAATGCTGCAGAATCTCAATGGAAGCAAATCCAATATTTGTGGAGAAAAACGAGAAGTATTGTGCTTCTTCCCATTTTCAAGGGTTTGGTGATTATGTGTTTGGTTTTATCCATCATTGTGTTCTTCGAGAGTTTTTACATGAACATTGTGATACTCTTCGGCAAGTTATTAAGACGTAAACCAGAGAAACTGTACAAATGGGAGGTCATGCAAGAAGATGTCGAGGCTGGATCCGAAAACTACCCAATGGTTCTTGTCCAAATACCAATGTACAATGAAAAAGAGGTATATAGATATACCTGTTTAAGCTTCTCTACTAAATATATAACATACCCTATTTTAATATATACTTGTAGGTCTTTCAAATATCTATAGCGGCAGTCTGCAGTTTATTATGGCCATCGAGCCGTCTAGTAATTCAAGTTGTAGATGATTCCACGGATCCGGTCGTAAGGGTAAGTAGCTTGTTAGAATATATATATATAAGATTCTACACTGTTCTGACAACTGGCTGTTCAGAATAATTCCAACCAAAATACTAAATATAATATTGAATTAATATTTAATGTTTTATTTTATTGTTTTATTTTTAGCCACAACACTTAATTATATATTACTTATTTTCAAAACTAGTTTAGCTTAAATATAAAATTACAATCGATTAACTATACAAAATAATTTATTATAATAATAAATCTACAAATTCATGTTTATTTTTAGTTATAAAATTTCATTACTAAGAAATTTAATTATATTATATTATTAATTGAAAATTATAATAATATAATCTTAGTGTTATTAATAATGGCACAGTATTTAGTGTGACACACTAACACCATTCATAATAGAGTAAAACAAATACTTTAGTGTCGTATTTGTTGTTCCATTGGAAAATATCCAATACTAAATATAGTATTTTAGTAATAGAAGTTGTCCTTAGTATATAAGTTGGTAAACAAAGATTCAGCGTATAATTTTTTTTCGAGATTCCATTAACATATTAAACTATTTATAAATATCTAAAGTATATAAATAAATGATTAATGTATATTCAATATGATAATACTTTACTTAGTTAAAATAATACTGAAAAGGTTTTCCGACATTTATTTTAATTAGTAAGCCGCTAAAACCTCTTTGACAATTCAATTCCTCGCAATTTATGAGCAAAATTATGTTTTTTTTTATCTTTCATCTTATATTAAAAACAATTATTTAAGAATTCTAAAATATTTTCTTGATATACTAGTATACAATATGAGATATATGTGATTTCACACATTATCAATTAGTTTTCGAAATGAAAACTGTTAAATCAACAAACATCTTTATCCTTTTCCTATAATTTAAATTTTGTTAACTCAGAAAAGAAAGATATGCTACAAATTTTCGGTATATCCATACTAGTGTATACGTTACAATTTACATATTGTAATGCATACATTGTATAGTATTTATGATATATGTGAAAGAGGAATTGCAGGAAGGTGTGGACATAGAAATTGCAAAATGGCAAAGCCAAGGCATAAACATAAGGTGTGAAAGAAGAGATAACAGGAATGGCTACAAAGCTGGAGCTATGAAAGAAGCTCTTACGCATAACTACGTCAAGCAATGTGAGTTTGTGGCCGTCTTCGACGCTGATTTCCAACCCGAGCCTGATTACCTCGCCCGCACCATCCCGTTTCTCGTCCACAACCCTGATGTTGCTCTCGTTCAAGCCCGATGGATATTTGGTATGCTTAAATGTTTGCATTATTAGAATTATCCATTGAATTTTCGCTATTTAATGATACTGGATGGCGATTTTCTTGCAGTGAACGCGAACAAATGCTTAATGACGAGGATGCAAGAGATGTCCCTCAACTACCATTTCAAGGTGGAACAAGAATCAGGGTTTACTAGACATGCTTTCTTCGGTTTCAATGGTACAATTTAACCTCCAAGCATATTCAAAACAATATAATTAATTCATTTTTTGATAATTATAATTAAACTGATTTATGAAAAAATATTTGATAACATTCAGTCAAATACAAGGGTTCGTTAGTTATCAATTCGTTACATGTATAAGTTGAATGTCAACAGCCTTCACATAGTATAAAAACAAAAAGGATTACCATCTCATGGGAAAGAGCATAACATATATAAATCAAAAAGGGAATCTAAATATGTAATCGCATAAGGGATAATATATAATTACAGGAACCGCGGGTGTGTGGAGAATATCGGCAATGGACGCAGCGGGAGGATGGAAATCAAGGACAACTGTAGAGGACATGGACTTGGCCGTTCGCGTTGGCCTTCATGGCTGGAAATTTGTCTACCTCAACGACCTCACGGTAACACATTTTTGTTAAAAAATCGAGTTATTGCCTAGTAACGACAATATATAAATTAACCATCACATCTATCGGTCCAGTAAACACGTTTTATATATTAAAAAAGTTATAATTACAAAAAAAAAAAAAAATTGTTACAGAATATGAAAATGATAAGAATTGTATCAGTGGCGGATCTACTTGACTGTAGAAGGTGGCACTTGCACCCACAAAATTTCCAAATTCCTTGCAATTGAACCCAAAATTTAGCTATTTTCCCCTATTATGTTTTAGCCTTTATACATGATTTGCAAAAAAAAAAAAAATCCTACATCACACCCAATAAATGGTAGTTTTGGGGTGGTATGCAGGTGAGGAACGAGCTTCCAAGCAAATTCAAGGCCTACAGATTCCAACAACATAGGTGGTCCTGTGGTCCGGCGAATCTATTCAGAAAAATGACGATGGAGATCATTTACAACAAGGTCTTTTTTGTCACTATGCTTCATTTGATCCCCACTTTTCAGTGACTGATGGGTCCAGGATTATTCCGTCTCTAGTTTGAACAGAACCCCGATAGTGATAAGCAGGGTGACTTGTCTGACTATTGGGACCAAACACGTTTCGGTGCTTGATTGATTAAGCTCTCGTTGTCTTAATTGATTAACTAGCTAGCCTAGTATTTTTTTGTCGGTTTCAAAATGGTTCCATTTTACTACGGTTTGTTCGAACCAAACTTAGATTTTCGTTTCTTATCACTCTGATTTTTTTGGTTTTCCGACATTTTTTTATAAAATATAATGAAATCTGAAGTACCATTTTTATTTATAGAACTTATTTTTGAGTTCCTTTTTCATTTTCTAAAAACATCTAAAGCTTTTCATTATCTTTGTTTAGTTTAACTAGTTTGTTTTGTGAGCACTCTTATTTGCCCTGTGGAACATGATCAAAAACTAACTGAAAACAAATGTTTGTTTTGGAGCACAGAGAGTATCAATATGGAAGAAGTTCTATGTGATCTACAGTTTTTTCTTCGTAAGGAAAGTGGCAGTACACTTCTTGACTTTCTTCTTCTACTGTATAATTGTACCAACAAGTGTTTTCTTCCCTGAAATTCACATTCCGCTTTGGTCTACCATCTACGTCCCCTCTATGATCTCCATCTTCCACACCATGGCAACTCCAAGGTACCTAGCCTTAGTTTATAATCACTCATCAAGAGTAATCTTTCTTCTGACTTCAACTTAATGCATGTATACCTTTGGTCAACTAGATCCTTCTACCTCGTGCTAATTTGGATCTTGTTCGAGAATGTAATGGCTATGCATCGAACCAAAGGAACTTGGATTGGCCTACTTGAAGGAGGACGAGTGAACGAATGGGTTGTGACTGAGAAATTAGGAGATGCTTTGAAGAATAAGTTACTAGCTAAGGTCGCCCAAAAAAAATCTTATTATGAAAGGTGAGGAAAAACAAAAAACAAAATAAAAACTTACATTTTTGTTATTGAAAGTTGCATGTTTTTGGCATGATATTTTGGAGAACATTGAGACTCAGTCTCGTGATCTTAGGCTCGCTTCTTTGGGAACATTTCTTACTACAATTATAGATCTGTAGACGTAGATTTTTCCCGTCAAGTGGCGTTTTCAACGAATACATAATATGTTCTATATATTAACAATAACGTGTGTGTGTTCTTTTGTTGCAGAGTGAATTCAAAGGAAGTGATGGTGGGCATATACATACTAGGATGTGCATTATATGGTGTGATCAATGGCCACACATGGTTACATTTCTATCTTTTCCTTCAGGCTACTGCCTTTTTCGTCTCTGGTTTTGGTTATATCGGAACCTAAGAACTTTCCCCATTGTTTAATCACCACATGATTTGTGTCCGTGCATCATTCATTGTTTAGTGTAAAAACGAATAAGATGTTTTGTATGAATGTATACTATGCATCGTTCTGTTGGAAAAAAAATTCATCACTAGGTAGTTTTTCTCAGTATTAATGTGTTATCCTTTATTTGAAAGTCCATATAGTAACTCAGCTATTACCCACTAAACTTTCAGTTACTGTTCAAATTTTTTTTGCACAATGAACAAAGAAGCTAAAGATGCAATCAGAAATTGCATGTCTTAAAAAATAATTTTGTGATAACCCATTATGATGTGTGTGCTGCTCACAAGTCATAACAACCATTACTAGTACACAATCTATCTCTGAAAATGAACAAAGGAAAACAATTTTGTTCTATTGAATTAAAAAGTAAATTTCGATTTTCTTTCAGTTAATTACCTCTTATATTTTTGAAAAAAGTGATAAATATTGATTTGCTACCAAATATAAATGATTTTGATTTTCTTAAAGTTTTTTTCTTTGAAATCAAAAGGCTATTGATTTTCTTACAGTTAAATACACTGATATTGGAAGACTGTATACTGGTAATGGTTGTTATGACTTGTGTGACTCATGAGCACATACATCATAATGGCCAGATTTAAGTTAACCTAGGGGCCTTAAAGAATGACTAGGATTTTCAAGCGAGACTCATAAAAGCCCATTGAGTTGTCCAGATTCGCCAGACACGGTTTCGTTTTGCAGCGAATGCATTCATCTTCTGCAGATGTACGCACATCTAGTGGGGCTCTAATATGTTATATATGATATTTTTCAAAACATTTGTAAATATTTATGATTCTGAATATCTTTTTTTCCCAAAATCTTTTTATGTGAACATGATACTTTTGGTTAATTTAGTAGCTCTAAAATGAAAATGGAAAATAAAGTAACACGGAAGTCGGGTTCATATTTTGTATGATCGATGATCCATTGGGCCCACAGCATAAAGGGCAAAAGGGTATACCACATGCTCTGATAAGAATAAGACCAATGAAACGAAATTGACCAAAATACCCTTAATCTCACGGTTTTGTTCAGACAAGCATTATGAATTCTCTTTCCCTCTTATTTTTCTCTTTTAAAATTACACTCAAGTTAAACTTAAATACTCATAAAACTCTTCATCTTTATTACGGTGTGGATCCGTCAGAGGATAAATGTTTATTTAACTCTGAAAGTCAGGTAAGGGTAAACATGCAAAAACGTGATTTTTAAAGATGGATCATGGATATTTCTGTAAAATAAGGAAGTTACTAAATGACGCCCATAAAAAAAGGTGTTGTGCTTTTTCTTTTGTCAAGAAAACAAGAACATAAATGGTTTTGAATATGTCTGTATTGGTGGGTATAAAACACTACAGAGAGTTACAGATGCAGCTGGCTACACATACTAAATCACATGACCACAAATAAATTAGCAAATAAAGAACCAAACAGAATAAGTAAACTACATTATTGCTGTTAGAAATTTTGTAAAAGGTGAATGTAAACTATACTCCCTCTGTTTCTAAAAGATCCATATTCTAAGATTTTCACATATATTAAGAAAACACATTAAATTTGCATAGTTTTTTGTTATTATCTTTTTCCCACAATTTTAAGCCAATAAAAATCCAATAAGTGCAATTAAGTTTTTTGAAATTTGTAATTATTTAATAAAACATGCATTGAAAATGCAAAAAATAGATCTTTTAGAAACAAAATTTTTCTCTAGAATATAGATCTTTTAGAAACAGAGGGAGTATTATATCTGATTCAGAGATGAAATAACAATTCACTGAATTTCGTGTAAAATATCTCAGTGTTTTTCGGGTTTAGATATCCCACTTATCGAGATATTTGAATGTCTATGATCTGATTGATATTTTTGGTGTTTTGAGTATCTACCGCACCGTACTAGATGTTCCAACAAAGAGATGATACTATACGTGACAAAGAATAAAGTTTACAGTATTATTAAGGCTAGCAGCCTAGCATCACACTTGTGTCATAAAAAATATGCAGTTTGAATTAAATAGTTTCTTTAAAACACGTTAAATAAAGTCCAAAGATCTAAGATTCAAAGATCATGCAACAGAATCATCTCAAGAAATCCAAGTATCAAATCAATGTAACATAGATCCAACCATATATTATATAATCCACCATTACCCTAAGAACTGAATAAGAAATCTAGAAACATAGCTTGTTTCTTGGGTTTGCTTCTGTGAGTCTGTCTTACATCAAAAGTACATTGCTCTGATAAAGACCATTAGATTCCAAAACCAAAGTAAATGGTTTCCTAGTTTTAAAGAATAACGATCTTGAAGAAAAGCCAAATCAACAAGATGCTTTAGTTTTGATCATCTCTGCAAGCCTCAGCTGTTTTCATATGGCCGAGACAACATCGCTTTCTTGCGGCGGAGGAAGATTCAGATCTATCATACAGCGGTGGAGCTCCGGGACATGTCTCTTTTCCGGCTTCATCTCTTCCACTGCTGCGATAATGGGTTTCTTCAGCTTAACAACCTCCCTTGAATCTCTCGAGAGCATCATCAACCACATGGCTAAATCCTGTTCCGGCGAACCGTAGGAGACAGAGCTCGCCGGCTCTGGCGAGTTACTTTTACTCCTCTTCTGCTTCTTTACAGACTCAGACGAGTTCTCAAACACTCTCTTCTTACTCTTTGTCTTCTTCTCTGTCTTCTTCTTCTTCTTCGAAACCTCTGCTCTGCCCCGTTTCCGAACCGGGTCCACTGACTCAGGTTCGGTCTCGGTCTCGCTGTTGTAAACGGTGGAAGACTCAGGATCCGGATTAAAGACCCGGCAGCTCTTCCTCGGGTTCTCTCGCAACCCGTAGACCAGAGTTTTACCGTCTGAGGAAGACGAAGAGGAATAAACCGAGTCACCGAGCTTCTTCTTAGCCGGCGTGTGTGATGATGAGACCAAGTGTGACTTCATGTGACCGCCAAGTGCTCTGCCATTACAGAAACTTTTGGAACAAAGCTTGCATTTGTGCTTCTGCATTTTCCAAAGAAACAAGAACAGAACAGAGAAACCTTAAGAAGACTTTTAAGTTTCTGTGTCCCAGTTTGCTTAAAGAGACTGATGTAGAGAAGAGAGAGATAGAGAGAGAGACAGAGACAGGGAAGTTAATAAGAGTAGGTAACAAGCATTCCTATCTTTTTTCACAAACCCCCAAAACTAACAATTATGACTTTTTGGTCCATACGATAAAAACTATTACTAATGATAAGTAAAGATAACTCTTTTTAGTTAGTTTTAGCATAACATTTAAGAGAAAAACTATACTATTTTTAATTCGACTGACAACGATAACCACCGAGTATTGTAGAATCTCGAATTAATCAGAGAAAAATTCTACATATTCTTACAAAAACAACTAAAAATGATTATTTGTTTATTAAAGAATGTAAAATTGTTTAAAAGATAGAAGAAAGGAGACAACAAAGCACAAAAAGAAAGTTGTTGCTTTGCCTTTTATTGACTAGACACTTGTCCAGTGCGTAGATGAGATTAGAAGCTTAATGAAGGATTTGCAAAAGTAAAAAGAGTAGAGATTAAAAAAATATAAACTTAAACAAAAGTATGTGAGTTATGTTGGTTGGGTTAGTTGAAGGATTTGTAATGGCAGAATCGGTTGAAGCGTCGAGGTTGAAATGATATAAACGGTTGTATTAGTTTTTGATTTAATTGGGCGTTGAGGTTTTAAATGCTGAAATGTCATTTCTGAAGGTTTTAAACATCTAAATAGCTTTATAGTAATGAATATTGAGTTTTAATATATAGTTAGAATAATTCAAACGAAACGATCTAATAATCATCACATGTATATAATTGTAAATAGATTGGTACCATCTAACATACGATGGTCGACACTAATGATGATTCGAAAGGTCCACGTCTGTTGAGCCATTCCACCTTATGTTTCTTGTTAGCGACGTCCAATGTCATTAAATATTATTCGGTTTCTTGAGATTCTTTGCTTCTTGAAGTATAAAACTGTAAACAAATTTGATTTTCCTTATTTTCTTTTCAGTCCCTTGTTATGGATCTAGGCTTTGAACCGTGGGAGGCCCTTCAAATGTAGGCGTCTTTAACCACTACATTCCCGTATATGTATATAACCTTTTGGGTTTTGTTGTTCATTTTCTAAAGGAAAATTAATATGTAGAAAACTTTCACCTAGTACATCTCCATCCCCACTCCATATTTTATTCCATTTATAAAGTAAAAGGAGTGTAAAATGGAGTAATGAACAAAAAAAACAAACATTACTCTATAAATGGAGTAATGCTTTTATTTTTTGTTCACTACTCCATTTTCCACTCCATTTACTCTATAAATGGAGTAAAATATGGAGTGGGGATGGAGATGCTCTAGAAATATATGTTCAAATTGATTTTGTACTATAGAAAATGAAATCTGAAACCTATTCGAAATTTTTTTTCTGAATCCGTTAATATATGTGTTTTCGTTTAGAGAAATATATGTTTTCATAAGTTTATTGACATGTTACTTTTTTAATACCATGTCATGTTTGCATCCAATTCCAATTGGATTTGAGATTCGAGAACTCCTAGCTGTCATGCTTTTGTTTCCAACAGAGAGGATTATACTCATTGCTCTGATTTCAAATGAAGAAAAAAACAACTTTGTGAGGATTCAAGTGTGATTAGTGCCAAAATATTTTGAATTCTCTAACCGGGATAGGATTTTTGTTATGACTGCACTTTCAACAAAGTTGACATAGTCATATTGTAAATAAACTCTTTATAATCTTCCACTTTTTTAAGGAATGGTTCATGATAAGGACTATGACATTATCAAATTTATTACCATTTAGCAAAAAAAAAACACCAACGGTTTGATGATATAGTTGGACCGTTCTAAGGATTATCGACTATAGTCACAGTTCGCGTTATATTTCATACAAAGCATTTGGGTATGAACAGAATAGTAAATATGGCTCTCTTTCTTTAACTTGTAAATATGGCTATTGAAAAGTAATAAACAAGATCATGTATTTAAAAACTGATTTTGTAGTCATACACTACATATACACAGTAGGCAAGCCAGCATAAAACTTTTAATATACGCATGGTAATCATGGTTTTAACAAAAAGCTGATCAAAGAATATATAAATATCACATTACCAAGAATAGAAAAGGCAAATATTTGAATTTGAGTTGTTGTAACTATAATAAAAAGTTGAGTAAAGAAGAGGCTTACAATTGGAATCCATAGTGGGAAGTACTTAGCTTTGCTTCGATCTTAATTTTGAATTTTCACTCTATCTATACAACTCGTCTGACACAAAAAGAAATCTGTGTTTAATAAAAATTAATTATTCTCATCCAAATTAAGGGAACCGACAGGAACAACAAACCCCATCACTTTTTCTCTAAACAGTACAGCATGATCCAAGAAAAATGTTAACACCGTATATAAATTCCCTTTTAATAATGTCTCACTTTTATAGAAATTTCATTTCAACCTTTTAATAATATAATCAAACATTTTATTTATTCAATAAAAACTAGTATGTTATAATAAAGTTTAAATCTAAAGAAAAAGTTATGCAAAACAACTATCCAAACTGATGGCTTTCTAAACCTAAAGAATCGTCATTCCTTATATAAATCATAAAAGCATTCTCTTATAATTATCCAAGCAGAGTTCTTTCATGACAATGCTCTCGTTTACTAGTGTCCATAAAGTGCGTTCCCTAACGCAGAAGCAACCGAGCACACCGAGCTACAAAATCCATTATAGGTGGAAAAGATTTGCTAAAGTACCTCTAGAACGTCTATTAGGCTCCCTAATCTGCATAAGAGCTTTAACCATATGTTTCTATATGAAGGAGATTGTCAAGTGCCAGATACATTCCATAGGAAATCTTAAAACCTGTATGGGATCTTTTTTTGGTCTAACTATGTTGGTTTCATGCCCTTTTTCAAAAAAAAAAAAAAAAAAACTATGTTGGTTTCACACACACATATACTTCTTTAAAACTACACTAAATTAACATGAGCATACAGAAAACAAGACTTTAACGCAAGAGAGGCTTCTCAAGATCAAACTCTGTTCTAAGCACACTTTCTTCTTCTTCATCTTCTTTTTCTTCATGACCTTCTCCACAATCTTCTTTCCCCTTAGCCCACAGAACGAAGTAGAGTCCTCCGAACATCAACCCCATCCCCGCAAAGCTAATTTCACATCACACAAACGCAAGAAAAAAAAAGATAAATGACTTTGGAAGTTGTTCAAAATATTTTTCCAAAATATCATACTTTGAAAAGGAAGAAAATTTGCTAAAAAATACCTTCCGAGGTTGAAACTCTCTTTCATGGAGAATGCAGAGACAAGAACACATACAACTGTAGCAATTGGGCTAAAGAGAGACACAACCACTGGTCCTTTCCTCTTAATCACCCATGCATTAAAACATATACCTCCTCCACTCACCAACCCTCCCTACAGACAAATTCTTATAATATTGTTTCAACACATTCAAATATTGCACACGTTTAATTAATATGATTCTTGGGGAATATATACCAGCACTGCAAATACCACAAGGTGGCCAAGACCAATTACTGATGCACTTCCCATTTCCATACTCCCCTTAAGAACATACTGCAAAGCTATCGTGGAGATCCCACCGATCAAAGTAACAATCGAAAACATTGATATCGCTGGAAACTCGACTAGTATGGATGCCTAATCAGGACGATCACAAGAAAAGTTAAAACCTGGATTAGCATTGACCTGTGAATGATATATAATTGCTCTTGTGCTAAGAAGAGACATGAGGTGAAACCTGGAGGACTATGCTAGACGACAAGCAGAAGATGGAAAGGAGGAGACAGATGCAACCTAAAATCTTCTCCTTGTCCAAAACGGCATCGTCAGGGACAATAGGCAAAGCCTTGACCGAGCTCGTTGTGGCTGTAGTACTGTGCATTAAGCTCATTATGAAAGCACCCATCACGCACAACACCGTGCCTCCCATCTTAACTCTACTGTACATACAACTTAGCTTCACTTTCTCCATCCTTAACAAATGTCAAATATTTAAAACCCATTAATTAGAGCTCTAATCTTTATATACTTAACAAACAAACAAAAAAAGCAAATGATTTACCCAGCAGCCCAAGCAATGACGAAAATGAAAGCAGGAGCGAGATTAGGCATGGCTGTAGCCATTGATGCAGAGGTGTGTTTCATTCCTTCTAGGAATAACCACTGGAACAGAGACACTCTGTTTCAAACACATAATCTCTCTTAGTTAATTAATCTGTTTATTATCATAACTAAGAAAGTAAGCATCTAGTAATTAAAAGCATGCAGAAATCAAAAGTACTATACCCGACAACAGAAACGTAAACAAGTTTTGTCTTCAACTTGAAACTTAGACTTCTGGGCCACAGTTTCCTGCAAATAGCCACCACCAAAAAACATAAAACCATTAAAAAAATAAAAAGAATAGAAAGAAGGTTTAGTTGAATCAATGAGTTATGGTTTAAAACAAAGCTACCTTTCAAGGAGAAAAGCAAGAGGACTGATGAGAACAAACGATGCCAAGGTGCAGAAGATAACGATAAGAAGAGGGTCGACTCCAAGAGACAACAACTGACTCAGTAACACCGAGTTTCCGGCGTAGATCACCTGAGATAAGACCAATCCTCCGATGATTCCAACTTCTTCTAGCGTTCCTCTCTTCATCATTTCTCACCAGTCACTACGAAACACACAACGAAAATATTGAGAAAACAAAAAGAAATATAACAGTTTAATCAGAGATTTGGCGGTGGAGGAACACGAGGTTTCAACTTTTGTGTGGAGAAACGAAAAAGAGCAGAGAGACACTTTAACTCTTTTCTGTTTTTTTCGTTGTTAACTAAAAATAAATTATTAAACAAACGCTTTTTTTCTGATATCTTTATTTTCTGGTAACGCGTCTGCTTGAAGTTGAATCTTTCGCTATGTCCTCACTTCTTTCCTTTTGAAGACATCTGTACATTCATTGCATTGGTTTATGGACGGTCTCGCCATTATAGCTATCTAGGGAACTGCATTTTTTTTTATTAATTCAAAGGCTACTGAGTTTTAACTATACTTATTTTAGACAAGAGTCATCAAATTTTGGTGTAATGGGTTGCATATTTTTGGCTGATATGTGAAATAAGACATTCGAAGTTCCGTAGACGTTACTTAATCCGTTCAGAAATATTCATACTCTGGTGACTTTGTATGACCATTTTGTTTAAAATAAATAAATTATATGTCATTTAAATTCACCTCATATGATCAGAAGTTGATTAAGAGTTAGGAAAAGCTGTAGCCAAAATACTAATGTAAATGCATATTATTTTTCTTGTTTTGCTTTTGACACAATACACACAAAAAGCCAAGTCTATAACGAGAAATTCCATAAAGAGAAAAAAAGAGTATATACTATATAACGAGAAAAATGCTATTTCCCACCGAAACAAATTCCATGATCCAGTAACATACGTTAACTACGTCTATAACGAATTGGTTATATTCTGAAAAAATGATTTGCCTATTAAATATTTGTAAATGAAAATGTGTAAAAACACTGTGATGAAGCGTAAAAGAAAAATAAGAGTGTTAGATTCGGGTTTATTATGGGCTTCCAACTTAAAACCAATTGGTGATTAGTGGATTGGCCCTAACCCTTTATATAGTAGTAGATTAATTCTTATATATCCGATGTGGGATGTGTCTCATCAATACCCTCCCTCACGCTCAGACATCTAGGTCTGAAGCGTGGACAATGTGGGAATAACATCCACAGAGGGCCCAACATCGGTATAGTAGTAGTTGTAGTAAATTAGGTCAAAGGAGCTTATGCTCTGATACCATGTTAGATTCGGGTTTATTATGGGCTTCCAACTTAAAACCAATTGGTGATTAGTGGATTGGCCCTAACCCTTTATATAGTAGTAGATTAATTCTTATATATCCGATGTGGGATGTTTCTCATCAATAAAGAGAGAAAAACGGAAAATTAGAAGGCCTACACGTCAACATTATGTGGGCTCCTACATCACTTCCTTTTCCAAAGACTTGTGAAGCGCGTCACCCTCTTTCTTTTGTCCCCCCGCCTCTTTTTCTCTCATCAAAATCAAATGCGATCAACCTTTTTAACAAAAAAAAAACTTAATTAAAATTTCTATTTATTCAGATTTTATTTTTATCTGTTTTATTAACAAAATTTTATATTTTATCACTTACTAAAAACTTATTCCCTCTATTTTATATTATTTGTCGTTTTAGATTTATACAAATAAATTAAAAACATTTAGTTTTGTATATTACCAAAATAAAAAAAACATTACAAATACACTTAACCATATTTCAACCAATAGAATAAAACTTGAGAATACTGTTAAAAAAATTTATATTGAAATTCTAAAACAAAAATTATTTTGAAACGAAAATTATTCTACAACGATAAATCTAAAACTGAGGGAGCAATAAACTTTTAACAAAAATATACTATTTTACGATTAATATTTTCATTATAATTCCTTGTACTAATATATGTTCAATAAATTTAACTTTTATTTTTTTTAAAAAAAATTAATTAATTAACTAAAATTCAAAACTTTTTAAAAAAATTTGTAAATATTATTTTTTATAATGAAGAAAATAGTGAAAAGGCCAACAAACTATTCAAATAATAGAATAATGTTTTGTATTATATTTTACGAAAGTAATTAATGTTTTCTAAATATACGGTTCAGCAACCTTAGTTTCATATATTAATATAAAAAAATAGACTCGGTTGACTTTAATATCTCTAGAACTTATAATTCATATGTCTAGGCATATAAATCGAGAACTAAAAATTGAATTAGAAATCAAACAAAAATTTACAAAGATTCTAACGAATTCCACACTTTTGGTACAAAAAATCGAAATCAAACCAGATCTATACCAAAAATCAAATGGATATTTGAATATAAATAAATAATTTTTATAAAATATTAATTATATTTAGTTTTAAAAATATATCTTTTTAAAAAATATTAGTTACAAAGTTAAAATATTTAAAATTGTATAAATTACACGAAAGAACCAAATTATTCAAATATTTTTTATCTGAAATATTTGAATTTGTCTAAATTATCCAACAATTTTCTGAAAATGTGTGTTTTGCTTGAAATATCCATTTAAAAAAAAAATACATGAAACTTGAGTCAAATTGAAGCCAAAATTTTATCTTTGTCGTTTTAGTATTGTAATCGAAGCGAACCAAAATCCAATAACAAAATCAAAATTAAATTTCATAACTAACCGAACATTTGCTATATATCTTTAAAAAAAATCAAAAATTGAATCGAAACCAAACCGAGCCCGTACCTACTAACTTCTATCAAAATCACCAAATTCGTAGGAAAAAAAGAATCAAAATATGCATAATAAATAGTAATATTTGTATTTATAAAAATTTAGTTGTGGATACAATGACATACTACGAGATCAAATAGTTAATTCTCAGAATTACATACGCCGGTTATCTAAGGAATTAGTTGTGAACAACTATACTAATCCTTTTCCAAAATACATGTTTATTTATATAAATTGGTAAAGAGATAATTACTATACAAAAAAAAAACTGGCAGAGAGATTATTATACCATGTATAGTAAATAATATTTAAAAATACCATAGAAGTCTCGAAAGGGAGAAGAAGTTCTGCTCATAATAGGGTTTCTCAGAAGATCACACGTTAAGAGCCTTCTCGTGCGTACTTTGTGAGTAATTCATATTGATCATTCTTGTTGATTAACTAGCTTATCAATTGGACTGGACACACATGTCCTTAGCTTCGTAATCCATCCTGATCTTAACTTTGGTAATTTTGCTCAGGGTGATCAGATTTTAGGGTTTTGTTGGATGATGGACAGAGTTAGTCCTCTACCTGACGATTTTCTCTTGAAGATACTGTCATATCTTCCGACAAACGAAGTCCGGATCACAAGTGTTTTGTCGAAACGTTGGCGTTCTCTTTGGATGCTTCTGCCAAAACTTGAGTACTGCTGTGGCAATTTCAACACCGAAACATACGAAAGCTTTTCCCACTTTGTTAACAATTCTCTTTTACTACACGAGGCTCCAGTTCTTGAAAGTTTGCACCTGAGGTTCTTGAAAGTTTGCACCTGAGTCTTGAAGGAACTTACTCTGACACAGATATTGTATCGTGCCTAAAGATTGCATCAAACCGCAATCTGCATGAGCTAAATGTGGTTTATGGGTTTTTGTCGCGTTTGAGCTTACCAAGAAGAACGTGTGAAACACTAGTGGTCATGCATCTCTCTTATTTTTTCCTCAACGTCACTTTAATTCCAGACTCCTTTAAGGCGCTCAAAACTCTGCATCTTCTGTCAATGCAGTACGAAGGCAATAATAATGAATCCTTTACAAGACTTTTATCCAAATGCCCTGTCCTTGAAGATTTGCTAATAGAGTACCATGATGCTACACAAACTTTTACTGTGGAAGTGCCTTCCTTACAAAGCTTATCCATTATACGTTCACCAAGCCAATGTTTTTGCTTGAATACTCCGTCTTTGAAGCACTTCAAGATTGAAGCGTGTATGATGAAACTGTGCAACATTCAAAAGATGCCTCAGATTGTAACAGCTGATGTTAAGCACTTAATAAATACCGATCTGTTGGACCTTCCGGGGTATCTTACATCTGTTAAACATCTCTCTTTATGCTTGATTGCTCCTAGAGGACAGGTACCACAATAGTACTTTTATATTTTGTCATTTCTATCCAACATTTGTAAAGGATATATAGAGAGAGTATACTTGGTATGGCAGGTTCCGCACAAACCAACTGAGATCTTTAGCCAGCTTCATCATCTAAGAATTTGGACATGTTATCGAGATTGGCCGAGTTATCTCAAGTGGATCATTGAAGCTTCCCCTAAGCTACAAACTCTCAAACTCTACCATCATGTAAGTAAAATATATTAAAAGCGGTTTACGTACGGATCATGATTTTAATTAAACGTAACCATATACCAAATTAGCCTTTTTTTACATTTTGGTCTCAGGATCATCCGACTCTGCCAAATATGCTTCTTTGCGACACAAAAGTAGACATACCTGAATGTTCACTACCCCATCTCGAAACGTTCGAGTGGAAAGGATACGAAGAGACACCTGAAAATAGGAAACTGGCGTCTTACATCTTAACAAACGCAAGCGGTTTGAAATGGGCATTAATCTCTTCGGAGCTTATACATGCGGATAAGAAGAAAGAATGGATTCTAAAGAACCTTATGCGTACGTAAAGAGTTTTCATTACTCTCTAGCAATTCAAATACTCCATGTCACGTTTCGTTCGACTAAACTCCTCAATTTCGTCAAGTTTACCAATTTAACTCCATTGGATTAGATTTTAGTTTTTTTTTTTTTTTCTATTAATGGTTTCGACAGTAATGATCACGGCAAGCCTTGAGGATCAAGTGGCTCAAGCTTGACCCTGCGGCTCTTAAGATAGTGCCGTTGTTTTGCAAAAAACGATCAAATGCCTTTTTGCTTGATAAAGTTTTTAATTAATTAGATTTATAACTCTAATTTCCTTTTCAATTTATATTTTTTTCCGGAAACCACTAGCTAACAAAAAAAAATTACCTTTAAAATATAATGTGACTCTAATCCATGCTTTCAAAACAAATCACGAATATTCTCTTTATAATTTAAATTTAATGAAAGAGAAATATTTATTTAAAATTTCTTTTTTTTTTCTTTTTGTAACTTAGGCTTTCATATTTATTTTAGATTTATGTTATATATAGACCACTTTTATTTTTATTTCTTTCTAACAGTAAATACATTTAGTTTTGTTTGAGTTAAAACTGTTAAATTTTAAAAATGTAATAGGCACAATTTGTTAAATCCTTATAACTTATATGATTGTAAATTCATGGGAGCAATTTTAACAAAGAGTTCTCACAAGAGTTCTCAGAATATTATAAACAATAAACAAAATTTAATAAGAATATTTTAAAATCATAGTTTTCATAATGAAAATCTTTTACATCCATGCGGGAAAGTCAAGTGATAAAAACGCATATAAATATGCATTCATCGCAACTCACTCTCTCACGCTCTCAATTTCAAGAATCCTCCGAGATAGGCTCTCTCCCGAGCAATCTCCATAGACTATAGCTAACGGGGCTTATATCGTTATCTTGTTTTTTAACCAATACTTTGGTATAGGATTTTTTTTCTAATAAAAAGACTTTGGATTGTTTGTGGTTTTAAAAATAGAGTTTTGATCTTTGGTTTATGGCTTTAAATTTCTGAAGTAGATTTTAGATTTTAAAAACTTGAATGATAATTTTTTTGTTTTTCCTATTAGTTTTATCAGTAATTATTTTGTAAACGTTCATATTTTAACTTCTATTTTGAATTATTATCTCTTAAAATTACTAAACTAAATTAAAATTGTTCTTGATATATTTCAAGAAAATTTTCCTCATAGCTGCATAATTCTACAAATATTAGGAAACAAATATTAGGGACTATTAGGAAACAAATATTTTCCTCATAGCTGCATAATTCTACAAGAAAATTTATATTTATTTTTAATTCCATAAATCTAGATGTGTATTTCAAGTTTCAACTCAACGTTCAACAGATGTTTGAAAATAAATATTTACTTGGAACAAAAATTAAAAAGTCATGATCATTGATCAACCTTCAACAATGAAGCAGTGTAATTAGAAGTGGACCATAACATCTCCATCTTTCAATTTATGCGATAATGAAGTACATAAAGTATTTAATAAATTAAAGAATAATAATCCATTGGGAAAGCCACCGTAATGGAAATGGAAAATAAGCAAAAAAAATCACTTTCCTCCCTATTTATTTTTCCTATAAACCTAAATGAACAAAATCAAAACAACCAGCAGAGCATAATAACCGGTAACATTCCCCGACAAGAATCTCTCCAACCGTAATTTTGGATTCGCCCCATATAGCCTGAGTATGCCCGCCACGTCATCAACCGTAAGGTCAACCTTCTTGGTCCTTGGTGGGAGAGTCGGATACATAACCGCTGACTCGTGCGAGCTATGTCCTAACCCCAGCAAGTGACCAATCTCGTGAGTCGCCACGGACTCCAAGTCAACCGCGACCGTTGATCCGAAGTCACCGTTGACGACCCACGTCTCCGCCGCGTCGAGGTGGACCCGTCCGTTCTTCGGCGCAAAGGCGTGTGCTAAAGTCCCGAGGACCCCGTCAAACGGGTGCCCGTCGCCGTGATCGCCGGCGAAAAACGCGATCTTTAGATTCGCCGTCTTGTAATCGTCAACCTCCTTGAAACTCACCGGAATCACGCTCGCCCACCGGCCGAAGGCTCGTCGGAAAACCGTTTTGACGTCGTCGGATGTCAGGTAATCGAGTCTGTGCGTTTCCGAGAAGGCGTACGTTAGCGTGTCGCGGTTCCACTTAGGCTTACCGCCGAAGTACGTATAACGCGCCGTTACGTGCATGCCGTTGTTGATCATGTGCGTGTCGCTAACTCCACATCGCGGTGACGACATGAGGGTGACGGTACTCGCGTCGAGTCTCCCGGTTATCGGTAGACCGAGATTCTGTTGGTACAGGGAGATCGCTGATTCGAGACGGCCGTCGAACACGTCGGAGAAGTTCTTAGAGCCATCGTCTTTGACGTAACCGAAACGGTGGAGGTATCTTTTGAGCTCGGATACCCCGCTGACGTGGCTGCCTACCTGGACGTCTACAAGACGTGAGAAATCATGCCGCGTGGCGTTGCTGACTTCGATTGTTTCAGTTGTGTTCCTAGTTGTATATTCCCCCGGTAGGTTTCTGGCGAAAAGCCGGCGTGGGAAACAGAATAAGAGAACGTAGATGATTAAGACAAAACAGAGAGCTCTGTTTCTATGGATTAAATTCTGAGTCATAGCCAAAAACGCACGAAGATTGTGGGGGAAAGATTCAAAGATTCTGAAAGTTAAGATTTGAAGATTTTTAGAATGTCTTTTGTCAAAAAAAAAAAAAGTTAGATGTAAATAAGTTCCTTGGAGGTAGGATCGATCGAGAAGACAAGTGAAAGAGGGATAGAAAAGGGGGAAATAGTCATATAAGTGACGTGAGGATTACCTATAAACCCAAAAGGAATCTAGAAGTTGGACTATGACTTGGAAGTTGCTTCGGTTGGGTCAACTGAATCATGTCCGGTTTAGGAATACTATGTGAAGATCCTTGTCCTAAAAGAACAACTAACAACCCAATTAAATCCTGCCACAGATTAACTTTAGATGGTCATGCATGCTTTTATTTATGACAACCATATTAACTTTAGACTTAGCATTTGACTATCATTCTTGAATCTTGATAGACTCTCATCTGGCGAGATTTATATATCTTCTTTTGAAGAGATTTAGATAACTCCCTACTAAGTCTAAGCTTATTCTTCTTATTTCTCTAAATTGTCTGTTTAAAACTGTATGTTCCAAAAGGCATAGTTCTACGTGTTAATTTGCATTGAATTCGGTATGGTTCATTATAAGTAGTTAACTTGGAATCTCAAAGGTATAAAGTTCTTCGAAAAGGGTTGCGGTTTTTAGTTTCGTCATTCTTATTTTAGTTTAGACTCATGAGTCCATTAGCGATAGATATCTTTAATTTCTTGTTTATATCTCATTTTCCTTTAACCTTCTTATGATATAATCAAAAAGTCTATATTTTCAGTCTCCAATTAATAAAATCTTATATTTTTCTGTTAGTCATAAGAAATTTAGTAAACCACATTAAATCCAAGTCATCGTTTACTTTTTTTGTCTATAATTTGTTTCCAAGTTATCTTCTCACATCTCTCGTAACTCGTAACACTATTTTAATCTGAACATTCAAAAAATAAGAACATTTATATAAATGCATCGAATACATCATCTTTGAAACTTCTCGATAATTGGATGAAGAAAACTGAGGAGCTATTATCTTACAAAAAAAAAAAAAAAAAAAACTGAGGAGCTACATTTAGAATATAATTCTTATGTTATGTTGGGTAAATTTTCAAAAATATGTATATAGAAAGACTGTGGTAGGCGTTAATTAATAAGAGTTTTTCATACTGTTGATGTTGGTTCAAGGAGAACATCCCAAAAATATACATTTCAAATTATATGTCTACACAGAGTATTAATCGGCAATAAAACCACATTTGCAATTAATAGATTGATTTTTGTGAATAAATTCGGCTGATTAAGCTATGAGTGACATAGATGATGTGAATGTCCTCGTTGGAGTATAGCTGAGGTCTAATGAGTTTGTTGACCAGAATTAGAGATGTAAAAAAAAATCCCAGAATTTGGTAGATTTCAATTTCAAAACTTATCGGATCTTTCTTTCTTTTTTTGTTGTTATCTATTATCCAAGCATAAAAATAAGACCCTTTAAGGTTTACTATGTCAGATTCCTGGTTATAAGGAAAGTTCCTTTGCAGAAGAAACCCCTAGGGATCAGTAAGGGGTTACGTGTGGGATGAGACCACCAACATAAGATCTCTCCTCCTAAACAAGATAGGGAGGTTGAAACAACGAAAAAAAAAACAACATTTATCGTTTATATCTTCAGTTTTATATCATTTTCTGTAGATCAGTCCTGATTCCTATCGTAGTGAACGTTTTCATTATACATTTTCGACCTTATTCAGGATTTACCCGGTGTGAGATATCACATTGTTCGAGGAACCCTAGATGCTGTCGGAGTAAAAGATCGTCAACAAGGGCGTTCTAGTGCGTTGTAGATTCTTATCCAAGACTTGTATCATTTGATGATGCCATGTGAATAGCTAGAAACATGTGAAGTGTATGGCTAACTCAATAACGAGTGTATTCTTAGTTGATGTCAATCGTCATGATTCTTGCTTGAAACGTATGATTCTATTGATGAACATTCTCTCACGCCGGTATCTACCAGTTAAAACACAACAGGATTTCAGTTAGTATGCTATATATTGATAGCATATTTTGCTTTCAAATGGAATTTTGTGACTGTCATAAGAGAGAGGACTTTGCATCACAATGGCTGAGAGACAAAAAAAAAGCAGAGGAAACCGATGCCGAAATGGAGAGGAAACGCTGCCCAGAAATTCTTGTGGTCGAGAATGGCTTTCTCTGAGGTGATAGTTTGATTATGCCAGAGAGTATAAGAATTTGCCAACCTGAATAAGGAAAACACTTTCTGAACGAGAATGGTGAAGAAGCATCGCCCTGTAGAGAATAGTGGAGTTCAACAACTTCTAACATGAGTGCAATGAACGCTTTTGCCTCTCACTGATCTCGAGCAGGCGCTGTGCGTATGGCATCATGTGAGTTCGATGTCATGTTTGGAACTTCAAGTAGCATGGCACATATGGTTTGAACAGCCTCCAGGTTTATGCTTCTTTTGATGTGAATCAGAAAGCTATCAGCAGATTCTGCAATTACAAGAACCAGCCTGAAAAGCATATAATAATGTTAATGAATGTAGTATGTCGTAACAGTAGATGACAGGTACTATGTGATAAACAAGGGTGCATAAATACAATATGCCGTTCACTCCTATTGGAACTTACTTAGCACAATGTGTGACGGTAGCACGAATTTGTATGTTCACACCCTACTGGAACTTAGCACAATCTGTGTGATTATTGGCATAAAATGAAGACAACGATGGCAGGGGGCGACTGAGAAAATATGAATTCCAATAAAGGCATAAAAACAGCATTCGTTTAGACATAAAGGCCCTAAGTCATCAATATGTCTTCCATTGGACAACAACAAAACATAAATTTAAAAAAAAAAAAAAAAAGGAGTAGACACATAAAAAGAGTTCATAACGCTGCAGAAGAAGCATTTGTTTAAAATGATCAAGGCCTTTGACTCGCCAGGTTAAGGCTTAGAGCTGCAAGGGAGCATGGGCCTCCACAGAGTGTCTTTTCCAGGTTTAGGCTGAGGGCTGAAAAGGAAGGAGGGCCTCCACAGAGTGTCTTTTCCTCCAGGAATATCCATGAGGGAGATTCCTCTGCTTTTCAACCAAGCTCTAATCTTGTCGCTTTTCACAAAGTCTCGCAGGAACCGTCTCGTTTTCCTTTCTTCAATCAACTGTAATACTTCTTCTTCCCCTAATTTTGCTCTTGCTAATGCCTTTTGTTTCATCTCTTTCAAAAGCTCTTCGTAGCTCAGACTCGTGAGCAGACCAAGCACATCGAGGATTCCCCTCGCTGCTTTCTCGAGCTCCACCAGTGACACAACCAGCGACATCCTCTTCTTTTTCTTGAGTTTGGTGATTAAAACCTTGATGAGTTTCATCGTTCTTGGGAACGCGCCTCTGAGTATGGGAGGTGAGTTCAGGTCGTCTGACATCTTCTCTTCAAAATCCCTCCACAATATCTTAATAGCGTCTTGAGCTTCTGAAGTCTGCTTATACTTTCTATTCTTTTCTTTTAATGCTTCTTGATATGGAGCCAGAGCTTCAACAAGATCTTGTAATGTCTAAAAAAAAAAAAAAAAGAGGATGAAGAGATGAAAATAAATAAATAAACATTGGCAAACCAATTAATTCAAAGTTGGGAAAGCACTGTTGTACCTGATATACATTATATAAAGAGTCTGACGAAACCTCTACCTCGTACATGGTATAGGTCAGGGAAGTGCGGTAGTGCACACTCATCAAGAAATGTCTCACAGCCAGTGGGTGATACATGACCATAATCTACACAATTCTGCATATTAGCCCCACAAATGCACAACAGAGACTAAATTTATTTATGTGAACAAGATAAAAAGAAAAACTTACTTCTCTAATTGTAAAATATCGACAATGTCTTAGCAACTTCGGGTCGTTGTTGTTGATGACGTGCTCACTGTGCAACCAGAAATTCGCGCCACTACTATCTTCTTCACAAGTGGCACAACAAGTCTGGGCAATCACGTTTTCATGGTGCGGGAATTTCAGATTTGCAGTACCACCGTGAATGTCAAATCTCGGAGGGAGGTAAAGGGTGCTCATTGCTCTGCACTCTACGTGCGGTCCTGGTCTTCCTAGTCCCCAAGGGCTCTCCCAGCTTGGTTCTTCACCAGGTTTTGCAGCCTTCACAGCATAATAATAAATAAATAATAAAGAACAAATTTTACTGACTTAAAAGAAAGAAAAAAAAAACTGGTCATACCTTCCATAGTGCAAAGTCAGCAGGATTGCGCTTTTTTAGATCAAGAAGCGCAACACCCTCACTGACTCGATTACCAGCTAGTGATTGACTAGAAAGTAGTTGACCATAGTTTGGTGACTTATGGACCGAGAAGAAAACATCACCACCCACTTGATACCCATAACCTTTCTCAATGACCTTTATAATCATATTGATGATGTGCTCCACATGGTCACTGACACGAGGTTCGTGGGTGGGAAGGAGGCACTGAAGAGCATTCATATCTACAAGATACTGCTTGTGGAGGCGTCTGCTGTAGTCTACTGGGTTCGCCCCATAGACCTTAGCTTTAAAGAATAGCTGCAGTAATAATATTCAGAGAGATTTTTTTTTTTTTTTTTTCACTTTGGAGCAGAGAGAAAAAAAAAAGAGAGATCACTGGGAACATACATACCATGTTATCAAGGTCTCCAAGACTCCGCACATAATTAACTTGGTAACCCAAGTACCTTAAGTATCTGCATAATTCATGCATGCATATATGTTTAACAGAATCACTCAAACTTAACAACATTGGTGTGGTGTGGAGAGGGAAATAGAAGAGACCACACCTGTAAAGGACGTCAAAAGCAACGAATGTTCGAGCAGCGTCGAGGTTGACGGAATTGTAACTGCCAAGTGTGACTCCGCAGACATACATTCCGATCTTCCCTGGATTGATTGGCTTTAAGGTTTCCTTCTGATTCGTCATCGTATTGTACAAACACAAATCCTTCGACGCCGTTATCGTCTCCACCTCCATCTCTCTCTCAATCTTCGGATAACCTAATTGCGAACCTTCCCCCCCAACCTTAATATTAATTTGTTTTTTGTCGGCCCAAACCTCCTTTTTCCACCGTCCATTAAAAAAAAAAAAAGGAAAAGCTCACGTTACTGCATAGTAGATGCATGCATACCACTGTATTTTAAAAACATATAAAACTTTGAACAAATCAAATACTACAAACACACCTGGACCTAACATTATAAGGTGAGTACCATTAATCTCAATAATATAACATTAATCTCGACCTAACATAGTAAGATATGTAAAAAAAAAGAAAAGGAAACACATGCTTAATTAAAGTGACTAACACTAATTGTATAATGTGAATATGTAAATAATGTTTTGTATGTATCCAAAAAAGGATGAATTGCTCTAATGATTACTATATGAGTTGCTTTTCTACAAAGAAAAAATATAATTTTTATGAATAAGAAAGATTTTCGAGTTTAAATTTGTGTTGGAAGTTTAGAATTGGAGGCATGTAATAATATTAGGATTAGAATTAATATGTCAAACTTGTTAACAAAGCTATTGCATGGCTGATGTTATGTTAGAGCACGTTTCCACCCAGAATTCAAACACACACATATTCCTGATCAAGTGATTGAATGAATTTACCTCGAGCAGCTGATTCATGTCGATGGTTGCATCCAAATCACCATAGTTGGCCAAGTATCCATGATAGACTCGTGCAACAAATCAAATTTCTCTTCCCTCATCTGCTGATTGTGAGAAGATGATGTTGTCTTTGGCGTGTGCATTTGAGAACCTGGGAACCTGGAAAAACTTCCCATTCCTTGGACTCCATCATAACCATATGCTCCACAGGGTTGGTACTGCACGTGAAGTGTGGCAGCAGCAGCAGGCTTTGCAGAACCACTCTCTTCTTTCGAAAGTGGTACGTAAGCTCCTGCGTGGGGATTCAAAGCTGATTTTCCTGGCTTCATCGCTAAGTGTTGTACTGAACAAAGAACAAGCAAACTCATTACTCAATCATACAGTAAACCAAAATCAAACAAGATTGTCACGATGATTCCAATCAATCAGAATGATCACGTGCAATCAAAACTGATGTCACAAAGAGATCATCGTTACAAATTTTAAAATCTCTGATAATATGATCAGCTTCACTTGTTGTTCGTAACGCTTAGGTCAAAATCAATCTAAAGGCATCGATTCTACATAACGTGATTGAACTACATAACGTGACCAAATTAATTAACCTATAAATGAGGAAGCCTGTGGTCCAATCATCCAACCAAACAAAACTAGCTTGTTATGGCAAAAGCCGTATAAACCAGTTCAGTTCGGTGTAGGAGTAATTTCGATTTGGTTATCGTGTGATCATAACTTGCAGGTGGTTTTGCGACGGACACGTGTGTTAATACTGTATCACATCACCCATCACAACTACCTTTAAATTCGATAACTGATTCTCATGTAACAGATATGCTTTCTTCCGTCGATTAGTTTCTGTTTCCAAAAAGATACTATGAACGAAGCAAATTGTACTCCTTCCGATTCTTAATATAAGTCATTTTAGAACTATGCACATAGATTAAGAAAAACATTAATTTCTTATATTTTCTAAACAAAAACATCATTAATTATTTACCTAACCACAAATCAACTAATGAAAAAAATATAAGACATATCATGATTAATCATACTATATTAACTATTAATAAATTTTACATAGAAAACCGAAAACCTCATATAAATTGGAACAAAAAATTTTCTCTAAAACGACTTATATTAAAAAACAGAGGGAGTACTAAAATTTCTCTACGTAATTTAAATAACTATTCCATTATTTCATTGACAGTGTCATTTAAACACTTTTTGTTATATAAAACATATCACATCATAGTTTACAAAAAAAAAACATATCACATCATAAATTTAATATGATTTATACATTTTTTAACTTCAATATTAATTACAAAATATTTTTACATATTTATTTATCTAAACAACTATTATTAGACAAAAAACTGTCAGTTAAACAAATCTAATTATTAAAGATAAAATAGTTTTTAATTTGTGAAAAGTGTTAAATAACATTTTCATAAACGAAAGAACTACTATATTATTTTTTCAGTTCCTGAAAGATAAAATTTCTAAAATGTACTCGCATATTAAAATATAAAAATATTTATAATTAAATTTATCATTTATTTTTACTATATAGTTGTAATAGTAATCATTGCTATCTGATCAATTTAAGTATTCTTAATTAATAATAAAATATCTTTTATATCTGTGTGGAGTAAAGTAATAAATTTAGAAATTTTATTTTTGAAAAATAGAAATAGTAGTATTTTCTATAGATAATTTTTAATTAATTTAATAAACATTTGTAATTAGTTATTTCCTACAATTTTAAATAAAAATTAAATTGAATTTATAATTTATAACTATTAATTATTAATTTATAAATATTTTTCAGACATTTTTATTTTAGAAACAGAGAAAGTATTAGTTAATTTTTTTTCTATAGAATATCCTAATTTTTTTTTTCTAAAATGAGCTAGTTCACTAAAAGAAACCCCACAAGCCTTTAAAAGCAAGTCTTACTCGGTGCTAACTGCTAAGTGACGTAGAAACTGGTTTAATATTTAATGGTTGAAATTAATTCCGGGTTGATTTTATTCGGTTATCGTTAATTAATTCAGGTGAATAATTAGCACAAATAAAATAAAAAAACAGAACAAAAAGGCGGACGCCTATACTGTCTCTTCTCCGTTTTGTCTTCTCCATTTCGAAAAATCTAAACTTTATAGTATAGAGACTAGAGAGAGATCCTTTACATATACTTTCTCAAAAACCCTAATCCTCCGATCTGTTTTAATATCAAGAACCTTCTTCTCATTTCCGGTTTGTATCAGATTCCGGTGGGTTCCCCCGAG
The DNA here is from genome assembly GCA_018703725.1 of Brassica juncea. Classification (NCBI taxonomy): domain Eukaryota; kingdom Viridiplantae; phylum Streptophyta; class Magnoliopsida; order Brassicales; family Brassicaceae; genus Brassica; species Brassica juncea. The sequence goes on along the minus strand of CM031936.1, from coordinate 68,224,698 downwards.
TCTTCGTGGGGGAGATGGCATTTCCGTAAAAACCCAGTGATGAAATTGGTAGCTGAGGTGTGGGGTTGGAGCGTGAGGCTGCTGAAGACGAACTCGCCTCCTCAGCTCAACGGTGGTGGAAACAAGAGCGGGTTATTATGGAGGTGGAGATCTTTCTCGGGTCAGCCCAAGAGAACGGTGATGTGGACATGGGTTTGTGGGTTCATGCTTTTCACCTTAGGTGTCATCTCACTCTTCACCGGTCATGTTGTCTCTCACCTCGAATGGTATTCTCAGCAACTAAGCAAACGGAGCTTACTGGTACCTTTTTCTGATATTGCAGCTTCAGCTTTACTTGATTTAGTCTTCGGTTTTGTTCTAACTGAGTTCTTGAAATCTGGATATTTTCTCAGGATATGAGCCGTAGGGAACCGATTGATGTATGGAAGTCAAAGTATTCCAAGTTCTTCTATGGATGCAGTGAAAGAGGAAGGAACTTCCCACGTAAGTGTCAAAAAAGTGAAAAACTTTAGTTCTTTCCTAGTTGATCTTGGATTCTAGTAAGGAAAGTCTGTGACTTTATTGATCTGGTAGCAAATTTGGCTCTACCCTTTTTGTAGTTTCGTTAAAATCTCAATTTGCTTCCTGGCAATACTAATATGGGGGATCTGTTGATGTACAAGTACATTAGGCTTTAAATTTTTCCTCTCACAATCTTGTTTTGGGCATATGCAGCTGCTTTCCAGGGGCAATCGTCTAATGGGTATTTGCTGATTGCGGCTAGTGGAGGTCTGAACCAGCAAAGAACAGGAGTAAGTGATATTATGTCTCAAGTATAGTTATATTGCTCACTGAAACCTGCTTTTTTCGTCTTATATGTTGTCTTTATGAGCCAGATAACAGATGCAGTAGTTGTTGCACGGATTCTTAATGCTACTTTAGTTGTACCTGAGTTGGATCACCATTCTTATTGGAAAGATGACAGGTAACTCTTTTAGCAAGTTTTGCCAAAATGAACATGTTGTCCTTATCAGTTTCTTATGTGAATGAATCATTCTGAATTTGTTTTTTTTTTGTTTTCTGTGTAGTGACTTCAATGACATTTTTGACGTTAACTGGTTCATCTCTACCCTCACAAAAGATGTGACTATAGTAAAGAGAGTTCCTGACAGAGTCATGCGGTCCATGGAGAAACCTCCTTATACTATGCGTGTCCCTCGAAAGTCTACTCCCGAGTATTATCTCGACCAAGTGTTGCCAATTCTCTCCAGGAGACATGTAAGACTCCGCCTCACCTAAGAATCAAATTGTGTGTTTATTCATTTAATAGAACAATATGTATTACTATTATGGTAGGAGCATGTTCATGGTCCTTTAAATCTTGCAGGTTTTGCAATTGACGAAGTTTGACTACAGACTAGCAAATGATCTGGACGAAGACATGCAAAAGTTGCGCTGCAGGGTCAACTATAATGCTTTAAGATTCACAAAGCGCATACAATCAGTTGGAATGAAAGTGGTCAAGAGGATGAGAAAGATGGCCAAACGTTTTATAGCTGTCCACTTGAGGTTCGCCCATTTAACAAACAGTCTTGTTTTTCTGATCTCTTCTTTAACAGCCTTTCACTTCATGTAATATAAGCATGGCGTCTGCATCTTCATGCTAAGTACATAACCACACATACTTAAATTGCAGGTTTGAACCAGACATGCTAGCCTTTTCTGGTTGTGACTTTGGCGGTGGTGGAAAAGAGCGAGCTGAGCTGGCAGAAATAAGAAAACGATGGGACACTTTGCCGGTGAGTGATCCTTTTTTATTCTGTTTAAGTAGTTTGGAGTTGCAATGTCTCACTGGGCAACCACTGCAGGATCTGGACCCTCTGGAGGAAAGAAAGCGTGGGAAATGCCCTCTTACACCTCATGAAGTGGGCTTAATGCTGCGCGCTCTTGGTTTTGCTAATAACACATACATCTACGTTGCGTCTGGAGAGATATATGGTGGCGAAAAGACACTGAGACCACTCAGAGAGTTGTTTCCAAACTTTTACACTAAGGAAATGCTTGCTAATGATGAGCTCAAGCCTTTGCTTCCCTTCTCTTCACGCCTTGCTGCTATTGACTACATAGTCAGCGACGAAAGTGACGTCTTTATCACTAACAATAATGGAAACATGGCCAAGATTCTTGCAGGCCGAAGGTAAACAAAGCCTCTCTGCTTGTTACCATTAGACTTATCAGACATGAGAATGATCTCACTTTCTGAGTATGTGATTACAGGAGGTACATGGGGCATAAGAGGACCATAAGGCCTAATGCGAAGAAGCTTAGTGCTTTGTTCATGGACCGAGAGAAGATGGAGTGGCACACTTTCGCCAAGAAAGTGAAATCTTGTCAGCGAGGATTCATGGGTGATCCTGATGAGTTCAGACCAGGACGCGGTGACTTCCACGAGTACCCGCAATCTTGCATTTGTCAGAGACCTTTTTCTTACGACAAAACATCAAAGGATGACGAGGAAGAAGATATACCGGAAGAGGTACACAACAACACCAGACCTGGACATGGTCATGGTCATTTGTCTTCAGCAGACAGTGAGCGGGACGAGGTTTTCCCAGAATAGTCAAACCGGTTCTGCTGCATCATCAGTGCAAAGGTCGGTGGATTTTTCCAGGTAGGTTAAGAATAAAAACTTTGAAGGAGAATAATAACGTACCAAAAATCTACATTATCTGATAAGAAAAGTGGCAATGTTGTTTCAGCTGTTGTAAGGAGATTGAGCAATCAACACATGTAGAGGAGAGAGAGGGATAGGAGCTTCCCATGTAGCTAGCTACTTGTTGGTTCAAGTGTTTATAGATACTTCTATCGAGTAGGCATACATAACAGCCACCTCTCTGTTTGTTTTCCTTCTGGTTTTGAAACACCACCTAAACTATCTCTTGTCTTGTATTTGTCTTATATTATTACCTCAAATCTAGTTTTTTTGCCTTGTAAATTTTTTTGTTTGTACTTCATTTTTAAATCAAAGAAAACAGAATATCTGGGTTTATATCAATTCATGTTTGATTGTTTTGTTATGGCTCCACTCTCAAGATTACCCAATTTTTATGGGAAATTATTGGAATGATGATCTACGTTCAAATGTGTGTATGACTCTATGTTCCCAATCCAACGTCAGAACACGTCAAAACTAATACGGCCCAGCGTTTGGGGTAAACCCTCTTATTATGTCAGAGGTTTTACACCTGGTTTTAACCAAAGAACACTCCAAACTTCTAGGCCTACCACTCTACAACAAAGCGTAATCACCAACACACTAAGCGTCTCACATCTCAGCACGTGTCACATTTCACACGTGGAAAACTACCATTGGTGGCATCTCTTAAACACAGTTCCACCTCAGCATTTTATTTTTATAAGCACCTTTGATAACTCTCTTCTCCGTTAATATATACACACACTCTCGTCTCCGTTAGTTCACTTTAGTTTTCTCGAGAGATCCTCTGAATCTGCAAATCGATTTCCTCCGGAGAATGCGATCGGAGCTCGGAAACTGGTATGTAGCTTCGCTTCCCACTCTCAAATCACAAATGATCTCACAAACTATCTTAGGTTCAACTTACATGCCCCGATTGCTATTTTCTTCGTGCATTCGATTGTTCCTGTTTGTTTCCTGAGAACATTGCTTAATCTTAAGATTTCGTCTTAGATTTCATTAGTTTTACTCTGTGTTTGTAGTCCTTAACCTCTTCTAGAGCTGATTAATTGTGTATCTGATCGGTCGTGATCGATTTGAAGTTGAGATCGAATCATTCTGTTTTTAGGGTTCTTGACTCGTTTTTTGATTTCCTGCAGAGGAAGTGCGGCTCTAATCTCGGTGTTTTTAGTTAACGATAGGAAAATGAGGAAGAAGATGTGTACCGTGTTAGTGTTGTTCTTGTCATTGCTCTCTTTACTCCCTCTTCCATCGGAATCAGCTGTTGCAAGCGTAGATCTAGGTTCAGAATGGGTCAAAGTCGCCGTAGTTAACATCAAACGAGGACAGAGCCCAATCTCTGTAGCCATTAACGAGATGTCCAAGAGGAAATCCCCAAGTTTAGTGGCCTTCCACTCCGGTGACAGGTTACTAGGCGAGGAAGCTGCAGGAATCACGGCTCGTTACCCTAATAAAGTTTATTCACAGATTAGGGACATGGTTGGGAAGCCTTTTAAGCATGTCAAGGATTTCATTGACTCTGTGTATTTGCCGTTTGATATCGTTGAAGATTCTAGAGGCGCGGTTGGTGTTAAGATTGATGATGGTACGACTGTTTACTCGGTGGAGGAGTTGTTGGCTATGATCTTGGGTTATGGGTCTGACCTGGCTGAGTTCCATGCGAAGATACCGGTGAAGGATATGGTTGTTTCGGTTCCACCTTACTTTGGGCAGGCGGAGAGACGGGGTTTGATCCAGGCTTCTCAGTTGGCTGGGGTTAATGTCCTCTCCTTGGTTCATGAGCATTCCGGTGCAGCTTTGCAGTATGGGATTGATAAGGATTTCTCTAATGGGTCGAGACATGTTATATTTTATGACATGGGTTCGAGTAGTACTTATGCAACGCTTGTCTATTACTCTGCTTACAATGAGAAGGAGTTTGGCAAGACTGTTTCTGTCAACCAATTTCAGGTAAATTATGCTATTAATATACATTTAGGTTATAAAATTTTGTGGTTTCTTCAGTTTTTTTTTTGGGATCATGTGTGACATAAGATCCGCCTACTCATGTTAGTTCTTTCATTCTGTCTATTTATGTGAATGTAGGTCAAGGATGTAAGATGGGACTCGGGACTTGGAGGACAGAGTATGGAGATGCGCTTGGTAGAGTACTTTGCAGATGAGTTTAACAAGCAGCTCGGTAATGGAGTTGATGTGAGGAAGTTCCCTAAAGCAATGGCTAAATTAAAGAAACAAGTCAAACGTACAAAGGAAATTTTGAGTGCAAACACTGGGGCTCCAATATCTGTTGAATCTCTCCATGATGATCGTGACTTCAGGTATACCTAAAGTCTAACAATGTTACGGTATCTTGCCAGGCCGAACCTTATGATTCGCGTGGAATTCTAACTTAACGTTTTCTTTCAGGAGCACAATTTCCCGTGAGAAGTTTGAGGAACTCTGCAAAGATCTTTGGGAAAGATCTCTTACACCTTTAAAAGACGTGCTCAAGCATTCAGGTTTGAAGATGGATGATATATATGCAGTAGAGCTAATAGGAGGAGCTACTAGAGTCCCCAAACTACAGGTAAATATTCATGATCTTGAAGCTAATCAATTCGACTTCTACATCCAAAGTATTGGATTGTTCGCTTTTGATCTGATTTTTCTCCCCTTTTTATAATTACAGAGCACGATCCAGGAATTTATTGGGAAGCAAGATTTAGACAAACATCTGGATGCTGATGAGGCTATTGTCCTCGGCTCAGCACTACATGCTGCTAACTTGAGCGATGGAATCAAATTGAAACGTAGGCTAGGTATTGTTGATGGTTCCCCCTATGGATTTCTAGTTGAGTTGGAAGGCCCTGATGTTAAGAAAGATGAGAGCACAAAGCAACAACTCGTACCACGGATGAAAAAGCTACCCAGCAAGGTACATCATTGCATTCACAACCTTGTGAAGCTTAGCAGTGTGTAGTCTGTCTTGTAGTAACTCTTTGTACCTGATTCTTTCACAGATGTTCAGAACATTTGTCCTTGACAAAGATTTTGACGTGTCACTTGCTTATGAGTCCGAGGATATCCTACCCCCAGGAATAACCTCCCCTGTGTTTGCACAGTATTCTGTTTCTGGTTTGACGGATGCAACTGAGAAGTAAGAGCTTACCGTTTGCATTTTTATGGCTGCTTTCCGTTTATAGAGAACAAAGGTTTTCTAATAAATAGAACTTTTTGATCTTGACAGATATTCTTCCCGGAATCTATCAGCACCTATCAAGGCAAATCTGCATTTCTCTCTAAGTAGAAGTGGGATTCTCAGTCTAGATCGGGGAGACGCTGTCCTTGAAATCACAGAATGGGTAGAGGTTCCTAAGAAGAACGTGACTATCGAGAATAACACAACCTCAACAACAAGCAATGCCTCTACCGGAGCTGCCTCTGACGAGAATTCACAAAAAAATAAAGAGGAGCTACAAGCTGATGCTGGAAACAGCACTGCTGAAGAACCAGCTGTGGTAGACCTGGGGACAGAAAAAAAACTGAAAAAGCGGACATTTAGGATTCCTCTGAAGGTGTGTATTCTGGCATTACTGTTTCCAAAATTTTCTTGATTAGTATCATCACCACTAACCAGTTATTTTCGAATTATATGACTTGTAGGTAGTTGAGAAAACTGTTGGACCTGGAGCACCTTTTACGAAAGAAGCTCTTACTGAAGCTAAGACAAAATTAGAAGCCTTGGACAAGAAGGATAGGGAAAGAAGAAGAACGGCCGAGTTAAAGAACAACCTTGAATCTTATATATATGCTACCAAAGAGAAGGTGTGTGCGGCTTTATATAGATCACTATCTCCGTTACTTCATTGTTCTCTCTATACTATATTGTCTTAAGCTGGGCATTCTTCTCAAAACTCAATGCTTTGGTTTTGTTTTGGTCCTTGAACAGCTAGAAACACCTGAATTTGAAAAGATTTCCACCCAAGAAGAGCGCAAGGCGTTTATTGAGAAGCTTGATGAGGCAAGTATCATTTTTATTTTGAACCTTTCCATTGGGTTCCAGTGATGAGTGTAAGGGTTTGACACTGTGTGGGTGTCTGGTGTGCTTCAGGTGCAAGATTGGCTTTACATGGACGGTGAGGATGCTAATGCCACAGAGTTTCAGGAGCGGCTTGACTCACTAAAAGCTATTGGCAGTCCCATATCTTTGCGGTTTGTTCTCTGCTCATAATATTGATTGAACCAGAGCTTGCTTGCAAAAGAAAAAAGTATTTCTTATAAAATATTTGCTATATATATATATCTGTACAGATCGGATGAGCTTACAGCACGACCCGTAGCAGTTGATTACGCTCAAAAATACCTTACCGAAGTGAAGGAGGTACGCTGTGACTGACATTACATGACTTTTGCAGTTTTCTCATTATAGAAAAAGCTAAGACAGTTGAGTTTCAACCACGTTTACAGATCATAAAAGAGTGGGAGACTAACAAAACTTGGCTTCCAAAAGAAAAAATCAACGAGGTTGTTCTGCTCATCTAAGTGAAAACACACAGCCTCTGTAACAATTGTTGGCGAGCTTCTGCTAAAATTGCGTTTATTCTGATTCAGGTCTCAAAGGAAGCAGAGAAAGTAAAAAGCTGGTTGGAGAAGAATGAAGCTGAGCAGAAAAAGTGAGCCTTTGCTTCGTTTACTTTCCTTTTAACGTCTTTAAAATTAGAGAGCGAGAGAGTTAACATAACAAAACTCTTGTCACAGGACTGCTCTGTGGAGCAAGCCAGTGTTCACGTCAGATGAAGTGTACGCCAAAGTATTTACTCTGCAAGACAAGGTACACGAAACGAGTTTGATAAATAATTAAAGTCACAAAAAGGAATTTTCATTTGATTTGGGGGTTAAAATAAAAATATGTATAGGTGACGAAGGTGAATAGGATTCCAAAACCAAAGCCAAAGATAGAGAAAGCAACCAAGAAAGAGAACGCAACCGAGGAGGATAAATCAAAAGGCTCAGAAGACTCCACCAGTTCTTCTGAATCTGAAGCTGCCAAAGAAGAAGAAGGCCACGACGAGCTTTGATTAACGTTGCATACATAATAATAGAGTTTTTCATTGAGCTTTAGCTTTTGTGTGTGTTCAAGTGTCAGATAGGAGGGTTGGTTAGTAAAAGCCAAGCTGAACTGAGTTGAGCAAAAGGATTTGATTCCTTTCTCAACTTCTTTTCATCATATCAAGTTTTGGTCTCTTTTCTCTTCTTTCAATTGAAACTCTAATATTAGTGGAAACTTTGTATTCACAAAGAAGATAGCAACTTTACCTACTATGGCTTTCTACATTAACTGTTTTTTTTCCAAAAATGGGTTTGATACTTGAATGGGGTAACATTGATATTTGATCCTTTAGGCGTTGGCTGCTAGATATCGTGGCAGTAGTTTTTTAGAATCTCGTCTAAGGGTAGTAGAAAAATAATCAATGTAGTGATCTTCTTTAAGATAAATGGATGATGTAACAGTTACAGAAGATGCATGATGCATGCTCCTCCAGCAAGCAAAGGATCGAGCTCTTAAGAATCAAAATTAATACGGACCAGGTAACGAAGAGTGATGTGGTAATAATGTCAACGGGGCCTTATTGAGTCGGAACAAGTTTCTTGATAGCCCAAATTCGCGAACATATCCAATTTACTATTCGTCGTTATATGTGCCATCGTTCTATTTCTTGGAATTTGTTCCGATAATGATATGCGAACTGTAGCCTCCTTAACTATATATACAGTAAAAAAAATTATTATTTATACAGTTATTGCCATCCACATTACTTTCTTTACATCAAAAAGTCGCGTAAGCAAATGACTTCATCCATAAAGGTAAGAACTAAGAACAGTTTCATTCCGACTAAACCAATCATATTTCCTCGTGTTCAATGCGCGTGCAACCGACAATAATCTCTACGGCTTCTTCATATCTCTTTCGTCTTTCTCGTCAGCGTCGGGTATGGTTTCCACTTTCAGCTTTCTAAATTGGTAGTACATGCCAGTCCATAAAGAAGTAGCAGCTTATGCAATAATGCAAATATGATTATATTATTCTAGATTTTATATTGTAGAGACAAAACAAAAGAAAAATTAGTTGGAGAAATATTAGATACAAACAATAGAGAATTAAAGAATCGGTGGTGTGTGAAGTTAATGATTTAAAACGCGTGAGAGATAGAATAGAAGAAAGAACAGACACATACCATAATGAACACATTGAAATCAGGTGGAGGATGTCGTTTCGAGCTGTGTGGTACAGTTGACACTACAGCGACTACAGCTCACGTACACCCAATTATTTCATCTCCATTTAACCAAACAAATTAAATACATTTTGGAAAACAAAAATTAGGGTCAAACGTTTTATTTTTATATATCCTTTAGAATCAATATTAAACTAAATCACAATTTTTCTTATAAACAAACTGGTTCAAAATGTATCTGAATTTTAGGGGAAAAGTAAATAAATAGAAACATTTTTTTTTAATAAATAGAAACATATAGTGTACTATAGCCAGTCTGCATTAACTACATCCAGTTACATTTTAGAAAATTCAACAACCAGGAACAAATTAACACAAAAACTTAAAGTAAACATTTCTAGTTTAGTGCAGTCGCAATGACTCAACTAATCCTTGTAAATAATCGGAATTTTTAAATAACTTTAAAATAAACTAAGAATGCAAACACAAACAGAAACTTATGAAAAAAATAAACTTGTTAAAGCTTGGTCAATTGCAAAATCAGTCGTATTATAATCCTAAAAATAATAGAGAAATTGTAATTTGTAATTATAATTTGGTATGTAAATGTGGTGGGACTTGCAAGTTTTTATTCAATAAGGTTTTGTTTATATTAATGGACCGCCATAATGTGAAAGTGAAGATGACTTTGCACCAAACAAGACAATTAACTCCCACCTCATGCAAGATTTTGATCTTCTCCACCGTTTTGTACTTCTTCTTTTTCTCTTTCGTACAATTACTTTCCATCAAGCACCTTACAAAAGCTAACTCCATTAACGTGTGCGTTTCATCGTTTACTAATAATTTTTCAAATCCTTCCAAAAATTTTGGTGATATGAAATTAGTTCTTTGAGTTTAGTAGATATTTGCCAAAACATTGGGAATTCATGTTTATACGTAGTTTTGATTCAAGCAGTAGGTATCTCAAGCTTTAGTATGAAACATTTATTTTTCATGCTTGATACGAACTATATTAGTAAGGTTAATATTGTAGAAAAAAATATAGTTGCAAAGTTAATTAATCACACTTTAGCTGCATGACTATACTATCAGTATTATTGTTTTTAATTCAGTTTACTAAGACAAGAAAAACTATCTATATGATGGGACCAGACAACACCATCTCATTGCATTATTGAAGTCTGGTTAGCTTTCACTAAATTAAAAAAAAATTTGCAGGTTATATACCAATCCTAAAGCGACAGAGACTTATCTCGTTTGGAATTGGACAAAGTAAAGATTGAAAAAACTATAGGAGATGATAAAACTACTGCCAAAATAACTTTGGTTCAGAATTGACCCAATATACAACTATCAAAGTATTAACACACAAAAGAGCATGACCACAATACAAATAATGGTACGTAACATACGAGAAAACCGATAAGCACCCATTGATTGTAGTAGTCTCATTTCACAGCTCGTGAAGTTAGTACTATGGCGAATATATTGATCATTCGTAATATAACTTTAAAAACATATATTTTCAACATCAAAATTACAAAGAATCGAGCATAAGCCAACAAAATGCCGTTTAACAAAAAGAGGAAAACAAATTCTGACCACTATGAAAATTGGTACGTACGTAAAAAAACGAAAAAATGGTACGTACAGAAAATTCTTTAGATATTGTCCTGTTAGTTTAAGTAAAAAAAAGTAGATATGCTAAAAAACCTAGCTACAATTGAAGATGATGAGTGAGGTACGTACGAACTGATACTGACAAACTATCAAATGTTGATTTCAACTCAAAATTGATCTAAGTTTGAGAATTTGGTGTTTGATTATCCTAAATAAGCTGCTTCAACTACACTATTGTCTATATTTGATATCTCAACCTTTTCTACATAAATTACAATATCATCCATGTGCAAGCCATATATATCGGTGTGATATTTAACAAACGATAAATCATTGTTTATCATATATATCCATATCAGTTGCTACAATCCGTATTTAGTATCTTTATAAAAGGTAAATTTTATGAATTATATTTTATATTTTAGTATTAAACTTCAATATAACCTGAAATCACCTTGATAATTAATTAAAAATAATTTGACACACAAGTAACTCCACGTTTTTGACAAACAAAGATTTCTGCACATGTAGTCCACGTTTTTGACAAGCAAAGATTTCTGCACATGTAGTCTACATATGGAAAATCAACTTATGAAAAGGAGCATCATAGAAAATAAGCTAATTTCAGAAGAAAAAACAATTCTTAACTAACATAGAAGAAAGTTCACACTATAGCAAACTGAGAGATCAAAGTTCCAACATTTCCAATTATATTTCAGTAATGGTTGAAGCCAATTAGCGGATCCAAACCAAACTTGAATTCTATAACTGAACGTTATTAAACAAACTAGTCAATTAAATATTTTATTAAATATGTAGAAATTTCATTAAAACTAGTACGATTTTTTCCCAAATCTCCATTTCGACAGAATATATATATCAAAACTATATTAAAAGTCCGATATAAGAGCTTCTTAGCATGTCCACATAGACATAAAAAATCGTCCAATAAGAGTGTTTGATTTTGATACGTCACATAATTTTTTGTCGACATGAGCCAAATGAATTAGGCTTTTCAAAGAAACCAAATTTGTCTCCAAACCCATTGCAATGCCTAATTTTTAACGATGATGTGGTGTGTAGCCCAAACAAAACCAAACTCTGCGTTTCATCTTATGTCTCAAACGTCTTCTTTTTCAACGATTCAACTTATCTCTCTCTCCGCCGTCTTCTTCCTCTCAACTTTTGACCTTCCCTATCTGTCTCTTCCTTACCTTCCTTTCAACGTTTCTATCTTAATCAATCTTCAGTTTACATTGAAGGCATTAACTCCCACAAACTCTCCGCCTCCCTCTTTTACAATCAAAGCATTAGCTTTGTGCGTATCTAATCCGAAAAACACCTCAAACACTATAAATTGGAGAGGGTTGAGAGTGTAATCAAGCAACACCAACACGCTCTCTCAGTTTATATTCTCTCAAAAAACCTAAAATCCTTCTTCGAACTGTCTGCGTGTGATGCTGTTGTAGTCCAATTAGCCATCCGCCACTCAACCTTTAATCACTCTCTTCTCTTTGATGAAAAGGTATTGTCGTCTTACACTATCAAGCATCATATTTTCTGATCTCTATTTTTTTTAAAGACTTATGATTTTACTCTTCCTACAGAAATCGGTGATCCACAGATCCATTCCTGCGATTGATGAAATTATGAAAAATTCTTTAGAAGTTTGACATCTCCAAGCTCTTGCAAACACGAACTCAGAACCCCCCCTGGTTTTTCATTAACTTACTAATTTATATTTTAGTGATTTAATATATGATTTTGTTATTAATCGTGAAGCTCTTCATCAAATGGCAGATCTTGGCCAATTCGTCGTGTGAAGCATAACACGAATTTGAAATTATTTCTACGGTTGCCTCAAAGAAAAAAGCATTAATCGGGTACCAGTAGTGTAATCAAGCAACAAATTTTGAAACTCTGACGCTAGGCAACCCATATGGCTTTTGCTTTGTTTTTGTCTTATAATTTGGTCTTCTCTTTGTCCAAAAACAAAATTTGATCTTCTCTAATCAGCTAAATACAGACCTGTCACAAACTAAAGTGTTTAATCATCATGACAGGTCCGTCCTTAATTTAAGCATTTTCCTGATGTTTTTGGTATTTCCTGAGTATGTACAAGTTTGCTGTTACAATAATATATTTCCGATCTTTTTACCTTTTGGATTGTTAGTCTATTTTCTTAATTACTATATTTTGTTTGCATCATGATTTGTGGTACCCAAATATCTTTTTTGGATCTGGAACTAGGGGCATCGTAGAAGCGTCTTTGAAGAGAATGATAACAGGGGATTCATAGTGACGAGTCTCACAGGGCCAGGGAAAACATCTTGTGGATGCTATCGTCCAAGGGAGGTAGGACTGGACTATTTTTAATCTTTTCACTTTGTTTTCCACTGTAGTTACTCTGTCAGTGGCTAATTCTATGATCTGATTTGGTGGTTATATACGACACTCAGTCTCCTCTATCAATTGTCTTGGAAGGTTTTGGAGGACCATGGGACATTGCAGTCTCTTTCTGCAGCATAAACTAATCATTTCAGAAAAGTTGATGGTGTGTTTTAAATCTTGCATTCCTAGCTTTCATGTCACCTAAGTTGTTCGTCCTTGCAGGAAGGGTATGACTGATGCAATTCATGTGAAGATATTTGTAAGCATATAAAAAGAACGGTTGAGGGTTATGAAAGCAGACTTGATGGATCAGCTGAAGTTATTAAAAAGTTTTTCTCACCTTCTATGTTTACTTATTGTAGTAGCAGCGAATGTTTTTTATTTCTTTCTTTAATTGCAAATCTTTTATATATATATATATATATCGCTAGGTTGTTTGTGATGTATATAAACAATGGTTTTTACAAATAGTAAAGGAGGATAAAGAAGGTGAAGATGTTTCAAAAATAAAATAAAATAAAGAAGGTGAAGGGTGTAATATCTATGGTTCTTAGAGCACCTCCATTGGAGGTTCTTACCATTAGGGTTCTTAGAATATGTGGGCGTTCACGTTCATGATCATTTCAACCCTTACTCTTCCACTTTTCATAATTCAGTTGTCGTCTTTTCACAAGATTAATACACTGACTTTTGGGGACTACTTTCCTGGTATTGTTAACCCTCTTGACAGGTGACAATTCTGGTATAATCCATTCAAGTCTGCTGTTTATATTTGTCATGCTCTCTAAGGAACTTGACATTCCCAGAGAGTCCAGTGGAGTCAAGACACACCCACACCTATTGTTACCTATCAATATTTCATCAAGGTTTGTTCCAAGACAACCATTAATATCATAGTTAAAGTTTGTATGTAACATTACCTGTGTTTACTCTATTCTATGTTTCGAAGGTTGTACACATATATCATTAGACACACAATTCAATCAAATCAGGTAACATCAAGGTCCTTAACAATTCAGCCTTATAATATATTCATTCTCATCCGAAGATGTTAACAGCTCAGAAACAGGTCAGCTACAATCCAGAGCATGGGGATTCTTTTACGATCTCTCTCCAATGAAGGTTAGTGTGTATTTTTACCTCCAGTTCTAGAGAGAGGAAAATGTAATATTTGAATCGCAATTATAGTTTAACACAGTTAACTTTAGGTTACTCAGAAAAGTCACAAACTTCTCATTTTAGTTCAAAATAAATTTTAGTATCGAACATCACAATTCGATTCACAAAACGTTTTAGTCTGAATGACAATGGCATTCTTAATTCAGTTTCATATTGGTTATTAAAGGCCTCATAACTGGCCTGGCAGATAATAGTAGTATCATGTTGTCTTTTCAGTAATGTCGGTTATTATTGGCTATTTGCAGTGGCTTTGTAGAAGAAATATTGTCATTTACATCAAAGGAAATTCATTACGTTTTACATATTTCTGATATGGACGTCTCTTTTTTTTCACAGAAACTTTATAGAATCAGGGAATTTAAAATCAGAGTCTCGCATTTTCCATGTATGTTTAGTTTCTTCAAAACCTTAACTAAATATTATGAATAGGTTCTGCCACGGCCATAGCTGAAGACGAGGTAGAAGTTTTACAAGGTGAGCTTTGTGGAGAATGAGTCTTTTGCGAGCGTAGGATAGGTTTGGTGCATTTTATTTTCCATGGGGTTATACAGTTATTTGAACCTTACATAGAGTTATGATACCAATTGTATATAGTTTGGAACTTGAAGAGTAAAGATTGCAATTATTCGACTTTTTGCTAAAATATTTATATATAAAAAATTCGACATCTTTTTTCTCTGGTCGTGTGCAATAAGTTTGAGTTAGTGATTGACACTACAAAAAATATTTCTTATCACTCAATAAATTGATCTTTGTTTCTTCATTTACTTTCTTACAGACAAGTGGAAGGTACACAAATGTCTACAAATCTAACTTTGGGGTTAAAACATAGATGGCTACGTTTTAGTTTTTCTTTTCAACACCTACAATAGTTCAACTTCGTCATTGTTAGAATTTATGTTGAGGGTGAAATATAAATGCAAATATATAATCGGTACCGGATGCGGTTAACAGTTTGACGTGAACTAGAAAGTTTAGACTGATAGACATGGTTTGACCAAAGAAAACAAAAAAAGATAGACTGATAGACATGGATTCTTAACTATTTCCCTAGCTGGAAACACATTAATCTCATATAAACCAAATTTCCATAGATAATAATAGTTTCGTTCCACACCAGTTGTTTTAAAATAGAGCATATCCATCAAGATGGGCTTTAATTCGTGATCTCAAAGTAGTTTTTGGGGTTTCTAAAAATTACCAGTCAATAAATTTGAATAGTATACAGTAACTCACGGACAATGTATGAATTCATTATATCCACAAAACATTATAATAAAATATAACATGCAGTACAAATCAGCAGGAATAAATATATTTACTATTAGATGAAATATAAAAATACACTAACCAAAAAAACAAAAACAAAAACAAAAACATCAACAATAAAGAACAACAAATTAACAAAAATGCTAAATTTATAGGGAATAAAATAAGTGTAATAATCCTATAACAGTTCAGTGCAGCTAAAAGAATAATTTTCAATTAAATAATTCAACTACTACACTTTAAAATCAATCATTACTTTTACTCCCTAAACAACTTCTAAAATATAAGATTCAAACAATCAATATGAAATAAATATAATAAACTAAAAAATAAAACAATATAAGACAAAGAAAATAATAATACAACTGACACATCTTTTTATTAGATTATTTATTATTTACTGTTGTATTAAAAAACAAAATATATATATATATATATATATATATATTAAAATAACACAAGAAATTAAGAATAAAAAAATGTTGGAAATAAAATAAACTAGACTCAAGAACAACTAACAAGTACTTTATTAGTTATTCGGAGTAGTCTAAGGGTTAAATTGTTTACGATCCACTATAATAAATATTAATTTTATGGAAAGAAACAAGGTTAAAGATATCATTTTTAAGGAAGAATCAGCTCTGGTTTTTATATTGATAAATATAATTGATTCTGATGAAGCAAATATGAATTTTACGCTGATCATGAAATCTTTCTTTTAATTCAAGTTATCGATGATATAGTATATGAAAGTCAAATTCAAAATTTTCAAAAACTAATGCAGTAAGTTATGAAATTTTTCATCTCGGATAAATGGATTTAAGAGGCAAAAAGAGCATTTGTCAATGCTAAACAATAAATTTTGCAATATCGTTCAGTTGATATGTGAGAATCAATGCTCTATCAACTGATATGCAAGATTCAATGCTCCATATACAAGTTAAAATAATTAAAAAAAAATATAAGAGAATGTTTTATTCTATATAGGCTTTTCAATATGTTTTTCTATTTAGAATGAATAAACGGCAAATTTAAGAAAGTTGCAAAGCATCCAAAAAAAATATAAGTCATCTTGATCACATATATAAAAATGAATGGAAAATTCTTGCTTATTAATTTTCTTAACAATGAATACTCTACTTAATACCACGATCAAGAATTTACTTCTATCTACTATGCCATAGATGTTATTAAAATATGAGTCAAACTAAACCACCCAAAAGCAGAATGAAAACACAAAAGAGCATTAAAAATTATTGTCAAATTCAGCAAAACTACCATACTAACAAAAACCCAATCTAGCTTCACCCCCTTTACTGTTTTAGACATTTTTGGTTTGTCAATTCTAAATTATGTAGAACTATTTAAACACATACAACTAAAATGATTAGAAAAAAATTTATGATGCATAATCTGCGCGTAGCGCGGACAAAAAACCTAGATATGAAGAAGAGAATCAAAGTCTAAAGTGAAAGAATTATTAATTTACAAAAAATTATATTTTACAATACATTTTAACAAAATACAAAATAGTTCATTTTGCGACATATATATTAATGAAATTTAAAATTTCGAATTTTATATCATTTTTTATGTTTACAAAATAAATTCGGTTTTAGATATTATTTTATTAAATATTATCAAAATATCTTGAAGTGTTAAGTAAATATGGAAATGAACTCCATCATGAATTAAAAAATACAATACTTCGTATTTATATTAATTTTATATATAAAAACTATTAATTTATGATTTTATTGGGACTATAAATTTACATAGAATTTTCTTAAAATATTATCTTATTGAAGTATGTTGTGTTGAATTTTTAATTGGTCCAATTTGAGATTTAGGAGATTTATAAATGTAACGTGTTTATTAATTTATCGAATATCAATATATTGAGTTTATACTGAAAATATATAATTTCACCAAATTATTGAAACATCAAAGAGCAGGAAGAAAGATTATGTTGGTACAAACATTAATCTTACAATATATACAGATAAAAACACACTAACTAACTATATATAATATGTTTTTAAAATTAATCGAAACAATGCATCAAACATAATACTAATAATAAGGGTTTACTTAAATTTTCTATAATAATTATTTGAAGCTTCAAATGATAATTACCAAAGAATAAAATAATAAAGCATCGAAATAATTTATTCTACTCAATTCTGAGTCGTATGAATTATAAATCTATTTTATAATACCAAAAAATATGTTGTACAAAATAGTTTTTTTAGCAAGTCATGCTCCAATTTTTTTATAAAGAAAATTATTTAAGAAATAAAATATATAAAAATACAAACTTAAACAAAAAAATTGACATAATATCAAAAATTATAAATTAATAAATTTAAAAATATAAACCGCGCGTAGCGCGGTGAAAAACTCTAGTATTGTTTAAAAAAAAAGAATAAAGACTATCAAAACAATAGAAGCACGAGATCCAACCCTTGCATTAAAACTTGCCTTGTCAGAGCTGCTCTCTTTTGACTCATAACTGTAGCCATCTCTATATATACATCAACCATGGTGTGTGTCAGTGTGTGCATATGATAATATATACAAGATATTATCATCACATACACACAAACATAAAAACAAAAGACTACACAGTGTGAGCCAAGTGATTGAATATCTTCACAAAACAAAGATCTGGTGAGCCAAATGGATCAAGGCCACACGTTAAACTTGTTTCCATATGAGCTACAAGAAGTACCAGAAGAAGTAGAAATCGAGAAAGAAGACGATAACGAGAGCTTGACTTTGTCGTCGGCGCTAGAAAATGAGACGTCGGAGTGTTCGTCGACCCCAGCGACGTATCCTCCGTTCCCTACTCAACCTAAAACTCCTAGAGAGCCGATGGAGTTTCTATGCAGATCATGGAGCCTTTCTATGTCCGAGATGTCTTTAGCTTTATCCTCTCAGAAATCTAATAAACAGCTCAATAAAAGCCCTAAACTGTATCAGTTGGCAGGCGTCACTTCGTCAGCTCCGGCACCACCACCACCGCCGCTACTCGTAAGCCGTCTCTTTCTCTAATATTCTACTTGGTTATGATCCATAAAGAAATTAATTTATATTTATAAAATATCATAATACTATACTATATTTGTAATGTAACAAGTAGAATCAATGTTCAAAAAATTACTAGGTAACAATTGGCGCATTATAGAAAATTACTGTTTATTTGGACATTTAAAATGATTTTTGAACGTTTAGATCAACTTTAAATTTCGTTTTGGAAAGATCGTTTTGGAAAAATCTTTCGTTTAGATTCAATTTGTCGACTATGTGAACGCCTAGGTGTTACCTATACCAGTTTTAAGAACATTGAGTAGAATATTAGAAAAATGTAAACATTATTCAAAATATGGAGCATTTCTATCCCTATTTATATCCGATTTTGGTTGTCAAAATATAAGAACATATCTTATATGTAACGGTATTTTGGATATCAAATATGTTCTGAATCCAAGGAACTTGAACAGTTATTCAAAAGAAAAAAAACTAAAAAAGCTTTTAGAAAAACCTGATATGATGATCCAAATTAGTAAGTATTTGAAATCTAAATATATATTATAAAACTCGGTTTCATTTTATTTTAGTATCACTCTAAAAATACTAGAACCCCAGGCGATTATTGGAACCTTAAATGATTTCAGATTTAAAACAAATTTTAATTAAAAATGAATTTTAAGCATAATAATAAAAATATTCGAATCGAAAGTATATACTATTAGCAAATCTGGCTTAACGCATATAAAATTCAAATGGAGTTTAAATATTAAACTTAAAAACCCGATTCGAATGGTGAGTTACTATTTTCCAATATCTATGAATATACTTCCTCTTTTTTTTTTTAATGTGAAATTGTTTCAATATCATCTCTTCTGTGGGACTGTTTAGGTAAAAATCAGAATTTTTTAAAAAATTGATATAAGCACCACCTAGATATCCGTTCAGTCGGCAAATTAGACAAACAAAATGATTTTTTTTTCAAAAAAATCGATTTAGGTGTTTACAAAATCGATCAAACATCCATCTAATGAGTAATCTCATATAAAAATTTTAATCAGATGTCATTAACTCAACTGGAAAAAATATTGGCTATTATGTTAGAGGTCCTCAGTTTGAGTGATTGATCAAACAAAACTAATAGTATTACAAACCCTGGATTCGGGTCTGGAGGATTATGTACTTTGGCACTAGCTGGTATTTAAAAAAAAAAGAATTTAACTAGCTTGGTTAAAAAGTCGTATCTGTTATGTGTTTTACGTTTGGGCCAAAATACATTATTAAGCCCAACATTATATAAGTTCCTAATCCGTTCAAAGCCCACGAGATTTAAACTGTGTCACTTCGACAGACGAAAAAGCCAGCTAGTGTGCTTCACGCGCGGAGAAAGGGAGCGATCGGGAAATGGTTCCACCACCGAGAATTCGCCGGCGGAAGGAACTCCGGCGCAAGAAAGAGAGATAAATCACGCGTTGAGAACGCGCACATCCACACCGCCGTCTCCATCGCGTCATTAGCCACGGCCATCGCCGCCGTGACGGCTTCGGGCAACCAAGACGCCTTCACGGGATCGAAGAT
This sequence comes from Brassica juncea, assembly GCA_018703725.1. NCBI lineage: Eukaryota > Viridiplantae > Streptophyta > Magnoliopsida > Brassicales > Brassicaceae > Brassica > Brassica juncea. The sequence continues at coordinate 68,204,718 of CM031936.1, read as the reverse complement.
GAGCTCAGCACTAGCCTCGGCATCGGAGCTCTTAGCTTCTCACTGCGTCGAACTAGCGGAGCTCTCCGGCGCCGGTAACGACCGCATCGTGTCCGCTGTCCGATCCGCCGTCGATGTTCGTGGACCTGGCGATTTGCTGACTCTAACGGCTGCAGCAGCAACAGGTACATTGTTGAGCAGAGTTCGAATCTTTTGATCTTTCTCGTAAAAATGGTTTGTAATATCTGAAAATGTTAAAAAGTAATCTGAAATGTTTAAAAAAAATAATCTGAAAATGTTTTTTTTTTGAAATTTAAATTTGAAAATGTTTTTCTCGCATTGAGTGAATGTAGCTTTGAGAGGAGAAGCAGCTCTAAGGGAAAGACTACCAAAAGAAGCTAAGAACAATGCAGCCATAAGCCCTTGCGAAAGATCTTTACCTGGAGGGACTCATGATTGCTCTTCTGAGCTGGATTCTTCTTCAACCACCGATGAACAGACATCTGTGCAGGAAGTTGAAGAATCAGATTTCAACTGTAATGGAGAGCTAATGCAGTGCGCACGGAATGGTAAGAGATTTTTCTTTGATGATACCGTGTATAACAAGAACTTACCATGGGACTGATGAAACTTGCAGGAGTTCTGCGGTGGAAGCATATGAAAGTGTACATCAACAAGAAATCTCAGGTTTAAAAATAGAAGTAAATTAACAAAAGTTCTATGATTATCAAATTCTGTAGTTGACATTCCTCTATTTGCAGGTGGTAGTAGAAATCAAAAGCAAACACGTTGGAGGAGCCTTCTCTATGAAAAGCCAAGGTAGTTTAGTTCTTCCTTCTCTCAATGGCCATGTAAAAGACTTGGGACTTTTGTTTAATAATTCAGTGGTTGAATCACTGCAGGTATTGTGAATGATGTATGCGAGACAGTCCCGGGCCTGAAAGAAATAGAAAGCCCAGAAGAAGAGCTCTATTTTGGAATAAGTACAGGGAAAGGTCAAACGAATTTCAAGTGCAAGAGCAAAGCTGATAAGCAGACATGGGTGGATAGCATCCGGAATCTTCTCCAGCAAGTAACTGCTGTTGAGGTTATCAACACTTGTACTGAAGCTACAAACATTGGGTTATGATAATTACAAGTCATTGATGTATATGTTTTAAGCACATTTACAAATCTGTAAGTATGTGTAGTGTCTTTTTTTTTTCATCTTCTCTTGTTTTAATTTCAGTCAATTGTAATTTATATTTTTTTGGAAATAGTGAAAAATATTATAATAAGTCCTGAAGAATCTGACCGGAAGAATGTCCAGCTGGTTTTCCACTGCTCTTTCCCCTTATGACAATCCCGTTGAGTTTTTGATTTTCTATAGTGTCCACTTCATACTCGAGAAAAATCAGAATAGTTTATACAAGAAAGAGTTGTTAGTAAGTCACCAGAAACTGATAGTGACAACATATATTAATTTTCCAGAGAAAGAGTGAATTAATGAACAAGTAATACGGTAGCACAATTTTTCAATATGGTTCAGAAACATTGAAGAGAAATGACTAAGTTTGGCTACCTCTTTGCTTTCATGTTAGTTTGTAGTAATTGAGGAGCTATTTTAACTAACCATTAGGGTTACATCGGTAGTAAGTACTAGTTCATGATACACCAGCCATACAGTGTGAAACAATCGATAAATAGTTTGTATTAGGCTTATCGAACTAATTGATAAAAATCTTTAATCTCATGTCATTCACCTTCCAATAATTATTCCCCAAATCATTTCTGCCACTGAATCAACAATAGGATTATTAATAGTGTCCGGAAGATGAGACATGTTCAAACAAAGCCTTAACTTATATTTGAAAAAAAAGATACAGCACGGAGTAGATAAGCAAATAAGGTTGTAGGGACAGAAAAGAAAGCAGAATGGTCACTATCCTCCAAGATATACAACTGAGAAGGTGGCCACTTCTCCACCAAACGGTCTTGGTACATAGGATGAAATAGGTTATCTTTAGCAGTCTTGATGTATACTCGAGGAACTTTATCGGCTTCAGGGTTTGGAGGCAGCTTATCAATACCTTTCAAAGCCCTTACTGGAGCAGGGCGCAGCAGCTTAGATGCCAAAGTTACATCCTAACCAGCAAGGCAACAACGACCATGTATATTTATTTGATCACCGCAGTATAACAAAGAAACATGAATTGTGAAGTAGTAATTAAGAGAGTAACCTCAAGAGGGCTTTGGCTATAGTAATAATGGCGTCTAAACTCTTCCTTCATGAATATGCTAGTGGGTGGCTTATCAGGGCCTTCTCCGTATGTGAACTCCCATATGTCTTCTTCTCCCACAGTCATCTTTAACATATTCACATGAATTTAGTGCAAATGTCTTTCAGTGTATTACTTTTGATCATAACAAGTGCTAACAAAAGGATTATTGTACATAAAAAGGTTTTGTGTAATAGTACAATGTTATTGCAGAATTATATGTGGTCGTTAGGGAACTGCTAGAACAGAAGAGATGTTGTATTACAACTTGGAAATAAAGAAGAATACGCAAGATACACATGTTAATATGGTATTAAGGACTTATTGAGAATATCAAGAAAAGAGTCACTTACGTTTGAATTATTAGGAGAGGTAGATCCAGGTTGAACCATTTCAGCCGCGATGTATATGACCATGGAGATTTTGTCAGTGAACTTGCAAAGAGCTTCGGTGACGGTCCCTCCTCCGATGCTATGTCCCACGAGTATGATCTTGTGGTGAGGAGGGATTTCAGACAATAGAGAGAAGAGAGGTTGGTTATAGTGGTCGAAGTCAAAGACGGTGTTCGAGTCCGTGAGGTTGATGCCAGCGCCGGTGAGGTCGACGGATGTTGCTTTGAATCCGGCAGCGACGAGAGGAGTGATGAGTTTATACCAACACCAACCACCGTGGCAAGCTCCATGAACAAACACAAAGTGAATTATTGGCGCATCACCACCACCGTCTCCTCCCATCGGAATCTTCTCTCGCTCTCTCTAATCTGATACGTTTCAAGTTAAGTATAAGTCCACTGGACTTTAGCACAAAAATGAATAAGGTTTGGTCCACGGAATACAAATGACGGTTACAACCCTCAACCTGTTTCTCGGACGCGTGGGACCAAATTAAATCTTAGTATTTTCTGGGTCAGAAAAGTCTCTTTAATCTATAGTCTATTGTGAGCACTCCAAAGAGAAGCCAAAAGAAACTATTGAATATGGAAGAGATATGGAAACAACTCATACCACACGTAGAACAAAAAGTTAGTGTAACCGTGTCATGTCTCTGCTCCAGAGGACTTATATGTGTCACAAATTCCAGAATCTGGTTCCTTATAAAACAAGACGATGGAATCCAGAATTATCACGCTCATCGTAAAGATAAGTTGGGCCTGTAAAGTAAAGACCCATTATAGTTAGTTATATGTTCGAGCTAAATTCCTTTATTTATTTATTTTTTGATTGAATAGATTTTATTAATCTGTGATTTGAAGATATTTTAAATTCAATACTTTAAATTTTATGTATTTATACAACTAGATCAAAATAAATAAGTAGTTTAATATATAAGATGTATTTATTTGTTTTATAGCTCATTTCTGATTTTAATCTAGATATTTGAATTTGTGCTTTCGACATTTTTTTTTTTTTGGACATTTATTTAAGTTAGGATGGGATTCAGAAATATCAGGACGGTTCGTATATATTTTTATAATTGCTCCAAATAGAATATTATAATTCGAATCCGGTAACTTTACGGTTTAGTTCGGTTTTATTTGGGCCATTTACAAATGCGCAGGGCCTTGAGGGGAGGAAGGGAAAAAGGAAGAGATTCACCTGACCGACCGGAGAGCGAAGTCGAGAGATCTCTTGTCTTGTACAACCAAGTTTGGTTCGTCTCCGGCGAAAGGCGAAATCCTCTTCTCCGACGTTATAATGCCTGTAAAAAAATTCCTCGTTTAATGTGTAATTCTAGATCTCAGATATATATATATAAATCCCGATTTCCTTTTAGCTGATCCCGAATTATCTTCCTCGCAGTTCAAGACCGTGATAGAAGTGGAGCCTCCGAGTCTGTTACGTTACTTTATCGGATCGGCGGTGATGATGATAGGCGTCGTATTACCAGTTGGTTACATGATGTTCCGCAACAAGCGTGTCCCTTCCTCGTCTTCCTACTCTAAACAGACGTAGGTCTGCTTTTTCCCTTCACTCTCTTCTGATCTTCTAAAACACACTCACAGCTTTTTTGAGTATCTTAGAGATAGTTGAGATCTGAAACTGGAAAATCAGTTGTATTGTGTTTCTTCTTGTGGGGTTTATTATAAGCTTAAGTTTATTGAAATGAATTAGTATAGTGCCTTTGATTGAAGAGATGTAACTGATATGCTCGTGGCTTTTTGTGAAAATGTTAGCCATTTCAGTGCTTTGTAGAGACTGAAAATTTCAGTGTTTGGGTTGAGTTCAGGTGGGGAGGGGAATCCATGCCATGGTTGATAGATGATCAAAATAATTATAGTTTCTCCTCTTTGTTTAAAAGCTTGTTTAGGCTATATATCTAGTCAAGTAAAACTCTGGAGTTTATCATCCATCCTCAACGATTGGTACTAATAATCTGATGATACTTTTCAGGAACAAGGTTTTGATTTAGAAAGCTAGAGACTGCGGTTGAATTCAACTGGATTGACAATGATGATGATGACGACATATTGAGTGGTATGGACGCTTGTAAAACTATTGGGTGTTTTGACATCATGGGTTTGTAAGAGATCCTTCGATATGAGATTTAATAAATCAAAAAATGCGAGTCCTTTATTTGACTCTTGGTTAGGTCATTTAAGGTCTATTGTGCAACACAACCTTTTCTCTTCGATTGAAAGATTATATAAGATTGAGTTTTGTTCACTGTTTTTTGGTTTTATGTTTCTTTGTGGTAAATGAAACCAAACAGAGGGGCATGTTTTTAGTGCATAATGCCATGTTACTCATCCCTCGCCCACCTTCCGAACGCTTTGTTCAAGTGCTCTTTCTCTCTCTCCTTCTGAATCTGTGGTCTGAGAAATTGCTTGAACCATCAGGTGGATCCCATGTTGAAACAGATAACATACAAACTTGTGTTTTGAGAACGGTATCAACTGAAAATGCATTAACTGTTGGTCTTGCCGTTGGTCACTGTCATCCATAAACAATATCAAAGCTTTGGTTGCCGTTAGAGAGAATGATGCAATGCCTAATATTCTATAATCCTCACTTCTATAACCCTCACGTTCATCTCTGTTCAAATGGGTGACTAAATATTTAGTTTAGTAATTGGGTTGAATATGAAGAACATTTCGAGTGTTCTTTCAAGGAATAAAGGATCATTTATAAAATGTTTGCTTGATACGATAACTCGAACGCAATTGCATAGTCTCCAAAATCGGCAAAAACACAAAGTCAAACATGCGAGAGAGATAAACGACAAGATGACGATGATAACAGAAAAAAAAGCAATTAACGGTAACGACGAAGGGAGAGAGAGTTGTTCTTCTTCCACGTAGCTCTGCGAGACGGGCGGTTCTTGTGGTTGTTGTGACCCTTTCCGCGCAGTCCTCTGTTCTTCTTTCCCTCCGATGTAAGTCCCCTGAGCTCACGGTGCTTGTGAACCGGGTTGCAGATCCAGTTGATCCTCGGGTCATTACGCACAGCGTTGTGTGCCGGGTCAACCAAGATGATCTCGTAGTACTTGTACGTTGAATCCTAAATCAATACATTAGGAAGGTAAAAGTTAAAATCTATAGCAAGAATCGCAAACTCATGGAAGAGAGTGAGAGAGAAGAAGTAAATACCTCGTTGAGCCAGTAGGAGTTGACGACTCTTAGACCACCCAGTTTCCTTCCGGCACGCTCCTCAGCAACAGAACGCTTGCTCCTCTGGAACTTGAGTTGAGTAACTCCCTGGTTTGTGGGTTTACCATAGACAATACCCTTTGGCACTGGCCTCTTGCGTCCACCACGTCTCACTCGGACACGGTACACCACAAATCCCTAACATAGATAAACACCCAAAAAACTAGATAAGGAAAAATTGAGCTTCGAGTCTAATGCAAGAAGAACGGTTATATGTACCAGTCAGAACAAGAGCTACATTTTTCAGACAGCAAAACAGAGATCAAAAACACGAGTGATTATTAGGACACAACAAAAATAACCTGCTTGGCCTTGTAACCGAGACGACGGGCTTTGTCGGGACGAGTAGGCCTGACGAGACGGACAATGGAAGGCTGCTGTCTGTACTCCCAGCACCTCACCCTCTGCACAAACCTCATGACATCGGATTGTTTCTTCCTCCATAGCTCAGACACATACTTGTACGCACCTACAGTTTCACCATCGAAATCATTAAGCTACCAACGTGTTCGAAACAAACAATAGATCCATGGAACAGATATCATCATCTCAACAGCAAAAGAGATTCTGAAAAAGAAACGACGAGAACGGATCTAGACGAAGGATGAGAAGGACGATTTACCCATTTTCGAAGAGCCGCAAAGCACCGGCGAAACGTATTGTGTGTCACTGATTTAAAGTAAGGAACTAGGGTTTTAAATCCAGGGAGCACCAAAAAAAATAAAAATTGGGCACATAATTAAATATATGAAAGCCCATTACCCATTTATAATGGGCTTCAAGTTATCACCAAGATTTAACATTATTTTATCTCGCTCTCTCGATTATTAGATGCATCTTTCAACATGATACATATGGTCTACTAATTCAATCATCGAGGCGGTGTATTCAACCGAGAGTTTTAATTGATTTGTATTAAAATTAAAAATCCACTGTTATTCAAATTCATTTAAAATTTACTGTTATTAAACTTGACATTTCATAAAGTGCTCTGAAATCCACTGTTATTCATAATTTAAATTATGGAGTTTTAAAGTTTTCAGGTAATTTTAGGGTGTTTGGTTGGAATTTCTTAGTTAAAAAAAATTAAAATCCAAATCTCATGGTTTTAGGTGATATTCTAGAGTATTTTAATAAAAATCACTTAAATCTCTGCAACTTATTAAAATCATCTAAAACCTCATTAAAAATAAAATCACCTTAAATGTTAGATTGAATACACCCCCCCCAAAATGTTTTGATTACCGTAAAGAATAGGATGCAGTTCAGATTCGTCACTAAAAAGTGTATTCTTAAGTTTCATCGATAAGATCATAGTTTGTAAAAGTACAGGAAAGGAGGAAATAACATATTTATTTTGTTATCTTATACTCCCTCTGTTCCTGAAAGTAGGATTTTCTAGATTTTATTTTTGTTCCACAAAAATAATTTTTCTATATTTTCAAGGTATTTTTGTATAATTTCGAGGAATATTAACTGTGAATATTTGAATTGATTAAATTTTATTGGTTGATAGTTATTGGAAAGTGTTAAAAAAATAGTAAAGTAAACTTTAAACATTTATTATTATTCTTAATCAACGTAAAAACTCTAGAAAATCTTACTTTCGGAAACGGAGGGAGTAAGATTTTCGGAAGAATAACTTGGTAATTTTAACTTTTTATCAGAAATGTTTTAGTTTCTTTTATTAATTTATAAAAATATTCATTATATATATCCATGTTAGTTTCATGATTGAATAATCTCCTTGCATAGCATTAGGGCTCGAAATTTTAATCAAAACATGTGGATCTCACTCGTTTAATCCGCTGTTGGATACATGTCAACCAATTTGAAAAATTTAAGTTGCGAATGCAAATATAAATTGAGTTTATTTTAAACTGAATATATGGAGTCGATCAATATTTCCGCCATCTCTCAATTTTTTTTTTTTTGCTCTGTATCCATATGGACAGTAAAAGACGGTTGTTGCCTGACACTACGTGCTAGACTGTCCGCCTTTTTGTTATGCGTCCTTGATATATGAATAATCTCCGAGCTGTGAAAACTTCTCTTGAGGATCTTAATGTCTTCTAGATAACTTGCAAAAGCCGGTCATTCTTCTGGTTCCGAAACCATCTTTACATATATATTTTTGTAAAATATTTATAATATATATATAATATTTATTTTAATTTTTATAAATGGATCATTTATATTATTTTTTAAAAATAATTAATATAATATGTAATTAAAAATTTTATTTTATATAATTAACAATATCCGTGGATCCTAAAAATTACTGCAAATTTTAACCAAACAAATGCAGGAAAAAAATATTTTTTTTGCGGATTATGCAAATCAAATTTTTGAATCAAGAAAATCACTTAACCAGCTGGTTGGCGGAACAAATGGGTTTGGTTTGACCCACTTTTCAGCTCGCTAACATACACGCTAAACAAAGGGACATTATTCTCTAATAGGACACAACCCACCTTTCTTATTCTCCTATAACCTAACATATTCTACATGACCCTAATAAAAGAAAATTACTATAAAAGCCTTAATGAAGGATGATCTATACCATTGAATCCCAAATAAAAAAGAGCCACACGATTTCTTCTCTTCTCTCCTCCTTGCGTGGGACCCATCCTTCTTCTTCCCTCTTCAATTAACGTAACAAACAACCCTTCTTCCTCACTTCAATTCTTCTCTTCAATTCTTCACCAACCAGTATCTCCTTTATCAATTTTCTTTGTCGTAAAGAGATTAGACGAGGAACAGAAAAGAACAGCATAAACCCACAACAGATCGTGTATCTTCCTCCCTAGATGAACTTGGGTAATGCTCTCTCTCTCTCTCTCTCTCTCTCTCTCTCTCTCTCTCTCTCTCTCTCTCTCTCGCTCTCTCTCTCTCCTCTCTCTCTCTCTCTCTCTCTCTCTCTCTCTCTCTCTCTCTCTCTCTCTCTCTCGTAAATTAGATTTGGTTGGATCATGTTTGAACCAAAGACATTACAGTAGTAAGAGTGATTTGAAGTTAAATAGAATGCAAATCGAATTAGAATCATGAAATTTATATAAGATGGTATAACTGGTACAAACCATCACAGAAATCATGTAAGCAACATGTTTAACTGGTACAACTAGTCGTTTATGCTGTAATAATAGTATAACTATTATAATTCAATAAAACAGTTGAAGTAGTAAGTCTGGTACAACTAGTGTTATTGTGATTGTTCATACGAAACGTACGACTAGTTAAACCGGTACAACTATCAGTAACTTGTACAATATGTATACTGGTACAACTAGTGTTACTGTGATGGTTATTCGAAACGTATGACTAGTTAAACTGGTACAACTATTAGTAACTTATACAATATGTATACTGGTACAACTAGTGTTACTATGATGGTTCATACGAAATATACAACTCGTACAACTAATACATCTATTAGTAACATATACAATAAGTCTACCGGTGGAACTAGTATGACAACTTAAAATAGTATTACTGGTATACTAGTACAACTGTAATATCAGGTGTAACATGAAAACAAGTATAAGTGGTACAACTAGTGCAAATGTCATCACTGCTATGTGTATAACTAGAATAACCAGTACAACTACTAAGTGGTAATGTTGTTTATTATACTTTTTCAGGTAACTATGGATAACAACAGACGTGTGGTGATATATTTTGATCAAGGGGGTAGTTATTCAGATGTGGGAGATGAAGTTCGATGGAAGAGGAAAGACCGACATATTTCTACTTTAGTGTTTACGATGAGAAGTGAGGAGGAGGTGACTTACTCTCACTTGGTTGATAGAATATGCAGAAAAATGAAGATTGATGTAGCTTCGACCAGGATTCATCTGAGTTACTTTCCATCTGGAATGGATGATAAGAGGCCATGTTACATCTTCGATGATGAAGATGTTTTAGTATTTTTTCTGGAAATCGAAAAAAATCAGGGGCGTATTGTCTTGCACGTGGAGCTCACAGAATCTGGTTCACAAAACCAAAGTAACGAGATGTTTTCTAGGGATGAGGAAATTCTTAGTGATGCAAGAGCTAATGATGATATGGTCGGTCTTAAGGAGTTGACAATTATTCCTCGTATTCGAGAGGATGAGAATGAGAAAAGCGATGAAGTGGGTACTGAGAGAGTGGCGGTTGTTACACCAGCTGAAGCACCAGTGGAAGCACCCGTTGTACATTTGGAGTGGGACGACGGTATTGACATGGCTTTGCACCAAGAATTTGAAACTAAGCATGAAGTGAGAGATTTAGTGGACAAATCTGTGCATAAGAATTGTTTTGAGGTTGATATAGTGAAGTCGACGCCTCGACTTTACTTATTAAAATGCCGTGGAGTTGGTTGCAAATGGTATTTACGAGCTGCAAAGCTGAAAAACTCTGATTTTTTCACTATTAGGACGTATCAGAAGATGCATACTTGCGCTAGGATAACTGCAAGTACAACCAGGAAGGGGAAAAGAGGCACACCAAGCTTAGTCGCATCTGTGCTGCAAGGGGAAAAGAGGCACACCAAGCTTAGTCACTTTTAGTTCAGGAGGATCCTCACCTTTTTTCTTTGGTGGTTGCTGAAAGAACTTCTTAGCAAACCTCAAACTCCCAATGCTCTCATAGTTCTCTGGATATGTGTGGCAGTATAGTCCTGATAGGAGGCCATGTTCTCTGATAGAGTAACGAATGGGAACCCCATTTACCACAAACCAAGCCTGTCTCTTCTTGTCAACTTTTACGGTGCGAAGCAACAACATCCACAATCCCATGGCTTTTTTCCTTGATGAGTACTCCATATGGAAAATATGCCTGAACTGTGGGTGCTCGTAAAACCACTTCTTCTCGCATTCATGGAAATCTTTAATCAACTCGATGAAATACTTTTGATGACACCTTGAGGAGAGCTTACATGACTTCCCATACTCGTCCGGTTGGAAGTAAAACCTGTGAGGTTTGATTGCTCCTCTAGCCAACTCCTCACCCTGCACAAAAAAATAACATTATTACAATTGAAAAACTAAGAAGTTGTACTAGTAATACAAGTTATACTGATTGCACAAGTGCTAGTTGTACTAGTCACATAAGTTATATAAATCGAGTTATACTAGTAATACACAAGCTCTATTACAATTGTAGTTTTACGAGTATTACAAGTGGTACACTTAAATCTATTTTAGTTGTACGAGTTATACAAGTAATACATAGAACATTTACTACAATTGAAAACCTAAAGAGTGGTACTAGTAATACAAATTATATAGGCTACAGAAATGCTGGTTGTACGAGTAACACGAGTTATACATATACGAATTATACTAGTAATATATAGAACAATTGTACAAGTTATACCACTTACATAGGTTCTACTTTAGCTACATATATTACACTTGAAGTAGTTATACAAGTAATACATAGCACTGTTGTATAAATTATACTACTTACCTATGTTTTACTAGTTATACTACTTGCCTATGTTCTACTAGTTGTACATTTAATATTAGTTTGATAAATAGTAGTTGTATGAGTGATACAAGTTTTACATATTATAGTTAAAGTTAAATATGTCTTAGTTGTACGAGTAATACAAATAATACATATAACAATTGTACAACAAGTACTACTAGTTTTTATTAACAGTTGTACGAGTGATACAAGTTTTACATATTACATTTTTATTAGAAATATGAGTAATACACGATTTACATGTTCTAGTTAGAAGTTAAATGTTAAGTAGTTGTACCAGTTACACAATTTTACATTTTATAGTTGTATTAGTAATACTAGTTAAACTTATTTAAGTTGTACTAGTCACACTCTTCTCTTAAGTACAACTTAATCTACTAGAGCAACTATATACAATATATATCCTAGTTGTACCATATTACAAAAATTAAATTCAAGTTGGTCCGATTTTTACCGTTGTAGCATTATGTTCTTGAGATGTGTGAGTGTCACCGTGATTCGACCCAATTTCTTCGGGATTTTCTCCTTGTTCCGAAGAAGGTGTCCCCCCCCCTAATGGAAGACCCGGAAAGAGGTGTAACGGGAGGGTGTTCTGTGTTCGCCAGCGGAGGAGGCGGAGGAACTTGTGCTTCACTGTCGGAATGAGTAGGAGAACCGCTCGAATTAGGAGAAGCGGCCGGCGCTGGAGTAGGATCTGCCGGAGTAGGAGAAGCACCCGAATTTCGACGCAAATTTTTAGGGTTATGATTCTGCCGCGGCCGCTTACTGGTTCGAGATGACGACCCTCCGTCGTCTCCTCCGTGTTCCTCTACCGGAGATGGCCTGTTTCGCTTCTTCTTCACCTTTTCAGTGTTCTTCTTCGGCGGTGGAGACTTCTTCTTCGGCGGTGGAGGCTTCTTCTTCCTCTTAGTTCCTTTAGATGCCATTTTCGTGAGAGAGAGATGGACAGATCGAGAAGTCCGATCGAGAGAGACAAAGTTCTGATCGTGTCTGTGTGGAGAAAAGAGAAACTGGGGGAGTTGTGTTTCGATGGAGTTCAATTTGGGGATTTAGGTTTTCGGTCGGGTCGGGTTAAGTGTCGGGTAGAATAGTAATGGCACGGGTTGTAAATAAGTTGATGTCGTCTGGTTTTTTGGTTTTTTACCCCTGTTTTGTATTTAAAATTTAAAGTAAAATTATTAAAAATTATGGTTGTGTCATTGTAGAATTTTTCAATCCCATTCGGGTCACGAGAGAATTTGATTCTAAACAAAGGACAACTACCAGCACCACAAGTTTTATTTTTTTTTAGCACCACAAGTTTACTTGGAGAATCAAATGAAAACAACACAATTTAGTTCTGTGTCATAATCGGTTGCACTTATGTATGTACTAATGTCTATATTTAATTTCTTTTCTGGCTGTATCACGAAGTTTGGTCGATTTAATCTGAAATTTCTTTAGTTATAATTATAGTGGTCAATATAATTTCAAAATTCGGTGTTGTGATGCTCTGAGCTATGACCATTGTTTATGTACTTCATTATTTAAAGTTATTTCGTTGTGTAAGCTAATTAACCTGCGATATAAAGTTTTGAAGAAGATAAACGTGGGGAGATAAATCTTTTAAAAACTTTTAACAAAAATGTCTTGGAGAAATTTTTTTTTGACATTGTTTCCTTTAATAAAGACTAAATTCGTCCATATGATTTATTCTTTTCAATTTTGTTACCATTTGACAAATAGCAATTGATGTATTTTTAATAACTAATGTCGTAAATTATTTAACTAATTAGTATATTCGTAATAAGATTGTTAGAAAATAGCTATATTTATACTGAAGATTAACAAATCATTAATAATACGATATCAAGGACATAATAGAAAATAGCTACATTAGTGACACATAAACTTCCTAAAACGTAAGGATAAACAACTTTATATAAAATACAAAGTTATAAAGTGGTATTTTTTTTATAAAATGAGTCCATCTGCGATATCAAAAGGTTCATTACCTAGATTTAATAGCAGTTTGTTGATTTAGTAGTACACCATTTTCTCGGCATCCCCCATCTATAAATGTACATCAAGTATAATGCGTAACATAAAGAAGAAGAAAAAGCTAACTAGATCGTTTTACTTTAAGCTCTTTGACAAATTTTTCAATGTCTACTCACCATATTTCCATTAGTTCAATTTTAGTCTGCAATGCTCGTCATCAAAACAGGCAGCGCTTTCCTTGCAAGGCCGTCTCCAAAACAACCTCGGCTCAGGCTGTTACCAGCCGCCGCTCCGCCAACTATCGTCCGTCTCTATGGGGTCATGAATATCTCCTCTCGGTAGAGAATATATATGCGGTACGTACATATTAAAGTGAGGATGTTTCATTCAGTCTCTTAGTAACTAACAGGTTGGTTTATGTCATATGTATTATTGTAGATCTAGTTTATTTCCAAGTTGAGATCCTAACATCGATTATATCCGCTCAATATATAGAAAGAAGTTGAAGCAGTGGAGAAAGCTAAATTGTTGAAGGAAGAAGTGAGGATGACACTAATTGAGACTCAAGGTTCGATTGAGCAGCTAGAAAGGATCGATACTTTGCAGAGACTCGGAATCTCGTATCATTATAAACACGAAATCCACAATATTTTGAAAAACATTCATGGCAATCGCCACGAAATTGAGAGGGAATCAAAAGATCTTCATGCGACAGCTCTTGAATTTTTTCTTCTAAGGCAACATGGTTTTGATGTGTCGCAAGGTTATTACATAATTACCTCAGGATAATTTAATAAATTCTAAAACAGTTATGTGACAAATCAAGTAGCGTACCACGGTAGTTAAAAGGGTTGAGTATTTCAGATTTATATCCGAAAATAATGAGTATTCCTGTTTTATTTTGCAGATGATTTCGACGTTTTCAAAAGTGAGACCGGAGTATTCAGTAAAAATTTACGCAAAAATATAAAGGGTTTACTTTCTCTATATGAAGCTTCTTATTTTTCAATGCATTCGGAGTTTAAACTCAAGGAGGCTAGAACCTATGCATCTGAGCGATTATGCGAGTTTGTCGCAGAAAATAGCAAAACTATTTGCGGAAATGATGATGAAGCTTATACATTAGAGATGGTGAAACGAGCACTAGAAAAACCGTACCATTGGAGCATGAAGAGATTAGAAGCAAGATGGTACATTGATGTGTACGGCAGAAGGCATGACATGGACCCTCTTATGCTAGGGTTTGCAGAACTTGATTTCAACATGGTACAAGCTAATCATCAACAAGAGCTTAAACTAATGTCAAGGTAATTTATCACATAATTCTAAACAATTGTTTATATCTCTCAAAATGAAATATATACTGTATATAATTTAGTTAATTAATCAGCTTCTTGTCACAACTTTAATGTAGCTGGTGGAACAGCACAGGGCTTATGAAACAACTTGATTTCGTCAGAGACCGAATCACAGAGAGTTATTTTTGGAGCATTGGAATATTTTACGAGCCAGAACATTCATACTATCGCAAGATACTCACCAAAATATTCATGTTAATTACGACCATGGATGACATCTACGATATATATGGTACATTAGAGGAGCTCGAGAACTTTACAGATGTAGTCGAAAAGTAAGTGCATTGGATGATAATAGCATGACCATAAGCTATTATTCAAGAAAATTATAAAAAGATAAAGTATATTTAATCCATATAATTTGTTACTTCTTTGAATATTTTAAAGCATGACATATCAATTATAGTCCATTTAATTATTTGCTTCTTTCTGTCAGATGGGATGTGAACTATGTCGAAACACTTCCCGAATACATGAAAATGTGCTTTCTTTTTCTATACAATGAGATCAACCAAATGGGTTACGATGTTCTCAGAGACAAAGGACTTAACGTCATTCCTTACCTCAAACAAGTTGTAAGTTTTCTATAAATTTCGTTTATAAATCATTAATTAAAACATGATGTTATGCAGATTTTTTTATTTATTTTGTTTTCTATTTTCCTAGTGGACGGATTTATTTAAAACGTTCCTAATCGAAGCGAAGTGGTACAAGACCGGACACAAACCGAGTTTTGAAGAATATATGCAAAATGGTTTGATCTCAAGTTCTGTCCCAACGATATTGCTCCACCTTTTCTCCGTCCTCTCCGACCATGGTACCCACCAAACTCTAACCGATGTTTCCAAAAACCACCACTCTGTCGTCCGGAGCTCTGCCACCATACTCCGTCTCGCTAATGACCTCGCCACCTCAACGGTATACATTAGTAGTTTATAAGTTTCTCATAATTTTTGGTACATCTCATTGATTATAATTTGTAACACCTATCTATTCTTCTAGACCTAAAAACGCTAGAGGATCCAAGACTTAGTTAGTCGCATATCGACCCTCATGAATCGTTTATTTTCCTCATTGAAAAACAACTTTATAGCGTCTATCATCAATTAATTTGATATGATCTCATAAAACATCCACTGTTTTTAATCATTTAAAATGACACCAAAGACAAGACTTCTAATAATTTAAAACCGTGGAAGAACAAAATCTTTAGCTTCACAGCTAATGACATTGATTTGCTTAAGTTTTGTAACACTTTTTTAACAGGCTTTAATTGTTTTGTAACACTTTTTTTTACTCAAAAATGTAAAAAAAAATAGCATTCACAATAAGTTCTGAAATGATTTATCAATACATCATTGCATTAAAGACGAAAGTAAATTTACAGCAAGAGATGGCACGAGGAGATTCACCAAAGTCAGTCCAATGTTACATGTACGATACAAGAACCAGTGAGGAAGAGGCACGTGAACAGATTCAAATTATAATCAGCGAGTCGTGGGACGACATAAACTCTGGTTTCAACAAGGCACACACTTCTGCTCTTCCGCCTGGTTTCGTGGCAGCTGCAGCAAATCTTAATCGCGTGGTACAATGTATATACCAGCACGGTGATGGCCACGGCTGTCCCGAAAAAGCGAAGACCGTTGATCATATCCACTCCGTACTATTCAATCCCATTCCGTTTTAGGATACCTTTTTTGGGTATTTTCCGCATTATATATCCTCAGGAAAAAATCAATTTGTACGAGTTGACGGGCATTGGAAATGTTTTAAACTGGGTTTTTAATACTACACTTCAATATGAGTTTGTTGGTAAGAGAAACTGATCAATGTTTCAACATGTATTTATTGGTAAGAGAAACCTAGTTTATCTCCTCAAATCGTGTATAAACTCAATTTGGTAGAAAAACTTCTGTGTTTTAATGTTTTAAAAAGTATGTGTTTAAATGTATTTTATTGGTATCAGCTAATTAGTTATAGAATATAACGTGCCAGCATATTCAGATCAGCTAAAACGATTAGGAGTCAGCATAAATCAAGTCATAGAAAAAATCATTTACACAAGAGAAATGAAAGACCAAAGACATTCGCTTCAATTTAGTTTGGTCTAAAGTTTCTCGTTTTCATCCCATTTTACAATTTCTTTGAATAACTATGAAACGTGAAAAACTTGATAGTCTAGTGTTTGCATCCTTTTATTTTTTTGAGTGCTATACGTAACTAAATGCGGTGCTGCTCTTCAAGCATGCGTCTCTGAATGGGTTATGTTTGAGTGGACTTCCCGTGGGCATATATCGCAAAACACGGTCTCGCAGAAATATTCATACAATGTTACTGGCTATAAAGGACTGCCAATCAAACATGTATCCAGATTTCAACCGGTTTCTTTGGATCTAAAATATATGTGGAAGATGAGAAACTGTCCAAAATAAGATTATACGAAAAGTTTACTGTTAACTTACACCCAACAATGTACTTCCAAATCATTTTTGCGTCTACAAAATTGTTGTATGCATGTGTCTTAAGTATTAAGTACATGCGCATTTTACCAAAAAGAAAGTACATGCGCATATGGAGGACAATTGTTTTGATACATTTTTCTTGTCATCCTCGAACAGCTACGCCGATTTTATATTTAAATTAAAATATTGTTCGTTACATAAGAGATTTCTAAACAGCTAAACAATTTACTTAAATTTAAAATAATAATCTCATAGTCAAAAGTCTTATTTTCAAACCTAGTTAATGATAAAGAGTTATAACAGCTTGATTTAAAATTCAATCTTATTAGTTAAGAGTTGTATAAATTTCAAGGTTAATTTCAATCTTATTATTAGTATAATTAATTAAGGTTGAAAACGAACAACATATATATCGGTCTGATCTTAGAACATTAACTCTACGTTTGAACTTCAAAACATAAACTCATCATCCGAACGGAAAATAAAAATTTAGTTAAAATATCAAAACTTCAAAACATAAACTTTTTTTTTGAAACAACACTTAAAAACATAAACTTTATAGTTCAGAGTTTAGAAAATAAACAAATATAAAGTTCGAAAAAAACAAATATAAAGTTCGATTTCCAATTTTGACTATATACTCTAGTTTTGGACTTGAACCAAAAAAATAATTAGAATAGATCGATTTTAGTACTGGTGTATTTTATAAAACCAATATTGTAGATCTTTTGGACGGAAATGTTGGAAATAGTTTGCATGATGAAGACATTTATAGTCTTATTTCAGTATAGGAATCTTGCAGGACTAACCTTTTGTACTGACCCAATCAAAATTTAAAACTATGCCCGTATACATATTTTATTATTATCGTAAAACAGTGTAAAAGCAGCTTAAATTTTCATTAAAAAAATCTATAATCTGTTTATAAAAAACAATGACATAAAATACACTTATTGTTGAAATATAATTCTTCTTATATTTGTTCTACAAATAAATCAATTAGATTCAAATAGTCAAGTTTTTCAATCATAGCCTTTTCAATTGATAACATAGACAATCCATTTAATCTTTCTTGTGACATAGTAGACCGCAAATAAATCTTTATCAACATCAATATCGAAAAACTTCTTTCAGCTGGGGCGACTACACTGGAATAGTCAACAATATGTGATAAGAAATTTATGTGTCTTGATAACAGTCTTCCATTTTTCAAAAAAAAAATAAAAAAATCAAGCATTTCAATAAGTTTTCGAACTTTATCAAGCATTGATTCTCAAAGAAACTTTAGTTCCTTAAACAAATAATTATCAATTCTGTATAAATACGTATAATTCCTTAATAAACTTCCAGATTCAAACTTAATGTCTTTAAATATATCTTCACTTGCATTTGTTAGCTTTTTTAAATTAAATAAAATATAATTTTTTTTATATTTTTGGAATTGTTCAAATCTGAATTCAAGTGATTAGAGCTAGAACTTGATCCGTATTACATTAGTCAATCCTTAAGTTCTCTTCTGTTGATAATTTATTATATATTTAATCTTAAAGGGAAATTAGAAATGTATTAATATATATAATTTTAAAAAAATTTATAAATATTGTTGAAAGGTTTGACAAATTTTATTCTAACTAAAATGCCTAATAAATAATATTTATTTAATAGAAAATCCTATAAAATTCATTTGTTTATAGATACTATACTAAGATTTTTTTAAAAAAAAATATGTCCTACTAATTTGGATGTACTAATCGACGACTTGGGTGACTTGCCCTCTAGGCCGGCACTCTTCATATCTCTCGACCAGATCAATACTAAAATGAAAGAGACCATGTACTATACAACAAATCGACTTAGAAAATTGCGTGCAAGTGAAAGATGGTGATACCGGTACGTGCGTTAAAGCCTGCGACGATTGACGACATGTTCTTAAATACCGACACACAAAAAATGATGGATAATTAGAGAAAAAAAAAAAGATCATAGAGGTTTTTAGACTGGCGTAATGCGCACGAAAGTTGAAAGTTGAAAGTATTAAACATGCTTTGATTCGATTTCGATTACTTCTAAAATTAAAAATAATTAAAAGCTAATTATAGGTAATGAAGCTATTAACACGGAAGATAATATATACATAAACATTACCGTTATCATCTCGCGTTTTCTCTCCCTCTGGATCGAGAAACATCTCCGATCCACTCCAATATCCAGATCGAGATCCATAAAGATCAAGGTACCACGTTCGATAATTTACTCTCTTACACACACACACACATGCGAATTCTCTTTACATCTCCGGAATTGGGTTTTTATGTTTTTGCTTGTTCTTGAAGTTAGTGGAATCTAAAATGAATTTAGGGTTTATAAGGAACTTGACGGGACAGATATATGGAGTGTTGTAGATGGTGAAGATGAAGAGCCCTTTGAGGATGTTTATAGAGGTTTCGATGAAGGGATTAATTAAGGGTTTAAGGAAGCAAAGGATCAGATGGAGAAACGCGTTTCTTCTTGGTTCTATAATGACCACCATTCTTGTTTTACTTCACACACCCACGTTTTTGATCTTCACCGACGAAGAAGAAACCGAGTCTTCTTCTTCTTCTTCTTCTTCTTTGCCTATTTACTTGAACGGTTCTCTTCATTTGAATATCCAAATTGTTAGTGAAGCAAAGGTTGAAAGATTTCATGCTCTTACAACAACTCCTTTAATAGAATTGAATTCTTCTGATGGGCTCAGTAGAGGAAAACTTGTGGAACAAGAAACCAAAATCGATCTTCAGAGGAAAAGGCGAAAAAGGAAGAAAAGGAAGAAGACAAAAGACGAACTTATTCTCCCTGATCCTCCACCATTACCGCGACATGTTCTTTCTACCTCAGAGGTTATTAAGTGATACATCATAATCATTAGAGGTTTTAATTTATTTTTTCTTCATCTCAAGTCACTTCCACTGGAATTAAGCAGAAACGTGCTCTTTCCTTGTCACCAAAGGAAGCTTTAGCTTTTGCAAAACTAGAGATTCAGCAAGCCCCTGAAGTCGTCAATGACACGGAACTGTTTGCTCCGGTGTTTCGCAACCTCTCTGTTTTCAAAAGGTACAGTTTCTAAAGTACCCGAGTATTTATAAAACCAAAGTCTTAACACAAAAACATATTTTCACCATTCTCTTATAGGAGTTATGAGCTTATGGAACTAATACTAAAGGTATACATATATCCCGATGGAGAGAAACCGATATTCCACCAACCGCATTTGAACGGTATATACGCTTCAGAAGGTTGGTTCATGAAGCTAATGGAGTCACACACACAGTTTGTCACAAAGAACCCTGAGAAGGCTCACTTGTTCTACATGCCATACAGTGTGAAACAGCTTCAGAATGCTATCTTTGTCCCCGGATCACATAACATCAAACCTTTATCGATCTTTCTAAGAGACTATGTCAACATGATCTCCATCAAGTACCCCTTCTGGAACCGCACTCGTGGATCAGATCATTTCCTCGTCGCTTGCCACGATTGGGTATTGGAAATGTTTTCTTTTCTTTTTTTTTTGGTAAATTATGGTGAGCCTACGCGACCTTTAGATCTTCTTGAAAATATGTTATTTTATCTTTTTACATTGTGTAGGGTCCTTACACAGTGAACGAGCACCCGGAGCTAAGACGAAACGCTATTAAAGCTCTATGCAACGCAGATTTGTCAGATGGAATCTTCGTCCCCGGAAAAGACGTTTCTCTACCGGAAACTTCCATAAGAAACGCCGGGAAGCCACTCCGTAACATAGGAAATGGAAACAGAGTTTCCCGGCGTCCGATCCTCGCCTTCTTCGCAGGAAAACTCCACGGTCGTGTCCGTCCACAGCTTCTAAAACACTGGAGAAACAAAGACGAAGACATGAAAATCTACGGTCCGCTTCCACACAACGTAGCTCGTAAAATGACTTACGTGCAACACATGAAGTCAAGCAAATACTGTCTGTGTCCAATGGGTTACGAAGTGAACAGTCCACGTATCGTTGAGGCTATATACTACGAGTGTGTACCTGTAATCATCGCTGATAACTTCGTTTTGCCGTTCAGCGAGTTGCTTGATTGGTCTGCGTTCTCGGTGGTTGTACCGGAGAAGGAGATTCCACGGCTTAAGGAGATACTATTGGAGATCCCGATGAGGAGATATCTGAAGATGCAGATGAACGTGAAGATGGTTCAGAGACATTTCTTGTGGAGCACTAAACCTAGAAGGTACGATGTGTTTCATATGATACTTCACTCCATTTGGTTCAACCTTCTCAATCAGAACCAAACCTCTTCTGATCATGCTCCTGATTCCTGACATCGTCCTTAATTATGTATGTACATAAAGAAAAGATTTGCATAAATTCAAAGTATCGTCTCTTAAGGCCAATATTGAATATTAATGGGCTTAATAGATGGCCCAGATAACCACCTGCCATAAGTAGAGAATATACTCTGTTAGCAGAACTGATGGTGGAAGAAGTTTTGAAGAAACAAACAAGAGCACTTGCTCAAAAATAATTAAAAAATATGCAGAGTTTTATAGAAAATTTAAAAAGCTTTATCGATCCAATCAAATACAAAACTCAAATTTGCATTATTAGATATTTGATATGGGTTTTATATTTGCGCATAAACTATATTGTTTAGTGTTAACATTGTGCCATATTATTTACACAAATAAACAAGTTTCATTTATCTAATAGTTTCCTAAATATATCTGATTGTCAAATACATGGAAAGGAAATAACCGAATAAATGTGTCGTTAGCGAGTAAGGCTACTCTTCGGAAAGCATCGTCAAACTCATTTTTAATGTATATTTTCAATAAATGACATATATTTTCTTATGTAATAATTTGTTTTTCAGAAGTTCTGAATATCGAATTTATATCTGATTGTTTGAAGATAAAGATGTAATGTATAGAAACTAGTTTTAATGTTTTATTTAGGAACATAATCTCTAAGTAAATATATAATTCTTAAAATGCTTTTTCAATGTATAAGGGATCCTATTTAAAATAGAGAAAGGTATAAGAAATAGAAGAAAAACATAATATCTTATAAACAAAATAAAGATTTTAAATAATATTTATAGATTTTAAAAACATAATATTACTACAAATAAGTTTGAATATATTTTAAATTCTTAAATAATACTATACTCAATAAAACAAAATGATGTCTAGCATAACTAAAATACAAATTAGTTGATACTGTATAAAATTCTGTATCAACAAAGAGAAGAAATCTAAAATCAGTGGTCATAACAAATAAATAAATATTCTTTACATTTAGGTGAAGATATAAATAAAACAAGGGAAATAAATATTATTTTTAGGAAGAAAGAAAAAATAACAAGAATAAGAAAATAAATATTTTTGAATTTCGGTGAAGAAACCAAAAAGGGAAGAATTTCAAAACTACGAAAACTATACTCCCTCCGTTTCAGGTTAATTGTCGTTGTATAGTAAAAATTTTCGTTTCAAAAATAAATATCGTTTTAAAATTTCAATGCAAAATTTATTAAAATATGTTCTATTTTACTTTTCTATCGGTTGAAATATGGTTAGGTTTATAGATAATGATGTTTTATTTTTGGAAATATACAAAATTAAATGTTTTCTTAATCTATGTGTATAAACCAAAAATGATAATTAAAATGAAATGGAGAAAGTATTAAATTATGAATATTAAAAGATAGCACTTATAAAACACATGAAACATACAAAAAGTTAAAGAAAATAGTTGCAAAAGAGAAGTAGAATAAAAGGCAAAGGGGTCACGTAGCGGAATTGAAAAGTTTATAGTTCAACAGAGGAGGATATACACACCATATATGCTACGAAACTTTAGTAAATACAGTTTACTAATTTGGATTAACAAATTTAATTGGGGCCAGCTAACCCCCTATCTTACATGTGGGTTTGCCTTTTCAATTCAGGTTCGAAAGCATTCTATTATATTTTACTTTGTAACTATATATTTTAGGTTTCATTTGACTAGTTGGAAAAAATCCATATATGTGCTACATTTTTCTTTTGAAAATTACTATGGATCGTTTCATAGGTTGAGATACTTTCAAATTAAACTTTTTTAAAAAAAAAATTGAAGCATCATATCTTTTAAAATTAAAATTTTAGAAAATAATTCTATAATAGAATTATTTGGTGATACGTGAATTTTTTTTAAAAAAAATAATCTGGATCATTTTATAGGTTTGAGATTCAATTTTTTTTTTTAGAATTCTGAACATCATGGGTGTGACTGGTAATATAATTGGAGTAACTTGGAGTAAATATGAAATGAATAAAGAGGAAAAATAATTGTTTATAGTGTTACTCTGATTTACTCTCTGTTATTTTAGGCTATGACTGAATAGCATCAGTAGCGCAAAACATTTGGCAATATAAAAATTCACTCTCAATTTAGCATAAAGTTGGCCACTTAAGTGAAAGCACCTCTATTTATTTTTCATCTTTGTACTGTTTGACTTAAGATAAATCATAAATCAATCACTTTATTCTCTCAAAGTGTTGGAAGAGAAAACAAGTTACGATAGCTTAAACAATTTTTTTCCTCTTAGCTGCTTCACTTGATTTACTCTAATTTCCTCTACTTAATTTACTTTCAGTTAGTCTATTGTGAACCAATCATAACTTTAGAATAACAAAAAAGTGAAGAAAATATAAAAGACAAAAGAAAAAAATCTATTTCCCAGCGCAAACTAGAGAAAATATTTGTTTACTTCTTTCATCCTGATTGGCTCTATTTAAGCTAATTTTTTTTTTTTCGAAAAAAAGGCTAGAACTTGATACGAACTAAATTTGGAGTAAACATTTTTGCTCTATTATTTGTTACTCTAATTATTTATTATCCAGTTAGATTCCATATATTTTAAAAGTAAATTTTTTTTTTTAGAAAAAAGTAAAAATGGGGTTGTTGGGGAAACCTTACAAATGATACTTTCTCCGCCTTCCGAAAGTAAGATTTTCTGGATTTATTTCTTTTTCTACAAAGATAGATTTTCTATATTTTAAAGATACTTTTGTATACTTTTGAGAAACACTAATTATAAATATTTGAATTGATTAAATTTCATTGGTAGATAGTTATTGGAAAGTGGAATAAAAAATAAATAATAAATTAAACTGTTAACATTTATTGTTTTCTTAATAACCGTGAACACTCTAAAAAATCTTACTTTCGTGAATGGAGGGAGTATATAATGATGGTCATAAATGTATGTATTTGTAAAATATATAATACACAATGATAGTCATAATGAATGTATTTGTGTATTAAATTATGAAGAAGAGTGATAAAAAAATTTCGACGAAGACCCTGATCAAGGTAAAAGTGTGCAATTAAACATGGACTCGCTCAAACGTGAAATTTCTGTTTCCCCAATAGGATTCTGGTAAGAGCATCCTTACCGCATGTTTTCCATTTGGGATTTTTCATTTTTTTTGTAAAAAGAAAAAGAAAAAACTAATTGCGGGCCGCCACGTGTCAGTGGGATCCGCGAACAGCTCAAAAACCAGTCCAAAAATGCATCCTGATCAGAATACTTCTTCTCTTTGGTTTCCACATTTTATGGTTTCCCCCCACCCCCCACCAAATGGAATTCTCCAACAATCAGCGATAAGGGTGTTCTAAGTGTATGAACCACAACTTTTCCTACCCGCCTTTACTAAAAAATGTAAATAGTATAGACACAATCATTCAATCGTACCAACCATATACAAACACATATTCCCTCCGTTCCTAAATGTAAAATGTTTAAAAAAAATCTGATGTTCCAATATATAAGATGTTTTCAAATTTCTAGGTAACTTTTACTTTATTAAAAACTGTGTAGCCAATCATATTTAATAATCTCTTTTTATAATTGGTTGAATATCATCAATTTATAGTTTCAATACTACTATTTATACAAAACTTAATTTTTTTAATATGTGTGTTTTTACCTAAACATTTTACATTTAGGAACAGAGGGAGTACTACACAATAAATCTTACCTTGGGATTCTGGTCTAGTCTGATATATTTTGGCACAAAAAAAAATTGACCTATTAAAATAATATTAAAATCATCTCCCTGCCGTTTCGAATCCGCGTCATATGAAGCTACTATGGCAATAACCAGTAAAACTATGTAAAACGTTTTGTCATTTTAACCTTTTAAATAGTTAATTTAACCGGTCATAAAGTACATGTTTCATGAACTTCTACTCAGACACTTTTAACATTTGCACCAAAAAAAAAATACTTCTACTCAGACACAACTCTGCTTCGGATGATAAATTTAACAGCGACAACTTTTAGATTTAGATTATTCAGTACGCAATTTGAATGAATATCAGATAAAACGTTGAATATAATAAAACTTTCTATACTTAAAAATTATTCACGCAATTAAAACTCCTGAACATATTATTTTCACCTTTTTAATAGACTAAAATTTATAACCAGTAAAATCTAAGATTTTCTCTAGTGATTCTGGTAGTAGTTTGGTAATTCATTTTTGTAATGGTCGGAATATTAGACTAAATTTCAAAGTCCAAAATATTCCTTGTCTTCCATATAAACGGCTTTGGTTAAAAAACCAAAATTTAATAAAACATATAGGTTATAAATTATTATAATGCTTTTTACATTAAAATTATTAGTTAATATTTAACTAAAACAATTGATCCAATGTTAAAAGCACTACTGAAATATATACAAATAATCAGATAAATTCAGTTTTTCATAAAATTTGAAAAATCAACAATCAACATATATTCCAAGGAAATGGAAAAAGTAATCAGCAAACCTATAAAACCATTAGATTATTTAAAGCGATTATGAGTAAACTAAACACAGTAATGATTCAGTTAAGTTTTAATGAAACTCAAAACCCCAATTTACAACTATCTATTATTCTATACGATGAACACTGTCAACGTAATACTATATTCTATATAGTCATGAATATGATATTTTAGAAACAATACTATATGTTAATCGATGTTGTAGAACAAACAAACAAAAAAAATCTAGCACACGAGAATTATTCTATAAATTTAACATGTCATGTATCTTAATTTAAATAATACAAGCAATATCTTATACTATGTTTATTGGTATGTATATCAATCATAAAGGACATGGCGATTGTAATTTATAAATAATGCTCCTCCAAGTCAATTTAAATTGATTACTTGGCATTAATGATGAATGTTTCAACAAGTTTAAAAGTAGTTAAGAAATTAATAACACACGGTATTTTCAAATAAAAAAATGTAATAACACACGTTTCGGCAGTGTACACAACGATTGGACAAATCTACTTTATTAATTCAGAAGTACACATATAGAATATCCCTAAGTTTTCACTTTTATTTACAATAGTATGCCACTGAAGTAATTAAATGAACCTATATTTAAGTAATCATTGTCTTTTCCTATTTATTAAAAAATTTCCTAAATCAATTTTAATTTAATTTTCGTATTTAATATATTTCCTAAAATAAATTAGCTGATTTTTAGGAATATTCATATTTAAAATCGATTTTAACAATATATTAAACTTGGATAACATTACCATTAATTATTTTGAAAAAAAAAATCAAATTTAAATTTGATACTAAACAATATTATGAATATTCCTAAAATATATGTTTAACTTACCATTAATTATTTTGAAAAATAAAATCTATATATGCTAAGATTTTAAATATATTTAAACTACTTATAGAACAAGATGAAATATTTGTAACTGAATATTATTTTAATATAATTAAATCCCACCTAAGATTATATATTTTTCAAGAATTTCTAGAATATATGTTTATCAATTTCAACAAGAAAATTCAATACTGAAATTTAAATATCTTTGAATTACTTGTAAAACAATATTTAATGTTTATAACCAAATATTATTTTTTCTAATGTATTAAATCTTACCATATTATCCATACATGATCAAAATATTTAAATTCTCTTTACATTTGACAAACAATTTCATGTTACAAGAAATATTACTCAAATTATCAATAGGTCAATATTAATTTGTCAAAAGTTTAATAACGGGCACGTGTTACTATTTTTACAGTACATAAACTATTTGATCGTTGTGTTTATAAAAATTTAGAAATATGATATTTAAAAATATAAACCGATAGATATTTAAATAATATTCATTTATATATAAAAAATAAAAATAAGTACCCGTCCGACCGGACGGGTCCAGCTCTAGTCTATACTATTAAAAGAGGAGGAGTTTTAAAAAATCTACTTAAACAAGGTTATTGGACCTATTCATTAGAAACTTAAATATTTTATTTGAACCATTTAATGTTGCTGAAATATTTCAAATAAATCATTTTGGTAATGCTAGAGAAATTTACGGCCACCAGTACAAATATTTACTTTCCAACTCAGAGTAAAACCAATAAATTA
This sequence comes from Brassica juncea, assembly GCA_018703725.1. Taxonomy (NCBI): domain Eukaryota; kingdom Viridiplantae; phylum Streptophyta; class Magnoliopsida; order Brassicales; family Brassicaceae; genus Brassica; species Brassica juncea. Next base: position 68,177,103 of record CM031936.1, on the reverse strand, counting down.
TCCCAAACGGTTGATAAAACGATTACAACTTCTTCTTTTTTTTTTATAAGTTTTATGATTTCGAAAACGTACACTATCACTTTTATTTTATATATTACCATAAGTCAAATCATGATGCAACACTATCATCTAAATCGTACACTATAAGTGATATTATATTCTATATATTGCACAAGCATATACTATCATAGTATCATTTATATTTTAGAAGTTAAGTGGACAATTTTATTATATTACCAATCCTACTAAGTTTAACCAGACCAACATTTGTTTAACCAAATCGGTGCTAACCATCAAAACCAAATAATTGCATAAGAAATTAAACGTTATTGCAAATATCTAATCTCTATTAATGTTCCATACTTTACATTCTATATAAAATACTAAAATAATCATAAAAGCTCAAAATTTAGATTTGATTTGGTAATTTTGGTTTGTTCTTAACAATTGCAACTCTAAAATATATTCAAGTAATATCAAAATTTCATTAATTAAAACTATATACCATATTTGTAGGAAACAATTAATAAATGAACAGAAAAAACATGAAAAAATAATATTCTCCTAAATGAATAAATTATTAAGATTTCCTATGATACATTATGCACAAAATAAATAATAGTTAAACAACTTTGCATTGTTTTTACCGAGAATACATCTTTAAAATTGTTAATCATGTTCTAAATATTCGGTTTAGTATTTTTTTATTAAATGAATGTGTGCAATAAAATATTCATAGTTTTAGTTATTATAAAATCAAAAATTATTTTGATAAATCTTAATAACAAGATAATAAACTTAAGAATGTATATGTTTTGAAACCTATTTGTAAATATTGTTGGAAAGAGGTAATAATGATTCTCCTCCTTATTATTAGGATATTTGCACCCAAACAAATATGTAAAAATGAATAACCTAAATACAATACATTTAATTTATATGAGAAATAAAGTAGTTTACTCAATTTTATGTACTGTTATAAAGTATATGAGAAATTTAATCAATTTTAAAACAAATATTATCAATTTTTTGATTTTTTTCGGATCAACCGGTGTCAGTTCATGGGTTTACAATGGAATTTTGGGTTTTATCAAACTGTTAATTAATGAGATTTTTTTAAATTCAAATTTTGTGGAAACGTAAAACCTCTAATAGAATGTTACATGAAGAACATAAGCCAGACTGAATTATATAAGGTCAATGGGTTTACTGATTTGACCGCTGATCTGGATTGTGTATAAAAATACTGTTTATATCTTAATTCATCTATAAACGTGTCAAGACATATACACTATCTTATATATAAATTGAATCGCATTATTTCTGTTTTTTGGTATGACTCATCGGTTTCTGATAAACGCGTCAAGACCTATACACTATCTTATATGAACATTCATAGAAATCAATACTATTAAAAGGGAAGGAATCTTAGAAAATCTATCTATGAAAGTTGTTTGGACCCTTTTATTTTATTTTATTTTTGGCCTTCCCCTATATATTATAACAATATGTGACAAGCATATATACATTAGTACTTTCTGTAACCTATACTTCCTAATATGACATTTATAATACTTTCCGTAACCATGAGTTCAAACCTGTTCGTATTATATACATTAGTCAAAATAATAATTAGGAAGTATTATTTTAATTACAACTTATATAATATACAACTAACCATTTTTTAACATACAACTGATATTAGTCTCATACTAATATTTAATTAGCACAATCGATTATTTGTTGTTCATTTGCAACATAATTTGGAGTAAAAGAATGAAAAAATAAATATTTATGAAAAGTAGCTCATAAAGGGAATGGACATATTTTTATGCTAAAGTGTGTTTTTGTTAAAAATAAATATTTTAAAACAAAACTATTAAATCTCATATACCATTATTATTTTAAACTCTTAATTATAATATAAATTGATGTCAAACTAATACCTACACCATAAATCCTAACTCATATACTACTAACCGGTTATTTAAACTACAATATTATCAAATCTATTGATATCGATATATTTTGAATCGTTTAGATACTGATTTAGTTACCGAACAGCTTTTAGGTAATAATTTAATATTTACATGGTATCTAAAATTTAAAATTAAAAGATATTTTAATTGACAAATGAAAATATATAATTATTTAGCTATGAGAACGCATTATTTAGTTGAGATTGTTGTAACCCGTTACATCAATAACATTGAATTCGAATATAACCTGTCCAATTTTATATATAACATCAAAACTATTAAAATAGGATATTTTTTATTTATACTCTTAATAAAATTGTAATTTTACCAAAAATATTCTTACTTTTATAAATGATTAATAAAATTATTGTTGACAAAAAAAAAATATTAATGGCATTTAAGTCTTTAAGTTTTGAATCTACAAATACATCTAAATAAATTAATAAATATTAGACCTATATTAACCTTAAATCTAATATAAATATTTTAAGTTTAAATATTAAAGCTCTATATATTGTAAACCTATATAAAGTAACAAACATAATGACATCATTCTTATATTAAGCATATTTTCAATACAAACCAAAACTCTATATCTTACATCATATATCAATAACATATTTGAATATCATTTTCGTGTATACTATTATTCAACCATCAAAATGAATATTTATTCAAAATTTTTAAAAATATTATTTACTATGTCGTTTAATACATAAAATGATATAACAATTATGAATGTTTAAGAGTATTTTTAAAATTATCATAAAATTAAATTTTAAATCTAAAATAAAAATAAAAACTTATAATAGATTATTAATAACGAAAAATAAACTAATAGTGTCATATCAATAAGTTTTATATATAATTATTATTTTATTTGAGTGACATGATAAATTTTTTTATCATAGTTTAATCACAAGTTTATATAATATTAAAAAGCATATGAGCAATTTAATCAAAAAAAAATAAAAGTATTATCAGTTATTTTGTATTTCTATCGGATCAATAGGTTAATAGATGGCGGGTTAATAGCGAGTCTTTGTGCTTTTACCGATTCTATCGAATTTTTAAATAACAAACTTTCATTAAATCCAAACCGGATTATATATAAAGTACTAGATCTGCCGGTTCAATCACAGATCTGAGTCAAATACTTCTTAAACTTAAACATTAATATAGAACAATTTTAAATTACCTGTATTTTAATAAATGAAAAAACGAACCCGCGCTTTTAAGCGCGGGTCAAAATCTAGTATGAATGTTATAACTAAACACATACTTATATTTAAGAAAATTAAACTACTCGTTCTTAATTTTTGGTCATTAAACAATTCTGCTTACAATATTATTCCGACAGTAATTAAAAGATCCATTAAATTGTCTCATTGTACTACCACCATTTACCAAAATGTTCAGACTTAAAACATGGAAAGACTCTCAAGGCTTAAAACATGGAAAGGCATATGCTTACGAACTAGGAGTCAAGTATAAATATTAAATAATACTCATCAATTTTATCTATATTTTCAGAATTTAAATATCTCTAGATTGTCAATGTCTCATCAATTTTCATCTACTTCCAGAATTCAAATAACTTGATTGTCGACATCTTAACGGCCGCTTTTTAAACTAAATAGAAATATAGAATCACATTACGATAATTGAAAAATATACTCACCCGAAACATTAGCATAAACAAATGATTTTTTTTTAACAAATGATTTTGTTAGCGTAATTGTAGGTTGAAAAAAGGAAAAAGAACATTTGAACCATTCAGATAGTTACTCCTGTGGAAGATTTTCGATCAATTTGAAAGGTGTTAGAACTTTGCCGGCCTGATGTATGTTTCGATCAATTTGAATAAAATCTAATAGATGACAAAAAAGATATCAGTTTTAGACTCCTAGTTATTATTATTATCGAAATATGATATTTCCTTGATGCACTATTTATGTATAGGAAAAACAAACAAAATAATTTATTCGTATAGATGGTTATGATTTAAGATTGTACAATAACATTGAGGAATACACTAGCTAATCTCGAAATTATTGACTAGGTTAACTTTTTGAAAATAATAGTTTACGTTTACCATAGTGTCTCTAAATCAACTGCATATGAAGACAGGAAGATATCCCTGTAAGACTACACTTGCTCATTATACTCGGATAATTAGCCTAATCATTATGTCACAAGATGACTATTCTCTGATTAGTTAGGATTTGGTGCATACGACTGCAGTTATACAAAATAATAGTAGTAATCAGTAAAAACATGCGGAGAAGAAAAATATACAAAGAATAAAGAGAAGAGGAAGTGTGGTCCAACCTAAAGGCCTAGGATTCGTTCAATCTCTCTCTAGTCTTCAACATCACTGTCAAGATCACTAATCATGTTTCAGTTATATTAGTAATAAGATTAAATCATTCTTTTGTTCAACAATATCATATATAACTGACTGTTTACATATGTGTGAACTGGATTGCCCAAAAATGTTTAAGCTAAGATAATATAGGTCGAGCGAGTTGGTTTATAAGCAGTGTACTACTACGTGGTTCTCTGTTTACACATAACGAAACAACGACATCGGAATATGCTTATAAAAGATGAAAATAATTAGGAGTTTACTTTTGATCAAAAAAAAAATTAGGAGTTTGCTAAGAAAAATTATTTATGAACATCAACTATTAACAACAAAGTAACTTGTGTAAAAAGCAAATAATTACATTTTTATTTGCACCTAGCCAGGCGCTTAGCACTACAAGAAATGGTTCAAATTTTGACCACTTTATCCATCAGAAAATGGTCAGAAACATGCCTTTATGTCCAATTTCTGACCACTTATAACCGTCAAAAATCGTCTGTCAGAAATGAGCTTTGGTCAGAAAGTGATCAATAATTCTTGACCTTATTAGTGGTCAGGAAAATCATCAGAAATGTTATCAGAAAGTGGTCACAATATTTCTAACCATTTTCTGATGAATTTATGATAAATTTATTTCTGAAAGATTTTAAATCAATTATTAATAAATTTATCTAATTATTTAGTTAAGTTTTTTAATCAATAAATTTGTAATTAAAATAAAAATGACTAAATCAAATATAGCTTAGAGTTTAAACCTAAGTAAATAACATTGAAATAACTTTAGCATAGTACCAAAATAAATTTTAAGAACAACAAATAAAGCTACAATTGCTCATTACTATAGTTTTAACCACAAAACACAAACATAATAATTACTACAGAATTACTCTTAAGTAGAGTCTTCAACTACATCAAACAGTTCTAAAAATTTACACATAATCTTGCTACATCAACTGCATAGCAATCTTCTCATCTTCTGCAACTATCTTCTTGTTTGTAATCTGTAATTGTGCTTTTTGGTCCAAATTTGACATGAAACAGAAGGTACTTTCTGGGTTTCTGGCATTGTTCCAAATCCAAATCGGTAACCCTGTAAACGAGAATCGTATAAAAACAACCAAAAATGATAACTATGAAAACTAACTTACCATTAAAATTAGAGTCTGTTCTGTCTGCGGAAGTAAGAAATCAATCTTAACTCAATGAAAGTTTACTTAAAAAAATTCTTTACAATACTTAAACTTATAAGTGATAGAAAAAAATATCAGTTAAATAAAAGAAACACTTACCAATAGCTCTTGAGTAGTCATCATCTGAGAATCAATGTCAACAAAGAGATACAAAGAGATCTGCGCCGCTGAAGATGAGCAACGAAAGTAAGGAAAGTGTAGATTAGGTTAGAGATGTTTGACTTTATACAAAACCCACACACGATATCGTTTTAATATTGCTTAATCTTTATTATACTTTATTGATAAAGGTAAACTTCCACAACCCTATTCTTAAAATAAAGCATGTAAACTATGTTATTAATTTTGGAACAAAGGTTAATGATTTAAAGATTAAACATACATTACATATCATCACATTACATATCATCACGTTACATATAAATCATTCGAACATGCAAAACTTGCTATTGTTGATATTTTTGAAACAAAAGCAAAATCTGATGATATTTTTGACCATTTTCTGACCACTACACAAAACAGAATGAAAGGTTAAATTTAATAGAAACAATCTGATCATTTTCCGATCTTTTTCTGACCATTTTTCTGATGATATTAAATTGGTCAAGACTTGGTCACAAATTTCTGACCATTTTTGTAACCAGTTTTGTTGGACAGTAATTTTTGACGACCTTTTGTCCACTTCGCTTAATCATCATAAAATGGTCAGTTTATGATCGAAAATATTTTGGACTAATTATGTGGTCAGAAATTTGGTCAAAAGATGTTATGTTTCCTTGTAGTGTAGGTCCAACTAAAAACAAACCATAGCCGACATGAACATGTATTAATTTCTAGACGCAACGAATTATTATTGACAATTAGGTATAATCAAATCAATTTGCATAAACAAATTTGAAAAACCGGTGTAACAAAAAAATGAAAATCGTTATTGACATGACATCCGTAATTGAACTAAATATGGAACACGTGGTTCAATTCACACCATCCCACATATACGGGATATTTATAAAAATCGTTTCACGATATTTCTACTAAATTTATTATGTGAAAGTACTATTTATTAAATTTATTTTAGAAGAATGATGTTTCTGACATTTGCTGCTAAATTCACAGCAGGATATACACCTAACGTCCGTACAAAACCCACAATATCATTCATAGGCGTGTTTGAACTTGCGACTCAATGCGTCTTATATATTATTTGATTTGAATGAAATGTTTGAATTTCTTAAGTAATTTACAAAAAAAAAAAAAAACATTTTTTATGAATTTAATGCTGAAAGTATCTAGTTTCTGTTCAACTAATAACTTAAAGTCTTAAAACCCACAACAATTTAGATGGATCTAAATTTTTCAACTTATTAAAAATATTATTTATACTTGTGGATTTGCGGATCATGCTAAGTTGCTAACAAATAAAAACAACACATTATGGTTTAAACTTGGTTATAACTATATAAATTCGCATATTAAAGATTTAAAGTGGAGTCTTGATAAAAAAAAAGATTTAAAGTGGAGTCAATTTTAGATTCTAACACCTTTTAAGTTTATTAGGTTTGTTGTATTTAATTTTCAGTTTTAGAAAGCAAAAAATATTATATCATCTTTTTTTTTCTGATTCGGGATATTCAACGAATCGTGATCTAATCGATTAGTTTCTGGAGGTTTGACCATCAGCACCAGTTAAACCTAGTTACTCGTGAGGAGAATTAGATATCTCTATTGTCTGGTCATCAGTATTTTGAAAACCGGATCGGACCGGCCGGTCGAACCGGTCCGACCGTGACTCGCTGAAGAACTCGAATCCGGTTCGGTTTAAAACCTGGAGTTGTGAAAAACCGGTAAAACCGGCTGAAAATCGGTAAAACCGGTGACCCGGGTCAATTTTAAAACCCGGTTCTTTAAAATTAACATATAATTAAGTGTTTTCAATTATTACTAGCTAAAATTTAATATTTTATAATTAGTGTTCAACTATCACTATTTAATTGATTTTTTATTTTATTAAGAAACAATGTGAAAATATATTTTTGACTTTCATATACTATCTTTATTTTACTATATTCATGAAATTGAGATGTTAGTTGTAAAAATAAATAAATATGATAATTTTAATTGTAAATCATATGATTTTATCAATTTCAGTTTATATAGTATTTACTATTCAGTTTTTTTTACTATATATATAGTTAGATTTATGTTTATTGTTTATATTTAGTTAATTATAGAAAAGAATAGAGAATGTATTATATGTAGAAGTAAAGTTTATATAATATAAATATACAATTATATATATATATATATATAATTTTCATAAATAGAAAATCCGGTTCGACCGGTCCAACCACGGTCCAACCAGTCAACCATTAGCTACACCGAGTCGATATCCGGTCCGATTCTCAAAACATTGCTGGCCATACACTAGGATAATCTGAGATAACTGATTCGAATCCGATTCTTAGGGTCATTGCGGAACGCCATGTACCACCCAACTACTAACGCGTAGTTGATCTTGAAATATTTTTTCTTAGTATTTACCAATAAGTATTTCCCTACATTATAAGTGCTTCATCTTTTTATCGCCAGGAAATACTTGTTCTTTACTTTGGTGGATCGTAAATGTAATTAATTTATAATCTTTCAATATAAAATAATCTTTTCATCACGAATACAAAAGGTTATTAGTTAAAACTTTTTATTACCTAATATTATATATAAATAAATTTTTTATATAAAAGTTAAAAAATATAATCTAATCGTCCTAAGTATGAATCTAATAAATCAAAATCTCCTAATCAACTTAGGACAAGAAGAGTAAATACGTGTGTTTGCCCTTTTCAAAAAAATAAAAAATACGTGTGTTTGAGAATTTAAAAGTAATGTATGTGTCGCAAAATTATTAGAAAAGGACAAAGAGGATACGAGAAAAGCCAGCTCACCTTTTATGTTTTTTGTAAACATATATTACGAGAACAGTGATAGTTTGGAAAATTTATTAACATGTCCAAATGCGTAAACAAAGTTTCAAACGAAAACATTTCCACTATTTCATTACTATATCCGCATTTGAAACTTTCTTTTAGTACTTTTGTAACTTTTAGTAAAATTAAAGATTGGCATCATTCAGTCTCTTACTCAATATATTACCAAGAACAAAAATTACATCTGCTACACTATACGTTCCCTATTTCAACACTCGGTATGTTTCTTTAGTAAGCAAAAGAAAAAAAGAAGAAGCAAACTTAGCTAACGAATAATTTTTTTTTTCTGGTAAAAGCTAACGAAAATATTATGCATGCATATTTATCTAACTTATCTAACACATTAAGTAAACATCTAAATGTTTCATATGTTTCATAATTGGTTCAATAATTTGAACAGTTATGTTATATATAACATATATCTATGTCTATTTTATTTGGTAAAGTAGTCTGAGACATTGATTAGGAAAAAATCGATACAATATGAACGTGCTGATAAAAATCAGAATTAGCTAAAAATACATTAATACACACACATTTAATTAATAAATGAGGCAATGGGTCCTTTAATTTTCCACTTTGTACAGGCCAATAAGATTATACGAAAAAGGAGAAAATCAAAGTGGAAATGGAAAAGGACCGAAAAGACCATAAAGTTTATCTCTTGTACTAATTTACCATTTTTCTCTTTGTATCCTACCTACTCCGGTCATCTGGTCATGACTGCTATATTTCTCAATTGTATATACAAATTTAATCTATGGTAAAATATAGTATGCTTTTCGATATGTAACATGCGGCCTAGCTTTATGTTTATGGGCATGCATAAAAGCATCTCCAATGTAAAATTACATTTTTTACTCAAAAATGGAATAAAAATGTATATAGAGTAAAATTGCGTCAACCCTATTTCATTATTCACTCCATAATGGAATAGTAAACAAACAAAAAGTTAGATGACTCCATTTATAGAGTAAACTTCAAAATGGAGTGAGATATATAGTTGGGTTGGAACATTTGTTATTCCATATTTATTTTTACTTTATTTTAGAAGAAAAAATGGAGTTGAATTGGAGATGCCCAGAAGTGGATAGTGTTGGGTTTAATTTCTTTTTAGATATTTAATATCTACTATATATGCTCATATATATACAAGATTTTGTATACCATAGCTCGTTAATTTTTTTTTTTGAGCAACAGCTCGTTAAATTTTGGATATTCAAAGTTTTAGATATTCTTTTTGATGCGTCTAACATTCAAATATGAAAATTATATTTTTTTTGAGTATTCCCTTTTAAATTTCATATTTCACCGGGATTAAATATTTTCCAAACAAAGTCTAACTCATATTTTCGAACTTATCATTCTTGAAGGATCTAACAAATCATTATTGACCCAAAAACGCTTGGTATATTTCGAGTATTTTATATCAGCTACTTTCTTTATACAGGTCACAACAGCAGAAGTGATAGTCATATAGAGTAAGACACAAAATCTAATGCCCATTATAAGTTTTAACCTGCAGATATTGGTATTTGTATTACAGTTGAAGTTAGAGAACATGATTTAAAGATTGAGAACACAACGAATAACTACTACAAAGTCAATAATTATGCTAACCTTTATATCAAATTGCCATTTTAGAGTCTTTTGTCAACTTTTTTAAGTCAGGAAGAGTCAGAGAAAACATGGGTAACTTACCTATTATAAGCAGAATTAGAGAAAACATTTCTTAATCGATGTAAATTTTCAAAATTACATGGGTAAAAACTATAGGATGTAAATATATTTCTTTGTCGTAGCACAATATTAATAAAATAACATGGTTATGTGAATACTAAAAGAACATTATGGTTAACCGCAAAGAAAGATCAGTTTCTTTTAACTACGAATTTACCATTTATTTATTTGTATAAGAGATATTTGTAGCGAAGTTCTTTACATAAAAAAATCCACCCAAATGATGCCCAAAAAATTAACCCACCCAAATATTCAAGGGTTTGGAAAACAACAACGCAATAAACAAAACCCTTTGTTAATCACGTACGTTCGTTTTTGTATAAAAAAAACACTAAACCGGTACCTTTACTCACACGTAACACATCTGGAAACTTACTCCCACGTATAAGAAAAAAAAAACAAAAAAAAGTCTCCATAAAGACATAACGACACCATGTCCCATCACTACCGGAAAAATCATTCGCCGGCCGGACTTTGCCGTCCTAATAATTTTCCATGAAGAAAGGTTCTTCGTACGGGAACGAGTCCCAGAATCCTTCAACTTTGTGATCATTCACTCCCAGCAAAAGATCAGGGAGGTCGGAGAAAGCGTCGTCCGCGACTGAAGATGACGTCGCCGTGCTTGACGGAGATTTCGGTGCTTTCCATTCAACGGCGGCAGCTGTGGCGGCGGCTTGAATGTCTTTCGGATCGGCGCTTGCAGGTCTCGGCAAATGGCAAGCGATCTCCGGGAAATTGAGGTGAGCAGAGCCTCCTTTGATGGCTAAAGCAGCCACGTCGTGTGCACGCGCCGCCATCTCAGGGGTGGAGAAAGTGCCGAGCCAGATTCTTGATTTCTTTCTTGGCTCTCTGATTTCAGATACCCATTTTCCCCATTGTCTCATTCTGACCCCACGAAAATTTGGATGCTTAGAGACACCCTTTTGGTCATATTTAGTTTTTGAACTGCTTAAGGTTTTCTCCGGCGCCGGTGACCGGAGATTACGTTCCGGCCGGGGAATAGAAGAGTCTTGCATCGAAAGGAATGAAAGTGTAATACGAGAGAGAGAAGTTTTGGTCGGAAGATTATAAAGAAGTTTTGTATTGTATTTAGGGGTGTGAGAGTAGGAATAGTTGTGAGGAGAGACTGGTTTGCTTCTTCTTATAATATATACATCCAAATACGAAAGCAATTATTCTTGCGAGTATGTTTATTTATTTATTTATTTTTATTTATAAATTCAAGTAACTAAAGCTAAAAAAAAAGACTTTGACTGCATTAAGATACTTTTTTTCTTTTTCTTTTTGTTTCTTCTTGCAATTAGATTACTTTGTTTTATGTATTTATAATATAATATTCACTATTTAAACTTGAATTGCACACTTGTTTGTTTGACTCCAAAATAGTATAATTAGTCCTCCAAATGAAATATACGTACCTGAACTATGTCGGGTAAATTTAAATTACATTATTCTGATCGAATTTGAACTTTTTTTATATTAAATAGTGGTTTTTTTGAGGCAGTCTACAAAATTAATCAAAGTAGTTTAAAACATACATTAGTTTATGAATATAGATGTTAAGAAGCTTACGTCCACAATAACTGAGACGTAAATGAATACTGTATGTAAGAAGATATACTTTTATACTACTACTAGTTTTACACCAAAAATATATTACTACTGGTTGGTTATTAAATGAAAACACATGGAGTTCTTTTAGGATGCATAAATTTTTGTTTCAAAAAACAAATGTTTCTGATTTGTATTTTAGGAAATGTATGAGACAGATGTTAGACAGTTCTACAAAATATAGTTTTAATATCATGACATATGCGTTAGCCATCTCTCATTAAAGTTTCTAAGAATTTTTCTTTTTGAAGTTCTTAAAAAATCTATTTCAAAGTCACGATTATCAACATGTGGATATAACCCTTGTATCTGTTATTTTTCATGGCAGGGACACAGTTTCAGTTTTTCACACGTACAATAAATATTAGGGAAAAATTAAATGTAAGTGTAACTGGACGTTGTAGCCTTGTAGGCCCTTATGAATTTTTATAAATGTTTCCAAAATTTATACTAATTTCCACCTTTTGTTTTCCTCCCGAACTTGATATATTTTCGTTTTCCCGACCGTGACTCATGTCTGCCTTCAAAGATGTCGCATGTTTTTCCCTCGGTTTTTGACAAATGCAACATTAACAACAGTGAATATATCTATAAATCTGGACCTGATTCTTAAGAAAGAGAATTCCAAAGCCATGAAAGATTTTCGTCCTATATCTTGCGACAATGTTATTTATAAATAATTTCGAAAATTTCAACTAATACATCGAAACTAATTCTTCCAAAATGTATTTTAGTCAACCAAACTACTTTTGTAAAGGATCGATTATTGATGAAAAATACTCTATTAGCATATGAATTAGTCAAAAGCTACCATAAAAGTTTGCTCTCAGCAAGGTTTACCATTAAGATTAACATATCGAATTTTTTTGACAGTATAAAATGGTCTTTCCTTTTGTCTCTCTAACGGCTCTCAACTTCCCGAGTAAACACATTGTCTGGATTGAAAAAATGTATTTCTCTTGACTGTTCATGATTGTGCTCCACTAATAGAAAAGGTTCAATCACGAATAAGCTCATGGACAACACGGTTTCTCTCTTTTGTCGGAGACTACAGCTGCTAAGTTTAGTGATTCATAGCCTTCCCAACTTCTGGATCTCAGTTTTCAGACTGCCAAAAAGATGTATACAGTAAATCGACAGCTTGTGTGCAGTATTCTCTTGGAAAGATTGTTGTAAACCCAAAGAGGAGGGAAGTTTGGGTTTGCGATCGATCAAGGAAGCAAATGATGTCTCATGTTTAAAGTTAGTTTGAAGAATTTTCTCATCTACTTCATCGTTGTAGGTAAGATGGATTAACCGATATTTGATTCGTAAGAACTCGTTCTGATCAGTTAAGGAAGGTAACTCGCTTGGTCTTGGATGTGGAAGAAACTCTTAAAATATAGAGCTATGGCAGTTTAATTTATGAAGGTGGACGTCAGCAGTGGCTCCTTGACGTCGTTCTGGTTTGATATTTGGTCTCCTCATGGTAGATTAATTAACAAAACAAATGGTCGAGAGATGAATGATATGGGTATCATAATTGATGGCACAGCGAGAAGGTAGTGAACTCTTACAGTAGGAGAAGGCATAGAGGAGATTTTTTTAATATCATCAAAGAGGAGATAGTACTTTGTGTACAAGAGGTCTGGAACAGAGAATGGATGTCAGACTTTTGAAAACAGGGGATAACATATACAAAACAGAGTTTAGCTCCAAGGGGGTATGGTAGCTAACTCGGCCAGAGCACACCAAGATTGACTGGTTTCAAGGGATTTGGTTCTCGTACAATACTCTTTTACGACATGGATCGCTATTCAGAACAAACTCCCCACATGAGATAAAATCTCACATTGAAACCCGGAACCATCTTTTCTTCAAATGCAAATACTCCGAAAAATATGGAAAAACCTCATACTGAAGTTATCGTCTTTGCAAAACACTAATGAGTGGGAAGATATCACTTGGCTTCTAACAGACTAGATAAGAAATAAGATCCAGTTATTTCTGATTCTGGTATGTGTTTCAAATGACATTATCTACTATATGGAAAGAGAAGAATGAGAGAAGGTATTAGAGAGCCAAAACAATCCAATAACTCTGATCAAATTCGTTGATAAGCTGGTCAAGAACCACATCTCAAGCTTGCGTTTCATGGGGGTCCGCCAGTTTACAATAGTCATGGAAACATGGCTTTCGACTAGATGACATTTGTGATGTTTTACTTTTAAACTTTTTTACGCCACATTTTTTATAAGGTTATAGACATTGTACAAAAAAATTTTGAATCCCCTAGACTATTATTTGAGAAGTGGTTTTAACATGTCATCTCTACAATCACTTTCACTAAAAAAAAAAGATATAACATGCTACAATTGATAACATGGTTTATGATAATTATGACATGGCAATTACATTTAATATAGATTTATATTTTTGGTAAACTTTTTAGAATATGGTAATAACTCATAAATCATAATTAGAACAAATATATTCAAATATGTCATTAAATAATAAAATAATATAAATATAAATATTTTAAATTTTTTGAAAAATATATTTTATAATCATACAATTTTTATTATTAAGCAGTATTTTCCAAATTTAATACAATCTTTTTAAAAAAATAAATTTTTAATCGTAATATCAATTTTTTTCTTTTTGATATCTACCAAATTTAGAAATTATGTTTAGTTTTATTTTTGATAAATATAAAAAATTATTTTATTAATTTATACAAGTTAATTTAATATATCTTAACCAAAAAATAAATGAAAATCTACCTAAAATATAATTTTAAATAAATCAGATTATTCATTTTATCATCATTTTATGTTTAAATAAATTAATATTTATACTAAAATATTGGTATAAATAAAAATATTTAAAAAAAATTATTTTAAATATAATTTAAATTTAAAATTTTCTCGCTGCACATGGTGCAGGAAAACACCTAGTAAATTTAAAATTCATTAAAAAATCTATAAATCTAGTTCATAAATTTCACAATATATTAATTAATTTAGCACTTTATGAAAATTAATAATAATAATAATAATAATAATAATAATAATAATAATAATAATAATAATAGATGTTACAAACTAATTACAATATTTTATTTTAAAACTAATTCAGTAAAATATAAAACATTACTTAAAATAAATATATATTTTTGACTGATCCATCACTTATTAGTTAATATAGAACAAATAAATAGTATATATATATACACCACAGGCTATTATATATTTCAAGTGTTTTCACTTAATGTGGGGGGGGGGGGGCATATAATTGGTAGCATATACTCCATATAATACAGAATAATATTACATGAAAAAAAATATGTAAGAAACGAAAGAAGCCTATAAGGACAACATTATTGGTGGGATGAAGAGAGAGAGTCCCTTGTTTTTTTTTTTTTTTGTTCATTTGAGAATAAGAGACAACCCTTAATTAAGGGCTTTTCCCCTCTCTTTCTTCCTTGGTCATTGTATTTCGTGGGCCCTCCTCTCCTAAGGAATACCTTAAGGCACTCCTAATAATGTTGCTCTAACAAAAAGTCCATAACTACTCAACATAGACCATAGTCGTTGTATGCCACGGCGACCTAGACTGTAATTTGCCAAAAAAAAAATTAATTGTTAATTTTTTCAGCGGCTGGTCGCGCGAGACTAAAACGAACAATAACTTACGACATGCGATCTGATCATGTGGTCAATCTCATAACAGAAAAATAAACAACAATCATGCAATTTACAGACTTGCGAGTGATTGTTCGCAAGTCGCAGTCGTATGACTATAATTTAAAAATTTCTATAATGTCAAAGAAAAAAAAAGACGTGAAAGGTTCTTTAAACTGATTAAAATCTCATTGACCAAAACAAAACTAATTAAGATCTCTTTTTGATTTTTTTTTTAATAAGAACGGAAGTACGAGGTTGGCATTCAACGTTTTTTGGTTTGGTAGATGGTTGTAGATATGTTAACTGATCTTACGGAAAACTCAGGAACGAAAGTGTTGGAAATGGGTAAAATTGCAAGGTATTAAAGTCAAAAGGTATTCAATTACGATGTTAAAGACTGCACGTACAAGAAATGTTGCGCATGAATCAGATCAACCCTCCTGCCATTGGCCTCAACTGGCCCCGATGATATGCTGTGGAGAGTCTGGAGACGTGACGAAGATCCTTTTTTTTTTACTAAAACGTGGCGAAGATCCTTGTAAAGATTCCTTTCCACAAAGAAGATTTGGGATCAGATCAGAGCTAAAAACTCATGTGTTTTGTGGCACAAGGTGTTTTGAAATCAATTTTTTTCAACCATTAATATTTTTTGACAGCACGATAACTTTATATAACCATAAATGGGACAATAGTCTTTAACAACGGTCAGTTTTAGACGCTTGCTTAAAGTCTATAAACAGTCTACAAATTATATTTTGCACTTGGACACTTGTCAAAATAATTGTATATTTTTAATTTAATTTATGAGGCATTTTTAGTCAAGAAATTGTGTACAAGATTTTAACAAAAAAAAAGAAAGAAATTGTGTAGAAGATTGCTGCGGACGATGCACGTACGTAAAACGACGACATATATACACGTTATATACATGTACAAAAGCATGATGTCGAAAATGTATACCTTTTACAGACTTCGATCGGAAAATGTATACTTTACAATTTAGAGGGAGCAAGTTACGTATTAGTTTGATCGTGGGGTCATTTGACGCTTTATACAACGAAATAAAAGGTAACACTAAAATTACAATTCTACAGCCAAGAGGTTGCTCATCTTCGGCATTAGTCTTTCGACTTAGAAAAACATCTAAGATTGGATATCTAATACTAATCTGAAAATACATTAATGCGAAATCGATGAAATCGATCGTATTGAAATTACATACAAACAAAATTAGCGAAATGTACAATTTATTTTGAAACATTCTAAACCGTTTATCCCATACATAGACAATAAATACATACCTAATTAATACAGTTGTGTAAATATATAACCCATTAATTGTATGTTCTTATATATAAAAATATACTTCCTCTGTTTTAAAATGCAAGTAGTTTTAGGGAAAAAAAATTGTTTCAAAATATAAGTTGTTTTCACTTCTCAATGTTACCTTTTATATTTATTGAATATTGTGGTACCAATAAAATAATCCATATTTTTTTATGGTTGCTCAAATTTGTACATTAAATGTTACTTTTTAAAAATTCAAAAATTTCTTAATATTGATGGTTTTAACTAAAACTACTTATCTTGAAAAACAGAGGGAGTATATATAACCAATATGGAGTTGGTCCCGTGGTAAAGGAAGTGCTAGTAACCTTCTGCTACTCGGGAAAAGTTTCCGGTAAAGAGGTAAAAATACATTTTTCATCTAATATATATATGTGTGTAGAAAGTTTTATTTTATATAACAGAGTAAATTTAATTCGTATGATGATGAAAATATAACAGTAAATTTAATTCGGATGTCCTAATCCTAAACACTTTAACTACTAACCATTAGAAAATGAAAGATGAATGCCATTTAAAAAAAAAATTAATACAACAGTATGGTTTGCTAAAGAGGATTACAACTTACAAGTTATAGACAACCCTAACGTTATTTTGCAGATATTTATTCACCTGCCAAATTCGGCTATTAAATGCTTATTAAATATAAAAGGTCTGAAGGTTTATTTCTACCAAAAAAAAAAAAAGGTCTGAAGGTTTATGTGGGGAAATGATGCTACCTGAAACCAAAGCACAATCCTGAAAAATATTTTTTGAAGGAAACAATCCTGAAAACTTTACATATTCTAAAAAAAAAAAAAAAAAAAAAAAAAAAAAAACTTTACATATTCTGAATGCAAGTTAAGTTACCTAAATTGCTATACTAGTCACATAGCGGACTTCCAATTTTATTGGTCGTTGCAATTATCATAACGAAAGTTTGATGGTCCATATTTTCAAACAATATGAAGTATTTAATTATTTAGGTCGGATCCAAAAGATTTTTAATATATAAAGGGGAAATTTTCTCAGCCACCAAAACTAGGGACCAAATATGTTTAAAGCAAGAAAGGTGTCGATTAGCTGCTTTGGACAAGGTATTCTCTGCCCTTTATTATTGCCTAGCTTGCTACTAGAAACAGACTATTCATAAATGATCGTATATGTATAATACAAGTTTGTGTATTTAACCAAATAGTGGTAGTGTAGATTATTGGTAAGAGCATCTCCAATGGTGCTTCATTTTCCACTTTTTGCTTCATTTTCTATTCTAATAGTACTTTATTTTTTTCTTCATTTCTTCAAATTTTGAAGAATTGAACAGTATTTCTTCAAATTTGAAGAAATACTGTTCAGTTCTTCATTTTTTTAAGATGAACTTTTTTATTTACAAACTAAACCTTAGCTTTTATTTATTGTTATTTGTACTTAAACAAATTATAAGTGTTAATGTCATCCAATTAATTTCAAAGTTTATATTATTACTTTTATCTAGTTGAATGTTAATGATGAAGAACATGAAATTATTAATTTCTGAGAATTTTATGTTTGATTTAGAAGAATTTAGAATGAATAAGCTCAATTTTTTGTTTTAAAATACATATCTAATCATTTAAGAGATATATGTATTTAGTGTTTCTTTATAAAATCTAAAATTATATGTTTATTTATTTATGTTATATGTAATAGATTGTATCATATAATAATTTTTAACTTATAATAAATAGTAATTGAGTCGAATTAATGTAAAAACAGAATAGATAGGTAAAATTAGTAAATTTGAAAAAGTGTAAGGTGTTATTTATAATTAATTATGAAGTGGTGATAGAATATACTTAGAATATTCTTTTTTTAAGAAAAAATATGAAGTAAACCATTGGAGAACATAGTGCTTCATTTTTTGAAGAACTTCAAATTTTGAAGAAAAAAATGAAGCTAACCTTTGGAGATGCTCTAAGGCTAACTTTGGGCAGGTGTAAACTTGTCTATTTTGAGTTTAATTTCTGTTAAGAAACAACTTGCTGCTACCTGGTCAGTCTATTTAAATTTTGATCCGTGCAATCTATATAGTAATTTAGTGACAGACAATTTAGTTACTCGTTGATAGTAGTCGGAAGATTTTCCCAACTCAAATAAAAAATAATGTGATATAATTCGATTATATATATATATATAAAATATCGGCTGATCACATTATTTGTGGTGATACTACTTAGTTTTTTTTAAACATACTCCTTTTTTTTTAAACATACTCCTTCCATTTCATATTGTAAGTAGTTTTAGCAAAAAAAAAATTTGTTTCAAAATATAAATAGTTTTAACATTTTAATGTATCTTTTGTATTTATTGTATATTGTTCAATCAATAAAATATGTTAGATTTTTTATAATTGGTTGAATTCATATATTAATTGATACTTTTTAAAAAGTAATGGATTTCTTAATATTTGTGTTTTTATCTAAAAAAACTTATAAATTGAAACAGAGGAAGTATTGTATTTTTTGCTAAACACACATATTGTATTTTCGATACCATGATTTCTTGCATAAGGTGTAAGTTTTATTACATCACGTAATATAATTATAAAAGACACTAAGACTAAGTGGCGTAGGTTATCCTGAAACGCTCCTTAATATAGTCGCCGGCGAGTATAGGCGGGAATCTGCACCATAGAGACAATAAAGTGTTACTAGAGCTGGATCCGTCCGATCGGACGGGTACTTATTTTCATTTTTTATATATAAATAAATATTATTTAAATATCTATCGGTTTATATTTTTAAATATTATATTTCTAATTTTTTATAAACACAACGATCAAATAGTTTATGTACTGTAAAAATAGTAACCCGTGCCCGTTATTAAACTTTTGACAAATTAATATTGACCTATTGATAGTTTGAGTAATATTTCTTGTAACATGAAATTGTTTGTCAAATGTAAAAAGAATTTAAATATTTTGATCAGATATAGATAATATGGTAAGATTTAATACATTAGAAAAAGAATATTTGGTTATAAACATTAAATATTCTTTTACAAATAATTCAAAGATATTTAAATTTCAGTATTGAATTATCTTGTTGAAATGGATAAAAATATATTCTAGAAATTCTTGAAAAATATATAATCTTAGGTGGGATTTAATTATATTAAAATAATATTCAGTTACAAATATTTCATCTTGTTCTATAAGTAGTTTAAATATATTTAAAATCTTAGCATATATAGATTTTATTTTTCAAAATAATTAATGGTAAGTTAAACATATATTTTAAGAATATTCATAATATTGTTTAATATCAAATTTAAATTTGATTTTTTTTCAAAATAATTAATGGTAATGTTATCCAAGTTTAATATATTGTTAAAATCGATTTTAAATATGAATATTCCTAAAAATCAGCTAATTTATTTTAGGAAATATATTTAATACGAAAATTAAGTTAAATTTGATTTAGGAAATTGTTTAATAAATAGGAAAAGACAATGATTACTTAAATATATGTTCATTTAATTACTTCAGTGGCATACCATTGTAAATAAAAGTGAAAACTTAGGGGTATTTTATATGTGTACTTCTGAATTAATAAAGTAGATATGACTAATGACTCAAAACTTTTCTTTTAACCTGAACGACCCAATTTTTTTAAAAATAATTGGACAGATTCAGTAAAAAGTTTTCTCAAATACCTTGCAGGAGAAGTTTCGCTGCAACAAGTCTTCAAGCATTCTACATTACAATCTGGATTGGGATCTAAGAAGAACGCCACCTACCAACAAAAACTTCTCCTTAAAGTAATTGTTTTTATTTGCATGGAAATTAGAAAGAAAAAAGAAGTTACCGAGTAACGCTCTTTTCCCACCGGCATCACTCTGTGCATCGTAGACCTGAACTCCCATAACGAGAAGACACAACGTGTTTCGATTCAGACAAAACCCAGAAACCAAACTCACTTTCCATACTAATAAAAAAAGAACTGGTTGAAGTTTACCGGAACAATCCATTGGTCCATCTCTCCATCAAATCACCAATGTTGACGATAAACGCCCTACGGTTAACAAAAGTCCCAGAATTTCAACAATTGTTTCTAATCAACAGACCTCCAAAATCAAGTTAGCTAAAATCTAGACTTACCCTTTGAGTCTAGGGACATCTTCCCAAATGTGTAGTTGTTTTGATTTGTCTCTACAAACCTAAGAGTTCACAGACAGTGTCAGAACGTAATGTTACTAGGTGAAATAGCATGACAAAAGTCAAGAGACCTGAAGTCCTGGAACTTCATCAGTCAGAAGAAGGGTGATCGTTCCATAATCCGAGTGAGCTGAGGCACCATATGTTTCTACATCCGATGAAGTCACTTCACCTATTATCATTAGACGAGAAGAGATCAAAACCCGACTCCAACTCCTGGAATACGTCTCAAGTTTCCACTGATTACATTATGTTTGGATAAATGTGCCTCTGCTATGTTAAGATCTATGTCTTAAAAAAAAGATCTCTGTCTTAACAAAGTTCATTAGAATTTGATGTATAGACATACCTGGATAGCGGATGAGGCGAAGAACTGCCGCAGGATCATTCAAGGCTCCAATTTGATGGAAGAAGTCCTCATCTAAATCCAATGCCAAGGCAATCAAGCCGAGCAACTTTTTACCCACGGACCTTAAAGCAGCGAAGCAAGATACACGAAAACCAGCGATCTAAGTGGCTGACAGTAGACTATATTTTAGCCTTACCATCTAGGTCCAAATCTAACTAACTTTTGATATATGGAAGGACAAAAGAGCAGGTGTGTGCTTACAGGACATTCTTGTAGTAACATTCCATGGTTTGCCTCCATGATGGCAAGAGATCTTTCACAATACACATAACCAGCGAGAGAGGTAATTAGACAAAAATATTTGGATTAGAACCGATGATAAACGGAACAGGTAGCAAGAAAGTACTTTCAGAAGGCCATTGATTTGGGTGACTTTGAGCGCGAACGCCTTCTGAAGAGCCAAGAAAAAAGCTTTCCTTGGAATCACCTAACAAAGAAAGATAAGAGTTTTAGATTATGACCTTAGAAACAGAACCGGCCGCGGTCATGGGTTGAATGACGCCTAAAATCCTTAAAGTTTAAGTTTTAGTGGTTAATGGATCCTTTAAATTTTAGTGGTTAATTAATTTGGTCCCCAAACTAACTAACAATATATATACAAATTGTTTCAAATCCTACAAATCTGCTAAACTAAAAAAGCCATATCCAAAATGTTAAAACATGAGCAGAACCTATGGTGGTTAAGGACGTGTCGAGTTTCTCAGCATACAGTGGAGTATAACCGAGAAAATCACGGTGTAGTGAAACCATCTTATCCTCTAGTGGGAGGTTGAAGAATCTTTTGCTCTCCCTGAAGACCCCTTCAATCAATTCTTCCGGGATGCCATGATTTTTAACATAGAAGAATCCATGTTCCACACATGCCTTATGTAACCACAGACAATAACATCAAACAGTTTATTAGTATAGAGACATGATCTCATTTTTGTATAACGCACCACGTAGAGCGATTAAACAAAAAGATTTAACCAAGGTTTCTTCAATTGATGCTATAGGTGCTAGTCCTATCATCACCATAACGTACTACTACTGATAAGAAGTAGCACAGTTTCTACTATTGTAAACAAATAACAGAGAGAGAGGTGAAGTAAGAACCCGGCGAATCAACTGTGAGGTGGTGATTTTATCCGGCGAAGAAATATCAACGACCGGGAGTACAAGTGACGTCTCCATTTCGTAATCTCTTATCGTTTCGACTGATACGGTGCAAAAAATAATAATAGAATGCTCTCTCTTATATGACAATCACGTCGTCACTGTGTGACTGATTAACTGACACATCAGCTCAGCTGAAACGGTGCAAAATAATAGAATGAGAAATAAAATATCTGCGAATTCAGAAGTAGGCCATAATGGGCTTATCGAAATTTAACAGCCCATTTAGTATGAGGCTCATCTCATAATATTTAAGGTTTCAAGTTTTAACACGTTGCGTTTAATATCTTGAACATGAACTTGTTTAAAAGTTTGAAAAAAAAAAATTGATGAAACTCAGCTTACGTAGATTCTGTTACTTGATCAGGCCGTTTCAACTTGTGTCGTGTACTAATTCTATACTGAGCGTTTCGTCGACTTCATTTAGGGTAATTTCGGGGAAGTTCTATCTACATGTATCTGTCATGTTAGTAACCAGAAAAAAAAAAATTCAACGCTATTACACTAACGAAGGAAATTGTAAAGTTAACAAATTGGCTTTTATTAAATGATACAAATCCAGAAAAAGCTAACTATTACCGACTCGTTTGATTTTGAATAAAATGTTTACTACATGCACATAGTACTCTAACAGAGGCATAATGACATTTTAGATATCATTCCTTTAAATAAACTAGTACACAATGATTCTTTCTCTCTCCTCTCTCTCTCTCTCTCTCTCCCGACGAGTTTTTCTTGTCAAACAATACAGATCTTTGTCTCTCATTGAGAGTATTTGTCCGACGGTTAATTCCCGTGAATTATGGGTTTCTCATGTCGGTTTTTGTCCGTTGAGTCAACTCTCTGGCGGTTATCGTTTTGACATCCTTTGGGATGAACGGTTTCTCAAACCGCCATGGTTATATAAAAGGGGCTTCTTTCATTCTAGTTCTTCTGTTGTTCAAATTTCAATTCTCGAAAAGATGAACGACAACTTAAGAAGAAAAATGCAAGAAATTGATTTAGGTGTTCATGAAGCACCGATTGCTTTACCGGCGGCGATTTGCGCTCAGGCAGTACAAGCAAATCGATTCTCAATTGTGGGAGTGCTTGTCAATCCTCAAAAACAAAATATGCGTGCTTTAATAGGACAGATGCCTCGTCTATGGGGACTTGCAGATGAAGTTGTGGGTCGTATTGTGGAGCCAACTAAGTTTCAATTTGTTTTCCGATCAGAGGAAGCCTTGAATCTCGTTCTCCGTCGTGGGCCGTGGTTTTTCAGCGAATGGATGCTAGTGACTCGTCGATGGGACGCAACTTTAACTCCAACCGACCTCAAAATCATACCTTTTTGGGTGCAAATTAGAGGCATCCCTTCACAGTTCCTCAACCGCCAGATGGTGGAGTTCATTGCTGATCGTATTGCTGATCGTATTGGTCAAGTTCGTGATATTGAGTTTGATGAAGTGGTGAGTCTTACAGACTATGTTCGTGTCAAGATTGACTGGAACATTGATCATCCTTTAAAGTTTCAGAGGAACTTTCAGTTCAATGTTAACGAAAACACTACGTTAAAATTCCGATATGAAAAGCTTCGGAATTTTTGCGTTAAGTGTGGAATGCTTATTCACGAGTCAAAGGATTGCCTTCAACACGACCCTGAAGAAGACATGCCTGATCCCCCCACTGATCCTCCTGACCCAGAAGGAAATGGAAATGAAGAACAGATTGCTCCACCGGAGGTCCCTGTTCCGGATGCTGACACACACGCTGCTTCTGTTACTGGAATGGCGATCCCAAAGGAGAAGGATGGTATGAAAGACGACGCTGGATCGTCCTCTGCTACTAATGAATGCAAATATGCTATACCAAACTTTGATGTTGACATGGCTGCGGAATCAATACGTTACATTAAGGCAAAATTGGCAAAAGGCAAGTTTCTAAAGGGTGAGTTGCGTACTTGGTTGCAGTTACTTGATAAGGCGCAAGAGGAGCCAATGGAGGCTAAGAATAAGCAACCGTTACCATCGCTTTCTGGTTTTGTGCGGGTAAATATCCCAGATGATGATCTTGTACATATACCAGGTCTTGATCATATTCCAACTCAAGTTAAGGAGAACGAGTTCACTGTTATGTCACCAGATTGGCCGGTTTCTCAGAATTACGAGACTTACTATCATCCTATGGAACCGCGTGTCCCTGAAGAGGAGTATATGAGTGGCTTTGATGAGTATGTGAAGGAAGAGGAGACGTTCTTTGCTAAAAAACGTAAACGTATGGATGTTGTGGATTGGGATGTTGAAGATTCACCAACAAATCGGTTGGACCTGTTTCCGGTTTGTAAGAAGGAGAAGATCGAGTCGATTGACTCATGTTCTGGTAATGACTACGACGGAGGCGCGGGGGGCCCGGTACCCCCATTGTTTCCATGAAGATCATCTCCTGGAATTGTCAGGGCCTCTGTGCGCCGCTGACGAAAGACCGT
Organism: Brassica juncea; assembly: GCA_018703725.1. Lineage (NCBI taxonomy): Eukaryota > Viridiplantae > Streptophyta > Magnoliopsida > Brassicales > Brassicaceae > Brassica > Brassica juncea. The sequence goes on along the minus strand of CM031936.1, from coordinate 68,152,017 downwards.
CTGAAGGAGCTTTGTTTCAAAGTTTCTCCAGATATTTTATTTCTTATAGAAACTATGAATAAGAATGATGTAGTAAGAGATGTTGTTGTCTCTTTAGGATTTGATTACACATGTTTAGTTCCTCCTCGTGGCAGAAGTGGGGGTTTAGCAGTCCTTTGGAAAAAAGATGTTGTTGTTTCTAAGTTGTATGAATCACCAAGACTTATTGATCTCTATGTTCAATACAATGGTTTGAATTTCTATTTGTCTTGTGTTTATGGTGATCCAAAGCAACAATATCGTAACGTATTATGGGAGAAAATACAAAGAATTGGAGTTTCTAGAAATGGTCCTTGGCTTTTAGTTGGGGACTTTAATGAAATTCTAAATAATACAGAAAAAGAAGGAGGTGCAGTACGAGATGAATCTTCTTTTCAAGACTTTCGTGACCTTTACGTAACCTGTGACTTACGTGATTTACGTTCCATTGGGGACAAATTTTCCTGGGTGGGTATACGTAACACACATATTGTTAAGTGTTGTCTTGATAGAGTGGTAGCAAACTCAGAATGGTTGTCTTTGTATCCAGCATCAGAAGCAGAGTTCCTTAGACTATCAGGATCAGATCACCGTCCAGTTGTTACTACAGTTTCTTTTCTTAATCACCGTTATAAGAAGCCATTCCGCTTTGATAAGCGTTTATTCAAAGTTAAAGATTTTAAAAAGTATGTTGAATCGGGCTGGAATTCTTCAAGTGGTGGTCGACAAATTCTAATTGGAAAAAGGATTGCAGAGTGCAGAAAAGCAATGTCAGTTTGTCGCCATAAAAATAAATTAAACGCTGCTAAAAGAATAGAAGATTTGCAATATGAGTTGGATTTTGTTTTAACATCTACGGGTCAAATTCGGAGTAAAATTCCAAGAATAAAAGAAGAACTAGCTCAAGCTTATCGAGATGAAGAAACTTACTGGTATCTCAAAAGTCGAAACACATGGTTAAGTTGTGGTGATCGTAATACTAAATTTTATCATGCCACAACTAAAGCAAGATTTTCTCGGAACAAAATCTACTCTGTTCAAGACTTGAATGGTTTTGTATATAAAGGAGATGAGGCTATTGGAAGACATGCTGAATCTTTTTTTAAAGAAGTGTATCGTGGGGGGAATACAACAGCTCTGCCTTCAGTTTTTAGAGATTTCAAACCAACAGTGACTGCTGATATAAATGAAGATATTACTAGGGATATTTCTAATGAAGAAATCCATGCAGCGATTTGTCATATAGGAGCTGACAAAGCACCAGGACCGGATGGATTAACGGCTCGTTTTTATCAAGAATGTTGGGATATCGTAGGAGAAGCAATTTGTGTGGAAGTCAAAAGTTTTTTCTCCACAGGAAAATTATCACAAGGGCTAAACCATACAAATATATGTATGATTCCAAAAAATAAGTGTCCTCAAACACTGTCTGAATTTCGTCCAATTGCTCTGTGTAATGTCCTTTACAAAATCATAAGCAAGATATTGGTTCATCGGCTGAAATCCTCACTCGACAAAATTATTTCGGATTCGCAAGCAGCTTTTATTCCAGGAAGATTAGTCAATGATAATGTTTTGATTGCTCATGAGCTTATGCATTCTTTGAAATCAAGAAAAAGGGTGTCTCAAACATATATGGCAGTAAAGACGGATATCACTAAAGCGTATGATCGGGTCGATTGGAAGTTTCTCGAAGGTACCTTACGAGCGTTTGGTTTTGCGGAAAAATGGATAACATGGGTAATGGCTCTGGTCACTACCGTTGAATATTCAATACTCATTAATGGAATCCCTCAAGGACATATAATCCCACAGCGCGGGTTACGTCAAGGGGATCCATTGTCTCCATATCTATATATTCTTTGTGCTGATATTTTGAGTCATCTAATCGATGTTCAAGTTCGGCGTAAGAAAATAAATGGTATTAAAATTGGTAATGGGGCTCCATCTATTACTCACCTATTTTTTGCGGATGATTCTCTCTTTTTCTGCATTGCTAATCAAAAAAATTGCAAGGCTTTAAAAGAAGTGTTTGATATCTATGAAAAATGTTCTGGTCAAAAAATAAATCAAGACAAATCAGTAATAACTTTCGGTTCTAAGGTCAATGGTGCTAAACAGGATTCCTTGAAACAAATTCTTGGAATTTCAAAGCATGGTGGTAGTGGGAAGTACTTGGGTCTTCCAGAACAATTTGGACGGAAAAAAAAAAGAAATGTTTAGTACGGCAGTCCAACGTGTTAAACAGAGAACGTCCCATTGGAGTACTAAGTTTCTTTCCCCGGCTGGTAAAGAAGTTTTGATTAAATCCGTTGGAGTATCAACTCCTATCTATACTATGTCACATTTTAAACTCCCTGTTGCTACAACACAAGAGATAGATGCCATCTTAATGAGATTCTGGTGGGGAAAAAATGACAATAAAGGTTTACCCTGGGTGGCTTGGAAAAAATTACAGTATACAAAGAAAGAAGGAGGACTTGGATTTAAAGATTTACCAAAATTTAATGATGCTTTACTTGCCAAACAAGCATGGCGAATCCACTCCAAACCAAATTGCCTTTTTTCCAAACTTTATAAAGCCCGATATCTTAAAGACAAACAACTTCTAGAAGGGAAAACATGTCGTCGTCAATCATATGGATGGGCATCTCTGCTTGCTGGTATCGAGGTTCTAAAGAAAGGATGTAGTTACATTGTGGGAAATGGCAAAGATATACGAGTCTTCAAAGATAATTGGTTACCAGTTACTTCACCTCGACCTGCCTCTACAACAATAAACTGTGACTTACGTGTCAGTGATCTGATTACAACATCTCCCTACAAACATTGGAATCCAGTGGCGTTACAGTCCTATTTGTGCGATGAGGATCAACGTCTCGTAACACAGATATATTTAAGCCAAACAGAAAAAGAAGATATGCTGATTTGGAGTCATACACGTGATGGAAACTACACGGTGTCGTCTGGATATAATGTTGCTCGGCATGCACCAGAGTTTTTGTTTGAAGCTCCTCCGATTCCCTATGGTGATCCTATTCTAAAGGATAAAGTCTGGAAATTAAATATAATGCCCAAACTTAAACATTTTCTTTGGCGTCTTTTGTCAAAAGCTATAGGAACAGCTACACGTCTGAATTCACGAGGAATGCAGTTAGATCCTATTTGTCAGAGGTGTGGTTTGGAAGAAGAGACTATTGACCATTGTTTTTTTACTTGTCCAGATTCAGTTAGTATTTGGAGATTGTCAAATCTACCTTTTACAGCTCCTTTATTCATAAGTGATTCTATGGACAATAAAATTGGGTGTTTTTTGCAAATTCAAGGCGTTGAATCTCTTTCACTTTATCAACGGTTATTACCTTTTTGGTTGCTATGGCGTATATGGAAAAAGAGGAACTTTCTCCTCTTTAGAAAGCAAATACTGTCTCCAAATGTCACAGTGGACAATGCATGTGCCGACGTTAGAGAATGGATATCCCACTTATGTTTATCATCTACCACAATACGCAATACAAGTACAGGTGCTTCTTCTCCAGCTATATCGTCATGGAATCGTCCAGATCAAAGCTTTCTAAAGTGTAATTATGATGCAGCATACAACTTACTTTCAAACCAAGTACGAGGTGCATGGATTATTCGGAATTGTTATGGTCATCCGTATATGTGGGGCTCAGCTAATTTGGGATTCGCGAGCTCTAGTTTAGTTGCAGAGGCAATGGCTTTACTAGTGGCAATGCAAAATGTGTGGATAGGAGGATATCGCAATATGATTTTCGAAGGGGATTCAGAAATTTTGGTTAAAACAATCAATGCACAACTCACAGATTCAACTATTCAGAATCTTATTGAAGAAATTACTAGCTTGAGGAACAAGCTTTCTACAACAACATTTACGTTTGTTAAACGTAATGGAAATAAAGCTGCCCATGTAATTGTTCAACATGGACCTGAAAATTCTGTTTTTGAAAATTGTAAAGTTTATCCACCTAAGTGGTTAACTCCAACTTTGTACTCAGATATTATGTTTTCTTATTAATAAAAGTTAAGTTTGTCGGAAAAAAAAAAAAAAAGATATCATTCCTTTAAATACCAAACAAAATACAGGACTCCTAGAAGCGACAAAACTCTTAGAAGAAGCACAAAATCCTAGCGCGTGGCGGCTGTCTTCTCCCGGCGCCGGAGGTTTCCTTTTTTCCTCTCTTTGTTTTTCTTTTGCCTTCTTTGCGAGTCTGCAATATGCATCGCGTCTCTAGAGCAAGATGGAAGTCCCTTTCTCAGATCCGACCACGATGAAGACAAAGTTGGTGGATGAAGATAGATCTTTAGAGCACAAACGAGCTGTGTGAAGAGGAAGGTCCAGGATGGGTCGGCTTTTAGGGTTCATGCGGCTGAGGTTCGATGTTCTTTTTCCTGGTGGTCGTCGGATCTCACTGCAGAGAAGGAGGCGCGTGGCTACCTGTTTTGTCTTCTCTCCCACATATCTGGTAGCTGGTTGGTGTGACGGCTTGAGACTCAGATTCGAAAGGGGAGAGGCGCGTGTGGAGGTGGTGGAGCAACTCAGTATTTAGGGGTTCGTACGCCTTTCACCCATCAAATGTAGGTCGAGGGCTCGCCTTTGACAACATGAAAGGAGACTTGTATGACTGATGTGTGTGTTAGTCTCATGATTCGTGTGCCGCTGAACTTTCTCCAGTCGGGTAGGGTTGTCTATGGCCCCGCCTAAAGAAGGAAGGAACACGCTTCATTTGGACAAGTGAAGCTTCGTCACCGCCGAGAAGGTCCCTTTCAGAAGATGTACTCTGGTTCTCAGAAACAAGATTGTAAGCTTTCCTTGCTTGGTGATTGAAAGAGCGTCTTGGTGGCATACGTTTTGGAGCTAATCATTCGCAGTATCACTGGATTGTTAGACTTGGTAAATGGCTTCTTCTTCTGTTGCATGTGCTGGATTGTGGGTGGTGCCGATCTCTCAAACCACTTTTTAGGTGGATGTGTGACTGCTCTAGATGTCAGGCTGTTCAGTATGCCTGTGGTAATGTTCCTCACATCCCCGATAAGGTTTCAAAACTTTAGTTCCTCGTCTCTCGAGAATTCCAGTTGAAAGAATGCGCCATCTTGGTGTTGAGCCGGTTGGTCACGCACTGAACTCCAAGCTTTCGGTACCAACAGCCCTGGTCCTACAAGATCTTCTCAATGATGATATCTCAGAGATTAAGGAATAGTTTTGTAATTTGATTTTTAGTGGTAGAATTTAGTGGTATAAGAGACATGATTTATCTCGAGTTGTGAGTGAACTCGTCTCACGTGGCGAAAAATACAACGTCGTTTTAGATTATGTAGCATATGGTCCTTCTAAGTGTTCATAGATGGTACTAAATCTCGGTGTTGTATGTGTGATCTAAATCTTAGTGAAGTTAGATTTTTTGTAATTTAAAACCAGTTATTCGTAATGACATTTTGGATAAGGAAAGTTGTAGTTGAGTCAAAAAAATAGAGGTATAGTGACTATGGGTGACAACCTTATTTCTGTCTGTAAATTTGATCGATATCATCTAACTGGCTTTTGTTCATTGATAGATAAATATGGTTTAATGGATTGGACATAAATACATAGTACATATGATTTGAAATCAAACAATGTTTAGAAAATAAAAAGACATTTGGACAGTGATTCCTTAATTAATGGGGAATTTACTTCTAATGACCACATAGTTCTGATGATTTCAGGCAGCATAAGAAGGCATTGCCCAACACACATTTTCTCTTTTTCTTATAACCGTCACCAACTCTACATCATGAGGACCTGTCCTAAACCCAAATGAGGTATATTAGGCTTGCGTCTTTACTTTTTTTTTTTAATAGATATTTCTAGCCCTTGATATTTCGACATTGAAAATCTTTCAAAAAAAAAGGTCACTAGTAATTCTGCCCCTTTTTTTTGAAAAGTTGTTAACCTTCACATTTTTAAAGCCGGCTATGTATAACTAGACGTTTAACCTCTTCATCAAATTTTATTAAGGCTCAACTATTTTGTCAAAATCAGTTTACTAATAAAAAGTATTCATAGAAATTGTAACTTTAGTTAAGGTTTTCTTGTTTACGAATTCTACCGACAAAAATTTTAAGAACTTAATGATGAAATTGTTTCCTTACATCAAAATTTTCTGAACCATTGAAAAATACAATCGTGATATTTTCCAGGATTTATACTAATTAAATTTACTATTGGCTGAGTATATCATGGATGAAAGAAGATAAGAATAATTTATCAACAAAAATAAGCTAAAAATGCTATGGACACATTACTTTCAGAGTTTCAGAAGATAATATATATTAAATATGTTTCTCTTGATTGCACATAGAATAAGACCAATATCTAATATTACGTGTATATTCCTTCAATCTCATAATATAAATATTTTTTAAAAAATTGTTTCAAAATATTAGTAATTTAACATTTGATATCAACGTTAGCCACTGTTTGTCCGGTGTTAGTTGGTGTTGTAACCACCAAAGCCCCTTTAAGATTTTTAACATTATAGGTTTTCATTGTTTCTCTGACTCCTCCGGCGTTGGTCGGGGTTGTAACCATCGATGCCCCTTTTCAAAGATTTTATTAAATAATATTATTATTAGAAAAATATTTCAATTCAACTTTTGTATTTATTGAATATTATATAATCAAATAAATTATTATTGTGCTTTTATTTAACGGTTAACCGTATGGACCATTTCAGCCGATCAGATAGCGAAGACACGTGAGATCATTTTCCAAACCGAACCGAACTCATTTCTAAACCATATTTTGGCTATGAATGATGAACAAAGAATGAAAAGAAATAATACATTATTTAATATTCCTAAGAAAGAATTGTTTTTTCTTTTTATTCATTTTTATTTTTTATTATAGAAAATATAGAATAAATTTGTTTTTCACTAAATTTGATAAAGAATAATTATTTTTATTTTTCTTAAAATTTTATTCCTGTTTATTTATTTATTTTATTGGTTTCTAATATTTTTGTGATGGTTATTAGTTAAATCTTTGATTATCTTTATATCTTTATTTATTTTATTGGTTTCTAATATTTTTGTGATGGTTATTAGTTAAATGTTTTCTTCTTTATATTAGTTATCAGTGACCACATACTATTCTTTAATATTTTGGACGATGGACAACCTATAAAGTGAACATATAATCTTTGGCTTGTAACTGATGATCATTAAAAATAATAGATTGGAACGGAACAAATAAGAAAATGAATAAGAACACATTAGGAGAAAATAATATTTCTTATTTATTTTTCATTTCCAATTGCTAAAGAATATTATGTTCTATAATTTTTTTAGTTAAAGAAATAATAAGAAATTTCGTGTAACAACTTATAAATGATGTACATTTTAATGAGTGGATAGAGATTCATTATTCCCAAACATTATTTTGGTCATTGTTTAAACCCTTTGTTTTTCTTTCAAAATAGAAACTATACAAATTTACATTTCATAAAATATCAGAATATATATCCACCAACGAATACATAGCAGTAAAATAAGTCTATTGAAAAACATTGCCATATTATAGTATAAAAATATTGTTTGTTTTTTATTTTGTCTAATTATCATGGATTAGCTAATCTGAGTCCTGCTATATGGTTTTGCTTAGTGCTCGCTATTATAACATCAAGTTGAACATTTCTTATAGAAATACTTTTGTGCACCGTTGACATCGTACAATGTGTGTCCACATGTCTTAAAAATCTGGGATGATTTTGTTTTATCTTTTAAAATCATTCAGTGCCATATGGGAAGGTCACTGAATTTTGGGGAGATTTTTTGGCAGTTGAAGATCGCTGAAGCGTTATGGGGGCAAAACAAGGAGGACTTACGTGTGCTTCGCTGTCTTATGATTCTGAATCGAGTGTGAAACTTCGAGCTCCACGTCCCTTCCACGTGAAGCTGGTGATGCTCGAACCACCTTCCTGTCTTTTTCACATTAATGTTCCTTTTCCTCTCTTGTGCATAAGATTTAACGTAGCATGTCTTTTTAATGGTGTCGTACCGTCATGGTTTATCACTTAAGATTTAACGTAGCATGTCCTTATTTTACATACACAAACCACGTTTCTTATCAACTCCGTGGAGTCCACTAATTTTTAATTTTTTTTTATACAACCGAGGTTCAGAGACGAGCGATGCATATGCTCTTAACTAAATAATAATAACAAATAATAGTAGAAGAAGTACTACCCATCTTGAATACCTAACCTTATTCGAAAATCTTACAGAAAAGTATATTTATATTGATGCATTGCTATATTTCTTAAACAAAACTATTGTGATTAATTAGGAATCAAAAAGATAAACTCTTCATTAATCCAATATATATTTGCGACCGAGCTAGATTAAGTATAAATTTAATTTTCGTTTTACCGACATTTAATTTTTAACGGAAATTAAAACATGTCTTTTTGTTAAAAAGAAAAACTTTTATCGTAAAATACTAAACTTACACAATTTAGCTTAAAACATGAATATTTTATTGGTCCAAAAGAATTATAAACTTGTTTTATGTGAGGTAAATTTGAAAGTTATGTATAACATAATTTTCACTAAATAAATAACTATTCTAGATATCTATTTTCCTGCGCAAGTCGTGGTTTCATATGAGATCTCTAATTAAATCGACACACAAAAGGGTGACATTTATTCGCATCTAGTAATGACATGCTGATGTCTTTGTAAGTTCGTAATTGACTACCACTCTACCACGTTTAACCATAGTCGTTAGGAAGCAAAAAAGGTAAACGATTACTCCCTCTGTTTTTAAATGTTACATATTTTAGATTTTTCACACGTTTTAATAAAATACATTAAATTTGCATCGATTTTTGTGATTATTTTTTTCTATAATTTTAAGTCAATAAAAATTTAGTAAGGGCAATTAAGTTTTTTGAAATTTGTAATTAGTTAATAAAATATGCATTACAAAATGTAAAAAATATTTTTTTTTGAAACAAAATTTTTCTCTAGAATATGTAATATTATGAAACAGATGGAGTATTAATTTTTTTAATAACCACCATGAAATCAGTTAACTTGTAATCAACCAAATATCATAAGCTATATATATATATAGACACTTTTCGAGAAGGAAAAAACGACAGCTATATTTCGTAGAAGGCAAAATGAGTCGACAGATTTTTTTTTTTTTTTTGCATTTGTTACTTTCTTTTCCATTGTCGTCGTCATTTAATTACGGAGCTCAAATAACTGGGAGGGGAGTCATTAGAGAGAAAGAGAAGTGAAAAAAAAAACAGAACCGAGTCAAATCAGACGAAAGAATAAGTAGGGCCCCACAAAATAATTGTGGGAGACTACGCTGAAGGACAAAACGGTCAGTTACACCTTCTTTTATTCGGACGCAGCCTTACTGGTGCCAGAGTAGGGTCAGCTTCACGTGAACTTCACATGCTTATCATGCACCCTTTGTGGAACACTCTGGGGCGAAGCTATGTGTACATTAAGATACTGACATTTTTCATTAATATAGTGACTTGTAAGTGGTAATCTCACGTTTCCAATAAAAACACTCAGGATATAACGACCGACAAAAAGATTGGTCAAAATGAATCCAATAATTGAACTAATAAGTACAGGGTAATACTGGCAGGAAATATCACGCCACCTACTCTTAGCGGTAATAACATAATTTTATATAGATCGGGACTATAGGACCAAACCAAGGACTGTTAGGGGTAATAACGTAATTTGTATATACTGTCGAGACACTATCGAGACAAAAAGACCAAGAGATGAAATCGTGGAGATGATTATGCATAAACAGCAAATGAAGCTGGCTCGGTTGGTAAATGAAAGATCTTTAGGGGTGAAGGGACCTGGGTTAGGGTTCCAATCTTAACTTGGGAAGTTTTTCATTCAAAAAAAAAAGATTATGCATAAACAATTAGAGGAGAGCATGGAGCGGATATCCGGAATTTTAAGGATATCCGTGATCCAATCCGTCCTGTACGAATATTCGATTTTTCGATTCGATCCGATATGTGATCTTCCGGATATTTGGTGCTACAGATATCCGGAAAAATGAGTATATTTTACCGGATATCCGATCTGATCCGTCGATCCGATAAAAAATAATAGAAAAAATCATTTTTTGAAAAATATTTTTTTAAAAGAATTTTTTAGTATAAAAGAATAATATTTTCATTACAAAATATTTAAAAGTACATATTTTAAAAAATTTAATGACCAAATTATTAATTTAGTAGATAAAATAACTAAAAATATATATAGAGATATAAAATTATATATAATTTTATATATACATGTATATACATATGTACATTACGGATCGGATGTCCGTTTTCTAAAAAATGAGTATTTGTGATTTGCTCCTTATTTGAAAGATATTAAATTTTAGTATTTGCTTCGATTTGTAAAGTTACGGATATTCGGATTTTTCGGATCGAATCGAAACGAACAACGGATCGAATCAAATTTTACGGATATTTTGACCACCCCTATAAACAATCACGAAAGTTCACCCTAGGAATCCAAGCCTTTCTACCTATCAACATAGCCGACATCTCGTACTCGTACTTGGAGTCACATGTCATGTTGTGATGATGTAAATCAGAAAATGGTACCAATCAAGCCGTAAGTGTACGTGCAACAGTGTAGAATCGAACTCTATCATGAAAAGAGGCCATGATCTATTCAGTAGCCAATACTATTATAGTATTATAGAAATGGGCAAACACGAGATAGGAGGAGAGAAAAAGGTTCGTGATCGATTTGGTCATGAACTTTGCGGATTTTAGGGAAGAATCGTATGATTGTCATGACTTCCTCTGTCGTCGTATGATACGACAATTAGACACAAGCGTGTGTGGAGTCACGTGTTTCGAGGCCTCTCACTGGCTCATACTATCATATTGGGTCCACGTGAATTTCTTTTACATTTGTCTTCCCTTCCTTTTCTTTTCCCACCTTCAGAGAATCATAGCCCAGGAATATACTACTACTACTTTGATATTTTATTTCTTCATTTTTTGCATATAATTAATTAGTTTTTTTGCTAAAATATAATGAATGAGTTGTTAAAATGTTTGTATAGCTTTATTTTTATAACATTATTATTTCATATTTACTAAACAACGAGAAAACAAAAACTGGTAGAGTATTTTCGCAGTTTATGGTAAAATTCATTTTTACAGATTTGAAGTAATAGCGGTTCATTAGTTTTTATCATCAAAAGTGATGAAACACACTTTTCCAAATATAGATGGTGAATGGCAATTAAATAAAAATCCAGCCACAATTTGATAAAAGCTATACTCCTTCTATTTTTAAAAGATAAAAAACATTTAGATATGGATAAAAAACTTATCATTCCCTCTTAATGTTATTTTATATCAACTTAACATATGAAAAGTAAAAAAAATTCTTTGTAGAATAAAAATTGTTTAGTTTGAAATTCTAACTAACTAAACTTGTCTCAATTTTTTCACAAAATTTACGTAGTTAAAATATATAAATAATTATCAAATGATTTACAAGTAATTCACAAGTAACAAAAAAAAAGTAAAACTAAGGAAAATAATTTGTAATTACATCAAACTTTTACCAAACATTTATAATTATAAATATTTGTTTTTAATAAACTAAATACAAGTCCAAATTTTCATTACTCGAACAAACAAAACCAAATAACAAATATATCAAAATGGCAAGTATCTGACTTATGTCTATCCCTAAAAATAAATCTGATAAAGAATTATTATTTTTGTTCTATAATGACATGCAAATTACAAATTTCTCACATAAGAAAAAAAATTCTTTAGTGAAAATATTTGTAAATTTAATCAAAATAAAACAGAACTATATAAGTTTTTTTTTGTATTTGAGAAACGACTATAAATTAAATCCACCTTGATTATGAAAGATCAGGTCGATGAAAAGTTTGTGTGACTGGTTCCAATCATATTGATCCTATTAATATAGTATGATGGTTGTCAAAGCATATAGCTCGATTAAGTGGAACCTACCGTTGAACGTTTCTCAGCCATATGATCCTTGAAGGATTAGTTTTCAAATTTTAACAGTGACCATCTATTTGTTTCCGTTTTATGTCATTTCCTCTACTTTTAGCATGTCACTGGGACCATCACTGCCAATGCTGAATTACTATCCTTAAAGTATTTGCAGTTAACAGTCAACCTTAATGAGAACATTATCTTCTTTTTTTCCGTCAAATTGGATTTTATTAAAATAAAACAACAATAGAATTGAAGGAAGAAGTAGATATCCTCAGCAACTAAATTCCATAGGAAGGGAACCTAAATTCCATAGCAAGGGAAGCACAAACCCAAAACAAACGGGTGACATACAAAACCGATTACAAACACTAGATTAGTCTTCATTCTTGCATCCAGTCTCGAAAACAAACCTTGATAATGAGACTAGAGATAAGACTTCAGCTCTGATGAGCCGGACGTCTTGCCGCGAACTGCACAAGAGAGAAACAACGATGCAAAGGCTTTCACAACAACATAAGACTACGATTACCTGAACCTTCAGTTTACGGTACCAAACCAGAACTCAAACTAGAGAGCCTAACACCATACACCCACCAAGAAGCAAACAAACGCCTTGAGATTAAACTCCCTTCTCAACTGAGCCTTCATCGGAGAACCTAACAGCTCCACCCTCTTTATAATGCTTCCACTAAATGAAGCCACCGAGGACAAGAGAGGCACAAGACACTCGGGAAGAGATAATTATTCAAAGGCCAGGAGAAAAACTTTAAAATAGTGGCGACAAGAACCTGAATCTTCTCAAATGTGTTATACCTGTTCTGCTTTCCCCACACTACCTCACCAACGGCACACAAAACACACCAGTAGCACACCACTTCTTACACCATTTCTGTAATCAAACCCAAGAAGCCAAACACCAAGACCCAACAAGAATGCCTCAGGACCGTTCTCTATCACTCCATGCGTTTCCAAGGCCACATAGCCAACCTTCCGCTATAACAGACCGGAAAGACGCATCATCGTCCCTGAAACAAAACTGGATAGTAAGAGAAAGAGAACCCTAAGGAGCGCAAATCGAAATTCTCTGGAAACTTGACAAGCCGACTTCACCAATCGAAAACCCTCACACTACTGCGCCTTGACTCTAGAATAAGTAAAGCCACCGGTGACATCGATCATCTCAGCGAGCTACAGACAAAATCGAAGGAGAAGGCCAAACCAGAACTCAGACAAGGCGGCAGAAGAGTGGAGTCGAAGAAGAAGAAGCAAAGAACTAGCTAACTGATGAGAGAAGGAGGGTTTCGGTGACGGCACGGTCGCTCACGTGCCGGCCGTACACCAGACCCAACCAGATCTATTCTTTTCTCTCTTGACTTTCTCTCTCTGGCGGCGGCCGTAATACTTCTTAATTTTTTCTAGGTTCCTGCAGAAAGTTATAATGAGAACATTATCTAAATGTGCCAATATGGTCTTAAATACTAGCGTGATCTCACAAATATCAAGTTCACTAGGTGGTAACCCGCGCCATGCGCGGAGTGATGAACTATAAGAGGTTATAAATTTTAAACCATATAGATTTATTTATTGGTGTAATTTTAGTATATTGTATGGAAATAAATCTATAAGAGTAAGTTTAGACTTATATAAATTTATTCTGAATTTAAGATAAAACAAAACATAAGTAATAGAATTATTGTTTTCATAGTATAAAATATGAATATAAAATAAGGAAACATAGGCAATAAGATAATAAAATGCTAGATGAAACAAATTATAAAGAAACACAAAAAAAAAACTAATAAAACCAGACAATTGGTGTGACATTGTTTCCAGCTTGCAACTATTTAGAAGTTTATCACCTTAATTTTTCACATAGACTTCTTTGGATTGATATTTAAAATCACACAACACAAAACTATATACTCAATGATAACTTTTACCTTGATTTTCCACATAGATTTTTTTGGCTTCAAATCAGAGATGAAATCCATGATACTTTCTTTTTGATACGTAGAGAAATGGTAGGCTGTAATGTCGACGAATTTCCGTCCCTTGATATATATAGGATCACTTATAGGGTTTTGCTTATGAAAAATTAGAGAGTCAATGATTTTATCTGGCATAAATAAAACCGTGTAAATCCCTAACTTTTAGCTAAAAAATTTTAAATTATGGAAAGTAATATAATTAAGAAACCAACATTGAGGAAACAATATTAACATTGTGTAAATTCAAATATCTATCGAATATAATCAGATTGAATAATTGTATGATTCCTTGATTTTAGAGTCTTGGTCGAGAAGCTAAAGAATTAAATGGAATTAGTCATGATTTGATGTACCACAAATTGTTCTAATTTCCATACGAATATGAGTCAAAAATTTCGTATAATAATTCTTTGATTAATATTATGCGAATATATAAAGGGAAGTAATGCCATATATACATTCAATGATTTTTCAATAAGGGTCATCCCGTGCAATGCCATAATACGGTTGACCACTTTTAAATTTTTATATACATTAGTATATAGTTTAATAAGTGTGATGATGATTTTTATGTATAATGGGAGTTTAGTTTCTATACGGTCGACCACTTTTGTATAGTTTAATAAGATTATTCAAATATGGGAGTTTAGTTTCTATACTATCGACCACTTTTATATACATGAGTATTATAGTTACAATATAGTTTATCACTCTTTTGATTTCAATACAGTCGCCACTTTTTATTTTTTATATACATGAGTATTTTATAGTTTACATTATTAGTCAAACAATTAAAATGCATCTCGTAATATCTCATTTCGATAATATGAGATACCATGCAAGAATGAGAATCACATTACGATAATGCAACAAAAACAATCTTAAATATCGCATTAAATATAAGTGACATATGTATAATCCGTTCGAAAAAATTATAGTATATAATAATAGGCAAGTCAATGACCAATGGCACTATAAGTAATTAAATCTAGTAAAAGAAGGATTATTCACTAAAATGTATGAGGAAGACTCTCATGATGACACCTAAGTAATGGCAAATTTGATAATAACACATGAGAGAAAGGTTTATTTTTAAGAGTGCTCCTCAAATAATACTAAGGGGATCGCAAATTAATCTCTTTCAGCAAATCATTAATGAGAGTTATTGTGGACATTGAATCTCTAATACCTTAAAAAGAGTGTAAATATAAAGAATAAATACAAATTATAGGCATAACCGTATATAGATTCCTAATATGATAAATTTAAAGAGAATAGAATTAAAAACCTGCAAATCACGGAGATTGTTAATCGAAATTGATGTATTAAATTTTAATTTACGGTATCAAAGGCATAATTAAGGCAAGCAATGCCATAATACAGGCTAAATTATTTTTTAACCAACTGCATTAAATTTTACAGTATATACTAAATTCTACTCATTTTGATTAACTAAATGAATCGTAGTTTAATCAAAATATCAAAATGACATATAAAATACTCTGCTCTACATATTTTGATTTTATATGTGATTTTGATATTTTGATTAAACTTCTTTTTTCATATTAAATTTATTTCGAATTTAAAAAACGTAAACGTTTACAAACTAATCAATTTGAACATGTCGTTAAAATATAATGTAGAACCAGCATAGTAATTTAATACAATCATATCGCAATTTAGATTAAAGTGATTAAGATTATTAAAATTAGTCAATAATGTGTTATTTAGAATTTAATCCTGATTACAAATCACTTCATGTGTGATTGAAATTTGATATACTCTAATACCTTAAAAGCCTCCAAATCACGGTGATAAATTAATCGAAATTGATGTATTAAATTTTAATTAACGGTATCAAAGGCATAATTAAGGCAAGCAATGCCATAATACCGGCTATATTATTTTTTGACCAACTGCATTAAATTTTACAGTATATACTCAATTTTACGTATTTTGATATGTGATTAAAATTTGATATACTCTACGTAATTTGATATACTTTACTCTACATATTTTGATTAACTAAATGAAAAGAAATGTAATTAGGCTACTATCAAAATCACATATTTTGATTAAACTTCTTTTTGACAAAATTTTTTCAAATTTAAACAACATAAACGTTTACAAACTAATCAATTTGAACATGTCGTTAAAATATAATGTAGAACCAGCATAGTAATATATACAATCATATAGCAATTTAGATTAAAGTGATGCAATTCAAATACATGAAAGGAATACATAATATAAACAAAATATATATATAGTCTATGATGAATGGAATATAGTCTACGATGAATGGAATATATAATATAAACAAAATATATTTATAGTCTACGTTCATGTTTAGTGAGGTCTTGAAAATATTTTCATACGTTCGTAATCCTAGAGAATATGAAGCTCGTCCATATTATGAAGCTCGCTTTAATGTAGTCAAAAACTATATAATTATGTTAGGCTATATAAACTACTTACCAATGGCAATTGATGTAATTAGGCTAGTTAACTAATGGTTTTTAAATATAGGGGTGAGAGTCATTGTGGAGTTGACAAGTGTAAATGGCACTCATGTAAATCACACATGAAGTGAAGGTTATTTGTTTAGAGTGCTTCTAAAATAATATATAGGGGATTTTAAAATGATTTAAAGGATTCATTACCCATTACAACCCCTTAACCACGATGTACAATGATATTTTACTACAAAATAAATGTTATATTATGGTTTTAGTTCAGTTGTATTAATTTATCTCTTTTATCTTTGCACAAATTAAGAAAAAAGAAAAAAATTCAAAAGAATTTAATTGTTAAACAAGAGCAAAACTGAATATTTAATCATTTTAAATTTGTATGAAAAATATAAAACTGACATATAATTCGTAACGGAAAAATACTAATATTTTTTACAACTTTTAAAGACATTTAATTTGAAATTAGTAAAATATGTTATGCCTTTCAAGAAAACATTACTTTTCATACGACTTAAGGAGTATGAAAAATTTCCACCAGATAATACTGACTTATTTTAGTGTTTTGCATTTTTAAGAAGATTTATTATTATATTATAAATTATGAAAATTATTATATGATGATATTAAAACATATAAATTTATGTTTGACTGTTTTACTTGTATCACACTGAATTGTTTTTCAAAGTCTCATGCATAATTGTTCTATTTGTATCATGATAAATATTTTACATAACTTTTATAAACTTATATAATTGATGATAAATCATATCTTTGGGATTCAAAATCCAAAAATAATATTAAAATTACAGTAGAATTTTAATCAAACCATTGTACGGTAGTAATACCACAGAAAACATTTATGGCAATCATCATCGTCGTCGCCAACATCATTAATATTATCAATAAGTTGCAGCATTATTTATTTCAACGACAAAGGTAAAATTCACGCCGTCGACATGCTTTAGAAATCCGAAAGAAGTTTGAAAAAGTATCATTAAGAAGTTTGAATTTAACTCAACCGTTTTATTTTTAAAAAAAAACTCAACCGTTTTATTTGGCTTTCAATAGTTAATTTCATAAGTGATGCTTAAAAGTAGGTGGTAGAAAAGGTAAAAGGTTTAAAAGTGTGCAACAAGCGTGACTCCTTTCCGACGAGCGTTATCATTTAACTTGTAAAATCCTAGTATAAAATAAAGTCAATTCGTATGTTTCAAAAAAAATAATAATAATAAAGTCAAATCGTGGCAAAAACTCTAATAAATACCTAGAATATTGTTGAAATTTGACTATTGCTGTTGTGTACATGGTAAATTGGTAATCTACAAGGTTATTTCATTCCATTACAACGATATTTGCAATTTTGCATAGTTTGTGGAAAAACTAAAATGTTCAATTACTTTCCAAATAGACTTCGCATTACTCCATTAATTTTGGCTGGTTCAAATCTTATGACGACTTAGCAATCTATTTAAGTCCTATAAAATAAAGTCAAATAGTGTCAAACATTTAATAAATACCTAGAATTTTATTGAAGTTTGACTAATGTTATTGTGTACATGGTAATCTACAAGGTTATTTCATTCTATTACAACGATTGCATAGTTTCTAGAAAAACGAAATGGTTCAGTTACTTTTCAAAGAGACTTTACATTACTCATTATTTTTGACTAGTTCAAATCCCATGACGACTTAACAATCTAATTAAAAATGAGAACATTTAGTTGAATTAAAAAATAAAGAACAAGGATTTAAAATTAGAAATGTAGATAACATATATGTATATATATATATATATATACATTTCTAATAGATTTTGACATTTTGTTATCGTCCTATTTGTATATTTGTTTATATATTAATTAAGAGGAAGGGGTGTACATTCTAAAGTCATGAGTATCCTATGAAATGAAGTATGAACTATTACTCTATTATTAGTGATGGTTTGATATCTTTGACTGAAAATACTATTTGCTACACTAATATTGACATATTTATTTAAATTGCGACTATAGTTTATCATATTTCTTAGATTTGATCATTTGGTAGAGAGTTACAAGAGGGGGACAAGAAACAGAGTTTGTGATTATAAAATTACTCATGAACTCAAAGTTAAATAACTATTTGACATATAATAATTGTCTTCCCACACCTAGTCACACACCCATGATTGGAAAAAGAAAATTCATAAAAATAACATCATTTTCTCTATACCTCTCTATATTAACCATTCTTCCTCTTTGTTTCTCATTCATCATCATCTCTCTCTCTCTCCCTCTCTCCCTCTCTCAACACAAAATCATAGAACTCTAGTGCAAAACAGAGACCAAGAAAAGTCTTCAGCAAATTTTTTCCCCCTGAGAAAATTTATCAGGACAAACGAAGATGATGTTAGAGAAATATGATCTGGGTCTGAGCTTAAGCTTGGGTTTCAAACCCAGCTCCTCTGATTCTGTTGCTCCCTCTTCTTCTTCTTTTGCATTGTTCCAAAGATCCTCCCTGAACGAGAGTTTTAATTCTTCAGGTACCTCATAGCTTCCTACGTTTTCCTATTTACATCTTCCCCAGAAAAACAATCACATTTATATTCTTTCCATCTTACGCATGCAGTTCCATTATCAGATTCAAGTCCTGTAGAGACAAGAACATTCATCGGCGGAATCGACGTGAACATACCACCTTCGACGGCGGAATACGGCGAAGAAGACGCCGGAGTATCTTCCCCTAACAGCACAGTCTCAAGCTCCACCGGAAAAAGGAGCGAGAGAGAAGAAGATACAGATCCACAAGGCTCGAGAGGAGTCAGTGACGATGAAGACGGTGATAACTCTCGGAAGAAGCTTAGACTCTCCAAAGATCAATCTGCTCTTCTTGAAGAGACCTTCAAGAATCACTGTACTCTCAATCCGAAGCAGAAGCAAGCGTTGGCTAAGCAATTAGGGTTAAGAACAAGACAAGTGGAAGTTTGGTTTCAGAACAGACGAGCAAGGTAAATAAAAAGAGAGATCTCTCTTACTTTCCCGATTTACCCCTGGTTTATGTGGTGTACTTATAAGGGTATTTTTGTACTTTGAATAGGACAAAGCTGAAGCAGACGGAGGTTGACTGCGAGTTCTTACGCCGATGCTGCGAGAATCTAACGGAAGATAACCGTCGGTTACAGAAAGAAGTAACGGAGTTAAGGTCGCTTAAGCTCTCTCCTCAGTTCTACATGCACATGAACCCACCCACCACACTGACCATGTGCCCTTCATGTGAACACGTATCTGTCCCACCACCACCACCATCTCATGTTGCCATGTCAGCACAGAACCACAGGTCGTTGCCGGTCAATGCGTGGGCTTCTGCGACGAGGGTTTCTCATGGCTTTAAGTTTGATGCTCTTCGTCCTCGGTCCTAGTCTTTAGTTTTTGCAACCAAAGAGCGGTTACTCAGTTTCACAGGGACCAGATGTGTGTAGTTGTTGTTTACATGTATGTACTGCTCTGTTTCCAAAAGATCTATATTTTAGGAAAAATTTTTGTTTCAAAAAGATCAATATTTTACATTTTCAATGCATATAATAATGATAAATAGTAAATTTGAAGAAAATTAATTGTGTTTATTGAATTTTGATTGGTTACTATTTATGGAAAATTGTTCAACACAAAAAACAATGTGTTTTTTTCAAAATTCAAGATGTTTTTTTAATATGTGTGATTTTTCTAAAATATGTATCTTATTGAAACAGAGGAAGTATTATTTTTAGAAAAAAATACAGATTAATATTTTCTCTTTAAGTCTGTTTGTTTATGCTAACAATAAACAACAAATGTTTACAGCCAGTTAACAATATCTATATTACTTCTAGTTTTTCTTCTATTGCTGCAATATGAACATCGACAACTTTTATGTTGTTTTTCTCCTTGAAAGAATTAGTTTCAAGCTAAATAGTATCTAGTGCAAACCAAGAAGTACGTTTGCATAGTGATTTATGTTAATTCGCATAGTTTTTCAGCAAATATATGTTTTGTCATATTTGATAATTATTTTAAATCGACTGTATAGCTTGGCCTCAAATCTACTGGTTTCCATGTTACAACTTACAACTGAAGAGGATATTTACCATATGGTTATTGATCCCAGAGAAAAACATATGATCATACGCTCTTACTTATACCACTTATTGTTCTGGACATGGGTATGGACTGAACTTTTAGGCCTTATTGAATATGAAGGATGGATTAATTAATGGGCCACTTTATCCAACCACTTAGGCCTACACTACATATTATCAAGATACAAACAAGAAATGGACTTTATGTGTACATCAAGAAACAGAGAGGTAGGTATGTCGTGTGGGTGATGACCCAACCATCAAGATGAAGACTACCTCTGTCCAATAAACCTAAATACATTATTAGTGCCTCCGAGATGACAAAGGAGACGTCAAATGATCTGGAGCAAAATCTTCTTTTTCCTTGCGACTTTGGAAGCAAATTGCTCTGGTTTTGGGCCATGGCTTGCCTTGACAATTTGGGTATCTCAGAAGTTTGTTTTCAAAATGATTTGAGCTGTGGGATTCCCGTAAGACTGGCTTCGACTGTAAATCGAACCCTTTTCTCAAAAAGTACTGTAAATCGCAAATCTTATTTTTTTGAACATATAAATCGTAACTCTTTTTTTTTTGAAAACTAGATAAATCGTAAATCTATGACGTTGGAAGTTCTTGTATGTTGAAAAGTTGATCAGTTTGGACCATAGAGATGTCACTTCTATGCGTAATACGTCTGCAATATAATGTTAAGTTTAATTAGTCTGGTACGTCGATCATGTGGTCTTACAATTTATTGTTTTTATAGTTTTTTGTCGGATTGAAAAGTCTTTACACAGTTAGAACTTAAAAACAAATTGTATGGAAGATGGAAACTCTATGTTGACAATGTATTATTTTAGAAACAAAAATATGAAATTTTTTAATCCGGTCACCAAACAGAACTACGTTGTTGTTTTTTTTGATTGAATAGAACGACGTTGTTAATTCCCGTAAAATATAATATGATGCTATGATATGATTTACAAAGTTTTTTGAAATGCAATAAGCTTGAAATTAACCACGATTGACCAAGGTTGTCTACCGTACTGCATTGACTTTGTCACTTTCACACCTAAATGTTTGTTTTCTCGGTTATTATAAACACAACTAGAGTTCGTACGTACGTAACGACAATCGGTGGTACAAAAGGCAAATTATAAATTCAATCAGTTGACCAACTATACGACACAATCGAAAGATAATCCCTTAGTTTGTCAAAGATTATACTACTTTATATCCTACGCGGGGTTTTCATTGTTTGGTTTAAATTTCAAAATTTAATAAAATGAACCGTTAGTCGTTAGTTCTAACTTATAAAAATGTTATATAAACCAAATTATATGAATTTAATATTTTTCCATCTCTCTTAAACCCACACTATTTGTCAAGAACATTTTTTTTGTACATACGGAAACTAATTTTACCGAAGGAATGTGCTCATGTTCATGATCGTCGGACATTATAACGTAATCCGGATATCCAGTACTACTAAACTAACTTTTTTTTTGAGCAAAATACTACTAAACTAACTAAAAACAAAACAATGATCATAATATACTGCGTAAACTTTTAAGCACACATCAATTTTTTAATTTATGTTTTTTCATGGTAAACTTTTTATCTCTTATAACAAACAGACCGTTCACTTCTTTTTTTTTTGTGCCATGCGAATTGATTGTACCCTTTATAGGACACATTCCAGCCATCCTAGAATATAGGAAGACGGCATAATAGACCAAAACTGATCTATTTTACCTAATTCAAGTTTATACGGCTTTTTATGTTAGAATCGTCCTTTTAACAAACAAATAAAGTTAGAATCGTCCATCGAAACGGCAAAAAACAGCAGTATCCACACAAAAAAATTAGTTCTGAATAATTTGTACTGTCGCTTTTGTTTTGTTCTTTTATCTTCAACTTTTAAGTTCAAACTAATGTACGTTTTCTTTCCTGGAAAAAAAGTTTGACCAAAAAAAAAAAACTAATGTACGTTTTCTTAAAATATTTCCTGTTTAGTACTTGTTTTTTTAATACCGGTCACATTATGTTACAAACTAATGCATTTACTAAGTAACCAATGTAATATTCATACGGTAATTGTATTTTTGTTGTTGTTAAGATTACAATAGAGTAAATGCAGTGCGTAAGTTATAATTTGTAGTTTATAATTTTGTGTATCATTTCATTTGAATGGGCAAAGAAAAACACCAAGACTAGTCTTGAAAAAACACACGGAACTTGTGAAGACTAATAATGGAAACGGTCCAAAATATCCTAGAAAATGGCAGCCAATACCTTCCTAAGAATTTCAATATTCCTTAAAACAGAAAGGAGGATAACAAATCACATACAAACAAAGTCAAGTCAAACAAAGCGAAGGGTCAAAATGGTAAAAACATTCAAAATCCAAGACTAATAACAATCCAAATTACGTCACAGCCAACATCAACTTGCTCATATAAATAACCGAACATACTTTCTTTAGCACATCTGCTCGTGTCTCATACAAACTTGAGCTCTTTCTGTCTCTCTTTCATCGTTCGTTCATGCAGACACTTACGCCTAACACCGACTTATTCCACGCAAAACGCAGACATTTCACTTGCAGTACTCAAACCTCGACCTTCATCCCAACGAAGCCACTTTCCGTGTTCCCGGCAACGAAAAAAAACCGAGACCATCTGAGAAACCTTGAAAATGTTCTCAAGACCTCGTCAACCTCTACAGATAACTTCGACGTCAAGGTATCTTCTCGTCAAGACAAGACGACGACGTTACTCGGAGGTTTGAACTTGGCGAGACTCTGGCCTCAGATGAAAGCCGCCGTCGACGAAATGTCCCCCAAGAATCTGAAGCGGCTTCAAAGGCTTCTCTCGAAATCATCAGAAGAGCGTTCGCCGAAGAATAAACTCGGGTCTAAATGGAGGGAGCTACACGGGTCGAACAACTGGGCCGGGTTGCTGGATCCTCTCGACGAGAATCTCCGACGAGAGCTTGTCCGTTACGGAGAGTTTGTGCAGGCGAGTTATCACGCGTTTCACTCGGACCCGGAAGGTTCGCCGAGAGACGTGGCGTTACCCGATGGGTCTTACAAAATGACGAAGAGTCTTTACGCCACGTCATCCGTTCGTTTGCCTAAGTGGATTGATGACGTGGCACATGATCTGAGGTGGATGACCAAGCAGACGAGCTGGGTTGGGTACGTGGCGGTCTGCGATGATCCGAGGGAGATCCGACGGATGGGGAGGAGGGAGATCGTCATCGCGCTCCGCGGAACCGCCACGTTGCTCGAGTGGTCAGAGAATTTCAGGCCGAATCTCGTTTCGATGCCCGAGCCCAGACCCGATCCATCCGATCCAACCCGGCCCAAGGTGGAGTGCGGATTCAACAGCCTCTACACAACGGGTAGCCAACACGCGCCTAGCCTCGCCGACTCTTTGGTCGCAGAGATCAGCAGACTCGTCGACCTATACGCAGGAGAGGAGCTGAGCATAAGCGTCACGGGTCACAGCCTCGGCGCCGCCATCGCTCTCCTAGCCGCCGACGATATCGCGGAGCGTGTTCCGCACGCGCCTCCGGTGTCGGTGTTTTCCTTCGGCGGACCTCGCGTCGGAAACAGGGAGTTCGCTGATCGGCTGGATTCGAAGGGGGTGAAAGTCCTCCGCGTCGTGAACAGCCAGGACGTGGTGACCAAAGTTCCCGGAATATTCGCCGATAACGATAAGAACAAGCAGGGGCAGAATCGTAGTAATGGAGGTATAATGGAGATGGTGGAGAGGAACAATCCATGGGCTTACTCGCACGTGGGAGCTGAGCTGCGCGTGGACATGAAGATGTCTCCGTACTTGAAACCTAACGCTGACGTGGCGTGCTGTCACGACCTGGAGGCGTACTTGCACTTAGTCGATGGGTTTCTAGCTTCGAACTGTCCGTTTCGGACAAACGCGAAACGGAGTTTGAGGAAGCTGTTGGATGAGCAACGGTCCAACGTCAAGGTTTTGTATACAGGAAAGTCTTTGAGACTCAACCGTAGTTCTGTTCGTGATTACGGAGATGTTTTGCCAAGTCCGTCGTCATGAGCTCTGAATTTTTCTTGATACTTTCAACTCATTGTTTTATTCTTATGATATTTATTTTATTATTTGGTTGGTGAAAAACCTCTGTGTTTTATTTATTTGTTATGATACCTATCGCAATTGTGGTACTATGTGCCGATGATAAAGTTGTGTAATGAAGACTTTTGTTGTTTGTTTTAATAAAAGGTAATTTAAAAAAAAAATCTAAAGCATTTTTAATAGTAGATACTCTAGCATGAACATCTCAATCATATTTATACTTTATTAATGTTCAATACATGGCTTCACTTGATTGCTAGTTGTGTATTTTGGTGTACACTCTTTTTTGGTCTACCACACCACTAGATCTTCTTTTTATTCGTTGTCTTCTTATCTACGAAACATGTTTCAGACAGAGAAGACCTTTCTCATGTTATCTGTTGTCTGAACCAAACCTTGTCTGATATTTCTGTTTTGTAATAACTAATAACCGCTGAAAGTGCCAATTCTTTTACATGACCCCTGAGAAAATTGTTAATTCCCGCGTAAACATGTTGCCTACTTTTCTATGGATTCTCTGAGTTGCTAAAAGTTTTATGTTTCCATTTTTTTCACAGGCCTCAGACAAGACATTCTCTAGAAGCATAGTATCCACTCAGTTTGAAGCTTAAGCAGGTTCCTATGCGCCTTCCGGAACCATGATTGAAGTAAAGCGACCTGGTGCGTCTACCAGGATCACCACAGCACTCCTTAATTCCTTCATGATTCACTTCAGAAACAAACACATCTTGCTCCCAATCGTTGCCTTCATAGCCATCTCTCCCTCGGCCTTGCATCTCTTCTTAACCCTCTCCCTTGGCCTTAAAAGCCATCTCTTTAGCCTAGAAGCCCTGGCCAACGTTGTGCACACACAGTTTGAAGCTAGACAGATCTGGGAAGAGTCCAGAGAAGACATTGTCTCTCTTTTACACTTCAAATCTCGATATTTCGTCCCATCCTTCATCCTCTCTTGGTTCTCGAAAACTCCTCCATCACCTGCAGGAGAAAATGCCTTGTTTGAAACTATAAAATCAGCTTGACACTATCACTACCGTGATAGTAGAACCCAAGTTGAACCTAAATAGAACAAAACAGAGTTGTAAGATGGTTCAGTTACCTTAAAAATTTGATAAGCTTTGGAGACGAAGACTGATCCACAAAGGGTGTATCTGTGTCTTGTTGTTCTGTTATCATGGGATCGAAATACAAAGTTTCTCCCCTGAGACATGGTTCAGAAGGAGAAAGGGAAAGACGCAACAATGCTCCATCTCCATGAAAGCTGCTCGAAGAATCTGAGGACGATGGTATCATACTTCTCAACGACATCTGGGCGGAAGCTTCACCCTGCCCTAAGGAAAGCTCCAAATTTGGAGTCATCAATCTTGTGTTCGCTACTGTTTTTCCACATAGTAAGTTGGAAGGTTCTTCAGATGTTCTTACCATCATCTGCATAATAAAATCAAATTATCTATTCAATTCAAATGGTCTATTTTCCCGTTTATCCTGAAAAATAATCAAAAGTTACCCGAACTCGCTTATTGCTTATTCCACTCTCTCTGTCACTTTCTGCAGACTGCTGGCCGTACTCTGTTTCAGGGATTCTAGCAGCATCATATGGAGATCCGGAGAGATTCAAGAGCCGTAAACCGCACCCTTTTATCCTCTTGAGCGACATGGGACAAGTTTGGGTGTGGCTGTCAGTCCCATATGTGTAAGAACAAGCACCATTGTGGTAGCAATATTCAAACTCCACATGGATATAGTCTAGTTCATATGAAGTATGATCGACTTCTTCTAGAGGGAAACCAAAGTGGAACATAAGCAAATGATCCTCATCCATCTCAAATGAGCTTGCGTCAACCATACAATGATACACACTGCTTCTGCCTCTAAAGTACCAGCGCAACCCCATTTGCAGATAAGGAGTTTCGGCTTTGTTTGGAGGTTCAACAGCGATGCAAGCCTTAAATCCCAAGAAGTCTTGATAAAGAGAGCTCTGAGGTAAAGTAACAGTTAGAGAATTTCCAGAAGCTCGATGCGTGAAATATGTAGGCACTTCTCCACCTGGTAAGACCATAGGCTTCATGTATGATCGTATGATGAGTTCCCGCGCATCTCTATCTAGTTTAAAGCAATTATTGAACTTTAAATATTCGGAGTTTCTTGAAACACCGGCCCAGTCAATATCCGCGCCATCTTTGTAACGCTCTTCAGTGTTTTCAAATAATGGAAAGTGATCCTCTCTTGACATTGTTGCCAGGATGCTGGCATTCCTCATTGCCGTGACGATTTCTCCACAATCTGAAAAGTCTACTAGTTTGAGACTTCTCAATCTGAAAATGTTTGGAGAGATATTTTTCAGCCTCTTGCAACCACACATCGATAGTTGAGAGAGCCTCCAGAAATTCTCTATGCAGCAGGGAACTTCTTCAATGGCGGTCTCATTTAGATAGAGACTTGCCATACTCCTTGAAATCTGAGGAAAACTTCTCAACCTTGAGCATCCACTGAGATAGAGGGTTTCGAGAGATGGCAAGTTGACATCAGTTGGAAGAACCTCCAACATTGTGCATTCTTCCATTTCCAACTCTACCAGTTTATAGAGATTCCCAATTGTAGAAGGAACAGTTACCAAACTTTTGCAATTGTTGAGTCTCAAATACATGAGATTGGGGGCCATTGAAAGATCTGGAATTTCTGTAAGGTTTTCAGAGCTTGACACATCCATCATTTCGAGACTTCCAAGACACTGAAACAGGAAAAAACACACTAGATCACACCAAATGCATTGCTGTCGGGTGCCATGCATGGGTGTAACTGAAAGAAAAAGGAGTGAGAGTGTATAAAGTTCATACGAAGTCCTATGGGGTTTGACAATTTTATAACACAGAGGTTAAACTACCTTGGGATGCAAACCAATAAGCACAAGCTATAACATTAACAACGTACCTGGACGCCTTCCCATAGCTTCTCAAGCATGTTGCTTTTCACTGTGAGACCAATGAGATGTTCTGGGCGAAATCTACAAGGAATACATCTCATAATGCAGCCAAGATAATCGAGTCCACAGAGATTATTGTTCCAGAAACAACCTTCTACTTCGAGGCGAAAACCATGCATATATATCTGAGGGAAATTTCTCAACCGGAAGCATTCTCTGAGATTGAGGTACTCGAGAGACTTCAAGTTGATAAGAGTTGGAAAACTTTCTAGCTCTGTGCAACCTTCTAAATCTAACTCCCTCAGTTTATGAAGATTCTGAATCGAGGAAGTAAATGTCACCAAAGATGTGCATCTATCAAGATATACTTCCTCGAGGTTTTTGGCATTAGAGAGATCCGGAAGTTCTTTCAAATACGTGGACCAAATAAGCCCAGTGTTAACACTATCTCCGAGCAAGTCTTTGATGTAACTGACTTGCACACCATTAAATAAACGTGCAAATGCAATGAAGAGAAATAACGCTTGGTCTTTGCCATCTAACCTATCGTAGCTGACTCTTAATGTTTTCTCAACTTTCCCGTCCAAATAATTTCGAAGCCTAGGCATCATCTTTATCCACTCATCTTTGCCTCTTCCTCTTAAAGACGAACCCAAGACAGTGAGACCCAAAGGAAGATTACCGGCAAGCTTTGCAACTTCAATTGCGAGTTCCATGAAACCATTAGGTGGAGAGTTTTTCCCAAAAGCAGATCGACATAACATCTTGAGAGCAACATCTTCAGATGGGAACTTCACCTTATAAATAAGGTCAATCTCATGAGCCTTGAGAAGTTGCCGAGAGATGACAATAATCCTGCTCCCTGATCCAAACCATTTAGTTCGTCCTACCAATGTCTTGAGTAGCTCTACATCATCAACATCGTCAAGAAAAATAAGAACTTTCTTGAGTTTTAACCTTTGCTTCACCACACCTAAATAGGATATCTTTAATTCCTTTTGACATAGAATTTCTGAGAGAAACCGTTCTTCCCAACACAACTTCATGCCATAGTCATCTTGGATGGTTCTCGTATAAGCTAAGAAAGCCCGATAGTGAAATTGGCTAGAGAGTTGACTGAAAAGAGCTCTTGCTATGGTAGTCTTACCAATCCCTGAAGGCCCGATAGTGGAATTGGCTAGAGAGTTGACTGAAGAGAGCTCTTGCTATGAAGACTTGACAAAGCTTTATACATGCAGTAGCCGTACACGTCTATTTATCTTTCAAAAAATCAGGCTTGTCATCTTCAAGGTGCTCAAGGATAATGTATTCGTAATATCCCTTCTTGAGACAGCCTTTTCATACTCTATGATAAAGTTTTCCCCCATAAGTTAGGTCAAAAGTGTCCGAGGTTCATTAACAGATCATTCATAGTTACTTAGCAGAAACGCTCCAGCATTCTGATTTCATTATTAACATAGTGTTTCTGAGCACCAGGATATGGACAAGTTTTTAAACCAAAAACAATGTTCTCCACTGACAAAAACTAGAAATACATCATTTTGTTCCTGTACATTTAATGGCAAACTCTGTCCATCAGCTTTCTTCTTTGCCTATTAAACAATCCCATACCCACATACAGTTTGATTTCACCATATATTCAACTAAAGGCCTGTTCGTTTCGTAATCGCCACTTCTAGCGGCAGCGTCCAAAAATTCAACCTTTATCACGGCAATAACAAACCATCGCTGATATATTGCTGAACTATTTTGAGACGCAGCGGCAACAAACACCAAAGAGAAGGGACGCTGAAATTATATGCGACACAAAGCGTCTCGTTTTTTGGTCTCCGGCAATTCAGTAGCGTCTACCGCAACTCCTGATTCTGCTATTTTGGTTTCCGTCGTAGTAATAATTGTTTGACGCCACCGCTAAACTTTGCGTTTACGAAACGAACAGGCCTTTGTAGTTTCAACTTTCAACAGAATGAAGACTATTGATAACACAATCATGAAATAATTACCTGAGCCTTCGTACTAATAGTGTAAGAATCAAAATCTGGAAGTGTGTTCTATTTTGACTGATCCTAAACCACAAATATGAATATTGGGCACTAAGCTAAAAGGCTGTGCAAACGTATTCTCAGGAAAAAATAGGAAATGAACGGGCATCACTCTAGATGAAAGAGACATATCTACCTTCTGATGTTTAGGTCGGACGCAGTTAAACTTCTACGTAGCTTTGCTCTTTCCCAAGGATTTGCACAGAATCTGAGTTTTCTGTACCATAATTAGTGGCATGAACGACAATTCTCTTACAGGCTGCTGAAAATGTCTGCAATGTAATACGCTTGCTTTAATGGGTTTCAACAACTCAAGGCAAGCTTGTCTTCAGTGTCCTCCACAAGTACACTAATCTGAACTCATTTTATGATGGTGTATGGAAGCGACAGCGGGATCACCCTGCCTTAAGGAAAGCTCTGTTAGCTGAGTAAGAGAGACGATGAAAGTTTGTTACATTGATGAAATGATTCTGTTATTCAGCTTAACGTTCAGTTACAGTGCACAAGTCTTTATATAGACTTGAGTTAACTGGAATGAGCTAACCAACTATACATTGAACCAAAGGTAAACCATTACTCTAATAAGCTCCAAATTCGGATTTGTGAATATCGCATAAGAGTGTGTCTGTGCCACGTAGTAACTTGGAAGGTTTTTCCGATGTTAATGCCATCTGCATAAAAAAAATATCAAAGTATCTTTTCAATTTCTATGGTCTATTCTCCTAGAAAAGAAATAAGTTAAAGAGTAGGGGCAAATTTCTACCCGCAATCGCTTCTTGCTTCTCCCATTCTCCATGTCACTTTCTCCACACTGTCGTTTGTACCGAGTTTCCGAGCTTGTGCAACTACCATCCTTAGATGGAGATACATTTATGAGCCGTACTCCGCATCCTTTTATCATA
The DNA here is from genome assembly GCA_018703725.1 of Brassica juncea. NCBI lineage: Eukaryota > Viridiplantae > Streptophyta > Magnoliopsida > Brassicales > Brassicaceae > Brassica > Brassica juncea. The sequence continues at coordinate 68,121,430 of CM031936.1, read as the reverse complement.
TGCTGTGACTTAGACACAAAATCGAATACCATGTCGTTGTAGTCCAGTTCAGATGGATGACAATTGACTTCTTTTGGAAGACATAACTCGAAGAGGAACACAACTAGATGAGCCACGTTACACGAGTCAACGTCAATGCAAACATTATGGATCTTTATTTCGCCTCTAAAGTACCACCACACCCCAATGCATGCATAGCGATTCCTAGGGTAGCCAGTTGGAGGTTCAAGCAAGATGCAAGCCTTGACTTGCAACACTTGTAGAGAAAGAGAGCTCTCATGTAAAGGTATTGTAAGCGAAGTTCCGCAAGCTTGATGTCTGAAATACGGATGAACTTCCCTACCTGGTAAGACTGCATACTTGAAACCTGACTGTAGGATGAGTTTTCGTGCATCTTGGTCCAGATTGAAGCAATTTTGGAATTTCAGGGAACTCATTGGATTGAAAAACGACTGAGATACACTCTGGATAGATGCACGATTCTTCGCACTTACTGTTGAGTGTCCAAGATGAAAGGTAGCCTCCTCAGTCACTGGTTGGTGGCCTTCATTGTTGCTTGTCACCACACTTCCATCATCAGTGAAAGTTCTGACTCCTTCACAATCTGAAAAGTCTATATCCAGAAGACGTTTCAATTTAAAACTGTTTGACGCGACTTTCTTCAACTTCTTGCAACCTCTCATTGTTAGTCTACTGAGGCCAGATATATTCTCAATCCAAGAAGGAACTTCTTCAATTGCAGTGTAATCTAGATGGAGATATACAATACTCGTTGAAATCTGAGGAAAACTTCTCAACCGTGAGCATCCACTGAGACTGAAGTACCGTTTAAGAGATACCAAGTTAACATCATCTGGAAGAACTTCGAGCCCTGTGCATCCTTCCATCTTCAAATCCACCAGTTTCTTGAGATTCCGAATTGAAGACGGAAGCATCACCAAACTTTTGCAATCGGTGAGATCCAAATGCTCGAGATTGGTGGCCGTTGAAAGATCTGGAATTTCTTTTAGGCTTTCACAACCAGACAAATTCATCGTCCTCAGACTTCCAAGAGACTGAAACAGATAAGAAAAAGTACATATAGTTGTTATCCACTAATCAGCTTAGGTGTTGATAGAGACTGATCATTCATGTGAAACTGCTGCATTTGCATCGGCTATTAAATTTAGTTTATTATCAATTCTCTGTGAATATACCAAAAGAATTCACATTACTAGATCTCAAATACCAATTTGAGCAGGAGGTTTACTTTGAAGGCTTTATGACAAATATACTCAAACCAAGTTTGCAGGCCCAGCAGATCATATATCAAGCAAAAGAAAGGTCATAAAAATATTCTAGAACATCATAAATAAATTTGAGGACGTTACCTGGATTCCTTCCCAAAGCTTCTCAAGCTTGCTACCTGGCACAGAGAATTTAACGAGAGATTCTGCGCAGAAGCTAGAAGGTAAATATTTCATCGAGCAATCACTCCAAACGAGTTCGGTCAGCCCACGAATATTCCCAATAAAGAAACAATCTTTGTCTTCTTCTATCGCAGTTCCGTTAAGATAGAGCTCTGATACGTTCCTTGAAATCCGAGGGAAACTTTTTAAATTTGAGCATCCTATGAGATCGAGGTACTTTAAAGATTCCAAGTTGACGTCAGTTGGAAGAGCTTTTAGCTTTGTGCATCCTTGCATTTCCAACCGCGTAAGTTTATTGAGATTCCGAATTGAAGAAGGAAGTACCACTAAACTTTTGCAATCGTTGAGTTCCAAATGATCAAGAGTGGTGGCCTCTGAAAGATCTGGAAAAAAATTCAGGTTTTCACATCCTGACAGATCCAGCCTCACCAGATTTCCAAGTGACTGAAACAAAAAAAAAAAAAAAAAAAAACAAATTACAAAGAACCCATCACTTGATTTTAAAGGTGAAGAAATATAAACTATACGCAGATAAGAAGTTTTTTTACATTGAATAACATCAGCACTCTATGCAACGGATGGACATAAACGTCCCCAACCTATAAATAATAACCTGTAATATTTTGTCATTGTCTGAGATCTAAGGGTGTGAAGTCATTTTTGATCCCTAACAATTATTGGACAACAACCTGCATTTTTGGTGCACATTCTCGTTAGTGATCCTCAAACTAAGCTATAGTTTTAGTTTCTTAATCTTAACTTGTTTTCTTGTCAAATCACTCTAGTTGAATCATCTTTACATCAGTTTCAAAATTGTATGCATGCATTCTTGATTATTTCAGTTTTAAGCTATAGCTATAAAAGTCAAAATGAGCTAACCCTTACCCAGATGATCAAGACGAAGAAGGTCACTTAGGCACAGTCTTTTTTTTTTTTTTTAAACATTAACAGTGAGGTTTATGAGAACATTACCTGTACTCCGTCCCATAACTTCTCAAGCTTACTACCTCTCATTGTGAGATCGACGAGATTTTCTGAACGAAAATCCAAAGGCATACGTCTCATTGAGCAACCATTCCAGTCGAGTTTAGTAAGCCCATAGATATTCTCAAGGTAGGAAGACTCTTCATCATCTATTGATGTTCCATCTAAAACGAGCCCTGAAATGTTCTTCGAAATTCGAGGAAAACGTCTCAACCTTAAGCATCCACCGAGATTAAGGTAATCAAGACATCCCAAGTTGATATCAGAAGGAAGAGCCTCGATCTTTGTGCATCCCTCCATCGATACCTTCCTCAGTTTACTGAGATACTGAATAGAAGAAGGAAGTGTCACCAAAGAGGTGCATCCCCAGAGATTCAATTTTTCGAGATTGATGGCATTTGATAGATTAGGAATTTCTTTCAAGTTTGTGGATCCATCCAATCTTATCTTCTTGAGACTTCGAAGTGGCTGCAACAAAAATGGCGAAAAGATAGTACATACATTCAAATTAAACTTATATACAAATCATATACAAATCTTTGAACCTTATGCTTCATCGACATTCACAATCTCAACAACAAGAAAGCAGTATTTTAACATAAAGAACTAAGCTAGCCATGGAAGACTAATAAATAAAACAGAAAAGTAATACCTGGACTCCTTCCCACAGCTTCTCAAGATTACTATTCTCCATTGTGAGTTTAACCAAAATTTCTGCCCTAAAGTTGAAATGTATAAACGTCAACGGATACTCATCCCAATATAGCAATCTGAGTTTACGGGGCAAATAAATGTAGCCCCGAGGTAAACACAATCTGCCTTCACCACCCTCCCGCGACCACTCCTTGTAAACTTTTAGAAATGTGAGATTACGCATTCCTTTGAACGATTCTTCATTTACAAACACCGCCTCCTCGAGCTCTGATGTGTTGAAATACATTCCTAGCACATTCTCAGTTCCCTGAAAAGAAAATAAGTCTTCTAATAATCCGAACAATCTATCAGATAATAGACTCTAAGATGAAAAGCATACTTACGAGATTTTCAGTAAGTACTTCACATATATCCTTAGTATCCACCAAGAACCGCCGTTTTCCAGGATTGTAAATGGACTCTGCACGAACAATTTCTTTACCCAACTTTTGAAGCAAGCTGTGCATGTTTACCGTTCTTCGTGATTGTGTTATACGTATAAGGGACTTATCAGCTAGAATTCTGAGCCCCGTGCCAACACTATCTCCGAGCAAGTTCTTGATATAATCGATCTTCTGACCATTGAGTAAACATGCGATGTAAAGGAAAACTTCTTGATCTTTGCACTCTAGCTCATCGTAGCTGACTCTTAACGTTTTCCCAATTTTCCCATCGAGGCCATCTCGTAACCTAGGCAACAACTCCATCCACTCCTCCTTACCCTTTCCTCTTAAAGAAGAACCCAAGACGTTGAGACCTAAAGGTAGATTTCCGGCAAGGTTTGCAACTTCACCAGCTAGCTTCATGAAACCATCAGGTGGAGAATTTTGCCCAAAACTACATCGACAAAACATCTGTAGAGCCAGATTTTCAGATGGGAAATCAACCTCATAAACAAGGTCAATCTTATGAGACCTGAGAAGTTGTTTATCTTTAGTTATCACAACAACTCTGCTACCGTACCCAAACCATCCAGTTTGTCCCACTAAGGTCTTTAAAAGCTCTACATCATCTACATCGTCAAGAAGGATAAGAACTTTCTTGTGTTTTAGCCTTTGTTCCACCGCACCTAAATGGAAAAGCTTTACCTCCTTTTGACATAGGATTTCTGACAGAAACTGTTCTTCCCAACGCAACTTCATGCCATAGTCGTCTTGGATGGTTCTCTTATAAGACACGAAAGCTTTATAATGGAATTGGCTAGAGAGCTGGCTGAAAAGAGCTCTTGCTATGGTACTCTTACCAATCCCTGAAGGCCCCACAATCCCTACCATTCTCACATCCTCTGATTCCAAGCACAACACTGAATTCATTGCTTCTAAATGAGCTTCAATACCAACGAAATCACCAAAATCATTTGATGGTGTAATGAGAAGCTTATTGGAAACATCGTTGGCGATTCTTTCAATCATGTTTGATTCATCACTCCTAATATCAACAAGGAACACTCCACAATCAGAGTCTAAGAAACGAAACGCTAATAGTTAAACAAAATTGAATCTAGAAATAAACAAGCATACCAGTTCCGAGAATCCTCCCCAGCCATGTTTGCGACCTCTGCTAGAGCTTGGATCCACCATTGTTTCTCATCATCCGTTTTGCCCTTGCAGGTAATCATAAAGGCCTCACCGAACTCTCCAGTCTGTTTTCTAACATGAGAAGGATCAACTCCGTAGAAAACGGGAATCACCATTTGATTCAACTCCGTAAAGGACCTGTAGATCTCCACCAACTCATTCAAGCACCAGCTCGAAGAAGCATAATTCTTAGAGAAGATGACGATTGAGATCCTCGATTCTCTAATAGCCAACAAAAGCTCAGGGCCGATTGGGCGGCTTCTCTCGATTCCATGATCTATGAACGTGCTGATTGATTTGCGGTGGAGTTCCTTGAGAAGATGGCTGAGGAGTGATTTGCGGACATCTTCACCGCTGAAACTCGGGAATACATCGTATCTCCAGCTACAAGAAGAAGAAGAAGCCATAGAGAAAAGATACCAAAATTCAAACACTTATGGGACATCACACTCTGAACATTTGAGGTAAATCAGTAATATAGAGATGCAAAGAGAAAGTGGGAAATTTCGCAAAAGTGATTTAAAGAAGATTTAAGAGAAGACTTAGTGTCCAGGATGTTTCCACTTTCCACCAACCATTATCACCCATACAAAAACATATTAATATTTTATAGTGTAGTCATCAACTATCTATATTTTAAGAAATACCATGTTTCGGGAGTGCAGTTGCAGAGAAAGAACACAAAATATGCAGGCGATAAATAAGAATAGAACATATCAAACTTCTCTTCCTCTAGACGACAAATTTCTCTAGGCTTGTGACCAGAGCATGTGTATAGCCATCGTATGCCACACAAATGCAGCAATTGATGGATATAAGAGTATATAGAAGGGTGATAAGATAAGTACCTTAGGGAAAGAGGGTGCATCAATTTGCTATGCTGTTTCCAAAGGATTTGCACTGATCCTGAGTTTTCTGTGCCAAAAATCTCTTTCGATCAGCTGTTGTAGCGGAAGGCTTCAACGGCAGCTATTTGACAGGAGTGGTGAAGATTTGCTACAGCGTGTTCCTCTTGCTTTAATGGGTTACAACTCAGGGCAAGCTTATCTTCAGTATCCTCCACAATAGTACACTGATCTTAACTCGTTTTCTGATGCCATCAAAGAGGCAGCGGGATCAGACTGCACACTGGGAGATAGAACAAAAACAATCAATCACACAACGAATCAACCCCCACTTTCTGAAACTAAATTACACAGTGAGAACTCCCTTTCTAATCAAGAGATTACTTACAAAGCCTTCATCGTTTCGGCCTAATTTTGGCAATGATAAGAGCTGTAGCTCCTCTTGTTCCTCGTTATCTGAGTGTTAATTCTCAAAGTTAACCCAAAGCCGAGACGAGAATCACTAGATAATGACTATAATGAAACTTACCTCTAATGCTTATAACTTTGGAGATATCGAATCGGTAAAACGCGTAATCTTATCAACCAGATCATTTCCCGGCACACCCAAGATGAAGTACGTGACGGCATAACTCCGACGCTTGCCGATGATAGAGATTATCGTCGCCGTCTAACTCGGTGAGTCCAAGAGCTATTAGCTCTCCTCCGCCGAGTTGACTCGGTTCCGAGTCTTCGGACATTGTCAAATGCTGTGAATCTGTGAGAGAGAGAAGGCTAGGGGTTGAGAGAATTTGAGATTTGGGGGAAATGGAGAACGGGGAGAGATGATGTCTCGTGCGGTACGTGTGACGTTTGTTTTTGAGTGTTTTGTACAAAAATGTTCCCGCGCATATTTTTGTCAGGTGGATTACGGCCTCATGCCATTGCAGGCCCATTAACAAGTGAGCCCATACAACTATGTTTTTATAGGCGCCATTATTTGTGTTCAGAGAGAGAGAGAGAGAGACATTCAGAAAGACATTTTGATCAAAGTGTCCTAACGGTTGCAGTTCACTAGCCATGTACAAGTTCCTTGTGGGTTTGAAGTAAAATCGTTTTATATAAATTTGAAATTAGTGCATTAATGGTAACATGTGCCCAATACCAAGTCTAAGATTTATTGGACTTAAAACAGTTAAAGATCAAGTTTTGAAGACCGAGTCGAATGTTGTCTCGCACTGGTCCCTCCTTTTATCTGCGTCTTGTGATGATGGTATAACACCATAATGTAGAAAGATAGATAAATAGTGAACGAGGGCCAAAGAGTACTGGTGAGAGACAATGGAACCGTAGGTGCGGACATAATACTGGCCGTGGAGACTATTAGGCTGTCAGACCCTATACACCACAAATGGTCCCTCTTTGTTTTTTTTTTCTTTATTATCGTCTTTGCATCTTTTTCTATTAAATTATTTTATTCTGATGATATTATTGGATTATTAACTTGGTTATAAAAGTCTTGCAGAAAAAATAACACAAGCACCGGTCTAGCATACAAATGTCTAACAATCATCATTAATGCCCGCTCTAATGTTGACGGTCCCGGCAAACCAACCCGTGAATCGGATTGATGGTTCCACTATAAATAAGATAATTTATACAGAGAACAAAAAGAAAGATATTATAAATCATTATAAAACCCCATTTTCATGTCTATTGATTATTCTATCTGTACCTACAAAGAGATTTCACTTTGGAATTTTCTTCTTTATTTTTTCATATATGTGGAGGAAAATAAATCAGCATCTCATACATATCCTGGATATGATATCCATCGACTGGTACGTGTCACACAATCTATCCAACGGTCCAAAGTTTAAAAACAAATAATCTCTAATATATACCCCCCAACAGCACAAAGGACCTTTACTTTTCTCGCTCACTCTTTGACAATTCTCACATCTGTCTCTCTATATATCACTTTACATAAACCGATATTCAACACACAACCCTTTTCTCTTTAGCTCAATCTCCCATGATGGCTTCTTCACAAGCCCTCCTTTTGCTCACATTGTCTATGGTTTTAGTTCCCTTCTCTTTAGCTCAATCTCCCATGATGGCTCCTTCTGGATCAATGTCCATGCCACCAATGCCTAGCGGCGGCTCTCCAATGCCAATGATGACTCCACCACCTATGCCTATGATGACTCCACCACCTATGCCTATGGCGCCACCACCTATGATGACTCCACCACCTATGCCTATGGCACCACCACCTATGCCTATGACTCCACCACCTATGCCCATGGCTCCACCACCAATGTCCATGGCTACACCACCTATGATGCCAATGACTCCATCTTCAAGCCCAATGAGCCCACCAACTACTCCTATGAGCCCAGGCCCTAGCCCAGCATCAGTCCCCGATATGGCATCGCCACCGATGCCAGCAATGGAATCTTCTCCTTCTCCAGGACCGGGACCCATGCCACCGGCTATGGCCTCGCCGGATTCCGGAGCTTTCAATGTAAGAATCGACGTTGTAGCACTTTCTTTCCTTGTTGCAGCCCATTTGCTCCTCGTCTGAGATTATTATCGAACTGGTCCCCATCGACCATCGTTTTCGTGTAATTTACTTTCATTATTTTTCGAGCCATAATTTTCATCGTTTTATCATATTTGAGTTTGTGTTTGATATGTACGATTCAAACATTTGTTTGCTTTATCAATCTATCGTTGACTCTAGTTGGTGTATGTGATGTAAACTCATATTCTCTATCCAAATTGCCATAAACCATTATTTTTCGATCCATAATTTTTATAAAGTCATTAGTTTAAAAGCTATGGCAGTCGAAGTCCTAAACAATCACAGCAAAGAAATGTTACTGAAAAATGTTAATAAAAATATTATTTTTCCTTTCTAGAAATAATAGTTACGAACCAAGGAAAAGGCTAAAATTGCAAGCTGTATGTCATTGGTAAGCATCGCATATCTATAAAGAACAAGAGGTCGTGGAATTTTCTATAGATTAATTATTTATTATAATAGATTTCATTTATTCATTTATTGTATAGAAGAATATATAAGTATAATCTGATTTTTAAGAAAAAAATGACTTTTTAAATGCTATATATGTTGAATTTGAGAATGGAAGAATATGAAAATGGGAAGCGAATATAATGGTAGGGAATAGAGGGATAAGCCGGACCCAAGAGGACAGCTAAAAAGAAAGAGACGTTCACATGACTGTCTTTTTCAATTACCCCTACCATTTTTCCAATGTCTTGGTTAATAAAATAGAAATCATACCGGAATAGGTTGGAAAATAACAAAAATCATACCACTGTTTAAATGTTATATAGGCATGTTAATTATTCAATTTTTTGCAAAAGGATTGTTTGAACCATTTCAACATTCACTGACAAATCTTACACGTAATGACAATGAGGAAAACATTACTTAACATGATAGAATCTTGTTTAACGGTGATTAGTGCTTTTGGGTTATAACATAGAAGAGCTGCTGGAATTTCTTCATAAGAGAAGAAGAAGAAGACAAAAAAACTATTCGATTTCTTTATGTTTTAACGTATATTAGTCATTAAATTATGTATTTATAAGATATTTTCGTTGTGGAAATTTTCTTTTACTTCTTTGGGTTAGCCTTCTGAGGAACTGATGAGAATCTCCCAGCCAACCTTGAAACACGTGATCTGCGGGACACTGTAATAACTAATAACCAAAGCATGTAGAATAGTGTAATTGTGTAAACACAATTCACAGTGATGATCTGTCTAACTTAGAAACATAAGCTTTTTTCATAGCTTGAATATCATTTACCTAGAGTAATTTCTGTAAAGAGCTTTTCAAAGACGAACACTTGGACTCTTAGCTGCGATGACCTATTAATGTTCATCAACATCAAATCTTAAGCTGGTGGATTCCTTAAAACGAGATCTAATTAAAGAAGAAGAATGAAGAAAGATTGAAAATTTGCAGCTAAAACGAAGAATGAAGTTTTTATAGATTGCTTCTGAATCAATGAACTCTCCATGCCTCTGATCATATCCTAAGTACACATTATCACCAGGAAGCCAAAACAGATCAAATCACAAGCTAAGTGAAACCCTAATTTAGCAAAATTTTCAGACATATTACTATAAGAAGGCACATGATCTGCAGAAGCTAGAATTCAGTATGGTCCAAATCATACTTCGTTGTGTTGTTACCCAGATCTATGGAACATATAAGATACATATACTAATTCTGTTATTTTTGTTTCTTTTAATTATTGAGAGACTTCTAATGCTGATGCTCAAAATATTTGAATAAAAAGTATTTTACATGTTTCACAAAAATTGTCATTTAACATTTTTATGCAAATTTTTCATTTTTATATTCTCATTATTACATCTATTCACACAATAATATTTAAAATAGAAAAAATTATATATCAGATCAAAGTATTTTGCAATTAATATTAATTTAAGATAGGTATAAGTTACATTGAAATTTTTAAATTAAATTATTTATATAATAATAAAAGTGTCAAAAACTCCTTTTATAAAGTTGTAGGAGTATTGGTTAGATTAAAGATTTTTTTTTTTGGTCAAAGAGATTAAAGAACTTGGCAATAAATCTCCATTGCACCTAGAAACAATAAGAATTATTCAAAGGCCCAAGAAACGGCTACTTGTGAAACAAAGATTGGGCTAAGATCCGCAAAAGCCTGCCAAGCTTAGAGACGGGTGACCGGCGCCGGAGTTCACGGTCGACTGTAGGAACAACAGAAACGAAATAGAAGCAGTTTAGCAGGCCGGCATATAATCATTGATGATGATAAAAAGAGCATACAAACCTTTTAATTAAGATTATCATTATTTGATTTCCACCAACTTAAACCTTACAAATCATTACAAGCTTCTTGACTAGACATCTTACATAGTTATAAAAACCTACAATGATTATCCTTGAGAGCATTATTTAAATATGTATATAGCCATTACATAGAGAAAACCATATGTATTTATATAAACACACTATCGATAAAGAGAAGAAAAATTAAAGGAAATCAAGTAAGTAGAATGTTGGAGCTGTAGGTGGCTCCGGCGGTCCAGTCCGCGGGAAGAGCGTTCTGCGATTCGACCCAGTTGAGACCGGCGCTTCCATACACTAAAAACCTCAAAGAGAGAGTGCCTCTTGGTGGATTCTGATAATCATGAACCGCTCCAAACACTCTTCTCATGCGTTTCCACTCTTTGCAATCCTCCTGAATCATATAGTCATGTTCAAATTTACTCACAAAACATCAAAACCCTTTTGCCTACAACTATACTTCTGAGAAATATAATGTTAATACAAAGTCAGATTGAAACATTGGTTTTGGACTCTTAAAATTTTTAGTTAATATAAATAGATACACACCTTAATTATTTTTTTAAATTATATTAAAGTTTTTACTAAATTGTTTTTGGTCTTCAAAATTTCAGGACTGGTCATGTCACAGTATACATTGTGATAAAGTTTTAAAAAAGTGTTGAAACTAGAGCTAAACAACCTTAAAAAAACTATATATTATGTTTTTTAAAAGTGATCAATTTACCTGCCAGACTTCAACGGCGAGGATGTCGTTGACACCACCAACGTACAAGATAAGGACGGCAAGATAATGAGGATTATAGCTTTTCTCATGGATCTTATACACCAGGTTGTACCCTCCGTACCGGCAAGGGACCCTCTGGTACTCAACGTCGACCACACCAAAAGAGTAGAGCTGAAACTCTGTGCCAGGTCGCGCCATACGTCCGTAGGCCTTAGGGCTAAATATGAAATCCGTACCATCTCCTTCTCCATAGTCTGTAGCCACTACGTATACTCCTTCCTCATTGCAGTGTGGAGGTATTTTGCATCTCACCTTTTTAATAATTAATAGTTAATGATATTAGTTTAGTAATGATAGTCTAATGACATAGTATATAGCATACTGTTAATGATGAAAGATTAGATTAGATAATATATAAAAACCTGGTAACAAGCACCACAACCAGCTCCATTTTTCCATAGTCGAGATGATACACCACTCACTTCACCACCATTGATATCTCTTCCAAATTCTCCATACCCACATGCTCCTCCTGAACAATCAGTAATTATCCATATTCTCATCAATAAATATTTCTCTTTTTTTTTTAACAACGGATTATTGTTAAAAGTCTAAATACTAAACATAGTGTAATAATCGAATCAAAGACGCATAGACTTAACTTAATGGAATCATTTTCATATATACATATATTTAAGAATTCGGGTAAACTTAGACGTAGATGTTACATACAAATAATAATTAGTTAAGCTTGATAGTGATATTGACTATTAAGTTGTTCCTTATAATGTAGCTTTTCTAAAATAATTAGTATACTCTAATATATATAAGAAAAATTATTCAAATACGTACGAGGATTTCCTTTGCAATCAGGGCTGCCATAGTAAGTAGCTCTAGAGCTAACTAATCCATCAGATAAACAAAGGAGAGGCAAAAGGACAATGACTTGAACAAGAAGAAGAAGCAAAACATGAGACTTCTTCATACTGTTATAGGTAACTATTGCAAGACTATTTAAAAAGTGGTTTGGGGAGATAGATTAGTGTTACAAAAGATAGGTGATGGTAGGGGAGAAGTCTAATATGGTATTTATAGTTGAAGGTAGAGTGCTTATTATAATATTATAAGCATTTGATCGAGCATTGTTACTATTTTTTCTTCCACTTGGCAAAAAGCTATCTCAAATTTATATTTTAGCTAGAACGCGTACTTGCACTACCCAAGTTAGAGGATGGGGAGGTAAGAGGTTGGTCGTGACCTGAACATAGTTTCAATGTCATTATCTTTATTTTCTTATAATTGGGGATTCACATATCGAAATCAGAGTTCACTTTTGAGAAATTTGCCTATCTCCTATAAGTCTTGCGGTGAAAGGAGTAAATATACAAATACTGAAAAGTTAAGTTACATATATTAATTATACAATTTTCTGATCTCATGATTACTAAACAAGAAAATTAGAAAAGTAAGCTATATTAATTTATTTTTAAAAACCAAATTATCTCATTATTGATAGAAATTACATTGTCTTGACATATTCACCCTCGTTTTACTTATGGTCATGTTGATCTCATCAAAGATATTTGTCGCTCAATGCAGATATGGTGATGACTCCATGGACACAAGCCACGACTCTAGTAATTATGTGCTTGCCTAAACACGTTTTCGCATATGTTTTTGTGGCGGCATTCACAAACTTACATTCAAAGACAACGGACTTTGAAATTGTTTTTGCAGTGGTAAGAGAAAAAGAGATGCATATGTTGAAAAAATATCCATGGCCTCGACCAATAGGATTATAACACCTATGCTACTATTATTTGGTTGATGCATTCTCGCGTTAAACCATTGTAGATAACTAAATACCGTGCGTATACCATATTCTACATTTGAAAATCAGTGTAGAAAATTATGTTTATATAATTTAATCATAAGAAGAAAAAGTTGAGCGAGTGAGTAAATACCCAAATACATTGTGCAATATACAATGGTGGGGTATATAACTTTTGGGTCTAGCAAGTTGTGCCAGCAAAATGAAAGTTCATTACACCTTATCTTTAATAGATTGATTTTTGATTAGTTGTTTGGTGCAATGAATGAAAGAATTAATTCTATAGAATATGATGAGCGTGCTGCTTTTTGGAATCACAAAGGTTTCATTGGTTTTCTTTCACTACTAGGTATTTAGTATTAGTATATGTATTGGATTACTATTGTTTTTCAGCTGATAAACATAAACGGGTTTTGATAATTATTGCTAAAATGTTTATATTGCATGTTATTCGAATTTGGATCAAGTAAACATAATTAACATTTGAAGGATATTTAAGTTTGAAGAAAGGAGGATATTTGAGTTTGATCAATACTTTGAACGCTGAATCCCTCCTCTAAAAACACAAACTTTTTTGTTAACCTACCATTACATAGAAATATAAGACACTTTATAAAATCATTTACGTGATCCAATTCAAACATTGAACAAGATATTTCATGAAATATCTTTGATGTTCAAATTAAGATGAACACACCACGTAATGTTGCACTTTCTCTTAATTGTGTATATAATAATTTAGTGATGTGAGATGTCAATAGGATAACACATTGGGTGGCAGCCTTGATTTTTATTTGAAAAAGATCGTTATTATAATGTAAATAAGAGTAGGAGAAGAGAGAGGCAAAAAGGATGCTATAAGTCTTGATATAAAAATACTTCATATTACACCTTTTTGTTGTTGGTTTGGTTGTAATCCACTTAATTGATATTTCTAGTCCCCTACCTTCCTAGAAATATTCTTTTTGTAGCCTTTTGGAGTGATATTTAATCAGGGCAGAGCTTCCGCCCCAAAAAATATAGGAAAGAAGCTTTAGTCTATTCCTAAGGAGAGAGAGGGCAGCAAGGCGTTAATGGGCACGAGGCTTTCAAGCCAAAGCTTGTTCCTTCGGCTCCTGCTATAAGTGTTATTTTACTCCAATCACGCAACATTACAGTGACACTTAAAACAAAATTAGTCTTATTCAACAACTAAATTCTCTAACCGTCGGAATTCTCTAACCGTCCCCAAGCCGTAGCAGTGATGTCCTCGTGAAGTACCGGTCCCTAAAATGTTTCTACGGCACCTAAACAGACGTCCCCATGCTACACAGAGCACAATAGTTTTTTTTTTTTTTTTTTGAGATAATAGGTATTTCATGTCTAGGTTAGTTTCTTGGTTATTAGTCTAATGACGCCAATTATGTTTTTCTGGGTCAGTGACCGTCTCATGTTAATGGACTTACAGGTTTAGGAAGATTTTCCAGGATTGAAAACATCTTCCAGTCAATCATGGTTAACAGCGTAATAATATGTTCATACTAAGAGCATCTCCAAGAAGGAACCTCATTTTGAGGGTGGAGAATCCTCAAAATGAGGGTTTGAGGGTAAGATGATCCAAGAAGAAATTTTAAATTTATCTTTGAAATTTTATGTAATTTATATCTTAATCCTTAACTTTAATATAAATTAATTATAGTCCTTAAATTTTATAGAGATAGATAATACATACACATTAAAATTATGAAACATAATATTTATAAATACAATTTATTACAACACAGAAATACATAGTAATTATATAAAATCCACATTAATTCATATAAAAAATTAAAAAACAAATTATTCACTATTGTTATTTCCATAAAGTTCCCATATATGATCAATTAACCCATTCCGAAATAAAAATATCTTTTAAGTAATATTTTTTATTTATTTTAGTTTAACATCTTTATATATTTTATGAATTAATAATACATATATATATATATCTGTATAAATAAGATATATTTTAATATTTAAGTGAAATATAGTTTTAAGGATTAAAGTGATAAGAAAATTATTACAAATACAAATATATGTGAATTACAAATCTATAAGGACTAAAATAAAAAGTAAATAGTGTTTTGAGGGTTTGAATAGTGAAACCTCAAATTTGAGGTTCCACTATTCAAGTCTTCAAAATTTGAGGGTTTGAAGATCTCTTGGAGAACATAAAATTTCAAAATTTGAGAGTTTGAGGGCCTCTTGGAAATGCTCTAAGCTGCAATATCTTCGTGTGTGGTGAATTCTTACGCCACTAGAATCCGGATTCGCCGGCAAGCAAGGAGCTGATGACGTCACTAGAACAGTTTACATGTCAAGTCCAATAATTTAAAAGAAAAACCATTGTGTGTTTGTGACAAGTGTAGGCTTTTCATAGGGCAAAAGGATTTACACATAATGGGGTTGGTGAGTTTAACTGTTATGTCATCACCCAATAATCTCTCCATCCAATTCAACAAATGGTAAAACGAGAACATACTAATGAAAATATGCATTACGCGAGTGAGCAGACGAAGTTGATTCATTTAAAAAGCTTTAAAACATATTGAAAATTACACCAGTTCTGTTTCTAGGCATTCACAAGCCTACATATAATAGGGTTGTCTATGTTTGAATAACCCTACAAATTCAGCATAACTAGTAACAATTTTTTCACATATTTCAAGACGTTAACTCGGTCTGTACCGATCAACGATTCAACGATTGCCCTTTTGATCTTCGCTCAAACCAACAACCTATAAATTTCAGCAAAATGATAATGTCACAATAATGTAAACTTTGATAAAGGATAAGCCAATAGAATAGTCATAACAAAATGACAATGTCGTAAAAAGTCACGCCAACAGATTTACAAGCAGAATAACATTGCTTTTCGTCACCCGGGACCAATCAAGGCTAGCTGTTAATATGCAAATCATTAAAGAAAGCACAGTGGTTTTAGATTATTAAAAAAACTTTATGACAGCCAATGATTTGAGTTCTAGTGTCTTAAGGAGCACAATCCTTGGGGCCATATGTCCGCCTTCTATAGTGAAGTTTGTTATAATGGGCAATGAAAATGATATCACTAGAAAAAAGGGGTCCTAACAGAGCAACAGAGGAGTAAGATGGGAAGTAACTATTGCAACTAGAGGGGATGCAGAACTAGAAAACTAGAGGGAGACCACTATAAGCACTTACATTACAAACTATATGTCCCCGTGTATTCGTTAGGTTTCTACAAGGCTATTGCTTGAACGGTAAAGTACTTATCGTGAACCATTTGTGGGGTGTAAAAAGTGTTTGAGCTTTTACAGGTGTTTCTCTTTTATTAGTAAACGCTCCTAACTCTGGTATAATTGGTGCAAAATTGACAGAACGAAAGTGTTTGCACAAGTGTTATTTTATGATTTGTGTAACTAAAAGATATTAATGTGTCCAGCAGGCACTTTCATGATCATTATCATCAATATGCAGAACGAAAGCGAGCAAGTTTCAGCATTTACCTGTTAATCATAAAATTCTGACATTCAGATGAGTTGTGCCTTTTTAAGGTCGGACACAACTCCTCTGTCCTGGCCGCTCCTTTCGTTGTAAACAACCTGTGAGCAGATTACAGGAAGAGAATAATTCAACTCTGCAGAAGATAACCGGTCTATGTTGATAGAAAACAAAATCATTCATGTGTCCTTCATCGTACCTTATCAATGATCCCGTATTCAACAGCCTCACTGGGACTAAAATATTTTGGGCGTTTCATGTCAGCTTCAATCTGCTCCGGGGATTTACCAATATGCTTTGAATACAGCTTCACCTTAAGCATGACATTACACAGAACAGAGACACATGTGTAATCTTATCAGATAATTTTGAAGATAAAAGTGAAGAGCAAAGGAAAGAGAATGTACACATGATTTCAATTTGGCTAGCAAGTATATACTATTGATGGCTAATTAGTGCATATTAAGATGTCCGTAAGCAAATAGTCATAGCCCGCATGTTAAACATATCACGTACACAACTGCATACTATTGTATGTTAAACTATGCTACTCTAAGTATATCACAGGCCGCAACTGCTTTTTAACTATGTGAGTTCATATAAAGTTGATCTTCTCACCATTTCTGTTTTTATGTGCTTGATTTCTTTCCTTGCGATTTCAACATCGGTAGCTTGGCCTTGAAATCGAGCAATGGGCTACAAAGTTATCAAATAAAAGAAAATATATAGATGAGTAACAGACATATGTACAAAAACCAGGAATCATAAAGCCTAACTTTCTTCCAATTAGGAGGAAACAGACGCCACTTTTAAAATCTAAAATAAAGATCAGGAAGAACCTGTTTTATCATTATAGTTGATGAAGGTAATGCAGAACGGTTTCCTTTAGCACCAGCAGTCAGAAGCAAAGCAGCTTCACCCCAAGCGTTCCCAACGCAAAGAGTAAAGATTGGTGGTTTGACATACCTGAAGTCAAATATAATATAAGAGTTGATTCTTGCATGGATATATGTTCAATCTCCCAAAAATAACAAGTCAAGAAAAGCTTAATATGAAAATCTTCTTCAATTGCGGTTTAGAATACTTGGAAAGCAATTCCAGGATTAGAGTCTAGCCATAGATACGAGCATAAGTAAACAAAGAAGAGAGATAAAGAATACTAACCCCATGACATCATAAATTGCAAAAGCCTCGGTATCATAGCCCAACTTTTCACCATTCTGAATGTAAAAAAATAAATTCTATTAAACATTATGAAGATTAGGTAATGATTTATAGACCTTCCGTCTGAGAAAAAAAAGCACAGTTTCAAAGTCACTATTCAGGATGCGTTCTCAAAGATGGCAGACTTTCTAAAGGAAGCCTACCTTGGTCGTCCCTGTGGAGTTTATGTAGAGGTAAATAGGCTTTTCCTCGTCTTCATACTGCAGGTAAAGAAACTCCGCAAGTATCAACTCAGTGACTGAAGGTACAAGAGACATTCCCAAGTATACAATCCGATTTTTGAACAAATATGATGCCAAATCAGGAGGAGGTTGTTCATGTGCACTCCCTTTTGAAAAAGGTATAACCTGTTGATGCAAGGAAGCAAAATAAATAAAAAACCATGTGAACAAGTAAAGGCTCACCAAACGTGAAATATATCAACACAAATTGCAATCCAATTGACATAGGTAAGTCAAAACACGATATGTGACTAATATGCAAATGTCCCACACAATTTTTCCCCTCTAAATTCACTATGCCAGACAGAGAACTCATAACAAACAATTTTGCCAAAATATCAAACTAATTGATGCATATGCAAGCGGTGGCATACAAAATTAAGTGAAACCTCTGCCACATTCTCAACTTCCTTCTCATAAGGCAATCGCATAGCACATAAATGCTTCTAATTGTGCACGGTTCAAGAATCATACTCAAATCTCTATCTGTCGAATCAATCAAGCAACTGAAATCCCTGAACGTTGTCAGCTAGTAGAAGCCTATGTCTAGTCACTCTAATCTTAGTATACAATCCATGGATATTCACTACCAAAAAATCTCGGCTAGAGCCACGCAAACCTCGATTCCTAACAGTATGGAGCTTTGTTAATCAAGTAACGATGTGAAATGTAAACGTTCAAGTACCATAGTGACAACTCCGCGCTTAGGCTTAGAATTGAGCAGATTTAACGGATTAAGCGATTCGGAACGAAGCTTGGCGCCGCAGAAGTCGCTAGAGATGCTTCCTCCGGTATACGGGGAGAGTAAGCCATTCGAGAGAGAAGCTCTGAGAGGAGAAGACGGCGAACATCTCACCGTAGATCGAAGGTTACGTGTCGAAGACGGGATTATCGCTGACGTACGAGCACGGAGCGTTGTGAAGCTCGTCGCAGTCGCTGCTGCTGCAACCTCCATTATTTTTTTCCCTTTGTTGCAGAGAGAAAGAGAGAGTCGCCGAGACACCGAAACGATAACGAACGATCTGTAACAAATTGGGTCACAGAGCAGTACTAATGGGCTACACAAATTTAAAATAGGCCCAATTGTTTCAATTTCTATCTGGACCGGGAGAAAAACGAGAAATTATACCGGTAAAAACCAAAGAAAACCGAAATAAACCTGATAATTAGCTAAACCGAGTCCTGGAAATTTTTTAATCTTTTTTCTTAAAAAGGAACCAACCATTTACGAGAGACACTAGCAAACAGAAACTATCCACCACAGAGAGAATCTTTCTGTCGTATTCTGAATGTTGTGAGTTCTATAAACAAACCAAATGAGTGAAGCACTGAAACCTGAATCATTCCACTAATCCTCAGCGAAAATGCGTTCACTTCACCTAATCTCCTTCTTCTTCTTCATCATCATCAGTAAGTACCAATCTTTTTAGATTCTTCACAAGTTTTTGTTCATAACTGACAAGGTTCTCATTTGTTATCACTACCTTCGCGAAGGTCTTTTGGCTAAAGCTTCGAAAAGCGACGATGGGTTTTGCTCAGCGCCTTCGATCACTGAATCAGACGAGAAGACGAAACCCATTTACTGGAAAGTCACGAATCCAACACTCTCTCCTTCTCACCTCCAAGGTTCAAATGTTTTCTTTACAGTGATCCTCACTTTCTAGCTTCGTGTCACTGAAAGTTTGATACTTTTGTTGGTTAAGTTCGATTTTTCTGTTATTGGTCGAGTTTACTTGGATTAGTGCAAAAACTTTTGATCAGTTATGTGCTTGACATAGTAGCTATGGAAGCTTATATAGTTCAGTTCTTTGGATACAGATTCGTCTCTTTCTTAAAAAAATTGTCCTTTTGTATATTTTGATTAGTTTTAATTAGGTGTGGAGCATTCTGCATTTGGACCTTTGTAAAGTGTTTTAAGCAGAAAGTTTCTGATTTTTGTAGACTTGCCGGGTTATACAAGAAGTGTATACAAACGAGATCATGCGTTAATAACACCGGAAAGTCATGTCTACAGCCCTTTGCCTGACTGGTACATCTCTTTTCTTTATTTTGATAGCTACAGAACTACTATTGAGCTTACTTGTTGCTTAAACTGACAGGACAAACACATTAGGGGCGTATTTGATCACACCTGCAATGGGTTCCCATTTTGTCATGTACTTTGCGAAAATGAAAGGTCTGTTATCAATATCTTCTCGCAACTCACAAGTTATGAACATCAAGATCTTGAGATTATCCTTTTCTATATTCTTCACTTGGATGATATAACTGTCTATGAACTAGCTTTTGTGTACATGAGTGAGCTACTTGACCAATCTCATTGTTATTATTACATTCTGTGATTGAAGGTTTTAGAAATTTTGCGGCGTTATATGATCTCCTTATAGAATTGTGTGATCGTCTAGCTGAGTTTACTGTATCTTGCAGAAATGTCAAGTTCAGGTTTACCTCCAAAAGACATAGAGCGGTAATGTTACTTATATGAGCTCTCTCTTTCTTTAACGTAAACTTGTACTTATCATCTACATTCCGCTTATCAATTCCTTTCAATGTCTTGAATCTTCTCCAAAGTCTCGTATTCGTGGTTGAGGGTGCTGTGACACTGACTAACACATCCAGTTCTTCAACAAAATTGACGGTATGGTTTCTATGAAGAACAATTTACCCAAGTATTCTTCTGATAACATTGTTTGTACCCAACTTTAATGGGGAATTGGTTGCGAGATATATCCATTAGTTGATTCATTTTCTGCTGATAATCCTTTTTTTTTTCCTGTAGGTTGATTCATATGCATACCTACCTCCAAACTTTCATCATTCCTTAGACTGTGCCGAGTCTGCAACACTTGTTGTTTTTGAGCGGAGGTTCCCTCTCCTTCCCCTTGATTTAACAAGAAATTTTCAGATCTCTCTACGGTTTATAACTTAAAAACTCCTCTGGTACTGCTACAACTCTAGGTATGAACATCTAGGGAGTCACACAACAGAGCTCATTGTTGGATCCACAGACAAGCAACCACTACTTGAGACTCCCGGTGAGGTAAGTGTGCAAAACTTCTCCACTTTTCTCATAATGCATCTAAAATCTTTCAATTCACAACATTGTTCAATTTGTTGATTCTAAATTGGTCATCTCTGAAAACCCATTTTGTCATCGGTACAGGTTTTTGAGCTGCGGAAACTTCTTCCGGTCTCCCTTGCTTATGACTTCAACATCCATGTAAGCACTTCGTATGAGCATCGCTTCTTGACACCTCTTAAGTTTAATTACTGTTGTTTTCTGTCATATGCAGATTATGGATTTTCAGCCTGGAGAGTTTCTCAATGTTAAGGTACATAATTGTTTAGATTCAATACTATAGGGATCTTGATTACCACCAGCTGCTCGTAATTTACCTTCTTTCCAACTGTTCTTATTCCGTTTAGATTCATTCTTCTCAAATGATTTTGCAATGTTAACAGGAAGTTCACTATAACCAACATGGTTTGTTGCTTCTGGAGGGGCAAGGCATATATCGCTTGGGTGATAACTGGTATGCACCACTGTAGTAATAAATCATAAATGTATGATATATATAAGTAGATTACTAAACACATACACAAATGAACAACCAAGGATTTAGATTTTTTTTTCCGTGGTCGTGTAATGTGATTCGTGGCATTTTTATCAAAAGGATTTTTATCAAAATGAAACTGCAACTACATCTACAGTTATATGATATAATAAGTGTTTATAACATTCATGTGATCTTCTCTGTAAATAGGTATCCAGTTCAGGCTGGTGATGTCATATGGATGGCTCCTTTTGTTCCTCAGTGGTAAGCGACTTCCCATGATTTAAATTTCTACTCTGTTTCAAACCTTTGCAAGAACCAAATCTCTTGCAACCGTGTCTTGATAACCTGAAAGATCATTGGACCACACACTCTTAGCTAGTTGTTTGTTTTTTTAGGTATGCTGCCCTTGGAAAGACTAGGTCTCGGTATTTGTTGTACAAAGATGTGAATCGGAATCCGTTGTAATGAAAGATTCAAATGACTTGTTGTGAAGTATGAAGAAGAGTTCGTTTGCACTAGAAGCCATAATCTTGTTCTTTAGCTTTCAGTCATAAAAGCCTCATGGGCATTATTCCAAGCATCAGCTACTTTTGTTTTGTATGAAGAAAACTAATTTGAAAATGTCAGTTCAGTTGCCTCTACTGCTTTCGCCATTGTTTCTATATATGTTGTTATCTTTGACATGCATAACCTAAACCAGGAGAGGCATATGATCAACCAGAGACTCTTAGAACATGTTTATAGGTGGGTTCTTAGGGTGGGGTTCTTAGCGGAATATAAGAACCATCTCTTAACTTTTAACTAAAAAAGTTAAGAACCGGCTCTTAAAGCTCTTATTTAAGAGTCGGTTCTTAATTTTTTTAGTTAAAAGTTAAGAGACGGTTCTTATATTCCGCTAAGAAACCCACCCTAAAAACCCACCTATAAACATGCTCTTAGGGCCCTAAAACTATTCATTCCCAGCCCAAAGATTACAAAGATCAAGCCGAAAACCATTCTTATTCAGATGCATTATGGCTCATTATTACACAAACGATCATATTCACTGGGCGCTCAATTCAAGTAAGCTTACAGAAGGCAGGCCAGCAATGGCTTTATAAAGCTATAAAACCACCTTCCAGTTTTGGCCCAAAAGACCACCAATTTCCAATTGGCTACATTTTCATGTAAGTTGTGTCATTTGTTTCTTTGTTATCTCCTTTCATTTTATTTCCCGCACCTTTAACTCTGAGGCTGATTCTGTGGCAAAATCAGTGCTTGCTTTGTCTGTAACAAATCCCCTCTGTGGCGGTTGAAACCTTTCAGCTTTAATAGAAATCGTTTGTTTGATCAAAAAAAAAAAGTCTAGCTCACTAGCAGAGTCTCGAGAGGCTCTTAGCTCTCTCACTGTGTTATTTATGAATCAATCTTAAATAAATTCTTCAGTTTCTATCAAAAGATTGTGTCTTTTTCCCCTTGGTTCGCCTTGGATTCTATTTAGTATTGCGCGGATGGTCCTTGCTCAAAGCTTCCACTGACTAGTATATCATAACCATATTGTTCACCATAATCACCGACAATCTTCAACCTTTTTCCGTATTCGAAGTTCTTTTTTAATTTCTTTTATTCAAAGTTATAAACTCATAAATTATTTAAAATTATCTACAAAATTTTCTTAAAAGTTCCAGATTTATACGCAAATGTCTAAAATATTCTAAGGGGAAACCAACATTAATCATTTGTAGTGACAGTAAATATCCTTCATAACATGTATTCTATTCTCTTCCTACCATTTTTTAGAATACATTTCCAATAACACTTTTGATATTCTAAATACTCCTACATGTTATTAAGCTATTATACATCCGAAATGAACAAGTCAAACTTGAGATTATATCTTTCCTTGATTCTTCATTTAACTATCAATAAAATCTTTCTTGATAACATCAATTGATATAATCTGGATGGAGAATTTAAAACGTGGTCCACCAATAAAACAGCCGCCACCTCCACCAGCGGGGAGACGTCAGCCGCTAACGACTTCTTGCCGACGACGACTTACAATGACATCACTGCACAATCCCTTCTCCCAAACTGGAATATTGGAATTAACTCCACTTGTCTTTGCTCGTCCTAATTAAGCTCTTCCTCTCCTTATCTCTCACTCACACACTTTTTCTAATTACTTTCTCTAAAGCTATAGTTAGTAGTCTCGACACACATAAGTCATTGGTTCCCACTTATGCAATTAATTAACATCAATGTTCTGTGAATGCGTATATGTATACAATCTTTAATAAAACCATCATTATATAGTAGACAATGATACAACAGTTTTTTTTAAAACAAGATTTTTCAACTACTAGTGTTATGTATGTTTGAAAATTAAATTCTCTGCAATTGGGTTCTTTTATTTGATCCGTATTATTATTTTGGTCCCATTCATCAACTAATTTAAGTGATTTCGAAGAGAGAAAAAATAAATGGGTGGCTCGTACGTGATGTTTATAATTAATACATTCAGTGTCTCCTTTCTTCCAAAATAATAATACGTATATACAAAACAAATGTTTAAGAAATTGCTAAACTTTAGTTAAGACACTTAATTTGTAGAACGTAAGTGCTTTTTTTTTTTTGAAACACTAGACCGTAAGTGCCTAGACGAAATATTCAGAGTTCTGGATGTATGCGTTATCAAATTATTTATTCATTTGCTAAAAAGAAATCAGATAAATTCGTGAATTCATATTAAGAACAAAATTTGAAAGAAAAATAATAATTTATAAATAAATTGGACGACGTAAACATATAATCAAAAAAACTCATAATTCATTTGAAATTATTATGTTACTTTATTTAACTAATTTTATACCGATTTAGTTTTATTTGAACTAATTTTATAGCGATTTAGTTTTATTTGAACTAATTTAAAAGAATTTTAAACCCGTTTAAATTATTTTGAATTGGTTTTAGGTAAACTGTTCTGATTATTTTCAGTTTTCCATCTAAAAGACGTTTAGGTGCCATCCAACCAGTTTTTTAAAACAATGACCAAAACTACATGTATGTCTAAAAGTTCAAAAAAAAAAAACTACATGTATGTCTATGTTAAAAGGATTAGTAAAACACCAAACTTATCGGTTGCAAATTCTGGTTAATTTATTCAAAACTGCCTTAGAAGAGAACTTTCAAATGATTATATGGTTAAAATCATGGATGCCTTTTCATGTTTGGCAGACCACCTTGGTTTAATTTAAGTTCGATGATTACTTTAAACTTTCCATGTTCAACAAAATTATTTTGTTTTATCTGCAAAAAGATTAAAGGTCTAATTGTCTGATATACAATCAAAGATATAAATATCCGTTTAAAATTTTGTTGGGTCTTATTTTTTATTTCACTTTTCCTAAGTTGTTTTTAAATATTTGGTATTTGATTTGTGCTTTAAGCAAGATGAGATTTTTTATTCTTTTTTTTTTTTCTTGCAACCGAACTTGGTTTGGTGGGAATTTATTTTTCAAATACGATTTCCCAAAAAGAGGAAATTTCTAAGAAAAACAAACATTTAGTACGAACATGTAATGAATTAATTACCAGGTTGATTATTAACACTGTAAATGGAGCAAAAATAAATAAAAAATCAAACAAAACAAAAACTTGAAGACCGTGAACAAAAACTTGTCGTCTTGTAGTTTAGGGCCCAGTATAGTAGTATTGTTCTTTTTTTTTTGTTTAAACCAAACTTCATTATCAAACTTAAACGTCAAACAACAGAATTACTTATCCCAATAGGAGAGTTAGACAAAGAAAACAGAGCATCCTTCGCACTACAATCAGCAGCAGAATTACCCAGTCCCTGCAGGGATCTTCAAATCGCCGATATGTTGCATCAGCCTTGGTTGCTGAAGCATTGGCACTAAAATCAGGCCTTCAACAGGCTGGTCTCATTGGGGTACAAGGACGTGATCTGTTTATCAGATTCTCGCTGTCTAGTTGGCCTTCTCACAGGAAATTCTTCTGTGATTTCAATTCAAGGACTACTCCATGACATTTGCGTGTTGAGTAGATCTCTTTCTTCTATCACCTTTTAAAAAAAAAGTAGTATTGTTCTTAAAATCCAAATTCAGACTCGTATAACGCATGTTGTTGATAAAAACATGTAAAAGTGTTCAAAAGCCATAAATCAATTAGAATATCATAATACAAATCACTATTAACTAAAATCTATGAAGTTACAACACTTTGCTAAGGTTCAATAAGACAAATAGAAAAATCAATCATATTTTATTGTTAAGTATATAAATCAATTGTATTGTTCGGGTTTGGAGCTTCCACCAGATTTTCATAATTAAGAATAGGACAAAACTTGGATCCACCCCCTGTGGTGAATTCTATAATTCACCCCACTCCTCTCTACCAATTAAATTGCCATGTAGGATTAATTAAAAAAGTATTAAAATCAAGAGAAAAAAAGGAAAAAAGGTTGAAAAAGAAAAAGAAATAACGTGAGAAGCCGCCGTTAACAGTTTTGCGAAGAAACATGATCTGATTTTTTTTTCTTCCTCTTCCATCGACATCTTCTTCTTCTTCATCCACTGCAGAGATTCCCAAGTAATTCTTTGAGTACCTATAAATACGAACTACATTATCAAGTCAATTCTTTAGAAAAACATAATTAACTTAAAGTTCAATTATTGTCCTTATTGTTTGCTATATATGATGTGATCGATCATATAACTGTAAGCATAGGACAGAGTATCAAACAACAAGGAAGAAGAAGATGGAGAAGAAGAGCATCAAGTTAAAAGATAAATTTTTTATTAGAATTGAACTTTTGATTAAATCTACAAAAGCATGGATCTAAGAAGAAGTTCTCAAGAAGAAAAACAAAGAAGAGTAGCAGAGAACAAGTTGCAAAGAAGGAAGAAGAAGAGACTTGAGACGCAAGAAACGTAAGACCGAAGAAGAAGCGTAAATAACAATTAGAAAAGTTAGTGTTGTGTTGCTGTGAGAAAAATATCCAATTCTAATAAGAAAATAGAAGCTTATTTCAACCTCTGCAGCATTGGGAAACCTGACTTCATCGAGATCAAAGGAGTCACATTGTGGATGGTGAGTGTGTTTTACTTGTTCTCTTCTATCCCTCCACTCTTGTTACACACAAATCATAACTTATATATGTGGATCGTATGGAACATAAACAAACCTGCAACGTCAAAGTTGACAATGGAGAACGTACCATGGGACGCGGATGTTAAAGCACTCTAAGAAGCTCTATCTCTGAAGAGCCAAGGAGAATACGAGGTTGCTTGTGAACACGCCCATTCTTGTTGTGTTCTTCTAGGGAGAACTAAAAAGTTCAAAGTGGATGGAAAGTAGTTCACCTGGATCAACTATGAGAAGTTCCATAATATGGTAAAGAGAGTGTGTGTCTTCCTGTAATAATGAGACACTATGAGAAGTTCCATGGTGTTGTATAAATGCTTGTTTTAAGCTACTTGGACCAGTTTATTTTCCAACACTTATATATAGTTCCTACACATATCAATGAATGAATGAATGAGAGTATACACATTGACATAAGTTACAAGAACATGTACATGGATAAAAACAACCCACGTTCTCAAACTATTTTGTCACAATGTTGTACACTTTTCTACTTAGCTGGGACTGGTAGATCTAGACAGCGTGTTAGAAAACTTGACAAATAATGATCCCTTCTAATTTTAAAGTTCCTGCTTTGGGTTTGTGCGTGAATATGGCCTTGATTTTTGAAGATAATAATGTGTAAAAATAAGAATTTGCTAGAAACACCAAAAGTACGAACAAAAACAAAACATAATTAAGGTCTGCTTTCACATTTAAAATAACAGAGTTTCACGATGATCCACCATAATTCTTGTCAAATCCCTACAAAATATGATACATACAAAATTTTTTTTAAAAAAGACAGATAAATCAAATATAAGTAGTATAGAGAATGGAGTATTAATTCTTTATATCGCCGATCATCCAACACTCTCTCATAGTGTTCAAAGAAGCGCAACAAGTTATAACCGCGCTTCAAGTATTTTTTCAAAATATTATTCATACTTTCACTACGCTGTGTGCTCATCATATCAGCTGTGAAAGTTTGACGACCATATACACTTGCCCATTTTTCTCTCAGCTCAAACAAATCCTTCAACCATTTATTCTCTGTCAATCCATGCTTCCCGAGCATTTCACTCCATGCTGATAACCACTCTTCTTCATTCTCATGGTCATATACACATTTTCCAAAGTCTATGGCAAACTGGTCTGGTCCATGAAACACACGACTCAACCTCTTTGCAGCATTTTGGTAAATATGCCAAACACATAACCTATGCTTTGTTTCAGGGAACACTTTCCCTATTGCATTTGCCATTGCTGCACATTGGTCTGTAAGAATTGTTTGCGGTTGTTTTCCAGACATTGCTCCAAGAAAAGCCTGAAAAAGCCACTCAAAAGACTCTGTGGTTTCATCATATAAGAGAGCAGCACCAAACACGATAGTTTGCTTATGATGATTGACGCCGAAAAAGGGAGCAAAGGGTCTGTCATATTCGTTGGTCTTGTAAGTTGTATCAAAGCAAACGACATCTCCAAAAAGATTGTAATCACTAATTGACCGATCATCTGTCCAGAAGATATTAGTGATCATATCGTCCTCATCAAGTTGCATTGAGTAAAAAAAAGAGGCATTATCCTCTTTCTTTTTCTGAAAGTACTCCAAAACGGCTCCAGCATCTCCCTTTTCCATTGCTGCCATTCGCTTACGGTATATGTAGTTTTTCAGGTCTTTATCCATAAAACCCAGATTTGCTCGCCCCCCCAACTTCTCTGCTCATCATTTCAATGGTTGCCTTTGCTGAAATTCCTGACATATCAGCATCATCAGCATGTTGTTTTTGAGAGATAGAGATTGCTCGGTTACTCTTCAACAAATGTTTCATAGGTGTCCTCACTAAATCATGGTTATGATTCGGCTCAAAAGTCACAATCTTATATCTTCCGTTACTCTGAAGATAGCAAGATATGCGAGCTTGACAACCACACCTTGTGATTGGTCGTGAAAATGATTTCTTGACCTTAGATTCTTGTCTAAATCCCTCTTTTGAGCATACATAAACCATCCTTACTAGCTTCTGGTTTTTTCTCGAAGTCCGTTGTCTCCTTACGTCGAAACCATGATTTCCTCCATACTTTCTATAAGCTTTATATGCAGACTCATCAGAACTAAACTCCATTCCGATACATAGTTCAGATTTTTTTCTGATTTTCATTACTCGCCTCTAAAGCATCAACATCTTCAGTCTGAAAATAATCCTCGTTGTTGCATATGTCCTCTTCTTCATCAAAATCACTGACCGAAGCATCGTCATCGCTGACTAAAGCATCATCATCGCTGACTAAAGCATCATCATCATTGAGTGTAACATCTTTTTCCTCGGCTAAAAACTCATCTGACTTCTGACTTAACAAACTGGTTTCACCTGAAACTTGCAAACTAGATTCATCCTGACTAGCTGGAACAGTTTCTTGACCACTTAAATGACTACTCTCCATTGCAACTACATAGAAAAATACAAACACCAGTTAGAGATTATCGTAGATATCACATAGAACAATTAGCGGTAAAACAAAAAGGATCATACATCACAACTTGACCTTATTTTTGCCTAAGATTGTTTCTATTTTACATACCGTAAAGAAAATACCCAAGGTTACTTGTCTAGTTCTGTCCTCTTATACATGTCAAAAAAAATTATCAAAATTTGAAAATTAACAAATGAGATAAATGAACAGATGGCATAGAAGCATGTGGGAGGTGATGAAAAATAATTTAAGATTGTCTCCCATGACAAGCTAAGCAATAGATGTCCCACTAATAACTTTGATTCATTAATGGAGCCCCATTAAAATACACCTAATATGATAATATGGATGACTTCAGCGAAACTCTTTTGATTTTCATAGTTATTACTTATTGTTAGAACAATTGTGATTTCAATGGTGTGTCAATAATCACTTTTTGTCACCATCGTATTAAAGCAACAAACCATAGCATGACGTAATTGATTCAATCTCATGTTAACTATTTCATACGTAGATGTGATAATCAGAAAATCTAAAAAAAAAATCAAATATGATCATAAGTTCACTGTGATTAGAGAAAATCTAACAACCCTAAGCTTATTGTTATATGATCGATCACAGCATATATAGCAAACAATAATTAAACTTGAAGTTAATTATGTTTTTCTAAGGAATTGATTTGATAACGTAGCTCGTACTTACAGATACTCAAAGAATTATTTGGGAGTCTCTGCAGGGGATGAAGAAGAAGAAGATGTCGATGGAAGAGGAAGAAAAAAAAATCAGATCGTGTTTCTTCGCAAAACTGTTAACGGCGGCTTCTCACGTTATTTCTTTTTTTTTTCCAACGTATTTTCCTTTTTTTTTCTCTTGATTTTAATACTTTTTTAATTAATCCTACATGACAATTTAATTGGTAGAGAGGAGTGGGGTGAATTATAGAATTCACCACAGGGGTGGATCCAAGTTTTGTCCTTAAGAATAATCAAACGCTAATCCAAATTAGGAAACCGGTAAATGATATACATTGTCCGTTAATATTGTCTAAAACCTGTAAATTAAAAAGAACTTCTTAAAGGACATTTGAAAGTTTTTAAGAACTTCAGGCAGTGAACCCTCTGCTTGTAAACATCAGTTAAGCTTAATAAAAGTCATGATTGCACAAAAAAAAAAGAACATATGATTATATGAAAGTCACCACAGCCCACGATAACAATCAAGAGATAAACAAGTTTCTTTTAGAAATTTGTAAAATTCTTAATGTAACTTCACTTCGTTGAATAATTATATATACATTATAAAACATGTCATGTTATTAATGAAACCTAAGAAGAATTGTAAATAATAATAATAATAATAATAATAATAATAATAATAATAATAATAATAATAATAATAATAAACACAGTACACAATAAAACTATCATAACTTTTGATATCTTAATTATAAAATGTAAAAAATTTCAGTGGTCATACATATTTGTTGAGGCCGAAAGTTGAATTTTACAGTCTAATGTTTTTTTTTTAAAGTTGAATTTTACAGTCTAATGTTCATACAATCAAATACATTAGTCACTACGATTCTATCTTAGCAGTTGGTATCTTGGAATGTATATGATTCTATGAAACATATGGATCATGATCCATGTATCGTAATTTATTTGATTTTCAAGATACAAAAAGTTACATATGAATACCCAAAAAATCGTGTCGATCATATATAGGAGTCAGGAGATAGGATATTTCTTTATTCGAGATACAATCTTTCAACCTAATTAATCATTTGCTGCAGTTGTAACCTAGAAGGCTAGAACCTTGAAATGGATTTCACCATTATTACGATTACTAGGGTAATGATGAAGTTATATTGATGATTTCACCAGCAAATGGTGTCTTTATGTATACAAAAAGTTGAAATTATTACTCTTATCAACCCCCACACAAAACCGCTGTCGCTCCTTGTCTTCGAGTAGTGGATGCAGAACGTCTCCAAACGGTCTGCTCCTTATAACATCCATCGTTCGTGAACTGGCTCACGACCCTCGTGTTGTAGTGTTATAGTATTCTTTAATAAAGGAATGTCTTTCAACTTTCATATTTGAAATAAAAAGTATAGTATTTGTCCTTTTCAAAAAAGAAGTATAAAATTTGCAGATGTTATAGATTATGAGAATTGAAATATAGATAACATACAACATAATTAATCAAATGAAAAAAACTAAAATTTAATAAAATATATTGATGATATGTCACAATTTAAAGATAAGAATAAAAGAAGTGTCATTATATGAAGAGACTCTAACTCTTCTACTTTATATATATGGTAGGTATATGAGTATATGTAGTTGCAGAACATCAATACAGTGTTTTTAATGGCTGATATATTATTTATTCATATGCAACTTAAAAATATCACGTTTTAAAAATTCGTGTAATTGGATCGTATTGGAGGAGATAATGATGCTATTAAAGATAAGGATGCGATTTCTTAAAGATAAATATGTACTTAGTTTGAGAAGTTTATCCTCACCAAATCGGTCTAGGAAGTTGTATAAATACTCGTGTATGTGAATGAATATAATCAAGCAGTTCTATAAACTTACAGATCGGAACAGTTTTTGTGAGATATCAAACAAAGTCCCACATTGGATATTAGACAAAGGAGAGTCTAATATATAAAAAGATGTCCAACTCTAATAGTATGAGGCCTTTTGGGAAGGAAACCAAAAGTAAATTCATGCGGGCCAGCCTCTTGGGCCCAAAGTGGACAATATCATACTAATCCGAGAATATAGAGTTGGACACGGGATTTCGCAATCCCAACAATTGGTATCAGAGCTCCAGGAGATAATGAAACCTGTGATGATGTTGTGGGAGAAACATTCTCAAAGGAACGAGAATGTGAGATACATTATCAAAGAAAGAAAACACACGAGATGAGATGAGTGTGGTCCTTAGTTTGAGGGGGAGAATGTGAGATATCAAACAAAGTCCCACATTGGATATTAGACGAAGGAGAGTCTAATATATAAAGAGATGTCCAACTCTAATAGTATGAGGCCTTTTGGGAAGGAAACCAAAAGTAAATCCATGCGGGTCAGCCTCTTGGGCCCAAAGTGGACAATATCATACTAATCCGAAAATATAGAGTTGGACACGAGATTTCGCAATCCCAACAGTTTTCTGGAAATACCAATCACGATATTTAAAATAATAGATGAATGAAGTACTTTCGGTTCATAGACCGGAATATCAATACAATGTTTATTTTGAGTGAGTGGCAAATATTAGGCAATCTTAGGACCATGATAACGGAGGAGTGGATGAAAACGTTTGATGAAGCGCTTTAGCTTTGTGGTGCCACTTTCATGTACAAATGTCAAATCACTCATCATAGTTATTAGTTTATGAAACAGATTACATATTTTATGAGTTATATAGAATATATCCGGCTTCGATCCGTTTTGAATTCTAGAGTACCAAAAGCTTAAGGATAGAATATATAGAGTGTGATTATACGAATACATGTACTGAAATCAAGATCAAGTAGTCATTTCTGATATTAATGTATTATTATATTAAAATTATTACTCAATAACCAAAATTTATTTTTAACATAATATTTTGATAATTTTTTTTCTTTCTAAAAATCATAATTTAGTATATAATTTCCAGTTCCATGTGTATTAAATATTTGTATGGAGACGGGCATAAAGATCTCACTAGTCACTACTAGTCTGAATCTGCATCGTGCAGAGTATACATTGCGAAAAGAAATACTTTGCTATACCAAATATATGCTCACATAATACATATAATGTGCCACTATTCTTTCCGATACAAAATAATATTTATACAGTTTGGACCTTTTCGGTCACTTGGTGATTTCATATGCACCAAGTCAAATAACGTCATTTTGTTCCTTAAGATATATATGCAAGCAGAGATACTTTACACGTCGATGACATGACACTTTTAATCTTAAGAATATATTCAAGAACATCTCCAGGTGTGTTAACATAGCTTTTTCGTATATAATTAAGACTAATAAGAATATTTCCAGGTGGTATGACCCATTTAATTAGGTTAAACGGAGACTTGACCTTCATTCACTTCATAAACCACAATATGCATTTATATGCTCCACAGAGACATGGCCGTGGCCCACTCTATTACATACTTTACATTACACAACATATTTATCTATATAAAATTCTGTATATATATATATATGCACATATTTTTTTATCGCCTTTGAATTGGAAGAATAAATTTTTAAAGTATGCATAAATTTTGATATAGTACACATGTTGTTAAATGTTCTTCAAATTCCGGTGCCTGACATAGATTAAATATATTCCACTGGGAATTAATAATAAAGAATACATAGCAATTGTTATGTCCTCCACAAACAGAAATGCATAACAAGAATTTCACTTTCTCTTGCTCTAATTTGTTTACTAATATACAGTTTTGTGAAATATGCTCATGAACCGCTCTAATAATCAAATATAGTCTCCATTTCAAAATCAGAGCCATCAATATATATACACCATTCATTGTAACGATTCATCTATAAAGATTGTAAAGATTGGTTGGATTGTCAGAGAACCAGAAGTATTGTTTACAGTTATGGAAAATGTAAACAGGATCATTACTGATGCGTGTCCATCTTCAAAATCGTAGTTCGTTAAATAGTTTAGGCGAATAAAATAGGCATAATTTAACGTATTGCACAAATGTTCCTAAGTAGCTAGTTCTTCTCCGTGATAATATTGGTTGCTGCATTAGATACGCACACGTACTGTCAAGATCTGGATGTATGCTCGTCGACTGACTGCTATATGTAAATTTCTTTAAAGGCCAACTAGGATCTATGATGAAAAATTATCTTCGTGATAAGATCATCTTATTGATCTTTATTTAAAAAAATACCTAGCCATACCATACCCCTGCTTCCGTTGCAAATGAATGCGGAGGTAAACAAATACGACACTTGATATGATACTACAGTTAATTTTTCGTATAAGCTAAACGACACGATACACTTAGTGATTTGTATAAGATAAGAGACACACTCACTTTCCCAACCGGTATGAAAATTTATATCCCAAAATGCTAAAATTAAAATGAGAAAGCACAAGGACAAACTATAGCTAACAAGAATGATCAAATGAAGGCAAATAAAGAACATGTAGCAGATCATTTAGGAGAATTTTAGATAGTAGAGAAGAAATGGTCGTATGCAAGAATAAGGGACTAGTCTGAAGTATTGTATACCAATGTTGCATTAGTATATTAACCAGTGGGATAGAGCTCTTTTTATTCCAATAACCGCAATGGGTTGATCATTAACGGGCGATCCACTAAATTTCAACTTAATTAATTTACATTGGAATGTAGGGCCGTTAGCAATATTCTTTTTTCTTAAAAAAATAGAAGCAATATCCTTTTTAACAAAATTCTTTTTAGCAATATTCTTATTTTTCTTCTTAATACTTTTTAACAACGTTACTCAAACGATAATCACTATCTATTAAGGCATATATATGGTTGCTTTTGTAAGTAGAGGAAAATATTTGCACATTCAAAATCTGATATAGCACATTCACAACATGATTTAACCATGCAGGTGATGTATGGATAGTAGAATAAACAGCAGGCATCATAATTAATGGCCAGGAAATGGCCATGAAGATAAATAGATAATCCAATTAAAAACAGAATATCTTTTTGCTAGAGAACTGACTCTATTAGCTGAAATATGATTGAATTCTATACATATTTTTGAATATTATGTCTTATATAAATTCTTAAAGTTTCATGTATTTTTGGGCTTCACTGAATGCATACTGGATATATACAGAATCAAGTTCAACGATGCGTTTAAATAAATATTTAAGTTGGGATTATCAATACCATTAAAGGGGGATCATTCCTATATTATACCCTTAATGAAATGTTAAAATTTTCCAAAAATGTCCTTAATGATATGACTAACTAAAAAATTTCATTAATGGCATTATTGTCTTTCGGTTTTTTTTGGACCTATAATACATTTAAATGGACTATGGCCCAAATCTGTTAACTAATTAAATGAGTTATGTTTTTATATAATTCATTTCATAGCGCATAAACATTTTTTTATAGTAACAATAAATTAAGTCTGCAATGATTTTTAAAAGTAATATTAGAGATTGAAATTTTGTAACTAAATGATTTCACGATTTAATCAAAAAAATTATTGAGCCACTTTATATGTTTAGAAATATTTTATGGAATTTATAATTGTTAAATATAAATGATTGTCCAAGTACGAATTTCAGGTACAACCATTGTTTAACTTATTTAGAAACATAAAACAGTTGTGTGAGGCATTGTAAATTTTGTCATACTATACATACTATAACAAACCCGCATAATTGAAACTTGATCATGTCACAGTTTATATAATTAAAATGAAGAATTATTAATTTTTATATAGAAAAATATATAAAAACAGTAAAATAGTATCCGCGCTTTTTAAGCGCGGCTCAAAAATCTAGTTGTTATTTATAACTAGATGCTTCGTAAAGATCAGAAATGGAGTAAGACAAAGATTTTCCTCAAGTACATTCATCATCATGATACATTCATAATGCGATGATTTGGTCATTCGAACTACGAAAGGCTGCAGATGCATGTGCTTGGTGGTTTAACAAATAGGGTAAAAAGGTTAGTGTATATGATGTGTTGACGTGTTGTTGGACCAGTGGTTTAGAACTTTAGAGAAAGGGGTAGGATCGTAGGACGGTAGCTTCACTGTAACTAGTGAAAAAGAACATACAAGTACTTTATCAATAAAGCTTGTAAAAGGTCGGCGGTACACCCACTTAGATTTCTCCAAATCCCAATGATCACGAACAGTGATGTCGTCCTATAAACGTGCCTATTTATCATCTTTTTATAGTTTTATTTTAAATTGCCATAATTTAAAAATTACAACACCTTATATAGTTTATTTTATATTTAATTATTTATTTCATTTATTTAAACTCATATAGTCATTCATAGGGGGTAAACCGAAAATGCTATAAAAATTATGTATGAAGAAACACAAACACTCATCTAGTGATCTTTTACTAACGTTTTTATTAGGAATGAAAAGAGGATTATTTTGTTCCTAGCACATTTAAATACAAGACGTTGATGAAACTCGATGTTCTAGTCCGTGAAAATTCATTAGAAAAGGCCAATCAAAATATTTTTTCAAAAAAAGGCCAATTAAAATAATGTATAAGCTAAAGGGAAATACCGATCATATGTATAATGCTAATAATAACTACAATATCTTACAAAGTAATGGACTAGGACATGAAAGAAGTTATATAATAAGAAGATTTAAATCAAAATCCATACTAATCTTCCTTGTATGTTCTATTATATATAGGAAATATACCCGGTCGTCAAGCTAAACAAATGACCTTACTTTTCTACGATCATATGAACGATAGAGCTAGCAAAGAACAGAGCATGTCAAAGTACTTTCACAGCCTCTCACAAACACCACACAGGCTCAAGTCCAGGATGCTCGCCACGTGGACTCCCGATCAAGAGGTCAACCAAGTCCGACTCCGTTCAGGCGCCGACATGAAGCGCAAGCTCCGGTGGTTCGACCTCGTCTCTCTCGGCGTCGGCGGAATGCTCGGAGTCGGTGTCTTCGTGACCACCGGACCCGTCGCACGTGACATCTCTGGCCCGGCAGTATTCATTTCCTACATGATCGCTGGTTTCTCGGCACTTTTGTCCTCACTCTGCTACACCGAGTTCTCAGTTAACGTCCCTGTCGCCGGTGGAGCTTTCAGTTATCTCCGAGTCACTTTCGGTACACATACATATTTCCATAAATATTTGCTTGTTCCTTTCTCTTTTTTTTTGATGTTTGGTTCTAATAAAAAAAAATTACGACTAAGGCGTTATAAACAAAAAAAGCTAGAAACATGATTTGTATGTTAAGTTACTGTATTTAGGTTCAACTTTCAAGCAGCTAAGATTTTTCTTTTTCTATGAAGTAGTTATAGGGTAATTTTTATGAAATCTTGATCGTTTATTTTTAAATTTGCATCATTTGTTGAGTTTTTTTTGTTTGTTTTCCCAACCTATTTTTTACATATGCGAAGATTAATATTTTTATGAAGAGAAAATGACACGTAAATAATACTCGTAGTTATCAGCTGTCGCAGTCAAAGAGATCTAGAGAACATGCATGGTACATGGATACGAGATTCTTTTCTGTTCATCATCATATTCTATCTTTGTCAGAATAAAAGTACTGACCCTTCAAGAGTTAACTTTTCCTTTAACTTTTTTTTTATTAAAGCTTAAGCAAAAAAAAAAAAACTTTTTTTATGGCTCTGTTTTTTATCAAAGATTTACGGCTCTTTTTGTTAATATTTAATATAATAGTTTCTCTCTCAAAATGCAAAAAGAGTGGATATCTTTGTCAGAATAATAATATTTTAACAAAAACGTTTTTATGTAAAACTTTTAAAATAATGGGGGATTTTTAACCTTTGAAAATTAATACTTTAATATATTATAATTTTCGGTGAGAAATTTTCTTTGAGAGATTTCTAACACGGATGTATTTATCCTCAACAGAAACTTTTTTGAGAGACTCCTAGCTGGATAGCCTAAGAACTTTAATAAATATATCTATAAACACTTGGGCCAGGTGAGTTCATCGGGTATTTTGGAGGAGTCAACATACTATTGGAGTACGTTTTGTCAAACGCGGCGGTTGCTAGAAGCTTTACGGAGTATATGTGTACTGCGATTGGCGTTTCTGATCCAAACGCTTGGAGAGTTAAAGTAATTGGTCTCGCGAAAGGTTACAATGAACTTGATTTTCCTGCCGTCGTACTTGTTCTTCTCCTCACTCTTTGCCTTTGTCATAGGTACTATAAATTTTTTATTTTTTTTGTGGAAGTCATAGGTACTATTTTAACCAAGTAAAGTAATAAATCATCCATGTAAGTTTTCATTAAATATTTTTAAATAGTTGTTAAATAATTCAGCAGTTCCCGCAATCGGAGACTCATCTCTTTGACCAACAATATAGAGTTAAGATAGATTGAACGTAATATTATTTAATAACTAGTTTCAACTTGAAATTAATTTCGGAGATGGAAAATATGCTATTTTAATATTTTTTGTAAGCATCAAAAACATGTATTCTCAATATATATATTGGTGTTTTAAGCCAATCTGATTCTTTCAGTTTTTTTTCTAAACTAAATAATTTCAATATTTTAATACTATTAAATTACTTCATTTAATTTGAATATTTAAAGAAAATTTGAATCATTTAGAAATAAACATATGTCATCAGAATTCTAACCAGTATTTCAAAATATCTGATTTGGAAAATCATTACTATATTCTGTCGTATTTTTTAACTACTGAGATATTAATTAAATTTCTACCAATTAGGTGGATTTAATACCATATCAATCTTTGATAATCTTGTCTTTAATGATACATATATATATAACTATAACTAAATAACACAAATTGATTGTTTTTTTTTCCTAAAATTATCTTAGCACGAAGGAAAGCTCCATGCTGAACCTAGTGATGACGGTGTTCCACGTAATATTCTTCGGGTTTGTAATAATCGCCGGATTCTGTCACGGTGACGGAGTCAAGGCGCTGGTGGAGCCTCGAGGCCTTACTCCATACGGTGCCCGCGGAGTGGTTAACGGAGCTGCCGTCGTGTACTTCAGCTACATCGGGTACGACACCGTTTCCACTCTTGCTGAAGAGATCCAAAACCCTTCCTTCAGTCTCCCCGTCGGAATCATCGGCTCCGTCTCTGTCGTCTCCGTCCTCTATTGCCTCATCTCTCTCGTACTCTGCGTCATGGTTCCGTACAATGAGGTATAATGTCGAAAGTTATTTTATGAAGAATTTTCTTAGCTAATAGCTTTTCATCCATTTCTGAATGTGATAACATGCAAGTAGGTTCGGTCAAAAAAAAAAAAACATGCAAGTAGGTCCATCTTTTTTTTTGCACGTCCATCAAATATATATATCCGCGTTTTTAGCTAATTAAGTTAGTTTTGGCGACAGATAATTTCTTTCAGCCATATTTTGAATCTTTTTTTTTTGCTTAAATATTTTGAATCTTTTTTTTTTTTTTTTTTTTTTTTTTTTTTACTAAAAATACTGATTACCATTTCCAAATAAAATCTCCAATAAGGAGTTTACAACCATATGAAAAACAGAGAGGGAACTACTAATAAAAAGACAAGCAGCATCGGAAGCACTTTATAATAAAATGAGAAACTTTGTGAAGCAGGAGCGATGAAACTCTTCTCAAGCTTGGAATCTATCAAACCATGTAGATAGATAGGACCGGTCATTCCGACTTTGTGAAGTAATAGCGTGGGTATTTTCCCTGTCAAGACCAAGAAGCTTTGCTCGTACCTGAAGATGTATCTCTTTAACGATTATACTCGGAGGCTTGTTTAAGCCAGAATGTAGGCGAGAGTTTCTTTCCCTCCAGATGAAATAAGCCGCAGCTTGAAAGACTAACTTCAAGATAATTTTTATCTTCTTATGAACGGGGACAGAAATGAGCCAGGGGATGATCTCTTCTAACTCGGTAGGAAAGTTGTGTCTGAGTTTAGATAACAGAACTCTCCACACAGATGTAGAGAAGTGGCACTCAAAGAACAGATGAGAAGACGTCTCTGCCGCATGACTACAGAGAAGGCACTCTTCAGGAATTACAAGGCCCCACGATCTCAGTCTGTCGCGAGTTAGCATTCTCCCTTTCAGTAGAAGCCATACAATGAAAGAATGCTTTGGAATCCTCTGGTTGAACCAGACCGCCTTATGCCAAGTTACCAAAGGTGGCGAAGGATTTAAAGAAATCCAGGTCTTGGATGTGGAGAAGAGTGAAGGGGGGTCGTGAACCGAATTCCTCCACAAGTAATAGTCAGACTCCGGGGACGAGATATCTGGAGCATGCGGAGGTAAGGACTGACGGAGGAGTATCAGATTCGGATTCCTAGAACGAGTAGCTCGCCAGGCACCTGCCTCTACCGCCTCAGTAACTGAAGAATAAATGGAAATGCCTGAGACCTGAGGCCCAAGCTCTCCGGTAATATCAATAAGAGATCCCAATCCCGTCCAGTTATCATGCCAAAAAGATGCTAGGGATCCAGAGTTAACATGACACAGGATCCGAGGCTTTGCTAAGACTCGAAGCTTCATAAGACGTCTCCAAATCCAACTACCCACATTTGCGAAATCATAGGTCCAAAACAGTCTGTCAGCTATAATGTGTTCTCGAGTCCAAGCTACCCAAAGCGAATCAGAGCCAGCAAAGAGAAACCATATTAACTTGATGCCGTAGACCTGATTTAAATCAGCAAGTCGACGCAAACCTAATCCACCGCATTCTTTAGGTATGCAAACAGCCTCCCATGAAACCTTTGCTCCCCTTGCCGAATTTGGTGCTCCTGTCCAAAGAAATGCACTACAGATCTGCTCTAGTGTAGCCAAACATTCTTTTGGTAAGGGGAAAATAGAAGACCAGAAGTTGATCATGCTGTAAATGACCGATTGAATCAGCTGTAGCCGTCCGGCAAAAGAGAGTCTTTTAGACGTCCACGATGAAACCCGGCCTCTGACCTTATCCACTAAAGGCTGGTAGTCCTGACGCCTCAGCTTATGAGGCAATAATGGAACTCCAAGATACTTGACAGGAAGGGATCCTTGAAGAATCCTAAATTCCGACGCTAGAGACGACGCTGCTTCCAGGTTGTTCCCATCCACAAAAACACAAGTTTTCCTTAG
The DNA here is from genome assembly GCA_018703725.1 of Brassica juncea. NCBI lineage: Eukaryota > Viridiplantae > Streptophyta > Magnoliopsida > Brassicales > Brassicaceae > Brassica > Brassica juncea. The sequence goes on along the minus strand of CM031936.1, from coordinate 68,080,561 downwards.
ATTTAAAGCTAACCCTGATCTTCTCTGAAAATCCGTGAGAACCTCTAGAATACCTCTCAAGGAATCGGAAGTGCCATCGAAGAAGATGAGAAGATCGTCCGCAAAGCTCAAGTGTGTAATCAAGGGATTGTAGCATTTAGGGTGTAAACCAAACTTTTCTTCTCTAGCAGCAGCATCTAGGTCTTTTGATAAAATGTCCATGGCCATAACAAAGAGTGTGGAAGAGATGGGATCTCCCTGGCGTAACCCTTTTTTCCCTGGAAAGAACCCTGCTAGTTCTCCGTTTACAGACACTGAATAAAAAGGGGTAGTGATGCAGTTCCTTATCCAGGATATAAAGACAGGTGGAAGGTCAAAAGCCTGAAGAATATTCAAGACAAAATTCCACTCAATGCTGTCATAAGCTTTAGTAATATCCACTTGCAAACAGCCTCTTCCTGTTGATCCACTCTTATGAAAATCTGCCACAAGTTCTGAGGCGAGAAGAACATTCTCGCATAAGAGTCTTCCTTTAATGAAACCCACTTGGTTCCTTTGAACAGCCTTAGGCGCTATAATCTTCAACTTCGCAGCCAACAACTTAGCTATGACTTTATACACTGTATTACACAGCGAGATTGGTCTGAAATCAGACAAGGAAGAGGCCCCTGGGGTTTTAGGAATCAAAGAGATGACCGTGGAATTTGTTTGCCGCGGCATGACAGAATCCAAAAAGAATTGCTTCACCGCTCTTGTAAAATCCTCCCCCACTAGGTCCCAAGAAGCCTTGAAGAATTCAGCCGAGAACCCATCGGGACCTGGAGCTTTGTCTCTAGGCAGTGCAAAAAGAGTATTTTTTATATCCTCATCCGAGGGAATAGCTGATAAACGATCATTCTGGGAGGGAGAACTTCTGAAGGGATGCATAGACTTAATTTGATCCACTGAGTACGGAGTGACTGCAACATTTGAGCGACCCTGAAGAAGAGAATAAAAGCGAACAGCCATGTTCTTTATTTCCTGATTCTCAAAAACCCGAGTATTATTTGCATCAGTGAGAAAATGGATCACGTTCCTGGAGAGATTTGCTTTGACACACTTGTGGTAGAAGCCAGTGTTTAGATCCCCTTTGCTAGTCCAACGCACTCTTGACTTGAGTCTGAAAAAATTTTGCTCTGCTGTTGCAAAAACTAACCACGAATTCCTAATTCTTTTCTCCTCCTCGAACAGAGTCTGTGAAGGATTGGTAAGCAAAGTCACTTGAATACTCTGGAGCTCATCAAAAGCTTCTTTCGTTCTCTTTTCAATGTCACTGAAGGCAGAACGATTTAAAGATTTACAAATAACTTTAGCAGCTCTCAACTTTTGATAAAGGGAGAACATGGAAGAGCCCCCATGACCTATAGAATTCCACGCCTCAGAGAGAAGCTGAATGTAGTCTGGATGATCAATAAAGAAAGAGAAGAACATGAAACGCGATCGTCTACGCTGAGTGTCCTGAGAGATCGTAACAAGACACGGAGAATGATCCGAACTCCCAGGGGAATCAAAGAAGGCACTAGCATTGGGAAATTTATCTTGGAATGCTTCATTTATCAAGGCTCTATCCAGTTTCCTTGACTTAGGGTTCGATGGACTACAATTTGTCCAGGTAAAAAAACACCCCTGATAAGAGAGGTCATAGAGATAGCTGTCATCTAAGCATTCCTGAAATTCCTCCATCCCACCAACACAGATATCAGCCGGGTAAAGAGAGTACATCTCAGAAACCGCAAGAACCTGGTTAAAGTCCCCTAGAACAAGCCAAGGAGAATTCCGAAGGGTAGACGAATTTGATAACTGCCTAAGAGACTCCCAAAGACTGATTCTGTCGCTTCTATCATTAAAAGCATAAACGAATCCTACCGTGAACGCTTCCCGCGAAACCGGATCAAAAACACCACACACAATAATCTGTGGAGTCTTCAAATACACCACAACAGAGATAGACGAGTTCCAAATTACCACAATACGACCATTTTCTGCTTCCGGACTATGATTCGAATCGAAAGACCATCCAGGGAAGTAGCTTGAGATAAGGTTATGTAAATTCTCCTGCTTCACATGAGTTTCCAAAAAACCGCCAATCACCGGCCGGTTGGTGCGAATCCACCTTTGCACATTTAATTTCCGATTGTTGCCGTTCAGGCCCCTTATATTCCAGCAAAAACACTTCATGGAATAACAAAAAATTGGGGTGGCGAAGCGCTAAGCTTCCAAAAAAGGTGAGGCTTGCTTGGGAAGCACTGCCTCAATAGAACCAAAAGCGATAGGGACCTGGGATTTATTAACAGATGAACCTGAACCCGAACCTGAACCGGAATCGGATCCTGTACCACCCTCATCTTCACACAAACTGCGAAAAGCCTGACGCTGAGATTTTCTGAATTTTTTTCTGTCTGCTGCATTCGAAAAAGGAGGAATATCCAAACCTACTCCCGATAAACGATTTCGAATAACTCTCTGAGCTGCGCAAATCATTTCCTCCTCAGAATCTAACTGATCAGACGTAAGAAGTTGAGTCTTTGGAGCAGGAGACGCAGTTCTTTTAGCCTTTTCAGAAGGAGATTTAGTTCCAACCCGGATCCAAAGAGGAGATGTATCAATAGTTCGTGAATTTACCGAGGCAACCGAACCAACCGGAGAGGTTGGGAGGCTAAGCGACTTCCTTAAAACCCCAGACGGCACCTCAGCAACAGAGATAGCACGGGGAGAAGGGGTGGTGATTCTTGCATCTGTTCTGGTAATGGAATGCGATCGGTGGGGAGTGTTTTCTGAACTAAGGACCTGTTCCACCACCCTTGGAGGCACCCTTTTAGATGAAGCGGTAGGACATCTCAAATCAAAGTGTCCAAACTCAGAGCACAGCCCACATTTAGGCGGAAGCTTCAGGTAATCAACATAGACATTAACTGAGTTCCCCGTCTTGTCAACGACCTTAACAATCTTTGATTTCTTCCCCTCCAGCTTGATTACAACCTTTAGCTTAACAATACCATTACTGTAAGGTTTAAGCTTTGGAAACTCCGATTGGACAGGAAAACCAACTCCAGAAGCAAAAGAGCTAAAACCCTCCCAAGACCACAATTCAGGAGGAATGTTTTTGAAAAGAATCCACACCGGAGCATACTCAAGTTTCATCTTCGTTAAAACAAGGTTTGGAGACCACTCTGTAACTGTGAAGGAACAATTACCAGAGTGCCAAAACCCAACATCAAGCACCCATTGCCTAGTAACCTCACAAGGGATGAAAATCATACACACTCCTTTAGAATGATGTTTAACTTTGATTTTTCCTTGCTTACCCCAAATTGGGTTTAGGTCCGCAAGGATTTTCGTAACCGAAGGTGGAGTACCATGAAATTGAGCCACTAAATAGCCCTTCCAAGTTTGAGAAGGTCGGAAAATCACAGAATCCGGCGCATTAACGATAGGAGTACCGTCCGCAGAAAAAGTCGGCGAGGCCATCTTCTTAAGGTTGTGAGAAGAGGATTTCAGTTTGGAGACCCACAAGGCCGGAGAAGGCGAAATAGAAGGGACATCTACTGGAGCCGACTTTGAGAGGAGCTGCGACGGACCAACACCGAGGCAAGGAGGAGCTTCCGGGTGAAGGAAAGATGAAGATCTCAAAGTCAAATCAGACGGTGGAGAGTCACGATGCACAACACAGAGATCTGGCGGCCACGGAGGGTCACACAGAGGAGGAGAGAGAGAAACCATGGAGACCGGGGGGAGGAGAGTTCTCAGCTCGGCGCGTGAGGCACCGTCGCCGGCGGCGTAAGAGGAGGAGACCTTATCGCCTAAGAATCGCTAAAGAAAAGCGCGTGTCATGCAATCGCGTAAGAGGAGGAGATTCATCATTCTTATTTTGAATCTTTGATACGTAGGAAAATTTGTTGGCCTGTATCACTCGTTTAATGAATATATATATATTATGTTAAATATAATTTTACTTTCTAAAGGAATATTGAAAAAGCATCATTGACCAAAGGCATCAACTTAAAAAAAAGGCATCAACTTCAAATTTATTTTGCTTATTTAGACGGAAAAATATGTAACTAAACTTTAATTTTTAATTATTTTTCTTTATTAACAACATTTGGTACAAATTAAACATTACTCTAGTAACCCAGTGACTCTTGAAAAAGAAATCGTTTGTCTTTGACATCGGTTATCATGAAAAACAAGTGTTAACTAATCCTTTAACATGAAAAAATAATGTTGTAGATATCAAAGAGCGCGTCGTACGCGGTTGCTTATCGGAGGATCGGGTGGGGTTGGGCAGGGAACGTGGTTGGTGCAGGTGCCAGTCTAGGGATTGTGGCATCGCTTTTGGTAGCGATGTTAGGACAAGCGAGATACCTTTGTGTGATCGGAAGAGCCAGACTGGTCCCTTCATGGCTCGCCAAGGTTCATCCTTCTACAGGAACTCCCTTGAACGCTACTCTCTTTCTCGGTAATATCATTTTAACCAATTCCTTAACCTCAAAACTATGATGGGTTTGATTGATAACACTATGAAATATAGACTCATTATATACGTTAATAAAAAATATAGTAAAAATAAGTATTCTTATAAATTAAATAAGTATATATCTTCTATAGTAAAAATTAGTATATTTATCGTAACATTGTGAAGATTTATAACAAATGTAATTAACTATAAAATTTCAGGCATATGCACAGCTACAATTGCGTTATTCACCGATCTAGAAATAGTGATGGAGCTGATTTCACTGGGAACGCTCTGTGTTTTCTACCTAGTCGCAAACGCTCTTCTCTATCGCAAATACACCTTAACAGGCCAAAACGCACCCTTTCACACACTCTCGTTCCTTGCCCTCCTCTCTTCTTTCTCGCTAGCGTTCTCCCTCTGGTGGAAACTAAACAAACCATGGTGGGGCCTGACGCTGTTTATGGCGATCACAATAGCGGTCACTGCGTTTTTCCAATACCACACGTGGTCGATCTCGTCTACGACTAATAAGAATCATCTGACACCGTCCTGTCCCTCCAAATGGTCAGTGCCGTTCATGCCGTGGCCAGCAGCAGCTTCAGTGTTCCTTAATGTTTTTCTAACGACAACACTGAAGACTGTGTCGTTTCAGAGGTTTGCGATCTGGACGTGCCTTGTAACGATGTTCTATGTGTTGTATGGCGTTCATAGGACTTATGAGGCGGAAGAGATGCGTAGAGTAGAGGTTGTTGAAATTCATCTGACTAGCACGAGGGTGCAACCGGAAACGTTGGACAATGTTCAAATGCCAATTCCTTAAATGTGTATATTTAGATTATTAGTTTTTTTTTTCCGTGTCTTGAGTTAAGAATATCGATATATTTGACGCGAAATTTATGTGGATTTACGAAACAATTCAAGTGATTTAAGATTTTCCCATAAACATTCCTCTTTCGTTACTTATTTATTTTGAGGGAAAAAAAAACTTTTAACTTCTTCATTATGATTTTGTATGTTAATTTCTTTCTGAACATAAGCTTCATTTGACCTCCTCCCCCTGAAATATATAATTATCTGGAATGCATAATATAATACGGTTTTATTTTATTTTATTTTATTTTTCCACAAACTGATCAAAGTCTTAACTACATAAATTAATGAAACCGATAAAGAATCAATATAAAAGCAAAAGAAAGTAATTAGAGAATCATGTTAGTAACCTTGCGGAGTTTAGCAGCCATCAACTTGTTTACCGTTTCAATGGCATCGTCAACTCTTTCAGCCTTAACATATGCATGAATCAGTGATGTGTAAGTTGCATCATCTGGTCTCGTACCTTCTTGTTTCAACCATTCATCAAACACACTCTCAGCCTCGGACAACCTCCCATTCTGACACAAGTTTGTAATAAGGTTCCTGTAAGCTCCCACATGCAGGTTGTGACGACCCATCCTGGCTCACAGCCCTGCAGGGCACCGATCCTAACCCTTCACCGTGGGAGGAACCGCCTCCACATCCACCGGTAGGTTATTGGTGCGCTTGGCGTTCCTCGAACCCAAGACCTCACCCTTTAACAACACTCCTCCAGGATGAGTTGTCACCAATTGATGACAACTCATCCTGGAGGAGTGTTGTTAAAGGGTGAGGTCTTGGGTTCGAGGAACGCCAAGCGCACCAATAACCTACCGGTGGATGTGGAGGCGGTTCCTCCCACGGTGAGGGTCTACTCCATAAATCCCGTACCAGTGTAGAATTCTCTCTATGTTAGTTTAGATTTCGAAACATGAATGTGTCTGCTTGAGTCCTTGTTTGGTAGTTAATTCATTCATTGTAAACCGGAACTAGGGGTCTAGAGGATTCAACTATTGATTGGATTGTGTGATGTTGAGTAATGATATATATATATATATATACGTACACATAGTTATGAGTAGGGACTATGTGCGAGGGCGGGGGTTCAGGGATGCCTGGACTATCGACGCCACTATTGGAGGGGCGGGGGCTCAGAGACGTCTGGGCTAGCGACGCAATTTGTGTGGTGCTTGGTGCAGAGACGTTTGCATCTGAAGCAGCTTTGGAGGGCGGGGGTACAGAGACAGACTGTACTAGCGACGCCACGTATGTATATCCGTATGAGGAGATGCGGGGTGTGTGGTTTAGCTATGCACTATCAGCGCTTTGCTTGTTTTGTGTGATGCTTTAGGCGTCTTGTTTGTTCATGTTAGAGCTAAACTTCCATAGTGGGAGTTCTATCTTCTTGAGTCAGTGGTTTGTGGATTAGCATCCCATACCTCACTGAGTGACTCCCCTGTTGCTCACCCTCCTTTCTTTCCTTTCAGGTGAGACTTCCGGACAGGAGTGATTGCTTTTACCTTGGTGCTTTTGGGAGTTTATTTCTTATTTTCGGACTTTCGGTTTTATGTTTTTATCGATATTATCAGACTTATTTATTTTTATCCGATTTACTGGATTTATGACGATGAGATGACTTTTGAGAAGTAATAAATGGAGATTTTATGTGATATTTATTTATTATATTATTTGGAAAAATCGGGGTATTACACAGGTATTCTGACATTGCCTTGGGACTTGGCCAGGATGTTGACTGCATCACTAAACCGCCCCTCCTTTATACACTCGTCCAGCATCATATGAAGAGTCTGGGTGCCTAACCCATTCGTCGAAATTGTCAAGCATATATTCGAATAATGCCCAGGCTTGGGGTTTCTTGCCGTACTTGAGCAACACTTTCAAATAAGGATGTCCCACATGTCCGTTTGCTGTGAAGCCGTCGTTTGATTAAAGAGGTCATGTACAGCTCCATGGCCTTCTCTAGGAATACTGAGTTCAGTATTGTGATTCTGTTGCGTAAGGAACACGTCTTGAAGTCGTCCCGGAGCTGATACGCCATGTCGAGATTCCCTTGCTGCAAGAAGCCACGAATGAGATTCACGTACATGTCTGGCTGTTGGAAATTGAATAACTCAGCCCTTCCTCTCAGCAAAAGTTCCAGAGCCTGGTCCATCATTCCGGCATCGACAAGGGCTTTGGTCAAGAGGTCGTATGTCTTGTGGTTCGGGGAAGGAGGGTGGCCCAAGAGGTGGTTGTAGAGTCCCAGAGCGTCATCAAGGCGGCCTTTCTCGCAGTGGGATTTGATGATGAGATTGCAGGCAGCGATGACAAGCTTCATCTTGGACTGGATGAAAAAGAAATCGAACAGATCAAAGGCCTTGCCGGACCGACCAGCAGCGAACATGGCGCCGATAATTGCATTGCAGGTAAAGAAGGCCTTTTCGGGGTTGATCCTCTTCCTCACAGCTAAACGAGCGTAATTAACCTAACTTAAACCTATTTTTTCACACGCCAAACATTAATTAATTAGCACTTTTTTATACTAGGATTACGAAAACCACTGAAAACTCAAACCGGTTCAGTCGGGAGGCTTCCAAAACCTGTTCAATCGGAAGGAGTTGCCAGGTCTAACAGTGTCACATGGCAAAAACAAAATTTTGTGAGTATGCAGAAAACAAGATTTTTGGGTTTTTGGCAAAAACACAATTTTACAATTTTGGTAAAAAAAATAATTCAATTTTGACAAAAAACAAAATTTTATGGTTTTGACAGAAAACATAATTTCGTGGTTTTTAGCGGCAAAATTTGTTTTTGTCAAAAAACTCATTTTGGCGGAAAAACTCGATTTTACGGTTTTAGCGAGAAAATTTGATATTGCAATTTTGTCGGACTGGCAGAAAAAATTGATTTTCTAGTTTTGGCAGAAAAACACAATTTCACAACTTTGACGAAAAAACTCAATTTTGTGTTTTTGACTGCGAAACTCAATTTTGCGGTTTCGGCGGAAAATTTGATTTTTGATTTTAGCGGGGAAACTCATTTTGATTTTGGCTGGAAAACTCTATTTCGTGGGTTGGGCAGGAAAATTCAATTTTTCATTTTGCTAAGAAAACTTGATTTTGCGGTTTTGTGAAAAACTGAATTTTGCTGGATAATTCGTTTTGCGGTTTTGCCAGAGAAACTAAATTTTGTTATTTTGACGTGAAAAAATTGATTATGAAGTTTTAATGGAAAAACTCAATTTTTCATAATCAAACAAAATTTAAATTTTAGTATATATTTAATATTGTATAAAATGGTATATAGCAAAATTAATGGGCTAAAAACTTAACCCTATAAATTTGATAGAGTAATTATGTTTAGTCTCATTTTAGCCTGGTCTCAAATGTCAGGGTTAAAATTTTTGACATAGGATTAGGGTTAATCATGTTAGGTTGAGTCTATATTAGCATCCCACATCAAAAAATGAAGCAAATACAAGACACGACCTCTTTATTATGAATACTAAAAAAAAAACACAAGAACACTCGTCCACTCAAACGAAAAGGAAAAACAACAAAATCAAACAATTTTGCTCACAAAAACATAAAATGTTTTCAATGCATGTCACTTTGTCCTCTCCACGGCTGAACATCCTTTCTTCCTTTGCCTTTTAATCGTTGCCCTAGCATTCAAGGTAACACCATCTTCGGTAAGGTGCATATAGGCTGATATGTCAATTAATGTTGAAAACAACTCCTTGTGATTCAACATAGAGCAAAACCTCATTAGCGAAGATAACAGGTGTTGGGTGCATTTTATATCAGCAAGGATCCTCACGACAATCTCTTGGCTGGGTTTGTACAAATATTGCTCATTTCTTGCCAATATATCTATATAATATTCTGTGATCTCAATCGATGGATCAACAGCTAGAAACTTGAAGACTTTACCAAGAAGATACTGAGCATATCTAGTCTCCTGCTTGTGAACACACGGCCATTGATAATCAACATCAGAGTCAACGTCGAAACCATAAAATCTCGACTGATCGAACTCGAAACCATCTCTACCGGGTGGACTTAACCTCAAACCCTTGATTTACCTTATCTGTAGAGCAGCTAGCGGAAAAGTGACGAGTTTGGCTTCTAAGGAAAGGTTTCCTTCCTTTTATAACACTACGATCGGATCGATTCAGATTACTTTAATCTCATCAGAGGTGGTATGTTTCGGAAAACTAGACTGTTTCTTCTTTTTTTTTTTTTTTTTTAAGATTAAAATTCAAACATTTCCTGAATCATTTATGCAATTCCTCTTATATTGTGAATGGAAACTTAGTTCCACAGCAAATTTTATTTGGATAATAAAACAATGTATGTTTTCTAAATGTCCGCATATCACCAATAGGAATGTTTTCTTCTGAAAATGTTAGATCTTTTTACCATATTCATCAGTGATATACTATTAAAATAGATATGTATCATATTGATGCAACCAAATTAGGTGAAGGCAAGCGAGTGTAAAATAGATTTTTTGAATGTTTAAATCTTTGAGTGATAGAAATCATGGGAAATACAAGCAGGACAATGTATTCATAATTTTTTTTTTGTGTTTATGAATGCTCCGTTTTATTTGTTTAGTGATCAAAAATTTTCAAATATCCGAGCTGGGATTAGTTAGAAGTGGTCATAGCCAAAACAATTAAAAAGTTTTTCAACTATTTTGAAATTCAATTGGAGTTTCAAGATTCCAAACTCAAACTAGTAATAGCTATTTCCACACGTAATTACCACGTTAAAATAGTTGAAAAACATATATCATGTCAAAATTAAGTGGCTTAGAGCATGATTATCCAGATTTCTTAAGAGGGTTATTAAAATTAATGAAGTATTTAATTAAATCAAAACTAAAGAAAATTGCTGTTATCGATCTTTAATATAGGATTTCTATGACCGATTACTAAGGGGATTTTAAACCTACGTGTCAGCAAACTAAATAATGAGGCATTTTTTTTTCTTTTCTCTCGTCTTCTCTTTCGTGCCTCGTCTTCTCCGTCTCCTCTTGTGTTCTCTGCCGGACGACAATGGCTTTTCGTTCTCTCCTTCGCACCTACAAGGTTCAAACGAACTTATTGTTTGTTCAATTGGTTTCCCTTGGATGAAGATCTGAGACAGAGCCGATACTTGGAACATTCGTGTAAGAAGGTTGAAGTCCAACAAGCACTAGCTCGGCCAATACCAGCAGCAAGTTATCGATTCGATCCAATCTTATCTCCTTTCTATATAAACTGTGATCATATAGGTTCAACCATTTGTAGTTTTTTTTATTCGATTGGATATGCCTTAGTTGTTATATATGGTTTTGATTGTTATTTACTATTGATGACAAAAAAGGCTCAAGCTTTTTGAGTTCTTCGCTTATTCCATTCTAACCCATCTTCCTAACTTTTGTAAATTAGCTTGAGAAAGTAGTTGAAGCTGAGAAGCAAGCAGCAAAGAGTAAATCCAGGAACATCGAAAGGAGTGGGCTTTGTTGGCTTTAAGGAAGAAACGGATGCAAGAAGTGTTGTTGAAGCAAGTATATCATTGGGTCATCAATGTTGAACAACAAGTAATCTTCTTTCACATTTTAAGGCTTTTTAGCTTTTGTGTCTCCCTGTTAGTGTCTAGCATCATCGGTTTTGTGTTTTTTTTCAAGACATAGCTCAAACGTTTCATGTGACTCAGTTGGCAGATATTGAACAATACATAGCTCAAACGTTTTATCTAGCTGATTTTTTCACTTATAAGATCTCTCTCTTTAACATAACCTTGTACATTCTGTTAATAAATTCTTTTTAATGTCTTGATTCCTTTGCAGGTCTTGTATTCGTGGTTGAGGGTGCTGTGGCAGAGGCTAACACTTTACTCTTCTTCGACAAGCAACCACTACTTGATACTGTCGGTGAGGTAAGTTTACAAAAATTTACTCTTCTTCAAGTCTTGCTTTTTTCCTTATTGCTTTCAAGTCTTGCTTTTTTCTTTTGTCTGGATATTAATTGATAGAGGTGGTTAATAAATGCTTGTTAGAGTTAGGTTATAGTTAGTGAATACACGTGTGATGAATGCTTGTTTAAGTGCTACATTAGGACTGTGTGGTAGGTAATAAATATGTTAGATTCATGTCAACTCATCTATTAAACTCATCTATAGGCGTGTGATGAATGTCTTCTCCTCTATTAAACCTACTTCGCTCACCTCATTCTTTTCATCTTCTCCAAAGGATCCTTCTTCTCTTTGTATTCGTCTTGTAACAAAGTTTTTCTTCTGTCTCTCTTATTTGAAACTTTTGAATATGGATTCTACGAATCCATATAGCCAGACTTCCAATTTTGTTGATCTTCTTACAAGTCAACAAGGTAGTGTCCTTCCTGGACCCTCTTGTTATGAGAGTTTTTCACATGGTGGGGAGCTCGGATCATCACAACTCCCTGTGTTTAGTACTCAATGTACTGAAACTTCAAGTTTCGGTGAAGACACACCTACAAAGCACAGAGATAGAAAGAAATGGACTCCCACTGATGATGTAGTGCTCATTAGCTCATGGTTAAACACCAGCAAGGATCTAGTTGTAGGCGATGAAATAAAAGCAACTGCATTCTGGAAATGAATTGCAGCTTACTTTGCATCTAGTCCAAAGGCTGAAAGCGGTGAAAAGCGAGAGGCAATTCAGTGTAAGCAAAGGTGGCAGAACCTTAACGATCTTGTTTGCAAGTTTTAAGGATCCAATGAGGCTGCCACAAGACAGAAAACTAGTGGTCAGAATGAGAATGATGTTGTTAAAGTGGCACACGAAATCTTCTACAACAATCATAAGAAGAGATTCACCCTTCAACATGCTTGGGAGGAGCTTTGCAATGACCAGAAATGGTGTGAAAAAGCTACTACAAAGATTGATGGAAGCACTAAGAAGAGAAGGTGTGAGGATGGTGGACAATCAGCAAGCTCTCAAGCAACTACCAATCTAGGTGATCAACCAACCCAACGTCCTCCTGGTGTGAAGGCAGCGAAAGGAGCATCTGGTAAGAGAACTATAGTGGATGGCAAGGCTCTCTCTGAGTTTTAGGGCATGTGGTCTATAAGGAGAAAGACTTGGCAGTGAAAGAAAGACTGTCGAACATGGGTCTGCTTGACAGACTCATTGCAAAACCAGAGCCACTATCTGAAGAAGAAGAAGCTCTAAAGAAGAAACTAATTACAGAAATGTTGGCTAATTAGTGTGGCATGTTAAAAATGAGTGTCTATGTTTCATTTTTCCAGTTTCTTTTACTAATCTTTATTTTTATGTTTTTTAGATTAATTTTCAAAATGTTATCTTTTAATATGTTTTATTTATAAATAAATTGTATCTTTATAAAACGATGTTTATTTTTTTAAGAACCCTTAATTAAGAAACTAGCATTGGAATACAAAGTCTATGGGTTTCCTAGCTAAATTTCTTAACTATTTTTAATTACTTAAATAATCACTAAGAAACCCATAATAAGGGTTTCTTTGTTTAATCATGCTCTAAGCCTCTTGAACCTACTATCAATGCTGCCATAACCATTCATACACAAAATCAATCAATCAGACCTAAGAAAGAAAAATCAATATTTCTTTTTACGTGGCAGCAAGGGCGGATCTAGAACTGTGTTTAATCAGGAGAACATAACACTTTTCACTATATTTTATAATTAGATGGGAGTGCTGTCACTTGATTAACCTTAATTGTTTAAAAAAAAATGAAGAATGAGACGGGGCATGTGACCCCGTACGTCTATTACTGCATCCGCCCCTGCAGTGCAGGCATTTGCATCATTAAATTTTCAGCAAACTCATGCATCTGCGGTGGTAGGCCTTTGAAACTTTCTCAAAAAATGTGTGATTCAGATTGGTCAAAGAAGCGGGGTCGAGGTGGCTGTAGTGGTCATGGATCTCACTTTCATGGCTGATATCTTTTCGCTCTTTTCTCATCTCATTTCTTCTGTGTTCTTAGAAGCTTCAGTAGATTAAGCTAAATTTAATCCATTCTAATTTATCTTTATTTCTGTAATCTTTTGTGTGGACCAATTACTAATTCAAAAACACCCCTTTATAGAAAAAAAAACTTCTGCATCTCTGCCTTCCATTGCAGCCTACTACATTAACAAGTTAAAAGAGGCCCGTACTCTAAATATTGGCTTAGGCCCATTAGACTCTCCCGCAGTTAAACCGCAGCGACCGGAAAATACCCAAAACTAACAGAAAAGATGCAGAAATCCTTCTCGCTGATCCAAACGGTGGCAATCTCCGGCGTATTCTCAGCCGTCTCTTGCTGGTGAGTAACTGCATTCATCTCTAGATCTCCTCTTTCCATTTCGTCTATTTAGATTCATACTGTATGTTTCCGCTCCCCCTATAGGTATGGATTCATGTTCGGTAGAGAATCCGCGAGAAAAGAGCTCGGCGGTCTGATCGAAGAACTCCGTCGCGGAGGTTCCGATTCTCCTTCTCCTCCCGATTCGTGAGTTAACTACTCCAATTCCCCAGACGCTTTGATACGAAGAAAGAATCTCTTAGTTTTGATTTCGATTGTTCCAGAATGTTGATGATAGTTTCTTGCACTCTGTTCTGAGAAATTACTGTATAAACTATATGTTATCAAAGTATTCATTGTCTACACAAGAAATGCATATTGATCAAAGATTTGGATACGAAAAATGCATATTATTTGAGATGAGACTTGGAAGATGAAAAGTTCATAGCATACACAGTCATATAAGTGTACATCATCGATCCAGAATCGTGCAAACATTCTAAAGCTTTTAACACTAATAACTCTGGTTTGTTCTCTCTGTCATCTCTATTGTTTATTATTATATACCACACTATATGTACCCTATGTGGAGTTGGAAATTTACACTAGAGCAGCTTCCTCAACCGTCTTAGCGATCTTGCTTCCCACAAACCCACCAACATAAAGGTCACTCCCTGTTGTGTCTTCTTCAGAGAGTCTCCTCCCATGACCACCTTCCTTCATGTTCTTCACAAACTCCACCAGCTGCTGCCAGTTCTGACCCTCGAACAGCCTCTTGTTCATCCTCAGGTACGTGAACGCCGTCAACCCGTTCCCAGAATCCGACCTGTTCGTCGCAACCACTTGCCCGAACGCGCTCGAGTCGTATCTCTCCAGCGCGTTCTCTCCCGCTAGCTCGGTTCCAGCCTGCCTCGTCGCGTTCTGCACTTGCTTGACTAGGCCTTCCGGGGAGCAGTTTGCGTGCTCGGGCTGTTCGCCGTCTTTCATCTCCATGCAGGTGAAGTTCAGCACGACGCCGTGTTTGTTGAACATCTTGGCTATGGGTAGATACCCGTCGTGGTTTCTTGTGTTGTAGTAACCGGCGGTTAGCTCAGCAGCGTGTGACCTGGTGTTGTAGTGCCAGTGGATTCCTGCTACTTTTCCTGATAGCTTAGCTCCGGAGCCTTGGAAAATTGCTTTCGCTGAAGACAGGAGCTTGTCTCCGTGTTCGAGTAGCTTCCCTGAGTACCACTCCATGAAGAACTTTCCATACTCGCTGTTCCATGTTCCGTCTCTCCTGAAAAACTCAGTGTCTTCTGGGAGGTTCTTGTACTCTCCGGCGTCATGAGGTCCACTTGTTCCCCAGTTCGTTTTCCCTACTGATTCAGCATACGCTTGAAGCGAGGATTTCATATACTGCAAACCAAGAGGTATATATATAAGTGTCTGGAGTATACAAGTAAGCATAGCTATACACTAGCTCCTGACTAATGTTTTCTTAGGAGTTCTTAGGTTACCTTGTCATAGCACTGGAACTCTCCAATTCCTGGGAACTTCCATGTCCCATTGCTCTCAGGGTATGATGGGTATCTCAGTTCTCCACAAGGTCCCATTCCCACTTGAATTTCCTGCAATACATGATACAGTTTTATTAGGACACTGTATCAGCTCATGTCTCTCATATGGTGTATTTCTTAAAAGAGTCTGCTTACCGCAATAACTCCTCCTATGTAATTATCGAATCGTTCACGGAAGCTCCTCATGAAATCTGAATAGACCTGGATAGGTGTTCTTCCTCTTAGGACCGGGACAGAGTCACACCCTAAGGAGATGTACTCAGGATTCCTTCTCCCAGATTTGTCTGTGTAGACAAGATCAGGGTTCTTGCTGATCTCTTCAAGCACCCATGGAGGCAAGGGAATACTAGATTTTAAATAGAAAAGTCATTAGCTAAGCTAGAACTGAGAAACAGAGATCTTCTTATTCAAAAGGTAAAAACTATAGTTTGGTTTCATTACCTGCAAGAGTCTCCAACGTTTCCTCCGCATTGATGGAAAGACATAACAACCTGGAGTTTGAGACCGTGCTTTTGAACCATCTGTATAAGCTCAGCATAGCCTTCCCAGTTATACTTCATAGGTCCATCTTTCTCAACCAGTCCCCACCAAGCATCAACCATTACACCTTCCACGCCTGCTCCTTTTAGAGCCATCAAACTAGCGTTCATGGCTCTTGGCTTGTTCAAATGCCCTGACATTGTTACCGTGTCCAGTGGCAACATGACGAAAACCGGTACGCTGGAGTCGCTCTTGGGATGTGGGTATGAGAGAACGTGGAGCTTCTCCCACCTCTCAGTGGTTTCACTTTCTGGCTTGTAGGTCTTCTCATGAGTGAACTTCATTTCCTTGACAGAGCTCTTTGCTTGGAACTGATAAGTTGGTGGCTTTGTCTTGGCAAAGGACATGTTTGAGGAACTTTCTTGGTTTCTTGAGCTTTTGGCATCTTTACGTTTGATTAGAGAACTCGAGGAATTCAGTGTTAGTTCCATAGTTTTCTTACTCTCTCTTTGATAGAAAGTGAAGAGAGAGAATAGAAATGTTGGTGTTTGAGAAAAGATATGTTTGTGTGTTTGAGAGAAGATATGTTTGTGTGTTTGCATTTATAAAGAAAACTGATTGGCTGTGATTTACGGACAAATTATGGTAAAAGTGGAGAGAAAATATCATAAAGGTTTGCTTAATTCTGTTTCTTTTTCACATGGTTCATGCACCAATCAAAGTGAAAAAGTGTAATTACAAACACAGATATCTTCATTTAGTGTAACTTTTCCATTTCTTCTGTGTATTCAGGTGTAGGTAATTTTTGTTTTTTTTTTTTTGTTGTTGTTGGTAAATTATTCCTTTACTCACTCCTGCAGTTTTTACTTAACAGAGAGTCCTTACAATTATAATCTTGCTTTTTCTTTTTTAATATAAATAAGCTGATAATTTTTGTCTACTCAGCCTTAGCTTTGAAACACATGGTTCGTGTGGCTTAAAATTTTTATGGTCTCTTGATTTTGGTTATGAAAAGAAGATAATCGAAAAAATTTATCATTATATGAACTATCTTGTGGTAGCTGTTAACTCTGCTTTTTCTTCTTCTTGGACTTTCCTGCCTGTAAGATTTGTATTTTCCAACTAAGCACCAGTTCATTGACCCCATAAAGTTTTGTAACAGAATCGAATATGTTCATTGATATTTCTTATCATAGCCAATATATTGTTATATACCAAAACAACATGACTTTGGTGTAATATGCCCTTGTTGAGTTAATGCAATTTTACACATGTATGTAATACTTGTGCCTTTGATCTTTATAAGCCATGTGAGCTTCAAGTGCTCTGTTATAAATGACTTGTAAGAGTCCATACCGACTACAAATATTTTTATTTGGGAATCTTTCTCTCTTTCTTTTTCTCTCTGACTCACTGACAGTGAAAGTTTGGTCTGTATTCAGATGACGTGGATTGCACTTTTGGCTATTTCCTCTTCTGAGGACAAGTTGCTTCTCTCGTTTCTAATTCCCACCATTAGTTTTTTGAATGGTCGAAACTGATCCTTATCACTTTGGTGGCATCCTTTCTTCTTTGGCTTGTGCTTTTTATTCACAAGGTCCATGGAGTGTGTAGTAAGGCGGAGACTACATTGGACATTGATTCAAAACAGGGACGCTCATTGATAATCTTGCAGTTAGAAGCAAATTTGTTTTAACTTCCCCATGATTCCTTATGTTAATAATTCGAAGACCATATACAGTAGTAGTCTCTTGGTAATTCGAAGACCATATATGTGTATGCTCGGTTTCCGGTTTTGTTTGGTTAACAATGGTACATGCATGTTGTGCCATTTTCTATGGTCTAGGAAATTGAAATAGGCAAACCGCTTTGTTGTGACTCTTTGTCTCAAAACTTAAAGTATCCATTGTATGAAAATCATGATTGTGATTTGTGACGAGTAATACAGTTGATTTGGAGGGAAGAATCTCATTGTCATTTTCGGAGATTTTTCTTTTGTGGGAAATAAACAAACCTTTTTCTCTTTGATATTTTTCATGTCGTCCATGGAAGGGTTTGAGCTTTCTTATTGACCGTTGGTGGAAAAAGTACAAAGCGTGTATGGACCAGTTCACACACGCATCAGCAAAAATCCAAAGTTAATGTAGTGACTAGTGAGTAATGAGTTGATATCTTCTTCCCACGTAACCTACTTTCCCACTTATTTTCTTCCTCTTTAAGTTTTGTTTACTATACATACAGCAGTTTCTGACTTCCATCTCTAGTCTTTACTGCGTCATCTTATTAATTTGGCCGACATATGATCTGGCTAGGCTTCTCTGTCTTGGCATCAGTTGTGAAACAGACTGATATTGTGATGTTGTTTTGTGGTTAGCTCAAATGGTTAAAGAGTATTCACCATCGTCTTGGCTTAAGTTGAATTTGTGAAACTAAATAAGTCAGAACCTTTAACAGTACTTTATAGTTTGTCATTGTCGCTAAGATATTTTTCTTCTTTGTGAAATGTAATAGATGCATAAAGTTAACGAGTTTGTTTTTTACAAGATATTTTCTCTCCCAACTCCTCTTATGTTGAATCATTTTCAGAAAAGTACAAAACATAGTTTCACATAAATATCCAAAGAAATATCAAAGCAAGATATTTCTAAGTCTACATGAAGACAGAAAGATCTCTGACAACAACAATAATAATTCAATAAAATACTGCTCAATTCATAGATATTTCGTAATGTTTTTTTTTTTGACTCAAGAGAGAGGTTATCAAGATTCTGCAATGGGGAAAGCTGAGCCAATACGGTTGTTGCCAAGTCGGTAACACTTGACATTGACACTGTATGGACCCAACTGAATGTGGTTGTCTTCTCTTCCCATGAAGAAACACATTGTGTAGAGAGCCAACTCGAACTCTGGACTCACTCCAACTAGAGTACTTGACACTGATTTCAAAACACCGTTCCACTCGAACTGGATCGTTAGCAGCTGAGTCTCTGAATCAGGCTGCATTAGAATCAAAAGTATAATATCTCAGTACACGTTTCCAAGTGTTTATAATGAAGAACAGATATGTTACTTACAATTTCACCACGACGTCGGGGGAATATATAGCCTTGGTAATCTACTGATCCTTTGGCTTCCTCTAGGTAGAACTGAAGCCAGTTATGGAAACCAGAGACTTGTTCCCCACCACATTGTTTGATCTCACCTACAAAGACATGCTCAAAGGCAGAAGAGGAGCCAGAGGTACCTCCACGCCCATAGAGATCGAACCAGAGACTTGTCAGCATTCTCTTGAACTCCTGGTAGCTTCCAGGAGCAACGTCCTTGAGGACAAGGTACTTGTGAAGGTACTTAATAACAGTGGTTCTGCTAATCTCTTCGATGAAAGCCGCCTGCTCTTGCCTCTCTTCTTCGGTGACGACTTCTTTGTAACCTTCGTGCGGGTTGTAGTTGTCGAGCAACGAGCAAAACCTGGCGAATGTCGGTTTTCTGAAGACCTCGTCGCTCACCCAAGAGAAGAGCAACCCTTCAGCCATGTCTGATCTCTCGTGGACTCTTTTCCCATCTCCGCAGTCGATCTGGTAATCGTTTCCAGGAACGAGGCGGTTTGAGTCGAGCTCCCAGAGTTTGTTGCAAGCTTCTGAGAGACCTGAGAGCTCTAGCTGTGAGGGCTCTAGGTCTCCGTGTGTTTCAACGTCGTCTGAGTAGTGTTGTTCAGACGCTGGGCATTTGTAGCCTTGCCACTGCTCCTTCTTGACCTGCAGAGACAGAGATGACGAATCAGTGAAAGGATGGGTCAAAGGGTAAGTCTCAGGGCTTGATCTCGAACCTTATGAGATTGTCTTGCAGGTTTCTTTTTCCCCACGGTTTCCCAACCGTCGTTGTCTTCATTCTGGTTCTCCTGAACATATAATCAAATGCCAACATTAGAGCCTCAGCCTATAGCACTACTAAAGTAAGATTAGCATCAGGTTACATTTTTCTTTTTAAGTTTAAGTAAATGAAGTCAAATCTCACCGAGGAGTCTTGTTGCTCGGTTACTTGAGCAGCATACTCATTCTCTTCCTGCGTGGGGGAACATCAAAATGTCGATAAATAAAGACTTGTTTTGCAGGTAATCAAAACCTTGTTTCTCTTGCGAAAGATAGAGAATGAAATTTCTGAGTGTAATATATATCATTCACAAGATTACATATCTATCTAGAAAATAGTTACATCATTGACAAAAAAGTCAAATGAGTTTGATCCAAACCTTATGTGAATGTCTTGTGGACATCCTTTCTCCTTTCTTCTCCCATTGATTCTCCTACGCGTGGCGAGGAGAAACGAAAAAAACGACATTAGACGTTTCTTTCTATGATCTTGAAACATAGATGAGAGCTAGTTTCAACATATTATCTAAGTAACAGTAAAGTAATGCAAAGCAGAACATGATAATCGTGCATGTGTCTCAGCTAACTCTATTCAAACTCATTACATACAAAAAGATTCCTGAATTCATATTGAGTCCCGGTTCAATAACAGTACTAGTGAGAAGCTTAAACCCCATAAACTATCCTGTGAATTATTATGATTCATTACCTCTGGATTTTGGCGTCGATCATGCCGCGATGGCACCGATCCTCCCGCGCGGTTCTGATCATCGTCCTCACCAGAAACCACCTGCGATCATTTCCAGATCCAGATCATCAGAAATGCAAGTCAATAATAATAATAATAATAATATATAGCAGAGCATGAATGGTATAAGGACAGACATTAGCCCAAGTGGATCTAGGTCTCTCGTCCCTATCATCATCTCCGCCGCGACGTTCGTCTCCTCCGAAAGCAACATCGGCCAAACCTTTGATCAATCCTTCCATATCGTTTCTACTGCTCTCAAAGAATGATTCAGAACAAGAAGGAAGCCGAAAGAGACCTTTTGTCTTAATGAGCTGTGTTTTGTGATCCAGATTTGATACTTGTCTGATTTACTTCCTTTTGTATTTTCACCACGCGCGCCTCTTCATTATTTCTCCAATAGTATTGGGAGAGTGGGAAGTTTACGTGTACGTGATGGAGAAAGCGCGTGACACCGATTCATATTTATTTTCACGACTTTATTATATACAACCACCAGTGTCCTTAACGGTCGCTCGCTCGCTGGCTTATGCCGACAGATAGTTTGATTAGTAAATCGAAAATTGTAGAAACATAAAATAAAGTAAACGAAGATGGCTAATGATTAAATCTTATCTTACTTGAGAGTATCGTAGTTGAAGAGAGATGACTCATCATGGTAGAGTCGTCCTATAATTGTGCGCCAACGCGTATTCATATTCATAAGAGTTAGGGAGAATCTGAGCGGTGGTATTAACGCGCTAACGTATGTGCGTCGTGTAATATACATATTATAGAGTATAATATTCATAATATGCGTTGCACGTTCCCGCCACAACGCAAGGCTTGAAAAGTGAAAACTTTATCAACAATCAAAGTGGTAGCAACCAATAATACACATTCTTATAATATTAGTATAATTTACAAAATTGTGTAGAGAACCACACGACGGTAAGTTCTGTTCTCTCTTTTTTGTTGGTTAGTTATATTCACTTGGAGCAATGAGTCAATGACTCGGTCAGTAGAGTTCTTCCAGTTTACAAAAAAAAAAAACATCATCGATTCAAGCTTTTAAGTTCTAACAGAAAAGCTCCTAGCAAAGTACTCAATTGTAATGATATAAATGTTGCCAAAAAGTTACATCTTTTGCAAATAGTAAAAAACTTAAGATGGAAAGATGATCCAAAGACTGTGGTAATTTACCTGAGAAACAGCAAGCAGGTGTCCCGTATCGAACTTTGCGACGATCTATGGGTGCAGTTACCAGATTACTTCTTGAACTAGTTCTCGGTCACACTTAAAAGTTGTATAAGTAGTTGTGTTGACTATAGATTCATCAGCTTTGTTAAAGGTCAATCAACTCTCCACATTCCACTTGTTGTTCTCTCCAACTTCCAATGAAGCGTGTAATATAATGTGCACTCCAATGGTCAAGCAATCCAAATATCAACTCTTATATGTTGCTGTATGCACTTAGATAGTATAGAACATAAGGAAGGATATTGCTTAGGAATTATGCTCTGGTCACTTAAGACGTAGCTGATCAATGTATATGACGGTTTGAGTACTTGTTGTGTTCTTTCACAAGATCAATTATAAACTAGCCTCCATTACAGTTAGCGTGGGGAAATCACAAGAACCTAACTGCTTGGTTTAACCACAAAGCCAACGGGTGAGCTCCTTCCAGAAGCCATACACATGATTTCATTTACGTTGCTTGGATTATTCCTTATGATAATCATTCGTAAAGAAACAGAATATTGTACTTATAGAAGATAATGATCACAACATGGATGACCCTGTAAACATGGATGGAACTAGAGCATGTTAAAAACCCATAAGAAATGGTGAATTAGGAGCTCCTTTTAATCTGAGTCCCTCAAGTGTTAGCCTATAGGAGCCTTGGTCACAGTGACTGTTATTTGGCAGAGGAAGCGGATTGATCTGTTTGAGCATGGCTGTTCATTTACAAGCTCTAACAGGGAAAGCTGAGGCAGATGCTCTTCACTAAGACGCACTGAAGAAGATACGTGCTTGACCACTGTTGCATATCTTCTATGCACCTTGTCATGTACACTTTCGCCTTCGACTTGGCAAATGGAACCACACATGCAGCCGATTACCATTTTCTCTGTGAACTAACTGCAATATCTCCATCACATATTTACTACTGTATATGCGAATGGACAACATTCATACTATCCTTAGATATGCAAAACACATCTTATAGATAAATGAATAATCTGTTCCGGAATCCACCACAACACAAGTCACCAAATGGAAAACCAAACGATTTACAACTATATAATTTAAACAGAAGAAGATTTTTGCTTAATATGATAAAAAGACACTATTCCCATCTTTTTAGCCGCAGCAACCTCCTGCTTGCGATGTGGATCCGTCTCTTCCACCTGATGGCCCTGGGATACCTCCATATCCGACTTTTATTCCATACGACTCATTTGACACATCAAACACACCATCTTCAATCTTTTTGTATATTGTTGCCGCTGTTTTTATGAACGCCTAGCCAAAATTTCAAAAAAAAAAAAAAAAAATCATAAACTCATGCCATAATCTAGCATCCCTACTGGTGTGTGTAAAGAGTAGAACAAAACAAGTAGGGAGACTTTTTGGAATGGGACACACTAGTTATGCTTTCTATGTTATATTTGTACACACTAGTTATGCTTTCTATGTTATATTTGTAACCGACTTGATCCTTCTCGTGTAAGAAATACAGGGAACACGATTCGTTACAAAACTCTTTAGAAATCTACGTTTAAAGCCTAAACAATCACACTGGAATTGCAAAGGGAGGGTTACTAATTACCTCTTCGACATTCTGAGCAGTCTTGGCAGAGGCTTCCATGAATATAAGACCGTGCTCCTTTGCAAACTGCTCTCCTTCCTCCGTGGTCACTGCCCTCCTGTGGGCAAGATCACACTTATTCCCAATGAGCATTATCGTCATATTTGCGTTTGCATGCTGCCTCGCATCCTCTAGCCAGCTAGCTAGATGGTTAAACGTCTCCCTCCTACAAACGAATAACAACAATATACTGTGACTGTCTAGTTACTGCTACTACTCCTACTACACGAAGGAAACTCTAGCTAGTGGTTTCACCTTGTGATATCATAGACAAGCAATGCACCAGCCGCACCTCTATAGTAAGACCTTGTAATAGACCTAAAAGATTCTTGACCAGCCTGCCACAGAGCAAAAAAAAAAAAAGAGTCAAGAGAGGCAAGGATCATACGAGAGTTTCAAGATTGAGCTTAAACAAAATTCAAAAAAAAAAAAAAAGAGAGACCGTATCCCAGATCTGGAGTTTGAGGGGCTTGTTGTCGATGGTGATCATCCTAGCCCCAAATTCAACACCAATGGTGAGATCATGCACCGGTTGAAACCTCTTATCGGTGAACTGAAGCAAAAGGCATGATTTCCCTACTCCTGAATTTATCAGGAAATCAAATCAAACAATCAACATCGATTCAATCAATGGTTGTTCATCTCAATTCCGGAAAAGAGAGGAGTTACCAGTATCGCCGATGATGATGTACTTGAAGAGATAAGCGTAAGACATTGAAATCGAGATCCCCTGATCCCGCCGATGATGATGAAAGAAAGACGAGAGAGAAGAAGAGAAGAGAATCTATTTTGTTTCTATAAAGACGGAGACGGTTGATTTCCCCAGCAAATCCAGCGATGCATCAACCTGTATTGTCGCTCATTACAAAACTTTCTAGCGTTTCCACGTATCATAACCGCACTGCTTGACGTTATTATTTCAAGAGAAGACAGCAAAGCAGTCTCCTTAATGAATAAAATATGAAAAAAATGAGCAATTAAAAATTATATATACAAAAGTTGAAACCTTTGAAAAAATGTTTTGCAGGTAATCAGAACCTTGCTTCTCTTGTGGAGGTTAGAGAATGAAATATCTCTGTGTAATAATACTTATCATCCACAATAATATTATATATATCTATCTAGAAAGTAGATACATTATTGGTTACGTAAAGAGTGTTTTTGTCAAGTAGCAGCTGCAATGTGACTAAAAATTCAAATGCGTTAAATGTCTTTGATGCCAAACCTCATGTGAATGATATGCGTGCCAAGGAGAAACGAAATAAAACGACATTAGATGCTTTCTTTTATGATCTTGAAACATAGTTGAGAGCTAGTTTCATCAATCATTATCTAACAGTAAAGTAATGCAAAGCAGAACATCAATATGCTAATCTACACTGAAGCTTCTACTTATCGTGTGTAAAGTAATGCAGAGCTTCTACACTAGAGATAGTTTCTATAGAGTTAGCTGAGATACACACACGATAAGTAGAAGCTTTAGTGTAGATTAGCATATTGATGTTCTGCTTTGCATTACTTTACTGTTAGATAATGATTGATGAAACCCCATCCCCAATACATACATACAAATAGATTCCTAAATTCATATTGAGTCCCGGTTCAATAACAGTCCTCGAGCTCGCTTAAATCAGGAATGGATCCTCCTTCCATTACTCCCATCAAGTTCTTCATCCTCACTCTCGTTTGGAATATTTGTGCCACAATTTGGCTCACCTGAACAACAACAATAAACCATATTGAATCTTTTTTCTTGTCTGAGATCTGACACGAGCTGACTGAGAGAGTTAGTTACCTGTTTCTGTCTTTCCTGAATCTTTAGCAACTCTTTTTCTTCTCTCTAGAGATTCCGCTAGTAACTCTGGCTTCTCCCTTTCCTCTGCCCAACGCAACCAAACGAGAATAAGACATTGTTTTGTCATGGCTTCGATCATTGCTTCCATGATTATAGAAACTCAAAACAGAGAGTACCTGCAGCTTCTTGTCCAGTCATGCATGGCATCAACAACTAGCAACACTTCTGTGGGATTCAGGACTTTCTTCACGTCTTTTAATTCGTTCATCATCCCTTTATCTATCTGTCACAGAGAGGCCAAATCATGACTAAAGTATTGTGACAGAGATAACTCCACTGTAATTTTAAAAATGACTACCTGCTTCTTTAAGTAACAAGCGAGTTTAGCACAAAACAGTTGTCTTTCCGACTCCTTGGAGTCCAGCCAACAATATTACATAGTACCTGACTTAGAAAACTGTAGCTCAGATACTTCTCCACCCAAAGAAGTCAAATGATCATAGATCCCAAACAAGCTTGGTTAATTGCTAGTATTTACCTTGACCAACTACTGGTCTGGTTTGACTCCTCGAATGATACCCATTCCACGGCTTGGTCACTAAACGAATGAACAAACCTTCTAACAACTTTAAGGCTCACCTGTTAACAAAAACCGCCAAGCGACTAAAAATTACTTTTCACACCACCGCCTTTTCTACAACGATAAACAGAACAAGCACCACTCACATCTGCTTCAAGGAGAGCTCTTCTAATGTCCCTCGGCAATACTAATTTAATAATAAGATGTTGTTCACTTCATACCTATAATAGTCATTCTCTTAACATATATGAACGAACTGCTTATCTTCACTACACTTCTCACTCCATCAAAATTTTAAGTTTCTGCTTTCTGTGTTGAGCCAATACTACATAAAGCTAATAGCTTTGACATGTACAAGAGACTCATTGACAAAAAAAATAAACTACATCGAAACAGAAAAGGTCGAACCTTCTCCTTTGAGTTTGGTCCAAGCAGCCTCGAGCCCACTAGTCAATTGACCAAACATCTCCGCCTTCACTTGGCTCTTTCTGAAACTTCCATGGCCCACTGTCCTCGATTTCACCCAACTCCATAGATCCTCAATTTCAATAAGTATTGAGTGGCTGAGTGATCGAAGAAGCTCAGAAACTTTTCTGAATCTTCGTTTTATCTCGTTGTTGTTGTTGTTGTTGTTGCAAAGAGTCAAACTTTTGGATGGTTTCGTTTTATCCTTT
Source organism: Brassica juncea (assembly GCA_018703725.1). Classification (NCBI taxonomy): domain Eukaryota; kingdom Viridiplantae; phylum Streptophyta; class Magnoliopsida; order Brassicales; family Brassicaceae; genus Brassica; species Brassica juncea. The sequence goes on along the minus strand of CM031936.1, from coordinate 68,054,387 downwards.
CAGTGACGTGTCCTATCCAGCAATGCATGTATTGTCGCTCAATAAAAAAAAACTGTGTAGCGTTTCCATGTATCATAACCGCACTGCGTTACGTTTTTATTTCAAGAAAAGAAAAGACACACCTCGCAAGCCTTCCAACGATTCCAGAATCTTCCCTTCCATTGCTGAGAGGTTTGTGAAGCAAGAAAACTAACAAAAAAAGCAAGAAGACTTGCGACGATTTCAGAATCTTCCGTTTGCTTGAAATTTGCAGATGGAGAGTTCTTTCAAGGGTTCTGCTCCTCTAGGTAAGTTCTCTTATCGCTCTTTTGCAAAGCTTGATTCTGATGATTCTCTGTTTTTTTGCTTGGGTCTTAGATTTGGTTTCCAGCGTTACTCCTTACTAGTAACGTCATTCTCACTTGGCTCTTTCTTTTTTTCTTTTGTTGTAAAGATGCATTGATGTCTGCAATCTCTGAAGAAGAGAAAGAGGAAGATGGGTTCCTCTACAGAGAGGATGGCGTCACGTCCTTACTGTGTACTATGAAGACGAGCTTGGACATCATAGGCTCAATCTCGCAAGAAGAGAGTCCTGAGTTTATCTCATACTGTCCCGAGACTTGGACTACATATCTAAGAGTTTTGAAGACACTAGTTGCTCTATCTGAATCAGAGAAAGGTGTGATGGAACAGGTTGAAGATATGATGAAGTCTAGGAAAGCTGCACTCTACTCTCTTGTCACCCTTTTTTCACGAGTTGGGGATCAAAATTGGGTATTGAAGCTGAGCGACTGTAGGAACTTCCAGATCCGTCATCATTTTGGAAAACTGATGTTTGTGGAAACGAAGGAAGAAGAAACGCTTGACATCCATATTGACAGGTCAGAGTTATTGGACCAGTCAATTTCTCAGATTGCGGATGCAACAGCTATTCACGGTGACATCTCGGTACGTTTCAAGAGAGAAGAAGCTTTTGGTGATGGAGTACTCTTGGAATGGTTCTTCGTGATCTCCAAAGAGATTTTTGACCCTGAGAAAAAGCTGTTCACTGTATCTCCTGACGACTGCAGAAGATATAGACCAAACCCAGCATCCTATGTTGATGAAGATCACCTGAAGAAGTTTAAGGTTGCTGGTCTCATCATAGCGTTGGCCATAAAACATGGTGTGCAAGTTGGTATCCTCTTAGACCCTATCTTCTTCCTCAATCTAGCTGGAAAGTCGGTGCGTTTGGAAGAAGTGAGACTCACTGATGAGATAGAGCACCAAAGCTGCAGCAGAATATTAGAGATGAGTGAAGAGGCTTTTGATGCTATGAAGTTAACGTTTTCAGTGGAGATTGAGGAGGAAAAGGGAGAGATGGTCGAGATTCCTTTATGTGAAAATGGTGAAGATACTGATGTTACCTTCAAGGACAGAGAGTTGTACGTAAAACTGAGGACAGAGCACCTTTTCGTCAAACTTGTGGAAGAACAAGTGAGGCAGTTTGCGGTAGGATTTGAAAAGATGCTGTCTGTGTATCACAAAACGTTCTTTAACACTATGGAGCTTAAAGACATCGATGGTCTGCTACGTGGTGAAGCACATGACACAATCTCCATAGAAGACTGGAAATTACACACTGACTACGAGAACTTTGAAGAAACAGATAACGTCATTGAATGGTTCTGGAAGGTAACTGTTCTTGGATTTAATATTCTCTTGGGTTTTAAAACCTTGTTTTCACGATGGTGATATAATGGATCTCTCTTTTAGTTGGTAGATGGCATGGATGAAGAGAGGCGGCACCATCTTCTTTACTTCTGGACTGCAAGGATGTACCTACCTGTGGGAGGCTTTGCGGAACTTCCAGAAAGACTTGCAATAACAAGACAGTTCGGCATTGGTGATACTCTCCCGAAGTCTCAGACCTGCAGTTCTGAGCTGCAAATTAGAGAGTACAGCAGAATCGAAGATATGGAAGCAGATTTTATCTACATCACCACTAACTACGTGGGTTTTGGTTTGATTTAGGTATACAGTTGTACTCATTCCATTGAATCTATATATATATATATATCTATATATCTATATATAATAGCAAACCAATATTATTTACTTGCTGACATCATTTTTTTTATAGGAAAAAAAAAGTTTTAATCCAACGGTGAAATTTATACTAAGGATAACATCTAATGGATACAATTTTGTTTAAGACGAGACTATGACGTCATCTATGGAATCGTCGTCTTCGATCCACCAAGTTATAACTCCTCAAACTCGACGCGACGCGACGCTTACAGAAATCGCAGAACCGCCATCATCTCCCTTAAGAGTCGTGTTGTTTCACAAACTTATTAATAGAATTGACTGTATTAGTTTGTGTTTCTCTGTAGTTCGTTCATCAGATTCGCTAATTGGCTTCTCATCTCTCTCTCTGGAATTTTCTTCTCTGGTAGTTATTTTCGGTGGACGTCGATTCATAGATGGTTAAATTGTTCTTCCATACATCTTCTTTCAATGTATGTTTCCACCCAGAATCTCAGAATGGATTTCTACGTAATCACCTTTGTAAATCATTTGTTTGTTTCGGTCTATCTCCAATTCGATAAAGTATTTTTTTTTCATATGTGGTTGCTGTATGTCTGTTTGATTTCTGCCACTTTTAATTTTTGTTAATCTTCCTAGCTCCTTTTCTGAAATACGTATTTGTCAATGCAAATTTTCTTTTCTACCGCTTGCTCCAGGAACATAAATCAATCCAATTGCCGGTATTTGAATCTCTGTAATCCAATCTCTTTTTGATTGGTTAGGAATGCATGGGATGAGATGGAGTGAATTGCGTTTTATTTTTTGGCCGATGAACAATCCCACTTGAACATTTACACCAGCCACAAACTGTCGGTTCTAATGCCCAGTTGTAACCAAGAGCAGCAGGGAAGTGTAATATACCTTGGCCACCTTCATTCAGCACGTTCTGACCTTTTCCACCTTGTGCTAACTTTTACAAAAGCCCATGAGTGCAAGCTTTCTTCCAGAGCTTCTTGCATAAGGTTTCTTTTCATATTCTCTTGGGAGATTTCATTCATTAGCGTCTGATCCAGTTGGTCGTCATTCTCGTAGAGCTGTAAACTAATCTTCTCTCTCAGTTGGGACAGTAAACTAATCTTCTCTCTCATTTGGGACAAATCACTATCATTCTTGGAAAGAGAAGAGCAAGGGCAATCAGATTTCGAGCATAACAATTTAACAAATCTTGCTCAGATGTTTGTATTTATGATCTATATTTCTTCCACAGAATTTGGAACGGATATGGACATAAATTAAATTTACAGTTACTTTTCATTTTCTCACTGTTTACTACACTTATAATCTAAATTATGTGTAAGAGGATTCATCGTAACATCATCAACATCACTAATTTTTTTCTAAAAAAATTTCCTTTCCACAAATATCACACATGGCCAACTTGGAAAATTTATATGACTGTAAGCCTTTTGCAAGGGAATCACAAAGTCGAAGAAGGGAGAGCATTTTACTGAGCCAAGAACTTTTGCCAATAACTTTTTTTAAGACGTGTAACAATTATTTCACTGGAGCTAGTCAGAGCCAATGAGTCCTCCACTCTGTTTGATCACACATTTTTACACCGCTCGATCAACGATCACGAGCAAAAAATCATATGTCAAACATCACATGATCATAATCAATTAATTAATCATGAACAAGTCATATGAGGGTTATGTTTTCAATATACCTTAAAAACTCTATAAATTAATAATGTTGGGACTATGGTATTTTATTAATTTATAAAGTTATTAATTTATAGAATTATAATGTTGGGAATATTTTTATCTATAAAATAAAAATAATTGATTTTGATGAATATCCATTAATAAAATTTTAGAAATTTGACTTTTATATTGTTTGGTTATTTTTATGTTTTGTAGAATTTAAATGTGATTTTCTACATGATTTTACTAAATATTATCAAAATATATTGAATTGTTAAGAAAAAATAGAGATAATTTTATTGTAAATATAAACCAACAATATAATATTTAGTTTGTACTTATATAAAATGTATATATATAGAGTATTAATTTATGATTTTAAAGGGATCATATATTTACATAAAACTTTATAAAAAATTATTATCTTATTATTTTATCGATTTGTGTCATATTTTGAACTGACCTAACTCGGGACTGAAGAGATTTATTAATTTATAATGTATTAATTTATAGAATTTTTATTGTAGACTTCACATATAAACCTTTTATTCAAATACAGAAACAAAATGTAAAGGAAAAATAAGTACTAATGTGATGAATATAAAAACCATCTTCCGACAATATACTATAGCCATTTAAAAAATTGATGTTATATCCTATAAATTTTGGATTTCATCATAAATATAACAAGACTGTGCCATATAAAATGACTTTTAAGTAAACTTGAAAAGTCTTTTTAATGCATTCTTTTGTAAATAGTTTATGATACTTAGAGCATCTACATCCCCACTCTATATTTTATTCAAAATTTAAATATAGAATGGAATAATGAACAAAAAATAAAAGTATTACTCTATAAATAGAATTATTTTTAATTTTTGTTCATTATTCCATTTTAGACTCTATTTTAGAGTAAAATAAGGAGTTGAGATAGAAATGTCCTTATGTTTGAATTACAGAGATAGATTATCTAACTACCGTAGAGTTTGAAACTTAATAAGGTATATATTTCTAATTTTTTTTACGCTAAGATATAATTTACTATCTAGCGAAGTGTGGTGATATTTTTTTTGGTGTAAAATTTTGGTGATGTTAATCACAAAAAAATAATACTTCACAAAATTATAAAATATAAAAACTTAGTTTTGGCGTTAGATTTGAAAAACATATCTCTAAATTGAAAAAACATTACATTTCGAATTGACCAACTATAGTTTCACTTCCATGCGTGTCAACAAAATTAGTTCTAAAGAAAAGTTAATTTAATGAATTTGATTAGTATATTATAAATGTGAAAGTTATTTATGTAGGGTTCATAATGAAAAAAATAAAAGGCATCTGTTCATTGTAGTTGTTTTGTCTCTTGCGATCAATGTTTTAGAAATCGATATGCAGTAACTAGCCACTTCAGAGAATAATAGCGTCTAAGCAGATTATTCAGGGTTTCGGCGGAGAGTATGCGTTAATAAATTATTGATTTATTATATATATATATATTTTTTACATTAGATATCTTAGTATTTGGTTTAATTATAAAACTATTTGATGTATTATAAAAATTACATACACAAAGAAATAAACTACATAAATCTGTGGCTTTGCATCAACATTATTGTTTAATTTAAAATATTTGAACCAATCTAGATCGATTTATACTATTTTAGACCAATTTTAGCCGATGACAAAAAATACTAATTTTAGCCAATTTAAAAAATTTTAAATCGATTTGAGTTGAATAAATCAAATTAAAAAAAAAAATTTTGGCTATAGCCGATTTGCTGCTTAGACGCTGTAAACCAATTTTTAGAACATTGTTTACAGTGGTTGCTTTATTCTTTTTATTTTTATACAATACATTTTTTGAGGCAAACTTAACTTTTATAGATCATTACACTCCAGTCATTGAACGTTTTAAACATCTTTTATCTTGGAGAACTCTCTGTAACTTATATTTGACACTATGTTTCAATCACATAATATTTCATACATTATTTTTTTCAAGTGATTACATCTCTTAAAATACTAGCTTCATTTTTTTTTTAATATTTTCACATTTGTGTCCTCTAAAAAAGCCATTTGTGTTAAAATTATATTATAATAAACCAAAACAACAAAACGCTGTGCAATTTCTAGGAAACTCAATTTATTATCATTATATTCTCTGCACCGTTCATATACTATTTAATCTTCGATCAGTCTTTTATTTTTAGAGGTTAGGGTATATATTGTAATAAAAAATTTACATCCAAGAATGATATTTTCCGGTAATAATATTTGTTTGTTCTTTTTTTTAGTATTGCCAACATTTTATCCTTTTTTTGATTTATGTATTGATCGATGATCAATATATTAAAAATAAAAAAATTGTTAAATAAATAAAAATGAGTATTTTGTAAATAAAGTTTCCTAATATCAAATAATTAAAATTTTCAATAAAAATTTTAATTTCCCGCGCGAATGCGCGGGGTTGTTTCCTAGTATATATAATAGCAATCCCTTTTTTATCTAACCAATGACGTTATCACTTTTTTATAGGAACAAAAGTATGACGCCCTAGATTCATCGAAGTCTTCATCATACCTCCTCAAAGGCGTCCCCTGAACAAATGATCTTCCCTTTGTATCTTTTCACCCTCAACCTTTCAATGGAACCGTCTTCATATTTCCTTAAGAGTTGTAACTGTTCAGAAGTTTATATTGAAGAGATTGTATGGTTTGCAGACTTATTTCAAGTTTTCTTTGATTCTCTCTTTTGATTTTCATCTCTCTCTCTCTCTGTCCAACTTTCTTTATGTCCTTTTGATAGAGATTTTTTTAAAAAATGCAAAAAAAAAGGAATATTATCAACAAAGTGCAGATACGCACGAGGAGGATCTCCGACCTGTCCTAAAATCACTCATAATTCTGTTGTACTTTTTTCAAAACTAAATTAGAAAACCGAACCGTACCAAATTAGAAAACCGAACTGTCCATTAGACAGCTCTTCAGACAATAGCAAATTTATTCAGTACGGTAAACTAGCTGTTCCTGTTTCAAAACAGGATACAAGTCCTGTGCAGAAACTGATCCTTGTGCCCTTGTGAAAAAAAGATACTGATGCTCATGCTCATCTCACGTATAGTTTTTTTTTTTTTTTTTTTGGAAATACTAGTTTGTTCCTCACTTGATCGTTCCAATGCCTTAACTACCAACCAGGAGCATTTGAGATCTTCTATGTACGTTATATAGCGCATGCTCCCATCAGATAAACAGCAAATATATAATAAATCAGCTTTGAGCTAAACAATCCAGATACCCATCCTATGAAAAAGTTATCAATTGCTAAAAAAAAAAAAAACAAATAATTGAGAAACTACCTTTGTATCATGTATGCATTTGCTTAGTATTATGTTCAATCTCACATCCAAACATGAATAAAAGAGAGATACCCTTGAAAATCTCTGTTTCAAGTCTTTGTTCCAAATATTAATGCACTTAACAACAAATCTCAATAGATTATCAATTTATTAAGTAACATATGTATTTGTATATCGGTATGAACATTCTAGTAGTATCCTAATCACCTAAACCATCAATATCATCATCATCATCTACTACAATTCTTGTGGTTTCCACTTTCTAAGTTCAGCATCGACGATGCAATGTGCTTCCTCAGCGATCTCCGCATTTCGCAACGCAGCATCAATCGCATCATTTACCTCTTCCATCTCTTTCAACTTCTCCTCCAACATTCTCTCCCCTTCTACTCTGCTCGCATTGATCTCTTCCAGCTGCGCAGCAACCGTTTTCGCTTTGTACTGCACCATTCTCTCCGACTCTTCGTGCCTCCCTCTCAACTCCTCGTACTCTTTCAACGATATCCTAATCTTCTTATCAGGCTCATCATGCGTCAAACTCTCCTTCTCATCAGTTAGTACTCTCATGTCTTCCACAGCTCTCTTCTCTGCCGTTTTGGCTTTCTTCACCGCTTTTCCAACTATCTCCAGCTGTTTCACTGCATCACCCATCGCCATATGCGTGGCGGCTGCTTCTCTCCTGAGTTCATCAACGTGCATCCTCATCTCTTCCGCTTCTTGTCTTGTTTCCTCTGCTTCACGCATGATTTCTTCGACCTTACGGCTCGCTTCAACCCATTCTCCTTCCTCAACTTCTTGTCTCTCCTTTTCATTTTCCTTCAGGTCTCTGTTCTCTCTCTGCACTCCGTCCAACTCCACCGTCAGTGATCCCACCAAGCTTTTGTATGATCTCTCTTCATCACATATCTCTTGCATCTCGCTCTTGGCCTCTTTGAGCTCACGAGCAAGTTTAATCTCTTCCTGTAAGCGCTCGTTCCCGGCAGATATCTCTGCTAGCTCATCTATATCTTTCCTCAGCTCAGGATCACAATCTCGCCTCAGATCCTCCAGCCTCTGCTCAGCTTCTCGCTTCCTTGCGGCGTAAGTTTCCCTCGCATCCATTCTCGCCTCGTTTATCTTCTCTTCCTCCTCCTTTTTCTTCTCAGCATCGGAGTTCAACCTCAGAACAGTGTCACGCATCTCGGCTATCTCCTCTGACATGTCTTTAATCTTTTGGGAGTTAACCACTGATGAACATTCTGCTTCCTCTGATTTTTGAAGCTCAGCTAACCTTTCTTCCACGGAAATGCTGAATTCTTGTTTTATTTCCTTTAGCTCCCGCTTCGCCATGAACAGCTCTGCAATGGCTAAGATGTAATCCTCTCTTACGCTCTCTGTTTCTTGGTTTTCGTAGTGTAGTTTCTCTAACCGTTGTGTCATGGTGTGTTTCGTCAGGATTGCAGATTTTCTGGATTGTTTGGTGGCTTCTAGTTTAGCCCTCAAATCAGAGGCCTTTCGCTGAGCAGAGTCGAGATCAGAGAGAGCTCTTGCTTTGGCTTTGACAGAGGTATCAAGACATAACTGGACTCTTTCCATTTCTTGTTCTGCTAACAGAAGCTGCGTCTCCTTTTCCGACACCTCCGGTGCATCCTTAAAGAAAGAAAGAAACAAACGCTTTTTCAGAACAATGCACAATGAAAATGAGAGAACTAGGAGACAGAGAAGAGCGAATGATATGGTACCTGAGAGGATGAGGTGGAGGAAGAGAGACGCTGTTGTTGCTGCTGCTTTGAGAAGCTAACTTGACGGAATAAACTAACGGCGTCTCTAACGGATTGGAAGGGAGCACGTGTGTCAATCTCTCCCACCTCACTGCTCCGAGGAAGAGTCTCCTGAGGCATCACCGGAGCATCAGCTCTCATCTTCGCCATCGACCCTCTCCCAAAACACAAAGTGTTTTGTCTTTGTTTTTACCTAATGAAGCAGAAAGAGAGAGTTTGATGTTGATCCTCAGGATGTTTCTTCTTCCAAACAATGAACCAAAGGGTCGCCATGTTTTACGCTTATGTCTTTTTGTCCCTCTATGGCCTTTCTTCTCCTTTTCCTTTATCCATCATTCTATTTTTAGACATCAAATCTTTGAATCCTAAAATAAGAAAACCTTAAAGTATGTAGCATGTACTCTTAAAATAGAAAGAAAATCATTTTCTTAACAAGGATATAAATAAAATGGTTGTAAATTACAACTTGTAATGGGGCCATTCATACCTCAGGCAATAGTGCCCAAACTAAGCCTAGTGGCTTGCAATCAAAGATCCCGCGAGTGTCTGACTGAACTGTGATCATGGCTAGATGGTGGAGGAGGGCTGTGATGTTGTAGTTCGGATTGTTCAGCACACCAAGCTCTCCCATCTTTAACTCAACCCATTTCATGCTACAGAAACCAAAACGGGTACTCAAATACTGAAAGAAGATGAAAGATAAAAGTGATAGATCATTTTAGAAGAATCACCTTGTAGCAGACCATATTATGACATCATATTCTGCATATGCAGCAGTAAGAAACTCATGAAGATCTGCAATTTAGATAATCCGTACAGTCGTCAGCGGATATACTGCTGTGTAAACCCCATCAATCAAACACTACTTACAAGGACGCATAAGCTGTAGAGGGTTCTCGGCTGTGGAACGGTGATAAAACAAAGTGTAGTCAATATCTAGAACAAGAAGCTTTTTGCCTATGCGGCATGGATTAACAAGTTTAATCTGCAAATCACACAAGAACGAAAAGAAAAGCTTAAATCACTAAACCGTTTTCAAATTTCAAGCATCATTCGTTATTCAGACAACACACACCTAAAGATTTGAACATATCTACCAAACTCCAAAAGTGAAAGAGACATAGATCTCATCATCTTGTACTAATCAGACACGGGTTTGTTTCAATGACACTAGAAATATAGCTAATATCAAGACAAAGAACAGACCTTGTACTGATCAATTCGTCTCCTCAGCTTCTGCTTATTAAGCTCCTTGTCTTTAACATCAACCACTTCGTCCTTACCAAGCTCAAAGTCATCAACAATGTCCCGAGATGTTACTTGATCTACTATTAGTATTATATCATCTTCCGTAGTACTGAAAAAAAAAACCAAAACTTTCAATGCATTTAGTTTCTCCAAAGATACACAATTAGGGGTTCTTAAGAAAAGGCATTAGAGAGAGAAGGGTCCGTACCCGATCATTGTCATCTTGAGAGAGGGCTTGAGTGGGATCTGAGAGAGCAACAGCGAGTCATCGGAGAGCCTGTTTCCGACTTTGGGATAAAGAAGCTTCTGGCGCTTGGGCAAAGACGCTGGTGAGGAAACAGATGCGACGCTTCAACTCAGCAACGGAGTCGTCGGCGCAGATTCGGAGCGTGTACTCCTTCCCACTCCACTTCACTATTAGTGTCAGCTCTTCTTCCGTCGGAGACGAAGAAGAAGACGACGAGGCCATGATCTACGGTAACTCGAGAGACTCTTTCGGATCCGACAGTGGACGGTTTAAAAGTTTATCAATTAAACCCACACAACTAAAGTAGGGCTGTATTATTAAATATCTAAACTTCGGAGCTTACTTGTAAAAAACTAATTTATTTCGTGGCGAAAGTATAAATTAGATAAAAGCTTTTGCCGTTTTGTCCAAAATGATCGTAATTCCCCCACTGGTACCTCCGCAGATGCCAAGGAAGACGTTCAACAGAAATGGTTTGTATGTGGGTCAACTAAACCCCTTGCTTACGTGGACAATTTTTTACTAACAAGTGTTTTGATGTCCACATTTTGTTTTGAAGACTATATTCTTTCTGGATTCTATATAATCTTGTTTTAGTTAAAATGTTAAACTGATTTGGATTTTCTTGTAATATAAAAATTTGTTGAACTTGTCTCGAGTTATAATGCTGCAACTGCAACTAAACTTAAAATTAGATTACATCATCTTCTTTCTGAGTTTTAAGATTATATATATAATCTTGATATACCATAGACACATCATTCAGATAAAACTTTTGGTATTTTTCATTTGATAACCAACTCACACCAAAAAAAAAACATCCCAAAAAGGAGAAAAAGAAATGATATAATAATATGTTTTGTTCAAAAGCTACAAATGTCTGCAAGAAAAGAAAAACAGTTGGGGCAGGCTTGAATATTTGTGAATTCTGATCCATCCCTCCAAATTTAGGTTAGAATTTGAAACAATAATATTAGGAAAGATACAAAGACATTTCAAAAGGAGAAACGGCGTCGTAGACAGGGCTAATGTTTGACCAAACACACATCAAATTTATTCATTGATTTTAAAGAGATGAAGAAACAATTATCAATTTCTTATTTTAAAATGAAGAAGAAGAAGAAGAAACAATTATCGATTTATTAACTGATTATAAAATCAAATCAAATATCAATTAATTAATTAAGTAAAAGAAGATATAAAACAATTATCAATTTATGAATTAATTGAAAAAAAGGAAGAAACAATTATTAGGTAAACAAGCAATTGCTTGGAATTGACGTGTGTATTAATAAAGAGATATATCATTATTTATTATTATGGTGCAGAAACAAAATCATATTAATAGGGAGACAGGCAAATTGACCAAAGAATATAAAAGTCAAATGAAGGAAGAGGCTTTTTGCCTTTTATTTTATTTATAAGAAAAAGACATATGAAAGCCATCCTATCCTTTAAATCTTATACAACCAAACCCATCATCCATTGTATATATATATATACAGACGCTTGCTTGTTCCATTTCATAGCCAATTGGTAGAGTTGTTTACATAATTATAGAATCAGAATAATGGAGATGAGGTTCCTGTTCCGTGCCTTGACTTTGGTCTTCATGGTGGCTTTGGGGGAAGCAGTTGGTGACAGAATGAGATGGACCAGAAGGGAGTTGGTGGAGATAGCTGGCTACGGCGAACTCAAACTCTCCTCCGTCATCCTCACCGCTTCTCTTCTCTCTTCTTCCTCCGACCCTATTTCTGGTACGTACTGAAAACTAGTTCATGTCCCTTATTTGTACAGGTCTCTAACACATCATCATCATCATGGTCATGCAGGTGCTACCGTTGGCATCATGTGCCATACTGGACATAAGAGGAGATCAGAAGTGATCAAGGCTGTCACAAATGAGTTTGGGCAATTCACCATTGATCTTCCTTCTCACCTACATGCAATTCCTGACCTAGACAAGGCTTGTTCCATCAAACCACTCTCTGTTCCTAAACCGCACCGATGCTCTCACAAGATTCACAGAGGTATCAAACTCGTTTCTTCCTCAAACGGTTTGCGCTTCTACACAGCAGGCAACATCACCTTACACTGAGTGCCATGTTAATAGAAATTTCAACCATTGCCTTTCAGTTTTTGTTCCTTCTATATGGTTCCTTCTCACTTCTTGAGAGAAAGAGAAACAGTCTTTGTATATAATGGCTCTTCTTACTTGCTGTAATAAAAATGATAGATGCATTTAGTATTTTGCTTTTCATGCTCAGATCTTTTTGCTACTATAGAGAACAGCTTGTGTTCCCCCGTTTTTTTTCTGTGTTGAGAAGACTCTGCTTCACTTTTAGGTTATCATGGTAATTGCTAATCACTCATTTAAGTCTTAAAAGTCTTGTTTCAACATCTAAGAACATGGCTTACAATCCAAACAATATAACACACACACACGTTTCTTCTTTAACTAAAGCTTTACTTCCAAGTTCTTATATAACCCACCAAACACTCCTTATGTACACCTAAATAAACACTTTCATTCCCAAGCTTCTTCTTCGTCTACTTGACAGGATCTTCAACGTGAATTGTGTACACGGCTGCACAACACAAGCATAGTAGACATATAAATATTGACTTTATCCTGACGTTTGACTTTTTATGTTTCTCTAAAGATAGAGACCAAAAAAAATAAATGAAATGATGACCAAACCTTCTAGGTAAGTTTGCTTTTCTACATTGTTTCGACTCTTCATTCAACAAGGCCAATGCGTTTTCCTTCTCTCTGGCCGCAGCTTCCCTCTTTGCCTTCTTTGTCTCCACTTCAATGGCTTTCGTTAGAGCATCCACTTTCTTCAACAACATCTGAGTCCAGAGAGCATGTTAACTTGCTATATAATCAAAGAGATGAAACAACTAGGAAAAGATGTAGTTCACCTTGATTTCTTCGTTTTTGGCATCTATAGTACCCTCTTTACTCTCACAGACCTTCCTTAGAGCAATGACTTCTTTCTGAAGCCTGTCATACAAAAACCCTGAAACCATATCTTCGTCCTTAGCATCCTGATCAAATAATCCGTTTGCTGAAATCTTTGAGTTCTCTTTTCCATCAGTCTCTGCAGCTCTGTTGATCGGCTGATTTATAGCATGGATTCTTCCTGTAACTGAGCCTCGTGGCTGAGAAGTAGACCTTTTCTTTGATCCTCCACCACCACTCGTCAAGAATCCTAAAATCTTGCCAGATTTTTCAGTCTTTGTAGTTGATGGAGAGATAGAGAACGTGTTTGGACCCTTCAAGCCATCTTCTATTGTTTTCAGCCTCAGCTTCAATCTCTCCTGTATAAATTACTTATAGGCATTAGAAACTAAACTTTCTTGCAACACAAGATTAATAATATAACCATCCACCTTTAGCTGTGATTCAGCCTTAGCTGTTCTCTCTGAAACAGCTAGCTTATCTTTGAGTTTGTGCATTTCTCCCTACACACATACACAAAATTTCCACAAAGAAAATACTCAGTTTTCCACATCAACCAGTCAATGTGTACTATTTGGTTGTGTAAGTGAAGAGTAGTTACATGTAGAACCCTTCTCTCTTCAAGCCATTGCTTTACTGGCATTACTCTATCATTCTCATCTTTCCACTCGTTAGCAACGGCAAGAGCCACTCTACTTGCTGACACTTTGACTCTGGCCAGCTCTCTCTCCAAGGTTCTTTTCTCTTCCTATTGATGTCCAAAACAATTTTATGAGTTTCTTGAAAACAAATCTGAGAATTTAACTACAAGAACTTAACAGGACACTTGCATTGAGCTGAGAGATTTGGCGGCGATAGTCTCTAACTGCATTTGCAGCTGTTCCTCCTGCCAAGATTGCTTCCTCCAACTCTCCAATGGTTTGGGATAGCTTCTCAATCTCCAACACTTTCTGGCGGTTGATTTTCTCAAGAAACTTGTACTCTTCCTGCATGTTTTCTTGCTTTTATAGCCACAGGTTTATATACTTCTCTAAATGCTCAATAAGAGGGTTACCTGGCAGATCTCAATCTGTCTTCGAAGTTCAAAGTTGTGGTTCTGAACCTCCTCAACAATCAAAGCACGTTCAAGTGCACTTTTCAAGATTCTCTCTGCTTCAAGAAGCGCTGATTCTTTTGATTTTGTCAGCCGTTCCAACGCTTTCTTGTCTTCTTGAAGCGCAGAGATCTGTAAAACTCACAAGAAAGCTACATAGTCAAGACATGATGCTTGTAACACACAAGAAGAGAGATGGTAACAAGTTTGAAATCAAGACCTGATGCTTTTGAAACTTGATCTGAGCTTCAAGAGGAGCAATAACTGATTCGAGGGGTAAAGAATCATCATCCTGTTGGTGAGTGTAAACCCTCCTCAGTGCTTCTTCTGCAGCGTCCTGTGCAGCCAATGCATCTTCCTTCTCTTCTTCTAGCTTCTTCATCTCCACCTCCTGCTCTTCCATGACACAATCTTAACTTAGTTTTTCTATTCTTTCTGAATCCATTTCTAAATGTTTTTGACTTGAGTTCCATCACAAAAACGGACCTTTTGTTCAACAAGATTCTTAGAGGCTCTAAGTCTCTCCTCCAACTTCCTCACGTTTTCTCGAAGCTGAAACACAACCAAGAAGTTATTTGAATATGAAAAACATAACACTGATCAAGAAAGCTTGTAGGTAAAACAGAGTAGAACAGCTATTTAAAGCTTTTGAAGGATCATCATGAACATAGATGATGATCATACAAATGGGAATGATCATGTTTTATGCTAACATACCTCCTCAAATGCTCTGTTCTTAAGCTCTTCATTTGTTCTCAAAGCCTTAATTTCAGTTTTAGCAGCCAAAAGCTCCTTGTCCTTTTCTGTAAAGAGAAATGAAAAGAAAACAGCACATCCCTCAAACATTAAGCAAGTACTCAGAAGGATTTGATGAATAAAAACCATAGAGAAGAAAAGAAGAACCTTTAAGCTGGCTTTGCAGAGAAGAGGTGTTTGATGAAAAAGGGTTTTCTCCTGCGGTCATTGTTACTTTCAAAGGCTCTTCCTTGTTTGTTTGCAGTACAGATATGAGTTTTGGTCTAAGCAGTTTAAAGAATGATACAGAGGAGTTTAATATATATACACACAAGCTTTTTTAGAGAGAGAGCCATTACTTAAAGGAATTGACGTTTAAGGAGAGAGAGTTAAACTTACTTAGTTTCTTTTCCCCATTCTCAAGCAACCGTCTCTGTTTTAAGCCATTGACATTAACCAACCCTTCCCTCTACTTATCTCTCTCTTTCACTGCCCATTTTGTTTCATTAATTTTCAATTCTAAAATGCTTTCAAGTTTACTTTTATTTGACTCTCTCTCTCTCTCTCAGTTACATAGATCTTTTTCACTATGATTTACATGGTCAGGTAAATGAAAGGTTATTAGTTACTGTCCTTTAGATTTTGTCCATCATCAAAGTTACCGGCTAGCGCATATTTTTCATGTTCCAAACGTTAACTAAGAGATTTTTATTTTATCCAAAGGACATGGTGTGAAAACAAAGTAAAATAATTTTTTTTTTAAAAAGAGATATGGTTCTGCCCTTTTTTTTGGACAAATGATATGGTTCTACCTCAAATGGAAATTTATAAATAGAAATAAATGTGTAAAGCTAGAGAAGCAGAGAATAATCCAAAAGGAGTTGGAAGGAGAGGCAGCATATGACAGATATAAAGACACTAATCATACGGATAAAGATAATTAAAATGATTGAATTATATCGTTTGGTGAAAACTCTTTCTTTCTTTCCGTTTCTTTTCTTCAATAAATTGAAAATCATATTCTCTTGTATCCTTTTGTCTTTATTAGTTTGATAAGGTTGTGAATGTAGGTAACAACAGATAACAATTATGATTATTTTGAATGAAAACTATTTATATTACCCAAGTGAGTTTGTAGTTTGATTGCTAGAAAGAACGAGATGGGTTGAAACTTGGAAGAAGGAAAGCAAAAGGGTGAAAAGGTGTTGCCTCAGCAATTAATAGCTTAACCGCAAAATATTGCACAAACCAAGGTTTCTTTGCATTAGTGGAAGTCACTCAATATCTCTGTTTGAATTAAAAAAGGAGTTTCATATCTCTTCCCTTCTTTGCTTCCAAGTCTTATGGTTTAGTTATTAACTTATTGGATGAAACAATGATAAGAGGATTAGACAAACTACACTTAGCAAGAATAATATGTACATTTGTTATTATTATATCTAGAATTAAAAGCAGCTTGAACCTTATAAAAGAAAAATAACAAAAATGGAGGCGGTGACCTGTACTTTGTTCAACCTTTAGTTTTGTGGGTTGGTGAACTCTTTTTAAGGCTTATCAGACAGAACAGAACAGAACCCAATCTGACCTGTAGATTTTGTCTTAATATTTTTTTTACTTCACAATCTTCTGGTTCAGTCGCAGTTGACTCAAACCGGTTATTACATAAGACTATAGAACAATAATCTAGTTAATGCTTTGGTTATATTTCATTAGTAGCACCCACACCCCCACAAGCAACAGGAAATTTGGTTTGTATATATATAACTAGTTGACTTATATAAAGTTTGTGGTACAAAGTCGTATTTCGTATTCTTTATATGCTGTATGTATATGCTGATATCCTTGCAAAAAATGTTATGTGACACTTTATTTTTTCATCTAAGTTACATGGTCCGTAAAAATGACTACCTGTAAACACTTATTTACCGAGCAAAACTTGATTTAAAGGCAATAACTAAAATAACTGTTTGTAAGTGCAACATGAAACACAATATTGACATATTGTAGTGTAGAAAAAAATTAAGCGACAATGAAAATGAACAAAAACTTTTTTGCTTTATTAAAATTAAAATTTTACAAGAGTATTTTCTCTGAGTCTTGTCAAAACCTATCACACTCTTTCTTGTTTTCAAATCCACCAAAGCTTCTAATTATTTCTGGATCTCTCTCTCTTACACTTAAAAAGCCCCGAGAAAGCCCTATGTAGATTAGAGCCGTGTGTTAGTGTCTGAATGCAACCAAACAGTCGGGTCTCTGTCTCTGAATAAGTCTTACTTCAGACAAGTCAAATAAACTTTTTCGAATGGACAGAATACTAAATACTCTTTGACGATTCATTCACAATCTTTTATCAATATCAACAACACACAGAAACAAGAAGACTCGAGAGAGTAAGAGAGAGAGAGAGATCTAAGTGATGGGGTGCGACTCCCACGGCAATCTAACCGATGCAGAGTTCAGCAAACCGTTGCCCTCCATAGGCATCTACGTAGCTACTGCTTCACTCATCTGTGGAGTTTCCATGTTCACCGATCTTCTCCACGGCATCCGCCACCGTAAATACTGGTTCCCTTGCAAGTTCTTCTCCCTCAACGCCACCACTCTCACTTTCATCTCCGTCTGCGTCAAACTCTCTTTGGATCTCAACACTCCCATGCCTAGTCGCCAAGACCAGCTCGCCAAGCTCAGCAGCAGCGTCTTCTTCTGCGTCGTGATGGCTAACTCCATGCCTTCTCTGGGGGTTCATGGTCACTCAAGACCTCCTCATGAACCTCGTGGCTCTTGGGATTCTTGTCGTCACCGACGTTGTCAACATCTGTATCCAGTTGGGGACAGGCGCCATCTACGTTTTCACTCAAGAGCACGCTCTCGTCATCGTTCTAATGTTTCTCATGTTTATGATCTTGAGCTTCTCTGCCATCACCATTCCCTCCACCAAGCGTTACTTGGAGCTCAAGTATAAGAAGAAGTACGAGTTTGCTTTGAAGCAGTGTCCTTCTTACGCTGAGAGAAGAAGAGGAGTTCCTAAGCTTAGAGAAGATCTGATGAAGTTCTGGATGATGGCTCATACTTCTAGCCCACAGTTCGTGATGGCTCGCTCCGTCACTTGCACCACCTCTGGTTTCCTCTGTTTCTAGAGTGCAGTCACTTTAGCTGAAGCCATGGTTAGGTCGTACTTTCTACAGCCACGGTCACTTGGGTTCTGTAACGGAGAGTCTGATTACAAATGGTCAACCACTCTTGTTATAATCTCTCAGGGAGCTGCGATAGCCATAGGAACCGTTGCTCCAGCGAGCAGATGGTTTAGTGCTGTGAGCTTGAGGTGTCCATCAAGAGGAGCAAAGAAAGGGTTGAGAGATGAGTTGAGAGTAGAGAGTTATTGGTATGATTGTCTCTCCGAGAAGAAAGAACGTCCCTTGAACCTTTGGATGCTCAATGGCCGCCGCAGCAGGAAGCTTGCACACGACGTAAACAGATGGATGCTTGATGTCTGCATCGCAACACAACACGTGTTAGTCTTGGCTAGCAAGTTTCTCCGTTTCATCACTGTTTACTTTGTGAGTAGAATCTTGCTATGCTGTTTATTCCTCACCTTCAAATGTGAGACTGTCTCAAACGCTGAGTCTTGTTCGTCCTCTCCATCGACGAGACGATTCGTCCTGCATCTCGAAGGAGAGGAGGAGCTGGTGGACTACATGGTACGGAGCAACCGTGAGGCGACAGAGCATTTGATACAAAAGGGTCGGAAACAGCAACCTGTAAACTTCGTAGAGCTCTTAGAGGGAACTACTTCAATCTCAAAAGGGTTTGAAGGGATTTGGGATTTTGACAGTGATGAGGTTCCTTCATTAGCCTCTGGAGAACCACCTAACTGCTGGGCGCTTCCATTGGTAACGCTGACGAGTATAGCTGTTGCTATTCCCAACATAAACCCTTGCTCTTTAAAGAAGTTGGTGAAGGCTGTAAACGAGGCATTGGTCTATGTCAAGAAGTTTGAAGACGTGTTGGACACTGAAGGGGAGTTAGCTAACAGCAGGAAAGCTGCAGAAGTGGTTTGGTTAGGTGTTGATCTCTACCATAAGTGGCTCAACGTGGATCTTCGAAAACTATCCAAGCAACAGAAAACAACAACACAAGTTCTTAAAGAGCTAGTGGAAATAGCGAAGAAAGAGTTTACAGATTCTTGGCAGAAGAATCTGATATTTTGCATGAAGCATAAGCCTTCACATTGGCCCATCAAGACTCTGGCAGCTAACTCCATGTACCGAATCAGCCAAACCCTTTTGAACAGGTACGAGTGTCTAGACATTGGAACAGAGGAGTTTCTGTTGAAAGATGTGGAGAGAATGGTGTCGGACATAGTAGCAGGATGCTTTTGCAACGCGGCACAGGTGATAGGGATGAAGTGTTTGGTGACGGCGGTGGAAGTGAGGGAAGCGTCGGTGAGAGAAGCTGCAATGCATCTAGGGAGAACAGAGAAGATACTTGAGATTGTGGACAGGAGATGCATGCCTGCTCTGTCTCATCACAAAGTGGCAAAGATTGATGAGTGGAGAGAGTTTTATAGAACCAATAGATGCATCTCTTTGACTCGTCCTTCCTCTCAGTGTACTACTCGTGACCTCATTCTCAACCTTGAGTAACGCTTACATGTCAAAGTCTAAAAAAGTGTAGAGTTACCTTTTTGTACATATGATAATGAAAGCAATAATATGTTTTCTTTGGCGGTTTGATGCATAAGTCAATACTATCAGCTTTTCTTTTTTGACAAGTAATAACGACTCTTCCTACGCTTGTATTATTATTATTTTTTGTTTGGCATGCCAAAGCTAAAAGTCTCTTATAGCAAACAGAGGAGATAACAATATACGGTGGTAGAGAGAAGAGAGAGAAAGTATATCGGTTTTGGATCCGGCGGTTGGTCGGCGCGTGAGCGGCTTGCCGACGCCGGATCCCGTCATCTTCCTGTTAAATACTCTGGTCTTTGTCTTCCTTTCGCTTCCACCGGTAGTCGCCTTGTTTGAACTCTGGACAGTCTCCATCCACGATGGTTCTGATTTTGGAGTGATGACGCGGTTGTCGGAAGTGATGGCGTAGGGAAGACGGGTGTGATTTTGGCTTTTGTCCCCGGGACGTAGATGCTTCCACAGATCCGCCGTCGTCGGTTCAAGCTTCCGAGGGGTGAAGGCTATCACAGCCTTACGCCGTCGGCTCCTGCTCCCTAGTCTTTTAGGGTTTTTTCTCTTCTTTTAGTTCTGTTTTTTTTGGTGTTGGTTGTTGATGGGGATCTCGTCGAAGGATGGCGATGCTCTATGGCGGAAAGGGCCTGTTGCATGCGATGTCTTCTATTGGGTGTGTGCGGTAAAGGATACGGGTGAGATCTAGCCATGGCGGTTTGAGATTCTCCGATTATGTTCACTCACGAATCCGAAGGTGTTCGCAGTTAAGGATGGTGGAGTGGTGGAGCTCCGGTTTGAACCGTTGAACCGAGGGTGGGTTCTCCGGTAGTAGCGAGATGCGGTGGCGAAGGGTTGGTCTGTGTGACGCGTGTCCCTCGAGTGTGAGGATGTTAACACGTGTCTTGTTCTTGGCATGTTTCGTTCGATGCGGCGGCTTCCTTCGTCGACCAAAGCTACTAGGGTTTCTCTTGTTGGGCTCTGGGCTCATTAGAGTTGTTGTATGGATCCCGATTTTGATCGGGCTTGTAATTTGTTGGGCTTGGCCCGTTTCAATATATTTAAATTTCGATGGAAAAAAAAAAAAAGTCTCTTATAGCAAGCAATACACGTCAACAAAAACTGCTTTTGATTTTCTATTATAAGGTTTCCTTAGTAGGTTTTTTTTTGAGGAATTACTTAGAGTATCTCTAACGTAAAATTCTATTTTTTCCTCTAAAATGAAGTAAAGTGATTATGGAGTAAAAATATTCCAATTCTACTTCAT
Organism: Brassica juncea; assembly: GCA_018703725.1. Classification (NCBI taxonomy): domain Eukaryota; kingdom Viridiplantae; phylum Streptophyta; class Magnoliopsida; order Brassicales; family Brassicaceae; genus Brassica; species Brassica juncea. The sequence continues at coordinate 68,033,349 of CM031936.1, read as the reverse complement.
TTCTTACTCCATAATAGAGTAATAAACAAATAAAAAATAGATTACTCTATTTATAGAGTAAATTTCATTATGGAATGAGAAATGAAATAGGGTTAGAGCATTCTTTACTCCATAATCACTTTTATTCCATTTTGGAGGAAAAAATAAAGTGGGTTTGGAGATGCCTTTAATAGGATATTAATTCATAAAACTAAGGATGTGGTTTTGAACCGAATCAATTTTTTTATATTTTCGGTTTTATATTTTTCGGTTTTATATTTTTCGGTTTATTGGTTCTGAACCAATCTACATATTTTGATATTAATTCCATATTTTCTAATACTAATTTTTTTTGTTGGCTCAGTTCGACAATTGGTTACTTCAACTTTGTATACTTTTAATTAAGCTAAACTGATTTATACCAACAAACCGAACTAATCAACTAACCAAAAAATCAAATATAACCGAAACTATCCGAATTAGCCGGAGTTTAAATAAATAAAAAACTGAAATTTTGGTTTAGTTTGATTTGAAAAATCGTATTTATTAAAACCAAGCCGTAGTTTGTTTCAGTTTGATTCGGCAGCTTTTCGCTTTCTGAACTAACCGAAAATCGAACCACATAATCCGATTAAACCAAATTAACAGAATCGACGTGTCTATATGAAACTGCGAAACCATTTGGAGAGAAGTTTGGTAAAAACCAAAGACTCAAACAGTGGGCTGCTTTCCTGTTTCCGACCAAAATGTACTATTTCTTTAAAGAATTATGCATTTTATTTTAATTCTGGAAATAAAGGGAGACAAACATCACATGTAAAGTGGACAGACACAAGAGGCGGTCTGAGATATTATTCTTCATCCTCCTCTATAAGTAGACTTCTCACTCCACACGGTCACACCAAAGAATCCAAACAAAGAAACAAAACCAATCAAACCGCTGCAACTGATTCGAAATGCCGAACAACGGATCCGGTTCATCCCTAGGCCCGGGTGGTCTGGATCTAACCAACACCTTTTTCAAACCGATCCTCAACTCCGACCCTCCCATCCCTTCCAACCGCTGCACAAAGGTCTCCGTCATCGGAGTCGGCAACGTCGGCATGGCCATCGCTCAGACCATCCTCACTCAAGACATCGCCGACGAGATCGCCCTCGTCGACGCCAAGCCCGACAAGCTCCGTGGCGAGATGCTCGATCTCCAGCACGCCGCCGCTTTCCTCCCCCGCACCAGGATCACCGCTTCCGTTGACTACGCCGTCACCGCCGGATCCGATCTCTGCATCGTCACCGCAGGGGCTAGGCAGAATCCGGGAGAGTCTAGGCTCAATCTGCTCCAGAGGAACGTCGCTCTCTTCCGACACATCATCCCTCCGCTCGCTAAGTCGTCTCCCGATGCGATCTTGATTATTGTCTCTAATCCTGTGGATGTTTTGACTTACGTCGCTTGGAAACTCTCTGGTTTTCCGGTGAACCGGGTTCTTGGATCGGGTACTAATCTTGATTCCTCTCGGTTTAGGTTCTTGATCGCAGATCATCTCGACGTTAATGCTCAGGATGTACAGGTCAGTTTCCGACCAAAGTTTGGGTTTTGTAATAGATCCGATGATACTGGTGTGTTGTTGAGACAATCGATGTTGTTGTCTGTAGGCATTCATCGTGGGAGAGCATGGAGACAGCTCGGTGGCATTGTGGTCGAGCATAAGCGTGGGAGGCATCCCTGTCTTAAGCTTCCTGGAGAAGCAACAGATCGCTTACGAGAAACAGACCCTTGAGGACATTCACCAGACTGTCGTCGGAAGTGCCTATGAAGTCATTGGGCTCAAGGGTTACACGTCTTGGGCCATTGGCTACTCTGTTGCCAACCTGGCCTACACCATCCTCCGTGACCAGCGTAAGATCCACCCGGTCACGGTTCTTGCTCGTGGCTTCTATGGTGTTGAGGGTGGTGATGTCTTCCTCAGTCTCCCGGCTCTGCTTGGACGTAACGGTGTGGTGGCTGTGACTAATGTGCATATGACTGATGAAGAGTCCGAGAAGCTGCAGAAATCGGCAAAGACTATATTGGAGATGCAGAGCCAGTTAGGACTTTGAACTTTATCTCTCTTCTATTTGCTTCAGTTTTTTAAAAACTTTTTTGTTTGGTTATGGATTATCATAATCAATCTTCCCATGGGCGTTAGTGTGGATCTTGATCTCTATCACTGTATCTTATATAAATGCTTTTTTTTTTTTTTTTTTTTTCGGCTAAACGATGTTTATTATTCATTATCAAGTATTACAGAAAGTTGTAAAAAGGGTGGACATATATGATACACACCCCATACATGATTACAAGTTATTGAAAATTTAGCTAATTTGTCTGCACATCCATTGGCTTCGCGTTTGCAGTGGTCAAACCGACTTCTAGCAAAACCTTGTTGCAGTCCCATAATGCTCGACTTTAGATTTTGAAGTTTAATATTGGACTCGTTATCTTGAAGCACGTTCTTAAGTTGTAGATTATCACCTTCAAATATGATATTTCGGTATCCAAGAGACAAACATGCCTGCATGGCCCATATTAGGGATGTTGCTTCTGATTCCACCACTGTTGTACGACCTTCGAAAAGACCATGACCGCAATGAAGAAAAGTACCATTACAGCTGCGAATAATCCAACCCATGCCTGAAGGAGTGTTGTCATTACGATGGGAAGAATCATAGTTGCACTTAACCCAACCCATAGGTGGTTTTTTCCACTTTGAAGATCTATATTGCATCGGTTGTGTCTGTTGTCTTGCTGGTGAAACTCCAGTTTCAAGATGAGCAGTACAAGAGACCCATTCATGAACATCTGAGACTGCTAGAGTGAAACAAACCTCATGAGGAATAACTTTAGAATTGAATATTAATTCATTCCTACTTTTCCATAATCTCCACAGAATCCATATCGGTCGAAGACGTACGTTACGAGGAATAGCAGAATCTTTAGAAAGATGGAGTAGCATGAGTAGCTTGTCATCGATAGATATATGGGAATCATGTAAAGTTGGTATCATCAACCCAGATTGTCTCCATACCTGTTGAGCATATGGGCATTGGAAAAAGAGATGATTAGCCGTTTCCACTATATCACAACATCGTACACAATAAGGATCTACTGGAATATTTCTCCTTTGCAAATTTTCAGTAATGCTAATAGCTTTCGATGAGATACTCCATAGAAAATGTCTTAGTTTGGGTACTATATCTGCAGTCCATATTGCTTTGGACACAGCAGGTTTAGTAAACAAAGGTGGTCGTCGTTCTTCAAGAGAATCGTTGTTTGCAACACTGAAGTGATAACCAGATCGAGCTGTATAATTCCCATGTGATGTATAAGGCCAAATTTTATAATCAGCAGAGTCATAGAAACCCAAGAAGATTTTCTTTATGAGATGATGATCACTCTGATCTATGAGATCATCTAGCACTTCTTGGTTCCATTGATGTGTTTCCTTATTGATTAGACAGTCTACCCTTAGTGTTGGGTTAGTATATGGAAGAAGAGAGGGAGAGCGAGGAGGTGTTGTAGGTAACCAGTTATCTCTTAACAATGTTTCTGATCCATTACCAATTCCACATTGATATCCTTTTGTGAGTAGTTCCTTCCCATAAAGTAGAGAGTTCCAACCATACGAAGTTTGATGTCCTTTTGTTGCCTCCCATATTGATTTATTCTTGAAATATCTATTTTCCAGCACACGGAAGATAAGGCTTTTTGGTCTATGCGCAATTTTCCAGTATTGATTAGCAAGCAAGGCTTGATTAAATTGCTGGAGATCCCGAAATCCCATTCCTCCTTGTTGTTTGGAAACTGATAATTTCTTCCATGATATCCAAGCCATTTTTCTTTTACCGTTTTTCGAACCCCACCAGAATTGTGAGAGAAGACTATCTATTTCATGGCAAAGTTCAGTAGGTAACCGAAAACAGTTCATAGAGAATACTGGCATTGCTAAAGCCACTGATTTTATCAAAGTTTCTTTACCAGCTTTGGTAAGGAAACGGTTTTGCCAGCCATCTATCTTCCGTATAACATTTTCTTTAATATATTTGAACTGTTTGCTCTTATTACGACCAAATTGTTCTGGTAGACCTAAATATTTGCCACCTCCACCAATTTTGTAAATTCCCAATATGTGTTGGACTGAGTTTCGAGTATTTTGAAAGACTTTTGCTCCAAAGGTAATTGTAGACTTCTCAAGGTTTACCATTTGCCCAGACCCAATCTCATACTGTTTAAAAATATGTAGTAAATTTGTAGCATTCCTTTGATCAGCTTTCACAAAGAATAATGAATCATCAGCAAACAATAGGTGAGATATCGATGGTCCTCCTACCGTGAGTCGCAACGGTGTTAAGATATTTTTCCGTTCTGCGTCATATATGAGAGAAGACAGAACATCCGAGCACAAGATAAAAAGATAAGGTGATAACGGATCACCTTGTCTAAGACCACGGCTTGGATAAAATTTTCCATAGGGACTGCCGTTGATCAACACCGAAAAAGAAACAGATGTTACACATCCCATGATCCACCTGATCCAGATTTCACTAAAGCCTTTTTTCCGCATAACCTCTTCCAGGAATTTCCACTCAATACGATCATAAGCCTTACTAATGTCTGTCTTAACTCCCATATAAGCACTTGCACACCTCTTATTAACCCTTAAGGAGTGAAAGGATTCATGAGCTATAAGAGCATTATCAGAGATATGACGACCAGATATAAATGCCGCTTGATTCTCAGTAACTGTAGCAGAGAGGACTTCCTTTAATCTCCACACCAATATCTTTGATATTACTTTGTATATCACATTACACAGAGCAATTGGCCGAAAATCTTTCATTGAGTACGGATGTTCAATCTTAGGTATTAAGCAGAGATTTGTGTGATTAATATCAGGGTCCATAACCCCTGTCTCAAAAAAGGAACGAACCTCTTTTATGACCTCTATACCAACTATATCCCAGTACGAACGAAAAAAAGATGCGGTAAACCCATCCGGTCCGGGAGCACGGGTTGCTCCAATAGCAAAAATACTACGTTTGATTTCATCATCACTGATCTCTCTGGTTAAAAGAGCATTAATCTCGGGAGTAATGACATGCCTAACAGTCTGCAGTATATCAGTGATATTAGAAGGTTCAGAGGATGAAAATAACTCACTGTAAAAATAAATAGCCTCACGAGCAATGCGTTTATTTCCTTTAACTTCATTCCCAGCACTATCATGAATAGCGAGAATGGTGCTGATAGCTCTTCTATTTTTTGTAGATGCATGATAAAACTTAGTATTACGGTCTCCTTTATTCAACCAGCGTACTCTGCTTTTATTAAACCAATATTCTTCTTCTTGTCTATACGCCTCTGCCAATTTTCCTTGCAAACGATGAATATCTGATGTAGTGGACAGAGCATCCGTATGTGCTTCATCGATCTTCTGAGTTAACAAAATAATCTGCTTCCGTGAATTCGTTTGTGTAACTGACTTCCATTCAGAAATAACATGTCTACATTTACGTAACCGTGTTTTAAGCGAGATATTCCCAGAATCTCTTGTATCCACCCAACCCTTTTGGACGACTTGATAGAATTCGGGATGACTAACAAAACGTTGATCAAATCTAAATAACTTCTGATTGTATTCATGATTGAACCGAATCTGAATAATTCCCGGGCGATGATCAGATTCAATCATCTCCAAATATCTTACTTGAGATGCAGGAAACATTGCACGCCATTCATCATTTGCAAGTGCACGATCAAGCCAACTCTGAATTAAATTGTTCTTTCTTTTATTACACCAGGTCATGTTGTTGCCCAGAAAAGGAAGATCTTTTAAACGACAATTATTAGTCATGTTCTGAAAATCCACTAAACTCCATGGCTCTCTTGGTCGGCCCCCAATTTTCTCATTTGGGTTTAAGATTTCATTAAAATCTCCACAAAGTAACCATGGACCAGTTCTTGTGGCAGAAACACGTTCGATACGTTCCAGTGTTGTGAATTCTTTAGATTTTTCACACAAAAAAAAAATAAAAATAAACAGAAGAATGATGCGAGGATAGAAGATATTCATAGGGCAATGGTTTTTGCGTATTATTTATATTCATAGGGTGCAACTGGAATGTTATTTTGTGGAATAGATTTGTTTGGAATACATCATTCCATGAAATTCCAAAAAATATTTACCAGTCACAATGAATACTTTTTCAAAACAATTCCACATATCCCATTTTTGGAATGAATCAAAAACAAAAATCCTTTATAAAATCCATTCCTTTTGTTCTATAATATAAACCTCCGTGAAAGATGGAATGAATGGAATCAACTATTCCATTATTAATTTCAGTTTCATTACATTTTATTCATCATTCCATTTTTTCTTATTCCACAAATATTCATTCCTTTTATTCATAGCATTCCTATTAAGAATAACCAGTTGCAGCTATGACTTCCACACATTGCTGTCTCACCTATCGAGCGTTGAGTGATTGCGTTATGCAGCTAGTACAAGCAAATGTGAAAAATTAACCGCATACATTTTACTCGTATCCAAAAAATTCCCCAATAAACTGATCCAAAACTATGATTTCAATTGTTTTTTTTGTCTCTAAAATTTTATTTATGATTTACTTTTCTCTTACACTTGTCAAATCATATAATTTCACTTTCTGTTAGATTCGAGACCATGATCAAACCACGTATAACATATGTGAAACCACATATAACATATGTGATATGAAAAATAACTTCATTGACAAAAATTCTACAATGAAGTTTCGACATTCTGATCGAAGAACGATTCTACATGTATAGTATTTTTAGTGAGTAGTCTTTTTACGAACAGTTTTATTGGTAATATTTTATAATTATTGATAAATTTTACATCATATAATATATAAGATATTGTAATTCTTTTTTTGGAGTCAAACCCCTGATATAGTATAGAATTTTGAACTTTTGATCATTAGACTATATCAGGGGTTTGATATGATTTAATTTAAGTTAATACCTATTTAAATATAAATTCATTTGAGATAAATATTTGAGATTTAGATTAAAAAAAAACTTGAACTGTATACTATTGAAAGAATTTTTGGTTTTCAAGTATCAAACATTTGGATCGAACTGATAGATTAAAATCAATGGGAGCTAAATCAAAATACTATAAATACCTATTTAAATATAAATTCATTTATTTGAAAAACTGAACCTAAAAATGATCTGAAAATCTAAATATTTAGGTCTAGTAAAAATGATATTCCTTTATTTCAAAATAATACATGTTTTTTAAATTTCCACATACATAAATAATATGTATTAAATTATGATTATAAATGTATTTTTATGATTAACTATTTTCACAATTTGTAATCAATAATAAACATAATTATTTTTTGTAATTTACAATTTTACCACTAATACCTAAAAAAATTCATTGAAAATATTTTTTTTCCGAAACAAGAATCAAGGAGTATTTGGGTTTTTAAAATTCAGAAGGTACAAACAACTAAAAGAAAATTAAAATATAAAATTCGTTCTGATTTTGTTGGGTTTTCAGGAGTAAAATAATTGGTACTTTCTAGTTTTGTGTGGGTGGGTACACCACTATGAATAATGCCATGAGCACAGAATCAAAAAGAAGCAAAGGGGATCTCTGGTGCTTAAATGGAGAAGGCCAAGAGAAGCAGAGTAGCAATAGCATGATGATGCCCTAGTCAATTCGAATTCGAGAGGAGCTTCATTAATCATTCATTAGTCCTAACCTTTCTAGGAGAATTATAATACAACTGCGATTGGGGATCGAAAGAGATGAAAGGTCTTTTCAAATCGAAGCCGCGGACTCCTCCTGACATCGTTCGTCAGACTCGCGATCTCCTCTTCTACGCCGATCGATCCGTCTCCATCCCTGACCTTCGCGAGTCCAAACGCCAGGAAAAGGTCCTTCCTTTCCCAATTTTTTCTTCCAATCCTGACCAAGCAAACCCTTGTTTGGTTTGGTTTCTGACAACCCAATTTTGCTTGCAGCTGTCGGAACTAAGCAAGAACTTGCGAGAGTTGAAGTTAATTCTCTACGGAAACAGCGACGCTGAGCCTGTTGCTGAAGCTTGTGCCCAGCTGACTCAAGAGTTCTTTAAGGGTGATACTCTTCGCCGCTTGATCACTTCACTTCAATACTTGAACTTGGAGGTAAACACATCTCATCTCTCACGATTAAAATCCCAAAAGAGAGAATGAGAGAGAGACATTTTGAGATCAAGTCTCTTTTTGTTGTTGTGGTTATTAGGCCAGGAAAGATGCTACACAAGTCGTTGCAAATCTTCAGAGGCAACAAGTCAATTCACGCCTTATTGCCTCTGATTATCTTGAATCCAACATTGATCTTATGGATTTTCTAGTCGACGGGTGAGTACTTTAGGAGATCAAATCCAGGATTGAGCATTTCGTTAATATCTTCTGAGTTAGAAAGTCTAAATCTCTTTTAAGATCTTGATCTTGAGGTTTTGTTTTGTCATTCATATGCTTTCTCTCAGCTTTGAGAACACAGATATGGCGTTACACTATGGTACTATGTTTAGAGAGTGCATCCGCCATCAGATTGTTGCAAAGTGAGCCGCCACTTTTTATATTTTCTACAGAGTGACAATCTATGTTGAATTTTTCAGTATAGTAAAAACAGTTTACTAGTGGTGTTTTTGTGGAGCATGTTATAATGTAAGATCGTTCTTCTTTTTATTGGTTCAGATATGTTTTGGACTCACAGCACGTGAAGAAGTTCTTTTACTACATACAGCTTCCCAATTTCGACATTGCTGCTGATGCTGCTGCCACTTTTAAGGTTCTTGTACTACACTGCAACATTTTTTGGAGATTTTTCCCTACAATCATGATTTTAGATTTTTTCTGTAAAATGACGCCATGGTAACTTTAGTATCTGTGAATTGTTTTCTTGCAGGAACTTCTGACAAGGCACAAGTCTACAGTTGCTGAGTTCCTCACTAAGAACGAAGACTGGGTGAGTTCTCTTACAGTGTACCAAATCATAATGTTTTGCTACAAAGCAACGGAATTCTCATCTATTTTGGTTTACAGTTTTTTGCAGACTTCAATTCAAAGCTTCTTGGATCAAGTAATTATATAACCAGACGGCAAGCTATTAAGGTAGAGTAAGATAACAGGAGTTGTGATATGATATCATTATCACAAATGTGTAATCACGAAAATGATAGCAGTGACATATCATTCTAATTGATTATAATGTGTTAACTTCTTACAGTTATTGGGCGATATATTACTGGATCGTTCAAACGCTGTTGTCATGACGAAATATGTTAGCTCAATGGATAACTTAAGAATTCTCATGAATCTTCTCAGAGTATGATGCTTTTCTCTGATTTTCCTTAACTATTTTATCCTTGATGTTTGGCTCTGTCAAACTGATTTAGTATTGAGACTAACTTGAGCTTCTGGATGAAAAACTCACTTGCAGGAATCAAGCAAGACTATTCAGATAGATGCTTTCCATGTTTTCAAGGTATCTTTTTCTGTACCCTGTAGACATGGAGTAGTTTTAGCCAGTGAAACATAATCAGGCAGACAGCTTTAGCAGTTTGATATTGAGTGTTTTTGTAGTTGACTTTTGAAAATAAAAAGACTTGAAGGGGCAAATCCAAGTTCGTTGACATTGTTATGTTTGTACAGCTGTTTGTAGCTAACCAAAGAAAGCCTTCAGACATCATCAACATTCTGGTGGCAAACAAAAACAAGCTTCTAAGATTGTTGGCTGATATCAAACCAGACAAAGGTATGGGACTTGTGTGATGAGACTGTTGTATCACTAGAGAATGGACCTGATTCTCACTGTAAACAAACTTCTAATGTTTTATGTTTCATGTTTGTTTGGTGGCAGAGGACGAGAGCTTCGAAGCAGATAAAGCTCAGGTGGTGAGAGAGATCGTAAGTCTTAAGCCGTGAGATCTTTGCTTGAGCACTCACATGTACACAGAAGCTCATGCCTTCTGTTTAATCTTTGAAATACATTATTTGTGCATCAAAGATTGTTGTTACCTAGTACTCTCTGTTTCAATATGATGTAAGTTATAGAATTTCACATATATTAATAAAACATATTAAATAGTGGTACCATTCAGTGATTAACTACTGAAATTTACAATTTACTACTAAATCGGTTTGATAATGTTTAGATTAAATATCATTTCAGTAGTGTTACGGTCATCAATTTCAGACATTAACATGATTGGAATAAATAGCAAAAAGAAATAGAAAAAAAAAAGACATATTGTCAAGAGTGGGATTTGAACCCACGCCCTTTCGGACCCGCACCTGAAGCGGGCGCCTTAGACCAACTCGGCCATCTTGACCCTTGTTGTTTCATTATTTAATTTTAATAAGATAAACTATACAGTTGTTATTTCATTTCCCACCACTCGTGCCGTGTTGCAAAAACATCCTCTCCACACCTCTTTGAACAGAGTCTCCTCTGTTCCAATGTTTCTTGACTATCTTCAAAAGGTGTAAGGCTGATTCGTTGCAAAGTTTGCTGCCAGTACAGGGCTTCTAACCAAACTGGGCTTAAATGTGTAATATCATGGCCCAATAATATAATGATGATAAGAAGAAGAACAAGAAAAAAATGTTTTGAAGTTCAATTACAAAATAACAGAGAGTGTAATGGCGGCGGCGTTTCTGCCGGCGACGTCTCTCCGTCTCACTCTATTCTCTACTCTCCGCTTCTCATCCTTTTTCCCCATTTCTAACCTTCCTTCTTAATTCTCTCTTCCGCCCTCTACGCCGCCGAGTTCCCCCGCTTTTAGAAAGTTTTCCGGCCATTGCTCGCCAGAGATGCTTCTGCTCCGCTGTTTACTGAAGCTCATGGATCCGGCGAAGGAAAGAAGGTGAAGAACAAGTGTGGGAATCGATTCTTCGGGAGTAAAGGCGGAGAATTGAGGAGGATAGCTGAAGTGAAAGGAGGAGCAGAAGAAGGGCTGAGTCGTGTCGGACAGAGCATCAGCATCATGGGTTGGGTCCGATCTCAGAGTAGTGTCACATTTTATAGAGAGAGAATTTGATGGTTCTTGCCAATGTGTGATGAATCCGGAGGCAGATGGGTATGAATCTCCCGGTAAAGGCTTTTTACTTTCTCCTTTTGGAATTATGTTGGAAGAGAAGAAATACAATGTCGTTCATTTTTAGTGGGCAGTTCATTAAAATGATTTTTCCTGTTGATAGAAAACCATGCGTTTCCTTTTCCTTTTGACATGGGGGTGCTAGATTTGCATTTTGGGCAGGTGAAGTGGGGATTGGATTTGCAGAGCGAGCATGAAAGGTACAAGAGTCATTTGGGGGTCGACCTGTGATAACAAGAGACTATCCGAAGGAGATAAAAGCGTTTTATATGCGTGAGAATGATGATTGGAAGACAGTGGCAGCTATGGATATGCTCGTGCCTCAGGGTAAGATCAAGATCATTCCAAAACAAACCTTGTTATATAAGTTGGTAATGAATGATGTTATCAGAGACTGGAATTGATAATATCAGAGACGTTATCCCTTTCCCGCGCTCACATGGGTGGTCTGCTGACTTCTGATTCATTCATTTCTCATTATCATTCTTTTACAACATCCCTTACCCTCCATTTTTTTTTCCTTTTCAGTTTGACCAACTTCATGTACTCTCATGTGCCAGTAGTTATTTGTCACAATCGACCAAAGCTTAAAAAGACAATTGGTTTCATATTATAAACGTTTTGTATTTCTATACTTTTAAAGCCTACTTTGACCCTTTTTATATTGAGATGTGAATCATGTGCTTAACTGCAAGTTTATTCGAATCAACGCCACTTCCAGTTATCCAGAGACTTCCTGATTTTTGGCTAATTCCGTTTATTTGACCGATTGGAAACAGTCAGAACATCCATCACTCAAAAACTCGGAGAGTACTCTACGTTCCACTTAATCAACTGAACTAATCTCAACCCAGAAGGTTCATAAAGCCATGTTCAAACACATACAAAATGCTTCACTCACAGCTATCAGACTCTGCTTCATGTGTTTACCTTCAAGTGCTCATTTGTATACTGAGGAAAGGGAGTAAGGGAAGCTGATAACTGCAATAGAAGTTTTGGTTTCCTAAAACAAATATCACAGAATAAACATTTTCTTCTTCTCGCTCTCTGAGACAGAACACGAGTGAGAGAGAGAGAGAAGATCTGACTAAATAAAAATCAAAAGCACACCTACAACAACATATCATCTCTCCCCTCAACCAACAAGAGTTTTGGTCCGATCATAAAATTTAATTTAAAACAACCTAACGGCAGCCGAGACTGCCTCTTTCTTGGCTTTTATGTGCACTTAGCTTCTGCTCCTTTCCACCACCTACTTGCCTGCCAAACAAAGTCAAACAGTCTTAGCTCAATATGGTTGCCTCCCAATTTATTTCACACTGTTCCACACTCTCTATAAGATCACCTCTACAGTCACTTTTTGCTTTGGTGACTTTTGCTGTGTGACATCGAAGGAATCTTCGAAGTCATCATCGATGTTTGCAGACCTTCAAGTAGCTGAAGAGCAACACACACACAAACTTCAAAGTAAATCACACAGTTTCCACATACAAATTAATGTAATCATCCATATATACTTACTCTGGAAGTTGGCTGGATCCTGCGAACAGATCGACGTGGCTCCATTCCATCTGATGCTTTTGAAGAACTATCAGCCATCGCCTTATCCTCTTCAATCATGGCTAGCCTCCCTGCAGTTGGAGCCATTTTCCCTTTATTATTAGTGCCCAAGGAGGAAGTATCTTGGCCTTGGGAAAATGATTGCTCTTCCCCTACAAGGCCCTTGTTCTCTCCACTCTGATCAACTGCATCAGCTTCCATATTTGAGGCTGTTGTACTACGCGACTCCTTCCGGGGAATTATCCTAGCTGCAGCACCCGGTTTCTCTTTGGCCTTGGGCGCGGGTCTGAAAGTCCTGGGCTTTGGTATCGTTGTCTGTTTCTCTCGGGAAACAGTTTTAGAAGGCATTCTCCAGCTTCCTGGTCCAGGATTTTGGGGCACAATCGATTTCAAAGGCTTGGTTGGTTCCTTCCGTTCCCGAGTTTTAGTGCTCGCCTCTGAAACATAGTGTTTGCTTACGTCCATGAACTTCCTTTTCTTTCCAGGTTTAGGGATACCATATATCACCTTTGCTCCCTGCGTTTGCAAGCCGGTTCTCTTCATTCGGAGTGGACCGGGTTTGTTCTCCTCTCTTGTGCTCGTTCCGATGTTAAATGTATTCTCTGAAACACCGAGGTCAAGAACACCAGTCTGAGGCGGTTTTGTTGTATCCGCATCATCAACAGTTTTCATTTTCGTGTCTCCTACTTCAGAAACAAGAGCAGGAGCTCCTAATCTAGGACGCTTCTCCTTTGGAGTATCACCCTGCAATTCAAATTTTTGTCTTGTAAAATAGACTAATGCATCCAAATAAGTCTAGCTCCACAAAAAGTAAGCATACCTCATGTGAAGAGGTGTTGTTATCTCCTGAAGTAGAACATTCAATCCACCTTCCATCTTTCCACACAAGAGAAGGACGAAGATTCCAAGCTTTGATCGTCAAAGTGTCTCCTTGTGCTGTCAAAAAAAAAAAATAATTAAAAAGAAAAAAGATTTGAGCACGGTGGTGCAGACAAGCAGTTAAGAGCATGAAAATGAGGTATCTTCATTAGACAATTCCACGTTACGCACCAGGAAAATGCACAGTCACTGTATTATCATCGTTTTTGTTCTTCTCCGTGATAACACCCTCCAACCAACTGAAGGAGAACAAAACAAACGGACGGAAAATTGAAATGATTAACAGAGTTTGTGTCTTGGGGGATCACATTAAAACACCTAGTAAAGAGGATGATTACCTGTCATGCACCCACGAGTCTACCCTATCCCCAATTTTCCAAACAGGATCCCCAATGGCAGCTCTACGTCTCTTCCTAGTTCCTTCATATGGCATGGCAGTAACAGAACGAGCAGTTCTTATTTTCGGCGCCTCGTCACCCTCAGCTTTGAGGGCTATCCACTCCTTCAGCTTGTCTGTTCCTGATAGAAGAAAAAATGAACGGATCAACTAATAAAGCAGCGGAGCCTCTTCATAGAGGTGTCAGTAATCAGTTATGTAACTGCACATGCATATAATATAGGTAATTACATAAGGTTACATATTTATCATATACTTGAAGCAATTTGTAAAGTAAAAGATTTGTTGATGAGAAAGAACAAACAAATGGATCTCTGACGAACTACCAAATACCGATCCCTTCAAGGACAACATAAAAAAAAGGTGAGGTATATAAGCAAACCTTGTTCTACAGAAAGATCATTGAACAGCACGTAAGCTTTCCCATCCTCTAAGCTCAATACATTGGCAGAGTACCATGCAGTTTTTAATTCAGGTCCTTCCTTGAAAACCTACATAGAGAAATTTATCTTCGTTACAACAGGATCACCAAGCAATCACGAGCCATTAAATATACAATGTATATATGCAAACATAGCACAAACCTCTACAAGAGAACCTTCCTTGATACCATCATCGTTTGTTGTTTTCATAATCTGTTCACTTTCAATCTGAGTGTCAAATTCTGACCCAACTTGTGGCTCGAGAACAACATCACTGTTTTTAGCCAATTCTGCACCACTATGGCTCGTTTGTCCCTTCGTTTTCCTTCCAGTAGCAGAAACTAGACCGGATAGACCATCTGCCGTTCTCACACAGCCATCTAACTCAGTCGGCACAGTTCTGGGACTAGCAAAATCTCCATCACTTGTAGCCATAGTTTCTTTTTCTAACACACCTACTTTACGGGGCTGCGCTTCTACAGATTCTTGAGCCTCCCTCCAGTAATTACTTGGACCCGCCTCCACCAGCGTATCAAGTGACGGAGGATGGCCCATTGAAACCAGTATTCCAGCTTGTGAAACCGCCTCTGATGCCAGTTCTGCTGCTTTTACAATGGAATCCATATTTTCAGCCCGTTTGGTGGCCGCTGTGGCAGCTTCAATCCTTTTCTTAGCTGCCTCTCTCGCAGCACTAAGAACCAAATTGGAGCTCACCACTGCACCTTCACCTTTCAAGATAGAAGCAGGGGTACCCTGGCCTTGAGTTATAACATCTTTTGATCTAGGGAGTCCATTACCCTGATACGAAACACTGGGAAGGGATGCTTCTTCAGCCATTAATTTCACCTGCAATGCAGCATTAGCTGCTACATTGGCAGCAGCAGCTGCAGCCTTTGCCACTGCAGCAGCAGCAGCTATTGCAACAGCAGCTAAAGCTAATCTCTCTTGAGTTTCTGGCTGGAGGCCAGCATGCCTTTGTTGGTCTATCTGCTTCCATACGTATTCACTGTGAGTAACAGCTGCAGTAGCAAGAGCAGAAGCATCCTCTGCATGCATTTTTGCCTCGTTAAGTTTATCAACGGTATCTACCGATAACACAGATCTCTGCTTAACTTCAGGTACAAGATTACCACCAAAAATTGGGGATGGCAAAGATGATTTTATTTTCTTCGCGGGGAACGTAGATGCCGGGTTCATAGGGACTGCAGTGATGGAAGCAACATTAGGCAGTGTGCCTGCGTTAGAAGCTAGACTGCCCGGATCAGCTGTAGCAGGTACAGATGTCGACATAGAAACATGAGGTGAGGTAACTAATTCTGTCTGATTTAGCGAATTCAGAATGCTTGGACCAGACTCCACAGAGACTGGCATCTTCTTCCGTTTCCTTGTTTTCGTCCCAGTGGAAGGTTGAGCAGGTGCCACAACGGTACTGGCTGGGTCAGGTATGGTTGTCCCTTTGAAAACATTGCTAGACCTAGAAGTTCCACTCGGAACATGCTTACCACCAGAGTAAGGCAAAGGTGATTCTTTTGTGGGAGTCAATTTTGCAGATTCGGGGATCGGGAAAACGGGAAAACGAGAACCACCACCCAATCCACTGGTTTGCGGAGAAGCAAGCCAAGGGTTGCGGTAAGGGAGAGGCGACATCCAAGGGGTATTTTGCCCAACAATATTCGTCAGTGATGGATTTTGGTGAGCATGCGATGAAGAAAGCAGTGGTTGGTGACCAGCAGTTGAACCTCTCTGAATGCTATTTGATTGTAACGTATCAAGGGGAGTTGACAAATTCCATAAAGGCGATGAAAGTGGAATTATGGGTTTTATCACTGAACTCTCTTTGCTACTGGTGTGATCCACAGACAAGGTCTCTGTCTTCCCTGGAAAGGCAGTTTTAGCTATTTAGCTAGGATGCAAACAGTCGCAGAGCTGCGAAATAAAATCTAAAGCAGTCCCTTATATCTTGAAATGCAAAAATAAATCAAACTAGAAACCTTGTCGTGATTGCAATGGCGTTTCAGGAGTAGAAATATGCATTTTCTGAGCCCTTAAAGCACACGAACGCCAAGCTTTCTCCCAACTGCCTTTCCCACCATCTAGAGAAGTGTGTAATGAGCATAAATTTTCTTAAACATGGATAATGCAATAGGTTAATGAATAACAATCTACCTGGACCGCCAAATGCAGATATCATATAAGCTTCATCGGGTGCTATTCCTTGCCTGTAACAGCAAAAAAAATATAATAACAACCAAGCTTTTGTAAGACCGTAAGATGTGCGAGAACGTCAAATGAGTCGCTCTTGAGTCCACTTACTCAACAAGACTTAAGAGCATGTAAACTATAACAAAGAACTTACATCAGAGCCCCATGAACAAAAATCTGTGCACGTAATTGCACTTGTTGCAAGTCTGTGAAAGGTCGACGCAAAATGCTTGCGAGAGCAGAAGAGTTCAGATCCGGAAGACTAGCGGTGGGTGCTGAAACAGTGGTCCAAAACGAGTTAAGAGCAGGGGTCTGCAGACTTTGCTGCTTCTCAGTAGACTGTGTGATCTGGATAGAAGAAGCAGAACTTTGATTAACAGCATTTGTTTTGACTCCAGTTTGTAAATAGTTAAAAGGTGTAGCCCCCTTTACACTATTTCCTTTTCTAGATGTCTCTTTTCCTGCAGATTTAGGTGTTCGCCTGGGTTTACGCTCAGATTTTGTTCTGGACGACTTAGCAGCTGTTTTCTCTAAGCTAGGTGATGACGGAGATCCCACCACAACCTGGATAAACAAAACACATGCTACGTAAGGACAATAACAAAACTAATGCCACAGCATTCACTTTGAATACTGATGAAAATATATTAAGATGTCAACCGTAGGTACCGGGGAAACAAGGGTCGCTTGTGAAAAGTTAACAACTTTGGAAATCTCCCCTGCTTTCCTTGGACCGGAAGACAAGTTCAACCCACTGCTTAAGGTCTCATTTCTGTTCAAGACCGGAGATTCTGCAGACATAGAACTCGAAACATTCTGATCCTCTGACTTTTTGACATTGTTTATCTTTGTCTTATCAAGTTGAAGTTCGGACGTCTTGACAGCTGGGAAAGAAATAGCAGGATTCCCTAAATTGGTAGAAGCATTTATAACTGGAGTCACATGGGACTTGACAAAAGGCTCAGAACTTGTAGAAGCACAGGAATCTCCTATTTCGATTGCATCACCTGCAATATCCACAAGGGCAGTTACATGTTTCCATTGAGTACATAAAGTTAATTGATGAATGCAGAAAAAGAAAAGCATTGGTAGTCCCAAGATCAAGACCTGTAAGACTTAGTCAGAAGTTTCCAGTAACTACATTTTTTAACATATAATTTGCACTTACAATATTACACAGATTATTGATTCAATAGTGGAAACTAACAGTATTCATACACCTAATTTGTATCTTATACCATTCTTAAG
This sequence comes from Brassica juncea, assembly GCA_018703725.1. Lineage (NCBI taxonomy): Eukaryota > Viridiplantae > Streptophyta > Magnoliopsida > Brassicales > Brassicaceae > Brassica > Brassica juncea. The sequence continues at coordinate 68,015,484 of CM031936.1, read as the reverse complement.
AAAACAGAAGAAACTGCAAAAGAGAGAAGTTTCTTGCTGGTGCGAAGATCATATAGACTCACCTGTGGGGCGTGAAACAGGAGTCCCAGCTGGCTTAATACCACCAGGTGCAGCAGCCTTGACCCGGCCATCTTCCCCAGCTTCACTCCCAAGATTAGCCAAAGAGCTAGTTTCAGGCTTTTCACTCATGCCACTATTGTCCAGAATTGACTGAGTCTCTGAGGGAGAAGCAAAAGAATTTTTAAAAAAAACTACTACAACATATATCAAACCATCAAAAGGTAAACAAATCCGGTGAGGTCTTTATGGAAATAATAAAGAAAGAAACAAGCACGTGAAAAATACTATGGCCCACAATAGAAAAAACATTACCAGGAACATTAACAACTTCTGTCACTAGAATTTCTTCTAAAATTGTTTCTTCAGACTGCTGCAGCAAAACTTGTCCAGCGGCATCAGCATCTGTTGCATCCTTCGACCCTTCAGAGGCAGTACATACTTTGACAACTTGTGTACTTTGCTGAGTATCTTCAGTATGCTTCCTAGCTTGTTGATCCAGATGACTCCCTGAACTACTTACATCTATAGGTGGAACGGTTTGACTATTTTCAGGTTCGCCAGATGAAACCTTTTCGGTTTCAGAGAAACTGACTTTCTCATTAGCATCAGAGGATATATTCACCGTATGAAAATCTATTGAAGATGTGAGGCTGACAGGTACTTCATCTTGGCTTATAGATGCTTCACATTCTTCACCGCCAATCGTAGTCCCTGAGAAATAAAAATGTATACGCATACACAAGTAGGGGATGGTTGTTAAGCAAAAAAAAAGTAGGGGATGGTTGTTAAGCAAAAAAAAAAAGTAGGGGATGGTTATAAACAAGTAATCATGATATATCGTTTGCATAACGCGGCAGTATGATAATCCCAAAAGGTAAAAAGAAAAACTGCAGAACCAAGGGTACTGAGAACGAGAACGCAAAATAAAAATAAACTTAGTATGGAAGTAGAGTATAGTATCAAAAGGATTAGACAATATGATTACCTGACTTGTCTGTTGGAATGGTGTCAGACTGAGATTTTGACTCCACCAGCTTCGACGCAGAGTCTCTTGAAGCATATTCAACAAACTCAGACACAACGGTTTCAGCCAATTCCATGCTTTGCTTGAGATTAGTCATGACAGCAATACCTTCATTATTGTCACCCATCTTAGCCATATCACCTTGCGTGGATTTAACTATTGAATCCATTTGTGAAACATGTTTACTTTCTGAAGTCTCAACTCGAAGTATTTGTGTATGTGTCTCAGTCTGTATAGTAGACTCACGTTCACTTGCAGTAGTATGAGCACTGCTGACAAGGACATCTTGGCATTGGGTCCCTGAAACGCATAGTACACCCACCTCATGATCAGAAAGAGCTGTGTCCCCTCTTTCTAGTACTGTGACATCAGATAGCTCCATCTCCTTCCAATCAGCTTTTGAAGTGTGGCCACTGATAACATTTTCTTCACTGGACGTCTCTGGAAGCAAAGTCGTCTGATTATTCAAGTCACCACTACCAGTCTGTACAGTTCCAACGCTACAATCAATTTCCATCCTTGATTCTGTCTTAGTTTCGTCTACTGTTTGGTCAATAAGACTATCAGCCGTCTCGTTTCCGATCATTTCATGACTAGCAGGATCCACAGCCTCTACAGTCGCGGTATTTGAAGCCGAAACGGCATTATTTTCCTCCATAGATGACTCTTCTCCAACAGTTTGGTCAATAAGACTATCAGTCGTCTCAGTTTCTATCTTATCATGACCAGCAGAAGTCTCAGCCTCATTTGTGGTATCTGAAGCTAAAACGGGAATCTTTTCCTCCATAGATGCGTCTTCTGCAACGGTTTGGTCAAGAACACTATCAGTCGCCTCCATTCCTACCTTATCATGATCAACAGAATTCACATTCTCTACGTTCGCGGTCACTGAAGCTAAATCCGCATTCTTTTCATCCACAGATAACTCTTCCGCAACAGTCTGGTCAAGAAGACTATCAGTCGTATCAGTTCCTAGGTTATCACGACCAGCAGTATCCTTCTCTTCTACAGTCGCGTTATTTGAATTCAAAACGGTATTCTTTTCCTCCATAGCTGACTCTTCCGCAACGGTTTGGTCGAGAAGACTATCGGTCGTTTCAGTTCCTAACATATCATGACCAGCAGTGTTCTCATCCTCTACAGTTGCGATATTGGAAGCCGAAACAGCATACGTTTCCTCCATGGCTGACTCTTTCGCAACAGTTTGGTCCAGAAGACTATCAGTCGTCTCAGTTCCTGTCATATCATGACAAGCAGTACCAAGATCCTCTACATTCTCTTCCTCCATGGCTGACTCTTTAGCAACAATATGATCAAGAAGACTATCAGTCGCCTCAGTTTCTGCCTTATCAGGACCAATAGTATCCACATCCTCTATATTCGAGGTATTTGAAGCCGGGATTGCATTCTTTTCCTCCTTGGATGACTCTTCCGCAACAGATGGTGAGTCATTTTTCCCCAGGACCTGGTCCTGTCCAGAATCTCTCTTTATTTCTCCTGGAGAATCATCCACAGACGGGCTGTGCTGTACTTGTACGTTTGATGTTCCCTCTTTCAAAACAATACCCTCACGGTTTGTCTGACCAGTCTCCTCCAATTGCTCCATCGTGCAACCTGGTTCAACCGAAGTCTCAGATTTCTTGACAGTATTTTCTCTTACAACGACTTCGTCCTGCCCAACCGAATTCAAAAGCATTTCAACAGATTCCGACGAAGTAGCCTCAGACCAAACATTAGTATGCCTAGAAATGGCACAAGACGCAGTCGCAACTGAGCTAAACACCAAACCACTACTTCCACGGGAGAAATCCTCAATCCAGTTACTATCTTGGTTACTCTCGATACCAAGAAAAGCCTCGGTCTCAACTGAACTGTCAAACCTCAGATGCGAGTCGTCAAAATCAAACTTTGGAAGAGTGTAAGGCTGAGGAAATTTACTGTTAGCTTCACCAGCTAGATTGAGATTCTGGTTGTGAAAGTCATTGTCATCATAATCCATGGGTTTCTTCCTGAAATCAAAGGCCAATACGAATTAAATCCGTAATCCAACACCGTGAAAGAGATGAAAATGATTTCAAGTCGGAGTGATTTCAAAACAGTAGGAAACGAGAGAAGTACCGAGACAAGAGAGTATGGAGACGATACCTCCCTCCATTCAGCTGTTCCCTAATCGCACGTTCATCTACTGCTCTACCAAAACAAACATCAAACGCGTCCCTCTCACACCCAATTGAAATCGTTGCGTCACCAAGCCCTAACTTGGTGATCCACGAAAACAAAAATTGAAACGGTGGTAAAGAGGTTAAACTCACCGGAGAATTTAGACTGGTGGAGTCGAGCTAGGGTTCCGGCGAAGAAACGAGGTTTGGAGAGTGAAGCAGATTTGGGAGAGAAAGGAGCGATAAAATTATTCGTTTTTTCTCGGCAAATGAAATGAGTTTTGGTTTGAGTAAAGTCCAAAATAAAATACATTTGGGAAAGAAAAATAAATGATTCTGATGTGGCAAAATCCGTGCGACACGTGTTGTGTTCCCTGAATCCTGCGGCTGATATTGAATTCAATAAACCACACGACAGTTTTTTCAACTTTTTAAACGTACGATTAAATTCATTGGCGGTAAAAAAAAAAGGTTTCGGTTGACAAAACTGGTAGGTTAGTGGAAGATGATTGGCTAATATGAAATGGAAAGTATTTGAAAGGATTTTAACAAAACAAAAAAAAGTTTTTAAAGGATAAGTATTTTTAGTGGCTTTTTTCTGTGTGAAGCAAATGAATGTTTGGATTAAACTGGTTAAACAGTTTTGGATCATCAATTGGACTATTAAAATGGCTTAGGCCTTTATATGTACTAGGCTCAAACCAGCTGACTGGGTTAAAATTCAGTTTAGGTTCAGATTATTTTAGACAAAAAAAAAACTTACACATTGGTTCAAATTATTATGGCAATGCTTAATCCAGCAATTTATTCTTTGTTTCCAGCTTCATCTTTTACTTGCACAAAAACATACACAACATTTGCGTCTGCATCACTCTGACTCTCTAATGCTTCATCTACCAGAGCCCTTACTCAACGACAGGCCAGAGCATACATCAAAGGCTCCATGTTATTTCTAGCTTGGCTAGCAACGCACAACCATCTAACAACGGGTGATCGAATGCTTCTCTGGAATACAAACATTGATGCTGGCTGTGTCCTCTGCAATGAACATCTGGAAGCACGGAACCATTTATTTTTTGAATGTACCTACTCGTATGAGATATGGAAGGGTCTTTTCGGGAAACTCTTACTGTCTCGTTTCACACATCACTGGCAAGACATCCTTGTACTTCTTGCAGATCGCTCTCACACCACAAAGAAGCTCTTCCTACTGCGGTATAGTTTCCAAGTGGCGATACACTCGATATGGAGGGAAAGGAACAATCGGCGACATGGTTCACAACCTATTCCAGCGGATCGTTTGGTGCAAATCATGGACAGGCAAATTCGTAATCAATGTCTAACAATGATCTCGAAGAAGCTACGACGATATGAAGAAATTCTCCAAGTCTGGCTTTCTGGCCGGTAGTTTCTTTCTAAGGAAAATAAGCATGCTCTGTTTTGAGTTTTTGCTCTGTTTCAAGTAGCTAAAAGCTGTAAAAACTATTTTTTCTGAATTAATTTTACATATAATTAAAAAAAAATAGTTATCTGAATACCATTCTCTTTACTCTCAACTTCTTTTTCTTCTATTCCACTTTACTCAATTTCTTTTGTTGTATCTTATTTCCATCTTAAAAATTTCTACGTGTCCTATATTCTTTTATATTCTCCTGAAGCAAAAACAACATCTTTTAAGTAAGTTATGTTATCACCTAATTTTTTTGAAAAAAAAAACCACAAATGAAGAACTTCAAGCTAATATATAGACTAATAGAAGATGAAGGGTGGAAACTTTGCCTCTTGGAAAAGAATTAGTTAGAAAGAACTTCAGGCTATAGGCCTATTAGAGGCTAACACAACTTTGCTCGATGTAACTCCTCTATCTCACTCTCATCAAGCAAATCAAGTAGCCGATCACATTACTACACGAGTCAACTATAAATTTCTATTTTGTAGAAGGGGAAATCTTTCCTATATATCAGGCCTATAAATAAAGGCCCTGTATGAGGCCCATTCTAAAAAATGACTCAACTATAAAAATTGGTTTTGTTTGTTTGGGAATACTTTGTTTAAATGCTTCGATGACTCAACCGTTTGACTTAAGTGATAAATAAAATAGTAATTGCTAGATAGACAACACACGTTAATAATGATTGTTAATCCGTGAAACCACTCAAACAATAGAGTACACAAATAGAAAAACCGAAGTGGTCTCTTTTACGTATTATTTGAAGGAGCTGGTCGGAATGAATCGTGCGAGAGCCGTCCGCTCGTCAAACGACAAAAATGCTCTCAGACCAATGCATCTGTCGCTACTTTCTGGTTTCACAAACCGTCCTACTTCATTAAGATATTACCTGAATCCAAGGACATTGTTCCTTAGCCCATAACAACATCATCTCTCTCTCTTTATCAGCACCATATATATGTAAGAACATGGAGACGAGTTCTTAAATCTTCCAAGAATCTCAAGGCAATCTATCTCTCACTTGTTAGTCCGCACGTACTTTTGAAAACTTGTGGTTTGAATTATTCTATCTCATAAAAACAAAGAAAAAAAAAGAAAAGAAAAGATTCTCTAATTGTGTTATGCTCTTCCTCTTCTCTTCCATCTGAGTCAACATCATCCTTTTCATCTCCAAAAAAGTTATATTCCTTTTAATTATTTTCATTAAAGGTTTTACAGGTCATTTTCAAGTTTTATTTCTGAAACTTAAATGCTGGGTTCTCTCTGTTTTGGTCACATGATTTTGATCAGAAACATAACTCTTACTCCACCAGGAAATTAAATTCCCTCTTGTCATCCCACGTCAGCTTTTCAAATTCTTTTTTTCTTTTTTTCAGCTTTTCAAATTCAAGAAAGCTTCATCTTGTATTTCAAGATTCATTATTTACATAGGAATAAAAAAAAGAAAATGGAGAGTGGTGGGTTTTATTCAGATTGGAAAGATACATCTTCTTCCTTGTTTGGATCAGAGAACATGGAGGGAGATAGAGTTCTCAGAGCTGAAGAGCTGTTCTCATCTATTCCTCAGCCTCAGACACCAAAGGAGCCAATGGAGTTTCTGTCCAGATCATGGAGTCTCTCTACTTCTGAAATAGCCAAAGCACTTGCACTCAAACATAGACAACAACAAGAACAACAACAGTTCTGTGTTTCTCAAAACACTCCCCTTGTCCTGTTTCCTGATGCTGCTGCTGCAGATCCACTCGTGGTACGTCAATTTTCTTATCCCTTTTCTCAATTCAGATCAAACCCATTTTTTCATAATGGGGCTTTTGTTTTTTAGGCTGGGAAGATCATGAACTCGTATGGAACACGCAAGGGAGGGACATTGTCAAAATGGTTTCACCACCACAAGGAACATAGCAGCAGCAGCAGCAACACCATTCATTATCTCAAGAAGAAAGACAAGGTGCGCGTTGAGAACGCACACGTGCATTCCGCAGTCTCTATAGCCGCTCTGGCTGCAGGTTTAGCCTCTGTGACATCTGCAAGCAACAGCAAAGGCTCAAGTTCCAATATGGCTCTGGCTTTGGCCTCTGCCACAGAACTCCTGGCCTCACATTGCGTTGAGATGGCTGAGCGAGCCGGTGCTGGCCGTGCACGTGTTGCTTCCACGGTTAGGTCATCTGTAGATATCCACAGCCCCGGTGATCTCATGACTCTTACAGCCGCTGCTGCAACAGGTAGAGGTCTTGTTTGAAACTAGTTTCACAATCCTTTGGCTTCGTTGGTTCTTACTTGGATCTGGTTTTTTATTAAATGGTAACTTAGCTTTGAGAGGAGAAGCGGCTCTGAAGGCGAGACAGCCAAAGGAAGCAAGGAAAAACGCATCTATTGCACCTTTCGAGAGAAGCTTCTCTGACTCTCATTGGCCTGCAAATATTCAGTTTAGATTGGAAGAACCAAATCTTCCATTAGAAGGCGAACTGATGCAATGCTCACGACATGGTAAGTATCTTCTATTAGTCAGACTCTGATCAGTTGAAGTCTTGAAGAGTTCGCTGAGCTAAGACCTCTTTGTTTTTTTGTGCTTGTAACTTTCAGGAGTGCTACGAACTAAGCGTGTCTGCGTCTATATCAACAAGAAGTCTCAGGTACAGCAGATTTGATTAGCATCCTAAAGCCACAACATATATCTGCTGACTACACTTATGATGTAATGCTTATTATGCTACTTACGATTTTTTTCAGGTAATGATCAAACTCAAAAGCAAACATGTTGGAGGAGCATTCTCCAAGAAGATCAAATGTAAGCATTTTCATAAACTTTTATCCTAGATAACTTACCTGAAAGACAGACAGACATTCTGAACTTGTTATTCCTTTTATTTTTTGAAGGCGTTGTCTACGGAGTCTGCGATGAGAAATCAGCTTGGCCATACAGGAAAGAGAGGGAAAACAACTCAGAAGAAGTGTACTTTGGTCTGAAAACGGGACAAGGGCTTTTGGAGTTCAAGTGCAAGAACAAGATTCAGAAGCAGAGATGGGTTTATGGGGTACAGTCTCTTCTACGACAAGTAAACTGCTTCGAGGCTGCCAAGTGCTCGCTGGGATCTCTGAGTCTCACTACTAAAACGTGATGCAGGTTCCTGTATATATACATATAATGTATGTCCACATTTTTTGCTGTTGTAATGTATTTGCAAAAAGAAAAAAACTGGCAAATGTACAATCTTCAGTCTTTGTTAACCTCAGAAGACTTTTGGAAAAAGCACAAAGGGTTGTTCACAATGAGCACATTTTGTGGTAGGAACCAATGCTAAATCTAGGGACTTTTCATGTAATTACAAATATTGTAAGGACCATTTTATAAATAACCCAAAAGCGGTGCCGGAGAGATAGATTTCATCAAATGATCCAAAATTCGTGAAATTGAAAAGATGTACGGGACCATTTCATAAATGATCCAAAAGATCTGAAGAGAGAGAGAGTGTGTGTGTGTGAGGAGAGAGAAAGCTCGGAAGCTCAGTAATGGCGGCGAACTCAGCGATAACCAAGTACGGAATCGTAGGGATCGGCATGATGGGAAGAGAACATCTCATCAACCTCCACCATCTCCGCCACCAAAACCTCGCCGTCGTATCCATCGCCGATCCCCACCCTCCCTCACAGCTCCTCGCCGTCGAACTCGCTCGATCCTTCAATTGGGATCTCAAGGTCTTCTCAGGACACGAAGAGCTGCTCGAGAGCGAGACGTGCGACGTGATCGTCGTCTCTTCGCCGAACATGACTCACCACCGGATTCTCATGGACATCATCGCTTACCCGAAACCTCATCACGTCCTCGTCGAGAAGCCGTTATGCACCAATATTGCAGATTGCAAAGAGGTTCTTGAGGCTGCGAAGAGAAGGTCAGATATGGTGGTGCAAGTTGGGTTGGAGTATAGATACATGCCACCTGTAGCTAAGTTTATAGAGAAAGTGAAAGGCGGAGAGTTTGGTGACGTCAAGATGGTAGCTATCCGTGAACATAGGTTCCCTTTCTTGGTTAAGGTAAAAGCTTATGGGAAAGTGTTTTCGCATCCGAGTTATAATAATTTGCTTACGTATTCAACTAGGTGAACAACTGGAATAGGTTCAATGTGAACACTGGAGGGACTTTAGTGGAGAAATGCTGCCATTTCTTTGATCTGATGAGGCTCTTTGCTGCTGCGAATCCTGTTTGTGTGATGGCTTCTGGTGGCATGGATGTAAACCACAAGGATGAAGTTTATGATGGGGAGGTACTTTTTTTAATCTCGAGTCATTATTACCAATTGCGAGTTTCATATTATATATGTTTCTCTTTGACAACATAGGTGCCTGATATAATTGATAACGCATACGTTATAATTGAGTTTGACAATGGATGCCGTGGGATGCTTGATCTCTGCATGTTCGCTGAAGGAAGCAAAAACGAGCAAGAAATCTCTGTTACTGGTGACATTGGAAAGGTTAAGTCCCTTTTTGAAATATGATCCATGAGTCTTGCGTAGGGTCAATATTTCTTCCTAACTTACTTGGCAACCATGTTGTTAGGGGGAGGCACTTGTTCCAGAGGGTATAGTTAGATTTGGGAGTCGTGTAGGAGGAAGAGAACACGTTGAGACGATAAAAGCTGAGGATGAAAGAATAAAGTAAAGCTCTATTCATCTGTCATATTCTCTTCTCATGGTCTTTACATCACATTCATATGATTGATGTTTGGTTATTCAGATATGAAGGGTTGCATCATGGGTCAAGTTACTTGGAACACCTCATATTTTTGTCGGCAATCAGGGGTGAAGGACGAGCAGCTGTTGATTTGGAAGACGGATTGATGGCTGTTGCCATGGGAGTTGCTGCACAGCTCTCCATTCAGGAGCGCCGCTATGTGTCCATGGACGAAGTCTTGTGACTTGTGATATAGCAGGAATCTTGTAAATGCTTTCATATGTTGGCTATGCAAGACTTAACTCTTTGTTGTAAGATAAGCCAAGGCTGAATCTTATTATCGTTATATGTATATAAGCTTCAGTTAGTAGAAGTTTCGTTTGACATGGGTATCTACAATGGGTTCATTGTCCAACTCATTGGTTTGGAAAATTAAAGGACATTCTCTGTTTTTGACATTAACTCAATTGTAATCATTAGCACCTCTTCGTGTCAAAATAGGATTCCGACAAATGTTAATCAACGCGGTCTCTCACTTTTTGAGAAGATAGATTCATCTTCCATCAGAGATGCATAGTCAATAGGAAAGACCGACCAGATTAATGTGCTTCAGAATCATATTCAAAGGTTTCAAAGTTTTAATGAAGTCAAAACTTGGAAAAAAAAACTCTTGAATGTAAAATATTCTTCCATCCAAATGAAATTCTGACACAAATCCACACAGAAGATATACCACTCGAGCAAAAAACAAAACGAAAAAGCTGATCAACGGTAACGACGGAGAGATAGGGAGTTGTTCTTCTTCCAGGTTGCCCTGCGAGAAGGTCTGTTCTTGTGGTTGTTGTGACCCTTTCCACGAAGACCACGATTCTTCTTTCCCTCTGAGGTGAGCCCTCTGAGTTCTCTGTGCTTGTGCACTGGGTTACAGATCCAGTTGATCCTGGGATCATTGCGGACGGCATTGTGTGCAGGGTCCACAAGTATAATCTCGTAATACTTGTAAGTAGAGTCCTAAGTAAAAATCAGAGACAAAACCACCATTAATAATTGGAATCAATCATCATCACATCAGCAAGGCGAATGAAACAAGTTACAGTATGAGCTATATATATGGAGGGTTTGGGGGTGCAAACCTCATTGAGCCAGTAGGAGTTAACGACCCTGAGGCCACCAAGTTTACGACCAGCACGTTCCTCAGCAACAGATCTCTTACTGCGCTGGAATTTGAGCTGTGTCACTCCCTGGTTAGTGGGTTTACCATAAACAATACCCTTGGGAACAGGCCTCTTGCGACCTCCACGCCTCACACGGACACGGTAGACAACAAACCCCTGATCACAAAGAACCAAAAATAATTGGTCAAACACAATTTCATTGATTGACTAACACGAAACAAAATAAAAACTTGGGTCCATGACTTAATAAAAAAAATGTATCAAACTTAAGACAAGAACAGAGTCCACAGTAGATAAAGAGTTGTTCGGTCAGAAGATTGAATTGATTTCGCTGGTCTCAGGAAGTACTCTATCATGTTAACGCAGATCAATCTACTTTAAAAAAGGAGAATGCCTACGCGTCAAGACACCGCTTGACCAGCTAATTACCAACTAAGCTAAAACTACTGAAAATTTTACAACTTGATTCGTGGGGTACAAAAAATGTGTCAATCTTTGACAAGAACAGAGTCCAAAATAGATAGAGATCTGTTTGGTATAAGATTGAATCGATTTAGCTGGTCTCAGGAAGTATTCTATCATTTTAACGAAGACATACTACTTAAAAAGGAGAATGCCAACACTTCAAGATACCGCTTTACCAGCTTCATGCGAGACTTAACTAAAACTATTGACTAGTTTTTAACTTGATTAAAGGGGAAAGAAAAAGAAAAAGACCTGCTTGGCCTTGTAGCCGAGACGACGGGCTTTGTCGGGACGAGTAGGCCTGACGAGACGGACAATGGAAGGCTGCTGGCGATACTCCCAGCACCTAACCCTCTGCACAAACCTCATCACATCCGACTGCTTCTTCCTCCATAGCTCAGACACATACTTGTACGCCCCTGCAATCAAAAACCCCACATTTCTTTCTTCTTAGCTCACTTTTCATACAAACACACATACATTATCATCAAAATCCAATGAACATAATAAAGAGAGAGACGTACCCATTGCTGATCTCCGGCGTCGCAGTCGCTTGTTTCCAGCTAGGTTTCTGCTTTTATATAGATGACGATTCCATGTGGAGCTAAGCTAGGGTTTCCTAACCTTTAGTAAGGCCCATAAGCTTTTATTGAGCTTCACAACTCATGATAAGGCCCATTACAGAAGAAGCTTTTCCGCAAGGCCATAACGGTTTCCCACTCTTTCTTCTAAAATATTAACCCACCACCATAATAGGACACTGGCATGGGTAGACCTGCTCATTTGGTTTTGGTTCGATTATTTCATTTTCGATTCCTTATATTTATGTAAATCATTCGAATTTTTATAAAGTTTGCTTCGGTTTTGACTCAGTATGGTTCGGTTCTTTAGATTCTGATATAAATATTGGAAACTGATTAATATTTTAAAATTTTTGGATCAAGTTTATGTTTGATTTGATTTCGGTTCAGTTTAAATTTATTGGATAATTTGAACGATTCAAACAAATACCAGAAAATTAGGATTGTTCCTACAGAATACCAATAAGTAAGGTTGTTAAGATAAAATACTGGATAATTCAGATTAGTGTATATCATTTGAATAATTCGATTTTGAATAATTAATTTGTTAGTCACCTTTTAAAAGTATATGTATAATATTAAAATATATATAAATTGTATTTTAGATATTCAAATACAAGTTCTATTTTTAGTTTGACTTTGATTCCTTAGGTACTAAAAAAAAAACAGGAATTGTTCGGATATTGGTAGGTTCTAGTGTGGTTTATCAGTTTGGTTCTTCGAAACTCGAATAAAATGCATAGGTCTACACGTGGGAGAACTCTGTCTCTCCAAGTTCCCAACCAACAGGTCCAACACTATGTACATTTGTGGTTATGATTATGAACGATAAACTGAAAATAAAAACCAGCAAAGATGACACAAAGAAGATATCTTCATAAGAAACTTATTGTAATAAATCCTAAGAATGATAAGCCTTTTTAATACATCTTTGAACGAAATTAACGGTTATGCTTAAACCAAAACAAAGGCACAGGCCAGTCACATTTATCTTACTTTCTTTTCCACCCTAACAAACAAAGCTGAACTAAGCAATTCAAACAAACCTAACTAAAACAATTGTATAATATAACCAAGAACTAATTCTGAGAGCCCAGCCACGGGACCTGTCTGCAAATTGTTGTTGTTGTCTAGTCATGTCTGTCACTTGGCTACGGCTACAAATCTGAGAGACAATCATCGCATCAGGTACATCTTTAGAGAGCATGAATCACGGTGTTCATGTCCGGTCCACCACCACCACTGGCTGGATTTGGATGAAAGGCAGATTGCCTTGAAGACGAACCTCCAACGAGTTTCAGTGAAAGAGACTGTTCTGACACACCGTTCTGGCTAGACTCCTTGAGGCTGAGCTTAGACATACCAAGAAGTTGATCAACGTTAATCGGAGCTGCTTTTGAGTGCACAGCTGTTGGCCTGAGAATCTCGTGACTCTCTTCCTTTGCCGGCCCGGTAACATACGCAGCAGGCCAAACCGGAAAGGGGAATGAGTAGAATGGTGGGAAGTAAGCCGGATACAGCACAGGGAATGAACCATGTGGTGGTTGTAGCTGTGTTTGGATTGTCTCTTCAGGTACAAAAGAAGCAGAAGCCGTCACAGTTGGCGGCTCGTCACCACTAGAGTTGGTGGATTTCATGGATTCACACTCTTCCGTCTCCAAGACCAACGGTGCCGGAACAGAGTCACTGCCCTGCATTGGAATGTCCTCAGCTTGCAGTTCTTGAGAATCCATTAGATGCTGCAACATGAAATGAGACCCGCTTTAAACAAGTTACAGCATCAAAGCAAAATGCAGAAACTGACCTCATCAGGAACAATATCAAAGAGACTAGAACGTCTCTTGCGGCGAGAGACATTAGACTGTCTGATAAAATACTTCTGAGCATGACTCGCAACTTGAGTAGGCGTCCTCGTCTTCACATAGTTCCTAGAGATACCTCTCCAATCACCTTTCCCGAGCTTCTGTAGACCAATCAAGAACATCCTATGCTCCTCTTCCGTCCATGGATTCCCTAAAACAGCAATCCATCACAATCATCATCAAGTTCAGATGATTTTATAAAGTCCCAATAAAGTTGGAAAACGCGTTACCTTTCTTCCTCTCACGGCTAGAGGAGGAGGAGCCGGGAACAAAATCCTCGGAGGCGTAACCGTCGTGGTCAGGGCCATCACCGGGAGAGCCCGGATTGTTCGACCCGATTCCACTCAGTCCAGAGCCGGAGGAGTGGTGGCTGAGATTACCCATACTGGCACTTTTCCGGATCGAGCCCTCTGTGAGACGAACACCGAAGAGCTTAACACCACGATTCGGACATGTTCGTGAGTTGTGTCCGTTTTGGTTGCAGTGAGAACAACGGCGAGTCATATCCTAATAGGTTTCGGATCCTCCGCCGCCGTCGGTCAGATCGAAGATAAATCTCTCAAGCACAGAATCTGATTAAGGGGAAATGAGAGAGAGAGAGAGAGGCGATGGTTATAAAGGGGGTTTATCTGGTCGGGTTTATTACACAAGTTATCTGCTGTGTCGCATGTTGTTTTTTTTTTTTTTTTTTTTTTTTCATTTCCTTGTGTTCTAGTCAAAGCAATAATCTTTATTATTATTTTTTGACTAAAATATACTACTCTTTATTATTTATTTTCGAAACCTTTTGAATTGAATTACTATTAACTTGAAGACTATTTTTTGATATATTCCATTTTTCTCAACAAATCTTTGCATGTATGCTCATAAATTTATTGCTAATATTTGACTAAAGACCAAAACATGTAACTGTATACATTTTTTTTGGTAAAAAGTAACTTTATACTTTGGGGTAGTTTATTATTGTGAAACCAATTAATTCATATTTTCAGAATGCATAATTGTTGATATAAAAGTTGTATTGCTTTAAACTTTTTATTTTCAATATCATGTGAAAAATTGTTCTGAAGTCTAAAACGGTCAATATTATAATTAACATATGTGTCATAACTTTTTAAACCCTTTAACAACTTGCATGTATATATATTTTTTAAAAAAGATTATATTCGAAGCTAGGAATATTTCCAGTTGGAATATTCGAAACAACAAAAATTTGAAGCTAAAAATATTTGGAGATGTAAATAATTGAATTACTCTTTCTCTGTTAAGGTCAAATTTTAATTTTTTCTATATATAGTGTATAAAAGCCTTTCCAAATTTTTAATTTATTCGATATCATTCATACATTGCAGTGGATTATCCTTCTTGACTTAGCCATTTGTTTAGTTAATCCTTGTGAATTTCGTATCGCCATGATTGTAATCGATCCTTGTGATCATTCTCTGATATTTTAATGAAATTTAAGTGTTAAAAACAAAAGTGTATAAAAGCCTTTCCAAAGAGGTTTACAACATACTGTATTTATTTATTTCTATGTCCTATCATGATTCACGATGAGTGATTGGATTAAGATAAGTAGGACCCACTTATCTCGGCCACGTGGTCACAAGTAGGACGAAATTAGAAAGGCAAATAGAATATACCTTATGACTTTCATCGGATCTGATGGGATCCCCACGATAAAATCTCAGCTGTCAACGTGGCTTCCTTCTCACCGTATTTCGAACTTTTAAGTTTTCAACAAACCGTGCCCACAGTTTGGTTTACGTTATTGGGCCTATGACACTCGGTCT
Organism: Brassica juncea; assembly: GCA_018703725.1. Classification (NCBI taxonomy): domain Eukaryota; kingdom Viridiplantae; phylum Streptophyta; class Magnoliopsida; order Brassicales; family Brassicaceae; genus Brassica; species Brassica juncea. The sequence goes on along the minus strand of CM031936.1, from coordinate 68,000,244 downwards.
TTAAAGGGTAAGGGTAGTTTAGTATTAACCTCTTCCTTGAGAACCAAGAAACTTAGGGATGCCCTAATTTTGTTGTGTAGAGTAGACTGAGACCTATGACTTAGTAAAAGAAAAGGCTTTTCATATGTATATGAGAAGGAGAAGCCCATCGATTTATCGGCCTGGCATAATGTTTCAAAAGTTACAAAGAAGTCATAATCGGCCTACAATATTAGATGGCCCCAGAGCTTCTGCAGCCTAAACCGTAAAGAATGTTGCCATTTCATGACACAATTGTCATATAATGTTTTGGTCGCTATACTTACAATGACAAAACAAAATAGTAATATCCATTTAAGTAACGCCATTAATTCTCTGGTCCATTTATTAGCCAATAATCTCGTCGACAAACAAAAAATCTCTTAGAAGATTCTCACAACTAAGTATGGTGTTTATAATTTATAGCATGCTAACGAATGCATATAGCAGAATAAGCAGATCTAGATTATATTAATTAAAAGATCATATGGAACTATATATTACTAAAATCGTGTAACACAATTTTATGTTAGTTATTAGATCTTTTTTTCTGTATATTATTATTTTAGTGAAAAACGAACAGATTATTTTCTCTGATTTTTTTCCATAAAACCTTTACATATAATTAATTATTGTTATTAAATATAATAATAAAGAAAGGTCCAATAGGAAGAAATAAAAATGGAGAAAAGAAGGAAAGACTTGTAAGAAAGGAGGAAGAAGAATCAAAGAAAAAATATAATAAAAACAAAATTAGAAACAAACGCATGCACCCTCCTCCCCTCCTCCTCTCCGTAAATCTCCTTCGTCCTTTCTAGATCGCTCTCTCTCTCTCTCTGCTCTCTTATTAGTTTCTTAGGGTTTTTGATCTCTCTTCTCTACAAAGCATCTCACGAGTATAGCTTTTTCGTTTTATAAATCTCGTCCCCAATGTCTGCTTCGCCGGCGAATATGAAGTCTCGCCACGGCTTCTCTTCTTCCCTCACGCTTGGACCTCAAGTCTCTGCCGTTACTGACGTGGACCCCAAATCGGAGGAGACGCCGCCCCCTGTTCCCAACCGAACGGTGGCGTCACGATCGGTTCGTCAGCCGCGTCTCTCCTTCTCCTCACTCGCTCCGTCGTCCGACCGCGATCACCCGAAGAAGGTGAAATCCGATGAGAATCCGCCGCCTAAAGAGGAAGCTCCGGTGTCGGCGGAGGACGAGGAGGACGAGAAGAGGACGTGGAATCTGCGGCCGAGGAAGGCCTGCGGCGGTTCGAAGAAGGGAAACGGCGCGGTCACCGCGGAGGCCTGCGGCGGAGGAGGAGCTCCGGAGGCGAAGAATCAGAAACCCCCGGTCGCGGCGGTGGAGGCGAAATCGAACAGGCAGAGAGGGATTCCGGCGGAGTCTCCCGGATTAGGAGGCGGCGGCGTCGTCGAGGCGAGGAGCGAGAATCACAGGCTCTGGGTGGCTCTTTCTAGAGACGAGATCGAGGAAGACGTGTTCAGCATGAGCGGGAACAGGCCGTCTCGTCGGCCGCGAAAGAGGGCAAAGAACTTGCAGAAGCATCTCGATGTAAGTCACAAAGTGTTCGACGAATTGCCTCACACACACAAGAGATTTTTTTACCTCTTTAGCGTCTCATCGTTGAACTCTGCGAGTGTAGGTTATCTTCCCTGGGTTGTGTCTTGTCGGGATGAATGCTGATTGCTTCAGAGTTTCTACTTCTCCGGCTAAGGTACGTTTAGGCTTGTTGGATCAACCTGCCCTTTAAACTACATTGATCCGTAAGACTGTAATGATACTGTTGCATTGTGTTGTAATATTCAATCAATGACAAGAAATTAAGTAACATCTTTTGTATTTCATTTGCAGCGATGATCGGCCTATAAACATGTCAGACAAAAGGTGAAGCCATCTCCCTTATTGAAGCTTTATCATTTTCATGCCTTAAATGTTATCTATTGCTTTTTTTTTTTATGAGCAATGGGAATAAGTAGTTGGGAACTTGTTTCTGGTTTGTTGCAGGGTAGATAGGTATGCTTGGTGACATGGTCTAGAATCCAGAACACACAACAGTAAAAGATAGGAGGAAGAAATATATCTCAAGAGGCATGGTCTTCTCTCATAGCAAACTTAGTAGGAACAAAGTTATATATAAGTAAATATATGGGTAAGTTCATAAACTATTTTATAAAGAGAGAGCGTGATTCGATTTTGGGTTATCCATAATAAAATACAGAAAATCGGTTAGTGTGATGCTTTGTGTAGTTAAATTAAATCTCATGGTGGAGTAAATTTTATTTCTTTGTGTTCTTTTCCTTTTAACTTGCCAAAGCAAAACAACCATTTATGGTTAAGAAAAGTTTGTCAAATCATATAAACTGAGACTCATAAGGTCTCTTAGAGAAAGCAGAAAACTCTACAGTTTAATGCTTGAAAAATTATGGTAGTCCCGCATAATTTCATATTACATCGAAAAGGTGAAAGTGTCACAAATGTGAGACGTTGACCACTTCAATTTTTACATCTAGAGCGATGATCAGCCATCAGAGACGTTGACCACTTCAGTAGTAGGACCATGTCTCAGAGTTCTGCTGTGAGTTGAAGAAATTGGCCACAAGGGTAACTGAGACTGAGAAAAGATACTGGGAAGTCTCAAGTGAAGGAGAAAAATGGGAAGTCATTGCACGAAGGAAACAAAGATAAGATCCGAGAAGATTATTGTATTGAACCGAATTTATTTTACAAAGATGATGGCGGGCCTTTCTTAAGTCTAGCATGTAGATTAGTTGTTGTGCTTGCATGAGAAAGATATTAACTACACACTGATCTTATGCACCCTGGCTCTTCAATGTTCTGCGATTTACTGTCCTCATAATCCATTTTATCATACAACCAAGGTCCAAGGATTGCCAATAACTTTGGCAGTCAATGAGCAGGTATCGATCAAATCGATGACGGGATCGAGTTGTTCAGCAGTGGCTGCATTAGCAAAAAATTTGATTACAGCTTCCCGATTTATTACGATGTCATTAATCTCTGTCGGGATTGGAGTCTCACATCATGATCCATGATACCTAAGCTAAACATTTAGTATATGCATTTGGGAAAGAGTTACTCTATACAGATTACCATCCGTATAGTTTTATACTCCATAAATTCTAAACTATTCTGAGAATAAATTTCGTTCAAGTCTGCCACTGCCTCACCCAAAGAAATATGTTGATCGTTCATATTCATGTGACAAAACAAGTGGCATCTTAATTCTTAAGCCTAAGGTCCTAAGGTGATATATCTATATCCGCAAGAAGCTCAATGGGCTCTCCTCTCATTGTATCCTCAATGGGCTCTCCTCTCATTGTATCCTCAATGGGCTCTCCTCTCAGGATTTCAAATCCACTATATCTAAGATAACCTATGATAATTGATGATCATTTATTTGTTTTTATGACACACTGATTTTTATGTGTAAATATTCGTTTATCTGCATGAGCATGCTTAGTTTGGAGAAGGCTGTCCATTAATTATGAACTCGTCATTATTAATTTGTTACTACAATAATGGCAACAATTATATAGGAGGTTCAGGACATATCATAGGTTAACTTTTATCCGTTTTTGTGTTTCATCGCTTAATGATTATAGTCCATAATCATTTGACTCGCACCGTTTGTGCGTTTTTCTATAGCGATGCCAAATACTCATTTTGTCGGTTTTATTATAATATTTTGATCGTTTCTTTAAGGAAATTAAATATTCAGTTCCAAATCAGAACTTAATCGCTCTCACATGTAGTTCTGGCCGACTAATAAGAAAAGGAAGTGTAATGTTCGAAGTGGGCTCCTCTTGTTTCCGAAAAATCGATTCACTTGAGAGCAACTCTTTAATGATTACATCACAGACACTGTTATACAAGATCTGAGAAGAACAATGCGGAAAGATATGATTCAACGCGATAAATAAATGACATAAAGATTCAAAGTGATTTATCAAATTGGCTAATATTCACACAAAATGATAGATTTATTATAAGAGACTATTTTATATCGTTGTTAGAGCTAGAATAGGTTCAAAACATATATCAACACACACCTAAAACAAATCATATGTACAATGTAGATATCAAACATTGCACGTGTCTCGCATTATAGACCGAAGATATTCCAAACGATTTTTGGTTAACCGATGAATCAATCACATGAGCAACAGCTCACCCATTAAAATTGTATAAGCATAAGAATAAAATACATACGAGTAGGAAATAGTAGTACTGTATATGTTTCTGGAGAAATATTTTCAAATATATCACACTTTGTGGCTTTAGCCAATGTTCAAACGTTTGGAAGGTTAATAGGTTAAATAAAGCGTGTAAAATAATCTGATTAATGTAAAAGTAAATAAAATTTACGGTAATGAAACATTCCAAGTCAGACGTGTGTGCTTTGTACTAAGTCTTCTTACAAATTACGCTTAAGATCTTGTCTTAAACTAACGCAAAGTAAAAATCCACGAATAAAGGTTTGTATAAACCGCATGGATCCAGCTTTGGATCGGAGAGCATTAGAGGATGACGTTTATACTCCTACTCATTTATGTTATAGTGTTAAGATTAGGAACAAATTAGTAAGCTATTACCACCTTTAAAGTTTAAATTTATTTATGTGCTGATATATATAGATTAATTATTTTCAGTTATATTTGGATAAGAAGTTGAACATGTATCTTATATATACTCCACACTAATCTCATCCATCCGCAGACCATGAAGAATTAATTGATCATTTATATTTTATATCCTTCCTAATCCTTCCTCTAATGACTACTTGACTAGTGATGTTGTGCATCTTTCTACTCAGCACTAGGAGAAGTCTTCTCACTAAGAGTTATGAATATATTCGTCTCATTTGTAAGTACGAATAAACCTTCTCTTTAAAAAGTTACAAATAAAATTTGAACAAAAAAAAGTTATAAATAAAATATTCCCTTGTTAAAAAAAAAGACATAAAATATTCCTATTTGGACACCACTGACTGGGGACAACCACGAAGCGCATAGCTACATAGGAATATTTGACCATGAATGCACGTGTGGGTGGACAACAGCACACGTGTGCTTTGCTGTAATGGGTTGTGTGGTTAGCTTAGGAATGTGTGCGCCACGTCTGTTCCACATGGGAGGATATATCGCACGAGCCAACTTGGTCCTTTCTTATTTTTAACTTGAAGATTCTTCATATTTACTACACTCAAGTATATATATATAGTTTTACAAAACATAGATCCCAAACCATGATTGATAGAATTAATTGATACTAGAATCTCAATAACCACGAAGGTATAAAAGTAATATTCACAGAATTTTTATACAGTATGTTAAAATCATCTAATATATATATATCGATCGAATATCACTAATTGATAAAGGCATTTATGTGAAACGTCAAAGTGGAATTATCTTCTTTTTACTGCTAGGCCTCTTTCTTGCTCGTTATTTCGATGCCACTTGGTATTTTTCAAGTTTAATAGATTTGAAGCAATCGAATTAATACATGTTCGGGAGACTATATAATATTCGAAAACATAATAAGGGACTAAGAAAAGTTAGAACATGTTTAATAGGAGGTTTTCAGAGAGGGATTCTTAGCGGAATATAAGAATCCGTCTCTTAACTTTTAACTAAAAAGGTTAAGAACCGGTTCTTAAATAAGATACTTAAGAACCGGTTCTTAAATAAGATACTTAAGAACCGGTTCTTAGTTTTTTTAATTAAAAGTTAAGAGACATTTCATATATTCCGCTAAGAATCTCTCCCTAAGAAATCCGGTCCAAACATTTAAAGTTCCCTAATGATGGTGACCTTAGTCCACATCCAATTATGTTTTTGAGCTGCGCATCAAACATGATTTAACAGCATTGAACATTATTAGTCCTACCCAAAAAGCAAAACATATATAAACGCCTCAAATGATTACATCATCAGAAAATAATAAATTGTATTATCGAAGTTTTTATTCGTGAATCTTTGCTTTATACGTATTGATTGAGACTGCGTTTTAACATTCAGAAGTCAAAAAAAAAATATTCAGAAGTAAATGTATTGACTTGATATTCTAGTTGTTTAAAAAACATTTTCTTTGCAAATTTTGCGTATAATGATTACAAAGGAGCGAAAATGATTAAAGGCGCGTCGATGCAAATGATAAGATGTCGGCGTGTGAGGAAACAAAAGAAAACGCACGGCCGGGTCGAGTGTTTTCGGGTCCCTTATAGTCACGTGAGGGGACCTACCTGCCCATGTTACCCTCTCGAGCCCAAAACTGTAGAGTTCTCAAATTTGATTTTATTAAATTAATAGTACAACTCTAACAAATCCCTTTTAAATAAAGAGAAATTTGATCCTATAAGTAGTGTCGTGCGAAGGGTATTCGGGGCCTACGACAAAAAAAAAAAAATTCAAAAAAGAATCTCTTATCAGAAAAATAAAATTATAAAGAGTAAAAAAACATGTGTATTACAATAGAATAAAATTTACTATGAGCTTAAAACAATTTTATACAAGATTACATTTTGCAAACTTCATACTATTCATTTTCTGTTTTGAAAAGAAAAATTTAATTGACTGTTTGAATATATATGTTATACGATAGCTACATATGAATTACTAAATAATTTATGAAATATAATTAGTAACTTAATAGGTAATACATTAAGAAAATAATTAAAACATCGTAAACATGAAAAACCGAAGCTAACGTAAGAACATAATTTCTTCAAACGTGGATAACATATTTATATAGACAATCGACCATATGCATAAGATAAATATAAATATACTTCTAGTAACATTCTTTAAAGACAGAAATAATATATTTTGGTATTTGTTCTAATCAAAAAATTAAAATAGTTCATTTACATTTTTTTCTCTACCAATTTCTTTACTTTTATTAAAACAAAAATAAGTCAATGTAATAAATGGGGTCTTAAAATTAGACGAGAAAGTTGGGGTCTGGGCGGTTACCCGTTTTCTTTGAGGGTGAGCACGGCACTGCCTATAACCACAAAAAAAAAAAAAGTGTGATTGGTAACCACTCAGAGTAATCAGGTGAAAATATTATAGAGTAAAAGAGAGAGAGAAAGAATTTTAAAAATTAGAGTAAATGTTTTGTCTTATTTTTTTACTCTGAATTTACTTCTGAGAGAGTAAAAGTTTTACTCTAAAATCATATAAGACAAAAAAATTAGAATAAAATGGAATAACTGTCTTTTCACATTTTCACCTGATTGGTAGAAAAATAGAGTAAACGAGAGTAAAAATGTTTTATTCTATTAGTTTTATTCTATTTGTGACATACCCTAAAATTAAAAAATTAACCATCCTTCTCCTTCTCTCTTTTTTTTTTTCTTCCGATATCTCTCTAATTCATAGTTAATTTCCTAATTTTAATTTTTTTGATTATTTCATTAATTCTCCTTTAAATAAAACTCTAGTAAATCATTTTTTGTAGAAACTCCCGTAATAATGAATCAAATTTCAATGGTGAAAAACATATTTTACATTCTTTTAACATAAACACGTCGTGTCAAAGATTATGCACCAAAAACCATTGTAATTGATAATCGAAAATGGAAAAATACATCTGTGTAAAAAGGAGTTAGATTTTAATTGATTATGTCAAAAGTCTACAACTGGTTGACAAAATAAAAATCAATTTTTATTAAAAAATAATTATGATGTTTTTTATAGTTTAATTAATTTTTATTTAGTTTGTTACCATCACGTTCTATAAGCTAATGGATACTGAAAGTATATAAAATCTTGAGACGAACACACACATAGAGAAACATTCAGTTACAAAAAAAAAATAACATATAGAGAAACAGTCAATAAGTTGTATCCATGAATATGGTGTTATTGTAGTGAATAGTGATAGATCCCACGTCCCACATGGATATGATTGGATCACAGAAGTTGATTGGCCCACAACTTTGAAGGAGCTCAGATTCATGTGGATTGTGTTTTTGTACCTACCAATTGATGTATTCCATAATTTCATTATTTAATCAACAAATTATTGCCAACTATTTCTTTCATATTTGGTCTCTCACCCGTGCGTGATCTTTGACTAATCAGAGTTCCTTTTCTTCTATAGAAATACCATATTTTTTTCACACATGTTAAAAATAAAATTTTCTTTTTGTTTTTGCGCAGGAGTTTACAAGAAGATATCGATGATGCGAGTGTAAATTATAATTTTGAAATTAAAGTACTTTGGATTCCATACATGTACAGAAAATTTTAGTTTATGGAAAGAGAGGACCTATATGATGTAGTCATAATAATAGTAAAAGAAGGAAAAAGACAAAGAAAAAGGGAACGACAATGAGGCAACAGTTGGTGATAATAATTAATAGAGGTTTCAAAAAAAAAAATTAATAGAGGTTTCAAAAGGTCATTATATCGATTAATATATCAATTTGCCAACATGACAAGCTCTCATTTCATTCAACTCCTATATTAATCATCTCTTTTAATCCCATTTTCACATCTCTCTATCTCCATAAGAACCCTAGAAGGTTAATGTTGTCCTCTTTACACTTCCTCCACAACCAACATTAGAGCTTTTTAGGACAACTCAAAGTTTCTATTGTCATCTCTACTCATAAAAACCAAAGCGTTTTATATTCTCATATCACAAAACCATATTCATTTTGAAAGTTCTTGGGATAAAGTAATATTCAAGGCCTAGAATACATTTATCATGATGATGGGAAAAGAGGATTTGAGTTTAAGTTTGAGCTTGGGGTTTGCACAAACTCACCATCCTCTCAAGCTGGATCTCAACCCCACTTCTTCACCCATATCCAATCTCCAGATCTTTCCATGGAACCAAACCTTTGTTTCCTCCTTAGGTACACTTCTTCTTCTTCTACAAGGTCTTGACCGTTTCTTCGAGAAACAAACAGATCTCGAAATAACCCATTTCCATTTTTGCAGATCATCAAAACCAACAGTTCCTTGGGAAAATAGACGTGAACAGCTTGCCGTCGACCGTTGATTTGGAGGAGGAGACGGGAGTTTCTTCTCCAAACAGCACGATCTCTAGCACCGTGATCAGCGGCAAGAAGAGGAGCGAGAGAGAAGGAACATCAGGTGGTGCTGGAGATGACCTCGACATCACTTTGGATCGGTCTTCCTCACGTGGAACCTCCGACGAAGAAGAAGAATACGGTGGAGAGGCTTGTCGGAAGAAGCTTAGGCTGTCCAAAGATCAATCTTCTGTTCTGGAAGACACTTTCAAGGAGCACAATACTCTCAACCCCGTAAGTCACTATCCATCATCATATTAGAGAGAGGGTATTCTTGTAAATATATGATCTAACATGAGCTTTATGGTAAATCTACAGAAACAGAAGCTGTCTTTGGCTAAGAAGTTAGGCTTAACCGCAAGACAAGTGGAAGTGTGGTTCCAAAACAGAAGAGCAAGGTGAGACTCATATAACTCATTTTAGGACATTAATTGATTATTTTACCTCTTTAGAGCAAATGTTTATTTACAATGCTAACCAGATTTTTTTTTGTGTGGCTAATAGGACCAAGCTGAAGCAGACCGAAGTAGACTGCGAGTATTTGAAGAGATGCGTAGAGAAACTGACTGAAGATAATCGACGGCTCGAGAGAGAAGCCGCGGAGTTGAGGGCACTAAAGCTTTCACCGAGGTTGTATGGTCAGATGAGTACTCCACCGACTACGCTTCACATGTGTCCATCATGCGAACGTGTGGCAGGACCATCCAACCACAACCAACGGTCTGTGTCTGTGAGCCCGTGGTTCCAAATGGCACATGGGTCAACTTTTGATGTGATGCATCCTAGGTCTTAACTTTATTTCGGTTTTATGGGTCAACTTTTGATGTGATGTACCTTTTACTTTTTTAGATTATTGACTCCCACTATATGTGTACTTAGAAGCCTTTAAATTAATTAAATCTGATTAAATTAGATGTTCTTGTCTTCTTGATGACAAACATAATTGGAAAAGTAGGGGGCGGGGGAGTTTGTTTTTTTTTCATTAGCCCTTCATTAGTCACACTAACTACCATGTTGACAAAATCATGACTCTACCTTCATTACGTTTACTTAACAAAAGATCTTAATATATGCTACCATGTTAGATTTGCTGTTATTCAAAGAAAATAGTAATACTTGAAAAACTCATTTGATGAAGAAAGGATTACCTGTTATGATATTGAAATACAATGATTTACATTAGGTAACTTTCACAATCTTATAATTTAGATTTTGTTACCATATAAGTATTTATTAAAATCCTTTTCCCATATTGAAAGATTTTGAAAATTATATTTGTATTGACTAACATCTTAATTACTTTCAGAACCTTTATCTGAATAACACCAAACAGTCAAATCATTTTAAACATGTAATTTGTTAAATATCAAATTTAACACAAGATTTTTACCCATAGTTTTAAACGATTATCAAATATATTTGGATTTGGGATCAAATATTTTTTCTTATAAAATGACATTGAGACTTTGAGAGTGACTCGCATGTTAAAGAATGTACAAACTTGTGTCCATCAAGTAAGGCACAACGTATTTCACAACGTCCTTATACGATATCATAAGGTGGTCCCCTGAGACACTCACAAACTTCACTTGTCCTACGTCATCCAATGCTTTCAGACCTATCCAGTCTTCTATGTATAGTTTTGTCTGACGAAGAACACATTTATAGTTTTTAGCGAACAAATCTTCAACAAAGAAAGGAAAGAGAGAGACTGAGAGATTCACCTGTTGAGTAGACAAAAGAGAATCGAAGCCATCATCTGTATAATATGCAAACCAAGAAGTTTCTTTAGGGATCAGTGTTGTGTCGTTCTGGAACTGTTTTCAAGGATTAAGACTCAATGAGCTTACAAAAACATGTTTTTCGATTTTAAAAAAAAGGGAAAGGAGAAAGCAGAGTACCATGACAAGAACCAAGTTATGTAAGCTCATGAAACGGTCTTTAAAAGTGGAGTTTCTTTGGTCAGGTCTCTCATTGTTCAGCTTTGGTAGATACTTGGAGTGTTCTATATACTTTGTCATTTCCTAGGGAAAACCAAAGCCAATGTGTTTGGTAACCGGAATCGATTTAGAACTAATTAATTTGGTTTTAAGTAAATAACTTACACCAGGGATCTTGACATAACCACTAGGAGCAATATGATCCTGCATAGTGACTAACTAAATTCAAATCATGATTAAAGGAAATTGATCTTGAACAAAGATATATAAATAGAGTGTTGTTATATACTTGAACGAAGTCGTTGTAGATCTCTAACTTCATCAAAGCTTCTGCTATAGCGCAGAATGGACCAGACTTCATCCACAACAAACACACACATGATTAGTACCATTGCAGTTAATTATAGTGATCAAGAGAATTAGTAAAATTTAAGTCTATACAGAACACTTAGGGATTGCGGCAATGCCAGCATGAGGTCCTCCTAAGGAAACGTAGTTGATGACAGGAGGAGCATCGTCGCAGAACTGGATTAGACCTCTAGCTACTAAGTTTCCTTGAGACTGTGCAACAATGTTGTAACCTTGGCTCAGTCCTTCCATCATCTTCACTTTCTCACACGCTAAACTCGCTTGGTGCGTTAGTGGCATGAACCATGAGTCTGTTTCTCCGTTTCCTATTTCTCTGCAAATAAAATTAAAGACACCCTTAAGATGAGTCAAAGAGAAGTTAAGTGTTTGTTAAAGGTTGATGACACAACTCACAAGCAAGAGCCAGGAGATCCAGAGAGGTTGCTTAGGAGTTGCGTGAAGTTACTAACTCCACCAGAGCATTTATCTCCAATTCCTTTTTTCCATTAATTAGTAGTTAATTAATTTATTTTCCATTTATGATCAATCGGAAAAGGAAAAGCATAAAATACATTGAAGATGAAATTAATTACCGTGGAACAATATAAATGGAATAGAGTCTGAATCCGGAACGGTTGAGAATATCACGGCGGCCACCGTTAAAAGGAGAACATGTCGCCGGAGAATGCTGGCCATGATTTGCTGAGATTGCTCCCTCTCTCTCTATGTAACATTTGTTCACCCTCTCTTAATCATATATGAGATTGCGTGTGAATCTATATGAGATTTGCTAGTCAAAAAGGGTGTTAGCTTTTTCTACCTTATTTAGAATCAAAATTAAATGAGATTACTTGCGTTTTGAACATTAGTTGATTTTATAACATCCGTAGTGTTTAAGTTTTTCTTTCATTAACTTGGCAATGTTTGTCTTCATATTATTCCTTCCCCTGGCGCCGTAATTATATAAGTAAAAAAAAATTATTCCAGTTTTGATATTTGTTTGTTTCTCTGTTGATCTAATGACCAATAAAAAGGAAAAATATACAATAATTTGATATTAAAAGTAAGCAATATATGAGAGATGTGGAAACATCTTCCAGATTTTTTTACTGCAAAAGGGTGGCTTGATTTTTTTTTATAAAATCTGGAATATGTTTTTTTACATTTCTAGAATGAGAAGAATACTAAACTGATTTTTTTTCCCCGGTAGAACAAGCGCAGCAATAAGGAGACGAATATCACTTTAACCCCTTTGGGCTTCCATGGCTATATATTGTTTGACAAACACTCTGCAAGTTCAGATGATTTGCTTCAGGAAGAAGTATCTCTGGTAAGTCGCACTGGTTTGTTTTGTAGATACACAACCTCTCTGTCTGCTACGTTTATGAGATGCTTCTCTGATCCTTCTTCTTCATCATCATCATCTGACACAGAAGATGCCTCTGAGTTTGATTCATCCCCATCTACATTTTGAAGCCATTGAAGATTTGCTTTAATCACAAAAAGAGTACCATCAAAAAAACTCTCTCTTAAATTAGGAGGAGCTTACCAGAGAACTCAAGGCGTTCAGAAGGAGCACTAACAGCTGTGAGCTGAATGCTTTCCGGTAAAAGACAATTACAGAACGAACCTGAAACTCAACACAAGACACAGATTCGTTCGATTGAACTGAGCTAATCACAGCAACAAACGGAGAGGTTTGAATCTTTTTTTTTTTACCTAGTCGGGCGAGGCGATTGATCCATCCAGGAATAGGCTTACCCGTGAGCTGCAAGCAAACCTCTTCGGTGAAATGGTTACAGTTCTTGGCGATCAAATGGTAAGTGTCACCGTGATACTTTGACGAAAGCTTCTCCATGTAAGAGCGGAAATCAGAAGGGGACATGGTTGTGGTTCCCAGCAGAACGGAGCGTCTAAAGATGAACCCAGGACAGTTCTTAGGCTCTACCTCATAGACCCCACTCGATGAATACTCGTGAGCTCCATAGCAATATTCCATACCATGAGCTACACAATGAAGTTGAGAAACTTTCAGCGCAATGAACAGTCAGTCAAGCAAGAGGAAATAAATAAACATTACCCTCAATTCCAGAGTGGAAAATGCCGATCCCAAACCAATAGAGGTAATCGTTGACAGGGGTGAGATCATAGACATTGAGGTAAACCGGTGTTAGACCGGCCACCTTCTCCTCACTTGAGCTCCACATTTTTTTTTAACACAAAACTAAACCTGCAGAATCTTCAATTCAAAGGTTCACGATCGAATCATCATCCCTTTCCTTCCTAAACCTCTGCAACAAACACGAAACAATAATCGAATGTTTCGATGAAAACCATTTGGAATTGAATCAAAAACAGATCCAAGGATTTGATTCAAGCCACAAGTATGAACCTAAACCTAACAAGAAATGAATCGAAGCCGCAGAATCTAACGCATCGCAAATCGGGAAAGGCACGAATAAGATCGGAACAGAGGCTTCTTTTCCTCTTTAACATTCATAGACGAGGAAGATAAAAGGGAGAGCTTACGGTGTGTGACTCTTTTGATGATTCCGAAGATGGGATTTTTGCGAGAACGATTACTTTGATTGACAAAATAGAAACTGTTACTTTTTTTGTTTCTCACGATTTCCTTTTTCGCTTTTTTTATTTTCTCTGTATAAAATTTATTTAACAAGTAGACGAGAAAACCCAGAATTGATTCCCCAATTAAGAAGTGTAAAGTGAAATTTTTCTTTTATTTTTTTGCTTTTTAATTCGATTTATCTTTGTATAGCTAATACATACTCCAATAACATAATAAATATATATTTACTTTGATTTCTTTATCACTTCTATTTTTTTTCTCAGTTTCAGAATATTTTTCATATTGCATTTTGCTTCTTCCATTTCAAAAATAATGTGATGCATTTTACCAGAATAAAATAAAATAATGTGATACATCTCCCAAGTTTTCAGATTTTTTTGTATTTATATACAACTATGCTCATATTTGATACATTATTAGTTCCTGTTAGAAATTTCGCTAGCGAGTTGATAAAAAATCAAAGTTTAACGAAGATTAATTTTGTGTGTTTATGTTATATATAGATGTATGAAAATGGCAAAAGTATGGTTTGGCCTGTGTATGATATGAAAAATTCACATTCTATCATAAAAAAAAAGAGAAAAAAGAAAAAAAAAAACAATTCCTGTGATCAGACTCAAAAGATGGATCCCAACTATGAACTTATCCTTTTTACGAACTCATGTAGGGGTGAAGAGCTATTTCTCCTTCGGAACTATCATAGAACAGTCCATACTTAAGATATCATTTTGAAATGAAAGTTCGACGGTCCATACTGAGTTAATCATGAGTTTATGGTTTTGGGCTTTAGGCATCAAATGGTGCCGGATCGAGCCTGGAAAAATCACTAGAAAATGAATATTATTACATTTTGTCTAATGGTACTTTGATATTATATCGTCCATGCATCAGATTATATATCTAAATACCCTTTTACAAAATTTAAAATAGTAGATGTAAATATGTGATTTAAAAGGGGTATGTAGTGATTTAAACCTACTGTCATCTTTTAGTAGGTGAGGTCACATATTCCATAGGATGCGGGTTTAAGTTGATTCGTCTCAAAGCATTGAATGCATGCATCATCTGTATCTTTAACTAGTTAATACATCAGTTTTGAGCATGGACGCAGGTTCATCATGTCGCTTTCCCATTTTACTTTGTTCTTTGCCGAGCTGAGTTTTCGGATACCTTTAGATTAACTGTTCAAAAACCCAACTCCAACGCATGTATTAAAGATCTGTTTTTTGAAAATTTGATTGGATAAAAAATGGTTCTTTTGTTTCGCTTTATAAGTGTCACTAAGTTAGAAATGCATTCTCTTAAAAACCGTGAGATCGTAAACTTTAAAGAATTTTAGAAACAAGAAAAGGAGATCCAGAAAGCAGTAAAACAAAATCCACCTAGATATAAAATCTGCGTGGATCATGAAGTCATAAACACAGAAACAAGACTAATGAGCTTCGCTTATTAAGAACATCCTCATCAGGAACTCTTAGAGATGGCTATCACATTGAAGTTGAGCGTGTCCGGATTCTTCTCAATAATCTTCTTTATCACTTTCGTTGCATCCTGTGGATTTAACACCACCCAAAGATACACATCGTAACATATACGCAAGAATTGTTACATTTTCATAAACACAAAACATTGCATCTTCAAAGAATCTATTCATGTTTTGGAAAAAGATTGAAAGGGTTTATAATTCTAGTACCTTCAACAGGGTAGCTGGAGAGGAAGTACCATGTGAGATTGGTCCCGCTTTTCTTCCATCAAGTTCATAGAGCTCACCTGTAATATATAATTTAGTGCCATTTTGGAAGTGAGTCTGATGATTTAGCATGGCTATTTTATGTGAGAGTTTGTTACCATTTACACAAGCTAAACAGATGAAATGAGTGTTCACGTCGTCTGAAGCCTGAAGATGGGGAATTTTTTTTTTTTATTAATAAAACAATGGAACATCTAAATAAACATATTTCCATATTCTAACACATTAGCAATAATAGGAGGTATGAGTTATACCGGTGTTTCACCAGCTGTAACAGCTGCAGAATGAGCATCTTCTATTTGACTGTCGTTCTCAAGAAACCTTCCACGCTAACCATGAAGGAAACAAAAACGGTTAGATTTAGTTAGAAAATATCGAACCTACAGTAAGAAGATAAGATAGAGAAACCTCCATAGGAGTCATATTGGCAGTGGTTTTGAAGAACTTATCCAAGAACGATCCCTCAGCTGGAAAAATAGCAACAAGAAAGTTATAAATGATAATCGTCAAGGATTCTATATTCTTTGATCTTAAGGAGAAGCACATAGATAGATGTCAACAACTTACAAAGCTTGATTTCAGAGGTAATGTTGCCAATAGCATGAAGAAGACCAATTGTTCCACAAGCATTACCAACAGTTTGTTTCATGAAGTAAACTTGATCACTATGCACCTATCATCCACAACCGAACCAGAATGAAACTAGGTTATTACAGACACAAAGGGTACAAATTTATAAATTGCAAGGCAGATTTGGTTGATCAGAAACTCACCTTCTCCTTGATTTCCTTGTCTTGCTCGATTCTCTCTTCTTCACTCTATACACCAAAAACATGGGTTCTTTAACCAATAATACAAGGCAGACATATTCAGAGATGAGTTTCAATTGATAGTTACCTTTTTGGTGATGGGGTAAAGGAAGAGAACAGCAAGAACAGGCTTTGGAACCATCTCAAGCAGTTCGTCATCTAAGCCAAACACATCATTACACTCCGCTTCACCTGGGGCAAGACCAAGTCCCCACAGAAACTGCACCACACAACAATATACGAAGATAGAAATCACTAAATTGACCTACAATCTTCCCAGTTTTAGAAACGTTCACTTTCCGATGATCGGAGAACGGATACATTGTGAAACGGGGAAGGAGAAAATACCTGATTCATAACCTCTGGGTTAGCTTCGAGTGGAAGCCATCTCTTAGCTGATGAACTCTCGTCTACGGTCGCCATCTTAAGGATCGTCTGTCTTTCGATCGGAGTTTGTAGAAGAAATCAAATCTATGAAGAAAGGAATCACTGAAGGAAGAAGATCCGTGAAGGAAAGCTCATTCTCTAAGCGGTGCTGTTAACGGGCCTGGCCCAATTAAGCTGTTTGTTGACTATAAAAATTCTACTAAATCAATGACGTCCACCGATTCATCGTACGGAGAATAAAAGGTGCTGACTTTGTTTACAGTAGACGTGGCAACAGCAGATAAATGATTCAACCATATGTTGGTATAATCTCGGTCTATTAACTGGCCCGGCCCAATAAGACCGTATGGTGATTAAAATTTTAATCTTACATAGATGAACGGCGTGGATTTCGCTTACGGTAGAGGCCGGCGCAGAGGATAATATTACGGAGTTTTTGAAGATGAGGTACTTAAGGAAAGTATCACAGGCTAGGGTTTTGCTACTCTTATCGCAGCTGCTTCTTCTTCTTCTCTCTCTCTCTCTCTCACTCACTCGCACACTTTGTTGGGCGTCGAAACAACGCTGTCCGAATCATATCTTCGATTCTGATTTTTTTTATTCTTTCTTCATGAATACGTATAATCAGTAAGGGTTTCTTCATCCTCAAAAAAGGAAAAAAACCAATTCCGCAAAAAAAAGAAATAATCTCGGGACTAGTTTGTGATTCATTCATGGCGACCGTGAACCCTTTCGATCTCTTGGACGATGACACAGAGGATCTCCACAAGCTCGTGGCGGCGAAGCCATTGAAGGTTGAGAAACCTGCTCCGGTTCAGCCTGGTAAGCTGCCGACTAAGCCGCTTCCTCCTTCTCAAGCTGGTGAGAGGCTCTCTCTTTGATCTGTTTCTCAAGTTTTGATTCTAGTTTATTATGTTGGTGCTGCTTAGTCTTTGATTGAGTTTATAAAGTCAAACTTGTGAAGTCTTGTCTTGAAGACATCAGGATCTTCTTATTTAGTTGAGCTTGACTTTGTTTGGTCGTTAGTTATAGGTTCGGGATATAAATTAGTTTATTTATTATATTTATTGAAATGATTACACTTGAATTTTTAGGTATATAGTTTTATTTGATAAGATGTTACGTTTTTTTAAAAAAAATTGATTAGTGAGGGAGGGCAAGAACGGACCTGGAGGAGCTCGCGGTGTTGGAGTACGTGGTAGGAGTGGTGGATTCAACAGGGAGCCCAGGAACAATGATGGTCCTGCTAATGAAAACGGATATGTTGGAGGAGGCTACAGACGCTCTGAAGAAGGAGATGGAGCGAGACGTGGTGGGTCCGTGGGTGGATACGGTGGTCGTGGTGGTCGCCGTGGAGGCTTCAACAGTGGAGAGTCGGGTGACTTTGAACGCCCACGTAGGAACTTTGATCGCCAGAGTGGAACAGGTCACGGGTAAGCAAAGCAAAGCAAGCTTCTTAAATATTGATACTTTTGTAGTAATTTGGTTTTGTGATTGTTGACTTGTTGTTGAGTAGAAATGGGTTTAAACGTGATGGTGCTGGCCGTGGTAACTGGGGAACCACTGAGGATGAAATTCCTCCGTAAGTTTTTAAAAAATCGGTTTGGATGTTTTGATTGGGGGTCTTGAAAATGAACTCTTATTGTTGCAATCACCAGAGTAACTGAAGAATCCGCAGCAGTGGTGGAGAAGAGTTTGGCTGTTGAGAAGGAAGGTGGTGAAGGTGAAGCAAACAAAGAGACACCTGTTGAAGAGAAAGCAGAGCAAGAGCCCGAGGACAAGGTACATAAATCATCTTTCTTTTCTCATCATGTGAAGTGTTATCTAATGGTGATTTGCTGTTTTTGTAGGAGATGACTCTGGAAGAGTATGAGAAGGTTTTGGAGGAGAAGAGGAAAGCTCTGCAGGCAACCAAGATTGAGGAGAGGAAGGTTGACACAAAAGCGTTTGAGACCATGCAACAGCTCTCAAACAAAAAGAGCAACAACGATGAGGTCTTCATCAAACTGGTGAGTTAGTATTCATTAATCTTGTATTATAATAGAGTGAGTGTGTGCTTATTGAACCTTGAAATGGTGGTGTTATCAGGGAACAGAGAAGGACAAGCGCCCAGTTGAGAAAGAGGAGAAGACCAAGAAGGTTCGCTTGTTTACTCCCAAAGATTATGCATTTTTTTGTTTCAAAATCTATCTCATGCTTCAATTGTGTGTTTATGTGATTTTTGTAGTCGTTGAGCATAAATGAGTTTCTGAAACCTGCGAATGGAGAGAGGTACAGAGGTGGTTACCGTGGTGGAAGGGAAGGACGTGGAGGTCGTGGACCAAGAGAAGGAGCTGACGGAAGAGGTCGAGGTCGTGGACCAAGGGGACCTGATGGAGGAGAAAACCAGAGGGCTGCTGCACCAAAAACGGTCGCTCCTGCACCAAAAATTGAAGACGCTGCACAGTTCCCTACTTTGGGAAAGTAAGGCTCTTCTGTCTGGTCCTTTAGCCTCTGGTCTCGACTGTTTTTGTTTATGTAATCTCTCTCACCTGGTTTTGGATTTTGTTTTTCTGATTCGATTGTCATTGTTATACCCTCGTTTTGTTCTACGAACCCAATTTTGGGAGTTTTTAATATTAAGTTAAAATGAGGCAGAAAAAGATCCATTCTTGACCAATGCTGTAATGTTTTAGCTGTAAACTTAACTGAGAATTTTTCTGTAAAAAAAAAAACCAACCTCAGTTTATTACGTTCCAAGTACATTACAAAGAATTTAGAAGCTTTTGGACATAGTGACTGAAAAACAAAAACACATGAGATCAAGGAGAGCAACGATGTTCAGATGTCTTAGATTCAAACGGATGAGACAATAATATGTATATGTTAAGTGTTTCCAAAAGTGGATTAAGACGAGCAGCAGCCTGATTGCTGGTTTACAGGTTGTCCTCGGATCTGGACAGTTGCCGGCTTGGATCCTCCTGAAGGTTGGCTCGCCATTCTGCAAGCATGAAAAAAACCCCGGACTTAGTCTACTCTAAACCAAATCTATGAGCGTTGATGGTTTTTTTTTTGGGTCAAAGAGCTCAGTAAGCTCAGTCGATGGTTATTAATGAATTACCTTGTCTTGATTGCAGCAGTCATGGCCATGAAAGCTTCTTCGACATTGGTAGCATTCTTGGCACTTGTCTCCAAGAATGGGATCCCAAGTTCATCCGCAAAAGCCTGTGTTGAAACATTACAGTAAATCATATTGAAGCATATCCGCAAAAGCCTGTGTTGAAACATTACAGTAAACATTACTGTGACGAACTTCTGAAGCATATTTTTACCTTGGCAGTTTCCGTGGATACAACTTTCTGTGAAGTGAGATCGTTTTTGTTTCCAACCAGTAGCTTGTTCACACTCTCACTGGCGTAGCGATCGATTTCGTTTAGCCATTGCTTGACATTGTTGAAGCTTTCTTGGTCTGTTACATCATAAGTCACCTGACAATAATGAAAAGAGGGTTCAGAGTATCATTGATGGATGTCAGATAAGATGGAGTTAGAAATGTTAATGTGACAATGAGCATAATACAATGATTCCATGAGCTCCTCTGTAGTAACTGCTGGTGATCGTTCTGAAACGCTCTTGACCTGCGGTGTCCCACTGCATAATTGGTGATAATAATACTAAACAGAGTGAGCATAGTGATTATATAAATCTGACTCACTCAGGACAACTTACAATCTGGAGTTTGATGGTCTTTCCATCTTGCTCGACAGTGCGGATTTTCTGTAACGATTTGTAATGATTACAACTTGTAATGATTTTACCCATTAACTAATTTGATAAGTGGAAAGAAGAGGCTTACGAAGTCAACACCAATGGTGCTGATGTAGCTATCCAGGTAGGAATCATCCTGCACAAGACGAAAACAAAAAAAAAAAATTGAGACACCACTTCAAGTGAGCAACAACAGCACTGAGAATAGAGAAAGAGAGAACTTACAGCAAACCTTAGAAGCAAGCATGATTTGCCAACACCAGAATCACCAATGAGCAACAGCTTGAACAGATAGTCACTGCAAATGAAATACACATGTCACAACAGAGAATCAATTCGATAATTCTCCAAAATCCAACAATTATCTGAGAATTCAAGAGAAGAAACAACAGATCTCAACCAAATTTCATAGATCTAACAAAAAAATACGATCAGACAGAATAATAACAAAGCCAAAATTGGTAAGATAATCATTACATGATGATCCAAATAGAAGCATATAATTCAAAGACGCTACAATCGATCTGAAAGATATGATGAGGAACGTTCTTACTATTCAGGATTCATGGGATCGAGCTGCCGGTAACAACAAAAGAGGAGATTCCGCCGATCTTTCGTCGGTGAAAAAAGAGCGATTGAGAAACGTATACGATGGCTTATGTGTCGACGACGTGCTTAAATACGTCTTTTTCTTGAATTGCTGACGTGTCTTCGCCAACCAGAATGAAGAGAAAGTATGTTTCTTCTTTTTTTTTTTACTTCACACTTTTTTTAATTTTTTTTTTTACTTCACGGTCGAAAAATACCAGAATATTTTTTTACTTGATAAATTTTTTAAATTATTTTTAAAAGTTTAATTTATATTTTTGATATTTTATTATTTGAATTTTAACTTTGCCTGTTTCAAATAAAACTAGAAATATAATCATCTCTAATACTGTTTTTTTAAAATTTTGGTTTACCTACTTTAATTTAATTTTATTTAAATTTTAATAAAAAGAAGTTTAAAAATAACAGTTTTATTCATAGTCTATTATATTTAAATTATAAGTTAGCTCATAAAAAAATAATTTTTAATTAACCTAATGGAACGATTATATATTATTCAACTAAAATATTCATCGTGGTTAAATACATATAAACTTAATAATTTAAAAACTTTGTTAGTCATTTCTTTACACAACTCAACAAATATTTGATTTGATTAATATTGTTTTATATCTATTAAGTCATACTTACAATTAAATGATACAAATATATATATAATTATACAAAATAGGATGTATAAGTTAATGTATATATTTAATTATATTACTAGTTGGGTAAATTTCCAAAACACTTTAAAGTAATTTTTAACCAAAAGAACAGATAAAAATAAAATAACCAAAAAAATTTTCATTAAAAAAATAAGATCTTTATAATTTTACTCTATAAATCTATAAAAAGAAATAAATTTTTACTCTATAAATATATAAATATAAATAAATAAGTAAATGTTTTATTTTTCGTAAAAAAGTTTTGAATCGAAGAAAAGATTTTGAAATTTTTTTCCAATTTTTTTTGGAAATATTTTTTTTTTGAATTTTTTTTTTAAAATCTATTTTTTTAAAAAAAATTATTATTTTAAATATTAATTATTATTATTTTCTTAAATCATAAATTCCACTCTTCAAACACCACCTTTCAAATCTAAAACCTAAGTATAAATTAATTAACCTTAAAAATAACAGAGTATTTTTGTTTAATAAAAAAATCAGATTTCAAAATATATTTTGAAAAAAAAAAATTCAAGATTTCAAAATAAAATTTCGAAAAAAAATATTTTAAAGAAAATATTTCCTAAAAAATAGAAAAGGTTCGAACTGAAAAAAAAAAGTATTTTCTTTCAAAAAAAAAAATATGACATGCATTGCATATCTTTCAACTAGGTCGGAATAAACAAAAAGTCTATTGATTCATGTGCTATCTATATGTGGCCGTAATTTTTATCCATCATTGACATGCATCGCATGCAGTGAAACCAAGTGCCAGACACAAACTTCAAGCTTCTATTATGGTAAGCTCCAATCTTTCAACAAGTGTCCTTGATAATCTGTTTGTTCATTACATGATCACATGAAACAAGAATAATCAAAATCTTTCATGGTAGCTGCATCCAGTTTGATGACAAAACTTGGAAGAAGGAGAGAAACTACATTAAGCTTAACCGAGATAGAAGACTATGCATATCTCTGCAAGGTCACAAGGCATATGTGGACACAAAAGTATCTGACAATACCAGTAGTTCCTCTATTGATATAATTTGATCAACATTATTCTCGACAATCTAATTTTAAAAAAAAACAGGACACCACTGCTGAAGCACCAATTCGGTCACATAATGATTCTCCATCTCTGCTTTGATCTCAAAACACTGTTGCTGAACTTCCTTTTGTCTCATGATGTTTGACAGAACGAAATGCTTCAAAAGATTATCATAGAAGATCTCAAAGTTTCACCCAAAAAACTCAAATCAGTTTCCTCTTACAAGTACCAAACACCATGCAAAAAAAAATGCTTCCGAGTGTCGGTAGAAAAAAGAGAGAAAAAAAGCTGTAAACCAATGCCTTCATTTGTTATTAGACAAAAGAATATCACAACATCAGACGAAACACAGAATACAACGTACTTGTTGCATACCCTTATTACATAACAGAACAAAACTGCAACAATGGCTTCTGATCACACAGGCTCACCAGCTACTCTCTTCTTCATCATCTTATGTCGTTTAAGAGTGGTTCAGACACAGGAACTGCAAAACCGAAGATAAAGTCAGATAAATGTTTCTGCAAATTCACTTCGATTAGCTAAACAAAGATTTGGTTATTACTTATTTTACCTTCATCAACATATCCAAACTTCTCTTTAATTTCAGCAATAACAAGACGTGTCAAAAGCAATCCAGCACAAAGAGCCCCAACGACCAACATATAGAACACAGCTTCCCAGCCCAAGGTCGAAAGAAACCCTGTTAGAAGAGGACCCAAAGCCGCACCAGCAGATCCAGTCCCATCAATAATGGCAGTTACAGTCGCAAGCGCCCTTGAATCCCCTTGCAAAGACTTGTGCGTTCCGAGATCCGCAGAGACCGCGGTTGTGATGAGCGCATAAGGTCCATTCACAAACAAACCAGCAACCATCATGAGGACGATGTTTACTGTCTGAGAGACGCCTCCATAGGAATGGTACACGAGCATCGCTGGAATCGCGGCGTACATGAACGTTGCTGCAGTCGTAGCTCTTGCTTTGAATTTATCCGAGATGTAGCCAGCAAGAATCCCACCTACAATGCCTCCAACATCAAACAGCGTTGACAGGTTTCCTGCTGTTTTCACTGACATATACTCCCCACCAATAGCTGCAAATAAATAAATAAAAAAATGTAAGAAGATTATCTTAAACACTAAAACTCTTTGATCTGACTTTCAAAACTTACTTGTTTGGCTGAGATAAAACGGTAACCAGTATAAGAACGTGTAAGCCACAAGTTTCGAGAAGAAGAGACACAACGCAAATGGTATAACACCAGGAATCATACAAGCTTGCAAAAGGCCAACACTTCTTTTATTCTCATACCTAAACCCTGACCCTGAACCTTCACTTTCCCATTCAACATCTGCTTCTACACTTTCCTCCTCTTCTTCGATGTCTCTGTTCCTCTTAATGAACTTACCAGAATTAGAATTGATACCCGGAAACCCAACATCCTCAGGATAAGCAGCCAAGAAAAAGTAAACAAGAACTCCTCCCAAAGACATGAGAAAACCAGGAGCTATAAAAGACCATCCCCAACCATACTGAAGAACACCAGCAGCTATCAAGGAACCACAAATGTTCCCAACAGAAGTATGAGCATTCCAAATCCCCATAATAAGCCCTCTCTTCCTCTTCCCGAACCAGTTCCCGACAACCGCCACGACAGACGGCCAACCCGTCGCCTGAAACAACCCAGCCGCCATCTGCATCACCAGAAAGAACCAAAACGCATGCACGTTCATGAAATAGCCCAGCCCAAACAGCCCAACGAAGAACCCACTCCCGATCATCCCCCAAGTCAGAAACAACCTCAGATCCAAAGTATCGCCCAAATGTCCAGCGACGTACATTCCCAACGAGTAACAAGCGAGGAACGCCACATCGATCTCTCCTAACCTCGACGTGCCACCTTTTCCGTTAAACGGTTCCCATCCTTCAGACTCATCGTCACGGTTTGTGTCCGCTTCTTCCTTGACGAACACGTTTCCCAGAGGCCAAGGATGCTCGTTGATATGAACTTGCGGTGGTGGTGGCTTAGTGTTTGACTCTGGGTGCAGAACGCTTTTGACTATGCTGCTGGGTTTTCGAGAGGCGTGATAACAAGCGTACGCGATGAAAGTGATCAGTAGAATCACGTAGCGAAATGTCTTTGGGCTCCAGTTTCTTCCTCTGATTCTCCTCAGAAGCAGAATCCCAGGTGGTGTCTTCCTCTTTGAACCCATAGCCATCTCTTAAAGAACTCTCTCCCAATAATCGTGAAAAAATCAAACTTTAGGGATCAGAATCAAATACCCACCAAATCCATGTTTGTGTGTTTGAGAAATTAGAATCACGAATTTTAGAGAGTTTTACATATTTAGTTACTTTAGCCTCACTCTTTAACATTCTAAGGTACTTTAAGCATGTGGGGTACTTTATGTCTTGGTTGTGATATTTCTATGACGAAAATAACCCTGATGGCAAAGATACTTCTTATGTGGATGTGGTCATGTTCTGCGTGGTTGTGAGCAACTACATTGGCTGCCACCTCCGTCTCCAGCTGAACCACTTTCACCACACTGTCATGTCCTTTAGCAACATCACCATATCCACCTCCTTCACCATTACCACTTCCATAACCATCTCAATGAGCTCTACTTCCATTATAAGCTCCTTCGCTGCCATCATAGTGGATGTGAATGCTGGCCCGAGTAACCACGCCAAATAAGGATTGATCCATGCGTTTCTGTTTTGGTGTTTTCACAGGTGTGGATGAAACAGATGTGGACAGACATGTATATTTAAGTGGTGTTGATTGGTGGATGTGAACGCATAAGAAGTGGGCAAGCAAGCTAGACTACGTGAAAGTTTATGTGGTTGTGGTCACCTTGAATGTGGTTGTGTGCAAAAATTAGTGGCCAAGACACAAATCTGAATGAAACTCAATTCATATAACGCCGCAAAATCACACAAATATGCGAATCTGATGCACATACAATGAAATCAGATTGAAAAGGATTGAGCTTTGAAAGTTGAGAAAGGATAAAACTTGAAATCCCTGAATTTGATTAGGATTGTGGTTTGCCTTCTTCTTCAACCTCTCGAGTTTTTGTCTTTTCTCTGTTTTTTTTTCTTTTTTTTTTTTGTCTCTGGTTATTTCCAAAAACCATTACCAATTGGGTTATTGACGTATGTGTGGTGTTTCGCCGCACTATCTCTCTTGCTTTTTTATTCTGTGTTGAAAATCTTTAGAAAGTTGATTGCTTTAATCTGAAAGTGAAAAATGATTTGATTTCTCTTTCTTCCCTAAAAGAAAATTAAGGTGAGAGCAAAGGGTGTTATAGACTTTTCTAAGAGAAAAAGTATTCCACATGTATAAAGTATGTTAAAGTGTAAAAGAAATTTAGAAAGTAACCTTCAATGTAATTTTTTCCGAATTTTAATTGGACTGAGAGAGGATGATTAGAGGGGAGAGAGAGGTTGGCGGGAGAGGGGGAGAGAGATGTGAAGATGTGACACGTGTCCTCTACATTACGGAAGAGCCAAAAAGCAGAACACGTTGACCACTTTGGTTTTTTTGGTTTGTATGAAGCGACGGCGCGTGACACGTCGTCTATTTTGTGGGCCAACATTTTAGGTTAGTTTAACCATCATTATTAGTTTGGGGTCAATTAATAGAATAATAGTACATAGCAGCCCCTTGGTTGTTAATATTTTACATTATGATAATTATTTGATATAATACAAAAGCCCCAAAAGAAATTATCAAAGGCTCATTAAACAATTCGCATGTGTGATTAGACTACACGTGCCGAATTCGAAGCAGAGTAGATAAAGGCTTGTTTATCTGCCTCTTCCCTCCTTTTTGGAGTAAGAGTGTAACCATGGCGATGATTGAGCTCTCTCACCTTCTTCTTCCTCGCGTTTTGAAATCGTGTTTCCCATGTGTGTTTTTTTTCTCCTACCTTTAACTTATACATTGATTGTGCGTTCTCACAAGTGTTCTGATATATTCATGGGAACACCAGTAGCTGAGCCTTAATCTTCCTGTTTATTGTAAGATTTGTTCCTTTCTATTTTTTAAAAAAGCATGGCAAGTCATGGCATGCACATTCTTCTGAAAGAGTAAAGCAAGATTAGTCGAGCTTCCGGTTGGCGAATGTAGACCTGGTTCTTGTCCTGATAATGAATGACAGAATGACATTTTAGGACCTGGTCCTTGTTTGATAATGAATGACATAATGACCTTTTAGGACTTATTAGGTCGTGTTCTTGTTTTATTCCCTTTGGAACTGGTCATAATGATTCGAATCTCGATTTTGGTTTTATAAAGAGGTGGAACACAACTTCGTATTATCTTAATACTATCCTAATTCTATCTAATGAATCAATGATTTGTCCAGGTAACCCATTGGAATTGTATATATATTCATCATGTTTTGTTATTTATTTTATTATCTCCATTATAAAAAAAATGTGACAGATATCTTTCTGTCTTCGGCAATTGGAGTCATAGTTAACTACGCACAACTATTTGTATCCATGTTTTGTTTGACATTAGATATAGATTTTTTTGGGTAAAGGAAGCATGTACCTGGACTACTCTAGGTGTATTCATGCATTAAATCTCAACAATCTAAATACAGTACTCCATTTTCTGCATTTGGGGTGGTTTACATAATATTAGAGTATCTTCTCATCTTTGAGCATCTCCAAAAATATTATACTTTGAAATTTGCAAGACTTCATATTTGAAATTTAAAGATAGTCTTCTCCAAAAGCAAAACTTCAAATTTAATTTCAAAAGTATTTATATTTTATATTATGGTCTTTATATTTATCATAATTAATTTAAATTCATAAAATTTTATAAATAAATAGCTCATATATTAAGATATTATATCAATATTAATTAATAAAATGTTACACTAAAATATAATATTTTACGTAGAATAGATAATTAAGTATTAAATTACAAGTAAATACAACATAATTCTATAAAACTATTTTCCTAATACTTCCATATATGATCAATTAGTACATTTGTTAAGTTTTTTTTGTAATAAAACTTAAATTTATAAAAGCAAATATGGAATATTTATGTGAAAAAAATTTTAAGGATTAAAAAGATAAAACAACAAAATATTTAAGAATCATAAATTTAGTATGTAATTGTAAGGACCAAAATGTAAAAAAAAATATGAAACTTCAAAAAAAATCTTTTTTTGGAGAACAAAAAATTCCAATTATTTGAAATTATAGAGTGAAATTGGTAGTTCTTTCCTTCATCAAGTTCATAAAACTTACCTGCAATATAGTTTAGTGTCAATTTGGAAGTGAATTTGATGATTTCAGTATTCCTATTTCTTCTCACCTGCAATATATTTTAGTGTCAATTTTGAAGTGAGTTTGATGGTATTCCTATTTTTGTTAATGTGAGAATATGTTACCATCTGCACAAGCTGAACAGATGAAATGCGTGTTCACGTCTTCTGAAGCCTGTAGAAGATGGGAGAAAGAAAGTGAAAAAAGAAGACAGTGTAACATCTAAATAGACATGTTAACATGTTAAGATGTTACGAAGAATGTACCCTCTTACTGCACAGTCCTAGATAATTCACAGAGAAGCGTTTGAAGAAAAGGCTTCTTGCATTACTTCTTCTTCTTCTTGATTATGCTTCACAACAAACCATTATTTCAAAATGCTCTCATGTTTATACGGCTAGTGAGAATAGTTCGACAATAATACTTCTAGATGATTACTTTCGACTTTTGTCCACGTGGTATTAATATGAGCCCATGAATAACTATCACTATCAGTTTCCTTTTTTGTTCTTTTCGAACGGTGTGAAATGCAAAAATGTTACGTAGTTTCTATTTCAGAGAAAGAAACAACATACATGTTACCTCTCCTACAAGAGCACGTCTCTCCCAATGGCTTATTTAGAACCACTTGTTGAGTGAGCTTGAGCTAAGAAACCATTAACAATGGCGTTATTGTTCTCCCCGCCAATCTTCATCCCAAAGAACTCATTCCCTCTCCTCTCCACGAACCGCTTCTCTCTCCTCTCCGTCACTCGAGCTAACTCATCCGACACTGGGATAACCTCTCTTACCACCGCCTCCCTGGACGTTAAAGAACCTCCTACATCAACACCAGCTGTCAAGAAAGAAGAAGTCTCCGCGGCCGGAAGGTGAAGAGATGAAGACGACGGAGACGCTTATAAAATTCCAGGATGCGAGATGGGTTAATGGAACATGGGATCTGAAACAGGTCGAGAAAGATGGGAAAACAGACTGGGATGACGTCATCGTCTCTGGTTAGAACCTCGAACTTAGTTTTGTTCCATCACTTGAGTTTATGTAACTGTTTTTTTTAACTTCTGTTTTGTAAAGAGGCCAAGAGGAGAAAATGGCTCGAAGAGAATCCAGAGACAACGAGTAACGACGAACCTGTGGTCTTCGATACATCGATAATCCCATGGTGGGCTTGGATGAAGAGATACCACTTACCCGAAGCTGAGCTCCTTAACGGTTTTGGTTCCTCTGTCTCAAATCTCTAAAAGATTAAACATACATAGCTATAACTAAGATGTTTAAACTGTGTTGTAGGCCGTGCGGCGATGATAGGGTTCTTCATGGCTTACTTTGTTGATAGTCTTACTGGAGTAGGACTTGTTGATGAAATGGGGAATTTTTTCTGTAAATCACTCTTGTTCGTGGCTGTGGCTGGAGTTCTCTTCGTCCGCAAGAATGAGGATGCGGATAAGTTGAAGAAGTTGTTTGATGAGACCACCTTATATGATAAACAATGGCAAGCAGCTTGGAAAGATAGTGATGAAGACTCATCATCATCATTGGGTTCAAAGAAGTGAAAAGCGAAAACAGAGACTCTTCCTTTTTCTTTTTTTTTGTTATATGATGCTATAATTAGTCACAGAGAGATAAGACTTTTTAACATGAAGAGAGTTTAAGGTGTCTTCTTAGTATATGGTTTATATATCCACATGTATGCCTTCCTTTTCGCTTCTCAGCACCAAAATCTTACAACAAGTTGAGAAAACTGACCAACAAGATCCATTTAGCTCCATGGGGAAAGTGAGAAAAAAAAAACTTTTGCTCTTACTTGGCTCATGACTCATGAACTTATACTAGTCCAGTAAAAGACTTTTAGCTGTTAGTTCCAGTCCCAAGATGGGAACCCATTCCTCGCCAGCCAGGCTCTGCAGAACAGAGAGAGAAAAAAAAGAACTCTTGTAAGGTCATTTTTTTCTATTAGTATAACAGGACAGTTAGCTTTTTCTTTTTTACTCAACAAGACTGTTAGCTGTTTGAGCTGGAAACTGTGTAATGGATCCTTATTTTCTGATTATCGACAATTTTCAAGGAAAATAAATGGTTTGTCACTTGTACCAAGTGTCTATCTAAAAACTCAAATGGAGGAAAACAAAGGAAAAGAATGTTCGTAAAGCTACTGGCGTCGCTTGTATACATAAATGATAAAACATTGTTAATTCTTTAGCAATGCTATTGATCATTGGGATCCCTTAATCATTTACCCAAAAAAAAAAAAAAAATCAACACAAGTTATGGTTTGGTGTAGGGCTGGGCACGAATACTCGTTACTTGCCTTATACCCGTTACTTGACCCGTACTTGCCTCGTTTTTTCAAGTACTCGTCGTTGTCAAGGTAAGTATCAAGTCGTTGAGTTTTGTTACTTGCAAGTACAAGGCAAATAACAAGTATCACAGATAAGTTAACGACTCGCCTTGATATTATTCGTTACTCATTTTACGACAGAAAAAATGATAACTAAACCATAAAAACCAAAATTCTAAGCTGATATTTCTATGTTGTAAGAAGTAAAATTTCATGTCGAAATATATATGGATTCTATTCCTTTTTCTTTTTTTATATTAGGTGCAAATATTTTATTTGAAATAACTCTCGTGTTTTTATCAAGTCGATAAACAAAACGAAATTTCATCTTTTTCTGATAGAATATTATCTATCAAGTAATTCTTTTAGAAATATATCCAAATAATTCATAAGTATTTGTAAATATTAAGAAATCAAACAAGGCAAGACAAATAACTTGCAAGTAACATATTTTTGGACAAGTATTCGAAATAACAAGTACTCGTTTCCGACAAGACAAGTACAAGTCGAAAAATTCATTACTCGTTCAAGGTAAGGCAAGTATCAAGTATACGTAAAAATGCAAGTACTCGCCTTGCGCCCATCCCTAGTTTGGTGTGTTACTTTTTTTTTTATCAAAAAAAATTTAAGACTTGAGAAGAACTCATAATCATAGCATTTTTCCCCAAGAGCTATAAATAATAAAACACTGATCTTTCATACTATAAATAAAATCGATTTGATAACTTTTGTAAAACGATCGGCAACTTGTGGTTTTGTCCCCTGTGGAGAATAGTGAAACTCCAGCCCTGTGGTTTGGTCTTTTACCGTTGACGAGTTCGGTAAGAGTCTTACCGTTTTCTTCCATGACGATCTATCCATGCCGCCACACAAACTAGCTAGTCTTGTAAAACAATTCAAATAAAAAGTGTAACCTTTTACCGACGCGTTTCCGACACGTCCGGAGACCATGCCAAAGAGTCAATTCAAGCTAACCATTAAAGTAATTTATTGGATTTTGTGAGTACTATACTAAAATTAAAATAATTGGCCGAATTAGAAGACTAATCCTTTTGTTATTTAAGTATTATTTTTCTAATTACTTTTGAAAATTAAAACATACAATTACGTATCCATTTCAGCTTTGCATAATTTACTAAAATTAAAACAGTTTTGCGTAATTTTCTTTTTGGTTCAACTATAGTCTTCTAGCTGATTAATTTCTGATGATTTATTCTTTGATTTTTTGGTATAATCATCTACATATAATTGAAAGACATACTTTATGTATAATTGAAAACATCAATATACTAATCCATGTAAAGCCAGCTTTGGGAACTAATATACTTCCTAAACAATTCTTAAAATGCAACCAGGCGTATATGACGTGAATTTATGTTCGAATTATAAATCTGAGTTTCTTTAATATACAGAATAATAAAACTATAAATTGATCACATGATAGCCAAGTCTGTAGACCATTGGGAAAACAGGGTTCAATCAAAGGTATTAATTAACCATTATCAAACAAATTACTATATATATACACGATATTGTATTTTTGTTTTGGGCGATAATCACGTGGTCAGGTCGTGGTTAAGGTCCTAAACATGTCAAACTTTGTCTGCCACGTTGCAGACTGACGTAACGATTTCACACCGACTGGTCTACGACTTTTATTTAAATCATCATAAAATGATGCTTTATAAACATTCGAAATATTTTACTGACTTGACTTTTTTTAGTTAATCAACATATGCTAACTAATTTAAAAAAAAAAAAAACATATGCTAACTATGTTATAACAGATCATTACAGTTAGAGCCTGTTAGGAACGTGGTGGATTACTATTGATGTGTTTTATATGGTTTGTGTTGAAACGTCAAACAGAATTTTAATTTTGATATCTTCAAAAGAAAATATAAGCAATATCGGTTTTTATCAAAAAAGCCTTTAATAAATATGCAAAAAATATAATTTGGAGCCAGAATTTATTGTTTGTGTTAGGTTCAAAACTTTTTTTTTCTTTTGTTTTCTTTAGAAAACGATATGATATTCCATCAAGTGAAATATTTGAACGAGTTTAATGTTGATTTGTTCTTAAACACAAAACAATAACATATGGAAAAGAAAAAATGGAAAGCAAAAAGAGAGAAAAAAAAAGAGAGGATAAGAAAAGGAAAAGTATACGCAGAAATAAAGAAGTTAGTTGACCACCAACATTCACGTCTCAAGAAACAGGCACATTCCATTACGATCGGTTGAAGAAAAGCTGATGTTTCCTTTTTTTTTTGAACTACAAAAGATGATGTTTCCTGAATTTAGAATTGTCGGTTTCGACATTTATTTCCATTCTTAAAATTCTCCCTATCTTATTCGTTTTTTTTTTTTGGAAAATATAGAAGTCGTCGAACTATTTACGGGAACAAGTATAAATATCTTAAAATATTAGTACTACAGAGTTTGGTAATTGGTATATTCAGAATATTCCTCCTGATGTACCATTTAGACTTTTTGATTATTTAAATCGACGCATCTTTGAATTTTCCGGATGTGAAGGATATAGGGTTTTTCTTTTTTGGACATAGATATTTGATAAAATCTAACATTTGAATTTCTTGCCCAACAACAATGAATGTCTTTTTTTTTCTGGATTTTTTATACAACCACAAATATTTTTTTTCATTGTACTAACAACATTTATTTCCAGAACATAATCATCGTATATGCTTACGTAATTAAAGAAAGAAAAAAAGACAGAAGGAAAAGTAACAGAAATCAAATTAGGTGTGGGTAACTGAAATAATAGAGAGAGATCTATTAACTTCCAAAACTGACTCGTCTCGCACGCGCTTGTGACCTTCACACGTGCCGAGACCCATGTTATAATAGCTCTGTTCGTTTCATCACCGCGGAACGCAGCGGTAGCGTCATAAAATTAAAGCTTTAACGACAACAACACATAGCACAGATGAACCATGGCTGACTGATTTTGCAGTCTTGCGGCAACAAACTGAGGATAAAACGGACGCAGAAAATATCAGCGGCATCGGCTTCTCATTGCTTGTGTCTCTGGAAGTCCACCAGCGATTACAGCTGCGTCAAATTACTCTTATTTTTGTCTTGTTTACCGTATATTATTTTGCCGCTACCGCTGGATGTGGCGTCTATGAAACGAACAGACCTAATATAAACCAAGCCGCCCGCTGCTAGATTCTCAATTCTTCCTTTCACCAAACAAAACAAACAAAAAAGCCCACAGCTTCTTCTGTAGTAAATTGATTTCAACCGTCAGATCATTCATCTTTGCAATCAAGCCTTCACCAATCCCTACACAGATCATCTGCCTCTCTCTTCTCTTTATTTTGCTGTTTCTCTCTCTCTCTCTGGATCTCTCCGGCGAGCCGTTTTCCTAGGTGGTGTGGTGGTGAGTGTTTTCGCTTTTAAGATTATTTTCAATTTTTGTTTTCGTGATTTGCTGTTGAATTCTCGACGTGCCTACATTACCTTCTTTGATTCTCTTAACTTTCTGCTTTCGAATCGTGTTCCCTGGTAATACGTTTGAATCTCTTTTTTGGATTCGAACAACTTCTCGTTCCGAAAATTTGACGAAGCTGTTGTGATTTTCTATAAAATCATCGTTCATTGTTGTGATTTATACATTACATTGATGGTCTGATTGTACAAAATGATATTTGTTCTGTGTTTTAATTCAAACGGTCATGTTCTGTTTCTCTAGAATATGTGAAGATTCTAAAAAAAAAAAGATGTTTGTGTTTATGTGCAGTAGCAATCAAAGCTTTAGCATCCTCAGAATCTGTCTGTTGGCATCTGTAAATGGGCTGCTTCCACTCAAAGGTAGCAAGAGAATTCCGTGGACACGAAGACCCTGTCAAGCTTGCCTCCGAGACTGCTTGTATGTTACTTCTTGCTCCTCTCTACATATCATTCCTTTTGCATGTCCATTTTGTTTCTTGATTCCATGATTCATCAGCTAGATTATATCTTGTCTATCTTTCTGCTCATTGGTCTAGTTTGAATAATCGGTTTTCAAGGATCCTTTGTTCAGAATCTTGTATCCAGTTTAAGATATGTTCCTTAGTTGTTACCAGTACCATCACCTAATCTTTATTCATGTTCACTACCGCTTTCAGTTTAGTATATTTTCTTAAGCTAGAGTCATCAAGAATAGTTTCTGAATTGCTGCTTTATGTCAACATGTAAAAAAAAATTGCAAAGTGGATTAATCATTTTTTTGTTTGGTTCCTGGGACTTTTTGTTTGATCTTGCAGTATGGCTTGTTTTTTCTCTTTTCCAGTTAGTGTGAGTGAGGTTGAAGCTTTGTTTGAGCTGTTCAAGAGCATAAGCAGTTCGGTTGTTGATGATGGTTTGATAAACAAGGTACCTACCTAAAGATCTTTTTGATAAAATTAATGTTTCTCTGACCCCATTTTGATCTTTTCATGACCCCACTGTAGTTCTCTTTTTCCTCTTTACGCTATTCATCTACTCCATAGTAGTAGGTCTCCACTTGGTTGACTTTCACCAAATTTATTAGAGCAACAATAATGTTTCCTCCATGCTACTATCTGTCTGTTTCATATTGCACCACTAATTCAATGTATCCTAGCCCTTCATGTTTGACTTGAATTTCCTTATTATATTGATTGCTTTTGGTTTTGAATTATGAGGTTTTCTTGGACCCCACTTTCTTTATCTTTGTGTGTTTTATAATACTTCATTCACGTGTGTGCAGGAAGAGTTTCAACTTGCCTTGTTCAAGAACCGGAAGAGGGAGAATATATTTGCTAACAGGGTATAATCGAAGTTCCTTATTATTGAAAAGTGATCTGAACCAAGAACTCTTGTGAATGATATAATGTCCAGTAAACTAAACAATCACTCTCCCTTGCAGATATTTGATATGTTCGATGTTAAACGAAAAGGAGTAATTGATTTTGGAGACTTTGTCAGATCACTCAATGTTTTCCACCCTAATGCTTCTCTAGAAGATAAAATCGACTGTGAGTGGACATAAAAGAGAGTTCATTCATGTCTATTTCTTTCGGAAGCCTTTGTGTGAAGAGTTTTATTGATTATGGCCTACGTTTTCTTCCTCAGTTACGTTTAGGCTTTACGACATGGACTGTACGGGTTTCATTGAACGACAAGAGGTAACAATATGCATTCTGTATTCTTTTTGCATTTGCGGGTGTTTCTCAAGTACATCAGTAATCAAACAAGTACATGTAATCCTGCCTCTGTTTCAACGTGTTAATATTAACCAATATCCAAACTTGAAACATAGTTACTTTAGTGATCCAGAGCCCTTTTGTTGTTTTGGGTTTATAGAACTTTCAAGGCTATGAATACTGATAATGAAAGATATTTGCCAAGTTGGAATAATGTTTTTGATTATGCATCCCTTACTTAATATTTTTGCAGGAAAAATCATTATTGTGTGTGATATATATTGCAGGTGAAGCAAATGTTGATCGCCCTTCTGTGTGAATCTGAAATGAAATTGGCTGATGAAACCATAGAGATAATACTAGATAAGGTTTGTTATGGTCTGTTGGATTATAAAGTCTCTTTCTCTTTCTAGAATTATAATTTGAGCTCAAGTTTTAAATTTCGTTATCTTTCATTAATGAACAGACATTTGAAGATGCAGACGTGAATCAGGATGGAAAGATTGATAAACTAGAGTGGAGCGATTTCGTGAACAAGAACCCATCACTACTTAAGATCATGACACTCCCATATCTCAGGTACTTTACAAACTGGCTTTCATCGGAACCAGAACTAAAGTAGTATTCTTGAAAAGATGAGAAATGAAATGGCAGATAAGTTTTGTTAACGTATGCATAATAAATCTACGCAGGGATATAACGACAACGTTTCCAAGCTTTGTCTTTAACTCGGAGGTGGATGAGATTGCCACTTGAAGAAACAAAACCGTTTTACAGAAGCTGAACGCACAAGAAAGAACAAGACCAAGTTCTGAGTTGATCCGTGTAGTCCGCAACTGTTTGCAAACACAGTAGATCCCATTTTTTTCTTTAAAATTGTTTGTCCAAAAAAAAAGAAAAGTATTTTCATATTCTGGGTTCCTATTTTCTTCTCAGAACATTTTTGAAATCCTTGGTTTTTAGCTTAAATAGAGCATAAATCACCAAACCTCTACGTCATATATACATAGGAAACGTTTGTAAGTTTGTACATAAGCACAAAGCAATACATTTGTAAAGATTAAAGATTTTATGCATACAAAAGAAAAAATATTAATGAGTTAAGCTTGTATTCCAACATTGATTGCCCATTGGGATATATATATAATAAAAAATATTTGTTATGTTATATAATTATGGGTCTGATTACTCCAATTGAATCTTATAACTGCCATAACTGTAAAGTAAGATGTTATTGAGCCCTTTTACCGTAAATACAAAAAGTAACAAATGTCTTGGACCGGACCAAGGAAATTTACGGTCTTGCCACTCTCGTCATCTCTCTCGACTCCGAGTTCCGACCAATTTAGGGTTCTTCACATCCCTCGTGTACTTTCATTTGCTAAGTTCTAGATTCAGAAATCAATACTGATGCTGAGGAAACGGAACTTAGTGCTTGAACCGCTGCGTCGCATAGTTAGCACATCTTCGAAATCGGCTCTGTTCTGCAGCACTAGTGTTCAACCTACTAGACTAAGCTGGGAAGCTTCTTCTCAAGCGATTCTCAAAAAGAAGCTCGAAACATCTCTCAAGGATCACCGTGTAGATGACGCCTGGGACGTGTTCAAAGATTACAAACGTCTCTATGGGTTTCCTGATAGTGCCATCATGAACAGGTTCGTCACCGTCTTGTCTTACTCCTCTGATTCCGCTTGGCTCTGCAAGGCTGATGATCTGACTCGTCTGGCTTTGAAGCAGAACTCAGGTTTGCTAAACAACGATGCTCTAATTAAGTTGTTGCTGTCTCTAGCGAGAGCTCAGATGTCTGAATCTGCTTGTAACATACTTCGCACAATGCTGGAGAAGGGATTTGTCTTAACTTCCGATGTGTCGAGGCTTGTGGTGATGCATATGGTGAAAACAGAGGTCGGGACTTGCTTAGCTTCGAATTATTTAGCTCAGGTTTGTCATCGTTATATGGAACTTAATGTGTCGAGAAGGAACAGTAATGTCATGAAGCCTGATACGGTTTTGTTTAATCTTGTGCTCGGTTCTTGTGTGAGATTCGGTTTCTCTCTCAAAGGCCAAGAACTTATCGAGCTGATGGCGAAAGTCGATGTCGTTGCGGATGCGTGTTCGATTGTGATCATGTCCTGTGTTTATGAAATGAATGGCATGAGAGATGAGTTGAAGAAGCTCAAGGAGTGTATCGGTCATGTCCCGAGTCAGCTTCTTTGTCACTATCGGCGTTTGTATGATAATTTGTTGAGCCTGGAGTTCAAGTTCGATGATGTTGGTTCCGCGGGTCGGCTTGTCTTAGATATATACAAGAGTAAGGATCTGCCTTCAGTTCAGAATCTTGAAAAACCTCTGGTTTTGTCTGTTGGGTCTCACCATATCAAATCCGGTTTAAAGATTCAGATTTCACCTAAGCTTTTGCAGAGAGATTCATCTCTTGGAGTGGATGGTGAAGCGAGCTTTGTCAGTTATGCAGATTCCAAGCTTGGTATCACGAACAGGGCTCTTGCTAAGTTGGTATATGGGTACAAGAGACGTGGTAACCTCCCTGAGCTTTCAAAGCTTTTGTTCTCAGTGGGTGGATACAAGCTATGCGCTGATGTCGTTGATGCTTGTGTTGCTGTTGGTTGGTTAGAAGCTGCTCATGATATTCTCGACGACATGGATTCCGCTGGCAATCCCATGGACTTGGCTACATATAGAAAAGTCTTGTCGGGTTATTACAAGTGCAAGATGGTGAGAAACGCCGAGGTTCTTCTGAGACAAATGACGAAAGCCGGTCTAATTACAGATCCTTCAGATGAAATTACTGTTTTACCAGAAACGGAAGAGAAAGATTGTGAAAACAAAGAGCTCAGGGCACTGTTGGTTCAGGAGATCGACGCAGGTGAACAAATGAAAGTTCCAAGTACCCTCTACGAGCTGAACTCGTCTCTCTACTACTTCTGCAAAGCTAAGATGCAAGGAGATGCCGTGACGACCTACCGTAAAATCCAGAAGATGAAAATCCCACCAACCGTCCAAAGCTTCTGGATCTTGATCGACATGTACTCGTCTCTCGGCATGTACCGGGAGATCACAGTCACGTGGGGAGATATCAAAAGGAACATGGCGAGCAGAAACTTGGAGGTGACACAAGATCTGTTGGAGAAGCTTGTGGTGAACTTCCTCAGAGGTGGGTATTTTGAGAGAGTGATGGAGGTTATAAGTTACACGAAGGAGAAGGGTATGTATAATGATGTAGCTATGTATAAGAATGAGTATCTTAAGGTTCATAAGAATCTATACAGAAACTTGAAAGCAGCTGATGCTGTAACAGAGGCTCAAGCACAGAGGGTTGAGCATGTAAAGGCCTTCAGGAAACTTGTTGGTATAATATGATTATTAAACATTGAATTCAGTAATACGTCTGAAATGTGGAATTATAAAAAGCTTTATATCTGTTCCTTTCATGTAAATTTCCAATTTCGTATAAATTGGCAACAAAGGGTGTTTGTAAATGTGGACGGTGTAAATTTGGATTACATGGAAAATACTTCTGAAGCTAGCCCAAAGTTGAAGGTGAGTAGAGAATATTATCTGAGATAGAGGGGGTTATATGGTAATTTCAGTGAAGTTACATTCGCCTTTGGTTAAAAAAAAAGAAGCTAAATGGACCTGATTCGTTTTCTCATTTACATTGAAAGCCCAAACCTCAGCAAAACCGAGTTGACTCGTGAATTAACTCGGCTGTGTCGTACTTGTAATTCTCGATTCGGATCGGAAGCTCTGCAACGGGAAGGAGCCAACAGAGAGAAACCCTAACGTTTACCGCCGATGAAAAACCCAATGGATGATTTGTTCGGAGAAGATTCCGACAACGACTCTCGATCTTCACGCTCGAAATCCTCCTCTTCCGGTTCTTCCTCCTCCTCCTCGTCTGGTTCAGCTTCGTCTTCCGGGGCGTCTTCCTCTAAAGGCGGAGGTGGTGGTGGCGCGGAGTCTAGCAGCTCGAGCGGTAGCGGAGGGAGCAGCGGCGGGAGAGAGGAGCATGGAGACGATGGAGTGGATAGCTATAGGGGAAACAACGATAATGGAGAAAGTGGAGCTTACGCTTACCACGAAGAAGAAGAAGAGGAGACGGATCTCTTTGGGTCTGATAATGAAGAGTACACTAAGACACCTGCTTTAAGCACTTACTCTATTCCTGGCAAGTTCTATTCTTGTTTGATAGCTATTGGAGCCCTCTACTATCTTTGTTAATTGTTCTGAAATGTGACAGTTTTACCTGCGGGATGGAGCAATGACAACCACCATGGTGGGAGAGTAGGGATGGGTCGTGGGCGTTGGTCTAATGGGAGAGGAGGACCTGGGCTTCTTCCTCGTCCCGGGCCTTACCCTGGAGGACGTGGTGGCAGATACCAGAGTTATCAGCGTGATGAGCGTTTTGTTTCCGAGCTTAAACTTTCTAAAAGCAAAGAAACTCTGTCTAGGAAATCTACCGTCTTTCAGGAGGTATACATTTGTTTAGATTTTACTAAAGGCTGAGTCACTTTTGCTATCTCCTGTTTTATTTAAATTTCTAAATCTATCGATATGGTAACACGTTTCGTTATGTTTGGTATTTGACAGCCATGTGAGCTTACTAGCTACAGTCGTGTAGAAGGTGGAGAAGTATTCTATGATGAGCGAGGATTGGTGAGTGTTTTTTTGTATTGTTGTTCCATCTAACTATCTAGTTCATGGGTGTATATATGTATATGTAAGTCATCTGCAGCTTATTTATGTCCGCTTTGTTCTTTTTTTTTTCCAGAGGCTTTTCAAGCGTCATGTTTCTGAAGACATTGGAGCGGATTTAAATCAAGGTTATGATACTTTTATTGAGAAAATAGGTAATGGTTTAGTGTTACTACATTATATTTTGTGAGAACTATCAGATAGTGTGCAAGATATCGAAGTTTGAGGTATTAAGCTGATTCTCTTCTCTTTTGAGGTAGATCTGGGCTCTGAGGGCTTTGGGGACCTTCTTGGCAGCATTAGAGCAAAAAACATTTCGTTGGAGAATATTCATTTTGTGGTATGAAGTGCTTGTGTGTATCAGTCCATTTAACTGTCAATTTCATTACCTTGAAGAGATTTTCTCAAGGTTTTCTTTTTGTGCTTCTTTTTGGACAGACATTCCGCAATAATCTGAACAAGGTAAATAATATCCTCAACATTTATCTTGCTTTGTTCTTTGGTATTTTACTGTACTGATCAAGAAATGAGAATGCATAGTTCTGTCTGATAACTCACCGGCTTTGCTTTGTTTTATCTATCTCTCAGATAATGGGTGCTGCTTACAATCGGCATGAGCCATGGGAAATGGGTGTGCATAAGAGAAATGGAACCATATATCTGGATGTGCATAAACTGCCTGAAAGGCCACAGAGTGACTTAGATCGCCACAGGTAATCTTCATTGTAGGAGACACGGTTTAATAGTAAGAAGTGTTTCAGAATATTAGGGCAGAAGAAGAGTGTATAACACTGCATTTTTTGCTAGTCTAATGTAACCGATGCTACCTATATGGCAATCACAGATGTTACTGGGGTTATTGTTTCGAAAGCCTTGCAACAGAAGATTCAGGAAGAGCATATGGGGAAGAAATACACCACGTGGATGCAAATGTTGAATTCGTTTCTGTTGTCAAGACTAAACTTGGAGCTCACCGTGTTCTGATGGGTGCTGAAATGGATTGCTGCGATGAAACTGATGAAGGAAGGAGGATTTATATAGAGTTGAAAACTACTCGCGAGGTATGCCTCTTCATGCTCATTTGTTATTTCAGCTTCTTTTTCATTGCCTGTGACTTTCCTACTGTTTACTCTCTGTAGTTGGATGATCGTACCGTAGAGAGATATGAGAGAGAGAAACTGCTTAAATTCTGGGTAGGTACTTAGTATGGTGTCTCACGAATCGCACATTTCTCCTTTCTTGTGGATTATTCGAAGTAACAATGAGATAACTGGTGTATTGCTGCAGATACAATCATTTGTAGCAGGAGTGCCATACATTGTCGTTGGATATAGGTAAAATCCGTCAGACGATTTTACTGATAACTTATATAAGTTTTGTCCTTTTTGAGATTCAAGCAAATCAATCAAAAGTAAACATTTTCATTTTTCCCTTTTTTTCTTTTTAACTTGCTGTAGAGATGATGGAGGGAGACTAGTACGCACAGAGAGACTGAGAACAAAAGATATCGCACACAGAGCCAGACTGAAAAACTATTGGCAGGTCAGTATTATATCACTGAACTCTCTCATTATATTCATAGTTAAATTGAAACCTCTGTAATTTAAATCTAAACGCAATTGAGTTTTTGGAAACTAGGGAGGAGTGTGCTTAGCATTTGCTGATGAGGTTCTTTGCTGGCTATACGGCACTGTTAAAGAGAGTAAGCTTCTCCGATTTTCTTTATTTGCGCGCCTCTACTGCATATAGAAGTGATGGAAGACCAATGATTTTATGTGTGTTTATTTGCAGACGAAGATTACACACTTCAGTTCGTGCATCCATTCATGAGGCTAGAGCTTCTTCAAGCTCAGTCTTGTCCTGACGCCATCACCAATCATGTTCACCTTCTTCAACATCCTGCATCACCACCCCCACCTCAGTAAACTCTCTCTGTGATTCTTTAATGGAAGTTTAGTACTTAGAGATCAAAATTAAAATTCTCTTTTAAAATACAGCTTTTTATTTTGGATTTCTCTTGTAACTTACATGTAACCAATCCAAGCAATGAAAAATGCACTTGAATTTTTATACTTGGTTTAACGAGCAATGAATCTAACTTGGGCCGGGGGCCTGGTTCAGTCGGTTCAAGCCTTATAGTCGTATCACGTGAGCGTCACGTGTTCTCTACCGGAGAACCTAAATTATATTTATTCCTTTCCCGTTTTACCCTTGTCTCTTTCTTTTATTCTCTTA
Source organism: Brassica juncea (assembly GCA_018703725.1). NCBI lineage: Eukaryota > Viridiplantae > Streptophyta > Magnoliopsida > Brassicales > Brassicaceae > Brassica > Brassica juncea. The sequence continues at coordinate 67,957,535 of CM031936.1, read as the reverse complement.
TTATTATCTGTGTATGTTCCACCACGAGACTAGTTGTCAGATAGATAGATATACGCGAGGCGAGAAGCTCCGTTTTGGAAACCCTAGAGATCGTAAAGCTCCATCCCTCTCTTGCTACGCCTCCTTTCATTTTATTCTTTTTTGGATTCACCGGTGTGGATCTCGGAAGTTATATATATTTTTTTGAAATTGGGAGAGATTAAGATCATGTATAGAGAGAGGGGAACGGTTGGATCGAAGTCGGAGGTCGTCGATCGGAAACGTGTTGTAAACGAGGTTCGCGATAATCGAGCGTCGCATTCGATGTCTCAGCCCGTCAATGGAAAGGGCAAGGCTGCATCGAACTCCGTCATGATAGGGAAGCAGTTGCATGACCAGAACAGCAGAGATTCCCGGTCTGGGTCTCTCTCCAAGACTACCATCTCTGACGGTGAGATTCGTTCAATTTTTGCATCTATCATTGGATTCGATTCGAGTCCGTACCTAGGGTTTGCTCTCAATTTGGGATTCTTTGGAACAATCTTAAACGCCACTTTTGTTGTTCATGATTCCGATAAAAGTTAACTTTGTTATTGTTTTTTTATAAGAGTTGTGTGTTGTTTTTAGCTGTGGATATATCGGAGACAGACAGCGAGGAATCAGAGGTGAGTGGTTCTGAGGGGGAGGACACGTCGTGGATATCTTGGTTCTGCAACCTCCGTGGGAACGAGTTCTTCTGCGAGGTTGATGATGATTACATCCAGGATGACTTTAACTTGTGTGGTCTCAGCCATCAAGTTCCTTACTACGACTATGCCCTTGATTTGATTCTCGATGTTGACTCTTCTCATGGTAACTCTTTCTTACACCTGAATGAATGATTTATTATGTGTTTGTTTTCAATGTTTGATTTGGATTTGACTGGGGGTAACAGGTGAGATGTTTACAGAGGAACAGAATGAATTGATTGAGTCAGCTGCAGAGATGCTTTATGGAATGATTCATGCTCGTTACATATTGACCAGCAAAGGCCTGGCTTCTATGGTAAACAAAACGTTTTTTTTTTTTAGCTCAAACAATCCTATTAGAACATAGACACTAAGTTTTGGTGTGTCCTTATGGATGATTTTTTACAGTTGGATAAATACAAAAACTATGACTTTGGAAGGTGCCCAAGAGTGTATTGTTGTGGGCAGCCTTGTTTACCGGTTGGGCAATCTGATATCCCTAGAGCAAGCACAGTAAAGATATATTGCCCCAAATGTGAAGACGTCTATTACCCACGATCTAAATACCAAGGAAGTATCCTTTTTTTTTAACTTCGCCCGCTCCTCTACTTATTAGTTATACATACATATGCATGCTTTATAAAGAGTCTAGTCTTGTATTGCTTTGATTCTCATTAGATGTATTCATATATTCTGCTGTGTTATTGCTGCAATCTTTGTGTATGTGTGTTGTTCTTTAACTTGAAAACCGAAACAGACATAGATGGAGCATACTTTGGGACAACGTTTCCTCATCTGTTCCTAATGACGTATGGACATCTGAAACCGCAAAAGGCATCGCAAAGCTATGTGCCAAGAGTGTTTGGGTTTAAGTTACACAAGCCGTGAAGGAAAGAAGGACCAGGTACGAGGGAATCAATCGTTTTGAGAAAGCAGGGGAGACTTGTGTAAACAAACAACAAAAAAGGCATATTTGTATCAGGAAGCTGGAACTAGTTTGTCTCTGTTATTGATTTTGTGTGTCCCTTACTAGAGGTTTAGACGACTACATTAGCTGCAAGTAAAATCCCACATTACAATTGTAATACATTACACTTTTTTTTTCCTTCTCTTTGCTTTTTACCTCAGTTTCCATTCAGTTTTTGGCTTTTTGCTTTGTATCAAAACCTATCAAAGTCGGATTTTCGTGAGGCATTCATATTTTGTGTGTGGTGGTCTCTTGTTCTCAGTTCCATTCGACCAACATTTGTTTCCCAAAAGCCCTTTAGGCCAAAATAATCTACGGGCCACGTTGAGGCCTTTATGATGGAGCTGTGAACAAGAAAGCTTTCATGTTTGAATAGGTAAGTATAGGTAAGTGTGTTCCTGCGAGCTCTAATTCTGTCTCTTTTCTTTCCCTGTCTCTTGCTTGGTGAATGGAGAATTGGAGGGTCTTGGATTGTTTTCTTCCTTGCTCAGCATCCAATCGAGTTCGTTTCCTATCAAAGTTTTGGCCTTTCGTCACCCCCATTGGTTCCTTAGAATCTCCGGCACAATTTTATCCGTTTGTTTTGGAGCTCTTGGGCTTTGTTGTAATAATGCCACGGTTCATGTCTGGATGGAGAGTTTTCATTTCCCGTAGAAACGCAGTCAGGAACCCTATAAGTCGCTCCGGGATCGTCCGTCATGGTCAAGTCGAAGAAACCTAAGTCCCGAAAACCAAGATCTCTGTCATCTCCAACAAGTATCAGAGCTTTATACAGAGAGAGAGAGAGAGAACAAAACCAAAATCTGAGGGTGTTCTAGTATAAGGAACTCAGCGACACCACGTGCGGATTTGACAGAAAGCTTAAGATCGGAGGCGGTGGTTTTGGTAGTATACCACTTCCACCGAAGGAGAGTCTCATTCTCCACTTACTACCGTGGCCGTCAAGAAACTCAATTAACAAAGTCAACAGATACAACTTCAGTTATGGCTTATGCGATCAAATTGTTGAAAGGTTCGAGCTTTAAGGGTTCATGCATCTTCGAATATTATTGATCATTTGATTGTAATGAAAGGGTTACAAGCCAGCAATGGCTAGCAGGGGTTCAGTTATTGTGCGTAGTGAATCACCCAAACGTAGTGTGTGAAGCTCTTATAGAATATTTGCTCAGAGGACACAGAGAGGCTTTTGGTTTTTTCGAGTTCATGTCTAATCTCAGCTTAGAGGATCATCTCTTCACTCCAAGTACCCCCGCTACGTTGCCTTGGGAAAAGAAGACTTGATAATTGAGATCATGCTCGGTGCAGCTCAAGGATTGGCTTATCTGCATGATATCCAGGTGATTTTTAAATCAACAAAAAATGTCGTTTCAAACAGATCTTTTTATTCTTAATTGCGAAATTAGGCATTCGAGACGGTTCATAATATACAGAGACTTCAAATCATCAAACGTGCTTTTGGACCATTGATTTTAATCCGAAATTATCGGACTCTTGGTCTCGCTAGAGAGGGTCCTGAAGGAGACAAAACTCACGTTACAACTGCAGTAACATTTCTCATATCTCGTTTACAAACTTGATATATTATTAATTAATTGCCTCTTCCACAAGTAACAACTTTATCATTTTTCATGGTTATCCAAAGAGGTAGTCGGAACAAAAGACTATATGCAGCTCCAGAAACCGGCCATCACACATAGCGATGTCTATAGCTTTGGAGTTGTTCTGTATAAGATCATCATTGGTCGTCCAATAGAGCGAATGAAACCTTTGGCTGAAAAGATTCGATCTTGTAGAATGGGTCAAACTATATCCTGTTAATAGCAAATATCCAGGTTGCTGTGGTCAGGAGAGTTGCTAAATTGGCTGATCATTGTCTGAAGAAAAACGATAAAGAGAGACCCAACATGACATTTGTCGTTCAAAGTCTTAGGAAAATTATCTAGGATTCAAATTCCAGAAATATGTGAAGTTCTGTGCTAAAAAAAACTTAAGAGAGCCTAGTAGAGAATAGTGGACAATAATTATGTTTTCTCTGCTTTAATTTTTATAACAAGATGATATTTGTTAATGTGCGCACTAATATAAAGTGTGAGAAAAGCCCCAAGTAGTAATGTAATAAGTCCATTAACCCAAATCAGCAGCTGCTTTTCCTTCACATCTAGAATGTGAGGTGTTCCAAGTAACTTGACCCGTGATACAATACAACCCTTCACATCTGAATAACCAACATCATGTGAATGTGATTGTGATCTGATGTGAGATGACATAATACATTTTAAGACTGCAAGAAGAGAATACTACAGATGATTGTGAATAAGAACTTGTGGTTAATAGAAGAGCTACGTTTGTGACTGTGTAAGGCAGAGAGATGAAAAGTTTATTAACTAACCTTAAATCTTTCTTTTTTTGAAACTACCTTAAATCTTTCTTTCTGAAAAAGAAATTGTACAACTGGTTTATTTTAACTAATTGTACTTCAGTTTCAATAAAATGAAAAACAAAATTGTATTGCACAGATGATCTCACAGAGACACAGAACATGGGCAGAAACAAATTGTCTAATAATGCATCATTATATTATTCTTTCGAGTCTTGACATCAAACCTACTCCAAATCAGAGTTGATTCCACTACATCAAATTTTATTTCGAATCAATAACTGTATCACATGTCAATTTAATAACAAAAATTATACAATATATAAGTTATTATCACACACACATATATATATTGATTGTACTATTTCATTACAATCCCATCATTTAAAAATAAAAGAACAGCCAGGCTGATGATGATGTCCACATTACATATATTTTTGTTTTCTTCACATATAAAAAAAAAAAGATGTACCAAATTCACATAGGCAAACGTTTAGCCACAGTTTTCTTGTACTCCCAAAATTGCATGATTTTTTTCTTTATGTAAAATAAAGTCTAATAGTAACGAAAAAAGGACAAACCCTTGAAAAGGAGTTTTGAAAATTCAAACCATTAACCAACTTTTACAGCAACAGGCTTGAATGGATTCTCTTGGCTTTTGTTTTGCCATGGAATATTAACTAAAAGAGATATTGAAACTAAGCAGCAGCAACGGTTCCAGTATTGAAAGCATAGCCACGAGATCTAGTTGGAGAAGAAGAAGAGCTTCTCTTTTCATTTCTTCTCATAGCTTTCACAGATGAAGACAGATTCTTTTTCTTCTCTTTTGACTCGTCTCTCTTTATCTGTTCTTCTCTACACTCCTCGCTACAGAACGGTGTGTCTCCTCTGTTATTCCGACAAAAATCAAAACATTGAATATCAGAATTAGGGTTTCTTCTATTGCTGACTAAAAGATCAAAAACCTAAGCTAACGTATCTAAGTATAGAAATTAAAAAATAAAGATCAAAGAGAAAGAAAGATGTGTAACCTGTACATGAAGATGTCTTTGTTATGACCAAGACGCTTGTTACAGAGGAAACAAGAGTCCAGGAAATGAGGAACTGATGATTGTTGTCCGAAACAGCTATTGTCGAATCTGAATTCATGGTATTTTCCAGAGACAACAACAGATGTGGGTGATGAAACAGAGTACTGATGGTAATTATAATAATGACTCTGAGGATGGTACTGGTTCATTTTTCTGTAACAAGAAGAAGGAGAAGAAACTCCAGCTTCCATCTCTGCTAGAGAAACCAATCCATCGTCTTCTTCTTCTATGAAGTAAGGCTTCCTCGTGGAGACCTCCATTTTCTTGTTTTATTTTTTTATTTTTTTCTTGTTCTTTGAGATATGAGAAGAGAGGGAGAGAGAGATTGGAGAGGTTTGGTGTGTAGGAGATTTGAGAGGAAGATGGAGTAAAATTTTATAGGAATAGAAGGGCAGGTTTATTTCTGGTTTAGAGAGAGAAAAGGTTAGGAAAAGCAGCAAAGCTTTGAGGAAACAAAAGTGAAAAGAAGAGAGAGAGAATCTATTGGCTTCTTTTTTATTTGTTTTGCAATACCGCTCTTTTTTTTCATTTTTCTCTTTCTTTCTTTCTTTATTACTTTATTGTGTTTTTTAATAATTCGAACTACCTAACCATTATGAGGAATAATTGAGGCACTCACGTAATTATTGTTTGTTTCCTCAGTTTGTAGCCTTTTTTCTTATGAATCGAAAGAAAAATAGAGGTTAAATGACAAAATGTAAATTCAATATATAAGAAAATTATGGATCGAAAGTTTGTGGGATTTTTATCTGCGTGATTGAATAAGTTTATGAAACTGCTGAATATAATACAAACTAATATTTACACACATTCTGAATATATTATACATTTTTAGGCATTCAGTTTTTTTTTAAAGCATTCAGTTTTTATTGATAAAACATTTACAAACCTATGTTAGAAAACTATCGAGACCTTAGTTTTCACACTTTTAAAACAAGTCATCAATGTTTTTCTAGGGTTAAAAATAGCAATTACTTCATCATTGACCATTCACCATATCAGTTTTCTTTACTCCAGACTATACGCAACAATTACCAACGATCTTAACCAGAAGTTTAATGGAAAAAATGGATACACTACAAATACTGGTTTCTGTTGTCTGTGTTACTAAACCTAGTGTTAATAACTTAATAATATCATAACTAAACTATATGCTATTACGAAAACGCAGTTGGATTTCATAAAACTTGGTGGCAACATCGTTATTAAAGCTAAATGTGTAGGACAATGCTGTAGTTAAAAACCTGAAAAGAAATCTTCGAAACGGTTCCATGAAACATGGGTCCACCATCCTCGCACTTAGACGTTAAGAAAGTCATTGGATCGTGGGAACACGCGCGTTTGTGCGTTACGTATATAAACCTCACCACTTATGTATTCTCTTTATTGCAACGACACATTAATTATTAGTAGAACTAATACGATGTCATTTTCTCTCTTTTTATACTAGTTTCTTTTTGTTCCCGTGATGAGTGACGTATTGAGAAGACTTTGGAAAAAGCTTTGTCACGATACCGCACCGCACTCAACGATTATATGTGACTTATGTGAAGTTATTTGTTTGGTTTGAAATCAAACAATTTGAGAATTACATTAACTATGTTGTTGGACTTCCTTGGAAACAATAACTAATAAAGGATCCTTCTCGAAGTATGAATCACGCGCCAAAGTAAGCGTGTAAGCAATTATTCAAACATGTTAACGTCGTACACTTGCGCAAGGCTCGGAAGTTCGCGAAGTTATTATACCCCACATGTCCCTCTCAAGTCTTTTTCTTATACTGATTTATAATTTTCACTTCAAAATTTAATTATAAAGTTCTAATAATTTTATAATCGTTGGCACTAAGCCAGTTCAAAAAGAAGTATATCGCTGGCATTAAGAAATTAATTTCCTACACTTTTTTTTGGTCAACAATTAATTTCCTACGCTATATGTGATTAATAAAGCACCTGCAAAATATATTACTTGTGCGGTACGCGTCCACGAACAATTCTAGTGCTGAATATTCTTTTTTCTTGTAAGATATTTTTCATTTATAATAAACATCTACCAAATGATGTCTAATAGAATCACGTCACTCATTTCTATTTTAAATAATCGATTCCCTTTCTCTTGTATTTTCCGTAACATTTTAAAAGGAAATTATGTCATTATTTTCAATTGCATAAATACTGTGGGCCCATCATTCCTCGCACACAGGATGGGGGTCCCAATAGACTTTTCTTAGGCTACTTTATTTACTGCCCTGCCATCGCCTCCACTGGACCGTTGTTTGGTTTCGTATTTACTTGATTTATGAAACACCTATGTGTACAATTAATCGTCAGTATTCTGCACACGATATATACTCATATTATCTTTTCAACATGAACAGAAAAATAATCAGTCTGCACAAGATTATCAATGGTGATTAATGAGATTACTAAACGTTCATATAACCTTTACAAATCCAATATATTATCGACGTATTATAGTATTCATTTGATTGATTTATATAGTAGAATAAAATATTGTAGTAGTTGAACGGCTATAGTATTGGAAAATAAACATATATAAACAATAAAATATCAATGACTAATTCATTCCTTATGTATTCAAAGCTCCAAACTAAACAATTCGTAGGTGGTTTTACCAAATTCCGGTTTTGCTTTTCAATGGCAAAGCCTTGTTTGAGGGTTTTCCTGTGGGTTTCGAATTATTGATGCTAAAGTTGATTATCAAGTACATAGATTTAACAGATATTTATTATCACAAAGAAGAAATTTCTTTTTCTGTATAGCTTTCGCACACAAAGAATATTAGAGTTTAGTTTCAAAAAATATAAATCACGATTTTGCTGGGATAAATTTACTTGATTTTATTTTAATAGATGCGTTTTTATTCTTCTCGAGATAACAGTAGACACACGTGTTTCCCAATACTTGGCATATCGCGACACGTACGCCTCTAAAGAGCAGTGCTTGACTTACAGAACCAGGTCAATCTACCACTGTCTAATTCACATTTGTGTATCGGTAACAACATTGTCTCGCAATCGTCCGATTCAAAATTGATTCTCATGGGGCCCATTTTATCGAATCTGCTCAGTCAAGTCTCCCCCTAGTTTTACTCCATTTTCTTTATTTCTTGTTAACCATCTAGTCTTGTGGAATGTGAACAAGCCGGCGGTGCCATCCTATAATAGTACTGGCATTTTGTTCATTAAATTTGATCCGATTGTTATTCATATTGATTCGGTCCAAAAATTTAGATATTCGCTGACCTTCCAAGCAAAATACATAATAACAATTAATATCCGTTTAAAACAAAAACAAATCAAAAATATTAAAAAGTTAAAGACGGATATTCAATATGTTCCAACTTTATACATATAGATGTACATATAGTTAAATAGAATTTTAAATGTATAATCTTATATAATTATTATTCTAACATATAATTTTATTTATAAAAATACTTATAAAATATTATATTAAGAATAGAATATAATTTTTTATAAAAAGCTACATTTTTTCTAAAAACATTTGTTTTCTAAGAAAATGTTATTAATTTTAAAAATTTATAAAATAAATAATTTCATTAATTTTTAATTTATTTTTATATTATGTAAAAATATTTTTAAAAACAAATTTGTATAATATTTTATATATTTACTTGTATTGAACAAAGTGGATAAGATATCGGTAAATATCCGTGAATATTTGTAAATATCCATAAATTTTTTAATATCCGAAAAACCGAATATCTGTATTTTTCTGAAACAAAGTAAATCGGAAAATTAGATATCCGTAAAATACGAAGCAAATCACATATACTGAAAAATATGCTAATATTAGATCCGTGCACATCCCTATCCAATAATTTCGGCTTTGATTGAAAAATACTTAATGAACAAAGTCTTATCAACAATAAATTCAAGTCACGAGCTAGTAACATACTGACATAGTAGTTTCACATAAGCACATAACATAACGAATATATAGGTTATATATTTACTAATTATATGCTTATGGCGGAGTAATATCTATAATGAGAATCAATTATGATACCATACAGATTCTCAAACCTTAATATAGGCCATCGAAATGAGTTACAACATCATATATAGACAATATAGTTAATACCATGAGAGCAAGCTTCTAATCAAATGATAAGTTCGGTTAGTCTGGGTAGTCAATATTGTATCATCCTGATTGGGTCTTAATTCGATGCGCAATATTTGATATTTTTAGGAAGGAAAAAGACGATATATTATCACAACTCCAATCAAGTATATTCACATGTATCCATAGGATAGGTTGTAGTCATATCTTTAAAGTATTAATCGTCGAGTCTGTCACATGGGATGAGTTCAGAAAGGGAACAACATTTCTGGCGCACTAGGCCACTAATGAGTAATTATTGATATAAACAAGTAAGATACTAGTCCATATACTTAGCAAATTAATCAATATACACTAATTAATTAAATAATCCAAAGACACGCTTGCTCTAGAAGCGTGATGGAGTTCTCGGATCATTAGGTTCATTGTTTACAACAAGAGATCTGGAAATTGCCACGAGACAACAATCTGTCTCCTATGTCGAAACACATTGGCTATCGTATTAGATTCTCTCCCACTTAATTTCCTAGAATAAATGAATTGATTATTATATTGTAGAATCCACTAATTATATATATATATATATATATATATATATATATATATATATATATATACTTTTGGTTAATCCCACACCTAACATCAGTTTCTTAACTGTTTAAGTACCACTATTAATTATGTATCAGTAGGAGCCAGAAGAGCAGCCTAAGATATTTATATTGTCGTTTATGAATCATGTTCTTATAAATTAGCTTATATTAATTGATAATCTACTTTTTGTCGACATGAATGACGCGCATGCAGCACCTTAGGCTCTACTCTACACGTACACTACAGTATAAATACTTCAGTTTGGGCTTGAGTTTGGGCTTGAATACTTACGGCAAATTATCAATTCTATGAAATCTGATCCTAGTTAGGTTAGCCATTTTGTAGTATTCTACTATTCATTTTGCGCCGATGAACTTGTGTATGTCAACTTTGTTACACAAAAAGTGATTTGCAAGATCACAGGTATACCATATTAACTCACATTCTTACCTTACATTATGTATCCTACATAGTGTGTACCGGTCATATGATCATGTTAGCTTAGTGACCAAAATTCAATTTTTATTTTTATAAATATGGACTATTGTATTTCTTATTAGTGCATATCACCATTGTACAAGAGTCATGTTAATCTTGTATAAATATTTTTACTATTCACAATCCGCCTTTCGTATGTTTGAACAATGTAAACGTTTTCATTGATAGTGAGACAGTGATTTTTCAGATGCATCATATACCTACTCTGGACTGAAGACTGGACTTTCTCAATTTGATATAGGAATCATGACATAGCTTAATAAGTAAATAATGATATGACTGATAAAATATGCGTTATCTCCACGGATCAAAGTGAAAGTGTTCATAAAATTGAGCTTATATATATATATATGTACAAAACAAAAGTAGATGAATAATTAAGCACATGGATCCAAATGCTGCATCACATAGTTCATTGAGGGACAAAGGAGTCACATGAATAGTTGGATCGCATTATTTTCACGTGGAATGACAAGTCTGTTGATTGAAATCACAAGGATAGTTTACCCCTTTAATTTCAAAGAAGTTTACGTGACACTCAAAAATACATAACACACAAGCAAACACAAATAAACAAGTATAACTTACTTATGGATCATTTACAAAAAAAAAAAAAAAACTTAACATGGATGAGTCTGATCCCTAGTTTTTATTTCGCCTTCCTATAGAGTTTCATTCATTAATCAAATAAATATGAGTTTCATTCATGAGAGTGATTATAGTAACGTATGCTCACAATTTAACCTATACGAGTGAGAAAAAATTATGCGTACATTTTCAAGTCCCAAAACATTAGATTTTCTAAAATATATATATATATATATATATATATATATATTAGTTTCATCAAAAATATATATTAGATTTTCTACAATATATAAATTCAAATGAAAACGATTTATTCTAATATACTGCAAATAATATAAAAGCAAAGAATTTCCATAATAAACAAAGTGAAACAAGATGGCTATATCTTATGTACATCAACTAGATTAAATTTTCGAATCTCATACGCACATTTTTCGTCCGTTTAGATAAGACTGTTCTTTTTGTACGGCTGTATCCTTTGTTCCTTCGGTAAGATGGGCCTAACAGGCCCATAAATAATAAATCGTAATCATGAAAACAAAACTTCAACACCGGAATCCTTAACGGCGAGACAAATCGGACAGACGCGCACAGCGCCGCCGCCGTCGCATCCTTTACAGAGAACCAAATGTCGACACGGAAATGCCATCACCGTCGCCGAGTTCCGTCGGCAGATACTACAACAAGGTCCGATCAGTTCGATCCGCTCCGGATCCACGAAGACCGATTCAGCGTCCTCCGTATCGCCGCCGATCGTGCTCTGTTTCTCCGCCGTAGCTTGGCTCGCTATGACGTTTTGGATATGAGCCTGTAACGAAGAAACCTCGGCTTCCCGCGTCGCAGCTCTTAACTGCCACGTTCGCGCCTCTTCGGTGAGCTGAGCCGCAAGCGCCTCTAGTTCGGCGTGACGGCGCGTGGCTTTCTCTAGCTCTGCTTCTTTTTCTCTCATCCTCCGTCCCGCCAACTCCTCCGCGGCGTATAGTAGCTCTACGTAACGCCTTTCTCCGTTCGACGCTAACTTACGCCGAAGCTCCTCACCCTACGAATAATATAAAAATCTAACACAGACAAAAAAAAAAAAAAACAAAACCACAGTTTGGATCGAGTTTAGATAAAACAAACACCTGCATTTGAATGAACCTGTCAAGTTCATCTCGTTGGCGTTTTGATCCTCCGGCGAGGTCTCCAGGAAGCATAGAAGAAGACGAAAGCGGCTGTTCTTGATTCTGTGACTGCTCATGAGATAAACGAAGACCAGTGGAAACCACGTTAAGCGTTTTCCGGTTATGACTCTGCAACAAGTCGCTCATATCGATAACTTGGGGCGGTTTAGGCGGTGGAGGGTTCATCTGAGCAGCAACGGACGGAACTGCGCTTGATCGCTTTCTTGAATCAACTACCCCTGTTTTTTTTCAAGAACGATTAATTGCACCGTAGAAGAAGAAAGAAACCGATATGGGAACAGAAACAGACCAGCTTTGATGAAAGTGAAAGGAGTGTCCTGAAGCTGAAACGAGCAATCTTTATCTTCTTGTCTGTTACTGTTCAATAATTTTTTCTCTATAAGAAATCTAAACAATCACATACACAAAACATGCATACAATTAAAACATTGCATATTAATATTAATTAGATGAATATTTTACTTGTTGACGAAGAGGAATCTTGAAGGATGGTGAGTCTGAACTGCCATTGATTATCAAAGAAATTTTATAGAGTTAAAGAAATCTATGCATTCACTATCAGATAATAAGGGCGGGGCATGCGTGTGTTGAAAATGAATGATGATGATGGTGATGACAATATAGATATGCTCGGGGATTTTAAGAGTTAATTAAGGAGAGGATTAATTAATTAAGTATTCAAAAAAGGAGAAAGAATGGGAGAAATAAATGGGGAAGATGAGGTTTTAGAGGGGAAGGGACGAAAGGGTACAGACAGACTTGTGGGACTTTTAAGGCTGTCCACATTGTATGCATGATTCTCATTAATGTTACCCCCAACTTTTGTTTGAATCTTCATCTATACATTTCTTAAAGTTTTGATACTTGTTTTCTCCCCCACAAATTAGTAAATATTCAAAAGATGTTTGTTCTGATTGATTTTATCGAAAATTGTCATTTATAAATAGAAAACATTTTCGCAAAATCACAGACATTTTCGTATAATGTTTATTTTAACGTATAAAAATACTGTAGGATATGCGATGCAATGCTTTTCTGACCCATAAATTAATCTTGTTTCTTTTGTTTTTATATACTTCATTATTGTATCTTCATTACACTTTCTTGTAGATTTTGTTGAAATTAACGAAATCAAAAAACAAAATTCCTCAAAAAAAAATTCCTCAAATTAATTTGATATTCCTTGATAATATATATATTTGATCACATGCATGGTCTTTTATCCAAGATGTATATACACACATAGACCACTGGTTTAACTTCACATGCATGGCCTTTGCATCCAAGATGTATCATAGCTCTTTTAAGCTATTATTACTCTTTATAATTTTTTTTAAGGAGTATATTAAATCGAGACGTTTTTAAAGTTTGTTAACAAATACTCTATCCGTTTCACAAAGAGCATTATTTTGAAAATTTTCACATAAATTAAAAATGACAAAAATATATTTATGTTTCTATTAATTACACATATTTACTTAGTTGTATTTGAGATAAATAAAATTATTTATAAGATCAGTATATATTTTTAAGTAATATTAAATTTAAAGTAAAATTGTATTAAAATTCCAAAATGATATTTTTTTGTAAGAAGAAGAAATATAGTAAAATGACACTCTTTGTTAAATAGAGGTGATATTGTTTTTAAAAAATTCGCTAACAAAAAACTGTATATTTTTATTACATAAACAAAATCACTTCATCTAAAAGAAGAATTAAATACAGTAAAAGCATTTACCTAAAATATATAGTACTAAAATATATCATCTAAAAGAACAATTAAATACAGTAAAAGCATTTATCGACCAAGAACATTACAGAAAAGACTTATCTATGAGGGAAGACTGAAGAGAAGTATCTAATACTAGTGTTTGGTTTTTTTACTGTATCAACAAAAGAAAAGAGAAACCTAACAATACAGCTAAGATAACTATAGTTGACGAGTTTAGCTAAAGAAACACAAGGTATGGATTTGTCTTAACATGAGGTATGTAGGTCGTTATTTTTCCTATAGTTAGTCCTAACAAGTTCCAAAAATTAATTAAAACTTTGGGCACCAGTTAAACATTTACTATCGTTACATTCTTTATTGTTGTAAGTAGCTAGCCATATAGTAGTGGAGACAGAACACTCTTGGTTGTTTTCCCTTTAGAGGAGGAGTCCACACCAACCAAAATCGAGTAATGGTGATTGAAGACAGAACAAACTTTCTTTTAATAAACATTAGTTAACTTATTATCCTCTTAACACATAGCTATGAAAGTTTTGCATGCTTCGTAATATCTTATAGTATCTAGGAGTTCCACCCAACAATGTCAATTTACCACATTGTGGTAGTGCAAGGAGGTTGGTTTACTTGTGCTCCGAATTCCTTAATATGAAGGGTTTTCCTTTAAATCAGAATTTCTAAAATCTGATTTCGGACGTATAGAAGATTATGAGCTTAAGTTCCGAAATTTCCATGTTAATAAAAAAAAATTATTTTCCCCTTTTTTGATATTCAAAAAAAGAAGGTAAGAGTCACTTAAAAGATGCAGAAATGTAGAACGGTTTAGTCAAAACAAAATGTAGAACGGCTACATGCATAAAAATTGGACGTCATTATTCCTCAAATAAGGAATTCAAATTACATTATCCCTCTGCCCACTTCACGTTTCCTCATTAATAATAGACGCTCCACGCTTTGGAGTTTCATATTATGCTGTATAAGTCTTATTCAAAACGATGAATATAAATACGTATAGTTAGGTGGTATGTAGGCATCATTAACAACTTATGGCATATTCATTCGGGCAAATAAGAACTGTATATAAAAAGTAAAAGTAAAAGTAAGATTATCAAATGTTAGGAGGGATATGTACACAATAACACGTTAACCAAAACTGGTATAACAACAAACAAATTGGCTATTTAATTTCCTAACAAATGTTGGCCAGAGAAAATGATGAGATTTATATAATAATAAATGTCAACAAGATCACTTTTTTGTGCAACAAGATCATATTAAATGTAGAAATGTGGTGGCAAGGTAAGCAACAGATTGATATGAGGGATGGCATAGCATTACATGATTTTGTTGGTCACAGGTCAATATTTGTCTTTGAATAGTTTTATTCCCTTTCAAATCAAGAGAAACATTATATAACAACAAAAAAAAAACATATAATTTCACTTGTATATCTAGCTTATTATCTCTCATCAACCATTCCATTTTTTCGGAAAACATGAATAGTAAATTAGTAATACACCACAAAATTCAAATCTGTAGTATTTGTTTCATTTTATTAGTTGTTGTAAGTTGTTTTTTTTTTCTTCTTGCCGAAAAGCTTGTGCTTAATTGAGTCATTTGCCTCATGGGCCATGTTACTGAACAGAGACGCAGTAATCAATTGCTGATCCCTCATTGTCCAACTCTTCGTCATTGTTGTTATCATCATCGTCCCAGTTTTTCATACAGTATGTGAATAATGTCTAAAAAGTGATTTAATTACGGAAAACCCGTGATTAACTTTAAATTTCATCATTATAAATAAGAAAGTTAGTCAACAAAAATATTTTAAGCCATGTCCTCTTTTCGTTCCATAATGTTTGTTAGTACGTTAACTAAAATTGAAAATGCAGCTCACCGAATGTATCATTGGATATTTGTAAATGATATGAAATAGTTTTGATGGTGTTACAAATACTATGTAGGGATAAAAATATGTAAGAGCATGTTTAATGGGGGATTCTTATGGTGGGGTTCTTAGCGGAATATAAAAAACTGTCTCTTAACTTTTAATTAAAAAAACTAAGAACCAGCTCTTAAATAAGAGTTTTAAGAGCCGGTTCTTAACTTTTTTAGTTAAAAATTAAGAGAAGATTTCTTATATTCCGCTAAGAATCCCACCCTAAGAACCTCACATTAAACATGTTCGAACTCATATGATAACTGTTTGGCTAATCACTTAGCAGCACATCTGTACATGTAATTTAGTTCATGTGAATTATTCAGTGAAGCATGTACTTTATATTAGGCGAGTCATTTAGCATCTTGTGTTAGCTTAATTTTTATTATTTGGCCTACTAGTGTATCGGATGCTATAATATGACTATATTTGATAATGTGGCTATGCTATTTGGTTCAAAAAGTATTCGACTACTTAGATGAATGGTCATAAAATCTAAATATATCAATCTGTTTCTCAGTTAGAAGCCTAGGAGTAGGTTGATAAATTAATTGTACCTGAATTTATGTAATTCTACTATATTTTTCCTTTTGATACCATAATCCATTGGTAAACTTTTTCCCAGGTACTTTTTTGTTATTCATTTCAGAAAAACACATGGCTTTACTTGTTAATTCACTTTTACACATCTAATCACGAAAATGCATTAAAAATAAAAATGGTTTGAGGGGAAATAATAATCATAAACGTATATAGATGTTTGACAGAAAATACTAATATAAGTTTATAGTCTTGATACCCAGTTATTAATACTAAACTAAAACACCATGTAATAACATGATTTTTCTAACTTCAAGTATAAAGACTGTTTAATCACATGGAATATCTTGTTTTTAGAGATATAAATTGTGAAAAAGAGTTACAAGAAATCTCATCAACGGCGAAATTAGCCAATGGAGAAGTCATTTAAAACTATATTATACAATAAAGCATGCATATAAATATATAATCAACATATTCCTCCTAATTAAACTCCAACGAGCGAGCCTATGATTGATTGATATGCACAACCGAAACCGGAAACATATAGCTAGCCTCAAGGTTTTTACGCATCCAAATATTTCCTACTAACATTGACACTTATGTTCTTAAAGGGATTGGCGATGACAACTTCAAACAAGCATACTTGAATTCTCTTCCCGATTTACCATTCATGTATGTGTTTAGCCAACGTACGTAGAAGCCGGACCATATTAACTAATGATTTTAACAACCTTTATAGTTACAATATACTATATATAGAGAAGTTACAGATATAGGAAGAATAAGAGAAAAATGCTAACTCCAACCACACGTACGTGCATGGTTCTATTTTTCCTCGACAACAATCAAATAGAGAGGTTATACCTCGTAGACATCTCTTAATTTAAATTCCAATCTCCATATTTTACGAGAGCACTATAACCGTAAATCGATAACCGTAAATCGATATACGTCTCATGAAAGTCGCAATGGTGACATCATCGTTTCTTAACGTTTTCTTCCTCGTCATAGCCTTTGTCCCCTCCATATTATCGGCACCAGCAACAAGTTTAACGAAAGACTATTACCAAAAAACATGTCCCGATTTCAGTAAAATCGTTCGTGAAACAGTTACAACAAAGCAAGCCCAACAGCCAACGACAGCTGCTGGAACGCTCCGTGTCTTTTTTCACGATTGCTTCTTAGAAGGATGCGACGCGTCTGTTCTAGTCGCTACAAATTCTTTCAATCAAGCTGAACGTGACGATGAGCTCAACGAGTCGCTTCCAGGAGATGCGTTTGACATCGTGACGCGCATCAAGACCGCTCTTGAATTGACTTGTCCTGGTGTGGTGTCATGCGCAGACATCCTGGCTCAGTCCACGCGTGACCTAATCACAATTATTGGTGGACCTTTCTATGAAGTCAAATTGGGTCGTAAAGATGGGTTTGAGTCGAAAGCCCATAAAGTTCGAGGAAACATACCAACGGCAAATCACACGGTCCACGACATGATGTCGATATTCAAAAAGAATGGTTTTACTCTAAAGGAAATGGTTGCACTTAGCGGCGGGCACACTGTGGGATTTGCTCACTGCATAGAATTCAGCAACCGGTTATTCGGACCACGAGCTGATCCAGAGCTCGATTCGCGATACGCAGACCGTCTTAAAGATCTATGCAAGCATTACACGGTAAATAAGTCGATGGCGGCGTTTCTCGACCCGATGACGCCAGGAAAATTTGATAATATGTACTTCAAGAACTTGAAAAGAGGGCTTGGACTGCTAGCTTCTGACCACGCCTTGTTCAAAGACAATGGCACAAGACCGTTTGTGGATTTATATGCGGATAACCAGACGGCTTTCTTCGAGGATTTTGCTCGTGCCATGGAAAAACTAGGCATGGTCGGCGTTAAAGGCGACAAAGATGGAGAAGTGAGACGCAAATGTGATCACTTTAACAAACTTAACGTATAATTAACATCAGCCGACGAGTAAAGTGAGTTTGGCTTTTGTTTATAATGCATTTTTTTGTAAGTACGTAGTAAGTTTTTTTTTTTTTTGTAAAATAAGTACGTAGTAAGTTAACGTAACAATTTCCAGAGTGTAATTTATATGTTTGTCTCCTAAATTTTTAATTAATGTCTGTTATTTAAATTGTATTAGTTAATACTTTACGGAAGAAAATAAAATTTTAAGTTCTTGACTTATTTCACCATATAACTTAAAAAATGGAGAGCATGTTAACGAAAAATTATTCACAGTAATAATATCTTTAAGAAAATGAGTAGCATGACAGAAACCTCCAGCATAAACCAAACAATATAATTCAGATCAATTTGTTTATGCAATGTCAATTAGGTCTTATGCCGGCGGTTAAAAAGGATTTACATGGAATAATATCTGATTCCAGCGGTATCAGCTTAAAAATCCAACAGGATTTCGCTACTTTATGGATTTAGGTTCTCAACAATAGGTGTCTCTTATTATTTACCAAAAAATGATAAAAATTTCGTTCTTGTTTATGTAGAAAATTATCTTCTCTTATTTTTACGAGAAATCTCCACGATATTTTTCTTTTCACTGTAAAATAGCTCACAAATGGCTAAAAAAGTCGTACATGTCTTTTATAGATCGGGCTCACCTCTAACCATGTCTTTGATTTTTATATATAGACTGGAAATTCTTTGTAAAATCTACATGGGAGGTTTGCGACAGTAGCATTGGTTCAAAAGACAAGCATAAGATATTGGGGTTTTTATCAAATATGACTCAAGATTTGATTTTAATTGCAAAAATATACTCAAACTTGAATCAAATGCAAAATTAACCTAAAAGCCTTGTGAAATTACAGCCAGTTCCTTGGATCAAACAAAAAAACCAGAACTAACTTTTACGAATATAATCCCAGTAAGTCTTCTAGACGCCGTACAGGGAAGTCGTCTGGGTTAGTTTATTTTAAAATAATTTATAAATTTTGTAAAAATATTTTGATAAGTGAAAAATTAAAATAATGTAATTATAAATAGTTTTAAGTGATATAAATTAAGATATAATAAAATTGAATTGTTTTCAATATAGATGAGTGAAAGTAGTGAATCATGGTATTCTTTGGTTTATGGTTTGACAAACATATGTTGTAATATTGTATGTAATCTTAGGATTAGATTTTGGAAAGCTGAAATGTTTTTTTTTGAAAAATTAAATTTTACCTATATGTGTTTATTTCTGTGTATATTAAACATTTTTAAGTTTAATTTGATTTTATGAAGTATTTAGTTAGTTAATTTAGTTTAGGAGTTATTTTAGGATCTAGACGACTTACAGGTAAGTCGTCTGACTTGTAAGTTGTCTGACGATTAGTATTATCAGTTAGAAGACTTCTCTGAAAGTCTTCTAACTCCCGCTAAAAATATTTTAGTTTCCTGCTATAAATACTTTAGTTTCCCGCTAATTTCTAGAAGACTTTCAAATAAGTCATCTAGAAGACTTACTTGAAAGTCTTCTGAATCAAAAATATTTAACCTTATTGGAATTTTTGTCTCAACTATATTACACATTATCTCTCTTCCTCTCAAATGGCCGCAACAAAAATGTAATGCTCCCCATTCTAAAACTCTCCAACCTCTCTCTAATCTCTTTCAACTTGAAAACATCAAACTTTATATTAATTTATTGTTATTTCATGTCTTCATACTAATTTATTTTGTTTTTGCAGATTTTTCATTATATAGTTCTCACCATCCATTCCTTTAAAGGTAGATTTATAAATTATACTCCCTCCGTTTCTAATTGTAAGTAGTTTTGCTTGAAAGCACAAATATTTAGAAAGTTGTTATTTTTAAAAATATATCATTTAAAAAGTTAATTCAACCAATGATAAAAAACCTAACATTATTTCATTGGTCATACAATATCCAATAAATGAAAAAGGTACATTGAAATATGTAAACTACTTATATTGTGAAACAAATTCTTTTTGCTAGAACTACTTACATTTGGAAACGGAGGGAGTACTAGATTTTGACCCGCCCTTAAAAGGGCGGGTATTATTTTTCACTTTTATGAAATATATTATTTGTTTGTAATTATTGAATGTATTTATCTTAGTAAAATTTTCTTTATAATAAATTCGACACATAGAGTCTCTCTGGTAGACTATGTGTTTTTCTGGTTTTGTTTTATTCTCTCTCCAATCAACATATTTATTTGGCTTGTTGTTAAAATAAATGATTTTAGAACACAAATGTACAATAATTTATATTGATATTTTGTTTAAAAAATGTGACATATTTCTATATTAATTAAATATTTACATTTTAATTTAAATTTTTATACAAATCAACATATTTGTGTAGTTTGTTGTTAAAAGAAATAATTTTGAATCCAAATGTACAGTACTTTTATATTGATTTTTTGTTATGTGCAGCCATAATTTTGGTTCAAATATCCGATTCATTTTCAAATACATTCGTTATTTGAATATTTTTAGTTTCCTATACATCATAAAAAATTCATACAGACCTAGGAGATCCAACTTGAAACTCACACATAAATTTATATCCAAACATGGCCTAATTTCAAAATTCAAAAAAATCTATACCCGAAAAATGACCAGTACCTAAATGGATACCCAAATGTCTATGCCTAACGGATTTCGTAAACAAATAAAAAAAATATTTTTATGTGTTTGGCTAAATTAAGTGAAATAGAAAATTTTATTCAGTAATATTTGTAAAATATTAATAATGATCAATATATGAATATCGATTTGTTTAGATAAGTTTTGGAATTGTAATTAATTAATTTAAATTGATTTTAAATGCAGTGGTAGAATCTGAAAATTAAAAAATACAAAAAGGAAGTACCTAAAAGAAATTTCAAAACCCAAAAAATAAATACCCGAAGGAAACGACACATACCTAAATGGATACCCGAATGTCTATGCCTAACTGATTTCGTAAAAAAAATAAAAAATATATTTTTATGTGTTTGGCTAAATGAAGTTAAATAGAATTTTTTTATTTACTAATATTTTTACAATATTAATATTGATCAATATATGAATATCGATTTGTTTAGATAAGTTTTAGAATTGTAATTAATTAATTTAAATTAATTTTAAATGCAATGGTAGAATCTGTAAATAAAAAGAAACACAAAAAGGAAGTACCTAAAAAGAAATTTCAAAACCCAAAAAATCTATACCCAAAAGAAACGACTTGTACCTAAATGGGTACCCGAATGTCTATGCCTAACTGATTCCGGAAACAAATAAAAAAATATTTTTATGTGTTTTGCTAAATTAAGTGAAGTAGAAATTTTTTTATTTAGTAATAATTTTACAAGATTAATAATGATCAATATATGAATATCAATTTGCTTAGATAATTTTAGAATTGTAATTAATTAATTTAAATTGATTTTAAAAATGTAGTGGTAGAATCTGTAAATAAAAAGAATTACAAAAAGGAAATACCTAATTTATTATAAATGCAATGACTAAATATGTAAATAAAAGGAAATAAATATACTGCTATCCATGTTTCCAAACAATTCTCATTTAATATTGTTATCCATGTTTCCAGACAAACCTTCTTTTTAAACTGCAATTCATGTTTCCAAACACTCCAATTTTGTACTTGAGTTTTAATAATATAGATTAACCTCTTGTTGCTTAGAGTTCTTACCTTTTGAAAACTCTTTTGGTTGTTTTAAGATTTTACCTTATTTTTGAAGTTTTTCTATGTTTTGAATCCATTTTAATGCTTTTGGATATGCAGGTTTTCAGATCTGAAACGGACTTGGAAGACTTCCCTGTAAGTCTTCTGGAAAACTTCCCTCTTAAGTCTTCTGAAAGACCTCCCAGAAGTCTTTTGACATTTAATGCACTAGAAGACTTATAGGAAGTCTTCTGGAAGATTTCTGGCGGAGTCTTCTCTCATGTCTCCTCTGTAATTACAAATCTGAGTGTTTTTATAAGTTTCTGTGTCTGATTATCATTTTTTGACAAATCATCATTTTTTTGAAAACACCAAAATTTATATCAATTTATCATTTTAACAAATCATCATTTTTTTGAAAACACCAAACTTTATATCAATTTATCATTTTTTTTGTCTCATGTCATTCTAACTAATTCATCTAGTTTTGTAGGTTTTTTATTACATGGTTCTCAACTCCTACTCCTTTGAAAGTTGATCTCTAAATCATATTTTTTAGTTGGTAATCTCTTGTTGCTTAGAGCTATTACATTTTGAAAACTCTCTTGGTTGTTTTAAGCTCTTACCTTATTTTTTTCTATATTTTAAAATCATTTGAATATTTTTGGATATGCAGGTTTTTCAGCTCTGAGACAGACTTAGAAGACTTCTAACATTTAATGCACTAGACGACTTCCTGGAAGTCTTCTGGAAGTTTTCTGGCAGAGTCTTCTCCCATGTCAAGTAGAGTCCAAACTTGCCTTTGTGGATGAATGATCTATAATAGTTTTGTTTATGGTCTGTTTTTTGATTTGTATGTGTACTCTTTTAGTTGTGAATTCTTTTGTTGATTTGAAAAGATATTATATGAAGTGAAATCAAATGTTATAAATCATTGTACATGAGCATAAGGTATTTTATTGAGCTGATCATTAAAACTTTGTATGTGGGATGTATATACAACACATCAAGAATATATACTAATACCAAGAAACATTTTTACCACTCTACCTAATCAAAAAGACTTAGTCAAATTCACAAAAGATCAAACTTTACACAAATTAAAAAACTAACATAAAAGATACTAAACCACAAACCTTGATATTCCTGAAGTTTCTTAACATTTTTGAAAGTTAACAAAAAAATATCTTGATACTTATCACTCTTGAAAATACAAGTTTTACAATAATTAACGTAGAATACTTCTCGGAACGTCTTCTAGACGACTTCTTATGAAGTCTTCTCTCGTTAGCTAGAAACTTTAATAAACATGAATGTTGGTAACCTCAAAATTATCACCAATTAAGTTATGAATTTTATTCAACATATTGACTAATATACATTGAATTAACAAAAAAATGTTTAAAAAATTTAGAGAAAAATGAAAGTTCATTAAACATTGATGCAAACGACATCCACGGAGGTCTTTTGGACTACTTACATGGAAGTCTTCTGGTCAATGCATAAGTTGTTTTTGCACTTGACTTTTCAATGTGTTTTCTGAGACGATTTATATGGAAGTCGTCCGCTTTTGTTTGTTAAAAACAAATCTCGAGAGAACCTGAGATGACTTCCATGTAAGTCGTCTAGGATAAACATGTTAGTTTTGCGTTTGACCGAATTGTGTCAGAAATTTGATTTTTTCTAGACAACTTACAAATAAGTCGTCCAATAGAAAATTGAAATATCAATATTTTATTATAACCATATGACTTCCATGTAAGTCGTCTCAGGTTAGTTTAACAATTAAAAAATAAAACTTAAATATTTAATTAATATTAGACGACTTACACGAAAGTCGTCTGACAGACGACTTACACGGAAGTCGTCTGACAGACGACTTACACGAAAGTCGTCTGACAGACGACTTACACGGAAGTCGTCTGACAGACGACTTACAGACGACTTACACAGAAGTCGTCTGGCAGATAACTTATACGGAAGTCGTCCGAGATTTACAAGGTTTGACCAGAATCTCGGAATAAAATCGTGGACGACTTCACATACATAAGACAATCAATAGTAAACTAACAACCATACAATAAAATAACATAATTTTGTACTATTCGTATTTTATTTTTATTAAACTAAACGTATATTTTGGTCGTTTTTTTCTTTGGAGTTTATATTTCTCACAAAAGTTATTTTATGCTACTATATAGGTATTTTCTTCTCGAAATGGTTGAGATCAAATTAGCATTTTTGGTTCAGTTTGGGTATATCGGTTAGTTACCAATGCAGAGACGATAAAATTGATTTTTCTTTTCCAATCATAAGTACCAAACCCACCAATGAATCCAATGATACAAGAACACAAGTCTTGGTACTAAATAAGAAGTTCGATATTCATTTTTCAACAAAACAAATCTAGGAGAGATTAGGTCAAAGTATTACCATTTACAACAAGAATCAGAAAAAGTCTTAAGTCTTTAATTAACTGCATATCTAAAAGGTTGAGCCGGAGCCACAGGAGAAGATTGTTGTTGCTGCTGGGGCTCGTGATGTTCAGATTATTTTGGTTCAGGAGGTATAGAGCGTTTTGGTTCATTTACGTCTTCATCCTTTGATGATGGCGCCTTTGGTGATTGAGAAAACTAATATGTTGCAAAGATGAACAATTATGTGACATATGTCACTTTTTGAATCTGAGTAATTCATATTTTTAAATCATAGAATAAGTGTTTATGTCTAAATTTAAAAATGAAAAATCTTCTATATTCATCTTGTTGAATAGATGTAGAATCAAGATTTATTCGCTAAAAATGTTAATAAAAACCTAAATTAATTTTAATATTAACTTAACTATAGTTATATTTGTATAAATAAATATGTTTTGTTTTTATTCATGTTAGAAAATAATTTTGATTTAGTGGTAATTCTATTTCGTTTTTTTTTGTCAACCTAATTCTATTTCGTTTTAAACTTAAAATTTTGCATGAACATTAATTTATTATAATAGAATTTAATATAGAAATCTTCTATATTTTTATTAGTATAATATAAATTCTTTTTAAAATCTACATAGGAGGTTTGCGACAGTAACAATGATTATAAATACAAGCATAAGCTACTTCTCCTTTAGCCTTACAATAGTCAGAGCAAGCAGCCACACCACAATTGGTATCATCAGGTAATGCCATATACTTGTGAGAAGGGCATTCACAAACACCGTTCACACAAATGGGGTGTCCTAGTATTGATGGACATAACAGTGAAGCACAATCAGAGTTATTCTCACAAGTTCTTGCCAGAATCAGTGGACCTGTACGAAATCATGTATATTGACGATGAAAGTTTATATATAATAATGTATCATGCTGATGAGGTAGAAGAATAATTAATTACAATAGAAAAGTACGATTTGATTTAAACTCACATGTTGAAAAAAGTAGAATACCAATGAATACTAAAACTGTTTTCTCCATTTGTTTTGTGGTAGATAGTCTTTTTTTCTTTTTGAATGACTAAAGGATGTGCTTACGGAGACTATTTATAACTGTAAGAAAATAACGGTTTTCTAACCATGAATAATATGTTATTTCTTTCCCTTTAAAAAAATACGTTTTATAAATGTATTTCATTGCTTAATAATTTCTTTCTTTTCTTTTGTGAAAGGACAATATTCTCATTTTTTTGGTCAAATGTCAATATTCTCATTTATTATCAGTTAATATCTTAATTAATACTACATCAACCGTTTTTAATATTAGATCATGTACTTAAGAAAGAGTATCAGTGTCCAATATACTACTCCCTCTGTTTTTTAAAGATGCATATTCTAAGATTTTCACACTCATTAAGAAATCATATTAAAACTTAGTTATTAATGCATAGTTTTTTGAAACTTTATATTTCCTATAATTTTAAACCAATAGAACTTTAGAAATGCAATTAATGTTTTTGAAACACACAATTTTTCATTATTAGTTAACAAAATATGCTTTGAAAACATGAAAAATATATTTTTTTGAAACAATTTTTTTTCCTAGAACATACATCTTTCTGAAACTGAAGGAGTATTGTGTAATTACATTTAAATATACTAGAAATTTTACCGCGCTACGCGCGGTTTATTTGTCTACAAAATTAACAACATTAATTTTAAAATTATCTTAATTATTTTTTATAAATATGTATTGCCTTTTTGTTCAAATCGTATTTCTTTTTATGCATATCAATTTACTATTATTAATAGATTATTGTTACATTTTAACTTTTACATATAGATTAAATGGTTTCCAGACGGGAGGAGGAAGCAAAAGCACATTGAGAGGTAAATAAATATCTGAAGTGGTAGAATGTCGTAGATCAACTCCTGTGAGACACTAAAACACTAAATATGGTGTGATTCCATCTCTAATGGAACACCAAAAAAAAATTAATGCAAATTTTATTAAAATACATATATTATGTTGTTATGAGCTTTTCATAATTAAAAGTTTGTAATGTTAATATAATATTTTATATAGAATAAATAAAAGATATAATATTGTTAAGCCGAAATATAAATGTAAATAAATTTTATAAACATATAATTACAAAAATTTAACAAACATAATATTTAAGTGTAATAAAACAATTATTTATATATATCAAATAACAAAAGTATAAAAATTACTGAAATTAAAAACATCAAAATATAATATACTTTTGGTGTAATATTTATTATTATGGTTGGAGATGACCAAAAAAAGTTTGACACCAAAACACCAAATTTGGTGTCATGGTTGGAGATACTCTAAGGTCAAGTCCATTCGAACGCTTTAATTTTAAAATAGTACAATTTTTGCAGTTTTCTCTTTCCATTCACCCGGTAATAAAAAGAACTGCATTTTAGTGTGATTCCCCTACTTGCTATAGTGTTATACTATATTTGATGTTGCACGGTAACAATGGCAAACCTCTTTTTAACTGTTTGTTTAAATATTATCTACCTATATTTAATGTATCTTATTATTTTTTATAACTGGATCTGATATTTCAATAAAAGTAAATATATCATATTTGTTTTGTTAGGTGTTAAGTTTATTTAACATAAAATATTAATTTATATGCAATCTAGCGTTTGTTATATGTTTTCAATTGCTTAATGTAAGAGTTTGTTTTACAATAATATTTTAATATAAGTTTTTGTCATATAATATACTTATATTTGAATTAGAATTTTTTTTTTTAAAAAAAGTGAATTAGAATATTATTTAAATTAATATTGGTTAATATCTTTTAGTCACAACATAATAAATATTTTACTGAACAATTAAAAACTAAGAGAATCTTGTTGATAAATATAATAATAAAAACATTCCTTTTAATGTAATATTTGGTGTTGTGGTTGGAGATCCAAAAACATTTAGTGCTAAAATCACACTAAGATAATATAATTTTGACACTAAAATAGAGTCACGTGTAGAGATGTCCTAAGTAATGCCTTATTCATAAAACATTTTTTACGGGGTGTATTGTTTTATTCCCTTAGCCTTGGTCCACTGCATAAATAAAAAGCATTCTTAAATTCGAAACACAAACAAATGTGATATTGGATAGAGCTGACACCTTTGCCAGTTTAATTTTAAGGTAAATAATCTGGTTCAGAAATTCAAAAATCCTTTCGTGAACAGCTTCCACTTGCCCAAAGTGATACATACCGAATATCGATCTCCGGACGTGGAAAGTGAGGAATTGCAATTTCTACCACAAAGCACCTATGCAACAAATCTAAATCAGGAAAGAAAACACAAGAAGTTTGCTAAAAGAGTTTAGAAGATCTTTGAATGTTAAGTCAATCTAACTATCAGACATAGAGATGAACTGCTGTTACTATCTTATAGTTGTATTATTTATTGAAAGATTCCATCACACCATCAATACAGTAGATCCAAAACCCTAATCACAAGAATTGCGAAAACCCATAGAGTTGGGAGAAAAGAATAAGAAAGATAATGAGATCCTTGGAGTAAAATAAAACATTGCCACTTCTGCTGTCCACTTTTACCTTCATCCGTCTCTCTCTATTTCTTATAATAAAATGCAGATGCCCTAGCTTGTAGCTTTGTACTCGTTGCTGGCATAGGTGCAACTCCTAACCCCTCAGATACCATATTCCTTTGCTCTCTTAGATTCTTATACATCTAGACATAAAACTTAAATGCATATAGAGAAGTTTGAACATGAATAATTGTTTTTTGCCAGGAAAAAAAAAGAAAATACATTGACCTTTGTTTGTAATGATGTTTGTTCCACTTGCCAGGGCTTTGGCCTGCAAGAAAAAATGCTTTTCATCAAATAGTTCACATATAAAAACTATAGATAACACCTTTACGTATGAGTGTATATGCTTACTTTATGGCCAGTGAACAAAGGAGCGTAGTTTTCCCTCTCAAAGAGAGGTTATGGGTTTGTGCAATCAGCGATGAATATATGAGTTGTGAAGAGAATTTGGATGACCGACATAGCCCCAAATGTCTATTGTGCGACTGACTCGAGACAACTCGGAGGAGCGAGTTGAACAAACCCTCCTCAGCTTCTCCTGCAATGTATCACCGTTGGAGCATCAGCTTCTCCCAAGCTCTCTCCTCCGCTAATTTCACATGAACAGGAATTAGAATCACCATAACTCCACGCGTACGGCGTCATAGCCGCTCATCTAACCAACAAACATAAACATCCATCTGGCTTCAAGTATATCTTAGAAGGGATTCTTATAAATTGGTGCATAAAATTACATCAAAATTATCTTCAAATATTATGGAAACGACTAAATTATTATAAACAAACACAAATGGAGCCAGAATAGACTTACCAAAGCAAGGAATCATAGTGATCTGAAAGATTTAGATTCTCTTGATTCAAACGTCCACAGAAACTATAAAGAATACCAAAAACAAAACAATCATTGCTTAATTTTTTTTACTGATATGGCACGATACGACAAAGTAATTAACTGACCTATTATTTTCTAGAGACTGAATTAGAGATTATATATGATCACTTATGTTAACTATTCCTTCAATCATCAGATATCTCTACGCTGAAACAGGCAAATCTGGATCGAGCTTTATGTATCACAAATACAGAGAAAAAGATGAATGAAAAGACTCAACAATAACCTAAAATGGAAATTCATGGTTTTGGAGCTTACACTCTGAAGAAATCTAAAATCAAGTTCTTGAGCTGCTTGGAAACCACCGGAAAACAAATTGACTTTGTCAGGAAATAGAGAGAAAGTAGTTGAAACAACAAATAGATGAAACAGAAAAATTCAAGGAAACAGACGATTGGCTGTTCATAATCCTCTGAACTTATGTATTCGCCATGGCTGGGGAGTTATCTTTCAAGCTTCGGTAAAGAATAAAAACTCTAACAGGAACTCTATTTTGCAGCCCGAAAAATGGTCAAACGGAAGTGTCGTTCGGCCTCCATGGTGGGAGATTTTTGAAATACAATGCAAGAAGAGACTTGCCGGAGGATTGAACTGATTTCATGGCCATCGATTGAACATGTTGAATAGAGGTTGTAGAATATGATTCCATGAAAACCTTGACGATGGGTTTAAATATGAGGAGCAAGAGAGGGAAGTGAAAGGATTCCATCTCTAATGAAAAACATAAATGAATAATTAAGAGTAGGTTGTGATTACTAATGAGAAACGGACAGAATTGGAGGAATTTGGAAAGATGAAGATGAAGTAGTAGAATTGCAGATGACATAGTGCTCTGTAAATCAGATTTCAAACAGAGTTATTTTTAATTGTTTTTTAAATGGGCAATAAAGATAAAGTTTATTTGTGGCCTAATCTAACACAAAATAATTAGTAGAATTAAAATAACTCAATGCTAAGCTGACATGGTAGGTTTGATATTTCTTATCATGAAACATTAAAACACTATTGTTTAGTGACTTGTTTGACATTTGGTTCAAAAATTTATAGTTTACATTAATTTATTTTCAAGTTAGTAATTAATTAATTTCAAGCTATTCCTCTAACATTTGGTACAAAAATTTATTGTGCTTATTTCGCTAATTTACATTTAAAAGAATAAAGTTGTAAATGTTATGTGTTATAATTTTAATTTGTATTACACTGTTTAAATCTCTTATATATTATCTGAGAACGATTGTAACATTCGAGATATGATATGTGTCATCACTAGAATAACTCTTAAGTTATTAAGAAAAATAGTTTGGTACATCTAAACATATATTATAATTTTCATTAAACTAACCATAAAATTTATTATTAATGTACAAAAATACTTTTCATTCTTTCCTTAAAAACAAACTACAGAATTATATAATATTATATAGGTATTTTCTTCTCGAAATGGTTGAGATCAAATTAGCATTTTTTGGTTCAGTTTGGGTATATCGGTTAGTTACCAATGCAGAGACGATAAAATTGATTTTTCTTTTCCAGTCATAAGTACCAAACCGACCAATGAATTCAATGATACAAGAACACAAGTCTTGGTACTAAATAAGAAGTTTGATATTCATTTTTCAACAAAACAAATCTAGGAGAGATTAGGTCAAAGTATTACCATTTACAACAAGAATCAGAAAAAGTCTTAAGTCTTTAATTAACTGCATATCTAAAAGGTTGAGCCGGAGCCACAGGAGAAGATTGTTGTTGCTGCTGGGGCTCGTGATGTTCAGATTATTTTGGTTCAGGAGGTATAGAGCGTTTTGGTTCATTTACGTCTTCATCCTTTGATGATGGCGCCTTTGGTGATTGAGAAAACTAATATGTTGCAAAGATGAACAATTATGTGACATATGTCACTTTTTGAATCTGAGTAATTCATATTTTTAAATCATAGAATAAGTGTTTATGTCTAAATTTAAAAATGAAAAATCTTCTATATTCATCTTGTTGAATAGATGTAGAATCAAGATTTATTCGCTAAAAATGTTAATAAAAACCTAAATTAATTTTAATATTAACTTAACTATAGTTATATTTGTATAAATAAATATGTTTTGTTTTTATTCATGTTAGAAAATAATTTTGATTTAGTGGTAATTCTATTTCGTTTTTTTTTGTCAACCTAATTCTATTTCGTTTTAAACTTAAAATTTTGCATGAACATTAATTTATTATAATAGAATTTAATATAGAAATCTTCTATATTTTTATTAGTATAATATAAATTCTTTTTAAAATCTACATAGGAGGTTTGCGACAGTAACAATGATTATAAATACAAGCATAAGCTACTTCTCCTTTAGCCTTACAATAGTCAGAGCAAGCAGCCACACCACAATTGGTATCATCAGGTAATGCCATATACTTGTGAGAAGGGCATTCACAAACACCGTTCACACAAATGGGGTGTCCTAGTATTGATGGACATAACAGTGAAGCACAATCAGAGTTATTCTCACAAGTTCTTGCCAGAATCAGTGGACCTGTACGAAATCATGTATATTGACGATGAAAGTTTATATATAATAATGTATCATGCTGATGAGGTAGAAGAATAATTAATTACAATAGAAAAGTACGATTTGATTTAAACTCACATGTTGAAAAAAGTAGAATACCAATGAATACTAAAACTGTTTTCTCCATTTGTTTTGTGGTAGATAGTCTTTTTTTCTTTTTGAATGACTAAAGGATGTGCTTACGGAGACTATTTATAACTGTAAGAAAATAACGGTTTTCTAACCATGAATAATATGTTATTTTTTTCCCTTTAAAAAAAATACGTTTTATAAATGTATTTCATTGCTTAATAATTTCTTTCTTTTCTTTTGTGAAAGGACAATATTCTCATTCTTTTGGTCAAATGTCAATATTCTCATTTATTATCAGTTAATATCTTAATTAATACTACATCAACCGTTTTTAATATTAGATCATGTACTTAAGAAAGAGTATCAGTGTCCAATATACTACTCCCTCTGTTTTTTAAAGATGCATATTCTAAGATTTTCACACTCATTAAGAAATCATATTAAAACTTAGTTATTAATGCATAGTTTTTTGAAACTTTATATTTCCTATAATTTTAAACCAATAGAACTTTAGAAATTCAATTAATGTTTTTGAAACACACAATTTTTTATTATTAGTTAACAAAATATGCTTTGAAAACATGAAAAATATATTTTTTTGAAACAATTTTTTTTCCTAAAACATACATCTTTCTGAAACTGAGGGAATATTGTGTAATTACATTTAAATATACTAGAAATTTTACCGCGCTACGCGCGGTTTATTTGTCTACAAAATTAACAACATTAATTTTAAAATTATCTTAATTATTTTTTATAAATATGTATTGCCTTTTTGTTCAAATCGTATTTCTTTTTATGCATATCGATTTACTATTATTAATAGATTATTGTTACATTTTAACTTTTACATATAGATTAAATGGTTTACAGACGGGAGGAGGAAGCAAAAGCACATTGAGAGGTAAATAAATATCTGAAGTGGTAGAATGTCGTAGATCAACTCCTGTGAGACACCAAAACACTAAATATGGTGTGATTCCATCTCTAATGGAACACCAAAAAAAAATTAATGCAAATTTTATTAAAATACATATATTATGTTGTTATGAGCTTTTCATAATTAAAAGTTTGTAATGTTAATATAATATTTTATATAGAATAAATAAAAGATATAAGATTGTTAAGCCGAAATATAAATGTAAATAAATTTTATAAACATATAATTACAAAAATTTAACAAACATAATATTTAAGTGTAATAAAACAATTATTTATATATATCAAATAACAAAAGTATAAAAATTACTGAAATTGAAAACATCAAAATATAATATCACTTTTGGTGTAATATTTATTATTATGGTTGGAGATGACCAAAAAAAGTTTGACACCAAAACACCAAATTTGGTGTCATGGTTGGAGATACTCTAAGGTCAAGTCCATTCGAACGCTTTAATTTTATAATAGTACAATTTTTGCAGTTTTCTCTTTCCATTCACACGGTAATAAAAAGAACTGCATTTTAGTGTGATTCCCCTACTTGCTATAGTGTTATACTATATTTGATGTTGCACGGTAGCAATGGCAAACCTCTTTTTAACTGTTTATTTAAATATTATCTACCTATATTTAATGTATCTTATTATTTTTTATAACTGGATCTGATATTTCAATAAAAGTAAATATATCATATTTGTTTTGTTAGGTGTTAAGTTTATTTAACATAAAATATTAATTTATATGCAATCTAGCGTTTGTTATATGTTTTCAATTGCTTAATGTAAGAGTTTGTTTTACAATAATATTTTAATATAAGTTTTTGTCATATAATATACTTATATTTGAGTTAGATTTTTTTTTTAAAAAAGTGAATTAGAATTTTATTTAAATTAATATTGGTTAATATCTTTTAGTCATAACGTAATAAATATTTTACTGAACAATTAAGAACTAAGAGAATCTTGTTTATAAATATAATAATAAAAATATTCCTTTTAATGTAATATTTGGTGTTGTAGTTGGAGATCCAAAAACATTTAGTGCTAAAATCACACTAAGATAATATGATTTTGACACTAAAATAGTGTCACGTGTAGAGATGTCCTAAGTAGATCCAAAACCCTATTCACAAGAATTGCCAAAACCCATAGAGTTAGGAGAAAAGAAGAAGAAAGATAATGAGATCATTGGAGTAAAATAAAACATTGCCACTTCTGCTGTCCACTTTTACCTTCATCCGTCTCTCTCTATTTCTTATAAATAAAATGCAGATGCCCTAGCTCGTAGCTTTGTACTCATTGCTGGCATAGGTGCAACTTTACCCCTCAGATACCATATTCCTTTGCTCTCTTAGATTCTTATACATCTAGACATAAAACTTAATGCATATAGAGAAGTTTGAACATGAATAATTATTTTTTGCCGGGAAAAAAAGAAAGAAAATACATTGACCTTTGTTTGTAATGATGTTTGTTCCACTTGCCAGGGCTTTGGCCTGCAAGAAAAAATGCTTTTCATCAAATAGTTCACATATAAAAACTATAGATTACACCTTTACGTATGAGTGTATATGCTTACTTTATGGCCAGTGAACAAAGGAGCGTAGTTTTCCCTCTCAAAGAGAGGTTATGGGTTTGTGCAATCAGCGACGAATATATGAGTTGTGAAAAGAATGTGGATGACCGACATAGCCCCAAATGTCTCTTGTGCGACTGACTCGAGACAACTCGGAGGAGCGAGTTGAACAAACTCTCCTCAGCTTCTCCTGCAATGTATCACCGTTGGAGCATCAGCTTCTCCCAAGCTGTCTCCTCCGCTAATTTCACATGAACAAGAATTAGAATCACCATAACTCCACGCGTACGGCGTCATAGCCGCTCATCTAACCAACAAACATAAACATCCATCTGGCTTCAAGTATATCTTAGAAGGAATTCTTATAAATTGGTGCATCAAATTACATCAAATTTATCTTCAAATATTATGGAAACGACTAAATTATTATAAACAAACACAAATGGAGCCAGAATAGACTTACCAAAGCAAGGAATCATAATGATCTGAAAGATTTAGATTCTCTTGATTCAAACGTCCACAGAAAATATAAAGAATACCAAAAACAAAATAATCGGTGCTTAAATTTTTTTTACTGATATGGCACGATACGACAAAGTAATTAACTGACCTATTATTTTCTAGAGACTGAATTAGAGAGATGGTCACATATTATATATGATCACTTATGTTAACTATTCCTTCAATCATTAGATATCTCTATGCTGAAACAGACAAATCTGGATCGAGCTTTTTGTATCACAAGTACAGAGAAAAAGATGAATGAAAAGACTCAACAATAACCTAAAATGGAAATTCATGGTTTTGGAGCTTACACTCTGAAGAAACCTAAAATCAAGTTCTGGAGCTGCTTGGAAACCACCGGAAAACAAATTGAATTTGTCAGGAAATAGAGAGAAAGTAGTTGAAACAACAAATAGATGAAACAGAAAAAATCCAAAGAAACACACGATTGGCTGTTCATAATCCTCTGAACTTATGTATTCGCCATGGCTGGGGAGTTATCTTTCAAGCTTCGGTAAAGAATAAAAACTCTAACAGGAACTCTATTTCGCAGCCCAAAAAATGGTCAAACGGAAGTGTCGTTCGGCCTCCATGGTGGGAGATTGTTGAAATACAATGCAAGAGGAGACTTGCCGGAGGATTGAACTGATTTCATGGCCATCGATTGAACATGTTGAATAGAGGTTGTAGAATATGATTCCATGAAAACCTTGACAATGGGTTTAAATAGGAGGAGCAAGAGAGGGAAGTGAAAGGATTCCATCGCTAATGAAAAACATAAATGAATAATTAAGAGTAGGTTGTGATTACTAATGAGAAACGGACAGAATTGGAGGAATTTGGAAAGATGAAAATGAAGTAGTTGAATTGCAGATGACATAGTGCTCTGAAAATCAGATTTCAAACAGAGTTATTTTTAATTGTTTTTTAAATGGGCAATAAAGATAAAGTTTATTTGTGGCCTAATCTAACACAAAATAATTAGTAGAATTAAAATAACTCAATGCTAAGCTGACATGGTAGTTGAGATCTTTTGATTGGCAGATTTTATTTGTCTATGTGGACACCTTCTCCATTCACCATATTTTCTTTTTAGTATAGTAAGATAATAGAGTTTCGGGCCCACATCCATGCTTGTATTTTTTATAATTATGTATAATTAATTAATATGCAAATTATTAAATATATTATTTATAATTTGATATTTCATATCATGAAACATTAAAACACTATTGTTTAGTTACTTGTTTGACATTTGGTTCAAAAATTTATAGTTTATATTAATTTATTTTCTAGTTAGTAATTAATTAATTTCAAGCTATTCCTCTAACATTTGGTACAAAAATTTATTGTGCTTATTTCGATAATCAATACTATTAAAATAGGAGAACTTTTTATCTACTTGCAAATAGTCTATGTTGGACCAATTCATTTATTTAGCTTTCTAATTTTTCTCCTACAATTATTATTAAATACATATCATATCTAACATATTATTTTAATATTTTCGAAATAAGATATCTAAAAAGATATTTTTGAGTATCTTTTCCTAAGATTACATTTTCATAATATCTTTTCATATCTTTTAATTTAAAATGTAAATATACATATATTTTTAATATTTTTTAAAAATAATAATTCACAATTAATATTAACTATAACGAATATTAATTAATTTCAGATTTATAGAATATGAAATAACATTCATATAATATTATATTCATAGTTTAACTAATACACTAATTAATAAATAGAAAGTAACTTAATCCATTTATTATCTATTTTAAAAATTATAAAATTAAAGAATTAACATATATTTACGAATTTTACATTATACTTCAACATAATAAAATATTAAAGTAAGATATATAAACTAAAAATTAATTTCATATTTTAATATCATACAATTAAAATAAAAGTATTTTTAACCTACTTACAAATAATCTAGATTAAACTATTATATTTAATTATATTTCCTATTATTTATATTTATACCTAACTTAATTATTATTAAATGAATATAATGCCTAAGATTAAGGAACTAAATAACCAATCTTTAAATATAACTAAAATAATTATTATTAAATATACAATACTATTAATATTTAATATATGATAGACGGGTTATTATCGATATTTTAATGAGTGTAATTTTTGCGGGTTATTCAAATAAGCATGTAATAAATTTATCAAATAAAAACTATTTAAACAAAGATATTAAAACAATTATATCATAAAATACTATATTAATATAAATCGCTGCAAGAGAGTATGAGTCATTATTTTAATTAGTTTTAAAATATAATTGTATATATACCAGACTGTAACAAATTAGGAATTAGATATATATAATAAAAATATATAACAAAATTAAAGTTAATAAATATATAAATGTCTAATGTGAATAGTGTAATTAACTTTGAAATTAAAATAAACCAAAAAACATCAAAAATATTCTAATAACATGGAAGCAACAAAAGTAAACTAAATAGAAATAAATAAACGATTATATGTTTTTGCAGACGTAAATCACTAATGTTGATCCATTACGCTTACAACAAGATGAAGATTAGTTTGTATAACTAATTGTTGTAAAATTCGAGCATCATAATCATAATATATTCACCATTCATGTAAAAATTCATGACTATATATTAAAATACTCTAAATATTAACAATTTAAGTCAAATCAGATTACATATCGGGTCATCCATTGGTTCAATCAGTAGTTGGATCACGTGTTTTTAGCATTTTTTGCGGGTTTTATAGGATTTGAAATAATGATTTTTTTAAAAAAATCAAACATGATTACATATTAGATCACTGGGTTTGCTGGTTTAACCGCAGATCCAGGTTAGGCTTCAAACACTGAATATAGCGTTTTAGTGGGTTTTTGCGGGTTTTTATAGGATTTTACATAACACTAAAAAGTACAAATCTATATCAAGTAAATTTGTTTTTTCGAGAATAATTTTACGCTTTAAACTAATCCCGGACATTAAACAAACTATAAAATCATTACATAAAATTATAACAAACAAAAATATACCCTCCCTTTGAAAGGGCGGGTCAAACTCTAGTTTACTTTTAAAAGAATAAAGTTGTAAATGTTATGTGTTATAATTTTAATTTGTATTACATTGATTTAAATCTCTTATATATTATCTTAGAACGATTGTAACATTCGAGATATGACATGTGTCATCACTAGAATAATTCTTAAGTTTGGTACATCTAAACATATATTATAATTTTCATTAAACTAACCATAAAATTTATTATTAATGTACAAAAATATATTTTTCATTCTTTCCTTAAAAAAAACTACAGAATTATATAATATGATCCAAATATATATATGAATATTAATGCCTTTGAGTAATAAATATTTGATAATAATTTTTGTATCATATATTATTTATGCTTAATGTTTTATTATTATAATAAAATAATCAATCACAATCATATAATAAAAATTTAGATTTTTGTGTATGTTATATTTTGATTTTTAAAACGATTATAAATTACTAAAACTGCTAAAACTTTTACATTGAATTTTTTTTTCTGTGGTTTAAATTTAATTATTATAACAAGATACAAATGATCATAAAATCATATGAGTAAAAAATCTCATTTAATAGATTTTCAGATCTAAAAATATAATTTTAATACCTTTTAAATTTAAATATATACCTATATAACTAGGTGTTTTGCCTGTACTTGCGGGCGTAACAATTTTACAAACAAAATTGTAAATAGATATATTAGCAATTCAAAAATCATTAGAATAAATTATTGTATGTTTTTTAAATATTTATTAATTAATTAAACATTAAAATTTTATATACAACAAATTTTATTTTTGTATAAATATAACTTATTACGTAAAATAAATTTGAAAACATTAATATACACATAAAACTATATTCACAAACATAAGACCGTCAATAGTAAACTAACAACCATACAATAAAATAACATAATTTTGTACTATTCGTATTTTATTTTTATCAAACTAAACGTTTATTTTGGTCTTTTTTTTCTTTGGAGTTTATTTTTCTCACAGAAGTTATTTTATGCTATTATATAGGTATTTTTCTTCTCAAAATGGTTGAGATCAAATTAGCATTTTTCGGTTCAGTTTGGGTATCGGTTTGTTACAAATGCAGAGACGATAAAATTGATTTTTCTTTTCCAGTCATAAGTACCAAACCGACCAATGAATCCAATGATACAAGAACACAAGTCTTGGTACTAAATAAGAAGTTCGACATTCATTTTTCAACAAATCCAGGAGAGATTAGTTCAAAGTATTACCGTTTACAACAAGAATCAGAAAAAGTCTTTAGTCTTTAATTAACTGTATATCTCAAGGTTGAGCCGGAGCCACAGGTGGAGAAGATTGTTGTTGCTGCTGGGGCTCGTGATGTTCAGATTCTTTTGATTCAGGAGATTCAGAGCGTTTTGGTTCATGTACGTCTTCTTCTTTAGATGCTGGAGCCTTTGGTGATTCAGACAAGTGAACTCTAGCAAACTCATCAACCACTTTCCTCTTGTCTTCTTCCTCAGCCATACCAACTTTCTCTTTGGCCTTTTGTCCAACGTCTTCAGCAGCTTTAGCCACTTTGTTGAAAGCCCCGGTGACCCACGTGGCACCGGTGAGAACATACCGGTTCTTCATAATAGCCGAACCAGCATTGCTCACTGTCTGCTCAGCTGCAGCGATCGCTGATTTGGTCTTCTCCGAGACTTGGTACTTGTGATCAACTTCCCTGACTTTATCACCCACCACCACTGTTCCGGTGTTGATCTTGTCGGTGAAACCGAGTTTCTTGTCGAGAGATGCGACTTTGGCTGATGCAGTGGATGTAAGCTGGTGTTTCTCATCAACGCTCTTGGCTTTGGCGATCGCGTCTTTTCCAAGGATGAAGCCCTTTGCGAGCATGCTGCTGACAACATCTTCTGCTTTTCTCAACACGGAGTCACCTGCTCGTGGAGATTTGCTGCTTTCCTTGGGCTCCTAGGGAGAGAGAGAGAGAGATGAAATGGTTAAGAGATTTGCTAGTGAAGATGTGAAGAGAAAAGTGAGGTTATTACCAAGGAAGCTAAAGCCTCAGGAGATAGTTGGTAATCAGGAGCCATGGTGACAATGACTGAAGAATCAATAATCGTTGCTCCCTGAAGAAAATAAACACTCAGTCGCTTGAAAACATAAGAGGGAGGGTGAGAGGTACTGAACATACCGAGAGAAGAACAGCAGTTTCAGCTCCTTGTAGATCCTTGAAAGTGACATAAGCCAGTTTGGACCGTTCTGTCTCGCTGTACAAACGTGGTAGAAAAAGTAAAGAAGCTGAAGAACAAAAGAGTTAAAAAAAAAAAATCTAAACTTTCGAGGAAAGCAGACCACCTCAGGGTCTCAAGGTAGAGAATATCGCCAGAGAAGGAAAAGAACTCCTTGAGGTCACGATCGGTTGCTCCTAGAGAAACATTGCTCACTTTGACAGTTGTCATCATCTGCAAGCAAGAATGCAAATGTCACCAGA
This sequence comes from Brassica juncea, assembly GCA_018703725.1. Taxonomy (NCBI): domain Eukaryota; kingdom Viridiplantae; phylum Streptophyta; class Magnoliopsida; order Brassicales; family Brassicaceae; genus Brassica; species Brassica juncea. The sequence goes on along the minus strand of CM031936.1, from coordinate 67,917,455 downwards.
CTTACTTAATATTACTGGTCTCTCTCTTTAATGGCACCATATGGTTGGTTGGTTCCTTATGGCCTAAACTATGACTTACAGTGATACAAAGATGAGAATCACAATGGCATTATATCATCATCATTAAATGAACCTCAGAATCTTAAAGGAAAGCTAATCTGTTTTTTTTTTCTCAAAACTGATCTTTTCGGTCATGAATCGCATATTACAGATTACAAAATCAAAACTTGCAACCAGAATCTAACACCCATTTTCGCACAAATCTTACGGCAGAGGAACCCCTATTCAAACAGATCTGTATACATCTTCCCCATCATCATCAACTCAACAGCAAACAACAAAACGACAACATGGATCTTGTCGGGACAAATCAAAAATCTAAAAAAAAAAAACGAAACTAGTTCGTTTTCGGAGGAACGATTAGAAGAACTTACCGACATGGCGAAAATCGCTTGACGCGGATCGAAATGTTCAAGTTCTTTTTTTCTCTTTGTTTTCACCTGACGAAGAAACGAAACGCAAAAAAAAAAAAAAATCAAAAGATGGAAAAATCTATGGGACGCGGATTTGCTGTGAGAGGAGACCCCCCGTTTTAAGTTTTAACACACCCTCGGAAAACGGACGACGTGAGGTTTCACGTGCTTTGGTCGTGATTCAATTTCTCACGTGCCAGGGGTATAAGCGTCTCCCTAATCTGCGTAAAATAAAAATAAAATCAACTGTATAGTACGTTTATCTTTGTTTTTTTAATTCTTCCAGTTTTGACCGTTTTTATGCACGTAAAGGGCTATATTATCTAGTTAATCTAATGTTCACCCTATATTTTTATCATTATCCCCTTAAATCTGTTCAAACTGTTCCAAAATTTTACTTTATCACACAAATACCAATCGTCCACGTCTCTTGAGCTCGGAGATGCGTTCACATCGCTAGAGAAGAATCTCTTGTATTTGAGTAGCTAAATAAATTATTGGAGATCTTATGATTAGATTCTTAATAACATTTTTTATGTCCGAGGAGGATGGATATACCTGTAAGATTCTAAACTATCGAGTCACTTTTTAGAATATCATGAAAAAGCGAGGGTAAAACGAGAGAAAACTAAACTTTTTCATTCATACAGGTAATGTGACACTTCACGTTTCTCATCTCTCTCTCTCTCCCCGCGATACACGTTTTTCCCGATCTGATACTGTCGGAGAGAGAGAGAGAAAACTCCGCCGCCGAATCGAAAATCGCCATCACGTTCGCTCCTCCCTCGATCTCCGTGACCGTCAAAATCGAATCTTTCGTGGTGGGTTTTTTCGAGGTAAGAGAAGAAGGGGAAAATGAGTTTTCAGGATTTAGAGGCGGGAAGAGGAGGAAGACCGTTAGCTTCTTCGAGCAACATCAACGGTGGAGGTGGTCGACGAGACACGACGCAAGCCGTAGCTTCCGGTGTATTCCAGATCAACACAGCCGTCTCTAGCTTCCACCGCCTCGTCAACACTCTCGGTACTCCTAAAGACACGCCGGAGCTCCGAGATAAGCTGTAAGTTCCTCGAAAAGTTATCTCCTTTTATGAATTGAAACTGTTTCTAATAATTCAATTGCTGCTTTAGGCACAAGACAAGGCTACATATCGGACAGCTAGTGAAAGACACATCAGTTAGACTCAAAGAAGCTAGTGAAACTGATCATCAAAGAGGTGTAGATGTGAGTGTCTTTGTATGATTCTTGTTCTAATTCGGTTGGTGTCTGAATTTGATTGGTTTGTGTTTATATCGTGTGTGTTATTAGCAAAGGAAGAAGATTGTGGATGCTAAGCTTGCAAAGGACTTTCAATCTGTATTGAAAGAGTTTCAAAAGGCTCAGCGTCTCGCTGCTGAAAGAGAAACTGTCTATGCTCCTCTTTTCACCAGTCCATCCCCTCCATCTAGGTAAATGCGCATAATTGAAAATGGCTTATACTTTGTTTCGTGTATTGAGTTCTTGGCTTTGGTAAATATAGTTTTACATCCAGTGAGATTGATGTGAGTGGAGATAAACATGCAGAGCAGCGTGCACTTGTGGAATCAAAAAGGTAAGTTTATACAGACAAAAGTGGATTCCTTTTTCTAGATGACTTATGTTTTAATTGGTTTGTTGCAGACAAGAACTTGTACTGCTGGACAATGAGATTGTATTCAATGAGGCTATAATCGAGGAAAGAGAGCAAGGGATACAAGAAATCCAGCAGCAAATTGGCGAGGTGCACGAGATCTTCAAAGACTTGGCTGTGCTAGTACATGATCAAGGCGCCATGATCGGTAAAACTGATTCTAAGTTATAATAAAACTCCACTTGTGTTTTCATAACCTCAATCAAACACATGATTTTTTTTCTACGCAGATGATATTGGTACTCACATCGATAACTCCCACGCTGCAACAGCACAAGGAAGATCTCATCTCGCGAAAGCTTCAAAGACACAAAGATCGAGTTCAACTCTGGTAAAAACGATATTCAGCCTTTTGATCATACCGTGAATTTGTTTCTGAGATTTAGGATGATGATCAGAGCAAGCTATAAAATGATTCTTGCTGTTGTTTTTCTTTTCTATATCTTGCAGATGTGTTTGCTCATGGTGATTTTTGGTATCGTACTCCTGATTGTCATCATAGTGCTGGCGGTTTGATTTTCAAGAACTCACTAAACCATGGAGAAGTGCTTTCACAGTCACTTCACAAACATCTGTGTTGCTATCATTTAGTCTGTGAGACTACTGGTCTTTGGTCTCTTGTTTTGGAGTATATGGAGTAGTTCTGTTTGGTTTGGTTTGAGGGTGTCAGAGTGTGTTATTGCTTTGACTCTGGTAATATATCTGTTGAAAATCCTTTATCTGTGTTCTTTAAAGTGAAATCCCTGGTTTCAAGTAGCTGACAATGATGCTAAGTAAATCTTCAAGAGTAATCAGAGGTTTGAGTCAATGAATTTCACTCATATGCTCTCAGAACAAAGTATGGACAAATCAAATATCATCTAGAGAAAAGCAGGCCTTGATTTAGATAACAAGCAGCTGTAGGATCCTTAAGGCATCCACAGAAAGCCTCTTCGTCTTTTGGAAATGACTTTGGCAACGGATGATCAGGAGTTACACCGACCTATTCCAACGCCAGCAACAGAGTAGAATATAACAGAATGTAAGAACGTGTATGTGGTAGACACAGACCTAGGGTGTCATTGTAGAACATCAAAATATGTGCAAGAAAGTAGTTTCAGACCTTGTCTATATCCGTGTGAGCTGGTGTTTCGTAACGAGCAACTGTTACCGCCAAGCCCGAACCATCAGATAGCTGAAACACTGACTGTATCTTACTGCAAAATGTGTGAAAAGGAGTCTCAAGAATATTACAAAAGGCTCAGTTCTTGAGGAGAAGAAGAAGAATATGAATCAAGATCGCGCTTTTTTTACCCTTTTCCGTAAGTGGGTTCTCCATAAACCAGAGCACGTTTGTTATCTTTCAAGGCGCCTGCCAATATCTCACTGGCACTTGCAGTGCCTTTGTTAACCTGCAAAAGGGGAAGAAGAGTGTGTGAGTGCTAAATATTCCATGGCATTTTACATCAAGGAGATGGATAGTGATTGGAAGAAAGCTTATACCAGGACGGCAAGAGGTTCAGAGGTTGCTATAGCATTGCTTCCATCAGTATCATATATATCTCTAACACCTCGGCTGTCGCAAATATACACAATCACTCCTTTATCTAACCTGTGGATAGCAAAAGTTGAAGTTTCTACTATGAGAGCTTGAAAATTTATGGCCCATTGGATATATATTGATGATATATGAGATTTTACCAAAACTTAGCAATCTCAATGCCTTCTGGGAAAGAACCGCCACTGCAGCAAAAGAAAATATCAAGTGTTCAAGAAAAGGCTGTTGCAGAAACAGAAAGTAAAGCACTTGTTTTGGTTATATATATAATCATATCACCTGTTGTCTCGAAGATCCAAGACGAATGCATTCACATTGTTGCCTCTCAAGGTCTCAATTGCTTCTTTGACCGCACCTACAAACATAAGTGTGTTAAGACTTTGAGAGCAAGTAGACAAATTTGTAAGAAGGAATTATATAACGTCAAAAGAATGCACTACCAGAAGCATTTTGATTGAATGTTGTTAGTTTGATATACCCAATCTTTGGGGAGTTACTCCCAGAGCTAGGAAGTTCACATAACCTTGACTTCACCGGATTCACAGAAACTCGCTCTCTCCTGAGATAAACAACAATAGGAGTTGAACATGATTAACGAAGAAAGATCTAAGCAAAGTTGGGAAACAGTACGTCAAAGATAAGAGTCTCGTTTCAGGTCCACTGCGAATCGCTAGCTCAACTGTGCTTCCTTCAGGTCCCCTGCATTTTAACCATACCATTATCCCAATGTGAATAAGCTTCCTCATTTCTTAGAATCAATAACTCATCACAACCCATTTCTCAAAGCTAAATGAAGGATGAAAGTGGAAACGTGGCTTACTGCAACATCTGTGCAGCATCATATATGGTCAGAGTCTCTGTGGTTGTATTATCAATTCCTAAGATAAAATCGCCAGGTGAAACTCCAGCTCTATTTGCAGGACCGCCTGGAGCAGCTGATATAACAACAAGCCCAGCTGGTGATCCATCTGATGCAGCCGGGTAACCTATAGACAACCCAACACCCGTAACCGCACCTTGAGTTCCAGACTACCTTCAACCAAAACATTCACTACATCTTACAACACAATCTAGTAGCTTTATTTAGAACAATGGTTGTCAGGAACTCATACCCGCAAACTCTGAAACTTTCCAGGCTCCAGGAACCGAGTAAAAGGATCATCCAGTGTTGCAATCATTTTCTTGATAGCCATGTCTAAACACACACCAAAAATCAGAACCAAGTTTATAAAAGGTTAGAGCTTTTTTGTTCCAAATTCAAAAGCCATACAAGTCTCTTCTCTATTGTTCATGGGCTCATTGCGTAAAGCAGACTCTCTGTAACGAAACCAGCTTTGTCCATTGAAGGTTTTATCGATATATGCCCGATCAATTGTCCTCCAAGCTTCTAAGAAGAGAAGATTCTCCTCACTAAGACCCCCTACAGAGATAGAAAGACATCAACTTGGAATCCCAAATTTAAGATGGTTGTTAAAATAAAAAACTTACATGAGGGTGAATCAGTGGTAACAACAGAGATGGAGGAGACAAGCAGAACAGAAACTAGCCGAACCAATGCCACCGAGAGGTGCTTTCTGAAGTTGACTGATGATTTCATCATGATCTTGCCGGAAAACTTCCTATGATCATTTCTTTCGAGAAGACACAAACATCTGTTGCAGACGAACACGAGTCGTGGGTTTGCATTACTCCTCCTTGGATTTCGAGCGTATCTAAAGTTGATACCTTTCGGTATTTTTGGAGGTTGAGATACAAACAATTTCACCTGCAAAGCTTGAAACTCTCTGTTACAGGCTTGCAGCTAAACAGACACAACTTCCATGTGAATTGAATTTCAGGAGAGGAACTGTAGAAGACTAAGAAAAAATTTACCTGGATTGAGAAATTAGGGTTTATAGTATTGGGCTTAGTGAAAATTGGGGATAATGAAGAGCTCGCAAGGACCTCCATTGATTAGAGCTTCCCCTGCAAATGCCAACTCTGTTTTCCTCCTTATCTGAAAAAAATGTTCAATATATATAATTGTCACTTTCTACCGTAAACAAATAAAAGTTCCATTCATAACCGCTTAAGAGGCCTTTCAGGGGAAAGCGAAACCCAGTAAGCCCATTAGACTAATAACTCTTTGGCGGGAAAGCGGAAGAAGGAGAAGCGAGTAGAGAGCGAGAGAAATGAACTCGTCGCCGGCGATTGAACCAGACGCGCCGGACCTCGTTTGCCAGCTCGACAACGTCCAAGGCATGGTCGATGCCCTCACCTGCGTCCGATGGAAGCGCCACCAGGTCTCATCTCCATCTCCTCAAAAAACCCCAATCTAGGGTTTTTACGTCATCGATCTTCTTCACCGATTCACTTGGATGCTTACAGGATGCTTTGGTGGAGTTATCCGAACACGGAATCGTCTTGATCGTGGAGGAATCAGGCTGTCTTCAAGCCAAGGTCTATCTTCAGCGCGAGGTATCGATTCTTCCCCAAAACACTCCTTCAGATTCGATTCCACCATAGTGTTGAATCCTTAATGTTGTGTGATTGTGCGAAGCTATTCACCAAGTACGAGTACGGAGCTGAAGGGAGACCGAGATTTGGAATCAGCTTAGGGCTTCTTGTTGATTGCTTGAACACATTCTCATCACCTGGACATTCGAATACTATAGAGATCAAGTATCCAGGCCCTGACATGGAGCTTCTTCTCAAGTATGATGAAACAAATCATGAATCCTCTTAGTTCTTGTAGTTTTAGCTGATGATGTTTGTGGTTTATTAGGTCTGTGGATACTCTAAACTCATGTATCTACTCTGAGATAAGAACGAGAATCCCAGAGACTAGTGAATGGGATTATAACTTTGAGCAGGCTGGAACCGCGCCGCTTACTTTTACTGTAAAGGTAACATATGATCTAGTGAAGTGTATCATTGCTAGTCAGAGCTTTCTCAGATGATTGTGAAATGTATCAGTCAGCGGCGTTGAAAGAAGCAATAGATGATCTTGAGTGGCCTGGATCGAGCGTGCAGATTAGCCTTCAAAAGTCTCCTCCTTGTGTTACCTTTAGAGGAGAAGGGCATGGAGACTTACAGGTCTTGTTTCTCATTTGTTAGTTTCTTGGTGACGTATAGTTTTCCTATGAAAGAGTAACATTCCATGTACTCCTCTTTTGCAGATAGACTTCATGTATTATGCCAACACAGATCTTCTCCTTGCCTTTCATTGTGATACTGAAGTCTCTTACGGGTAACAGTTGAACTAATCCCTTCTCTAGCGTTAGCTGTTTGAATCTTACAACTTATAGGAGTGACAGTAATTAAGAAGACTCACTAGTTACGTTTGCTAACGATCTTATTTGTTTCTTAGGTACAAATACAAGTTCTTGAAGGCGACAACAGCAAATATTCCGGGAAACGTCGCGAGGGAAAACAGGGGAAGCAAGCTGACAGTAGGGAGAGGAGGGATGTTGAAAGTTCAGCACTTGGTTTCGGTTGCTAAAGCGTTAGCTCCACAAGTGGAATCTGCAGGTTATCAGCCGCCGAGTCGGATTGCTTATATAGAGTTCTTTGTCAAGCCTGAAGAAACTGCTTAGTTTATAATCTTCTTCTATTCTGATTGTTCTTCTTAGTCCAACAGTTTGGCAGAAGGGTTGCAAAAAAAGAATAAAAAAAAGTGTATTGGAGACTACGTGTTGTTTTTGATCGATTAGCTCAGACACGCCGTTTTAATGTTTTTAAGCTCTGAACGTGGAAGCATGCCGTGCTGTGCAATCGTGATTAAGGAAAAAAAAAAGTTATCCGGTTTAATTTCGGGGTTTTGAACCCGACGTGAATCGAACACGCAACCTTCTGATCTGGAGTCAGACGCGCTACCATTGCGCCACGGATCCGGACGACATACTCTCGTATTGGATGAATATAAAGTATCGTTTAAATTTGTAGATAATTTGAGATTATCGTTTAAATTTGTAGATAATTTGAGATTAAACAGAAATCTAATAGGGTGCTCCACTGTAAATTAATCTCTGATTATGGTTTGTAAGCATCTCTGAGATGAGTTGGTGTTGGACCTGTTGGTTGGATCAAATTTGTAAGCAAAAATTCAAAATGTTCTAAGCTTGACACGTGGTGCTAATATAGACGTCCAAGTAGCTTTCTCATTATTTCAAAGGTGGTTGGACTTTATTCTCATGATTACTATATCACACTCAAATAGAAAATAAAGTATTCAAGGCAAACCCAAAGAAGTCCTCCAATATATATTTAGTAAACCATATGATTAGTGTTTTTTTCCTGAGAACATAATTACATTTGATAAAGAAGAGTTTGGTAAATGATTTCATAGTAAAGCTAGCTTGTGTGTTTTCTTTTATCATACCTTGTAAAGAAAATTAACAATAATGTTGACATGATTTCATATATCACCACCATTATTGGGAATACTATATCGAATGCATTATTGTAAAACAATGATCAATGTATCGACAAACTCACATACATATACGCATATGTCATGTATGTGCATTGTGCGCCTAATATAGGTGTTCTATAATGGAGATGTGTTACCACCAATTATATTGACATTTAATGATGGTGTTGACTCTTGGATGGACCAAATCATGATACAAACAGACATTAATGCTGCTTATATATATGTATATATAGTATTTCCTCCGTTTTATGATAAATATCGTTTTAATTTTTTTCACATAGATTAGAAAATAGTTAAGTTTTCTGTTTTACTCCTATTTAATATAATTTTATTTGATTTTATAAATTAATGAATTCAAAATAAAAACAATTGGAAAACTTATTTAATATTTGTATTGAAATATAAAATGATATTTATAATAGAACAAATTTTAAAAGCTAGAATGACATTTAATATGAAACTGAAAAAAAGATAATATATTTCTATGTCGCACACGCTCACCCACACATATAGACGGTAGGAAATAATCAAACAATATGCTCATCATTTGTGCGAGTATTACTATGTGTCATATGCATACTATTTTCATTTTATGTATCTAATATATAAATCCATTTTAGAAAGCGTTTCTTTACATAACCTAAATAGCTAATATACATGTATTATTACATGGGTCAATATTCATCTAATATATACCTAAAAAGATATATGGGAGAATTGAACTCAAAGCATGTGGGTCATAGAGGCAGATTTTTACCAATAAACCACAACAAATGTATATTAATAAGCCTATAGCTAAGATTTTATAGATTTGATATGGGTCAGATGACCCCTTTGACTCTAAGGTGGTTCCGCCACTGTGTATATGATTTTCATTTTATGTATCTTTACATAAATCCTTCTTAGAAAGGGTTTCTTTACATAAACCTAAATACCTAATATACATGTATTGAGAAAATCCCTATTAATATGCATGTAATATATCACTTACTAGCTTTTGTTTTTGGGACAGTATATATCACTTACTAGCTTTTTTTTTGGGACAGTATATATCACTTACTAGCTATTTCTCAAGAATATATAGCGGATTAAATTATTGAGACTTGGAAGGGGCCTCTCCTCTTTGATTAATTGTATACAGGATACGCGAAACATAATATTAAACTGCAAAAACAAACTTTTTATTTATCTAGAAAAAAAGTTTTATAAAATAATGGTAAGTTGCCCCAGTTTGATAATCTAACCATATATTCTTTGTTGGGTTGATGATATGAAAGGACATTTTAAAGATAAAAATATTATTCTTCATGAAAATACTGTATGAAACAAATCATTCCTTTAGAATCTTGACAACCAATTAAAAGATTAATTAGTCAATAAAATGTATTGTATTCTTCCGAATATTAAGCTCAGGTAAGTAAATCTTATGCGCCTGCTTTAAACTCCAATATTTATTCATGATCCTACGCCGTCCAAAGTTCTGTCCGCCAGTTTCATGTGACTGAGCGCGTGGCATAGTGGTTGTTTTCTGCTAAGGTTTCTTTTTTTTTTCTGCTCGATCAAAATTTTCTGCTAAGTTTTATAAAGCATTTAGTGACAGGTTTATTTTGAAAAGATTTTAATCACTTTTGAAGTTTTTAAAATTGTTTATCAAATTGTTTGTTTGTCTTTATGAAGTGTTCTTGGTTTCATAAATTTATATTTCTACAGTATCTTAGGGAAATATATTTAATTTTCATTTTAGTTCAAATTTTAAACTAAACTAAAATCAAAATAATTTCACTGTTAGATTTTATTTCGATACATACTTTTTAGTTCTTATTTTGATACACTTTTTAGTTCTTACCGTCCTTGTTATCCTCCTACATGATACTATATGGTAATCTGAGTATCATTTATATGAAATATGAAGTTTGTTGATTTAAAAGTTGAAACATTTGTGTAATTTACACAAAAATTTGTATATTTTAACATTTGTTATAATAAATTAATACTTGTGATCTGAAATTGTGTGTTAGTTGTAAACTGTAAAAGAAAAAAAAAATTATATTCCAATAGAATTATATTATGCTCTCCTTGTTTTTAATGTCAGGTGTTTAAATTTTTCGTACATATGGAAATTTTTTAAAGATATATACTGTAATCTAATTTTTATTGTCATTAAATTAGTTTTAAATAATAATCATCACTTTCTAATGCTGTCCAAAAATGACAAACAGTATGCAAATTTACTAATTGCTTACAAACCAAAAGTGTGTATCTGAGTATTTGAAGTAGACTATAATGATAAATGAAGTCACTGCAGTGGTTTGGTTAAGATTTAACCATAGTCAACGAAGTTGAGTTAATTGATATATAATACTATGATACTTTTAAATACTTAGTAATCACGAGTTACGAGCCTTTTCACATAAAACTTAAGCTTTGACTTGATAATCATATTACAATATTTTTTAGCCGAGTTACACTCGTATAAAACCAATCAAGATAAAACTTGTAATTTGATGAAGAGTAAGTATTTTTATATTTTTTTCAAATTTGTAAAATAAAAACAACGTTTAATTTGATGAAGATTAAGTATCTTTATATTTTTGCAAATCTGTAAAATAAAACACTCCTCTTTTTATAGGGTAAAAGTTTGCCTCTACATTTATTTTTCAGTCTTATTTTTTTTCATTACCTCGATTTTTAGTTATTCCCAATTACTTTATTTTATCAATCACATTCTTAAGGTTTTGAATCAAGAGTTGCAATCATGACTACAGTCAAAATGTAGCGATCGAAGCTACTTCTAACTCATCATTTAAATTCCCTAATAGCATTTCTGGTGGCTAGTTAATTTGGACTGTCATTTGTCCAGTAAAAACACTTATTCAGTAATAATATTTACAGGGATTGAATTAGACAACTTCAATACAATCATCTCAATATTTTAGAAGAGTTTCTACAACAACATAAAAGATTAATATTTTAATATAATCTAGTTATATGATAAGAATTAATCTTTTGTTTTAAGACTGGAACTTCTCTTTGTGAGACAACTGGCTCATAAAATTTTATGTATACCTCAAAAATATTATTTGAGAACCTTTTCACTTTCTATTATCTTTCTCTATTATTTCATATTAATTTAATTACAAAATATTGTTGTAAGATACTTTCAATCAAAATGTTCTAAGAAATCACCACTATAATAGGAGAGAAAAGCAAATTAAAGGAGACATGACCTGTGTTCCCAATCTACGAAGAAATGAAGAGATTTGTTGTCTTTTTATTCAGAAATTATTAAAACTGAAACATCAAGATTATTATTTATAGAAAACGACCACTAATCAACATTAGTACCAACTCTTTTTGCATTATTCTGATGCCTAGCTTACTATACACACTGTGTTTATAAAAAAAGAAAAGAAAAAAAAGCTTACTATAGTATACACAAAACAAAAAATCTACCATTTTTTCCTATATATCCGCCAACCTTAATTTATGGGCGCGAGAAGAAAACAAAAGGAGGTGACAAAAAAATTATAAATTATATACCTCTGTCCCCTATATGATTATTTGTTAATATCTTACTAAGACATTCAGCCACATACCATAAGAGAAAAATAATCATATTATTTTATTTTCTTAACAAAGCAGAATGGGAAGTTAAAAAAGAAGAAGGAATTTCTATAGATATCAATAAAAAAAATATTATAGTTCAGAAAAATATATATTATATAATTAAGCAAAAGGGACTGATATACGATTTGATTGTTTTTACTCATTTGTTCTAAACATTATGGAACACATTATTTTTTTATATAGCATATTTCTTTTGAGGTGGACACTAAACGATATTTTTTATCACTATAACTGTGATCTACATTTATTTAACAGGTTAAATATTGGTATGTTCATCTTAAAATACTAAATGAGAAATATTTTAAAAATTATAAAATCGATAAAATCATGTTTGCTAATAGCAAGCTCAAGTTACTCGACAAATGGTCAAGTATTTAATTATATTTTTGTTTTCTACCAGTTTTTTTTTAAAATGCACGATATTTCTTATACCAAAATCATATGCGTTTTTTTAGTTATATTGTGTAAAAAATTTACCAAAAAAATATTGTGTAAAACTCATAACTATTTGGACAACTTAATTACTTCCACTACTTTGATTGGTCACAAATCTCAGAGGACTATTATAGAGAGAAAGCAGAGGAGAATCTTCCAAAAACATTAAAATCTACGCCCAACAATTATAGAGAATTAAATCAAGCACATAAAGCAAAAATGCAAAAAGAAATAAAAGTGTTTTTATAATAAAGAAAAATACAGACTTTATTAGTAAAAACAGTGAAGAAGTAGCGGAGCAAAGAGAAATGGAGAAAAGAATCTTTTAGGCTCTCTCTTTCTCGCAGACCTGCACTCACACTCACTACCATCACTCCAAAAAGGTGAGCTTTTCTTTCTCCTTTCTCTTCTGACCATCTTCTTTGCATCTGATGGGTTTTCTTTTTCATTTGAAGAATCTGATGAACTTTCACTAACCAAAACTTTTCTTTTTCTTTTAACACGCGAGCTTTGTGTTCTGATCTTGTTTGTGTCAGCAGTGTAAGCTGCTCTAGCTTAGCTTTGTTATTTTTTTTTTTTCTGATTACAGTTCATGATTCTGACAACTTTGAAATCATACTTATGTTGCATTTTGATTCTGTAAGAATCAGTGTATGGGGTTTTGTGCATATGAGTTTTTTTTGCTCAGATTTAACCTCACTGCTGCCTCTTTCTGCTCATTCTGCATCTTCTATGTCAGATCATCTTTTGAAAAACTGGAGTTTTAAGTCTGAGATCTGCTGATGCTGTTCGTTTAGAGTTTTTTTTTTTTTTTTTTGATAAAGAAAGCTAAGATCGTCTAGAGTTTCAGTTCCATCTTCTTGTGTTCCTGCTCCTTTTCAGGCTAAAAAAAACCTTTGATCTGAATGCTCTGTTCCTCAGATTTGGTTTATCTCAGTGTTTGATATTAATGGTCTTTCATGTGTTCTTGTGTTAATCAGATGATTTAGTAATCAAAGGTTTGATTTTTAATGTGTTCTTGTGTTAGTAAGGTTAATTAATGATCAAAGATTTGATTTTTAATGTGTTTTTGTGTTATTAAGATGAATTAAAGATCAAAGATTTGATCTTTTGATATGTTCTTGTGCTAGTAAGATTGAGTTAATGATCATAGATTCGATCCAGTGATGTGTTGTTTCTGTTGCAGACACTGAACCTTACATTCACTTGCTGTAGAGAGTATATATATATAAGCACAGACAAGAGATATGGTATCAAGATCTTATTCCAACCTCTTGGATCTTGCTTCAGGCAACTTCCATTCCTTTTCCCGGGAAAAGAAGAGGTTCCCAAGGGTAGCAACCGTCACAGGCGTCTTATCTGAGCTTGATGATGATGCCAACAGCAACAGTGTCTGCTCCGATGCTCCTTCCTCCGTCGCTCAAGACCGAATCATCATCGTTGGAAACCAACTCCCTATCAAATCCCATCGAAACTCGGCTGGTAAACTCACCTTTAGCTGGGACAACGACTCCCTTCTCTTACAGCTTAAAGACGGCATGCGTGAAGACATGGAAGTTGTCTACATCGGCTGCCTTAAAGAACAAGTGGATGCAGCCGAGCAAGACGACGTTGCTCAGAGACTCCTTGAGAATTTCAAATGCGTTCCTGCTTATATCCCACCTGAGATATTCACCAAGTACTACCATGGCTTCTGTAAGCAGCATCTGTGGCCTCTGTTTCACTACATGCTTCCTCTAAACCCTGATCTTGGAGGTAGGTTTGACCGTTCCTTATGGCAAGCTTACCTCTCTGTTAACAAGATCTTTGCTGATAAAGTGATGGAAGTGATTAGCCCTGATGATGACTTCGTTTGGGTTCATGACTATCACTTGATGGTTTTGCCTACTTTCTTGAGGAAGAGGTTTAATAGAGTGAAGCTAGGGTTCTTCCTTCACAGCCCCTTCCCTTCTTCAGAGATTTACCGTACTCTTCCGGTGAGAAACGAGCTCTTGCGTGCACTCCTCAACGCTGATCTGATTGGGTTTCATACCTTTGACTATGCAAGGCACTTCCTCTCTTGCTGCAGCAGGATGCTTGGCTTATCCTATCAGTCCAAAAGAGGAACCATAGGGCTTGAGTATTATGGCAGAACCGTTAGTATCAAGATTCTCCCTGTTGGGATCCATACCAGCCAGCTTCAGTCCATTTTAAACCTCCCTGAGACTCAGACCAAAGTTGCTGAGCTGAGAGATCAGTTCTTGGATCAAAGGGTTCTTCTCGGTGTGGATGACATGGACATCTTCAAAGGAATCAGCCTCAAACTCCTGGCGATGGAGCAGCTGCTCCAACAGCATCCGGAGAAGAGAGGACGAGTTGTGCTTGTTCAGATAGCTAACCCTGCAAGAGGACGTGGGAAAGGCGTTCAAGAGGTTCAGTCTGAAACTCAAGCCACGGTTAAGAGGATCAACGAGATGTTTGGAAGGCCAGGTTACCAACCTGTGGTTCTTATCGATAAACCGCTTCAGTTCTATGAGAGGATTGCTTACTATGTGATTGCAGAGTGTTGTCTTGTAACAGCGGTGAGAGATGGTATGAATCTTATACCTTATGAGTACATCATCTGCAGACAAGCTAACCCGAAACTCAACGAGACTCTAGGCCTTAACCCTTCTGCTGCAAAGAAGAGCATGCTCGTTGTCTCTGAGTTCATCGGTTGTTCTCCTTCTCTAAGCGGCGCCATTAGAGTGAATCCATGGAACATAGACGCAGTGACTGAAGCAATGGACTATGCATTGATAGTTTCAGAAGCAGAGAAGCAGATGCGTCACGAGAAGCATCACAAGTATGTCAGCACGCATGACGTTGCCTATTGGTCCCGCAGCTTTATACAGGATCTTGAAAGGGCTTGCGCGGACCATGTGAGGAAGAGGTGTTGGGGGATAGGTTTCGGGTTAGGCTTCCGAGTTGTGGCGCTTGATCCGAGTTTCAAAAAGCTTTCTATTGAGCACATTGTCTCGGCTTATAAGAGGACCAAGAACAGAGCCATTCTTGTGGATTATGATGGCACGATGGTGCAGCCAGGGTCCATTAGGACAACGCCTAGCGTCACAACGATTGATACCTTGAACAAGTTGTCTAGTGACCCCAAGAATATCGTCTATCTCATCAGCGGGAAAGACAGAAAGACGCTAACCGAATGGTTTTCTTCATGTGATGATCTTGGTTTGGCCGCAGAGCATGGATACTTTATAAGGTAACACTTTGATTTCATGTCTTCTTTTTCTTGAATACAAAGTAAATTTTGTTTTTTTTGTGTGTGGATAATGGGGGACAGGCCAAATGATGGAACAGAGTGGGAAACATCGAGTGTAGTGTCAGCTTTTGAGTGGAAACAAATAGCAGAGCCAGTGATGAGACTCTACACTGAGACTACAGATGGATCAACAATTGAGACTAAAGAGACTGCTCTCGTTTGGAATTACCAGTTTGCAGATCCTGATTTTGGATCTTGTCAAGCCAAAGAGCTTATGGAACACTTAGAAAGTGTTCTCACGAATGATCCAGTCTCTGTCAAAACCGGACAACAACTAGTTGAAGTTAAACCACAGGTCAGACAAAAAAAAGAGTTTTAGCTTTATTCTCTGTTTTGTGTGTCTTCAAAATCTCAGTCTCTCACTGTTTTCAAAAACAGGGTGTGAACAAAGGTCTTGTGGCAGAGAGGCTTGTAACGACGATGCAAGAACAAGGGAAGCTGTTGGACTTCATTCTATGCGTGGGAGATGATAGGTCTGATGAGGATATGTTTGAGGTGATAATGGGTGCAAAAGATGGACCAGCTTTATCTCCAGTGGCTGAGATATTCGCTTGCACCGTTGGACAAAAGCCAAGCAAAGCTAAATACTACTTAGACGACACCGCAGAGATCATCAGAATGCTTGAAGGTCTAGCCACCTCCACCACCGCACCTGATCATCAAACCGCTTCAACCTCGGATGTTCCAACAAAAGATATCTTCTAAGGATTTGTGAAACGTGAGTTTGTTTGTTATGACTTGTGTGTATGGTTTTCAAGTTTAGGAAATATCTTTTTCTTTTCTGTGTTGGATTTAACGTTAACACATGATAAGGTTTAAGGTAAGCAACTCTTATTTATGGCACAACACATGTATTATTAGTAGACTCATAGAGAGAGAACCAAGTAATACCAAGAGCTACTAGAGTGGTTATGAGAAGCTCTACTATCCCAAGCTCGTCCTGTTTTGAACGCAAGCGGCATTTGTATGTCCTGCGAGGATGAGGAAACGGAAGGGTTGATGATTTTAAAGGAAGTGGAGCCAGAGTTTCCGAGAAAGGAGATATAACACAAGTGTCTAAGGAGAGGCAACGAATCTCATCTGTTCTTGGATAGTATTTGAAAAGCCTCTTGTGATCGTCAGTAAAAACAAGGTTCCCTTGCTTAGAAACCGACACCGGTGTGAACCCCTTTCTCCTAATCTCCCGGCGGGGAACACCTTTTCCGGCTAAACTAATGGAGTAAGTCTTGTTCCATCTAGTATCTTTCCTCCAGATATCTAGTTTCCATTCAGGGTTAGTATAGGTAACGGCTAGGGTTAAACGGTTTTCTAGGCTCGCTATCTGTGTTTCTTGCGTTACACGCGTTAACGGAACCGATACGTGATGGAACTTTTCTTCGTGAAGATTCAGTGCTAGTATCTTGTAACCACTCCCAACGTGTTGTAGCCAGTAGATGGATCCATTCACACACACTGATTTTCTTGAGAGCTTGTGAGAAAGTGGACACAACATGTTGTAAGAAGGTGGAGTCAACATACACCATTGACCAGTTTCAACGTCAAGAACACTACACTCCACTACATGATCATGATCCGTGTAACTCCATGTTTCCATCTTCACTACTTTATAGCTTCCCGTGACTTTGTCACTACCGAACCCCATACACACGCGAGAGTAACCGGACGACCACGCTCCGAAACAGAACCGCCTGAGTTGTCTTGTCCAAGGGTTCAAAACGCTGACCCAGTCATGTTCCGGGATGCAGACCAAACCGTCGCAAGTCATCATCGAGGGTCGTGTGGTGTTGTCGCAGTGAAGATAGACGATCTCTTCGTCCCCTTTGAACCTAGACTCTGGGAGGAGCCATGGCTTGCTGGCGCAGTCGCAGTTGTAAGCAGCTAGGATCTTACGGCTCTTTTCAAGACTCACACGTCTATCCACGAAGTTCTTTGATTCAAGAATTGATCTCCATCGTCTCGAGACAGTTTTCGATTTGAGGATGGGTTTCAAAGGTAGTCGGAGGAATATTTCTTCTAGTAGATCTTCAACTATGTAGATCGAACTAGGGTTTATCATTCTTGGTCAGTTCTTGGTCTAAAATGTTAAATGTGTCTCTATGTAGTCTTTATAATCAAATAAATGGAAAAATTAGAGACCTTTTGTGATGAGATGTTGGGAGACTGTCGTAACATATTTTACTATTTTTACTAGGAAAGTTACTATTTGTGTATATTATATTGGGATTTTGTATTATAACATTTGTAGATATGTTGACCAAAAAAAAACATTTGTAGATAACTTGTAACAAGTTATCATCGTTTTCGTTTTAATGGTATATCATGTGATCAAATACAAGTTACTAAGATCATGTTTAATGGAGGGTTCTTAAGATAAGGTTCTTAGCGGAATATAAGAAACTGTTTCTTAATTTTTAACTAAAAAAGCTAAGAGTCGGCTCTTAAATAAGAGTTAAGAGCATCATTATCCACAGAAACTCTGTGGGTTTCTTTAACTTTTTTTCTTTCGGTTTAAAAAAAATAAATTAAAATTGCATTAATCCCAGATCGATACGTGTCGGTGGGATCCGCGAACAGTGCAAAAAACCCACCAAAAGAGATCTTCTACTCAGAACCTTTTATTCTAGGTTTCTCCAGATTGATGGGGTCCACATGTCTTTTTGGGAAAGAAACCCATTGGGAGAAACCCCAATAATGGTGCTCTAAGAGCCGGCTTTTAGTTTTTTTAGTTAAAAGTTAAGAGACGGTTTATTATATTCCGATAAGAACCCCAATCTAAGAACCCCCACTAAACATGTTCTAAGAGTATGATTAATAGGGATTCTTAAGGTAGGATTCTCATGGGAATATAAGAAACCGTATCTTAACTTTTAACTTTTAAAAATCAAGAGATGGTTTTTTATATTACGCTAAAAATCTCACTCTAAGAACTTTCCATTAATCATGCTTTAAAGTTTTGTTTGTTTTACAATATTCTTCGATCAGTATATAGAAGAATTTATTTTTCTTTGATTGTATAATAGAATAAATGTATATTTTATTTAAAAAAATATTACTCCGAAATGTGATTACAATGTGTTTCTTTACACAACAAACAAACAAATAGAAGAAATACAATTCAAACAATCCTTTACAAAAAAAAAGAATACAAGCATATAATTCAATAATTTTGTTACAAAAAGAATTCAAGAATATTTTCGAACGTTTTTGTGTATGAATCTTTAAAAAAAAAAATATTTTTTAGTATACGACTTGAACAAAATCCAGTTCTACCACGGGCCAGGTGACGACGTGGGCGACGTTAAACTGCATATTCAAATAGCAATACTCTGTTAACAGATATTTTAACTTAAGAAAGTATATTGTATGTTACCATATATATATATATATATACTAAATAGTATAATTAAAAATAAAAATGAAGAAAAAAAACTTACTCTAAAAAACTTTTCCAGCAAGAGTCACTTGTTTCATCATCAAGAAACTTCTCCCAGTCCTCTAGGACATCTGAACCGGATGAGTGTTGAGTCGTACCGGGATAATTCAACCCGGATGTCTCAGGAGTAACCGATATCGAACCAGTAGATGGGACTTCACGTAATTGATCACCATAATAATCTGGCATCATACGGGCTCCGGTTAGATAATTCCGATTCTCCTGAGAAACCGTAACCAAACCAGGAAGCTGGTTATCTTCAAAACAATCCCAAGCATCCTCAAAAGATGGCATGAAATCTTCATTCTCAATTTGGTTTGTGAAAACATGTGGTTCAATAGCATTCAGTTGTCCAGCCGCCGCCATCTTTGGTTTAGGATCCACTGGAATATTGGTTTTGATGTTATTGACTACCGGCTCCGGTTTAGTATTCAGTGAGTTGGTATTGAAGCTATTGATGTTTGGTATGGCTTTGGGGGTTATGATTTGAAGCATTTTATGGATCAACTGGAGTTTGAAAAGATCTTCCACAGCAATGTTGTTGTTGAAGAGAGTATTATTACCAAACTGGCCGTTGCCAATAGCCGCCGCAAGCATTTGAGAAACGTCGAGTATAGGGCTAAGATCGTTGGTTCTTGGCTCGTGGGTGATTGGATTAATCCCCATTTGCAACATTTTTTTCCTCATATGAGTGTTCCAATAGTTTTTGATTTCGTTATCAGTTCTTCCTGGAAGATGACTCGCAATCTTAGACCACCTATAAAAGAAAATTCAATACAAGCGTTACAATAACAGTAATCAAAGATTAACATTTTGCATGGTTAGAGATCGTAACTAATTCGTAAGCTGAAGTTCAGACTATATTAGCTAAAAGATACTACGTACAGTTGAAGAGAATTATATATAGTCCTTTGGTCACAATGTTTTTATAGTTTAAGTTTGTTTTTTTAGTATACGTTTTTGTTTGTGTTTAATATGTTATAGATAATGTAAATAAACCCACAAGGACGTGTTTCCAAAAAAAAAGTGTTTCAAAAGAAAAGAAAAAACCCACAAGAACCACAAGTTTTAGCACTTTAAACAAAATTCATTTGTTGAACAAAGAAAAAACAAAGTTCATTTGTTAAATAGTTACATGAAATTTCTAACTAATAAAACAAAATCTTACTTGTTGCCAAGAAGGGCATGGAGTTTAACGATAGTACTCTCTTCTTTGTCGGTGAACTCGCCTCGCCGGATATCAGGCCGGAGATAATTCATCCACCGGAGCCGGCAGCTCTTTCCGCAGCGGTTAAGTCCAGCGAGGTTAGGAAGTGACCGCCACTTCCCATAACCGTTTTGATCTATATAAGCCATGAGCTTGTCATCTTCTTCGGGCATCCACGGTCCTTTCTTTACGCCTTTGTCTTGATCGCAACACGGTGATCTTCCCATTTTGTTTATATATATCTTCTGATTACGAGCTTTATTGTCTTGAAGATTAATGAAATCTGATATTCTTTCTTTTGTAGCTCTATACGTTCTAGTATGTGTGTGCAGATATATATATACATGTGTGCAGATGAGCCATCACATAACTAAAAGTTATATGCATTCATCAGAAATTTATGTAAGTATTATTTAATAGTCTTTGACAAGTCTGCAATATATGAGTCATACGATAAAATAGTTATAACCCAATCAAGATTAGGTAATGATAATATGATGCGTCATGGCGTTCGCAGAGTAATTCGTGGGGAATAATGTTCAAAGAAAGAATTATTTTTTGTTGTATCTGGTAGTGTCTTAGATATATATGCACGGGTAAAAATTTAGTATTTGTTGGGTTTAAGAAAGATAAATTTGCTATCAAGCTTGACATCTAGGGGCCGCAGTATGGTAACCTTTTCTATTTAGAATTTTTTTTTTTTTAGATAAATATGTGTTCCTATAGAAAATAGAAAATCAGGGTTTAAAACTGTTATTAATACAGGTCTAGGAATGTGAAATTATTTAATTCACATAATAATAAAAAATTCTAAACGGATATTTGGCTCAATACATTTTTGATTTCTTCAAGGTTAATGCGCATTTTTCATAACAATTTTCTTATCAAAGAATGTTTCTATAAAAGAATAAAAACATATATATTGATAGATTTCGTTATTGTGTGTTAGATGCATAAAATGTTTGCCCTAGCGATGCTAGAAAAGGAAATGCAGATGTTTCCTTATAAAAACTCTAGCTGGATTTGTTACGTACATTTTACTGTAGATTCAGTACGAAGTATAATATAATATTCTAATGTAAAACCCAACTAATCTTACAGAAATTAGGTTCAAACCCATATTTCCAAACTAAACATGTGATTATTTTGAATTTTCGCATTTGTATGTTCTGCTATAAAGATTAAAACCTATAGTGCAAAAGTTTGCTGAAGCACAAGATAGTAAATTAAAAAGTTAACCACTTTTCTTCTAAAGTATATGTAAGAAATATTTAATTGAATTATGCTAGATAATGCTCTCATTGCAATCTTCATCAAATTTGGAATCTTGTAGTTACCATTTTGCACTGATTGCTTCCACCGCATTCAAAGACGCCTCTACCTGCTTCAATGTCTCATGGTTGATCAAAGCCTCCATTTAAATTCAAACGAAGATGACTCTTCTTAATTCACCTAACCGAACTATCCCGGATTTCTAAGCATGATGTGAGAACTATTGTTGACTGAAATTTAAACTGATTTCTCTGATCATTTATGTAAATTCAAAACTCCAAAAGGACATTCTCGCAAGATTGATTTTTTTGACTTCAATCAAGATGTTTAATGGAGTATCGTCATTTCTATTTTTGTGTTTTTTTGTTACGTAATAATGTCAACACATGGACTGTCTTCACGAATATAAATTGCCTCCGTTTCTGCTTTTTAGATATGTATACGGTTATACAAAAAAATAAAATTATTTGTACATTTTTTGTTAAGTTAATTCGTATTACTAAACAACTAAAGTCATTACAGAAGAGTGTTTAATCTTTCAGTTTGATTAGAAATAGTGTGAAAAATAAAAAAGAACTTCAAAAATTTTATGCAAATGAGAAAATGGGAGAACAAAGGTAGAGATTTGCAAATTAATTTACATTATATTTATATATATTTGGATGATTATTTGATTGCAAAATAAGTTACATTACAAGAAAATTCTATAGCTCATAGATTTATTTGATTAATTTACTTTTGTTAAAGATCTTCTCTCGAGGTTAATTTCCACACTATTCGATAGCGTAAGGAACGCAAACTAGAAAGTGTAACAATAAAGTTGGTATTATATATTGCGCTGTAATATAACTACTATTGGACGGACATTTGAGAAAATCTTACATATAATAGAATATTTGTTGTCTTCCAGGGAATGAGATGGATCACGACAAATTAGAAGAAACATAAAACGAAGTTTCCTTCGGTTGGAGAAAATTGTATCGTAACTTTTAGTATATAAATGAGGTTTCGCTCTCACAGAAAATCTTGATTGTATATATTGACCGATAATAACTTCACGGATTAAAGGGTCAATGTTCAGGCCTGATTCACATTGTCAAATTGAAATCAACCGAACGTTTACAAACTTTTGTTTCTCTTTAACTATATATACAGTCGTATAAACTAAGTTTCCCGACAAGTTAACTTGTTTACGTGACATTATCAAAACATTTACAACGAGTATAGATAATCCAAGGCTAAAAAATCCATGTGTAATATTACTGTAAATGGGGAAATCTTGGAAAAGTCAGTTAACTTGTTAAAATAATCTGAATGACCAATTGTTAATCTTTTATTTTATTGAACTACTGAAAAAAAAAAGATTACCAATTGTTGATCTATACGTAAGAAATATAGTACTAACAAAACTAGAAAAATAGTTTAAGCAATTGAATAAAAAATACCCATTTGCAAAAAATTGAAGAACTGCCATATATTCAAGCGAAACATCCGTGTATATGCTTGGTTATATCCAGCAAAACAAACGTTAATTGTCATATTATAAGTTATCGTTACATAACGAACCCATATCTTAATTTGACCACACTAAAGTTATTTTCGTCCAATAAGTAGTTAAATAATTTTAACGAACTTTTTTACACAATTTTAAAAGACTTGCAAATGTGAATGCGTTTTATCTATACATACAAACGAACAATATTACTATTGTTAGTTCTCAAAAAATACTATTATCGTTGTAGACTGTCAAATGAACATCACCAATACTATTAATTAAGTGTTTTAACTTTAAATTTCTACTTTTATTAATTTGGTGATGAGAGTTTGGTAAATGTATATATACACACTTGCAAGTTTACTATATTATAAGTGCTTGGATACTTAAACGGTTAAACCTAGTCGTATATGTTTACTGGCCTAAAAGAAGAAAAACAATAATATAAAACTTTAAAATATTAATAACAATATCAAAATATAGTATTCTTTATCTGCAGATATTTCGTCTTTTAATTCTCTTTTGATGTAATAAGACTGACTTGATAAACATACCAAATGAAGAAACATAATCATATTATTTCCTTTCATTTTTTTCATCTTTTGGATATTTTTTTCTATCTATGGGCATCTCCTATTGTAAGTATTAACTAGACCTTGACCCGCCCGGTCGGGCGGGTATTTATTTTATTTTTTATTTTTTTGCTTATACCAATGATGAATTTGTAATAGTTAGTTTTATTACATTGAGTTTTTCTTGTATTTTTATTAACAATCAAATGTGTCATGAATATTTAGTATTATATAAAGAATACGGAAAATAAATAAAAAGATAGATAATGATACATTATATATGAAATATATTATTCGATTTCGATAATTTCAAATATGTCAAAATAAATAATATGAAATATATTTTTCAATTTCGATAATTTCAAATATGTCGAAATAAATAATATGAAATATATTATTCAATTTCGATAATTTCAAATATGTCGAAATAAATAACTATGAGTTAGTAAATACATGAAATAGAGAAATAAAGTATAGATTTTGTAACATCAATCCATTTATTCAGATTTTATGGATATATAATATATTAAAATGTTGATTTAAGATTTGTAAAGAATTAATAAAAGTGAATTATATAACAAATAGTTATTTTAGGAAATTATTAAATAGTCATATTAATGCTAAAATTATTTTAGGAAATATTAGGAAACTATTTTAATAATAAAGATAAAATTGAAATTGATTTAATTAGAGAAGGGAAGTTAAATTTTATTTTAAGACAACACATTAATGAAACTGAAAAAGACAAACATTAAAATAGGAAATTTAATTAATAGTCTTAGTGGCATGCCACTGTAAATAAGTTGAAAAACTAAGGGGTATTTTTAAAGTGTACTTCTGAATTAATAAAATAGATGATTTTTAATATTATCTTTTGTCTACTTTTATCATTTTATTCATTTTATTTCGTCATCTCTTATATCAAATGATATATATGGAAATACATTCATTTAAAAGCCCTTTTTCAAAAAAAAAGAACATTCATTTTTCAGTATGTGCAACAATTCCATTGCCAAATGAAATCTCGTCAATCTCATAACAATGGTTAATAAAATAACTGATAATTTCCATACTATTGAGCGTTTAGTGGCACAAATGTTCGTTTCTCTTGCCCTTATACAAGACTCATACAAGTCCATATTCTGCACAGTTTCGGGGACGAAGCTCTCTCTCTCTCTCTCTTCACCGCCTTTTATCTCTTCGATATTCTTTCGTCATGTGTAATCGCAAATCAAATTTCATTCACAAAAACTGTTAGGATTGCGGGCTCGATATATACAACCTGCACAATTCAATGTCTATGTTCTCCCAATCTCTTCACTATTGAGGCTCACGAAGTCACACTAAGATCACATTCTTGTATATTCATCGGATATATAAATGATCATCTTGGATATTAATTGATACTAGACATCTCCGCTTGTCAGGTTATTCTTTCTCAACATGTTACTTGTAATGAATCCCACTTTATATGGAATATGTTGCACTTATGAAAACCGGAATGTAGTCTCTCGTACCACGGCCGTTACTGTTAATATTGTTTGAATTTTGTGGCTTTTAGGGATGCTAATGGGAATATGGGATGCTAATTTGCTAATGGAAAATCACAACCACTTGGTGTTGACATTGATGCAAATAGAAAGCTAGTTTGCTATAAAACACGCTTTGTCGCTAATGAAGAATCATAACAATTTGGTGTTGACTGTGGTGAAACCTTCAAGTCCCATTTTCAAGTCAACCACAATTTGTTCCGCAGACATCTTGTATTGTGTCGGCATGAAATATTAAATCGTGTCTCATGCTTGTTGACACAAAGTTTGAGTTCACTGCCACCAATAATCCTCCTACAAATTTTCAAAAATAAATTTAAACCCATTTTTTAAAAAATGATATTACTATTTGCTTGTTGGAAAAAAAAAGTATTTCGTGAAAATTTGATCCGATTAAAATTAGTTTGTTCAGTCTCAGACAATTGTAATTGGGTTGCAACTTGCAGGTGCTGGTTTTGATTCGGGTTCAACTGTCTCTTTGGAAACAAGACATGCTCGTTTTGTAGCAAATTGAACAACTTTTTTGGTCAGAGAAAAAGTCTCTTTAATTATAGAAAGCTAAAGGGAAAGTCGAAAGAGCCCACGAACCAAGGAAAATAAAGCTGTGATACATGCATTATTGAAAACCTTTTCACAGTAAAATAAATTTATAAATGAGCCTAACATAAGCCGTTAAGTGTTGAGATTCTAATTGCGCGTGAACGTGACAAACAATAATATTATAAGAGGTTTCGGTTAATCCACTCATGTCAATAGATTCTGAATAACATGTTTATAATGAACTCGAATTTAGCATGCCATTAAATTTCCAATTGTTGGCTCTAGTAAAATGTCAAGAAGAAATTGATTACCAGTTTTGAAAAGGATTTGGTTTGAAATATATTGTTAAAAATTTATTATTTTGAAAAACGTGTTAAATTTTATGTTGAAAGTTTTTTTTAAAAAATCAACACTACTATATTATGATTTGGACCTATAAACTCATTGTCAACTAGTTTTAGATTGAAATCTCATAATAAACTCAAATCGAACATAAAACAAACATGAACATTTTTGATGATCCTTCACAAACATCAAACATTAAACTAGTGCCCAAGAAACATGACATCTAACTTTATGTAATATGTGAGTTCTATTTGTCTATTTCATTAAAAGACGATTCAAACCTGCGGGTCATAACAAATACATGAGGACTTAATTCAATATCGGATGTTATTCATACTTTCTAATATTTGTTGTTAATTTTGAATGATCCAAATGGGATCCAACTAATGAATAATATCGTGCATGCTAGAGCCAATAGTCTCGACTGAAGTGTAAATGTAGGCACATGTGATGATGATATGATTCGTGGCCCATATAATATGAGAAGACTGATGTACTCGTTTGTATAATACTATATATATCCTTTTTATCTTTAATAATAGTGTGAAAATTTCAAAAAAAAAAAACAATTCTTAAACAACTTATATATCGAAAAAAGTATCAGAACCACTTGAAAACGATAAAATTAGATAAAAGTAACCCAAAGTGTTGCACGCTCTCTGTCTTTTTAATACCTTTAACAAAAGAGAATCCATATTGATTTCCCTCTTACACAGTCTCTATATATAATAATCGTGTAAATAAAAAAGCTCAACCCAACAATATGATTATTTTGTTAAGATAAGGTATATTTTTCTTTGCGGGAAGTCCAATTCAAAAATATGATTTTTTGTTAAGATAAAGTATACTTTTCAGTTATAAAATTATTTATATTTGCCTTACACAATCCAACTCTTGTTCCCTCTTTTCTTTTTTGAGAAAACTCTTGTTCCCTCTTTCAAATTTTTTAAGTAATAGCAAAGTTTTGTTTAATTTTTTCACCTCTATATATTTGTACCGCCACTCCTCTTACACCTATCTGCAAAAATCCCCAACAAAGAATAATCGCCATTTTTCTCTGATTTAATTTCTCTCCTAATCCCAAATGAAACTGCGCACACATCTTTATTCTTTACCGACGTATACCATCCAACATTCATATTATAGAAATCTTCTACACAGTATATATGTGTGTGTGCTCTTGTAGTCGTGCCTGGCTCCCTGTATGCCACAAGTAAATACTGATCTCGTTACGAAATCTATGGCTAGTGGCGTACAGAGTAGTCAAGCATGACCAAAGCTTTTCTTGGTATATAAGTAGTATTTTATCTTTATAACGGCATATAGCATGTATGGTGTTCTATATGCATTTTATTATACGCATGGATTATGTTTTATTATACCCATCTTCATTATTTTATTAACATCCTGAATACGAGTAACGTGCATTCTATTATGATTGAGATGCGTAGCAATTACTAGATTGCTAAAATGTAATGAGTTTGTAATTAAACAATTATATTCATATTTTTGAAATTATCTTTGGCAGTAATGTACGTTGAACAAGATAGTTAAGATTGTCGGCAATAAGTAGATAAATAAAATATTGTTGGCACATGAAAGAATTAATGGTCACCACTCTTTTTTGTAATGCATAAAGCATACATGCTTACTTCTCCATTTTTATATTAAAAAAAACCCATTTATGTTTATGTTACCAATATCAATCGTTTCAGATCTTCTAATATATTAAGCTACGCATCTCAATCATAATATAATAAAAATTGTTTTCAGTGATTAATGAAGTTTTGGTTTCATTGAATTGAGAGATAGTCTCTGATCGTATTAAGAAGAAGACGTTATTTTGGATAGACATCATCAACAATCTCATTCGTAACATTTACCAAAATTATGAAGTCTTGCAGGCAATGTCGTGCGAACGCTTTAAAACCTAAGGCAGATTTTTAATGGTTTCTCATGAGGTTTTTATGTGTTTACAAACAACTAAAATGGTAGATTTAGTGAATATGTTTATAATTAAAATTTTCAAAAAGAGAGTCCAAACTAAAATGTAGAGAAGAGTATATATTGAATAAACAAGTTCCATATATATAAATATGAATGCAAGCATAGATATTGGATAACACTTGTGAACTAATGTCTCGTCTATATAAGTGGGGTCTTAAATTTTGACTTAAAAATAGGGGGCTTAAGGCTCTTGTCGTTTTTTTCACGGGCAGGCACGGCCCTGCTTGCAGGTTTAGATTAATGTCCGTCTACCGAATTTAAGTTGTTTATGTTTGTTTCTGTTTTAGTATTTAATTACCATTACTATTTGACTTAGGGTTGTATGGTTATTCCACAAGTTCTATATGAATAAATATTTAGAAAAAAAAAGGAGAATAAATATCTAGATGACCAAATAATGCTTTCTCTCTAACTGTTCATTCTTTCTTTTCAGTTTGTAAAATCTTTAGCAGGTGGATATATACATAGTGACCTGCCAACTCCTCCAGAGGGTCTATAAGCTTTAGCCTGAGTCAGAGATTTTTAACAAAGTGAAAGCCTTTCTCGCGGTCAGCACAATGCATGCGATACGTTTTGGCAACAATTGTCTCACCTTGTCGTGCATTTGTCCCTCCCAATTTTTTTTAATGTTTCGTTATTCAAAATCATCGACACTAATAGACGATGTTTCGGAGGCAAAAATCTAGGTTTGTTGTATATATAAGGATTACTGTCTTATGTATACTGTGTATGATCTAAATAGTAACGACAGTTTTAGTTTGGTAATGGATTAACTTTGACAGATTTACGGCTGTGAGTTAGTGATTAGGGGTAACTGGACTGACCGGATTGATAGGGAAAAAATGGGCAGAAATGAATATAATGAAATGATTTTTCTTAATTAAGTAGAGAATTCTTCTTTTTTTGACTGAAGAAAGTAGAGAATTCTCTTCTTATATTCAATGTAATTTACTTTTGTCGTGAATCAACTTAAGGCATCAACCGTCGGATGCGATGGAATCCACGGGCTGAGAGAGCGGGCCTGGGTGACCCATTAGCCGTGGACGGTCGAGGCGTTACAAGTGATATTAGAGCTAGTTATCCGTCTTGGTTATGACCCGAGAAGCGTCTTGAGATATGTCGTGGGGCGCTACGAAGGTGTTGCGTTCTTTGAGAGAGGGTGCATTGTAACATCTCGGTTTGGGGTATATGGAAAGGCTTAAGAGAATTGATTTGGTTATCTATATCACCAAAGTGCACTTACCTTTTCGAGAGCACATCCGTTTAGAACTCCAAAGTTAAGCTTGCTTGAGCTGGAGGAATCTAAGAATGAGTGACCTATCGAGAAGTGTTCGCAATACCGTGTGAGTGAGGTCAAAACACGGAGAAAGGTCATGCGGTGATTGCAGGGTCAGTAAACAATGATTTCGAACCTTTAGAAAAATTAACGCACTCTTCGTCAGACGGGATAGGGCCCAAGGACTGAAAACACGGATGTGGACGGTCTATTAGCCGTAGACGGTCGGGGCATAAATTTTTTTTTTTGACATCTTGATATTTTGTGTGTTGTTGTAGAGATAATCTGGAGATTTACACAAGTGACTACACAGTTCAAGTTCTTGTCGATATTCTCTGCTGTATGTTTTTATGCAGACATTCATGATTCGTGGAACTGTGTTCATGTCTTTGCTTGCTGGTGCTCTCTTTGGAGTTTTCAAAGGAATGGCTCTTGTTATCTCCACTGCAACAGCTGGTGCTTCCTCTTGCTTGTTCCTCTCTAAGCTCATTGGTAGACCTTTGATCTTCTCGCTTTGGCCTGACAAGCTCGTTTTCTTCCAAGATCAGGTTTGGAAAAAGGAAAAAATAAAACAAGAAAAGACAAATTCGTTTTTGTCCTTATTTTCGATGTGAATAAATTATTTCTAAATTTAGTCCTACGGGTTTGGTTTATATGGTTTAGTCACAAAATTTTATCTAACTGAACCAAAATAAACTAGGTTAGTTCGTTTTTATAAATTATATCAATTCAATCAGATTTTTAATGAGATTCTAGTTTAATTTGGTTAAAATTGGATAATTTTGGTTCAATTTGGTTAGTTTAACTACTTCAGTTTGAAATTTGGATATGATTTGGGTTTGTTTTGTTATTAATCAATATAAATTGGTTAGAAACTTTTTATAGAAAATATGTAAAAACAACTAACTGATTATCGATCTGATAACCAATTTATTTCCATAAATCTGCTGAACTGAACCGAACTATTAACCTAAGTTGAACCAGAAACCAAAAATTTTGGTTTAGTTTGGTTCGGTAAGTTCGGTTAATTTCAGCAGGCCTATGAATAATACTCAAAGAGTGTTTTGGTTTTTTAGGTTGCGAGAAGGAAAGACGGGCTGCTGAACTATATGCTGTTCTTGAGACTAACACCAACATTGCCCAACACTTTCATCAATGTTGCTTCTCCAATTGTTGATGTTCCTTACCATATCTTCTTCCTCGATACATTCATCGGTCTGATTCCTGCTGCATTTGTCACTGTCCGGGTATGTTCATTTCTGGCATCT
Source organism: Brassica juncea (assembly GCA_018703725.1). NCBI lineage: Eukaryota > Viridiplantae > Streptophyta > Magnoliopsida > Brassicales > Brassicaceae > Brassica > Brassica juncea. Next base: position 67,887,042 of record CM031936.1, on the reverse strand, counting down.
TCTGATCTTATGGTTTCAATGAGTATACGAATGTTCTCCAATTATAATGTGTTTGGCTTTGTGGCACAGGCTGGGATAGCTCTTGGAGAGCTACAGTCATTGGGAGATCTGTATGATTTCAGCTCGATGGTGACTCTATTTCTCATCGGTCTGCTCTCTGTGACTCCAACCTAATTGGTAAGAAGAAGACTTAGAAGAAGAAGATCAATGGAAACAGAAGACAAAACTATCACCTGCATACAATGATGACTCTTTGTGTATATATTTAGAATGTTAGGACCAATTTCAAACCCACATGTTCTCTAAATGGTTTTTAACTCAAAAACTAGATCTTGACCCGTCCGGCCGGACGGGTATTTATTTTCTGTTTTTAACTTTTTATTTATATTAAATGATGAATTTGTAATATTTACACATAAATCCAGTTTGAAAAATTATTTTTGTAGTTATAATAAAAATTAAAATTAAAAGCTTAATAAATTATTCTGATATAAAATTTAAATTTCTTAATTAAAATAATATAGAGGTAGAGTATAATTTTTTCCAATTCCAAAATCTTAGCATCCCAAATAAAATAAATTTATAAATACATAAAATATATAAACATATTTGGAGCTATAATTTCTATTAAAATAAATTTGTTATAAAATAATTTAGCGTTGTTTTTGTTTATTTCTAGAGCTTGATCCATGATTGTATAAATATTTTCTTTCATTTTAAATTTTTTCTTTGTACTAATGGTATATTATATATGGGATTAGTACACGATTTTATATATGGGTTTATTATCATTAAATGTGGTAAATTTAGAATTAGAAAACTATAAATAATTTCGAAATTGATTTAGTAGAGAAGGAAAGTTAAATTTTATATTAGGACAACACATTAACTCAACTGAAAAAGACAAACATTAAAATAGTTAATTTAATTTAGATTAGGACAACACATTAACTCAACTAAAAAAGACAAACATTAAAATAGGAAATTTAATTTAATTTTCAGTGGCATAGGAATGTAAATAAATTGAAAAACTAAGGGGTATTTTCTAAGTGTACTTCTAAATTAATAAAGTAGATGTACTAGAAAATATATCTCAAATAGGTTTCATGGGCCTTTCGACAAAATGTTTATAGGCTTAGGTTTATAAAATCAAAATTATCCATGAAAGTGGCCTGTATTAAAAAAAAAAAAAATCCATGGAAATGGCCTGAACCTGAAATTTCTTCACGTGGGGTTCAAACGTATTCTAACGACCAAGTTTTGAGGATGCCAAGGCAAAAACTCTCCTCGCCTTCACCTGAACATAGAAGCTCACAAATCAAACAAATATCATAACGAGAAGTTCTTGGACCTCTTGCCAGCTTCGGACTTCCAAGGTCTAGTTCTAAGGTAGATTCACAAACATGATTTTATAATATGTGTTAATAAGCCCAGCGAACAAAAACATCATCCAGCCCAACATGGAAAGGCTGCCTAAGGCATAAACCAACCAAACTTTTTTACATTCATTGCTAGTACTAGACATTTATGCCTCATGGTTTCACATCAAAATATAATGGGCAGAGGAAAAGGGACTTGTTTTATAGTCAAGTGACTGAAGCCGTATTTTCCAGCACCCAAGAAAGACACGCCAACATGGATAAACGTTCGATACGTCTGCAGAACTTTAATCCAAGAGAAGTATAAAAAACAAGGTCTAAAAGATTAAGCTGAAGACTGATTAATAGAAGATGGAAAGCGTGAACCTGAGAGGATCTACAAAGGACATTAATATATTACAACGCTAACTTTGAATCAGACTATTTTTCCAATTGTGGTTATCATTGAGTAGCTTTGGAAAACTTACGGCGTTTAAATTTTTTATTTTCTTTAAATTATGTTTCCAGTTTACTAACATTATTATTAGACACAACACTTTATTATTATTATTATTACCAAAAAAATAATTTATCTACGTATCTATACTATTATTTACGAAATGATTTTTCTCGTTGGAGATCTCATGTTAAAAGTTAGAGAGTTTAATATCGCTTATACCATTAATAAATAAACTATATATATTAGCCAAAAATAAAAATAATTTTTTTATTAGATAAGCGATTAGAATTAATAATATTAAGAACTATCCAAAATTTAAAAAATATATTTCAAAACAAAAAGATAATTCCTATATAAATTGTATTGTTATCCAAAAAAATATTTTAAGAAAATTTTTGAATATTTTTTTTAAAGACAACACATAACTAAATATTAATTAATCAAGTAAAATTCTTAATATATAATTGAAAAGAGAATATTGAATTATTTCTAAGATTTATTTATTAATAATAAATATAGTATAGAAAGAATACTACATGTATATGTTACAAGAGAAAGAAAATTAAAAGTGGGGTCGAAGGTAAAATAAGTACATATACTTTCATGCATTACATTTTACGTTTAGTATAATATTGCTCATAAATCTAAACACATAAATATTAATATATGAAGATAGCTCAACTAGGGTGCTTTATCAGAGAATATCATTCAAAAAAAGCTCAATTGATTAATCAAAAGAAAATTCCCTTACAGATAAGCACCACAGCACATCGGTTTCATAACTTAATAAGTCTGCTTTCCAATACGAGATTCCCATAAAATCATTAACAATTTTAGTTGGAATTATTATAAGCATATGGATCTAATATAATGAGTTTAACGAAACGAGACGAAAGAACAATCATCTTCCCTACAAAATCAAACTTAATTTCATCCACACTTATGGGAACAGGCGTTAATATATAAAGAGACTATAAAATATATAATGACCCAAAAAGATCATATAATAATAGTAATTTTCATACTGATCCAAGAAGTAAAATATTTATTTTTCACTAATTAAAGTGTGCTTTCTCCAAATATCTACATCCAGATATATATATATATATATATATATAGAGAGAGAGAGAGAGAGGGAGAGAGTGGCTATAAGCACAGTAAAACCTAAAACATAACATGATTCCAGTAAAATTGGAGAAATGTCAAAAAATTAACAAACAGATAGGTTTCATTGTTGAGTTCTTAAGATAAAACCAGAACATAATGTTATCATTTTTAATTGATATGATAGCTAGGGCTTCGAGAAATTGGAAAGCAATGATGAATTGACACCTAAGCTAAACATATAACATATATACAATATCACATGTATACCCATATCTATGTCAATATGTATATAGCTAGAAGTCCAATATAACAGCAATTAGGAAGATCCATATAAGCATTTTTTTAGACTTTTAGTTATGTCACATTGTTTCTATTTGAGAAAGATATTAGAAAACAATATTTAAGTGATAAATTTGATGATGCCAAAAAAAAAGTGATAAATTTTGATCACCAAAGCCTCGCCCCCCCACCCCCCCCCCCCCCCCCCCCCCCTAAAAATATGTTTTGGTTGTGATCATCGCACTGACCAAAACACAAGAGCACCTGGACTTAACTACACACCAACAATCCTATTTAATGCAACAATTGTAGAAATTTAATTCATAACCGATATAACCTTTAATCAAAGTCTAAAAGACTGGTCAATATAAATTTGTGGTAAGTGATTAATATGAAGAAAGATGGAGGATATTTCATCGCTGACGAACACAAATATATAGAGTTTCATAGAAGGATCGAAAAGGGTTGAAACATTAAATTCTACCAAACGTAAAAAGAACAGAAAAAAAAACCCTAAGCTTAACATAATGAACAAGATAATGTCCACAATCACGATGATAAATTGAAATTCATTAGTCCATAAGAAACTTCTCTAACCTTTCTTCACTCTCGCAAATTCTTGGCCGGAAAAGCTTCCTCCGCCGGTATATATAATATATACTCATCAGAAAGGACCTCTTCCACCTGAATTCCCCGGCCAACCGTCCACCGGAAGCTGCACATTTGGTTGCATATTCATCGGTAAATTAAAGAACGGAAGTCCTCCACCTCCTCCTCCTCCGACAGCAACCTCCGGAAACAAATTACCTCCGCCGTTAGATCCTCCTCCTCCTCCGAGATGTTGCTGCTCATCTTCTTCCAAAGGAAGTCTCTCATAAGCAACGTTAGTAAACGAAGCAGCGATTACAATCACCGGTCCAGCCGCCGTAAGCTCACCAACGACACTTCCTCCAATGACCTGTCCTTGTCCCCCGGCCACGAATATAGTCAGACTCGTTGCTCCTGGAGGAGCCGGAGGAGGAAGAAACGATCCGGAGAGAGAAAGAATCTCGAACGTTCCTTGCAGCGTCACAACCGCTCCAGCCGCGGATGGCTGACGTATGCTGACGTTCGTCACCGTTCCGCTACCGCTCAAAACGCAGATCCCACGCTGCCTTCGACGAGCGTAGGTCGCAACGCAGTCGAAGACGTCGCAGCCGTTTGTTACTTCGAGAATGTGAGCTCTGAGAGTGTTTGCGCTCTCGCGCGTGATTATCACCGGAGGTTTCGGTTTGTTTTTGGATCCCGGTGGTCTGCCACGTGGACGACGACCAACAACGTCTCCTCCTCCTCCTCCACCATGACCTCCTCCTCCTCCGGAGCTTCCTGATCCTCCACCTGAGGCTAAGTCAAGACCTTGATGGTTGTTGTCTTCGTCGTCGGCGGTGAAATGACCTATGCCGGCGCCAGGAGTGACGTCACCGGAAGAGGAGTTGTGGTGAAGGTGGAGATCGGGACGATGGAGTTGGTGATTAACGTAACGAAAAGATGTGCCTAGATCAAGACCAGCCATGCTCACATCAAAAGCAAAGGAGAGATTTTAATTTGTAAAAAAAAAATTATATAAAAACCACGCACACACACACAAACAAGATTAAAATAAAGCTTCTCTTCTATGTAGATTTTCTATATTTTTTTTTTCTTTTAAACACACAAAAATATAAACTAGAAAATAGTGAGAGAGGATTGAGAAGAAGTTTAGGAAGACGAAAATGGGAGGAGAAAGGGAAATGATTAAAAGTAGAAGGAGAAGGTGAGACTAAAATAAAGCATTAAAGAAGAAGAAAAATATGCTCGTGTATATATAGATATATGGTATAATGTATGTAAATGTAGTCACTTGTCTAACCTAAACTCTTACAAATAGTTATTACTATATAGTTCGTCTCGGTATCGACCTCCATTCAAAATTTCAGCTCTTTGAGAATTTTATGTCGTTTTGTGTGTTTTGGACTCGACAAGAAACTCCACTCTTCTTCTCCAAGGGCGTGAACGATACGCGAGTACCATGACATAAGCAAAAATATATTAAGTGTTTCTGTTTGCATTGATGTTTTCGTTATATTAACTAGTTTATATAGTATACATGCTTTGTATTAAAATAAAACTATAAACAGGTTAGTAATTTAGTCGGAAATTACTTTATTAAGAACTTGCTTTGTGTTTTATGTATCTGTTTTGTGTTTTATGTATCTGTTTACGATTCATAAAGGCTTTTTGTAAAAGGATTAAATCACAAATTTTCTTTACAAATTATGACTATGCTAAACTGTTTTTTAAAGCATATTTGTGTTTTGTTATTTGATTCATACAGATATTTGTGAGAAACTTAAAATATTATCTTTACAAATCAGAATATCAATTTGTCACATAATAGTGATACTAAACAACCTAAATTTGGTATAGATATTGGTGTGAGTACATCAATACAAAGCTTCACCATTTGATCGATGGAAGTAGTCTCCACGCGCATATTAGGCGTATTAGACGTTCGGAAGGAGATGTATTGTGAGTGGGTGTGATCTAATTGATAAAGTTAAAATATTTGGAGAAAATGAAAGTTTAATTAAGATGAATAAAGCCATCATGATAATATGTGGTTGGGGTTATCTTGTGGGTTTCATTAAGATGCTTCGTCTTTTCTGTCCTTCAAAACATTCCCCACCATTATTGCCTTGAATCTGTTATTGATAATATATTTGAAATTCAAAAACACTGTGTATATACCTCATCTGTATTGCAAGAACGTTAGTTAACTATTTTAAGATGTGTTATACAAGTAAAAATATAAAAGTTAAGATGTATAAGCAATTTAGAAGGACCCAGACTTGGCCAACACAGATGTAATCAGCTGCACATAAATAAAACTCTGAAAATCGAATTATTGTTAGTTAACCATGGTTAACTAAAAAGTTGACCAATATTAATCGAAGTTAAATTTAATTAGAGAGAGAAAGGAAAGAGAATATCAAGTGGGGGAGATGAGAAGCGGCGCGTGGGGTCCACGATTCTCTGAACCATTTGGATGGGTTTCTCTTCGGTCTCGTGGAGAGCTGGAGGTTTTATTTGGCTTTGACCGTCTTTGGTTGGAGATTAGTTGGATCTAATCATTTCAAACCAATAATTTTGCGCCTTTATTAATGTTGTTACATTCAATTTATTGTTTAAATTTGCTTCTTTTCTTTTGGATAGTACTTTCTCAATTTCACAAACGGTATCGTCTTTAAAGTAATTGTTTTAGTTTACAAAAGTTAGTTTACATTTCGCTATATGTCTTTCATACCAAATTCTTAATTACTCTCCACTCTTTTTTATATACCATATCGGTTGATCCGAACCGAAAAGAACGCAAATGAACAGATTATCACACTATCTAATCCAAGTTTGAAATGCATTATCACTAATATCAGAGAGTAGACTGATCATTTGTTACATCCCACGATGTTAACCATTTGGACTAAAACTCAGTAGTAATTTAGTTTACAGAAAGAATCGAATCTAAAACTAGTATAGATATACACAAAATCCCCAAAAAAATATCACTAAACTACAACTACTTGATTTAACTTTCACTCAAATTTAGTAGACAATTGAATTGACATTATCATCTAATCAATACTCCCTCTGTCCCACTTTAAGTGGTGTTTTAGGTTTTTGCACAAATATTAAGAAAATACAAATTTTTATGTATTAGTATTAAATTAAACTAATTCAACCAATAAAAAAAAGATGTAGTATTTTGTAGTTGGTCAAAATTTTCAAACAACAATAAATTGTATCTAGGATAAAGAGAACATCACTTAAAATGGGACAAAAAAAACTCTAAAAACCCACTTAAAGTGGGACAGAGGGAGTACTGTTTTGACAAATACTCCTTATGTTTTCTAAAAAATATTATTTTTATATTTTTCTTTTTATATAAAAAGTATCATTTTAAAATTTTAACACAAACTATACTTACTATCAGCTTATAAATTACATTGATCTTTTATAAATAATTTTATTTGTCTCAAATATTATTGATCAAATGGATGTAACTAATTAAAATATAAATACATTTTAATCATTTTTAATCTGTATAAAATATTAAATTGACAATTTTTAAGAAAAGTAAAGAGTACACAATAACGTACTTTGCATAAAATGTGTCAAAACGACACAAAAGATAACGGATGAAGTGTATAAATTGTGCTGTATCAGAAGAAAGAAAAATATGATAAGCACAATTTAGTGAAGTTGTTTACATAATTACATCAGAAATCCCTTTCGTTTTTAGCATGAAAAAGTCTAAATGACCGAACTTTATGTACGTTGACTAAAATATAATTGAAATCAACTTTAAAATATAATTGAAACCAACTTTAATTTAATAACAAGAAATTTCATAATTATGGGGGTTTCAAGTGTTAAAATTGTAGTATTTTCTGAAAACATCTACAATCATTGTTGCCGATACGATCTTGAGGGTTTCCAACGAATATAAGCAGTTAACTTGAACTTTTGTTTCTTACTGTAATTACTGTTTTTCAAGACCAGGGCCAATTTTGTTGGACATAATCTTACCGTGTTCAAAACCGTCAGATCGAATTGAAACAACGAATCTTAGCTGGTTGAGTAGCATACAACAGTCCGATTTGATTAATTTTGAAAAATATTTTCACTCTAAACTATCTGATTTATATATGCATATGATGCATTTTGTGGAACAGTTTCTATAAGAAAATGATACCATCAAATCATGTGTCTTTATAATTTGTTTAGTTGGCTTCAAAATTTTACGGTTAATTACACGTTCCACGTGCAAAAGTTTGTAGATCTTTTTACCTTTTAGGATATATATAATTCTTTCCTAAGACTTCTACAATAATATACAATCAAAAGGGCTTGCTTTACTGTGAAAATTGTCCATTTAGTTTTACGACTAGTATATTGTAGAAAAAATTATTGTATGTCAGAGTCGCTTCTATTTGTTTAAATTATAGTATCTAAAATATTTTTTAAATGACTTGATAAGTTGATATATTTGTATCAACTAAAATTAAAAGCAAAATCCATTGGTAATTGGGACTTTTGTAACGAACGTAGTGGTATCTGACAAGCCATATAAACATTGTTCATACATTTATTTTGTGTTTTTTCTTTTTCCTTTTTTATATATAATATTTTAAGGTTGTATGTGGCTTATGGTTCCTTATCTAATACTCCCTCCGTTTTGTTTTATATGACGTTTTGCAACTTTTTTTTTGTTCCGAAATAGTTGACGTTTTCCAAAACCCAATGCAAAATATAATGTATATGACTTTACTTACCCTTGCATTATTATTATACGTATAGATCAACACTCAAGTTACAATAAATTCTCAGCATTGAAAATACAACGAGAAGGATAAAACTGGTATTGTATCAACTGCCTTAATCTACGTGAAATGTTCTGAAACGTCATATATAATCGAACGGAGGGAGTAGCATTTTTTGGTAACTGATATCCAATAGCATTTGTGAAGGCACATATATCTTTTTAAAAGATTTTTGAAGTAAGTGGGTCTCTAAGTTATTAATTTTAAATTGGCCAATGCCGTCCTTAAAATATGTTTAATTAACAAGGTAGGTATCCATATTTTACACACGTCTAATATATGAAAAATAATACATTTTTAGTCGATAGATAGCTTACTACGTAATTTATATATTATTTATTGACCATGTAATATTGAAGTTGCTAAATACTAACTGAATCAACAGAGATCGATTAAATTTTATATTTTGAAGAAGTTAATATAATAGAATACAAAGATAGTTTTCATATAGTTTCATAAAAACTCAAGGGGTCCTTAACGAGAACCAAAATTCGTCCGGAATTTATACTCTAATTAAAGTATTATATTTAAGAGATTAAGAATTTGATGTGGCATTCGCAAAATCGTTATTACTTATGACTTTTTCAGGTGGTAGCAAGCTAATGTGTTTTTTTTATATATATGTGGAAAACTAAGTTGCAAGTCTACCATCAGTCCATTTTATAAATATTACTAATTTAACATTTGTAAAATATACTTACAAGTTATAAATATATTATTGACATTGTAGTTAGGCCGATTACAGAAGTGTTACAAATTTACTTGATTGAAACTCGTTTTCAGTTTTAAAATGTAAAAGCTAAACGTAATGGGAATGGGATACTCTTGACGGAAAAAAAAAAAGTTGAACATTCCGTAGTTGCTATACAGAGGACCAAACTTTTTAATTACAGGGCTAAAACGTAATTTCGTAGCTAAATATTGGCGTTGAGTAAACGCGCCGAAGGTGCGAACTTTCTCGTTTAATTACTTTTGTTGGTTATTTTAATGAAAACACGAATCAGAAATGTCAAATCCAATTTCTTGGATCAAACACGTAACCTCTAGGGTTTCTAATCAATGGGAAAACAAACTTATAAGCTAAATCTAAAATCTATCATTATATATATGTGCGTAGGTTTCTACAAAAGTACATGATGAATATTGAAATACCTAATTTGTTTACGCAAACACAGACATTGAACAGTGTTGGTACGAGGTTGAAAACTACTGCGCGTAAGCAGAAACTGGTTTTATTTCCAAAAAACAATAAAATGCGTGCAGACCACTTGGTAAATAAACAAAGGAAGTAGTAATATTAATTCAAATAAAATCATTATTTCGTTTCTGAACAAACGGGTCCTTGCTTGCATGTATTTGTAGAAAAGAGAGAGATGAACGTATGGCTGTCGGCCACGAAGCAGGCTGTCACTTCTCTCTCATGAAACCATTTGGAATTGCTCTTTGCTTCTCTCTCTAAAGACCTTAAATCTCGGGGGAGTTATGAAAAAACATCTATATCTACTAGGCTTCTGCATTTTCACCTGCCCGAATTCACCACTTTTTCAGTTCTCTTCGATTTTGTGATAAAAATCAAATGCCTATATGTATACTCTACGTGATTACAGTATTATTTTACCAAAAGAGAAGTCACGAGATAGTGTATAGATAAAGAAAAGAGAGAGAGAGACGAGTGTTTATAGTTTTTTATATACTTAGATTCACGTCCTAATATTTAGTGCTTTGCTCATTTCATCGTGTATATATATATATATTTTTTTTTTTTTTCATCCTGTATATTATCTAAGGTATTTCATTAGTTCACACAACAAAATTTTTGATATATACAAATTATCACTAGTGACATCCCCGATCCGAGAAGTTTGTCCTAATAAACTAGATAATAAAATTCAACGAAGCTGGTCCTATTCATCTATTGGGTTCATAGAAAAGGACAAAATTGGTTATCACGTCTATATGTTGACAAAATTATTCAAATATATACATGTACCTCTATCTGTGTGTGAATGTGGTGTGGAGATAAGGAAGAGCAGGTAAAGGATTCAGAGGTATGGGGTTTGCTTGAAGTCGGAGATATCATTTTAAATCATTTGTTAAGCTCTTCGTGCTTCCCTAAAAAGCATCCACAGATTTTAGGTGTACTTCCCAAATACCTGTGGCTCTATTTTATTTATTAATATAGTTACTTTTCTACTACATAAAAAACAATATGAAAATTGCTTAAAATACCTTAAATTATCTATTACTACTTACAAATACATTCAATCAAAATATCCTAATATTTAGATTTAATGTTTTGTGATTATTATATAAAGTTTAGTATTTAAGGGGTAGATTGGGTTTATAAGCTTCTTTAAATGTTTTATAAATTATTCTTAAACATTTATAAATAATTTAAAGAGTCAATTTAATCTTTTTATCTCAAATTTAAGGTATTTATGAAAATGATTATTCTCTAAGATAAAAAATTTAAATAGTATTTTTAAATTTGTGGTAATAATTGATTTTTTTTTTCCAAACTGTATTTCCTTTCAAAAACGTATAGTGTAATAATTTTTTTTTTTTGTTATGTAGCAGTATACTAATAACCAACATTTTAGAGTCAAAAACAATACTATAAAATTATTAGTGTATATAGTACATGAATTTTGACGAAACCACCAAATAGATCTTACTTTTTATGTCACACATAATTTGTTTGATCGATTTTTCATGCAGATGTATCAAATTTTGAGGGAGCAAATAATATATATATATATATATATATATATATATATATATATATGTGTGTGTGTAGGTTTTATTGTTGTATTAAAATAAGAAGAGCTAGCTAAGCACTAATTTTGGTTACAACTGACCAACTTGAATAATTTAGGCCACCAAGACCTTTTGTGATTCTTTCAAGTGATTAATCTCTAATGGAGTCTTAATGCATGAGCTAATTTGTCCATTTCCCACCATACATCTAATTAGCGAAATATATAAATTTATGCTTTAGTTAATTGGACCAAGACCAATTAGATATGACTTTCGGACGCGAAATCGGTGATTAGCTTGCCTTAATGCGTGTTAAAGTCCGAAGACCCCACAATTATAACTTTTGGCATTGAGGACCAAACCTTCACTTTAGATTAATTTATCAATTTTGGTTTAAATACGCAAATCTAAAATTGTCGGCCTCTAATACGGAGCTTTGAATGCTAGACGACAAAAATATGAATGCTTCTTTAAACTTTTTTTTAGCCCTTTGATGATCTATAAAACTATTTTGATATTTCAAAATTCTAAGAGAAGCAAGATTCTTTGTCCCTTTGATGAATTAGCGATGCAAATTTTTTGTAATGATTTTATCTGATTACATTCATAATATGTTCCTGGTATAAAAATATTTAGACCTAATTTTCAATATGCAGTAAAAATTCCATAAACAAATAATATTGGGACTATGAAATTTTATTAGTTTATGGAGTTATTAATTTACAAAAAAAAAATCCATAGATTTCTCCATTTTTAAAATATATTTTTTATAAATAAGAAAATATTTGATTTTTTTATATATATTAATTAAATTTTAGAAATTTGATTTTTATATTGTTTTGTTATACTATTTGGTGTATACGAAATATGTTTCTTAGAATTTAAATGCAGTTTTAGATATAAGTTTGTTAAATATTATCAAAATATGTTAAAGTGTTATAAAATATAGATAAATTTATTATAAATATAAAAAAAATAATACAGTGTTTTATTTTTACTTGTATAAACCTTAAATATATAAATTATAAATTTATGATTTTAGTGGAACCATATATTTACATAGAAACTTTTAAAAATATATTATTTTATTATTTGTTGATCTGTGTTATATTTTGAAACGGCGTAATTCAAAAGCTAATTTTTTTAATTAATTTATCTTATTTATTAATTTATGTTTCTATTATACATTTAGTCCAAAGATAATGGGTGTCGCATTAGAATCTTACATGTACTTACACACAAACACACAGACATATATGTACATATATATATATAATATGTTATCATTTTGGTTATGAATATAAACCAGTAAACCCATTATTATAAAATTGTCAACTGTAAAGTTATTAGGTAGTGAATTATTTGATCGAATTGAGTATACAATGAGAGATAGTTAAGTCAAAGATAATAATAATTATTTTTGTCAAATGTTTCAATTTATTATACAGCATACCAAAACAAATTAAATAGCTAATTAATACATTGAAGAGCATGAAATTATTGAAATATATAATGTCCGGTAGACAAGATAGTGATTTCTCAATTTCTATATTCGTTTAAATACTGCATAAGTAGTAAAATAACATACCAGTGTTAATAGTGTTAAATCCCGTTAGTAATAACTTTTTACCAAAGCCCTTTCTCAAAAAAAAACAGAATAACTGTTTACCATTTTTAACTGAGATAGGTTGGTACTTGCTGCAATAAAATTTTCCACGAGACTATGACTTTGATAATGTAATTTACTATGCAATCATTATGCAGTCAACACGTTCCATATAGTTTTAGATATATACATAAATTTTATTTATTTTTGTCGGAGATATACATAAATTTACACGGCTTCTTATACACACTCCTCCCCCACACCACAAATTAATGGTAACAGATTTCATAAAATATCAATCCCATTATTTATTTAAGAAAAACGTGTGTTTTTGTACTAGAAATATATAATGAATGATCTATCAATAAAGAAAGATTTCATATCTTATTAGTTGACGAATATTACCATCTGTGCGAAGTAATCTTATTTTAAAGTAACTCCTAATGGTCCAATATTCACATGCTTGGAAAGGCTTTCTATACAGTACATAAATACTTTACTATTAGTTAAGTTAATAAGATAACCCCTTTTTATATAGTTTAGTTATTGTTAAAAAATAGAGAGAAAATATATAGAACACTTCTGTCTTAAATGGTGACCAGCAAAATAAGAGGGCATTCTTTAATTTTTATACAATATTATACATTAATTAATACTCTAATCATTTCAAAAAAAATATATGTTCTTAAAACATTGTTTTAAAGGATACATCTTTTACATATTTAATGCATGTTTTATTAGATAATAATCATAAACTGTAAATTTTGAAAAATAGTTATATTCATTGAATTTGTATTGATAAATATTATGGAAAGTAACTAGTAAAAAATAATATATTTATAATCAAAATTTTAAATATACATTTTTGATATCTTTATGGAACCTATGGTATATTTAATATAGAGATTCTGAATAATTTCTCCCGTTCTTTCTTTTATCAAAAGTTATTACAGAATAAAAGTTTTTTCATCAAATTTGGAGAAGAGTTAAAAGGAAGAAATCTATTTATAAAATCAAAATAAAGTACACGCAAATTTGCTTAATTAAATGCTTCAATAGTTAATTTGCATAAAATTATATAAGTTATATTTAAACTAATATTAGGTAAATAAACCTAAAAGAATTCGAATTGTTACAGTGGATAACACTACAAATATTAAAGATATTAGAAAAGGTTAGTTTATTTTTTTTTTAAAATAGAAATAAAAGGAAACTTGACATAGATAACAACCTTGGGCACATATGTTTTCATCTTACATTACTAAATGATCATACAAAATCCAACAAAAAATTAGTGTGAAATGACATGTAATATCAAATCCCACCACTGAAGGACATATATTATATCTACATATAATATATTACACCTTTTCCTTTAAATTATGGAGATCGCCCATTAGTCACTATTTGATTTTATTTCGTATAACATAAATTTACATTTGTCAATGAGAGTTTATGTTGTATGAATATTCGAAAAAATATAATTATCTCTTCCCCTGCTCTATACTATATATATTGAAATGTCATCATTTATCTTTTTCTTACGCAGAAATATAACTGATTTGAAAGCCCTTCTATTTTTTAAAAATATAACTGATACGCATTTCAGAATAACTTGTTATATGAATGCTTTATTCTCTTCTTGCAGCTCGTATATCCTTCATATCCCGTTTCTGGCACCAAATTATTTCTTCAGGTTACTGGTAAGTGTGTGAGTTGGCCTATGGCTCATATTTAGATCTTAAATATCTATAAGTATTTTTTAATTCCCTTGTTTTTTGGTTATTTAGTTCTTTCCTAATTTGATAAAGTTCTTTATCTTCCAAGTATAGGCTATGTTTTTGGGAAGATATTGTTCTTCGCAGACTTTGTTTTTTGTAATTTTTCAGGCTATGTTTCTATCTTGTGAACTCGGGTTTGAGTTAATAATAATAGAACTCTTGTGTTAAATAAGAAGAATGCTTTATTTTCAGAAAATACTTCAATTTGCACAGATATATTTTTATATTCGTATGATTCATTTATGATAGTTACATCTAAACCAGATATTTGACTGTGAGACAGAACTGAGAGTTGGCTAAAAGAAAAAAAAAAGAACTGAGAGCATGAAACTTAAATATGCGGTAACAACCATAGACAATATCTCATTTTTCAAATGAAATGATCATAAACTACTAGAGTAAAAAAGTGAGTAAAAAAGTAGGCAAACTTTGGGAGACATGTTATGGTACAGCTTATACTGATGTTTTATATTTTATATCATCAGCCAATACAGATATATCCCCAGTCGTATCTGTTTTACGTTCTTGTCTATCTCTTAGATTTTTGAACAACTTGTTTAAAAGTATAAACTTAACGAACGAAATAAAGATAAGAGCATGTCCCTGTGGGGAGTCCGTGTGCTTATTTTACCTGGAAGTACGGACACAAAGGCAATGGATTGGATAGATAGGCAATCCGAACACGCATCACGTGCTTTCAAACGCGTTGATCACTCCAGCATTGCCATCTGTGCAAATCTAGCCAATTAGAGTCAGAACTCTGCCATGTGGGCACGTGCGATTCCCGCAGCTCGAACATTTATGGATGCCCCCATGACTCCATGTGATCATTTGAGCTAATCTAAAATAATGTTTGTTATATATGTGTTTAAAAAAACTTCAAAGAGTTTTAAGATTTAATTAAGCTGAATATCAGCTACTCAACTTAGTATAAATTTGATACTAATCGATTGTAAAGGATGTCATTGACACTCACCAAGTCATTGTTTATGATAGATACATTAATGGACCGATTGGTCTTGGTCAACCAGTATTTTGGTTGACAAAAAAGCGAAATGATAAAGCACGTATTAGTTAGTGAATTAACAATGTCAAATGGCTTGGCGAAATTGTAAACAATGATTAACGGAATATCACAAGACGATGTTTCTTTTAATATAACGGGCATTGCGTAATATTTAAACTAAATTAAACAAAAAAGTGACAGCATAATTTGTTACAATGGGGTTCGTAAACAGAGAACCAGTATATAAAATTACGAAGTGCACGAAGTAGTTTGAGCTTAACGAAGGTTGTACTGGTGCCGATAAGGTTGGGAATGGTCTGATGAGAATCCAGGATTAGATTAGAAGAAAACTAGCAAGGTTCGGGTTGTCTTGCCAAGAGATAAGGCACGGTTCTGTCAATGGATAGTAAAAGGGAGTTGTGGCTTTATCCGTTTGTGAGGTATACGTACGTATTTCTCATGAAATTTTAGATCCGACTAATCGTAGTCGTTGAGTTGTCCACTTACCTAATGCTTTGTAATAATTTTTTAACATTCTGACTGATAAATAGTAAAAAAGAAATCAAATTTAGAGGATAAACTAATTAGTCATTATTCTCAAATATAAATTCGTCATATTAGTTTTACTGTTATACTAAATTCTTAAATAATATGTCGAAGAATATTATTTTACATTACATCATATTTTTCTTTTTCCATCGCATATATTTCATATAAGTACAAAAAATAAAAATAATGTGAGATGTGATGGGCGGCCAAAGGAAGGTCGTCGTCCGGGAGAAGCGGTCGTTTGATAGCTGCAAAAGGATTCTCTTTGCTCCCAAAAGCTTCGCTGGCAAAACGTCATCCTTTGCTTCTCCCTTAATCTATCTTTCCTTTATTCTCAATTCCAAAACAATTTTTAAAACATATATACTCTAGTATACACGCATATATGTACGTACGAACTTGTAGACCGTTCGTATAATTTTGGTGGACGTAGTCCAAAATATATCATATATATATACATATATATCCATATCCACTTATAGTTACATGATGATATTTTTTTTTGAAAATTTGAACATATAAAGTTAAGCGCGGTAAGCGCTCTTCTTGGTCCTGTCTGGCTTTCTCATCGGAACAAGGTTTGTTCTATGTGGGAACAGGTTCTTAAGTTATTAGCCTTAGAATCCTTATCTTTGCCTCTTGGAAATGGCAAAGGCATTATAAACTACCCCCTATGGCATCGCATTTTAGCAAATAAATTTTCTTAAGGATTTACTTCAACAAAATGGTTCTTCTATATAGTTAGAAGGCCGATGAAAGGAAAGTATAGTTAGAAGGCCTAAACTACTTGTATAATGGCCCATCTAAAGCAAACGCGAGGATCCATTGTGGTCTTTATTTGGGCTAACATTGTCTCATTGATTGCGTACGTCTTTTTCTCTAACGAGAACTAAGTTGCGTTTTTCAGTGTGATGTAGTTGAGATCTAACTAAATTCCCAACGATGGTACCTCTTAACTTTATATGGCATATATCTTTCGGACATCAAGACCCATCACTTTCAGCTCTTCTGTTTTTTTTTTCCTTCTACTTTTTCTCCAAGATTTAATTGTTTATAGTATTCTTTTTGTAAAAATTTGTTTATAGTATTCAGAGATTTTAAATTGAACATACTTTCCCATTGGCATAAGAAAGTAAAGATTTATTTTATTTTCTAAATAAAAAATAATGAAAAATATTTATTAAAATACTATACACCATTCATGTGTAAAATGTACATTTTGTAATGTATTTTGTAGCCTTGTAGGTCACCATTTGTAGGATAATTATCTATAAGAGATGGTGATAATGTGACCGTGTAAAGCTACACAAGTCATTTGTCAGATTGTAACAAGAGAATCTTAGTAGTGAACACACGCAAAGCTAAGATCTTTGCCTCACCACTTAAAGCAAACAAACTTTGTCTGAACCTTACTTAAGACATCAAAGTCACAACGAACTTTTTATCTTTAAATCTTCACTTATTTATAATTTACACTTTTTTTTTGTAACTGATGTCCTATGTTAAATGCATAGCAATCTAGGACCTAACGTTAAAAATTAATTACAAACCACGAGTGCAGGTATATGAGATGAGCACAGCTGAAAGAGTAATATTATATGCGTAAGACCTAAAGTCGTTGAAAGCCTCTTTACAAAAAAAAAAAAGACCTAAAGTCGTAAATGTAAGTTTGCAAAGTAGCTATATATAATATATATAAGTTAATAGAAAATCATAACTTTTTATAATTCCTAACATATGTAGTTGGGAAAAATATTCGCAATGAATGTAATATATATATATTATGTTGCAACTTTTGAAATTTAGTGTTTTTTTGTAAGCTGCAATTTGTAAATTTAAATGAGGTGATTAATTGTGTATCTCATCAGAAAAATTTGAAAGGTTCCAAATACTTTTTTTTTTCATTTACTGAAAAAGGATAAAGATAAATGACATATATTTCGGGTCCATCTTTTACATCATTATTTATCGACCCCATCTTCTTCTTCTTATTCTCCAACTTCTCTATACTAAGATTTATCTTAGAAAACTCATCCTTGAATGTACGGAGGTGCATGGATGTGGAACCCTAGTAAAATTGAAAGATTGGAGGATGATGATGAATCTTGGGAAGTCAAAGCCTTCGAGCAGGACACTAAAGGGAACATCTCTGGTACCACTTGGCCTCCAAGATCTTACACTTGCAATTTCTGCCGCCGTGAGTTCCGTTCGGCTCAAGCCTTAGGCGGTCACATGAATGTCCACCGCCGTGACCGTGCCTGTAAGGCTCATCAAGGTCCTGCAGCTGCAGTTGCTGCTAGAAGCGGTGGCCGCAGCAGAGGCGGTAAGAAAGCGTTTCTCAATTCTTGTGTTCTGCCGACGGCGACGCTTATAATCCAATCCACAGCGAGTAATATTGAAGGTTTGTCCCACTTCTACCAATTGCAAAACCCTAGTAACATGTTTGGTCATTCCAGTGATACGGTTAATTTTTATGGTTCGACTTCGTTTCCTTCGAGCAACCTTGACTCTTCGGTATTGAATTCGCCGGTAGAGGTTTCTCCTCGGCTTATAGTATATTCGACAGGAGATGATGAGAGCATTGGCTCGATGAAAGAGATTAAAAGAACATCAGTGGATGAGCCTGATCTTGAACTTCGACTAGGGCACAAACCACCGTGATATTTCACTTTCGTGACCCAATTGAGGTTTTTCACATTCATATCCATTACGCCGAGGCTCTTTACATCTTAATTTAAATTTGTTGTTAAATTCTGAATTCAATATATGTGTATCACAATTAAATTCATTCTGTTTTATCCTTACTTTCTTGCTTTCACTCTACATGCGCCTAAGTTTACCTACAGATTAGTTAGTACTGTGGTTAGTTGGTTACTCACTATAAACCCTGAATTATAAGACATATACTCTACCATTAATTATCATCACAGAAATCCTTAAGAATATATATGTGTATGTGTTGCTGGTTTATATATCTGTGTGACTGTCTTGATCATTTTTTGGGTTGATCATTATTTTGGTTTAGATTTTCTTGAAAAGTATCAAGACTATTTTTATGTTTTTAATTCAAATTTCCATTTGATGGAGACAGTTAACATACATTTTACAGACTTTAGAATTTTAATTCAGATATTAAAAATGATATGAGTGCTCAAAACTTTCAAACCATTAAACGTATCTTCAAACTTTATAAAAACGTTCTACAATATAAATACATGTAAAATCGCCAGTAATTTATTGCCACAAACCGAAGAAGAAAATTTGTTCTTACCATTTCCATATGCTTTAGGGTTTTGGATTATTGGAATAATGGAGAGACATGTGTACGTTAAAACGAATCTTGCTAACTTCTTCATCAGTGGAATGTCATATATGCTCCATGGCACGTTAACTTGTCTGTACATGCATTTTATTGATCTATACCTTTTTATTATGTACTTTAACTATTTATCATAATGATTTTTTTTTTTTCAAATGGTTAGAGACAATCATTTCTTACACAGAATTTGATTTTCCATTTCCTATAAAATTCACTGATATATATAAATAATACAATATATTTTATAAACGCAAATTCAATTTTGGGTACTAAATATTAGGTATTAGGTATAAATATCTTCTTATCTTCTGTGCGAAAGATTACGGATCCAAAACTCAAAACTTTGAGGTAATTTAGAGAATGAATAGAATAGTGATAAATTTTGATAAGTTTTACAGATGTGAGTATGTAACTTATAAGTAGGACAAGTATACAATACACACATACATATATTTATGACGTATTACCATTATAGATGCTGAGTTGAATAACAACGAAGCTAAACAATAAGTAGAAATCGATTCAGAAAATTTGATTGAATTAGGTTTTGTATGTTTTAATCATATTTTCCATAAATAAACTGTGATGTTACCTGCTTTCGATCTTGTAGTGTCTCTGGTCTGCGATGGCACTGTAAGTGTAACGCGTGACTTGTCTGGAGCCAGGCACTGAAAGAGAGAAAAAGAGAAAGAGAGAAAGAGAGAGCGAGAGATAAATTGTTTTGGTGATGTTACTTCTACTGAAATTTTTGTTTCCTATGTTGATTCTACCATGTGTGTGTATATATTTCTCGAAATACTTTCAGTTCGAACTAATAAAAAGATACGTAGAACAAAGTAATAGACATATATAAAAAGGTAATAGACATGTAGATGAATATCCAAATTAGGGTAAAGCAATAGTTATCGGAAAAAGGACGAAGATTTAAGGACCACTTATAAATGGTAGAAGAGATAGAGAAGGCATGTGAGTTCTTTTTAATTCGTTGCATGTTTCTTCTTATTCAGATCTATTTCTGTCTCCACATACATCATTGTTTAGTTATTCTTCTTTTTTCTAAACATTTTCTATTTCAAATTAGAATTATGAATCCTATAAATTGTGTATATATATTTGACATTATCTTGTCTTGAAACCCACATGTGAAATTCAAAAACATTTCAAACTATGTTGTCTCTAGTTTTGGTCCCCGCTTCCACACCATACATAATATTTATTTTATTAATATATTCTACATGTGGGTTTCTGATATATAACTTTTACAGATTTACACCAATTATTGACAATATTACGCAATATAGATAAAATATTCTGTAACGATTATATTCAAAGACTGATCTAATAACCTTTTATTTGCGTGTTAACCGGTTATATTGATTTCACTTAGAGCACTTCCAAACCATTGCTAATTTCACTTTTATAATAGTATTTAGGGCATCCGCCGCGTTTAGTATCTGAGCTGATTTCTGCAATTAAACTAATGAATAAAAGTACAAATTAAAGAAACAAAGAAATTTAAAGGAAATAACAGCTCTACCCCGAAGAGACTATCGTCTCTTTATTTCTAAGTGTCATCTTTATAATGGATATCACTATTTTAATGTTAAGATATAACTTAAGAGACTTAAGTAAATTTCTTACTATTGCTGATGGCCTTAAAAGTAAAATTACTCCATCTCACCTCTATTTCTTCTTCTATAATAGAATTTTTTTTTTAACATTACTTTACTTTTACTCTATATATCGAGATTGTTATTTTAGAAAAATATATTTAAGTATATCTCACCTTTGTTATAGAGTTTTTCTATAAAGCAAAATACATTGGAGATGGTATTAGAGATCTAGTGCCCATTTTAAATCTGATTATTAGGTTATAACATGCATTCATTGGTTATTAAGGTTCAAAAGAAAGCAAATGTAAATCTTACTTGTTGCTTGAAAGAGAAAATATACCGACCAAGATTTGTTGGTATGCAAAGAAATTTTAAATGTTTGATGCTAAGACCAAATAAAATTAAAGAAGGATTTGTGATGTGAGAGAAGAAATGAGGAGCAGTCCATTGAATAGGATTCTTTCATTACAATGTTTTCTTATGTTCAGTACACTTTTGTATCCACATATCAACCATCCATTGTCTTTTTCACCTTTGTTTTCATAAATAGCAAAACTTTAGTTTGCAGTTTTTGGCAAAAACTGAAAATGATTTACAGTTATCAAAGGCCTAATTAAGATGGCTGCAGGGAAGTTTCTCTATCATGTGAAATGCAGACAATAGTCCAAATTTATTCATTTTTGTTTTGTAGACTATTTGCTTATCTTCACAATGGGATAATTGCACTCATCAACACTGGAAAGAGGTGTTGCAAAAACCATAACTCATTCACTTGGGAATCTCCAAATCGAATTAATTCAGACTGACAAGGACATTGGTCTTAAAACTTCCTATTAGCTATCTTGGTCTCAGCTTCTTTTGAACCAAGTCAAGCAGTATTTGTGTGTGTGTGTGCGCGTCAAGTTCAACTCATTAAATATGTAATTACTGGGTTTATTAACTTCCATAGCTTGAGTTTCATCATTCGAATCAAAGGTATCTTTCGAAATTATTGATAGCTAAACTTTGACCTTCTTATGGAATGGTATTATATCCTACCAGTTATCAATGGTGCACTTCTAGCTTAGCTTAAGACTATGTTTGTAAGCCAAGTCAAGAAATGAATTAATCCTTCCCATCCCCTGTCTTCAGAACTTCAAAAGATTATTGAAATTGAGAATACTTATTTCCTATTACATCTGTAACAAGATGATTGGCTTTCTCAACAAAAACTTTTGAAACTCTTGGTCATCAACATACCAACTCAACTAAAGCTGCAACTTTATTCAACAATCGAACTCGATAGGAATGATGACAATTGGTGAATGTCCCTATGCAAGGTCTGAGCTCCAGGTTAGACTCCCTTGTTCCTCTAATTTCAGTTTTGTGGCAGAGAAGATCTACCGACTTGGATATAATTGATGGTTTTGTCTTTTTTTTTTGACGTAAATAACCATGTGTAACTGTTACAAAACATATTTTTGTCACTTGGATGTTTACGCCTAATCGGAATTCTACTTGTGATCGTCTAGCCTCGTGAGGAATCACTACTACAACATGTTGTCTTCTTTATATCTCCTCGATTGGTGAAACACTAGAACATATCGTCTTTGAACACACCTAAATTTTGGTGAATCGTATGTCATATTCACCGAGCTATCCCTTGTAAATGACCTCTTGAAAGCGCACACCTTTGCAACAACGACCATTTTATGTTTTGTAATTACAAGGGTAAACCTTCAATCTCTAACCTGCATAATTTTACGCCTTTTGGGTGCATCTTTCTATATCCTTTGTCAACGGGGATGGACCGAAGTAACTTCACGCCTTGGCTAACTATACATATGCTAATTAATTTATTCACTTCCGTATCAATTAAACTATACATATGCTAATTAATTTATTCACTTCCGTATCAATTATTAGTTAACCACTTACGCACACATCATTACAAAACGTAAAACTCCACCCAAAAGCTTAAATAAAAACCTACGACAACGCCACACGACTTCGCCGCTTTCTCGAACACACAAACGAAAAAAACATCTCCGGGTGTGCAAACAATGGCGTCGTCGTCGTCGATGATCGAATCACTAGGCTCTCTCAACAAAGACTCCTTCGTCTCACTCCTATCGAAACTGATCGGCGAATCGAAGTTCGTTCAGAACAATCCGCCGGAGCTCATCCCGCAAGAGGATCGGATCGTGAACCACGTCCTCGACTCTCTCCGTCCTTACAGCACCGAAACCGGCGGTGGTCCTCTCCTGATCAATCACGTGGCGTATCACTCAGGAAGAGGTAACCTCATCGTGGAGTACCCAGGATCTGTCCCCGGAAAGATCGTGTCTTTCGTCGGTATGCATATGGACGTCGTCACCGCGAATCCAGATGAATGGGTAATCTCTATCGATTCCGTTTTTTAATCGGTACCCATTTGAATTAGGACAAAGCTTGATACTGGGTCGTGGTTACTTTTCGAGGAACTGATACGAATCATGCCAAAGTTCAAAGCTTTAGTGTTTAATTGATCCTTTCGTGTTTGTGTTGATAGGAGTTTGATCCTTTCTCGCTAAGCATAGATGGTGATAAGCTTCGTGGTCGTGGGACTACGGATTGTCTTGGTCACGTTGCTCTTGTGACTGAGCTCATGAAGAGGCTTGGGGAGACTAAACCGGCTTTGAAATCATCGGTGGTTGCGGTGTTCATCGCTAGTGAAGAGAACTCTTCCATTCCAGGTGTTGGTGTGGACATGCTCGTTAAAGACAAACTTCTTGACAAGCTCAAATCCGGACCTTTGTAAGTTTCTGTTCTTTCTTGGTGAGCTTTTCAGGTAAAACATTAGAAGCGTTTTTGTGATGTGTAATCTTTTGAAGGTTTTGGATTGATACGGCGGATAAGCAGCCGTGTATTGGAACCGGCGGTATGATTCCGTGGAAGCTTCATGTTACTGGAAAGCTTTTTCACAGCGGTTTAGCTCACAAGGTATGGTATATGGATGATTGCTCGGATTGATGAAGCTGCAAGCTCGGCATTAATCTGTTTCTTCTGACTACGTGCAGGCTATTAACGCGATGGAGTTAGGGATGGAAGGGCTTAAGGAGATCCAATCCCGGTTCTACAGAGACTTTCCGCCACACGAGCAAGAGAAAGTTTATGGTTTTGCAACGCCATCCACCATGAAGCCAACACAATGGAGTTGTAAGCATAATGTTTGTATGAGTAATGATTCCAAAATGTTGTTTTACTTAATTCAACTGGTTTGTGCAGATCCAGGAGGCGGAATCAACCAAATCCCTGGAGACTGTACCGTTTCCGGTGATGTCAGGTTATGTTTCTAAGTTGTGTTTACAGTAAAACCAAGATGTTCTCATCGTTTTTTTACTTACTTCTGTTATTTCTTTGGTTTCAGGTTGACTCCTTTCTATGAGTAAGTCTCTTCACACTTCCTCCATAGTCGTTTCTTTTATGCATTTAGATACATTTTTAAGAATGAACATATCCTTGTTTCCGCAGCGTGAAGGAAGTGATGAAGAAGCTGCAAGAGTATGTTGACGACATAAACACTAACATTGAGAAACTCGCGACCCGTGGTCCTGTTTCAAAATACGTCTTGCCTGAAGAGAATTTACGTGGAAGGTTTGTTTTTTCCTCCTCACCTGATTTCATTCCTCCTCCCAAGATCTTTGAAAGACTCAATTGTTGTCTCCTGCAGGCTCACGTTTAGCTTTGATGAAGCATCAGCTGGGGTTGCATGTAACCTTGATTCCCGCGGCTTTCACGTTCTATGCAAAGCAACTGAAGAAGTTGTCGGGCACGTGAAGCCTTACTCAATCACCGGTACTTTGCCTCTTATCCGAGACCTCAAGGTAAGCCAATGCTACTACTTGATCTTTCACTGTTCTCTGTAACTTGCCCTTTCTAACTTGATGAATCTTTTGGTCTTGGGTTTATAGGATGAAGGTTTCGATGTGCAAACTTCAGGATACGGTATTTATATACAGCACCCTCCTCAGATTCTCTCTCCTTTTTTGGGATTACGTTTTAATTAAATCTGTTTTTAACTCTGCAGGTCTCATGGCTACATACCATGCAGAGAATGAGTACTGTCTTCTTACAGACATGTGCCAAGGCTTTGATGTCTTCGTTAGGATCATTTCTCAGCTTGAACAAGACTAAAGAAGATGAATGCAATAAAAAAGCTTCTCTCTTATTAGCTAATGGTTATATACACTTTGCTTTCTATCTATTTGTACAATAATGTCAATGGTTGCTCAATACATTAAAAAGACAATTCACAAAATTTAAAAACAAAAGGGTAATATTTATTTTATGTATCTTGAGTTGCTGTTTTCACCTTCAGTTTCAAGCTTCTTTACCCTTAGGCGCAGTCGTTGCTGATGATGGTGAAGCTTCCATAGACCATTTCCCAATACAACAGCTGAGTATATGCCATGTGTGATGATTGGAGCGAGAAGATTGTTTGTCTGCAATTTTTTAAAGTTTGATTTCAATGGTTTTATTACTTCAACAAGTCCAAGAAAAGCGTTTTAACAATAAGTAGTAATAGTACCTGAATCCATTCAAAGCCGAGGTATAGACCCAAAAGGCCTTCGAGAAGAGGAGAGTAGATCTTCTTCATCTGTCTTCGCTCGTACCACGCTGCAGGAAGTAAAACAGAGTCTCACTAAAAGTATTTGATTGTAAAACATTTAACTTGCTTTGGTGAGTTTTAGGAACCTGCAAACAGCTTCTTCAGCTCATCACGTGCAGAGCGAGTTTTCAAGACCGGTGCCATTATATATGTCGGATCTAATAGACATACCAGGAACACAATTAGCTAAGAGGTTTTGAAACATAGATAGGGGTTTTAAGAGTAGTGAGAAACCTTTAGGGGAAGCAGCCATGTAATAGAGAGAACCGGTGAGAGCAGCAGTTATAGTGGCTGCAAATGCTTGAGCAAACGGTACCAACGGAGGCAAGATTCCGGTCTGCAAGCATCAATTGTATCAAGTTATAAAGGAACGTGTAGAAGTTGAAGAAAGAAGAGAGAGAGCATACCAAAGCGACCATTCCTCGAGAATCTGAGATGAGATCTGTGCCTCTTAAGAATATATCAGCTAATGCGCCCTGAAACGCAGCACGGTAGAAGAGCTCCTCTCCAATTGAACTTGCTGTAACTACTAAGATAAACTAAAGAAAAAGACAAAAGGGTTCAATATTCTTTAAAGTTTCACAAGATTGTATAAAGAGAGTTATTTCACCTGCCAAGCTGACATTCCATGGAAGAAGCCACGAAGCTCCTCATCTTCAACATCTCTAATGGCACGAGCATGCGGCGACACCTTCACAACTTCATCCTAGAAACAATCTCAATCAACACAAAACCTTGCACAGTTGCACTACAAACAAAAGAGAGAGAGAGATCCCTTCCTACTATAACTTACATCAAGAATGAAGAGAAGAGCCATGATAGGTGGAGAAGCATAACCAAGACCAGCGATAATAGCATCTAAAGAAGCATTGAAACCTCCTGTGTAATCGATCCCTGCTACTTCACATATAAACCTACCCGCTACAGCCATCCCACAGTATATTCCTGCTCATCCCAAAACCCAATCAAAAATCCATAAAGGTTTAACCTTTCTTTTAAATTTTTGGAAAGTATTCCTTCGATCACCGAGTTGACTCACCGATTCCGTAACTCAGCCTAACAACAGCACCCACCTTATCCCAAGCACTGAAATCTCCGCCGCTTCCACCGACAAACTCGCCGACCGATGTAACCTCTCCCGAAGGTCCAGCTAACTCGCCGCTGCTGAAACCTCCCACCGACGGCACAGCTAAACCGCGCGCATCTCCGTCTTCGATCACTTCGCCGCTGCTCTGTGACGACGACGCTTTGATAGACCTCGATTTCTCCAAAGAAAGACCATTTAAACGCGAGTTTCTCTTCCCGTGCAACTCGGATCTCGAGCTCGCCGGAGGAGAATCGAAAAGCCTAGAACTACTTCTAAATCCACCGTTTCCACTACGCAAAGACGAAGATGATGATGAAGAAGAAGATAAAGCAGTTCTTGTCGTACTGCATGTCAACAAAGGAAGACCCATTTCTCAGGCGAAGTTATCGGAATACGCCGGTGATCTCGCCGGAGAGACTCTGTTCTTCATTTACTGAGAGAGAGAGACGGTGTCCGCGCGTTTTCCTCAATATTCATTTTCCTAATTTTATCTAATAAATAGAAAGTAAAAGTGTTGACCGTCGGATAATAGACAACAGAGTTAATCCAACGGTTAAAAGAAAGTGTTTAATAGAGACCACTTAAATTTTCAAAGTTCCACTTGGACTTGACTAGCTTTGACATGTCTACACGTTACCATAAGCTTTGTTGTGTGCATCAACTAAACTGGGCCGTAGATAATGGGCCTTAGTACGGATGCATTCGCAAATTAATGGGCCTTAGTGTCTATCATGTTTAGAATCTATCGTCTTCCTCCAACAATAAATATATATATAGAGAGAGAGCTTGAGATCGTCGTCGTCAATGGTGAATCAAGACCCTATTCGATAAATAAAACAAACATAAAAACCTCCCCAAAACTCCAAAAAAAGTCTCCACCACCATGCCTTCCCAGCTAACTCCGGAAGAACGATCCGAGCTCGCGCAAGCCATCGCCGAGTTCCACACATACCGCCTCGGCCCGGGAAGCTGCTCCTCCCTCCACGCGCAGCGAATCCACGCGCCTCCGGAGATCGTCTGGTCCGTCGTCCGCCGGTTCGACAAGCCGCAGACCTACAAGCACTTCATCAAGTCCTGCTCCGTCGAGGAGGGGTTCGAGATGCGCGTCGGATGCACGCGCGCCGTGAACGTGATCAGCGGTCTGCCGGCGAACACGTCGACGGAGAGGCTGGACGTGCTGGACGAGGAGAGGAGGGTGACGGGGTTCAGCATCATCGGGGGAGAGCACAGGCTGACGAACTACAAGTCGGTGACGACGGTGCACAGGTTCGAGAAGGAGAGGCGGATCTGGACGGTGGTGCTCGAGTCGTACGTCGTGGATATGCCGGAAGGGAACACGGAGGACGACACGCGTATGTTCGCGGATACGGTGGTTAAGCTGAATCTGCAGAAGCTGGCGACTGTCACTGAGGCTATGGCTCGGAACGCCGGCGAAGGAAGCGGTGCTCAGGTGACCTGAGAAAAGAAAACAAAAATAAATTATAAATATATATGGAAAGAAGATGGAAAAATGAATTTGTTTTTTTTTTCTTTTCTAAATTACCTTTTCGGGAAATGTTTATTTACGCTGCTTCATATAAGATTCTGCTCTTTGGTCTGTTTTAACCTTATAGTTTACCTTTTGACCTTAATATCTGAAGGTTAGTTTGGACGTCTAACATTGTGGATAAGTAGGAATCTTTCCTTTTATGGTAGGTGTATTCTTTGTTAGTCAGTCAAAATTTTCGTCCACGCAACAAAACTCTCATAAAAAAAACATACTAGAAAGGTAACTGTTTTTTTTAAAACTCAAACTAGAAAGGTAACTGTTTAATATCAAATTAGGATTCTTGTGATTTTATGTGTATGTATTTTTGGTTTGTTAAAAGTTTATTAAAGGTTATCGTAATAGGACTTTTCACGTGTATTTTCTTTGTTTGGGTAAAAAGATTGATATTCACGTTAATTTTGTTGTATTCTATACTTTATCCGTGTTATAGATTAAATGTCATTTTGCTTTTCAATTTTCTTGTTTTGAATGTTGTGTGAATATTAACAAATAATAGAAAATAGAACAAAATATCAAAATTAACTATGTTTTTCCAGTGTCGTAATAGAGTTTTTGTTCACTTTTAAATATGAGTTTTGGCACAACAGACTAAATGATACAGTTCATTCATGTAACATTGTCAACAAGTAAGATACAGCGTAGTCATGACTTAGTTTATGTTATCTGGTGACACCAGTGGCGGAGCTGGTGTGCAATCAGGGGTCAGTTGACCCATGTCAATTTCTGCAAAAAAAAAATAACTTGTATTAAAAAATATCTCATGAAGCTTATTGACCCATACAAAATTGACCCCTATCAAATAAATTTCTGCCTCTGCCACTGGGTGAAACACATTATGGCTGACTGACCATATAAATGAGAGTTGTAAAACGATTGTGTAGCAATTTAAGAACCGAACCTAGAAGAGGGAGATATGAAACACGAGAAACCTATATCGGCAAGTGTATTTACGATGATGGACTCTCTATCTCTCATACAACTTTTAGTAAAGGATTAAAAGGGCGTGCCGTTTACAGCGTAGTAATTATTCCGTATTCGGCCCACCTCTCCACCAATTTTATATCAGTGTCAGCCTGTGTCCCCACTTGAATATAATCCCATCCTTTGTCTTTTTCCTTTTTTTTTTGGTTATAAAATTTGTTGTGGCCGATCCATTATGAGACGGCGATTACAACTTTTATTATATTAAATGATTAAATCATTTATCTTTATGAATCTTGTAAGCACATAATATTAATACAAAAGAGTACAAATTTATTTCTAAAACGAAAATTGAATTACTTATACATGATACGTAGTTTTAAGTATATTTTTACAAATTTTAAGAAATTTCTCGTAAAAAAACTTTCTCTTCTGTTTTTCTTATTGATATCATCAATAAGAATATTCTTAATAATATTTTTACACAGGCATATCATAAAATTTGGTTCGATCGAGACAGAGTGAGAAACTGAGAAACCACTTTTGTTTTCTTTCTATTTTGCATACTTTGAAAATCGATATCTTCTAATTAAGGCAAAGGTGATGCTGGTGCAAGTTGCCAACTTGATAAATTTTCGCAAGTAGCCAACTTGATTACTAAACGACACGACATAAGGAAATCAAAATTTAATGTATTTCACTCAAAGTAAAAATGGAGGCAAGAAATTTAATTAGTTCGCAAAAAAAGCAAAGGATGACATTTTTTACATGTACTTGATCTTGAAGTTGATGATGTTAGCCAATGGGAAGATCGATATGTTTTAGCACGCACTCAGCTACTTTAATGATTAAGATTGTTAACGTCAAATCTGTCTGTTTCACTTTTAGTTATGAAAGAGATCTAAATCCGTAATTAATTATTAGTATTAAGTAGAATAGAGAATTTTATTTTGTCAATAAATAAAATATATATACTCTCTCTATTTTTATTATTTTAAGTGTTGTTGTAGATTTTGAATTTTTTTATATTTTCAACGAGTATGTTTTATATTTTTATATTTTTATCTCTGCATTTAAGCAATAAAATAAAATAAATATAGTAAAATTCGAATTATTTTTTTAATATATGTAAAAAAGTCTTAATAATATAAAAGGAATTGAGAGTATCATTTTAGGGAAGCCGTAATAGTTGATAATATAAAGGATATACTAGGTGTTTTGTCCGCACTTGCGGGTTTAATAATTTTATAAAATTTTATAAATAAATATATTACAAATTCAAAACCCATTATAATAAATTATATTCATGTTTTTGAAATATTTAATAACTTAATAAATATCATTTTTATATACATTTTTATTTTAATAAAATATCTTTATTACATAAAATAAGTTTGAAATGATTCATATATACATAAAACTATATACATAGATTATATTATGACGTAAAATATTTTTGGAAAACATAATATAGAATCTTTTAGATAATAATGATTAAAAAATTAATGAAATTCGTTTTAAATTATGGGTAATATACTATATGATATATATTAAAATAGAATCGGTTTAATATTAATAAACCAAATATAATATAAATATATATAATATTTAAATATTACTAAAGTAAATATAATATTAGATTTTTCTAATTATTTATCAGCTAACTAAACCTACAATTATGAGAAACAATATAACATATAAGTTTAAAATATAACAAATAAGTAAAATCAGCAGCTAAAACAAAACAACTAAAAATATAATAAATAAGTAAAACTACTAATTAAAATTATTGAGATATTGAAAAATATGCAAAATACTTAAAATCAAGGATAAGCTGACACATAAACAAAATCATCTCATAAATAATATTGTAGATAGATAAATAAGGAGTGATAAATCTATAGCAAAATAGATTTAATTTAATTTTATCTTATTTTATACATTTTTAATTAAACCTATATGAATTCAAAATATGTTTAATTTAACCTAGAAAAAATATATAATCCTACTTAATTCTACGAGGTGAAAAAGGGAGCCAAGAGCCCATCTACAAGAACAACAAACGACTATGATGTGAGTTAATTTGCAGAAACTCCAAAATTCTTGTACATTCATGGTGTTTAAACACATAACCATGCCGTTCTAGTACATTATACTGTCACAGGAACCCTCGTTAGAGCTTGTGATTAGTAAAATCTGAACCAATTTTTGGATGGTAACAAGAATTTTTAAATATTTTTTATAGTTTTAAGCAAAAAAAACAAGAATTTTAAATCAAATGTTTTTTCTCTAAGTAGAATTTTTAAACCGTAATTTTGATGTGGTTTACACCGTATGTTAAGCGTACATGCCTGTTTTCTTTTATCAACACCTAGAGGATCGATTACTCACGTAATAGGTGGCCTATACTATTTTTTTTTTTGTAACATTGTTTTTTGAGTGTTCCAAAAGGTCAAAGCCAACCTGGAAGAGATGGTCCTACAATAAAGCAAATAATTAGTCTATTAGCTGTAGTACCATTAGTTAAACAACCGGTAGAACCTTTAAAAACACGAAAAATGAATGGGAGCTAAAAACGAAAAAAATACAACCCGAAAATCAGTTTAAATACTTACCTGAGAAAAACAGAGAACGGGACCACGGGGTGATGCAATATAAACTAGCCCCTCAAACTCTAAATAAAGAGTTCTACTAAACTTCTTCTTTGACTCTGCAATCACAAAATTTCCACTTGAGATTTTACTTTTACAACCTATGCTTCTGAATATACTTGCTGTCTTGAACCGTTGGGGTATGTTAGGCTTTTGCAGCTTCGGGGGAAGAGAAGAGCTTTACCCGGTTGAGAACAAATTTCCTCCATTGTTTACATTTCAGACTGAGAATTAGCTAACTTTGTTTGGGAGTTCTTGAATGATGAATTGGAAAAAAAAATCAAACAAGTTTAGCTTTCTAAGTAAATCATAGAATCTATGTCAAAACATATATACTTAATTATGGACCTCTAGGTTGTCTCTAGAAAAGATCACTGAAGTTGATGAACACAAGGAAAATGAAAAACCAAACTGGTGTTATGTGTAAGTTTAAATCCTCGCTCTCGGATAGAATTAAACAAAAATCATGACTAATCATTTTCTCAACCACCAGATTTCAAGGGTAACTGAGATTAAAAAGTATCACTCCGGTTTGTGCTAGATGCTAGTGTGTTGTCAATGTGTACCGTCTGTTTTTAACCAAACTAGTGTTTTGTATTGTAAAAAACAAGTTACAAACTTTGGAGGAAGATATGATAATTTTTTATTTATTCAAAACTAAGCAATTATTTTTTTTTTGGTAAAAACTAAGCAAAAAATTTCATCATGAAATAAATGCAAAATGAGATTAATGTATGTGAAGCCTGAACGCAAAAGAGCCAAATCCGCACACAGTTTCGTGCTTTGGGCATCTAATTGAAAACGAAAGAAAAATATTCACAGACAACCATGCAAAAATATCAGAAAACAACAATATTTTTTTTCCAATTCGGTGGAAAAGTTGTAAACCAAAGCATATTCGATCGTCTCGTGCTATATAGCAAGCTACTACTGGTACTACAAATAATTAATGAATTGGTATTTTATAGTAACTGCCATAAAAGGTGTATTAATTTAGTCCGAATCAAGAAAGCCCAGGAACAAGCAATCTTGTTCCACACAACCTCATAAATCATCTACAAAAGCTCTATAAACCTTCAAATCATGTTGTAGACTTCACATAGGTGTAATGGAGATCATCAGATGTTTTACACAAACTAATATATCATCTATAACTATAACCTTATACATTTTGAATTTATTTATATTTGGAGTGACTATAGTATGTCCAGAAAAGACCAGATGCTTATTGTTACGCATGCTTTCATCTCCGTTGCACGTTCTCTCTATCTGCTTCATTCATTCCCACACACTTTGTCGAGGATTATTGTTGATAAAAGGCAACAGCAATCTATAATCGATCACCACCCATGTTTCCATTTTTTTTTGTATAATTGAACCTTTTCTTCGTTAACCCCCATTCCTAAACCTGTTATTATTGTTATGAAGTGTGACATTCAACAATGCTATATTGGAGGTTAACAGAGTCTGGTTTAGTTCAAGTGGGTATGCAGATCAATTAGAGATAACTGGAGCGTGTTATTGATTCACTTGGTTCAGAGTGTATCGGTCTCAGCTATTTTAGGTGACTGAGAAAGAAGGAGTTCATTATCCCCGAGAAACAGACTAGCTCAAAGAGAATCAGAGAGAAGAGAAGAAGAGATCAACGAGAACTTGGATTGTATCTTGATTCATTGTTCTTGTGAGGATCTTTGTACAAACACGTTCTAATTCTACTGAACAGTTGCTTGTACCGTCGAGCCCCAAATGTACGGATTCACATCGAATCTCAAACTGGGTTAAAAACCTTGTGTGTCTTTTGTTATGTTTTTTTTTTCTAGATCTAAACACACGAGTGATTGAGTGAGCTGAGAGATCGATTGGTAAGAGAGTGAAAGACGAAGTTAGGTTGTTCGGAGATCAAGATTCGTCCCTTTGATTCACAACAATTATGGATTTTATTTTATTTTATTAACAAGTTGTTCCATTCTCGTAGCTTCACTTTATCGGTTGAGTTCAAGGAAATCTAGTTTGGCCGTTGCAAAATTTGCATAATAATTTATACCACAAAGTTATTCGGAAGTTTGGTTTGTCTTTTTTTTTTGTCAGCACTGGAGACTTGATTAACGAGGAGCATCATACCTTTTGATATTTATGTGGACTTTATGTTGCAATTGAATTTGAAACATGTTTTGGTAACAAAACAATCAACCATAAAAGTTACTCTTAGCATTTAAGTAGTAAGCATAAGAGAAACTAGTGGAATAAAGATGAATAAAATGAATAAAAAAAAAAAAGTAAAACTTTTCTCTCTCGCCTAAAAAAAAAAAAACAAGTAAATCTGAGATCGGGCTCTACGTTGGCCGGCGCGTCCCTGCGCGTTCTCTGCGTCGGAGCCCTCCTTTCTCTCCCTTCATCTCTATTTTCCCCTTGCCTCTTCCGCTTCCCTTTCTCTTCTTCTCCGATATGTCAAGTCTCTAGGAGGCCGTCCGATTGCAGATCTCCAGATCCAGGACGCTGGTGACGTTTTCTGCTTGGTTGTTGGTTTCACCAGGAGAGGCGACGAGGTTAAGGCAGTGGGGAAGCGGCGGGGTCGGTTTTTTCGGTGGTGGAGACGGATCGACGATTTTCAAGTTTTGTTTCGATCTTAGTCTTTGTCGGAGCTGTGTTGGCGCGTTGATGTTCGTAGGGGCTCTCCTGGCTCAGATCTGTGTCGTGGTGGGGCAAAGGAGTCGGCTTTGTTCTATCTCCTTAGTGTCTCGGTGTAGGAAGTGCCTTCTTCCTCTGCTCAGTCTGGACTTCGACGGTGTATATCCGTCAAGGCGTGCGACGGTCCGGCTTCTGTTGGCGGTGTCTTTAGAAGCCTCCGGCGGCGCGTGTAGAGGACCCGGCTAGAAGGCGCGTGGAGTAGTCTAAGCTTTGGCATCGTCGGCTTGTTCTTCTGCTCTGGTCTTCGTCCTTAGGTCAACGGCTCTGTTTTGTGGTTCCCTCCTACAAGACGTGCACATCTTGGTGGGAGTGGTGGAGTTTTGTTAAATGTGTGTTGTAGCCTTCGTCTGTCCCGATTGGTTACGGTTTGCTATTGAAGAACCTTCTTTTGTTCTAAGAGGAGGAGTGTGTGGTCGGTTGAAGCGCTTCGTGAGTCCGGAGTTTTCTCATACTGACCGTGGCGGCGCACTTGGCGTATCTTCCATCCCAGTATCGGGGTTTGTTTGCTTTCAGGCTTCGATAGGAAGATCCCTTTCTTTTTACTGCAGGTACCCCAACCACCTTACATAGCGGCCTCAGCTCAACCGGTCTTTGTTCGTTGTTGGAAGAAGCCGCCTTGGTGCTGGCCGATTGCTTTCAGGTATGTTGCTCTTGGTCTCCTGCTTTTCCAACTTGCGCTAAACCAACGGTGAAGATTATAGACGTGAGGCGATCGTCAAGAACCAGCTACTCCGGAGATGGTATGAGATGTACCGGCAACCGAGGAAACGAGATGAACCGAGGTGAACGCCACCCTCAAGTGATTACCATCGATGGTTGAGAACGGGGATTGAAAATCTTAGGATAACGAAGCTACTTAGCGGAACGCGCCGGTGTAAGGGGTGGTTGAGCGAAGCTAAGGACGTTAAGTTAGATTTCGATTATTTTGTTCAAATCACGTTTGTAACCGACACTATGAATTCCCGTTTTTCGGGTTGATAAATAAATTTAAAAAAAAAAAAAAAAAAGATGAATAAAATGAAGATTGATGCAACAGAAATGATAGAATACAAACTTTGATCGATAAAGCAATCACTGCGGTTTAAATATAATATTGTGGATACATATTTTTGACGTCTTTATCCGACATGTCTTTTTGCATGATAAACAAAAAATATAAAAGACATGGACAATTTCGATATCAAAAAGGTGAAAGAGACTTGAGAGCAAAATGGCGATTATTACCTGGTGGATTAATTAGATTTTTTAATTTAATTGTTATATATATGACCTTATAAAATTATAACATGGTGTTTTATATAGTTTGGGTCTCTTGTTCTTTTTGGCCAAATGAAATTATGCTTTGATTTTTTATTTATTTATTTATTTATTTGTTGTGTTAGGCTGTCAGCAGATGCCTAAAATGTTGGTCTCTCTGTGTATATATAAACCCCTGACGAATGTGACTGCAAGAGACATTTTTGAAATCGCATTAAAGCAGATAAAACAAATTAAAATGGGCTTAACTATATTGGGCTTATACATTTTGGTTCATCTATAAATTTGGGCCGCCATTGTTTTTTGTTATCTTCCGAAAATAGATTTCATCAAGAATCTTTTTTGGGGGAGAATGGCCTCTAGTCACACAAAGCTTTCGCAATATGTTGGTCTCAAAAGTAGTTAACTCGATATTTGGGGTCTCCAAGTGCCATTTTGGGATTCTATCTTGCTTTGGAGTTACTTGAGATATGTCATCGATAGTGACCATGAAGATGATATTGCATATGGTTATAGCGAGAGTGATGAAGATACACTCTTGAAAGTGATCTTGATAAGATGGGGAAGTTCAAGATCACTAGCTTTAATTTTTACTTTCGGCAGTGTCTTTACTCTCCATCTCATCCTCGTCAAGATATAGATCTTGATAATCTTTATTTGAGATGAATAAAGAAAAAGTTTGTATTTTGTTTTAGGAGGAAGTAATCTTTTTGTATTGATGTTGAAGAAAAGGAAGGAAAAAAAAAAATGATTTAACGGCGTTGGTTCGTCGGTTGCCATCCACGTTGCTTCGGAAACGGAACAACGCACTGCTTGTCGTTTCTACACTCTAACAACAAACAACTACCTTCCCACCATCCTTTACGCAATTTCCAGAGTTTAGCGAGGGTATTATCGTCAATCTAGCCAGATTAAAATGTTTCCATCATCACATTTATTACAAAAAAAGAAGAAGAAAGAGGAATAAAATCTCCAGAAGAAGAGAGAAAAAAAGCTGTCCCCTGATTTCAAAAAAATTCTCTTTTAAGGTTTTCTATCGAGAGGAGGTGATCCATCTTCACCTCTTCAGATTCCGAACCACCAACAATGGCTTCCGACAATCTCACCGACAAAACAGCTGTTTTCAGGAAACTCAAATCAAAATCCGACAACAAGGTTCGGGTTTTTGAGAATCGTCGGATTGATCTTGTAATGTGTAGATCTGGGACTTGTTTGACTGGATCTTCGATTTTTTGTAGGTATGCTTCGATTGCAGTGCGAAGAATCCGACATGGGCATCGGTTACATACGGGATCTTCCTCTGCATTGATTGTTCAGCTACTCATCGTAGTCTCGGTGTTCATATCAGCTTCGTCAGGTCAGATTTGTTTGAGCTTTTCATGACATCCGATAGGTTTAGTTCTGAAAATTGTAACATTGGTCTGAACATTTACGAGATCAGCATTGTTTGTTGTAATGAGAATGATCCAAAATGATCGATCCATTGACCATTTATACAAATAACGTCACATTCGTAGCTTTTGATGGTTTAGTTCTGAAAATTGTAGCATTAGGATTGAACATTTACAAGATCAGCATTGTTTGTTGTAATGAGAATGATCCAAATGATCGATCTATTGACTATTATATAAATTATTTTGTCTTATTGGATTGAATAATGTTACATTACATCTCAAGATGATACACTTTTTTCGTTTTTTTGTATGTCTTATTGGATTGAATAACGTCACATTTTGTATCTCTAGCTCTGAAAATGTTATCATTTGGTTAAACCACTACAAGATCAGCATTGTTTGTCCAGTTTATTGTAATGAGAATGATCCACATTATCGATATGTTGATTTTGTTATAAGTTCTTTTGTCTTATTGGATTGAATAACGTTACATTACATCTCAAGATGATACATTTTTCGTTTTTTTTTTTGTAGATCTACGAATTTGGACTCGTGGAGCCCTGAGCAGCTCAGGACAATGATGTTTGGTGGGAACAACCGGGCTCATGTGTTCTTCAAGCAGCATGGATGGACTGATGGTGGCAAAATCGAGGCCAAGTACACTTCAAGAGCTGCTGACTTGTATAGGCAGATTCTTGCTAAAGAAGTTGCGAAAGCCATTGCTGAGGATACTGCTTTTGCTCTACCTTCATCTCCCCTTGCTGCGGAGGGATCTAACGGGGTTTCTTCTTTTTCTGTCAAGGAAGAGTTACCTCCTAAAGAGAGTTTTACCGTGAAGAATGAAGCCACTTCTTCGCCTAAAGCTTCTAACACAGTCGTGCCTAGTACGTTTAAGAAACCTATTGGTGCTAAAAGGACTGGCAAAACTGGTGGTCTTGGTGCACGGAAGCTTACTACTAAGGTAACTCCTCAGCTTGTTTCTTGGATCAATTAACGTTTATGTTCTCTTGTTTGATTTTTTTTTTTTGCTCGTTTTGGTGAAATGCCAGCCTACGGGGAATCTATACGAGCAGAAACCAGAAGAAGTTGCACCGGTGATTCCTGCTGCAGCTTCAACCAATAACGGTGGAACCAAATCATCAGGTGGCTCATCATCATATGCCTCTCGGTTTGAGTACAATGACGACTTTCAAGCCGGAGGAAAAAGCGTTGGTGGTACGCAAGTGCTTAACCATGTTGCCCCACCAAAGTCGTCGAGCTTCTTTTCGGATTTTGGAATGGATGTCCCCAAGAGGTCCAACTCCTCAAAAGCTCAGGTAAATTCATTCATCTCTCAGAAAGAACTATTGTGAATCAGTTTTCTGACCCCTCTTTGTTTTGTGTTCTTAATTAGGTTGAAGAATCAGATGAAGCAAGAAAGAAGTTCACAAATGCAAAGTCAATTTCTTCTGCTCAGTACTTTGGTGATCAGAACAAGAATGCTGATCTTGAATCTAAAGCTACTCTCCAGAAGTTTTCAGTAAGTAACATTACTTCAAAAGAAGAAACGTTCTCATTCGTTGGATTCTAATGTTCATTGTGGGGGATGTTACAGGGCTCAGCATCTATCTCAAGCGCTGATTTTTTCGGTCATGGCCAAGATGATATGAACGACGATATAACTGCTAGTGATCTCATTAACCGACTTTCTTTCCAGGTAAAAGATTTATACTTCAAAAACTCTGCTTCTTCTTCTTCAGATTGTAACCTTACTGATGATTGTTTGAATCAGGCACAACAAGATATATCGTCGATAGTGAACATAGCAGGGGAAACGAAGAAGAAGCTTGGAACTTTGGCCTCTGGTATCTTCAGTGATCTCCAGGACAGAATGCTGTAAGAAGATGTTTTTTCATTTTACAGGAGAAGAAGAAACAAGTGTCGGGAAATTTCAAATGAAGTATACTCGTTTCCTTTCTATGTTTTTAGAGAGCTTTTTTTGGAACTGAGACGTGGCGTTTGTTGTTATATCAAACTATATGGATATTATTGGATCTCTGTTTTGTTTGCAGATAAAAAAAAAAGTGGACAAAAATCAATTTTAATTGTTAAGATACAATCTGTTTTCGAATGTTAAAAAAAATCTCAAAATTATTGATAATGGTTTTTTTTTTTGAAACATATTGATAATGGTTCTTGATGATTATTTGTATTAGTCATAAAACATGTTCATGATTTTGCACATATAGTAAGTGAATATACATACAATCTGCTTTGAATGTTAAGTCCTGATATGGTTCTGGTACTTCTGGAAGATTTGTATTAGTGCACATATGTCCATGAAATTTGTTTTGCCATCAGGAATACCTACATATCTTACCATTTTTGTTCAAATCATATCTCGCCATTGTTTTTGAGCTACTATTAAATTGTTTTATCCTTTTGGGTGTGTAATTTTACAATGTTAAAAAATTAATAAATATTCATTTTTACATAAATTAATTATTACAGTTGATTTATCTTATATTATATAAAAGCTTGACTATAAAAAAAAAGATAAAAATCCAATGTTGACCACCGACCTTAAACAAACAAACCGTAAATAAGCATCTGTATCAGATCAATCAAACAATCGTTGATTCAAAACCCTAAACAACAACAACAATGGCTTCTCAATTTTCCCTCCCAATTCAAATCTTCCCATAGACTCCTTCTTCTTCCAAAATTCACTAACGATCTTTCTCCAAAACCCCCCCATTTTCTTTAACGACCTTTCGTCTCCCCCATTGTTTCGCTTAGAGTCCGTCGATCAACAAAACCCTAATTTTGAATCAAACTTGGGGGTTTCGCCTAAACACGATGCTGATCGCCGATTCCGACTTACCCCCATCGATTTCACCTAAACCCAACCCGATCGAAACCCTAGACGAGTCGTCGATTGGAGTCCATGCAGTTCAATCACTCGCCATTTCGTCGCCCTATCGTGGTGGGCTCGACGGTGATCAGGCGGAGGAGGAGGAGGAGGTCTCCGCCGGGCCTTCGTTTGGCGACGAAACCCTAACCGTGCTGCCTTCTGTGAATCACGGCGTCGAGTGCAGCGACGACGTTCCGCGAGCTCCGGACGAGTTCGACGAACCGTTCTCTGACATTTGTTTGTCGGATAAT
Organism: Brassica juncea; assembly: GCA_018703725.1. Classification (NCBI taxonomy): domain Eukaryota; kingdom Viridiplantae; phylum Streptophyta; class Magnoliopsida; order Brassicales; family Brassicaceae; genus Brassica; species Brassica juncea. Next base: position 67,846,490 of record CM031936.1, on the reverse strand, counting down.
TACAAGCGGTGGACTCCTAATGTGTCACCTGGGTATGGTAGTGATGACGAGTCTACGAGTTACTGGTTGAATTACAACCAACCTTGGGGTAGTTTGATTCAGGAACCTCCCAAGATGATCGACGAGCCCACTTGTGTTGTATGTTTCTTCAATTCATTTTATAATATGGTTGGTTACAGTTGTTGTATATAATATGGTCTCTTTTAATACGATGTGACATGGATGATTCTATAGGGTGTTGGGCTTTGGAATCTAGGCAACAGTTGTTTCGTTAACTCGGTGTTGCAATGTTTGACTCACACTGTCCCTCTTATCAATAGCCTTTGTGCTTACAAATCTCCTGATCCTTGTAACTGTAAGACTCTTCACAAACGTGGCTTCCTTTTAGTTTAATTTTGAAAACTTTGTCTTATGTTACTTTGTAACGATCTTTGAAGGTGGCAATGAGTGGTTTTGTGTGATAAGTGCTCTGAGAGGTCACATGGAGGCTGCACTTACCACTTCTTCCACATGTTCAATAGCTCCCTATTACTTCCTTAACAATCTTAACTGTATCCTTCACACTCACTACCTTATTCTCTTTACATATTGCTTTGGCTGTTTTTTTTTTTAATTTCTCTCGGGTATTTTAATTTATCCTTAAGCTGCTACAGATTTTTCGGCTGACTTCAGGCGTTACCAGCAAGAAGACGCTCATGAGTTTCTACAAGCTTTTTTGGATAAGTTGGAGAGATGTTGTTTGGACCCAAGTATTGACCCTGACTCTGTCTCTTCTCAAGATGATAACTTGGTTCAGCGTATCTTTGGTGGTCGTCTCGTCAGTGAGGTACACATTTTTGTCAAGCAGCTTTCGGTAATGGGTTTCAAGATATTTATTCCGGGAAACCTTTTGCGTCGTTTCTTCTTTCAGCTTCGTTGCTGCAACTGCAACTCTGTTTCTGAGACATTTGAAAACTCACTCGGGTTGAGTTTGGAAATTGAAGATGTGGATAACCTTCAGAGTGCCCTGGATTCGTTTACACGTGTGGAGAAACTTGACGAGCCAATGACTTGTGATGACTGTAAGGAAAAAGTTTCAAAGGAGAAACAACTCTTGCTCTATAAGCTGCCACAGGTTGTCACGTTTCATCTGAAGAGATTCAAGAATAATGGGTTTTTTATGGAGAAGATCTTCAATCATGTCGCGTTTCCATTGGAGATAGACTTGCTGCCATATATGATCAGAAGCCAGAACAACGAAGTATGTTCCAACTCTCTTCTATTATCAAGTTCTCAAAGTTTTGTATTTTTCTAAGATCGCACATTTTATTTGTTTCTTTCTTCAGGTTTCTACAAAATATCGTCTTTATGGTCTTGTGGAGCATTTCGGGTCATTAGCTTACGGTCATTACTCTTCCTATGTGAGGTCAGCCCCAAAAATATGGCATCAGTTTGATGACAAGCAGGTGCTATTTCTAGTCACTTTGGTTGCTTTCAAAATGGTTAAATACAGTAGGTGATTTTGATAAATGAACCATTCCCCTTGTTATGGGTTTGACAAAACTCGGCAGGTCACTAGAATCGATGAAGATAGAGTGTTATCAGAAGATGCATATATTCTTTTCTATGCAAGAGAAGGGATTCCATTGTTTTCTAGCACCCTTGAAGAGGTGCATCCATTGGTCGAAGCTAGCTTGCAAAATCCTTCGCCAAACTCTGTCCTTGATCCTACCAGCGGGGAGTGTTCATCTGAAATCAGTTATGAGAATGCATATAAATCCAACAATCTCTGTGAAGACTCATCGGGAGCAGCTGACCTACTACATCTCAAGCCAGAAGAAAAATGTGTTTCCCTCTCCAACAAGTTTGAGGAAGATGTGTTGTTTCAATCAGCAGAGTCCAGTGGCGGTTCTCCCATGGCAGAGCCTTTGGACCTCCATGACCCTGGTGATGATAATTCTAACGTTTCATGCATTGAGAAAGAAGTAGATTCTCGTTTAGACATTGAAAGAGCTACCACTGGTGATGACTCTGTTTCTTATCTCATGGCTCAAGGTCAAGACTCGTCTCATAAACAACAGGGTACCCTTCGCTAACTGAGTTTTATGTTTTTCTTCGTATCAACATGTAAAGCTTATGGAGTTAAAGTACTTACTTGATCAGTGTTTGTGTGTGTGTACTTGCAGAGGGAATTTCCCAATTTCAACTCGAGAAATTGGAAGCCACAAAAAATCGAGAAGAAGAAGAGCCATGCAAGCAGCCATTACTAAAAGGCCACGTTGCAGAGTCTAAGGAAAACGAAATTGTTCTTAGAAGAGGCCTCATGAAGAAACCTTCCCCTCGTGAAAGAGTGTTGGACTGTGGCATATCTACAACTGGTTCTCCACCCAAAAAACTAAAAAAAGCATGAAAAAGTCTAGCATCTGGGACACAAAGAGTATCTTGAGGACTTTCTTGATCGTTGATGACTTTGATTAGACTAAATCAGGTTTTAACTGTCTTGGTTTTGTGTACAGTTAGCTAGTTTTGGTATAATGTCGGAAGAAAACAAAGACCATTGACGGAGTGAATCTAAAGCTTTTTTTTAACAAATAAACCAAAGTCAAGTCAAGCACCAAATGGCTGACAAAAAGATCACTAGACCAGATAATTGGTCGAGTTTTCTAGACCAGATAATTGGTCGAGTTTTTACACTCTATAAAAGAGAAATAAAATATTTTAGTTATTGAAAAAGAAAATAGCAACTGGTTTGTAAAATGAAAGCCGACCAGTTTGGTTCCGGTCACTTTGATCTGCAGCATAACCGACAAAAAAATTGAAATGACTAACCAAACTAAATACAGTGTTAGTAAAAACCTGAAGATTATTGGACTATATATGATTATAGAAATGATTTTTTTTTAACATGTCCCTTGTCGAATGTCCTTGGAGAGATGATCAGATTAAAATACTAGTCGTCGTCGGAGTCTACTTGGTTTATATTTTTGTTAAAAATAACAAGAAATGTAAAATTGTAGAAATTTAATAAAGAAAAGGGAGTGGGGGATAATCAGCAGGCCCATCAAGGTCAGATATGGCGTGCCGTGTCCAAGTGCTTCAGTTTTGACTAAACCTTCCATTTTTTTCCCTTTTCTCATCATTCGTAGTAATTTAGTTCTAAACGTCAAGGAAAATACTTCAAATAATGCAAAATTGAAATATTATCTCGTGTTTTATGTTTAAATCGTTTTCCTGCTGATTATCTCCTGTTTTAAGTTTTAAATTATATGTTCCATACTGATGTATTATAATTTATCCCATAGTTCCCATTACCATATGGTTGTAGTTATGTGCATTATAGGTAACTATAATGGAATATAGAAATATAATGAAAAACGCGAGAGAAACAGACATAAAAAGAGAAAATATCATTGAGAGTCACTTTTCATCATTTAATATCATAATAAGTCACATTCTTCTACAAGAACACTTTATCTCAACTTTGTACCTCATTCTTAACTGATTTAGTTTAGTCTTCAAAACAGAGTTGACTAACCTAACTACACAACAGGCGGGATTTAACCACATCCACACATCTCTCATACCACTCAACGGCTAAAATCATCTGTTCCACATCTTGACAAGACATAAATCTGTCTAATTTTTCAACCATCAGATTTATTTTTGTATTTTTTAACATGAATGGTCAAGATAAATCCAATGATATTAAATTAATTACTCTTGATTCATCTTCTTTATTGACACTTTTTTACAGAAAAATCCAAAATCTGAATTCTTGTCCAGATCAAAGCTAAGTCCCTCGTTGCTTACCCTTTCAAGGAGGCACTCGTGGTGGCCGAATCTTCTCCGATGAATGCTTCATCAGGTATCATTTTTGTCTCAGTCATCAAAAAACTGAGTTTTGAGTATTTGGTTATATATATTTTGTACTTTTGACTAGGAATATGGAGCTGTGTAGTATATAAGAATCATGGTTAGTGTTTTTCAACAGAATACTCTACAACGATTATGTGAAGAAGAATCGAGAACAAGAGAAATGAAATCTGAGAAAAATAATAGACAATTAGAGAACAAAAGAGAGAGAAACCAAGAGATCATTGTGAATATTTTCATGATCAATGTAATGTAATCTTTATTAAAAAATATTTCTTTTTTTTTCTATCTAATGTGTTTATGATTCATATAGGTTTCTCTTAAATCAAACTTAACTGTTTTTTTCTATGTTGGTAATAGTATAAAGTCTACACATTTTATCAGAAAGAATATATAATCTTGTATGTGTGTACACTAACAAAATTGTGTACACTATAACTATAACATTGTACACATGTACACAAACATATGTTCATTTTAGTTATATGTACATATGTTCATTCTAGTTATATTTACGTTCAATTGCAATAACATAGGTTAAAGTGCAAAATTGGTAAATTTAGTTGTGAGAGCATGCTTCCATTTAGAAAAATTGTTGTTTGAATACAATTTTATTGTGTACACGATGTGAGGTGTACACATGTACACACGTACATCGTAAGTAAATCCAGATAATAGAATTGTACACACACATCGCTGAACAAAATTTTTCACTAAAACCATCTCTTGTATTTTTGGTCAGGAACATAAATCTTATTTTGCAACTTAACCTTGTACATAGAAATGAAATTGTTTATTTTAGCTAAAATTTAAAGAGAGCTCAAATTTAAAAGCATTTCCTCAGTTTCAAAATAAAGATTCACATGTACAACTGACAATTTTTAGAATATTAGCGCTATAAAATATCGTCAAAATGTACACACTTTTTCACTGTCCATGTGTACACCGGATTGAATTGTACACTGCACAATTTAATGATAATTGATATTTTGGATAATATACACCGGATTTTTTTCACTGTTTACATGTCCACAAGATTGAACATTTTTTACTGCGACTTGGGCCAAAATTGGAGAAAATCTGCACAACTGCAAATCAAGACGATCTCTCTCAGTCATCATGAACGCTGTTCCCTAACAGAGAGGTCGATTTCAATTTAAAAAATTAAAACGGATCCAGATTCAAAAGAATTATAAAGCTTAATGATTTTGTACCTTGTTGAACGAAGGGTCATGGAGGATATGGAGGCTTCGTTTATGGAGGAGGCAGGGATGGTGGCCTTCCATGGTGGTAGATCTGGCGTATGAGTAATGAATTCTCCGGTGGAGCATATGGCTGAGAGAAGAACTCGGCCGGAGTTTGTTACCTATGCCCATTACAGCTAAAATCGTACAGATCTGGGTATACTCTGATTCTGTATGTGTGAATGTGTGATGATTATTGTCTGAGTTTATTATTGGAGTCTCATGATTTCCTTTTGAAGACGAGTAGAGGAGAGTCCGCGGCGGCTCATCACTGCGAGTTGCGACCAAAGGAGCCACGAGATGATGGTGAAGTTGCGAGCAGAGCACCGGTGTCCCGCGGACGCAGAGTTGCAGCGACGGAGACAGCGACGGAGACGGAGCTTGGAACAGATGAGGATGGCGATGATGCTAAATCTTTTTTAAAAAAGTAAAGTAAATTTTTAATAAAAAATTAACATAAAAGAAAACACAAATAAAGGAAACTATAATATTTTTGTAGTTACCTTTAGTTAAAAGAAAGGAAGGAAAAGTTATTAAAAACTGCTCTAGGAGCAACAAGTGACTTATGGTGTTATCATAAGTCATAAAGTGACCCTGAAGGTAAATCTCTCACATAAAAATGTGATCAGCGGAAACAATTAGTATTTTAATTAAATACTAGTTATCTATGAAAAGTAAGAAAGATCATAGTGTGGATTGGGCCTTTCAAAATCTAGAAGTCAAGTGGCGTCTTTTTTCAAAGTCAATGGACAATAAAACGTAAATAAGACTTGTGCGTTCCTATTTAAATGACTGCACACATTTTTCAAAATTTATTACAAATATTGACCCATACTATTCAAATATTCTCCCCACTTTTCTATTGAGAAATACAATTTGGCATTTTCTTCCATGCCTACCATCAGGCATGACTAATGAATAAAAAGTTGTTGTTATCATATGACGTTTATACAATTCATATAATATGTTTCCTTTCATTTATTTCGTTGTCGTCATCCTTTTAGTTTATCATATTTACACATTATAGACATAATTAGAGACACACTATAAAGACTTGATGTTTTTTCATCGGGCCAACAAATTGTATATCCGCATGAAACATGGAGGTCTAACTAATAACGCAGCGAGTTAATCTTATAATAACATACCAAATATTAGACAAAAGTACGTTTTTAATTCATTATGCAAAAGAAGAAAATAAAAAATATCATCGAATTTTGAATTCAAATATGATATTTACGCTTAGGCGACATATTTTTTTTTTGGTAAAACGCTTAGGCAACATATTGGTTTATCAAAACTAGTTGTCTTTTCCTATCAGATTAGACATGACAGCAATTCAATAAAGTTTTGGTTATATAAAACAAATTTAGTTATGTGTACAGCATACTTATGATTATTTATAACCAAAGGGCATGTGTTTAAAATGGAATTTCCTTTTCAAGTGATGCATATTGGACCAGTTAATACTGACTTTGCTATGCTTAATTACCTAATTAAATTGGAACGACAACCAAACTCAGGCACTAATACAAAACAAAAGGGTGTGTTATGATATAATCACCCGACCTAAATTTCTGCATTAATTTCCACTTTATTAATTATTATATTAATAAACTTACAAACAAGTACAGATGGATTAGGTTATTATTGTTCAATTCATAAGCTTGTCTCCGCTTATTGCTCGCTTTAAAAGCTATAACAATGGAATCTAATTATTGATATCATCTATTTACTTAAATAAATATTGTATACACATATACACCAATTATAAGAACAAAGTAAAGTGCTGCAGTTCACACTTGTTCCAACTCATTCTTATGCTATGCACATATGACATATATTCGAACTATACGCGAGTGCACATACATACATACATTTCCATCATAGCTCTAAGTGAAAACTTACATATTCTCGGAAATACTGTGGTTTTAGAGGATTTTACAGTATTTACTCTCATGTTTGACAACGTTGCGTATGTAGTAACTTAATATATGTCATCAGTGATATAAAAATAAATTCTGGAGAAAAAATTGTTGTTGGTTATGTATTGAGATGGGTTACACCATTTCAACAAAAAGATAAGATGACACAACAAAATATGTATATTGCTAATTTAATAATATAGATATAGATAGCTAACTCTAGGATTCCTAGAAAGAAAATTAATAAGAAAATAAATTTTATATTTGGATTGAAGGTTTAGTGATTAGTATTTAACCTGTTCAGAAAAGATTAATAAGAAAAGAGGGACAACTAGAGAGACCACCTGATAGAAGAAATAAAAGAACATATAATGGGATTGTAAAGAAGGATAGAGATGAGATGTCAAGCTACAATAATGGAGCAATAGTTTTCTCCACTTGTCTAATATAATATCTGTTTGTCAAGTCTAATATAATATCTAACACGAAAACACTAACTTTTCCTAAATACAAAATATTTCTTAGTGTATATCCCAACAATAATGTCGTGCTGTAAAAGCTGTGTAGCGTAAAAAATAAAATAACTAGTACTTACTAAAACAATGGTTGATCAAAAACAATGGATGCTGAGTGTTTAAAGAAATATATTTCAAAAAAAAACAAGAATACATAAAAATAAGAAAAATATATCAAAATACAGTTACTATATGAGCCAAAGTTAGAAAATTCAAATAACATAATATAAAAAATTAAAATATCATATAAAATTAATATATCTCTATTTTTATATTTTTTCGGAAATCTCTATTTTTATATTTATATTAAACAAAAGAGGTAAAAATATAGTAAGCTACTAGATAATATCATGCACCAGTACAAAATAAATTTCATTTAACAAAATTAAACATGTGAATAATTAGAGAAATCTGTCATACATATTTTTGATAATATTTATATAAATAATAAATTCATATTCAATTTATATTATATACATATGCAATTTTGTAGTCAACTCGATTTTGTCTGCATATAGTAAAAATCGAAATACAAATAATTGTAAACGGTTTTTCTGTAAGAAATTAAATCGATTTTGACTTTTAGGTAGAAATATAAGTGACTTTTATTGAAAACGTAATAAAAATGGCAAGAACATATTATTGTAAACGGTTCAACTAATTTTGTTTGTAAACTAGTACATTTACGTTTTATGTGAGATGGATTATGGTGATGACACATCACCGTAATAAATAGTTTTCCCATTTAAGCAATACTTTTCAATTAGTATATAATGGATGTTTGATCTAATTGTTTTGAAGATATGTTTAAGAGAATATCACAAAAAAATAGAGAAAAATAAATTTTAGTGGAATAATATAAAGTAACTATAGAATAATATTTTTTTTGAATATAATTGAAAAGAAGAAGGGAAGGGGAAGGAGGTTCGGTTGGTCGACTTTGCTAAGATAAGAGAGAGAGACTGTCTCTCTTTCTCTCTAAACCTTCTCTGCAAGAAAACTTCTCTCTAGAACCCATTTCTCTCTCTCTCTCGAAAAAGTTCCAAGCTTTACTCGAAAAAGACGCTCCTTTTCTCTTCTCTTCCTGCAATTGGGTTTCTCACGACAATGGCAATAGAGGATCAAGAGAACACAATCCGCGAAATCAAGCCTAAGAACAGAAGAATCATGGTACTTCAAAAACAATACTCTGTTTCTGGATTTTCGTTTTGCTTTCTATGTGTTCCCCAAATGTGCAATGGTTTGTGTTTTTTGGGTTTGTCATTTTGAATTCGGAAAATTCAAAATTGAACATGGCGAAAAGTATTCACCTTTATTCAAGTGCTCTGTTTCATGCTCTGTTTCTTGTACCTAACAAAGGGGTTTGCTTTTATCTTAAAGAATCCAGTGCACTAGTGAGCACGAATCTAGAACATTCCTGGGTTTATTATGATTCCTTTTTTTAAAGAAGAGAATCAGATTATAAACTTATCACACAAGACTAATATCAAATAATTTGAAATGAGGATTTTATGAAGTTCAATGGTGGTTTCAGAGCTATGTTGAAATGTTCTCTTGAGGTTTTATCATATACCAAATTGCTGTGATTAATTATTAGATAAATCATAAAAATTGAAATATTTGTTTTTTTTTTGGTGTAGGGAGCTGGTGGACCTGAGGAGGAAGATAACAGGTGGCCACCATGGCTGAAACCTCTGCTTAAAGAGCATTTCTTTGTTCACTGCAAGTTTCATGTAGACTCTCACAAGAGTGAATGCAATATGTATTGCCTAGACTGCACCAACGGCCCGCTTTGCTCTCTTTGTCTTGCCCATCACAAGGATCATCGCACCATTCAGGTGCGTTCTTGCTATAACTCAAAGTAGATTCATCTCTAAAGATTTCGATATGTTTTGGTTTTTGAATCTGTCTTTGATTGGTTTTGGGCAGATAAGGAGATCTTCATATCATGATGTTATAAGGGTGAATGAGATACAAAAGTATCTTGATATATCAGGGATCCAGACGTATGTGATCAATAGTGCTAAAGTCGTCTTCTTGAACGAGAGGCCTCAGCCTAGGCCAGGGAAAGGTGTGACCAATACCTGCAAGGTTTGCTATCGTACCCTTGTCGATGATAGCTTCCGCTTCTGCTCTCTTGGCTGCAAGGTACCATTTTTTTCAACTTTTCATTTTGTACCAAGTCAAAAGGAAGAAACTTTGGTATTGGGTCTACACTTGTTTTCCCTCTTTACACGTTTTAAAACAACAGATCAACGAGTAAAATCCTCACATTTAATGGATTTCTTACAGTTTCACCTAACATTTTTGGGTAAATTCAACTTCCTTTTAACCGCCCAAGGAAAAAGATGAAAACTTTTTGAAATGGGTCATCTTTAAATCTTGGTTTATTATTTACCGATTCACCTAACTTTTCCAAGCATGTCCTTTTGTCTTGTCGAGGAAAAGATCAAAACTTGTCTTAAGGGTCGTCTTTTTCTTGCGCATTCTAGCTCTTTCTCAATAATTCTTCTCTAATAACTCTTATTTTATACGTTTTTGAAATGAAGATTGCTGGATCATCTAGAGGCTTTGAAAAGGGGAGGAAGAACCTTTTGATGGAGACAGAGGATTCAGGGAGTTTCAGCCCATCAACACCTCCACTTACTGCATCTAGTAGTTGCAGGATCGCCAAGCGAAGAAAGGGAATCCCTCACCGATCTCCCATGGGATAAAAAAAGAAAAGAAGCAAAAAAGAGTTAAAGCCAATACAGAAGCTTTTGCCATTTGCCAGCTTCTTGATCTGTAAAGATTACTACACAGAAATGTATAGCTAATACATAAGCTTTGGTCTCTTATTTGCTTGTTTTAGCAAAAAACAAAGGCCTTTAGATGGGTTTTGTCCTACTAATGGTAAGTCTGTGAATATGTAATATGCTTTGTATATTTATGTGATGCAAAAAGGGGTAGAAAGGGAAATATAGGGCTTATAAGGGGGTAAAAGTGGGAATAAAACAAAATTAGCTTTGGTTCTCATTTATACACATGGTGTATATTGGTTTGCTTAGGTGCATATATGGATCTGGAATGAATAACAAGTAAACAATGATGAGACTTATCACATTTATATTCTTCCGTTTCTATACTTCTAAAAGTATTTTTCTGTTAATTACAAGAATCATTTGTTTTTTTATCTACCTTGTGTCAAAATACTATACTGAAACAGACGCCTATTCTATCTAATGTATGAAATTAATGGGTTGAACGATTCACGCAAGAGTTTGAACTTAATTAGAAAGATAGATTATTGTTACGTATGGTCCTTATCTAAATTAATGGAGCCACTATTTTTGTTGTTATATGCCACTCAAAATATAATAAATACAATTCTAAAAAAATAATTGAAGTCTATTCGTTATACGGCATATGGTGTATTAAACTATTAATACTCATGGGGCATTGTGTTGGAAAGCATTTGGTGGGAAGGTGTAGTTCGCTTTCTCTTTTATCTATTTTTTCTTCGGAGAAATGGAACCATTTAGAAATTGGAATAAGTGTAAGAGAAAGTGGACAAGAATATATGTCACTTCTCTAAAAGGAGAGAACCTAACTAAAACCTTCACCTGTAAGAAATGGACAAATTGATCAAATCTAACGTTTATTGGTGTACACAAACATTGTTAAACCCGTGACAAAAGAATACATATTAAAAATAAATACTGTAAATAGCACATAACGAAAAGCAAATCATCTAGTAATACTGTAAATTTTGGTAAATTTGGTAAATATCAATAAAAGAGAGTTATTTATTTAAATAAATAAATATTAGAGATTGGTATTCGGATAGCCATTCGAGTCAAATTCAACTCTATATAAGTCTATTCTTGTATATCTTTTATAAATTATTTTGGTTCGAATTGGATTCAGATTTGGTTCTTCAAATACCAATTCCGATTCGTGTTTGGTTCAATTTTTTGGATCAGTTTTGGTTCTGTTCTTCGGATCCACCTATGTCCAGCCCTAATATCAGTTTAATAGTATGTTTCTAGCCTATGTGATTCCCGCAGTAAGGCCAATTGCATCCCGTTCCACACTCTCTAGTATTGTTCGATATTTGGGAGAACAATGAATGTTGTCTTTTGCTTCTGAGAGCTGTTAAACAAACAACCAAAGCTATGTTTATCAGAGAACAGTTGATAAGGGCTGCTCAAAACTCAAAAGCTCAATAAACCCATAGAAGCAGCAACGTCTCACGCGTGTCTTTGTAATAGGGGATGATAAGGGACACAGAAGCAATTGAGGATATATTTTTTTTACACATGTTGGCCTTTACCAAACGATGTGTATCTTGTTTCTTTTATCCAATAAAGAGGTACAATAATAACAATCTCACAAGTCAAAACAAGGCATAAGTACATGAGAACGTTTCTTCTTTGAACTTGTGTGGAATGCTACTTAAAAGTTCTCGAGTGTAGCGTTTGTTTTGATCCGCAAGTAAATCTGTGACAAGTAGCATCAGGGGTGGAATGTAATTGGCTTCCGTTGCAAGAATCTTCCAATACAAATCAGTTTCCATTAATTTATTTGAGTATTCTCTTTTCCTGTCCTTAGTGCTCCCACCTCAACAAACATTACTCAACTCACAAGACCCGCCACTTATCTTTCCAAGTAGCTTCACCTTTGTGTGAACCTCTCATCAATCTACCTTGCCTTAACCCTAGTTTTTTTCCACTCCAACTGTTGTTCTTGGTCTCTCAGACTTAGTTCCACTCTTGAGTTAGTAACTTCATCACCGTCTCCTTGATCATTACCTTAGCTTTCTGGTAACAGATACATGCAAAAAGACTTCTTCCTGGAGCTCACAACCCCACTGCAGACAGACCCTTTTACTTCACATAACAGCCAAGATTTTACTCTTCCATGTGCTAAGAATCTGACTTTATGTAAAAGAATCAGACTATGTTTCATATCATTCACTGATACATAACAAGTACACTGCATTTTCACTTCAAAACTTGTGTCACTATGTGTAAAGATCGTCAGGAATTCCCAACCTGAGTCAGTTTCATTTTGGCTTTAGCCATTCTCGCTTCACCATAACACCCCGACATCCGCAAACCCGACAAAACCGCTCGTCTCGCAGACGACGGAATCTTGATTCCTTTATTGTAACACGACAAAAGCAGCTTCGAAGCACAAACAAACCTCGTTTCTTTACAGAGATTATGCACAACACAAGTATACGTATACTCATCTTTCACTTCCATCGACTCAAACAATCTCAACGCACGGTCCACATGACCCGCTTTACACAACCCATCGACCAAACAGTTACACGTCACGAGATTCAACCCAATCCCCATCTCTCCCATACTTACAAAATGCTTCTCTGCTCTTCTCGTCTGTCCCGTCCTCAACAAACCGTTGACTATGATCGTATGCGTATACTCATCAGCTTTCATTCCTCTCCGCTCAATCTCTCCCAACAGATCATCCACAGCATCCAAATCCCCGTCTCTAAAATAAAGATTCAACAACGTATTATACGAAACAATGTCATGTCTCCTACCGTTCCTAACCAGCTCTTCCATATACTCATACGCCTCTTTCGTTCTCCCTGTCTTAACCAAAGCACTAACGACCGCGAAATACGCGTAACCATCATAAGTATACCCTTCTCTTTTCATCTCTAGAAACAACTGAAGCCCTCTCCTAATCCTCCTAGTCTTGAAATACAGCTTTAGTATCGTCGTGTACGTAACTGCATTCGGAGTGTAACCGGACTTCTTAAGCTCAGTTAACATCCATTTCGCAGTACCGACCCTCCTGGCTCTACAAAGCCCGTTGATAAGAATGTTGTAAGTCATCAACCCTGGTTTAAACTTACTCTGCATCTCTCTAAACATCTCAAGAGCCTCATCTACATAACCACACTTGCAAAGCGCATCGAGCAGAACATTATACGTATCAGGACCAGGACTCAGCCCAGCTAAGCGAAGATCCTTGTAAAGAACACGAAAGGCTTCTTCTTGTTTCCCCATCTTGAAGTAACAACACATCAGAGTGTTGTAACTCCACAGATCAGGGTACAAACCCCACTCGAGCATTTCGTCGAACAGGTAGAGGACACGATCCAGCATCAGCCGTCTCGCCGCTCCGGCGATCAAGGAGTTGTACGTGGCGACGTCGGGTCTTATCCCGGCGTCTCTCATGCGGCGAGTGACGGCGTAAGCTTCCTCGATTCCGACGAAACGACAGTACCCGGTGATCAGTGTGTTGTAAGTGACGACATCGGGAGAGACGCCTAATCTGATTCCGTCTGTGATTAAGGTCTCGGCTTTATCGATTTTTGGGAATTTGCAGAGGGAGTCGACGCATATGTTGAGTAGCCTTGTTGATAGTCCCGTGAATTTGACCAGCCCGAGGACCATTCTCTACTCGGATTAAACATAGAAGAATGGTGGAAGAAGGGAAATTTGGAGATGGGTTCGTGACATTTGAAGGTTGGAGAGTAAAGGGTTTTAGGAATGTAGCTCGCGGATGGAGAAAGTTTGGAAATTTTGAGATGTGGATCTCGGCGAAGAAGATGATATCGGAAGAGAAGAAAAAATGTGAAATTTCAAAACAAAAACCACCTTCGCAGCATCTGAGATAGATTTTACAGGAACAGTCTTTAACGTTTAAGTTTTATTGAGATAAACCCCGTAAATGATTTAATTGTCAGATAACTCCCTTGATTTGTTTTCTTCCAACTACACGTTATAATTTTAAGTCAATTTTTTGGAAAACTGAGAAATTATTCAGAAAAATTTATATCTAATATGATTTCTATAAATTAATACTTAATAAATTATTAGATATAATAAATTAAAATTTATCTCTTGTTTCAACTTGGATCAGTAAAAAACAAAACATAATTAAATAAAATAATACAATAATAAATTTTTACAAATTAATACATATATACATGATTCTAGAATCATAAATTAATAATTTAATATATAAAACTAGAATCAAGTTTATCTAAACATAACCAAAACAATGTATTATTTGTTTTTCTCTTAAAATGAAATTCATCTATATTTTTTTCATTTCAATTTTTCTTATTTTATTAAATACAACCAAAATGCATTTGAATACTTAAAATATATCATATAACCAAATAAAAAAAAGAGGAAATCCAAATATGTAAAATTTAATTAATATGTAATATCGTGAAACAAAATTTTCTTTCTTAAAAATTGAAAAAGATACTCCCTCCGTATTTTTTTTATTTGACGTTTTCCAGCTCTGCACGAAAATTAAGAAAGCAGGTGCAATCTCTAATTTAACCTTTTCAATTGCTTTAGATTAGTTATTTTGTCTAAAAGATGTTAAATGTCACGTTAATATTATAGGGGTAGAAAAATCATCTTCTGTCATTATTTGCATTGGACTCCGTAAACGTCAAGTATATTGGCACAAAAAAGAATCACTAGAACGTCAACTATTCCCGAACGGAGGGAGTATTTATCATAGTCTTTATATTATTGACCTATAGAATTTTATATATATGAAAATAGTAAAATTTGTGCTATAGCCTATTTTGCCAGAAAAAAAAATCTGCATGTACATTATAACTAATATTTTTGGATTTCTAATGTACATGCCAATATTTTTTTTTTTTGGCAAAATAGGTTATATCATGAATTTTACTATTTTCATATATAGTTAGAAATTTATAAAATCACTAACAACACTAAACCATCTCAAGTTATATATTCTACCTAAAAGAAGTATATAATCAATACAACAACAAGAAAATAAAAGAACTATTTTGTCAAGAAGGGAAAAAAAGGTTTTGATAATTTCTTAAGTTCTTTTAATTTCCTGAGTGTGTAGCAGCCCTTTGATTGGAGACTTCACCAAACCGGCGATGATCATATCTTCTGTTTCTAACAAGTTCTGCAAAAGTCACACAACTCTCTGTTTGGCTATGTCCTCTTGTAACCTTAATCTTGACATGCTCTGGTAATCTTAATGTATACTTATCTTCTTCCTCTGGTTTGTTTCGCACTATTGAATGTCCCGTAGAATGCGATCTCGAGAATTTCTCCGGCATTGTCTGTTCTTTTCTTGTATGATGATGATGATGTTGATCGTCATTGTCGTAGTTGGTTTCTTGAATTACGTCGATGATCATCTCATCGACGTTATTGGTGTTTTCCGGGGGAGGAGGAGGAGGATCAAGATCGTGGCGACAAACAGGACAAGTTTTGTGAGATTCGAACCAAAGATCAATGCATTCTTGGTGAAACACGTGGTAGCAAGTTGTCAAGAGACGTAGCACGTGATCTCCGTCAAATTCAAGTAGACAAATGGCACATTCGAGGCCGTATTTCTCTTCGCGGAGATCTTTAACGGAGAAATAAGGAAAAGTAGGAAACGAGTTTATGATTCTAAGGTCTAGGCCAGGATTGACCGGAGGAGGAGCTTCGTCATGTGGCTGTAGGGGATTGTCGGCTGCTTCCGTTTCTCCATTGTGGTGATGGATACGCCAGGCTTGCATTATGGTGTCGAGAAAACACTTGACGAAATAGAGAGTGAAGAAACCGACAAAGATGAATATTAGAAAGAGTACGGTGAAGAGCACCGTGAGAGGTGGCGTCACGTAATGTTCTTGTGGCGGTAAAGGTGAAGGAATTGTCGGCATTATTGCGGCCGGAGATTGATTATCTCCGCCGTGAGATTTTTCATACACGAGAGAAAACAATAGAGCTAATACATGGAGATTTATTTGTTTAATTGTTTCTTAGTTGAAAAGTTATTTTTGAATTGCGGAAAATTTGTGCATGGCATGAGAGAGTGTGGAAGTTGTGGTTAGTAAAAATAGAAAGTGTGTTTTGAGTATTTGTTTTGTTTGCTTAATTAATACCATGCATTGAACGAGTCTTTTGTGACATTTGCTTGAAATTAAGCCACTTCTACCTTAGTAAACAGGAACATCAATTACAAGTAAACTTCCCCCAATTTATATATACATAACATTCTATCATTCAAATTTTAGCTCACACATGTAACAATAAATATCATAATTTCTAATCACTTAGCATACACGTTTGGCATTTTGGTTTTGAACCGATCCGTGTGAATGTTGAATGTGTGTGCATGTGTATTGGTTATGAGAACCAAAAAACTATTATTAAGCCAAACAAATTAAGATAATTTTTCTTTAATAAGTAAAAGTCAGATCAGATGATGAAAATTGAAACTTTTTTGTTTGTTTTGTATTTGACCAAAACTTTAATCGGAAACAAGAGAAAATGTACAATATGAAAAAATATTATAAAAATGAACGAAGATCTACTTTGTAACTATAAACCGGATCATTCGTTGATTATAGGATCATCACAATCAAAAGAAACTAAGAAACAAACTTAACAAAGATGGAACTCAAACCTACTTAACATCTCTAAATCTTTTACTGAAGAAATGTTAGGAAGAGGAAGACAAGAGAGTAAGAAAGCTCAATCTACTTATGGATAGATGTGTAAAACGAACAGAGAAAAAAATCCAGTGAGGTCGACCCACGAACCATTTGCTTACTGAGGGTTGCTGCCAGGCCAGAGGCGAAGAGGGTACATCTGGTCAGGGCTACATGGTCCACCACCACTGGCCGATGCTGAAGGTGAAGCTGGCTCGGGGTTATTCTCAACACGCCCTGCGCTCAAATTCACTCTCTCTGGTACAAAGAGTCCAACAACGATCTGTATAAAAACAACCTCAACCAACGTCAGTGTCTTGAAGATTCCGTGAATCAACACAACTCTAAAGGGTTAGAGAAATAGAGTAGTAACCTGGACTTGTGACCCAGCTACTAGCATTCCAGCAACAAAACCCCCAACAATATTGCCATTGTGGTTAGCCAGAGACACGTTCAAGTCACCAGTTATGGTCACAGTACCATTAGTATTCACAAAAGAGCCTGACATAGCAACGATCTCATATTGTCCCTGCAAATACAAATCACAAGACCTTAATCAGATAAATATTCCTGCAAGTACTACACAAGGACATGAAATGGTATACCTCATACTTAACAACTCCACTAGGGCTGTTAGATTGACGAAGCAGCACACTAGATATAGCACCTGAAGCTGAGAGAATAACGACCTCGCCTGGTCCTTGTTGCGTATACGCCACTATCTCTGTAGCTACGTCCTGAGTATTAATTAATGGAAGATAATCAACTAAAAATCTAGAAAAGTTAAAGATTAAAGATTTGAACAACATTATACCTCTCCAGCTTCGACCTCAATGATATCAGGTATAAACGGTGTTCCTGCTCCTCCTGTAAGCAAGTGATCTTGATTTGATTCAAAAAAGGGCTTCAAGAAAGATCGATGGAGTTTTTTTTTTCCGAGACAGTACCTAAAGCGTTGAGCTGCGTCTTGACGGGTCCAGGAGGACGACCTTTGCTCCGTTTAACAGATGGGTCTGATGATTTAGCAGCACTTGCACCTCCACCACCATCAGAAGCTGAAGGAAGAGAAAGACGCAGAGAAAGATCAATGCCATCAGGAGCATACTTCCTCGGTCGTCCTCGTCCTCGTTTCTCGTTCCCGAATCGCATCGACTGTTGTTGCGGCTGGCGCAGCGAGAGAGCCGCGACAGATAACCAGTGGGGCATGGCCTGAGAAGTAGAGGTGGGACCCGTTAACGCGGCGGCGTTGCGATTGTAGGAGCCCGTTGGCGTCCCATGCGGTGGTTGTAACTGCTGCTGCTGTTCGTTGGTTTCTTTAGAATCATCCATGGAAAATTGGAAATTTAGAGAAAGAAAAAGGAAGAAACTTTCTTGGAAAGAAAGACTCTGTTTTTGAGAATGTAGATACGCGGGAGAAAGTGAAGTTTTAAATTATTAGTTTTAAGTGAAAGCGTGTGAGCCAAGCTAATATGAGATCTTCAGATGTATATGTATAGTGAAACAAAGAGAGAGACGATTTGTAATTTTTTTTTCTGATTTACTTACAAATAAATATATCATTCATTAAGGGGTTTTCACTTTTCATGGAATTTTTGTTTTTATTTTCGTTTTCTTATATTAATGAGATAAATGTAAATATATGATTTAGGTAGGGAAAGCCCACACGAAAGGTTTTGTTTAGGCCCATTGGTTGGTATGGTGTATATAAAACAAAACCTTGTACAACAACCGATGGAGGTGTCTGAGATTTTGGGTTAGAGAGGATGTCGTCGGGGAACGAGACAGGTAAAATAGAGGTGTGGTGGGACATGAAGGACTGTCCGATACCGGAGGGGTATAATGCTCGTCGGGTCCGTCCAAGTATAGAAAGGGCGTTCAAGGAGCTAGGCTACACAGGTCCTGTCTCCATCACTGCCTATGGCGACCAAAAACAAACCCCTTGCCACGTCCTGCGAGGGCTCTCTTCCACTGGAGTCGCTGTTGCACATACCAGATCAGGTTGGTTAGTCTTTCTCTGGTGGTAATATTTTTTATTATAAACAAAAACCCCTCCCCCTAGACTAGACTAGAGATTTGATATTATTCATCCAATTCACAGATAGCACGCGTTCAGTCATGTATCGGGATATGGTGGAATGGCGAGGTCAAAATCCACCTCCGGCTACAATCATGATCATATCCGATCAGGTGGAAGGTGACTTTTCCTGGGATCTGGCCCGTCTACAACAGCGCACTAGATACGACCTCTTTATGGCCTATTCAAGTAAGCCTTGCAATGATTTAATCCTGGTACGTTATGGAAATTGGCGCTGGGAACAATTACTAGAAGAAGAAGAAGGAGGAGGCGCACCACTTTTGGATGATGATGGATTATCATCTGCTGCCATGTTTTATTGCAAAACGTGCAATTTCGATTGCCAAAGCCTGAATAAAATACTTTTTGTTTCATTATCTGAGCAGCAACAACTCTTTGTCAAGCAGGATGCTATAAACCCTCCGGACACTCGATTCTCGTGTGTAACGAAGACGTGGGCAAAGAACTACCCGGCCACACCTGAACACGCCACAGCTAAAATACATGTGTTGTGGGACATGACTGACTGCCCTATTCCTGAGGGGTATGATGCTCGCCGGGTCCGTCCAAGTTTAGAAAGAGCGTTCAAGGAAATAGGCTACTCTGGTCCTGTCTCCATCACTGCCTTTGCCGACCATAAACAAACCCCTGTTCACCACCTTCTTGCGCTCTCTTCCTCTGGAGTCGATTTTGCCCATAGCCTTCTCTGTTAGTTAGTCCCCATTTCCCTCTGTTATTTAATTAATTAATTTTCTAACTGAAATTATTATTTCTATCAGGGGTCCATTACAGTCGCATGATTTCAGAGTTTGAGGAATGGACAAGTGATAATCCTGCTCCTGCTTCGGTTATGATCATATCGGATGAAGTGGCTTCCAGCAAGTCCCGTTCAACACTTATTTGCCGGAAACTACAAGAGAATAACTACAACTGTTTTTTGGCTTATTCAGTTAGGCCTTTTGAAATGTCAGTCCTGCTCACTTCTGCTGAGTGGCTCTGGGAAAGCTTACTCGCAGGTTTGTTCTCTCATCTTCCACTACCATTACACACCACCAAAACTAATACTTACGCGGAGCTTGTTTTTTTCCTCCCCCAGTTTCGGAGACAAGAAGACACACTCTTCAGAAGTGCAGTGAAAGTGAAAGTGAAAGGGTTGTTGCATCTACCGGTATGTTTCATTGCAAATTGTGCGACTGTGATTATTGCGAAAGCCTCGATGATTTCAATAAGCATCTCTTAAGTACACAACATACAAAGGAGGTAAGCATTCTCTTCCCCTTGGCATCCTCTGTATCAATAAATAGATTGTTGCTACCTGTTTAACTTTTTCTTTCTACTGTTTTATCAAACAGGAGAAAAGAATGACTTCGCATTCTCAATCTTTCCCTCGCCGACGAAGGGAATACAAAATATCCAACTACCATGATGAGGCAAGAGTTTTTCTTCTTAATAATGATTCTCAACAGAGGAAAATGTAAATACTCATATGTTTACACATGTTGCAGGTAGGACATCCTCCCAAGACGAAACGTACGAGGAAAGCACCCCGGAAGGGTTTTGTCCCAAGACCATTACGTTTTACTAGACATTGATGATATCTTCCTTTCTAGTCTTTGTTTCCCTCTCAAGTATAAATTTAAATTAAACTGAATGGTGCGTTTTTCTTCTATTTCTTGAATATCTCTGTTTAGTACGATTATGACTTATTGTGTAATTTAATCAATATATTTTAGAATTAATATTCTACTTTTCGTGATATCACTACAACAAACATGCACATAACGACAGCTACGTTCTGTCATTAGCTTGGTATTACGAATTTGCCGATAAATTATCAATGAATCGTAATAGTTGATCTTTTGACATTACAGAAGAATCATCGTACATTGGTCGTTGTAAATCAGATTTTGGTGTTTGAGCAGCAAGTTAAGAAACTCAAAGATCAGTTACTTCACATGGAGAAGCGTCAGAAAACAATGCTTTCATGTGTCTCTCAGGTACTTGAGAAATCTATAAACCACACATGAAATTGTTATTACCTGTTGCCAGGCAAGAGGTGAAGTAGTCGGGGCGTAGAGTTTCCAACTTGATGATTCTTGTCGTCGTCATTGTTGATACTATCATTTTCCTCTGATGACTCGCTTGAATATTGCGGTCCCTGAGACTGAGGGCTTCCTGGTCCACCACCACAGGCCGATGCTGAAGCTGGCTCGGGGTCGGGGTTATTCTCAACACGCCTTGCGCTTGGTTTCGATTTCTCTGATACATAGCTTCCAACAATGACCTATATAAAAACCACTCGAACCAAAAGTCAGTATCTTGAAGATTCCGTGAATCAACTCAACTATAAAGGGTTAGAGAAATGGAGTATAACCTGGACTTGTGACCTAGCAACTAGCATTCCAGCAACAAAACCCGCCACGATCCGACCATCAGGACCAGCAAGATGCACGTTCATGTCACTAGTTCTGGTCACAGTACCATTACTCTCAGTATTCAAGAAAGAACCTGACATAGCAAAGATATCATATAGTCCCTGCAAATACATTAATCATAAGAGCCTAATCAGATAAACATTCCAGCAAAAAAGTATCGCACACAAGGACATGAGAATACTATACCTCATACGTAACAACTCCAGTAGGATTTTTAGGATTCTTAGAGTGAAGAAGCACCGCACTAGAAACAGCACCTGAAGCTGAGAGAATACTAAACTCGAGTGGTCCTTGATGCGTAAAGGCCACTATCTTCGCAGTTATGTCCTGAGTATTAGTGGAAGATCATAAGTTTAACTAAAATTCAAGATTAAAGATTTGCATGCTGCATTCATTACCTCTCCAGCATTGATGTTAATGATATGAGGCGTCAACGATGTTTCTGCTCCTCCTGCTCACACACATTAACCGTAAGCAGTGATCAAACAAAAAGAGTATCAAGAAAAGAAAGAAAGATGGGAGTCTTTTTGACTGTACCTAAATACTTAAGCTTCTGACTAACGGAGCCAGGAATACGACCTCTGCATCTGCTCCGTTTAGCAGGTGGGTCTGATGAGTTAGCAGTAATTGCATCATCAGTAACTGAAGAAAGAGTAGGAGGACCCGTAGAAGGATCAATGGCATCAGCATACTTCCTCGGTCGTCCTCTGACTCTTCCTCTTCCTCTTGCTCGTGCTCGTCCTCGTTGCTCGTTCCCGAGTTGCATCGACGGTTGTTGCGTCGCAACGGAGGAAGGCGATCCGTCGAGCCCGAGTGGTTGTTGAGGCTGACTCAGCGAGAGAGCCCCGACAGACGAACGGTGGGGCATGGCTTGGGAAGTGGAGGTGGGGCCCATCAACGCGGCGGCGTTGCGGTTGTAGGAGCCCGTTAGCGTCCCGTGCGGTGGTTGTAGCTGCTGCTGCTCGTTGGTTTCTTTAGAATCATCCATTGGAAGATTAGTGAAAGAAAAGGAAGAAACGTTCTTGGAAAGACTCTGTTTTTCTTTCGAGAATATAGAGACGCGGGAGAAAGTGAAGGTTTTTATGAGTTTTAAGCGAAAGCGTGTAAGCCAAGTTAACACGAGTTCATATATATAGAGACCGAGAGAGAGAGAGGCGATTTGTATCTAATTTTGTTTATTTTACTTAGAAATAAATAATTTAAAGGGTTTTTACTTCTCAGGGATTTATTTTTATGGTTTTTGATATTTAATGAAATAAATATAAAGATATGCTTTAGTTGTTATGATATAGTCCGAAACTAAAAGATTTCTTATGGAGAGTAGTAAAGAAAGCCATTCCGGTGAGCTCCAATCTTGAGCGAAGAGGATTTCCGAGTTTCAACTGCAAAGCTTGCGGAGCACATGAAGATGACCTCCATGTTTTGCTCAAATGCCCGGTAGCAGAAGAAGTATGGAGTCTTATACCGTTGCATCAAAGGCCAGTAAACCTGTTACCATCCATTTCGGATTTGATTACACAGGGCGGGAATTTTACTACATTGCCTCCGACTGGAGTTACGGTCCCGTTGTGGCCGTGGGTGTTATGGAACCTGTGGAAATCGCGGAATAAGCTGGTGTTTGAGAATAGAAGGTTCACAGGTCCGGAGATAGTGTTGAAGAGTATCAAAGATGCAAGGGAATGGGGTCAGGCTCAGGTTGAGGCCACATCTCCAATATCTCCCGTTGCTTTCTCCAATCACGCAAATCATCGGTTGCCTTGTCCCCCTCCATCTTTCCACCCGGGAGTTCTAGTCTGCAGAGTGGACGCGGCTTGGGACTCCATTTCAGGGAAGAGTGGTATTGGTGGGATTTTCAGTGGCTGCTTGACCACCTCTCTGCCCCCTATTGCAGAAGCTCACAATCATGTGTCCTCAGCTCTCATGGCAGAAGCCATTGCTGTTCATCGCGCGGTTTCTCTAGCCGTTTATTCAAACGTCCGATCCCTGGCGGTTCTTTCCGATTCTCTCTCTTTGATCAAGCTTTTGAAGAAGGGGGAGCACCAACCTGAACTGTTCGGTATCATGTTTGATATCTTCCATTTTATGTCTTTGTTTGATGTCATATCTTTTCATTTCATCTCTCGCAACTTTAACTCCGAGGCTGATTCTGTGGCAAAATCAGTGCTTGCTTTATCTGTAACAAATCCCATCCTTGATGGGTAAAACCTTTTAGTTTGAAATGCATTCTAGTTTGATCAAAAAAAAAGACTTAAGGAGGAAAATAAGAGTCTGTTTTTCAATGTGCTCTTTGGATTTGGTGCCTTCTTTTTTATTTTATTTTTTCGCATAATTTGCAATTTTGCATTGAATGAAACAGTGATGTTGGTATTTGAAGGAGAAACCTCAAACGGAATGAAAATTGAAGTTAAATGTTAGAAGCGTTTTATTTAGTTTGTTAATTTAATAGAGTACACTCAAAACCGTACCCCCAAGTGATGAGTCAGAAGAAAATAACAAAAACATTTATCAAAATTTTATTCTATGCCATATAAAAAAAGAGATAGACCCATTCCTCAAACTGATGTTAACACCCAATATATATTTTCAGCCGAGAACACAAGAACGCATCTGATTTCAAATGTACTAGCTCCAGTTATATTACGAACCCACTCGACCGTGTTATATCCATCCACTCTTCTTCTCCTATACCTGTCACGAGATAATTCCAGTTCACCCGCTTAAGCTCTTGGATAGTCAACGACATGAGAAAGCACAAAACTTTTTTTCTCGGCTAGCGACTATTAACTATAAGTAATCGATCGACTATCAGACTATGGTAGGTAGACCAACAAACAGCAAAAGCAAAGCAGTTGTTAAAAGGTTAAGCAATTCGCGTACCTTGAACAACCGGACACGTTAAACCAGAAGCTGTGAACATATATGTACCTGAAAATAGAAAAGATGTTGAGACAGATAACAAATGGTATTAAAGTAAACTTTAGTGTGTTATCGTATGATTATTCCAAGTAACCTGAAATTTCCATTTTGATAGACGGTCTTGTCCAAGATTTCTTCTCTCCCATTGTTGAGATCAATTCGAAACCAAGAAAATGGTTAATTTGGTGAATGCTAATCAACAGAGGTAAAGGGTATGAAACATTGTGAAAACTCACTTACAAACCAAGTCGGTCGATAGATGAATTTTTACTAGAGTTTTGATTACAACTCCGTGCGCAAACATTTTAGCTACAAAGACACTTTTGACCAGAAAAGCAAACACAAAACAAAAAAACAACTACAAAGAGGGAAAAGATCAAGAAACTAACTGTTGAACAAAAAAAAAAGATCAAGAAACTAACTTTGGTATTCATCTAAAAGCTACGAACCTTGACATTTACTTCCATGCGTGTACGTCCAAGTTCCTTGATTGTCGGCTATACACACGGAAAGGAAAATTCAGTACTCCTTTTATATATGATACCTAAGAAATTGGAAAAGTCAGCACACTTTCTCAGCTGAAACTTTTGGTAGATTGCATAGCTAGTAGATGTCCTATTTAAGATGAGTTCTGTATTTGGTAGTAGAACAAGATGAACGACATTTACAACGGGAGTTTCTCAATCTTACTTTATCATTCACTTTTCCATAATTTTACTGGTTCACAATCACATAGTCTTTTCTAGGGATGGGCGTTGGTATACCCATTAGGGTTCGGTTTGGGTCTATTCGGGTTTTAAATTTTTGGGGTCAAAATTTTTAGTCTCATTCGAATATTTCTAAATTTCGATAAATAAAATAATATATTATATATAAATTTGAATAACATATGTCAAATTACCTAAAACTAATGTATAAATTAGTTTGGTTTAAATATTTGGATAGAAAATCAATATATATTTTAAGTATTTTTGTGTTTTGAGTATATTTTAGCCATTTTAGATATTTACTTTTGATTATCTGTATATATTTTCAAGTATTTTGAACGATTTAAAAGTATCTTAAATATTTTGGATGTTTGTAATATATTAAATCTAAAAATAATTAATAATTTAGGTATAACTACATTTATTTCGGATATATTTAGGTACCCGAAATACTTCGGTTCGGGTCGAGTTCGGTTTCGGTTTTTTAAATACCAAAATTTTGAATCTATTCGGATAATAAATCAATTTTGATTCGGGTTTGGTACTACTTCTTGGGATCGAGTTCGGTTCGGTTCTTCAGATTCGGATTTTTTTATCCTGCCCTAGTCTTTTCTATGACTTCTCTAGTCCTCACACAAGGTTTTTGACATTTTTATATCATTTTCCTCTTGTATAGTTGTCTTTATTTCCTACACAATGTTATAGTTTTCTACTCTTTTGAATCAGGGACTAAGGTGGTATACAAAACGGCTAACGGTTGATGAAGATGGAGATTCGCGGATGAGTTTTTGGAAGAGGGAGACAAACTCACATACGTGAAAAATGATTCTAACTTTAATAAAACTATGCCAAGACTAGAAAATGTGAAATAAAACCTGCAAATGTAAGAAGACTAGTTGTGTCTTAATTGAACATCAAGAAAGATTACTAATAGTATGAACTGATTTGGAACATAGAAGTTAGAACATGTTTCTTTTGTTTCATCAGCATTTCAAAACTTGGTAGATTCTGAGATGAAATTTTGTTTCTGATTCTTGAGCAAAACAAGACTAGTTATATAATAAGACAGCCACAATTGATTTTGGGGTTTGTGTTTACACTTAATTTTGTATCTATTGGAATTTGTAATATGTAATACTACTTCTTTTTTTTTGGTAAAAATGTTAAGATATTATTACCAAGCTTTTTCGTTTTTGACAGAATGACAGAGGAAAACACGAAGCAGAGAAACAGAAAAAAAAACCTAAACACACACTCAATCAAGTTACGAAAGCAAGACAGATACAACAACCACAACCGCAGTCCCGGGGCTCGACTAAATCCGTAACAACAGCTTGCCGCAAAAAGATGAACCAAGTTCAACCGAGAGTCGGAACCCGGTAATTTTGGCCTCCCCGATGAATCCGCTCTTAAAGATAATGGTCCACCTGAGAACAGCTCACCGAGAACATCAAGCACCTGCCCACACAAACACACAGCAATAGCATCGACCTAACACACCTTCAACAACCAACCGAGCAATTATTTGGCCTGGATCGACATGAACAGGATGTCGAACCGAGCAAAAACGGGCTGTAACCTTCGTACTCCTTAATCTGAACCCAACCTGCACACAATTGCCACGCACACCGCCACAATAGACTCAAGCAAACCCAAGTAGCGCTGGGATGTGAGCGAAGACCGAACACTAAGAGTAGCGGTCAAAGACAAGAGAACCACCACACGTCCGTTGCCGCCGAGAACCGACAGACAGAAACTGGTGCTGCTAGACTATCACTTGCCACCGCAAGGACGAAATGAAGAACAAGGGCGAAGTCCCAGACCGAAACCCCCTTACTACGACAACCAACGAGAGCCGTCGACTTCAGGGAGAAACAAACAGGAACACAGAATCAGAACCGCGAAAGGAGGTCCGAAGGTGAGGAAGCAAAGCACGCGGCCACTGAGACGGCATAGACGACCACCCTTTAAACCGCAAGCAAGACCTTACGCGAGCCAGCCACAGAGCTCGAGCACCAACCCGACTGCGTACTCGAACTCACAACCCACCGCTGTGGTAAAAAGATCCACCAGCACACACCATGCCAAGGAGGAAGAGAACCCGAGCTCGACGAACCGTGAGCCGTGAATCTCCATCCCGAGCCAAGTGACCCCATGGACGAGAAGCAGAGAACCTCCGACGTCCAGAGAAGCCATGTCGTACCTCCCGTTCGAAGACGAAGGGAACCGGACGAGATCTAAAGATGAAAATCGAACTCGATCCACACCCAAAAAGCCGACTGCAACCTCCACCAGCCTCTCGCCCTCCTCGCCGAAGTCACAGAGAAACGGAGAGACCACCGGAGAAGAAACGCCTCTGCAGCAGAGCTCTCTCCGGCATCAAACCCTAGCCCACGACACCGTGCATATCGGAGGGGAGGAAGACCGGTGATGAGCCGACAGCAAAGCAAAAGAGATTAATCTAGGAGGAGAGCCCTCCGGACGCCGGTACGCGCCGCCACGCGCCGTCCGAGCCGGAGGCAAGACAGTCGCAAGCTTTTCAACGAAGAGATAAGGTGGAGAGAGGCGAGAGCGTATTTTTTTTTTTGCTAGGACTAACTATCTACCCGTAATACTACTTCTTTGTGTTTATACACATGATATGATCAATCTCTTTTGGCTTAATAAACATGAACCAAAGTTTCTTTTTGTTGGAAATTTCATTTTCTTCAAACTATTTTTTTCTTCTGACACGAGGAGAGAACCCACATGAGCGACGTGGACAACACACGAGAAATCTGAAATCTCATAAGCTACAACACAACACCCTAAAGTAAAGAAACAGCTGTTAAGTTTGCATACAAAGATCTCACCTTGATACACAACACTACAAAGAGAATCGTATATTTAAATATTTATTGGTCATTTCGATAACTTAACTTATACGATGTTTGATGTTTTGGCCAATAACAAAATGACTAAAACACATTTTTAAATAATTATCATCAAAAGTAAACAAAAAAATAAATCAACCAGTTATCAGAAAATCTGTAATATACAACTAGTCATAATTTTAGATAAAAATAAAGTTAATTTATAAATACCAAAATATATTAAAAATTTCTATAAATATCTTACATTTGAATTAATATGTGACTACAAAGCTCAATGTAGAACTAAAAAATATCTACAGTAAAAAATTCTACAGTAACAAAATCAAGTTGATCAAGAAAATAAAAGATGTCCATTTGTAAATCAACCTTCTGTAAACATGCAAACAACCCATCCCCCATCTTGATTTTCTTGCATTTTGAAACAATGAACGTATTTTTTAAAAAATAATAGAATCAATGGAGTTGGTTGACGACTAGGGCGCTAATCGGAGTTGGGATAATTAGAATTTCACAATATGTAGAATCAAAACCTTGTTTTATTACAGAAAATTGAAGCATATTCTAATCAGGTTAACTAATCAGCCAATAGAAGAAAAAAATACAATTTTCTTTGGCCGGTGAATTCATAACTGTATTTCCAACAAATCCATTTTAATGAGTTGTGTGTATCAATTCAAAAGTCGCAGCCCGTGTGATCATTAATACTGTTCACGTTCCTTTTTGGTGGAAGAATACGGTAAGAGAGACGTTACATTTCGTGAAAGTACGATTTTTAAAACAATATTTCTCCAAGTCGAAGCAGTAAGAACATTATTATGCTTCACGTTTTTTTCAGTTTTTGCGGACTTAATTATTTTATATAAATTTAAATCTTGTTCCAAAAAATATAAATTTAAATCTATCTTGCCAAACAGACGTTGCAATACAGCACACAATTAAAAACAAAATGAAATATCAAATTTTGTAGTCCACTAAATCGTCTCATGTGTATTTATTTTCTTGTTGCTCGAAGTCAGAAGTTAATTTTGATTAGATATGAATACCTTAGATATTATTAATTTTACATGCCTGTTTCGTATTTAGTGATTAACGTGGCATTTAGTTTGCGTAATGTGATTTAAAACTCAATTTGTAAAATTAGTTGTCCCCTGCAATAAAAGAAGGTATACATGTGTTATGTGTCAACGTTGGTATGCTTTCAGGGATCCAAAATGTCAACTTTAGCTGAGATATTGATAACTTGTTAAAGACTTCTTTTTTAGAGATATAAGAAAAAAATTATATGCTTTAGAATGTATTATATTTATCGCAAGTATGTTTCCTATTGAAACCTTGTACCGTTTATGGTTTATCATAATACAATTTGAGTTTGTGTTCGTGTAGATTTGTTTTATTGGTCATATGATCAATAACTTATTGTGTTGTAAAATATAAGTTCGTGTTAGGACTACATATTTAATCTCTTTTTAACCTAATACAAAGAGGTCCCAATACAAAGTGACAACTAATTTTCATTCCTCGCATACATAATCAATGAGATAAAAAAAAACTAGGACTTGTATGATTTAATTATGTTCAACTAATTAATGTAACTAAAATGTGTATGTCCTACTTTTGTATTTAGTCTAAGATAACAGCGTTAATTTGTAACTAATGATCTAGTTTTTCGAGCTATCTTTTTAACAATATTAGTTTTCATTGGGTGGCACATGCATATTATTATACAGTGCAAATGTTAATATCTAAAAAGTAAGAATATAATTGGATCTCATAATTTATAATTAACAATTTAATTAGTACTATTATGGAACGTATGTTAGTTTAGTATCCTTTTCAGTAACTTTTGACTTCTTATTTTCGATCTTGTGAATAAAATAGGAAAAGGTACTTCAATTAATATCAACATCAATATTTGCAAGTCATGTGAAACCCATCAATCTAATCTTTCTTCACTTGCCACAAGAGAGTATTATTTATGTACCTATTAAAAGTAATTATGTAAAACTATATGCACATAGAGGTAAAAAAGTAATATCAGGAGGGTTTTATATTTATTAGGAGTGTTGAATAGAGTTTTTTTTTTTTGTATTTTCTACAAACAATAATCGTTAAAAGTTTTAAAAAAACATTACGCGATAAATAGAATAAAATGAGCATTAAGCGAAATTGCAAAATGATAGTTACTTTCTCATCAGAATGTAAAAACATCAAATAAATTAAAATCCTATGTAAAATTATGCAACAAGTAAAAAAAATTACGAATCGAAACCTAATAAATGAAATTCTCGTAGTTCAACCAACACAATCACACGTATTAACAACTATGTACGCAAACCATTGATCCCCATCCCTCTATATATACACATATACACAGAAAGAGCTATATATAGAGAGTAGCACAATAACAACATATTCTATTACAAAAAGAGAAAGAGAGAGAGAAATATAGAACCATTTTCTCTACCTCAAAATGTCTAGCAGGGTTCACGTAGGAAGCACTGAGATGGAGGAAGGTTTGAGAAATAAGAAGTGGAAAGTGTTAGAACCTTCCGAGAAAATCAAGAAGATTCCGAAATGGCTTTGGGATGTCGGAAAAGAAGATCCAAGAAGGGTAATACATGCCCTTAAAGTAGGTATTTCCTTGACCCTTGTCTCTTTGTTATATCTCATGGAGCCTCTCTTCAAAGACATTGGGAGCAATGCGATTTGGGCTGTCATGACCGTCGTCGTCGTTCTCGAGTTCTCTGCCGGTATGTGTAGCCAAGTGTCAATGATCCTTTTATGTCCATACAATTTGAACTCATTAATATAGAAATTTAATTATTGTCATATATATAATATGTGATGGATTACTTGATTCTTTAGGTGCAACGTTGTGCAAAGGGCTTAATAGAGGATTAGGAACACTAATCGCGGGATCTTTGGCATTTTTCATTGAGTTTGTTGCAAATGATTCCGGAAAAGTTCTTCGAGCTATCTTCATTGGCACTGCTGTTTTTATCATTGGTATGTGTTATTCTATATATTTACCCTTTTATTGTATAACAACTTTAGGTGTATACGTCTGATTATTTTGTACAAATTTCAAGAATATACTAGTTGAGTTTCCGTTCTTTAAACATGCATGATATATATCTTCTGTGATGAAAAGCAGGAAATGTGATTTTGTTATAAAATACTAAAACTTGTGTGCCTCTTTCTAAATTATTACAGGAGCGGCTGCAACATATATAAGATTTATACCGTATATAAAGAAGAACTACGATTATGGTGTTGTGATATTTCTCCTGACGTTCAATCTCATAACGGTTTCGAGCTATAGAGTAGACAGTGTGATAAACATAGCACACGATAGATTGTACACTATAGCTATCGGTTGCGGAATATGTCTTTTCATGAGCCTTCTTGTTTTTCCTATCTGGTCCGGTGAAGATCTACACAAGACCACCGTTGGTAAACTCCAAGGCCTCTGTCGCTCTATAGAAGGTACATAACGAATTGATAATATTTAAACATCTTAGAAATAACATAATTCATGTCCATTTTTAATATATGTTTTATTTTGTAGCATGTGTGAGTGAGTACTTTGAGGAGAAGGAGAAAGAAACATCAGATTCAAAAGACAAAATCTATGAAGGGTATCAAGCTGTTTTGGATTCTAAATCCATTGATGAAACACTCGTAAGTCTTTTTATAGTTCTTTAATTGAGTATAAGTAAAATAAAACCCACAAAATAATATGATTTTATGAAATTAAAGGCATTATATGCAAACTGGGAGCCAAGACACACGAGACGATGTCATAGATTCCCATGTCAACAATATGTTAAAGTTGGAGCTGTTCTTCGTCAGTTTGGTTACACTGTTGTTGCTCTTCACGGTTGCTTACAAACTGAGATCCAAGTACGTAAAATTATATATATTAATAAGATACATGTTTTAGGTTAAGTTGAATTAAATTAAATGATCTTAATTAATTTGTTAATTTTCTTTCAAGACTCCAAGATCTGTTCGCGCTCTTTTCAAGGATCCTTGTGTAAGATTAGCCGGAGAGGTATGCAAAGCTTTGTCGGAACTAGCCGATAGCATCTCAAACCACCGTCACTGTTCGCCTGAGATTCTCTCCGATCATCTCCACGTGGCGCTCCAAGACCTTAACTCGGCTATCAAGTCTCAGCCTAAACTCTTCCTCGGGTCCAATCTCCATCGCCACAACAATAAACACCAAAACGCAGTTTCACAACGCAACCGTGCAAACGACGTTTCGAGTAAACCCACCGAAGAGAGCTCACGTCAAGGCCAAAGCGGCGCCGTTTCGCTTTCTAGCTTCAGGACGGACACGTCAGCTTTGATGGAGTACAGGAGATCGTTCAAGAACAATAATAGGTCCGAGACGACGTCGGCGGCGGCGGGAGAGAGGAGGATGTTACGGCCGCAGCTGAGCAAAATAGCGGTGATGACGAGTCTTGAGTTCTCGGAGGCTTTGCCGTTCGCGGCGTTTGCGTCGTTGCTGGTGGAGATGGTGGCGAGGCTTGATAATGTAATCCAGGAAGTGGAGGAGTTGGGGAGGATCGCGTGTTTTAAGGAGTATGATAATGCGCGTGATCCGACGGCTGACGATGTCCGGTGCGAAAAACCGGCGAATGTTGTGATCAGTGTCGGCGCCGCGGAATAAATTATTTTATTTTACTTGGTGTGTATATTTGAAAAGACGGGGGAATTATTTATCCCGGTCGCTATAAAGAATCTGTAACATCCCGAGTTGTGATATGTGGAAAGGTTTAAGAGAATTGATTTGGCTACCTATGTCATCAAAGTTGACTTACCTTTTTCCGGAGCACATCCTGAAAAAACTCCAGAGTTAAGCGTGCTTGAACTAGAGTAGTGGAAGGATGGGTGACCTATCGGGAAGTGATTCGCGATAGCGTGCGAGTGAGGCCAAAACACGGGGAAAGGTCATGTGGTGATTGTCGGGCCAGTAAACAATGGTTTCGAGCCTTTCGGAATTATTAACGACCGACCGTCGGATGGGATGGGGCCCACGGGCCGAGAGAGCGGGTGTGGGTGGCCCATTAGCCGTGGGCGGTCGGGGCGTTATAAGTGGTATCAGAGCTGGTTAGCCGTCTCAGTTCTGACCTGAGAGGCGTCTTGAGACATGTCGTGGGGCGCAACGAAGACGTTGCGTTCTTTGAGAGGGGGTGAATTGTAACATCCCGAGTTGTGATATGTGAAAAGGTTTAAGAGAATTGATTTGGCTACCTATGTCATCAAAGTTGACTTACCTTTTTCGGAGCACATCCTGAAAAAACTCTAGAGTTAAACGTGCTTGAACTAGAGTAGTGGAAGGATGGGTGACCTATCGGGAAGTGATTCGCGATAGCGTGCGAGTGAGGCCAAAGCACGGGGAAAGGTCATGTGATGATTGCAGGGTCAGTAAACAATGTTTCGAGCCTTTCGGAATTATTAACGACCGACCGTCGGATGGGATGGGGCCCACGGGCCGAGAGAGCGGGCGTGGGTGGCCCATTAGCCGTGGGCGGTCGGGGCGTTATAGAATCGATTATGCGGTTCGATTTGGTTCGTCATGATTCAGTTTGTCCACCCTCGATGCAGGGCCGGCCCTGAGATTCCGGGGGCTGCAGACGAGTCAAGAAGAAATTCAATAATTCGGGGGCTGATTTTTTTTTTTACAAATTTGGGGGCTTATATCCATGTAATTTTTTTCGAAAATTTCGGGGGATTTGACGCAAATGTTTCGTTAGGCTTGGCTCAGGGCCGGCCCTGCCTCAATGATGGTAGTACGTACCTTTTAGTGTCTTCGTTTTCATTAGGATGATTTTATATCATCCAACTTAAGTCTTGACATTAGATTCCAAATAAACCGTAATCTTATCGAGACAAACAGCTTATGGCAACTGGCGAGAACATATAATTAAGTTTTTCTGGAGATACAAAAAGTTCTTCTCTTGTGTCTCAAACTTTCGTTTTTCTTCTTCTGAATTAGTTGATCGTTTAGTAATGATGGAGAATCAATGTCTAAGACCCGCACATTAATCTTGAAATGCAACCGTATTCATTTATAATATTAACACTTGAAAAGAACAGAAAAAAGGAATAGCAAAAAAAAAAGGAAACAAACTTCAAAAAAGAAAGGGCCCAACCGGGTTCGAACCGGTGACCTATTGATCTGCAGTCAATTGCTCTACCACTGAGCTATGGACCCAATTTGTTAAGAATGTACACAGTTAATAAATAAATATCAAAGAATTGCAAGGGACGCAAATACTCTTGTAAGTTTTCTAAAATGGAATGTAAAAAGTTCTCTAACAAAAAAAAGAAGAAAATATCCCTAAACTCTCAGAAATCAAAGAAAAACATTCTAAAGATGACAAAAATTACACTTGCAAAACCCAAAATAATCCTAAATCTTAAAAGTAAAGTCACAAATCATAAATATTATAATAAAAAAGTATTTGTACTTGAAAAAAAAAGTATTTGTACTTGATGATATCTAATAATGAACCTCCTACACTTGGAGGCTCATAGTCTGTTCCCCCATGTTGAGCCGGTCCTGAAAACTGATGGATCATCGGAAAAAAATGAAAAGATGAGTAGTTTTTGAGTACAAAACACCACGTGGTTTTTATTTTTTGGCTCCATCTCAGTATCTCACAACAAAATAATATTAGTTATTAGATTGTCATTCTCTCTAAAAATATTTGGAATTTGTGTGATAGATGAAAACCTGTGAGAAAACTTGATTTATGGTTTGTCCGTCCACAGGTGGGTATTTCTAGACATGTAAAGTCCGTAAATAGGAAGGATGGAGACACGTTGTTCAAAGAAAAAAAAAGGAAGGATGGAGACACTAGAACATGTGATTTCTTTTCTAGTACTCACATTATATTATAAACACAGCACTTCATATTCATAAGATCAAAAATATCTTTTAATATTATGTCTAACATTTTTCATTTTCGTCCATTTTCGTTTTCCTACTACTTGTTGTGAAGTGTTAAAAAGCAATAAATCCTTCAAAACTATGGAGTCACTAATCATAATAGGGAAATTTGATGTGAAGTAAAAGTATAATAATCTCAAAAAGTGATCGAGTCGTTCAATCAGAATAACAAAAAGTGTAAACTAATATTCTTGTTGTGAAGTGTTAAAAAGCAATAAATCCTTCAAAATTATGGAGTCACTAATCATAATAGGGAAATTTGATGTGAAGTAAAAGTATAATAATCTCTAAAAGTGATCGAGTCGTTCAATCAGAATAACAAAAAGTGTAAACTAAGAAATAATGATAAAAATAGTCATGAGAAGAAAAAAATATAGCTAAAGCTCTCCAACAAGTGAAAAATTGCAAACTTTTTTAAGCTATTAAATATCTTTGAACAATTTGCTGCGTCACATTTGCCCCTTGAATGTAGTTCTGATCGTCGTACAGTATATTTTTCCATTTCTTTTTCCAGATCCCCTTTATTGATTTCAAAAACGATGTATCAACATAACTTTTAAGATATGAAATGGTCACGAATTCATTATTTTTTCTTATGCAAGTGTTTGCTATGATCACTTCCAAAGTTGGTTTAAAGGTTGTAAGTTTGGTCCAGTTAATGATTGGGAGATACGGCATTCTCTTTGCATATATGTTGGAATGTAAAATAAAGACTATTATATAACAATTTAGGAATTTAAAATAGCCACTCCATAGCATACAATATATTAATTAGTAAAATCAAAAGAAAAACCAAAAACCAATATATATGTAGAACTATATTCTCAACAATAAAATGTAAGTGACTCTATACTATATTTATGATAAACCAACTTTATCTTCTTCAAGGACTCGAACGTTAAAAGGCGTTTTTGTCCTGAAGACCCACACATTTCCTTCTACCTAGAAAAGGTTTGAGCAACCGAATGAACCGGTTTGGTCGTATTCATAATTGGGCCAGTGACCGGTTTGGTTGTATTCATAGTTTTCCTGATCAATGTTTAAATAAGAAGAACTCTCCGGAAATCCCACCTGGTAGCTCGCCTCATTGACTGGAAAATTATAGTTGGGAAAGTACTCTGAAGCACTCGCCTCCTGAATTTGAGGAAAATCCTATATTTAAATATCACAAGACCAAATCAGACCAGTGTTTGTGTATATATACAAAAATGTTTTGGGTTAGATATTAGTACGTACCTTGGAGGAATCAAGGATGAAATCAGGAGAAATCCAAATGCTTGAAGATTCGTTTGTAGCTAAAGAAGGCTTGAAAGGTTGAAACTGCGCTGTTTCATCTCGACATGGAGAGGTCGCAAGGCTAGAGCAACCTGAACCAATAGCTTGTTCGTTTTTAGTTTTCAAAGTTTTGGTCTTAAGTCCGTTCTTCTTGACTACACGACATAACACAAAAGCTCCCTGAAATTCCAACATGTATATATGGTTCTTAGGTTTCTTTCCATTTATTAAAGGGGTGAAGATATTAAAACATATGATAAATCTCTAACCTTCAAATTTGGTGATTTTTGAGAAAGATCGTCATCGCAAAGGCGATATTCATGCATAAACCAGCTAGTTCTATCACCCAATGGGGCACGACCTTCATAGAAAACTAGTGTCTTCCGGTATCCGGTTATAGCACCAGATGATTTACAAGTGATTTTCCGATCTTTACCGGTTGCTTTCCAATAACCGGCTTTTGTAGCCCTATTGGTTCGAGAACCGTTTGGATATTTTTTGTCCCTTGGACAGAAAAAGAACCATTCCATATCTCTATTGGGTAGGAACGATTTATCTAAAACAACAAAGATAACAATTAAAGAAGATATAACAGTTAGATATAAATTGATAGATGATATTTATTCAGACATTTTTTTTATAAATTACCTGGTAACTCCCAAGGATCGAATTTGTATAAATCGATAACAGGAATGACTTCAAGTTCAATCTCGAGACCTTCGACTTTTCTACTCAAGTAATAGCCTATGAGCTCTTCATCAGTTGGATGAAATCTAAATCCAGGAGGTAAACATGAACTTCCCATTTGCATGATTCACACTTGTTGCTTGTGATACGAGAGATTTAGCGATCAAATCTACTCAGTATTTTGAAAATCCAGAAATAGAAACTTTTCTCGACACTTGACTTGTTCTTAAGAAAAGCTTGCAACTCACGTTGATTGCATTCTTTTTGTGACAAGATCATTGTCCGAAAGAAATCGTATGATTACAATTAAGAAAATCAGCTCAATGACACAAGGTTCCTCTTTTTAATATTGAGAAAAACAATAGACACAAAATTAAGGAAAATTTTGGAAATAACAAAGAGTAATAGACTGAAATTTGAATTTGAGGGGAAGGTAACTGCGACGGGTCAAAGACACTGGCTGGAGAAAAAGGTGCTCTGACTTTAAATCAGAGAATAGCTATATAAGAAATCAAAAGTGATTAGTGAGTAATTAAACCAGGAGAATGATTAAGAGAAGACAAAGGTGGTAGAGTGTTGAATGGCTGTGAAGCGTTTGATATATATAGCACAATGTCTTGAACTACGGGGGCATACTAATAATTAATTAATATATGTGGATTGAATAATTAATTGTATATGTATTATTTTATAGTGCCATTTTAAAATCCAGAAGAAAAATAACAAGACACACCGAAAGCACATAAAGGCATTGCTTGTCTCAAGAGTTCCCAAAATTCCAAAAGAACTTGGACCTACCTGCTGTCAAAAGCTATTAGACGTGTTCAGCTGTTCACACACACGCTTCGAGATAGAAACCATCCCATAATATATTAATATCATTAATCAGAGGTGATCGATTCAGTTTTCGACTAAATAATACTACATGGTTTCAATTTATTAAACAATAAATTTGTTTTTATGTCAATTATATATATCGAAGTAGTAACATGCTATTAATCTACACAAATGTTATCTATCACTTTATGATTGTTGTTTACCGTAAAGTTTGCTATATACTAGTATATGACATGTGAGTTAAAAACTAATTAAAATATTTTATTAACCTACACAAAATATTCTATCACTTTTTGATTGTTGTTTAACATATATTTTTCTCATTCCAAATATTTCAGCTTTTCACTATATTATACGTTATATTACTCCGCTTAGGTCTGGGCGTTTTTAACTCAACCCGAAGTACCTACCTAAATCCGAACCGGAAAAACCGAAACTGAATCCAAACTGTTATACAAAAATATCCGAACGGGACTTATGAACTTAGTATTTTGGAGTTTGGTTATAATCCGAACCGAACCGAACCGAAATCCGAACTAGAATCCGAAAATATCCGAAACTAGTTAAATATGTTAATATTTCTATATATTAAGGTGATTTAGATATTTTAGAGTATTCAAAATATTTTTGTAGTTTGTTTTATTTGTTATTTTGAATACTTTTTAGTTAATTTAGATAGTTTAACTAATATTTAACTAGATTTGTAAATAATTTATATATTTTGAAAAGAAATTTTGTAGATTTTTTAGGTTTAAAAAATATTTTTTTGGACGATTTTAAACATTGGTTACATCCGATCCGAACTGAATCCAGAATGAACCAAACCGAACCCGATCCGATAATTAGTAAAACCCAAATGGTCCTTCTGAGTATAACACCGAAGATCCGAAAATCCGAATCACCAGGACCGATACCGAATGGTCCACCGAACGCCCAGGCCTAATTCCGCTATTGATTTCAGATTTATATTAGTCATCACCATTATTATTTTTGTGTTCCTTCAAATAGTTAATATGAAACCCGTGTTTCTATACATTTATGAATGTTCGAGTTTTCGACCTGGTTTAACACAACATGCATTTAGAATAGAATTTTAGTCTGAATCCAATATAACTTAGAGGGTGTTATTGGTTTATATATTTTAATGGATTTAACAATACAAATCAAATCAAGTGTTATTGGTTATGTGATTTTAGAATCTATATTTAAATTCATTGTTATTGGTTCTATGATTTTAAAATCTATATTCAAATCCATTGTTATTGGTTTTGTGATTTCAAAATAGATTTTAAAATCAGGTGTTATTCAATAATAATGATTTGTTTAAAGATTTGATTTAAAATTGGATTTGAATAGATTTATTAGTGATTTTAAGTTAAAAATACAAATGAGTAAATATTGTCTTGAACCCTGTTATTTTGATAGATATGTATTATCTGGTTCTCCAAATATCTTTATATGTGGCTTTTGTTAAGCGGTAGTGCTTGAAAGTTTTCCATTTAAAAACATCAAGCACTTGCATGTGCTGGTTTACATAATTTTCTTCGTCGAACCGATACTTTTCCAGAAGAAAAAAAATTCTGATGATGTAGAAGAACTTGAAGAAATTAATAACAATAGTGAAGAGATTCTTGCAACTCAAGATCAACAAAGAGAACATGCCAATCAAATGAGAGCGACAATAGCTACAGATATGTGGACATATTTTATGTTACCATGATATACAAAATACTGAAACAAATATTGTAGTTTTTATATTTCTTTTATTACAAAACTGAACTTACTGCAAATCTATTTGACTGATTTATGATAATCCAGTTATTTTGATTTACAATCTATAACATTGATTCTGAAATCTGCTTAGCTGATTTAAAATCAATGGATTTGTCAAAAAAATCTAAATTCTAAAAAGAATCATAGATTCATTAAAATACTACAACCAATAACCCCCATTATTTAACTTTTCGGTCGTAAAAAACGGCTCTGATGCTTTTTGGCGTTTTATATCGTACCCAAAAAAAGATTACTATTAAATGAAATTTATTAAAGTCCGTAATAGGATTTAACACCGTTCTTACACGTCAGCATGAGTAAGACAAAATTCCCTTTAAACATCTAAGATGAGAGATAACGAAACTTTGACGAAATATATTTAGTTATATGGCTTTCTGTCAAAATGTAGTTATTGTTTAAGATGTAAAGTTGTAGTTTAAAGTTTAGTTCCCATTTGTAAGACCCGATCAAAGAAACATACAAAAAAACGAATGACTTCACAAGATGGAAATGTCAGGTATGGTTCTAAAAATAAAGGCGGGCCTTGTAACAATGATGTGGTTAGAATATTCCCCGATACTTTAGGAACGGTCACCTTGAATCCTTGACCCCTAATGGTGTTTACACTTTTGAAGAGAACACTAGGCAAAAAAAAAAATGAAAGAGAAAAAGGCAACAAAATGGAGAAAAGATATATAAAAGCATAGATAACTACGTCATATGGTAGGTAAAGAAAGAAGTAAGCCTGCGAAATACGAATAACGGACCTGTTGTGTTGACTGCACTAGGGTCTAATCAGATAGTTTTGAATATGTATATATGTGGTTACTAAGATATTCCTTTAAAAATAACACATTTGCATCATATTTGATAGTTATATTTGGTTACTAACATTTCCATTAAAAATAAGACATTTGCCTCATGTTTAATATTTTGCATATATGTGGTTACTAAGATTTTCCTTTAAAAATAAGAAATTTGCATCATATTTAATATTTTTGAATATATGTATCTAGCATCCTCACCGGTTAAGAGACTACAATTACAAGGCTTTCATCAAATATAATACTAACATTCTTTATACAATCTAATTATCTAATTAATTCTAAAATAAAAAGTGAATCAAACCAATAATAAATAAATCTCTCTTGAAATTTTTATAATCTATTCTTAAAGAGCTGTTTTTCTACTTATTTCCTACCTTTTCTTTCTCATTTTTAATTTCATTATTTTTTATATTTTAGTGACTGAGAAACTATTTTAGAATTCGAACATTGCCGGTGTTCAAGTTTTTTTTTTTTTTGAAAATAACCAATACAGCCGACCAACTAATCGAATCCGACGACATTGTTTTCATCATCGAATATTTGTCTATAGTGATATCAAAAGCGGTTTCAGTGGTTAAAAAGAATCGATTACGGTTACAGTTGCGGGAGCTTATTGATGTGGATAACTGCGATTTCTAGCGTTATTAAGTGATTCGTATAATTTGTATAATGATTAAAAATTATTGTATTTGCGAAATATTTGTGACTGATTGATTATGAGATATTGAAACAGTTCAATAATAAATTATCAATATTAATATATTTTAATGTTATAATATTAAAAATGTATTACAATGATAAAATATAATAAATATTAATATCATATAATAAATAATACTATTGCATTTTTTTAGTTCAAATGAAAGTTATAGTTTCAATAAAATTTATTTTGAAGATTTATATTCGAATTTTTAAAAGAATATTTATTTTATTTATATATGTATATTTATATATGTGTATATTAATGTTTAAAAAATATATTGAATAGTTTTGGTTTAATTTTTTTATAAAATAAAAAATTATACTGTTAGTGAATTTAAATTAAAATATAAGATATATATTATTTATAATATTTTTGATTTTAAAATTTAAATTAAAATATTTTTTAAAAAATAATTTTATATATTTATTTATTCACCCGCAACCGTCCGCAATTGCAGACACTAGTAGGAACCAGCTTTTGATTTTAAGAAGTTTAGAGCGATCTAAGGTGATTTGAAGCGTTTTGTTTGATTGTTGCAAAACGCCAACAACCGCTACGAACCGCAAAAGTTGTATTTGCGGATGGTAACGGGAAACCAGTCACACCTTAATGTCTTACATTTATACACATGTTTAAATCTAACTAAATATATTAAAAGGTTAACTATTGACGGAAAACAAGATGTATGATTAAAATCGTTTTGGATATTGCATGTTTTGGATTTACATTTGTATATACACGTCTTTTTTTTGTTACTTGTATATACACGTCTAACATAAATGAATTGTAGAGGAAACCGACACATCAAAGAGCAATGTTTTCAACAAAAGCAACTCATGATTGTGATGCAGTGTGTTACTCACCAAACTGACTAATCCAGCCCGCTAAAGAGCAAGAACGATATCTAATAGACTCAACTGGTACAATCGACCAACAAAACTAATAATCATCTCTTTTACCCAAAAAAAAAATAAAACAAAACTTATCTTATATTATTTGTATCAATTAATATATGACATTTGTATTCATAACTATTATATAGGAGATATGAGTCAATATACTTATCATCATTTAATTTTAGGTTAGAAACCATTTAACTTAATATAGTATCATAGTTTGATCTATATTATCCATTCTGATCTACAACTGATCAAATCCCAGATTGGCTAATTGACCATTATCTAAATATTCTAAGATTTATGGCCAAAAAATCATTATCTCAAAAATAAGTATTAGAAACAATATTTCACATCGAAAATTGAAAGGGATTTTAATTAATATATATATCTGATATAGGTCTTATTTACTATCAATTGATTTTAAATTAAAATTCATTTAGTTTAATATGTATTTTTAGTTGTTTCTTTACCACGAAAAAAAATATCAAAGATCAAATACACTAATGATCCTCATTTTACCCAAAAAACCTAATGATCCTCCATTGCGTTTCTTATTTTTGCTAACTAGTGTATTTTTTAACATTCCAAAAATATTAGGTTACTTTGTCGATCGCAGTCAATTTAGTTATCTTAAGTACTAGGGCGGGGCGCAGATCGGATATCCGGGTTTCCGAAGGTATTTGTGATTTGCTTCGTATGTCACAGATATCTAATTTTTCGATTTGTTTTGCTTCGGTAAAATACGGATATTCGAAAAACCGGATATCCGGAAATAAATAGATATTTGCGGATATTTACGAATACTTACGGATATCTCATCTGTTTAGATTAATACAAATAATCTTAAAAATTTGATACAAATTTGTTTTGTAAAATATTTTTTTGCATGATATAAAAGATAAAAATTAAAAGAAATAGGGAATCTACATATTTTGTAAATTTTTTAAACTTAGTTAACAATTATAATAATACAACACTTAAGAAAAAAATTATAATTGTCATAAAAATTTTCTCTTCCTTTAATGTAATAGTTTTATATAAGTAATATTGTGAATATAATTTGTCAAATTATATGTAAGAATAATAATTAGAAAATTTTATACATTTAAAACTGTAAATATAATCAAGATATATATATTTATATATTGTCGGATTGGATCGGATATCCGTTTCCCAAAATTTTAGTATTTGTGATCTGCTTCGATTTTAACGGATATTGAGTTTTAGTATTTGCTTTGCTTCGAAAGTTTACGGATATTCGGAATTTTCGGATCGAATTGAAACGAATAACGAATCGAATCAAATTTAAAATGTCCGGCACTAATCTTAACAAGAAGGACAATTAGGTGACTTTTTAAGAAGAAAAAAAAACAATAAAGGAAAAACCCCGACAGTTTGGCAACCAAAGATCGCAGTCAAATCTGAAATAGTGCTACTGTAACTATGATCTGACTTTTGTTTTACTTTTCCACCTAAGCAACTTATTTTTTTTGGTAAAACCTAAGCAACTTATTGACTATTAGGATAGTATTTTTTTGGTCGAACTATCAGGATAGTTCATGTAACACTTTAAGGTTTTGACTGTATTAATACAATAAATATCTACTATGGAATTAATTTACTATAGTTTCAGCTACAGTGCTACACATTTATCAATCAGGTAAAAAGAGATTATCACAATTTTAGGCATTTACTGTACAGAGAGAGAAAAACACACTCTAATTTTTATTCTAAAAGTGTGACTGGCAACTTTTAGAATAAATGAAAGAAAGAAATAAGGTGAAAATGAAAGAAAAAAAAGTGAAAAATAAGGAAAAATAGAGAAAATAGTTACACTCAATAAAATCTAGTGCAACAATGTGAGTAAGATTTCTTTTGTTTGAATAGTAATTGGAAAAAATGTAGAAAAATACAACTATACAAGCTTACTTGATTGGCTATTTCATAGTATAATTCAGAGTAATAAAATTTTCATTAATAAAA
Organism: Brassica juncea; assembly: GCA_018703725.1. Taxonomy (NCBI): domain Eukaryota; kingdom Viridiplantae; phylum Streptophyta; class Magnoliopsida; order Brassicales; family Brassicaceae; genus Brassica; species Brassica juncea. Next base: position 67,802,562 of record CM031936.1, on the reverse strand, counting down.
GTTGCACTAAAACATACCATTAAATCAAAGCCTAAGATTTACAAAATAATAACTCTGACTTTTTTGTTCTCTCTACTTTTATCACATGTTTTATTTTTAGTTCATTTCCACTTATTTATTTACTCCATTTTTCTCTGACTTTTACCAATCAAAACCTAGGCAACTAGATCTTACAACTGTAATATAATTATGTACTCCCAATCAACGAAATACACATAAGATTCTCGAAGCTAGTATTCCTTTCTCTGTTTCGGTACTTTAACAAACACGCACATGTACACCATATTATCTAAAAAGAAGAAGAAAAACATAATTGTACACATAAGCCTTTTCTAAAAAATATGTTATTGTAAATTAGATTAGTTCGAAAGGAGAAAACAAACAGAATCAGATGAATCGGAAAATGAGAAGATGCCACAGACCAAAACTTATCACTTACACTTAACGACACTTTGTCCCCTAATTTTATAATCATCCCTTAGGCTCCTTCTCTTTTTATTGACCGTCTGATACGCTCGCTTTTGGTCTATTCACAACTACTAATAAGATCAATGCTAAGAATTGATCAAAACCTAATATATCTATATAGATTTAGGCTGCAAACTTCAACCTTCTACAAAAAATGTGCGGCCACGGAACTGAGTTTTATTATAGTTCCAAATACAGTAGTTTAAAATAAATAAATATACAATTATATACCATTAAATATTTTTATGAAATATAAATGCATCAAATCATTTATCTTTTGATTAGAATACATTAGGCTTTGAAATTGATTCGAACTTTGTTGGTGGTGAATTAAACTGTCAAAAAGGGTTTGTAGTGAACCTCATTTAAAGGCTTTTATAAGCTTTGCTTCCATATATTTTTTGATTGAGCTTAATTTGTTCCAGATATTTTTTGTCATTCATTTTGACGAATTGAGGTTGCATCAATGCTAGTTCTTCAGATAATAAATCAGGAAAATAAGAATGTCGGCCTTTTTCAAAATAAAAATAAAATAAGAATGTAAAAAATAATGTACCATATATGACAGATGCATGCATAAATCAGTTAAATTTTTTGACTAAAAAAAATCAGTTAAATTTATGATAAACGCATGTGTACATGTAGCCTAGGTGCGAGTCTGCGCGAGTTCATATGTGTTGATAGATATTGGTTAATCAACCAACACATTGTCATATTTGGATGTGACATATTTGTTTTTCCAGGAATGGATATGATTTGCATTTATATAACTATTTTTATATCATTAAACAAAAGAACTAGAAATCATTTGTTTAATGTCAATCTTTGCTTTAGCATAGCAAGTTGAAAAAAACTTGCGTGGCCCAAATTCAAAGTAGGTAAACTCTCAAATCCCCCATTTGGATCAAAATTTAAACAATCATCCCCAGTGTTAAAAAAGTTATAGGTTAAAGCGTCTCCAACCATCCTTAATTCTCTCATTTCTAAAGTTTTGCACTCCAACAATTTTTTTTTTTGTCGTCATCAACAGAAACAGACTCATGGAAGATACATATAGACTCATGGAAGACTCATATAGACTCTACAAATTAAATTGGTAATTCTATATCCATGTGAACGACAAATGCAATAAAAATTTGTTGCATTCCAACAAATCTTTATTCTTTAAGAGAATAAACAGTTCACCTTTACTTTTAAAGGTATCTTATTTATTTTTCATTTTTATCATTATATTTCCTAAATATCAAATCCATGCAATATCACTTAGAAAATTATTTTACAAAATTAATATATAAAACTTTATATATTTATAAAAATCTAACTACATTTGTTTTCAAGGAATTTTATGTGTCATAATTCCATTTAAAAATAATATGCAACTTTATATTTTTATAAAAAAGTTTATATATTTATAAAAAAGCTAATAACACTTGAGATGTGCATTTTTTTGCTAGTGTTACAATATAATTAAAATACAAATATGTCAATATCATTTAAGACATATCTCTTATTATAATTTTAGAAAATTTATTCTGAAATTTACAACTTAGTATATTCAAATAAAATAAGAAAACACATTTAAATATAACCATTTACTAAATTAAATATAACTTATTACGACAAGTAAGACATTTATAAATTATCTGAAACCATGGTCGACAACATAATTACATGAAAACTTTAAAAATTATGTCTGGTAACATATTCGATTCTTTTGTATCTTCTGTAAAGTTAAAGTTTTCCAAAGAAGTAGGTTTTTATAACATTCCATAAATTGAAAAAAAAAATCAGTTGCTTGTTTCTCCCATGTATCATCACTGAAAATGAAAACAATCAAAATCAGCTTTTAGATAGCAAACAAAAAAAAAATCAAAACTCAAAACAAATCATCCACTCATAAAAATAATTAATAATAGAAATTCGCTGATAAATCATTAATATTTTTGCCTAGACAAGGAAAGAAGGTTTAGGATGAACAGCAGAAGCGGCTGCATAAAATAAATTATTAAAGAAGGTTACGGACTCTCTGATCTCTCTGTAGTCGCATAGCTTCAAGTTCAGCACCTTTATCAATCATATCCCTAGCATCACTCTCCATACCAAGCTCCCAAAGTGCTAAAGCCTGCAAGTAAAACGCAATAGGCCACTCCGGTATGCAAATTTGAGCCAGCATTGCGTCTCTCAACGCAGGATTATGTTCACCCGTCACTAAGTAGGAGAAAGACCTTCTCGCATAAACAGTCGCATATGGAACGGTGATCATCCTCACCAACTGGTAACAAAAAAAAAAAACAGGTTTACAAGGAGTTTTAAATATAAAACACTAATCTAATGATTGGACTTTGCTGTTTGTCTTTTAAATTTGATTTGTGAAGTGATTTTAAATTTTTATTTATGTCTCATTACCACATTGATTTTGAAAGAAGAATGTAAGAACTGTGATATATCCTATTTATTATAAAATTATAAACAGTTTAATTTTAAAAATATTCTTAAAATAAGTTGATAAATTCGTTTGCCTACACACCATAAAATTAAATTCTTAAAATAGGATAATGACAAAATTTGGCTACATACCGTAACTATAAATCGTATACATAATTAATATAACACTATGATTGATAGTATTATGTATCCTGTCAAACTAATTATAAATATATCTTAACAAATTCACAACAAAACTTGATTAAAATTCAAAATTTACGGATATTCAATAATCTAAATATTTAATGATTAATTAAGATAAATATAATAACAAGTTTAATTAATCAATATATTTTAACCAACAAATATATAAAACAAAATCTACGCTAAATTACAGTGTTATATATATATTTAAAATAAAATCCATTTTTCATTTTAACTTAATTATAACTAAATTTAATGAAATAAATATATTTTTAAAACGGTAAAAATAATTTTAATTTAATAAATAAAATTATTTTAAAAGGAAATGTTTTGCGCATGCGTTGGAAACCAACTAGTTACAACTAAATGCTCTGTTTTGTTTCTAATAAATGTATTACTTTGTTGTAATTTTAGAATTATGAAAATAAAAGAATATGGATAAAACTGAAAAATTTAAAATAAAACAAATTTTAAAGTGCATAATGACGACGATAAATGAAACGGATAGAGTACCTCTGAATAAGATTTAATCGCGTTAATGAAGTCCTGGTCTCTGAAAGCATTGTCTCCCAAGTTCTTTGTTTGAACCAGTTCCTGCACTCGTTGTGTCAGTAGATGAAGCTGTGGAGGGCAAAGTGAGACAATATTAGAACGTGAAAAAACAAATGGAAGAACTAGCTAGGTTAATGATTTGTCTCTAAGTACATCACTCTCTGGTCTTTCGTCGCTGTAACCAGTTTTAAGCAAAATCTCGTATACAGCCGCGTGGTCCATCCGAGAACAAGCCTCTCTGAGAGGAGAAAGCATGTTTGGTTGTATTACTGTACTCGTAGGCAGACGCATCAAGAAATGAGATGAAACCTAAACACAAAAATCAATTATTATTTGGCAAAAGAAAATATAGAGTATTCCTTATATGATTCTTTAACCTCTTCCATCTTTTGTAGTGGTGCTGCTGCAGAGACAAGATATTTAGTATCAGGTCGAACGTCCGGGTTTTTTTGAAGACATTTTGAAGCAAGATTAACAAGTTTAGTCACGTCTTCATTCTCAAAGCTCCCTTCAAGTGATGAATCCATGAGTAGCATCGCATTTTTCTCCATTATGATATCGACAGCCTGAGATATAGAAACATTCATCACTAGTCTCATATTAAGATGACAGACGAGTAAAATGAAACAAGATAACTTTCAGGGACATTACAAGGTTCGGTGGAATGTGTTTGCCGCTCACAAGTTCTATAAGAACATTTCCATAACTGTAAATCACACTTTCAGGAATGATTGTACCTGAAAAATGGAAAAGATAACCGTTAAATTCATCTAAATCATGAAAGTACTATAAGAAAGAAAGTTCACCTGTTTCTGAAAACTCTGGTGGAGTGTAAGATAAGTCAGTGCTATAGCTTATTCCGTCTCTGCTGTTCTTGATGAGACCAAAAGTTGATAGACGAGGATCACCTTCCTCATCAAAGAGGATTCTGGATGCACTTAAATCATGATAGATCTTTTGGTTTTCGACGTTGCAGTAATCAAGTGCTTGTGCGATATAATACGCAACTCGGACACGCATTTCCCAAGGAAATGTCTCTTGGTTCCCTACACAACAAAAGAGAGCATCAAGTCTCTAGCCAGAGAAGATCAAAAGGGAAGTAGATTAGAGGAACATCTTACAGTGAAAAAGATGCTCTGAGAGAGTACCATAGGGCATATACTCAGCCACCAACAATCTCTCGCCTCCTTCAACGCAATATCCAAGCAGATTGACCAATCTCTTCGACCTAAGCTTTCCCACAGCAGTCGCCTGATCCTGATTCCACAGGTCAAAACATTAGTCAACGCATGATCAACTATTACAGTTCAGACAGAAAAAAGTTCCAAGGCATCTCTTTTCTTTGCAACCTAAAGTTTCAGATATACATTATCATATTCGCTGGTCAATATAGACACTTACTAATCTATTATTTTCCCCTTCTACAACTATATAAACCGCTTCAGTCTCCAACTAGACACTGATGATCAATGAAACATAATATAAAAACTGAAATTTTGAACTGACCCTTTTAAAGATTCTTACCACAAAGTGCTGAGCATCAGGCCAAGTCAGTCTAGATAAACGCTTGACAGCGACGAGACCATTGCCTTCGAGTTTTCCTCTGTAAACCACATTGAGAGTGTTCATCTCACCTTCAGGGACAATGCAATTGCCACTAAACCCATTTGTTGCATCGTACAGTTCACGTAAGCTAAAGCGTTGGAAACATGGAACATGATTCTCCTGCTCCACCTGGTCCTCATGATCCACTTGGTCCTCATGATCCACTTGGTCGTCATGATCCACTTGGTCATCATGATCCACTTGGGCCTCAGTTACTGCAACACATAAACAGTTTCATCATAAAAAAAAAAGGCTTAGGGGAGTTATTGGAGTGTAGTTCAGAAAGGTACACTTTCCATCTCTTTTCTACTTTACACCAATACCCACAATCATTAAAACACACGCACACAGGAGTTAAGACAGAAGTAGCAAAAGACAAACTAATCTACACATCCACTAAGAAGCAAACACACCATAAATAATGTTTTTTTAAAAAAAAAATAGACAGAAACTAGAGTCAGACCTGATCCTGGTATGTGCTGAACTGGTGGATGATCAGGAGAAGTGATGACATTAGCAGTTTTAGACTGGAAACAACCCATCAAAAGAAATGAGACTCTTCCAAGCAATGGGAAATGGGAAAGAATAAGTTGATAATCAAAAAAAAATTATGTTTGGCATTGTGCTATGTATAAGGGGAAGAGGCAAAAGAATAATAAAAACTGAATTTTTTAAATAGAAATATGTATATATTTGGAAAAAAATTGAAAAAGAAGTAGACTTTTTGACTTTCTTTTTTAACATATATGCATATATAATATTTCCAATCAAAAAGATTATTACCATAAAATGATTATACATATGACCAACCAACAGCTAAGACACACACACTTACACAAAATCCTTACAGGAGAGTCTAAAGTCCAATCAAAAGGTGCAAAATCTATATTAATAAAGTAGGCTTTTTTATCTTCTTGAGGGGAAAAATGTCATGTAGCATTTTCTTTTTAATAATTAAAATATTTTCTTAATTTTAAATTTAATGAATTTTGGTATTAATTGTGAAATAAATTGGGGGTTTTAAACATTCTTTCATACAGGTCCAAACGTTTATAAGAGTGTTTTGAATTTGACCCGGACCCGTAGTTGAACCGATAAATCCGGTGACCCAATATAAATCGGATTTGGGTTTTGTGAAAAACCCATAAAACACACAAAAACTCACTAAAACCCGATACATGTTGCACGCTGGTTGAACCAATAGATAATTTTTATTTTTTACTATTTTTAGTACAAGTTATGTTTTAAAATTATTTTTTATATTTTAAATTTCTAATTAAAAATTAAAAATTAAAAATTTTCAGTTTTATTGCCGTCTTCCTCTTCTTCTACACTATAATTTACGTTTGCAAGAAAGGTGAGTCATGATTGTGCTTGAGCCGCACATCCGTAAAACAGACTAAAGCACGATGAGGCTTATTATTCCTCTACACTACAATTTACGTTTGCAAGAAAGGTGAGTAAATTATTTTTTAATATTTTATTTAACTTAGTTTATAACAAATCATTATATTTTTAATTTACAGATCAAAAAGAATAAAACCATATGATCATGTGAATTACAAAACAGAGTTTTAGATTGTTGAAGAAGAAAAACCTGGCGAGCTTGATTAGAATAAATTAGAGAATGCTTTTTCTGAAGAATATCCCAAAGATGATGAAGTGGCAAATTTAGAAAATTTTGTTGGTAAGTTTTAAAATTTAGAGAAAACCAAAATTAGTTGATGTGATCTGGTGTTAGTTTATTTTTGTTATTGACAATTTATTACAATGATGTTTTAATTTTGGTTTATTTTAGATTGGAAGTTTAATTTTATGTCTTGATTTTTTTAGATGTCATAACTCTTATGTTACAATTTTTTTAAATAATCTAAACTATTTCTTAATATTTTGTATGTACACTTAAAATACTTAACTTTAGTTTTTATATATATTTGTTTTCATAGCTAATATATTATTATATAATAAAACTAATTCATTTATTAATCCGCGATTCATCCGTGGTTGATCCAATGATCCTGTGATCCGGTAAATCATCCGATTCAGTGTCCGGGTTTCAAAACACTGGTTTATAGGATTTCTTTGTATTTGATGTTGACGATGGAGAATATAGCCTCTACAATTCTCCTTCTTTAACGCAATCGATGTAATCGTTCATATAATCAATCCAAAAATCCCACTCATCCAACTATCTCCTATTGAATGCTTCTTTAGTTCCTGCTTTCTCAGTTTCATTGTATATGTATAGACGGTGTGAGAGTTCGGACGATAATCCCTTTACTTTTCCCAATTCAATCATTGTCGAATTCCCAGTTTCATTACTTGGAGTTGAAGACAAATCGGTGTAGAAATATTCAGACTACAACAATTTTGGCAAGCCTGAAATGTTAAGAAAGGAGTGAGATATTGGGGTTGATATGTTGTTGATTAATGTGAAGGTACACCGGTTTCTTATTTCAGTTTACCAGTTAATGATTGCTTACTTTTAAAGTAGTAGTTTTCTTATGTATCAAGTTTAACACCTTCAAACATTTCTTGAAAGAAAGCTCAGTCTATGACATGAGTATTTAAGATTCCAACTAAATTAACTTTCTTACGACTATCGATTTTTATTCTATTTTTATTAATCGATTAGTAACAACTACTTATGCTATTCTAATTTGAACTAAACAACTTCAAACAAAATAATATACTACAGTTGCAAACCACTATAAAAAAGATCAGAAAATATCATTTTTTACATATTTTCATTTTACATATTTTTAACATATTTTCTTTACTAAGACCATATAATAAATTATAAATTTAATTAAGAATACAACAAACACGAATCCTTAGTGTCAAATAAAAAAAACAATACATTTCATGCGAAACAAAAGACCTTAACTTGCATTTAACATAAGCCTCTTTAGTCATAGAGCTAGTTTGATTATCTAATTAATTCCTTTTATTGCATGCTATAAGTTGGAAGTAGTGTCTCCTCTATGCTGAGGCATTTTGGTTATTTACCTATGGATATGTAAACTTAACATTCCCGTAGGAGGAGAAAGACCTTCTTGCGCATATGGAACGGTCATCATCCTCACCAACTGGTAACAAAAAAAAACAGGTTTACAAGGAGTTTTAGATATAATACACTAATCTAATGATTAGACTTTTCTGTCTGTTTATTTTGTTTTTTATTTGTTACTTCCGTTGCATATTATACATCGTTTTAAATTTTTTCACACATATTAAAATCTTTTAAACTTGACTTGTGAAATAATTTTTTATATGTCATCATCACATTAATTTTGAAATAAAAATAATTACTTGACTTAGTAAGAAATGTGACATGCCTTCTATCTTAGTATGACATTTAAAATTTTAATGACAAAGAGTTTGATTTTATAAATATTTTTAAAATAAGTTAATAAAAGAAATTTGACTACATACCATAACTTTAAAACAGGCAAAACATAATTTTATTTTTTAAATAAAATTAGTTTTTTTTAAACATTATTTCGCATGCGCACCTGGTTACAACTAAATGTTCTGTTTTTCTGATTGATTTATTAATTTGTTGGAATTTGATAATTATGAAAATAAAACAATATGGACAAAACTGGAAAATTTGATAAAGATATGTTTTGAAATTATAAAGAAAAATAGACCAAATTTTAAAGTGCAGAACGACCATATATGAAACGGAAGAGTGCTTTTGAATAAGATTTAATCAAGATATGTTGATGAAGTACTCCTTGTCTCTAAACTGTGTCCCAAATTCTTTGTTTGAACCAGTTAAGCGTAGTCCATCCGAAAACAAGCCTTTCTGAGAGGAGAACGCATGGATGGTAGTAACAAAGGATTCTTAGGCAGACCCATCAAGTAATGAGATGAAATCTAAACATAAACACAAAAATTAATTATTTGGTAAAAGAAAATATAGAGTATTCCTTATATGATTCTTTAACCTCTTCCATCTTTTGTAGTGGTGCTGCTGCAGATACAAGATATTTAGTATCAGGTCGATCTTCCGGGTTGCTTTGAAGACATTTTGAAGCAAGATTAAAAAGTTTAGTCGCGTCTTCATTCTCAAATCTCCCTTCAAGTGATGAATCCATGAGTAGCATCGCATTTTTCTCCATTATGATATCGATAGCCTGAGATATAGAAACACTCATCACTAGTTCATATTAAGATGACAAATTAGTGAAATGAAACAAGAAAATTTTCAGGGACGTTACATGTTTCGGTGGAATGTGTTTGCCGCTCACAAGTTCTATAAGAACATTTCCATAATGATAAATCACACTTTCAGGAATGATTGAACCTGAAAAATGGAAAAGATCAGGTAGCTCCATCTAAATCATGAAAGTTTTTTTTTTTTAATGTTCTTGAAGTAGACTTGTTATATCTTTACCTGTCTCTGAAAACTCAAAATCTGGTGGAGCGTAAGTCAAGTTAGCGCTATAGCTTGTTCCGTCTCTGCTGTTCTTGATGAGACCAAAAGTTGATAAACGAGGATCACCGTCCTCATCAAAGAGGATTCTGGATGCACTTAAATCATGATAGATCTTTTGGTTTTGGACGTTGCAGTAATCAAGTGCTTGAGCGATGTAATATGCAACTCGAACACGCATTTCCCAAGGAATTTCCTGTCTGTTCCCTACACAACAAAAGAGAGAATCAATTCTCTAAGGGAAGATCAAAAGGGAAGTAGTCATGAAAAGATTAGAGGAACATCTTACAGTGAAAAAGATGCTTTGAGAGAGTACCATAGGGCATATACTCAGCCACCAACAATCTCTCGCCTCCTTCAACGCAATATCCAAGCAGATTGACCAACCTCTTGGACCTAAGTTTTCCAACAGCAGTCGCCTGATCCTGATTCCACAGGTTAAAACATTAGTCAACGCAAGATCAACTATTCCAATTCAGACAAGGTAAACAGACAGAAGAAAGCTCCAAAGCATCTTTGTCTTTTAAATAAAAGATAATCTAATAAAACTATATATGCTCTGGAACACAGACATGATACAACTGGTACTTCCTTTTGAGGAATCTAAGATCCTGGCGATCAAGCCTTAGCAGAACGGGTGCTCTGGATAAGCTCTCGTGGATGGGATCAAAATCAGGAACCTACACTACCAAGATAGGATATGCTTCCGCACTATCCAACCGAACAAATCACATGGATATAGCACAAGAAGATCTGACCTTCGAGTGGAAGAAAGCGGTTTGGAAGTTGAAAACATCGCCAAAAACAAAACTGTTTGCTTGGAAAGTCCTACATGGAACAATACCCGCGGGAGAGGTGCTGAGAACACGGCGTAGATGGAAAATGCAAGCGCTGCAACTTACCGGAAACTATAGATCACTTGTTCTTTCACTGTACTTTTGCGAAACAGGTTTGGTTATCTGCCCCTGTTTTCCCAAGTATTGAGTACAATGAATCTATAGCTTTGAGAAGTTTGTGGCTTGAGTTGACGATGAGGAAAAATCTTCCACCTACGGATGGTCACCTGGCTCCTTTGATCTTATGGAATATTTGGACTGCAAGAAACAATTTAGTTTGCAATGGGAAACCTCAACCAGCAGATGAAACGCTCTCCAAGGCCATTGCAATGGCTCGTGAGTGGGGCTTTTGTCAAGCAACTCCAACGCCGTCACCCTCCACTCTACATCACCCAGTTGCAACATCACAGAGCGTTTACCTCATTAAAACTGATGCGGCTTGGAATGAAGCTCAGAAAATCGCAGGACTGGGTTGGACTGTGGAATCACAAAACAGAGACTCCACTTACTCTGCTCCCGCTCACCATGTGAGATCACCGTTGACAGCCGAAGCTCTGGAAAAATGCAGGGACCTAGGACTCTCAAGAATTAGGTGTGAATCAGACTCGGCCGTTCTGATCAAAGCTCTTAAAACGGATTCTTCGTTGGCTGGTTTCTATGGGATCTTGGCTGATATCCTCTTTAGCTTCTTCTTTTGATTGTATTTCCTTTCATTGGATCTCTCGTGTGAGAAATGCTGAGGCTGATAAGCTAGTAAAGCATATCTTGTCTGTTGAACTGGCATTAATGGCTGCATCTACTTCGATTTGATAATTTAATACAAGTTGTGTTTCAAAAAAAAAAAATAGCCTTTGCAACCTAAAGTTTCAGAATACGTTAGCTAATGTATTACTTTCCCCTTCTACAACTATATAAACCGATTTAATCTTCGACTAGTCATTAATGATCAATAAAATATAATATAAAAAGCTCAAGTTCTGAATTAGCCCTTGTAAGATTCTTACCACAAACTGCTGAGCATCAGGCCAAGTCAGTTTAGAGAGTCGCTTGATGGCGACGAGACCACTGCCTTCGAGCATTCCTCCGTAAACCAAATTGAGAGCTTTCATCCCACCTCCAGGGACAATGCATTTGTCACTAAACCCATTTGTTGCATCGTACAGTTCACGTAATGCAAAGCGTTTGAAACATGGAACATCATTCTCCTGTTCCACTTGGTCCTCATGATCCACTTGGTCCTCAGTGACTGCTACACACAAACAGTTTCATCATTAAAAAAAAGGCTTAAGGGAGTTATTGGAGTGTAGTTCAGAAAGGTATACACTTTCCATCTCATTCTTGCCTTACACCAACACCCACAATCATTAAAACACACGCACACATGAGTTAAGACAGAAGGAAAAAGACAAACTAATCTACACTTCCACCAAGAAGCAAACTAGAGTCAAACCTGATTCTGGTTTGTATTGAACTGATGGATGATCAGGAGAAGTGATCACATTAGCATTTTTGGACTGACAACAACCCATCAAAAGAAATGAGATTCTTCTAAGCAATGGGAAATGTGAAAGAGTTAGTTGATAATCAAAAATGATTATGCCGAGAGAATATTGTGTCTCTCCCTTTGAGTGAGTTCGGATTATATATTATGTTTGGCATTGTGCTATGTATAAGGAGAAGAGGCAAAAGAAGATTAAAAACTGAAATCACCACAGAAAGAGTAAGAATATATTTTTGGATAACAATGGAGAATGAAATTAGCTTTTTGAGTTTCTGTCAACGTATATATCCAATCAAAAGATTATTTACCTTAAGATGACTGTTTTAAATATATTTTACCAACCAACAGCGCTTGCCGCTAAGCCATACTCCTTACTGAAAAGCCTTACAGGAAAGTCTAAACGCCAATCAAAAGCTGCAGAGTGTCAAAGTAAAAACGTTACATTTCAAGCGAAGAAAAATAACTTTAATTTGCATGTACTTAACATAAGTCTTTTTGTTTAAAAAAAAAAAAAGTCTTTTTGTCTAATCAGAGAGCTAGTTTAGTTCTCTAGTTAATTCCTTCTCTTGCATGCTAGAAGTTGGAAGTAGTGTCTCCTCTATCCTGAGGCATTTTGGTTATTTACCTATGAATATGTACAGCTAACATTCCGGTTCTGATATAATCTTTCAGAAAAAAATTAGACTTTCATGTTCTTAAAGATTTTGCAACTGTTGTTTCTTCGATCTTAGTACAATAGTACTACACACAACCGTAACTAAATTTTTGATATAACCGTGACTATCAATTTAAGCATTTTCATACAAATTTATTAGAAAAATAGAAATAGCAGATCATCCTACGGAAATCAAAGAGGATGAAAACAATTAAACAGATGAATGTTATCTTTATATATAGTGACCAAAAAAAATCAAAACCCAATACAAATCCTCCATGCTATAAAAAAAATATTAACATGTTTGCGAAACACTTAGGCTAAGAAAGAAGGTTCAGGATGAACAGCAGAAGCAGCTGCGTTATTAACGTGAAGAGCTCTTTGAAGTTTCCGTTGATCGAAAACTTCAACTCCAACGTTGAATATGGAAGTCACTGGCCGATGATCGGACATCCTTATCTCCGATCTCTTATAACACTCTTGTCTTATTCCTTTTCCCAACCATAATATTCTATCACACCTGTTAACACACACAACAATAATCACACAAGTTTCTAAATTTCCATAACGTACAATTTTTTAGTCACGTACCATGCAGGAGCTCTCTTCTTCTCTCCTTCTTTCAAGTTTTCTCCGGCGTAACGATCGGAATCAAATTCGTATTTATATGTAGGAGGGAATTTGATCGGTCCTTCTCTCCATCCATCAAAGACATGCCCTCTTCGGAATTCTCTAATCAACTGTTAAATTACAATTGATATTTGTTTTAATATATATTAACAAAGTAATTAGTATACATATATATGGGTAACAATTCAAAACCAAACCTGATCACTGTTCCTGAGCTCATCCCATCGTTTCTGTTCGACAAGCTTTCTTACTTCACTGTCTGACATGTTAAGTCTGTAGTTCAGATCACCAAACCAGAATACCTGACTGTTGTTGAAGGAAAAGAAAAACATTTAGTAAAAAGATTTTAAAAAAATTTGCGTTGTTTTTTTAAAAATATATTTGATTGATTGCTTACTCGTGACATGAAATGGTTCTCGGTTGATCGGTATCAAGAACCGATGAGAAACGAGTACGACGTATGATTTCATACACGTCAGCATTCCGGCGCTGCTCAGCACCTTCTTTTTGACCGGAAGTTAAGTGCGAGCACACGAAACACATTCTTGATTGATACAACGTCATGCTAATCGATACTGATCCCTGCTTGGGAAAGAAGCTAGGGGTAAGGATTTTTTACTTATATATATAGATTACTTGGGAAAGAAGCTAGGGTTAGGAATTTTTTTAAATTACCTTGTTACCCATGTAGCCCATCAAGCCAACTCCAACCGGAGAAACTTTTAGATTGTTGACGTGTCTTCTTAACCGCCGTCGGATCCATACCGATACATATATCCCAACCATTTGCTTACTCACAATCCTCACATACTGTTGAGAATCTTTCACTTTCCGACACTCCTCCACCAAATCTTCCGGCAATCCATAAGTGTTTCCGATCTTGCCTCCTTCTTCTTTACCATCATCGGAAGATGATTCACCGTCCAATGAATCATCAGACAAAACTTTCGCAGCTTCTTCGGCTTCAGACAAGGAGGAGGAGGAAGTATTATCATTCTCTTCTTTGATATCATTCCAACTCAGGTTCAGCGTCTCAAAGCTCCGTGACCTTTTCAAGTTTCTTGCGTCAGAAGCAAACCTACTCACTCCCGTTGGATTCTCCGGCAGCTTAAACCCAAGCATGGCGTTGCTGCTCAACACTCTCCTTAGCTTCCCCTCTGATCCAACAATCTGAGGGTTCTCGTCTAAAGCTCGTTCAGGCCAGTCCATGTCCGGATTCCCTACAGGTTCAAGACTCGGCAAGGCAGTTGCAGCATCGATGAACTCATCTGTAGCTAGGTCTAAGGAGTGGTCAGCAGCAAGATTCTCGACCATGACATCAGCGATAATGGAGTTTGCTTGTTGCGCTAAGACGGGAGACGACGGTGCGCTGTGAGACCTATGAAGATTAACGTTGTTGTTGTTTGGTGATTGATTATAGACTGATTCTTTTTGGGGTTTGTTCAGTGTTCTACGGATTATCGACTCCCATCTCGGAATCGGACCTCTATCTTCTGCTCCGAAGACGTTTCCAGCGTTTAAGGGAACTACTTCTTGAAACCTGTAACAAGATTTTACATTAACACCGTGAAATATAGATTCATCAAAACAGAGGAACGTAGTACTCACTACAACAAATATGGCTTTTCATAGCATACAGATAACGCTATTAAATGGTATTCATAGCGGTTTTATAAATGCTATAAAATAAGACGCTATAATAGAATATCTATATACCATAGCGTTTTAGCATGCCGCTATCGTAGAGTGGCCTTTCATAGCACAACTATTATGCTGTGGTACAGTTATTTATTACACATTGTCGGCGCTATAGGAAACTATAGAACAGCTGTTCTTATATGCTGTATTAAACTTACTAATAGCAAATAGTCCGTGTTATATTATATTTTGTAATAACATTAATAGGTTGCTATATATATTTGTAAAATAGCAATTTTCTGTAGTCATCAATTACTTTGTAGTAGCTCTTCATTGGTGCTATTTGATGATGTGTTGTAGCAATGGTATTGAGTTATATATATATGAATTGTAGCTTATATTTTGTGCTAGCAAGTTAGTGTATCATGACTTATTTTATATGCTATTTCGTGCAATAAAATTACTTTTTGAACTAGAATAAATCGTTCAATATAAATATACTAAATTCTTATACAGAAATAAACCAAGTCTGAAATTTCATTTCTCCATAATAGAAACACAATGTCATAATTAAGTTCCAAACAAAGAACATAAGTCTAATTTGCAAAAAGTAGCATATGTTCATTAGTAATTCTAAAGCAAGGAATGTAGAAAACCATAGAGTTATTATTCCACCTCAAACGATGACAACTTTGTCTTCGGGCCATGCTATAGTGGTACCGATAGCATCCTCCATACACTCAATTGCAGACGTAGGCCTCCAAACCATGGCATCATTCACCTTTACTACATCAACCCACACACGAACTGCATTATTTTCCAACGGAACAAAATGCACTAACTGTTCTGGGTTGTTCGAAGACCAGCGTCCTTCTGCAACAACTACTTTCTGACCGGTAATGTCCAGCAGTTTGCACTTCTGACCCTCTTTCGCAAGCTGTATATGAGAATGATGTCGAATAGCATTAGCACCTTTATCACTTATATGATCACAACCTACTAATACACTTAAGGCTTACCTTCTGAGAGCTTGAAGGAGTTTGTGAAAATGGTTTTGAAATCTTAGCCGGAGCTGGTGGAGTGTGTACTTCTGAGTGCATATGAAGAGATGCTGGAGCTGGTGACTCTGTGTTTAAATTTTCGAATAAAACTCTGCTCACAGGCCATGCTACAAACGACTTCAAACAGTCACGAAGGTTTGAGTGTTTTTCTGTTGGCCGCCAAAGAAAAGTCTCAGGTAGGGTAACCGCATCTATAAATACTTTAACAGCATTTGGTCCAAGAGGAAGGCCATCCACCAAGGCTTTTGGATCACGAGACTCCCAACGACCTTCAGCAACTGTTTCTTCACCATCTGTTAGCCAATGTAGAAGTTTGCACTTGTTCATTTCTACTGTCTCTGGGCTCTGTCAGACAAATAAATCCAACATAGAAAACACATTACTATATTTTACAAAATATAAACTTAGCCCCGAAATGAGGAAAGAAAACCTTACATTAGCGGGAATGTCATCTGGAGATAACTCCTCCTCAAGAACAAGAACAGAATCCTGAGGCCACGCAACAGTTTCTCCTACAGCCTGACCAATTGTGAAAAATTTCGGCGCCGGTCTCCAAAGAAAAGCATCTTCTTCAAATGCCGTCTCAATTACAACCTTAACTGAATTAGGGCCCAATGGTACATTGTTAACAAACTCCATTTCATCAGAAGACAGAACACGACCGTCGGCTACTTTGCATTCCTTGTCACACCAATCGTATAGAATACACTTAGGCTGCGGTGTGGTTTTGTTAACACTCTACAAATATTATTCAACACATCAGTTACATTCCGTTCAAGTTCACCAAGAATACTTATAATTGAATTAGTACTTACTCTTGGTGCTGAATTTTCACCCTCTTCCGAGTCTGGCCGCTGCAAATTGACATAAATATTCGGTTAGCATTTTGCAAAAAATCAATAACCAAAGGACGTGGTAATCATGGGATTGTTGCATTAGGACGTGGTAATCATGGGATTTTAGTCCCATCACTTTACACTCCTCTAATGATACACAACTAGATATATTAGCACAATAGCCATCAGGACCTTTAAAATCAAAGAGCCGCTTACAGAAAATCTGTTTCTCTGACTTTGACAAAGACCAAGGAGCTGCTGGGAGTAATGTCCTTTTACCCTGAACTTTTGGATGCAAATCCTTCCTGATACCAAGGCTTTCAAGATCCTTTCTAGCTTTTAGACCATCCTTTGAATTGCCACAATGTAACAATGTGGAAATCAAGCTTGCAGCCACATTCCTCTCCACATGCATAACGTCTATATTATGGCGCACAGGGAGCTCCTTCTCATGTCAAAGCAAATAAAGAAATCATTTAGAACTTACTATATACAATAAAACATTTACTAGATTGGAAGTTTTAAGATACCTCCCAATATGGCAGTGTGAAAAATATCGAGCGTTTCTTCCATCTAGATAATTCCTCTTCGTCTTTCTCTCCTAAATCTTCATCGTCATCAGATTCACTGACTTCTTCCTCGTTATCAGATGGTATGTCAACTCGAGCAGCTCTCTTTTTCCCAGACTGTTTTCTATTACCAAAATCATTCTTGTAATTTCTCAGCACAAATGAGACATTCCTACCCGTGAGTATCCTTCCCTTAGTCCCATGTTCAGTTTTCCCGTCAAACCAAGTCTTCTTTCCTCTGAAACTATGTAAGGGAGGCAAACATTTCCGGTGGCCCATAAATACAAATTTCCTGCCATGACTCAGCCACAAACTATCTGTGTGCTTCCCGCAAATAGGACAACCCATTCTACCCTTCACTTTACAACCAGCAAGATTCCCATAAGCTGGGAAATCACTAATAGTCCAGAGAAGCATTGCCCTAAGCGTAAAGGTTGTCTTACTAACTGCATCGTAAGTTAACTCCCCAATGCACCACAGATGTTTTAAATCTTCTATAAGGGGTTCTAGATATACATCTATACTATTACCCGGTTGATGCGGTCCTGGAATCAGCAGACTGAGCATGATGTTCTCCTCCTTCATACATAGGTCAGGAGCCATGTTGTAATTAACCAGTAACACAGGCCAACAACTGTATCGGGTGTTCTTCATATTAAAGGGATTAAACCCATCAGTTGAAAGCCCAAGTCGCAAGTTCCTCTCCTCTGCTGCGAACGAGGGATACTTGTCATTCATTGACTTCCAAGTAACAGAGTCTACTGGATGGCGCAGTTTCCCATCTATGCTCTTGTTACTGAAATGCCATCTTAAATCCATTGCAACTTTCTCCGATCTGAACATCCTTTTCAGACGAGGTATTACTGGAAAATATCTCAAAACCTTCTGTGGAACACCCTTCTTGAATTCACCAGTGTGCATGTTGGTCTTCCATCTAGACGACTTGCATTTTGGGCAACTCTCAGCCTTCTGCAGCTTCTTTCTAAATAAGCAGCAGTCGTTCACACAAGCATGAATCTTTTGATATCCCATATCAAAAGATTTCAAAAACTTCTTGACATCATAAGTTGATGTGTGCAGCACATTGTCTTCAGGTAACATGTTTGGCAATGTTTGGAGTAAGTCATCAAAGCTCTTGTCTGACCACCCATTTTGAGACTTAATCCTAAACAATGAAACTACAGCTGATAGCTTGCTATGACTCGCACACGTTGGATACAAGGGGGTTTCAGCCTCTGCAAGTTTTGCTAAAAACTCATCTTCTTTCCTGTCCTCACCCTCAACTGACTCACGTGACTGTGCCCCCCTAATAACTAAATCTTCATCTAAACCTTTTGCTGCTTCGTATAAACTAAGGATCTCAGAATTCCACAATCTATCTTTATCTTCCACTACAGCAACAGAGTTATCTTCCCCATGGTGAAACCAATCCGTGCGTACCTTGTAGGCGTCATCCATTCCATTTATAACCAAATGAGAGACAACCTCCTCACTTGTATGACGATCTAGATTGCGGCATCGGGCGCATGGACATACAATCTTCCCATTAACTCCTAACTTAGCACTAACAGCATTGACAAAACCCCGAGCACCTCTCTCATATGCAGAATCAACTCTTAAGTACATGTAAATGAAACGAAAAAAAAAAGTTAAGACAATAATTGTTGAAATGCATAAACTGAACACTTAAACAAATGTACATACCTGCATAAATGGACCCATGACTTGTCCAACATTGTTTGCTACAACCTAGTTAGGACCGTTGCCACAGTTCAAACAAGCGTACATGGTTCAAGCAGCAATGAGAACAAATTACTATTCAATGTCGTAACCACAAACAACAAACTCATTCTATACAAAAGTCTACAAAGTATTAAAAAAAGGGAAGAAGGATATAGATGTGTCTAACCTTCACAGAATATAGCAGAAGTAAGATATGGAAGACACGAACCCACACCTGAGAAATAAAATCTGTGATTTTTGGGTAACTCTCAAACAACAAACGAATGCAAATCTACATCTATATGCATCTTATCTATAAATACAAAACGATGTCTATAATCTACATCTATATCCACATAATCGATGGTTAAAACGAAGATGAAACCATGGGAGAGTGATAGTGAAAATCGAAAATCTAACTAATGACAACAATGAACAGAGCCAAAAACTACCTAATCAATAGACTTGAATCTATCGATGGTAATAACTCACTTTGAGTTTTGAAAATGGGATTGAAATCGGCGGAGAACTCGAGGAGGGATGAATCGCAGTGAGTTGGGCTGAATCGGAGGAGATGAGGGCCGACGAGGAGTTGATTAGGGCTCAATCGGAGGAGATGAGGGCTGAATCGGAGGTGAGCTTCTTGAGATCGGTGGTGAGCGAAGAGAAAGAGAGGGAGGAGACGAAGACAGAAGGAGAAGGGGAAAAAGCTTTGGTTTTTTTTTTAAATGCTATTAAAAGTATTGGTTTGGCTAATTTGGCCGCGAAAACCCTTTTTTTTTCTAAGTGTTGGCGCTAATTGTAAAAACGTGTCGGATTAGTGAGTTTTTAATTATCTTTTACTGATTTTTGGGCATAGCATAATTATAATGCTATAATTTTATTATCCAGACTTCCAACTACCTTTTCATAGCAGTTACGAAAAATGTGCTATTATAATCTGCTATCAATAACCCTATTTGTTGTAGTGACTATATCAAATTACTAACTATTATTCGTTTTTATTCAAAATGAAATCTGTCTCTATATATTTTAATATTATTTTGTACATTTATTTTGTTTAATTAACGGTCAAATTTATTAACTTTAATGAATATATATGATTCTAAAATAAATTAAATATTAAACTCTGTAGATTAGTAAAATATTATAAATAACGTTGATAATTTATAAAGTTTTTATTGATTTTTTAACTTACCCAATGATGTATATATCTGAAGGGTTATCAGTAGAAAGCCAATCATCAATATCAAGATCATCGGAGGGACGTTTTCCGGCGACGTTCCATGTAGCCACCGTCACTCTACAAGTCATTTTCAACGAATACAAAAACGTTAAAGAAGAGGAGATATTTTTCACCACGGAAAAAATAGGAAATTCCAAAAGTACCCTTACTTGATGTCCTTTGTGTTTATGTATTGGACTCTCAAAGTCTCCGATTTGCCTCGCCGGTGTTTTCTCTGGTAACCCCTCACACAAGCGTCTGAAAAATATTAAAATGAGATAGATATTATAACTCCTCTGCATTTTTATCTGAATTTCGTATTCAATTACTTCGAAAACATATTTTAATCTGTGCATGTCATCTTTGAAGGTTATGCTAATCTTCTGTATCGTTTCAATTTTATCAAATGTTCCCAGATAAATAAAAAATAATTTATTTTAATAGAAAATCAAACTTTACCTGAAATTTTGTTGCCGTGATCAGCTTCCCTTCCTCGGCGGCCGCCATGGCTATCTTCATCAGCTAAGCAGCCGGCATTAGATACGTTTTTGACCGAACATACTGTAAAAGAGACCCATAAAATTATATTAGTAAAGATAATTCTTTAAAAAGAGACGATTCTTGAGAATAATAGGAGTAATACTTACCGTCATCTTCGCTCTCATTCTCTGTATCTACTTCGTCTTCGCTAAAGTCGTAGACTTTCGGCTTTATGTTCAACCATTTATTCATAACAATCGAAGGCCAAAACCTCTGCTTACGTCAAGCAAATAACAAAAGAAAAAATTCAGAATCTTTACAAGTAACAAAAATAAAAAATAAAGAAATGAAAACAGAGAAGAGAAAGCAAGCAAGACATCGTACTTCAGGGCGTTTCCCGCGTCTTGTTTTCATCTTCTCCGATGAGACAAAGGTTTGATATAATATTTTCTCTTTGGGGGAGTTTCGAGGAGAATATGAACAGAAGAGATGTCGGAGTTATGATATTTATAACAGCGACAGACAGGGAGAGCTTCAAGAAGACTACACACGAACAAGAACAAAGAAGAAAGACACAAAATAAAAAGTGGCAGTCGGACAAGAAGACGTGTGGAGGAAATTATAAGAAAATTAAAATTAAAAAGGTGTAATGATGAGAATTCTCTGATATTATGTTTTGGTTCGTTCGAAGAAAAAGCTATAAAGATATGGCTGTTATTTAACAGCCTTCACGAACCAAACTCCAACTTGCAAGTCACTTTTTTTAATAATATGGTTTTTAGATTAATTTGGGGAAGACATGTTCTAAGAAAGTATAAAGAGTATCTGATTTATTTCTCTGTTTTTTTTTTTAATGCTCTCTCACGTGTTTCTTCCGGTTTTGGATGTATTTGAACCAAATCGATTGTTTCGATTAGGTTTACTATAGTTAGTGTACGGGATACTTCTCTTAAGCTTAGACAACCTAATCTTCCATTATCTTTTTCTTCATTTTGGGAAACAATTTTTTTCATTTCTATGATATTTTTGGATATATAATGATTGGTTTATTGGAGTAAATTGAACCAATATCATTTATAGCTTATATCATATAAACCAACATCAGCATATAATAAAGAACCGTTTGCTAAAGAAGAAGGATTGAAAGAAACCGGCTAGATTCTTTTTCTTGTTTTTTTTGGGCTAGTTAACTCTATTTCTTTTTGCAAATTAAAAATATGTTTGTCTTACAACTTAGACGGAAGCAAAACTAA
Source organism: Brassica juncea (assembly GCA_018703725.1). Taxonomy (NCBI): domain Eukaryota; kingdom Viridiplantae; phylum Streptophyta; class Magnoliopsida; order Brassicales; family Brassicaceae; genus Brassica; species Brassica juncea. Next base: position 67,780,462 of record CM031936.1, on the reverse strand, counting down.
AATTTTGCAAATGGAATCATTTCCCGAATCATTTTCACTTTAGTCACTGTTTTCTCAAGCAAAAAAAAAAAAAACTACAAAACTACAAACCAAAAACCAACCCAAATCCGAGTCAGCAATAATATTAGGATAATATTTTTATAAACGTTATTTTTAGTGATTTAAAGAGACAAAATGTCAATTTTTTTAGGAGCATCGAATAGTTTTTCAATACGAGTCTAGCTCCAGCTAAGATTTTCAGCCATACACTCGGCCAAGAGATTGATTGTTTATCTGAGTAGTGTTTGATCAAACAATATTATATAAATGACAGTTGACAATGAACTGGAACCATAAAAACAACGACAACAAGAACAGGTGCATTATTCACGCTTTTATAAACATTATTTTCTATATCTTTTTAATGTTACCTTATGTTTCCGTTTCAGATATTTGAATAGTGTTTTCAATTTCCGAGAATTTGATGAATATCGACTCCTTGCAGACAGTATCCTAAACAAACCATTCTTTCAATTAGCAAAAGGGAAATATCCAAGTCTAAAATGCAGATATATAGTCCAAAAAAATACTGAAATGTTAATCTATGACAGCAGATTTTAGTTCATTTTGATCCTACAAATTAGCACACTATATATAAATAATAAGATAAAGTTTATATGAAACAAATTGACTCCAATTAATCTAATTAATTGGATAGCGGACGTAACGAGTCATTTGAAGTTTTGGCTGAACTAATTAATCCAATTAATCACTAAACTAGCGTCACTCAATTAAATTAGTTTTAATTAATCAAGTTGGCTTTATTTAAGTAATTGATCAATGGACCTTAAAACAAAAACCGGAAGACGATGGTTGACCATCAAATAGGTAACAGGATATTTTATTACAATAAGTTCAGTGGGAAATAAAAATGTTTTACTTAATCACCAACGAGAGCGACGGGATAACTAATACATATTTGGATAGATTAATTCTTAATGTAACTGCTGTCAAAGAACGTTTATAGAAATAGTGGGATTATAAAAAGCTAACCTTTAACACAAACAAACAAATTTATAAGTATAATTTATTTATTTATTTAAAGCTGAACAAGTCGTTAAGATTATTCAAAATGTGAGAATTCTAACATGATAATATATTTGAAGCAATTAATATATTTTAATTTACCGAACCCAACACAAAAATTAGATACAATTAGTAGGCCGGTCTAAAGGTACATTTGGACCACATACCTGTAAACAGACCTATATATAAGGAAACACTTGCCCTAATTTGTATTATGACTAACTTGAAATTAATTTAGTATCGTCACTAAAAAGATTGAAATTAAATTATGCCGCATAAAGTCTTTTGAGTAATGTGTGGAAAAAAAGGTAAAAATGTTTTAGAACGATGTCAATGCCATTTGCTTTTCTCAACGAGCTAATAGGACATCAACACGCGAATTATACGAATAATTCACTTGTATTTTATTTTATACAGTTCTAAAATGGAGTTTTAAAAGTAGGGTGAATTTGTAGGATAATCATAGTGGAAGAAAAACTATGAATATAGACATGCATTGATGATAATTTGACATGAAAATGGACCAATCTCTTCTTCTCTATGTATGACTATTTGTAAATATATTATGTGATTCTATGCTATACTATATTTTGTAAATAGATAATACGAAACATTGAAGTCACAACAATAACAAATCACAAGAAAAAAAAGGAGAAAGAAGAACCAATGCTAGAAAAAAAAGGAAGTAAATGATGAAAAAAAAAATGTTGTCTTGCATATAGAAGGGAAGGAGAGAGAGAGAAAGAGAAATAGATATAAATGATATTATTTATTACTTTTCTATTCTATATTTCTGAATAGAATGGAACACAGCAAAATTGTTTCTCATTCGAAAACAAAATCTGATTACACTATATATATTTGTATGAATCATGTTGTAGTCAAAATGTAAAGGAAAACATTGATGATGTACACGTTGATATATAGGTTCGCCAGAACTGATAGACAGAAACGGTTTGCTAAAACTGATAGATAGAAACGAAATTATTATGGAAGCCGTCAAACACTTTTGGAAAGGAAAACAATGAATCCATACAAGGAATGGGGTTGTAACTTTGGTCCCCTCCGAAGACAAAATTGCACTTAAAATTCTTGTCTTCATATGCTTCACATATATCAAAATTAAAGGCTGTCAAAAAGAAATATCAAAATTAAAGTTAATTTCTCTGCATATGATTTTCAACGATTAATTCGTATGGAGAGAAACTCTCCTACTGAGATAGAATATATCTACCCATCTAAGGACAGTGCAAACGCTAGTGGATTGTTTAGATTCTGGTTGGATGCTTATTAGACCATATCTAATTGTCTTTCATTTTGAAGAAAAATATAAAAAATACGAAATAAAATTATATTCATTGGTGCATCATTTTGAAAAAAAAACAAAGAATGAATTTGAAAAAATACTATTCACAAATTCATTTTCACTATTATTTTTTTTATTTATAAATTGATCTTTAAATTTTTATCTAAATTTTTCTATATCTAAAAACTAAATATTTATATTTATAATTTCTCGAAATTATTTGTACTTTCATTAATACAACTTTAAATTCATATAAATCATGTCTAGTCTATTAGAAACTAAATTTATGTATAAAATAAATATTTAGGTAACATAAAATTATATTTGGATAATTGTAAGTTTTTAAGACAAATATCAATACTAGAATCAATAGCAAGTATAACAATAAAATATATTTAGAATTATTTTTACAAAAAAAACAAATAAATTAATAATTGGAGTAGAACACAAATTTATTTCGATTTTACCTTATTTTGAATGAAAAATTGAGGATCATCATTAGAAATGCTACTAAAATTGAAAAATATATTGATTCTTGTTTATAATTCATTTAACTGAATTAAATCAATGATAAAAATCTTTGAAACATTAGAAATAAAATATTCAAAATGTGTAACGTTATTACAAGATTTTGATTATATGTGCAGACAATATTTATATTCTAAAACCTAATTTCAAAACTTTTTTATATATAGGATGATATGTAACTATTGAAGGTTCTGCTAATTATTTGTTTATAAAAATTCCCCATGATTATTAGTTTAAAATAGTATATAAAAGACGTTCTACTTAACTAAACTTAAAACTATGTTCATTGGGTATGTTTAGAAATTCAGATTTTTTAATCCAAATTCTTTTGCATTAATATTTAAATTAATGATCGTGTCGAATCGAGAGGGAAATGACAAAACAAAATAGGAAGGAAAAATCGTTAGTGCCACAAAATAAAGCTCCTACACGATCTAAAAAGTTTGTCCTCTTTTCTTGATTAGAAGTAATCTAATATTACGTGATTCTTAATGATATCTCTGATTTGCTTTTTACAATGATTATATTAGTTCTTAATTACAAAACCGAAATTTTGTCCACCAAAAAGCGAGTAGATTCGTATGCAAAATTCACTATCGGTATCACGAGATAAGCACGCACAATGGCACATCATCACGACCATACACCAGTATGAAACTTTCACGATGCGTAATTTTATGTGGCAAAATTGACATCTAATACTAATGTAGTTCCAATTGGAATTAACTATAATTTCTTGAAATAATAAAATAATAATAATTTATAGTGGGGTGAACCAAATCTAGTGACATACAATGATATAGACAATGACAACCCCGTTTGTCTTCACACATATACTTGTGATTTTCTATTAATCAAATACATGGCTTATATCAATGTAACACATCTAGACGCTAAAAATATTATAGTGTATACAAAATAGAAATTAAAAAAATATAAGATTAACAAGAATCGATGGTAAGTAGTTTGATCATTAATTATAAAATCTAAGATGCACCACCATTTATGAAATACGGTTATTCATCATCTACAAATATTTCATTCATTAGGTCTTTAATATTAATATAGGATTTCCATTACGCATTCTTTCTTTGAAATGATGAATTTCTTGACTCATTCATCTGTAGTCGGAATGTCGGATATTCACGTTTAGTTTAAATTTTCATTTGGGATTACGTAACAGTAACTCATCAGTTTTTTCTCTCTCATAGCACTAACGTACACACTTCGACTAACACCATCAAGATTGTTTTCCATATGTTGGGATCGCGAAATCCCGTGTCCAACTCTATTTTCTTCCATTAGTATGATATTGTCCACTTTGGGCCTTAGAGACTGGCCCGCATGGATTTACTTTTGGTTTCCTTCCCAAAAGGCCTCATACTATTAGAGTTGGACATCTCTTTATATATTAGACTCTCCTTTGTCTAATATCCAATGTGGGACTTTGTTTGATATCTCACATTCTCCCCCTCAAACTAAGGACCACACTCATCTCATCTCGTGTGTTTTCTTTCTTTGAGAATGCGTCTTACATTCTCGTTCCTTTGAGAATGTTTATCCCACAACATCACAGGTTCCTTGATCTTCTGACTAGTTTCTGCCACAGACCTTCCATTCTTAACTTCAAGGGTCCCTCATTCCTTCGAGGGTATTTTGGTCTTCTTGCAGATTTTCGTCCAACCTGGAGCTCTGATACCAATTGTTGGGATCGCGAAATCCCGTGTCCAACTCTTTATTATTCCATTAGTATGATATTGTCCATTTTGGACCTTAGAGACTGGCCCGCATGGATTTACTTTTGGTTTCCTTCCTTAAAGGCCTCATACTATTAGAGTTGGACATCTCTTTATATATTAGACTCTCCTTGTCTAATTTTCCAATGTGGGACTTGGATTGACATCTCTCATTCTCCCCCTCAATTCAAGGACCACACACTTTGTGTCCTTTCCTCCATGAATCAGTATCCATCTTGTACCGTTAATCGCAAGGTTACTTTGAGGTGCTTTGAGAATGCTCCCTTTCCACATAGAAACTCCCGGATCTTTAGACTAATATCTGCCACATAGCAATTGATCACCGTAGATATAAAAGCATACGATACTTATCCTGGTTTTAGTTTTTTCTCTTCTTTTTTTTTGACTAATTTCCTGGTTGTAGTTTGTCTTAATTTAAACTTTAGTTTAGTATAACTGTGCAAGTAGTTGCGGTTCTTAGGTCTAGAGAGAAATAATATGGACTTAAATCCATAAACCACCCAAATATTAAATTATACATACATATTATGTTATGTGTACACCGTACATGCATACAAGATACATAATATACTTGTATACGTATGATATATAAAGAAGCGTGTGTACGGAGGTGGTGAGAATTATTTGGCCCCTCGTGAACCCAAAAGGAGAACACTTAACGATGATGGATATATATATTTTGAGTTAAACCTTCAAGGTGACCCCATAAGTTTAACGAAATTGATCAACCTATATACCTAAACTTTCATTTCATGTTACAGATATTTCCTAATCACTAAAATTGATAAGGTATGCGAATTAATTACGACCTACTAGGTTTACTGTTATATGTATGTGTAATGTTACAGATAATTCAGATCTGCATGGTGGTAGCTGTAGCCAAATCACTATAGCTTAGGTTTACTACTTATTCGGTTAACCGGATTTGCTCTGTTCAGAAGCCCTTTGGGAATAAATTAATATAATTTTTAATTCTTTCAGAAAATATTACGACCTAAGAGCATGTTCATTAAGGTCTCTTAGGTTGAATCTATTATCGTAAGATAAGATACGATCTTTTAGCTTTTAACTGAAAAAACTAAGAAACATAAAAAAAAAATAACGAAATATCCTTATGAAGTGGTTACCGACCCTACGTCCGTCTTACATGTTTACAATTATACTTTCGCTTCTTTTATTTGAAGATGAATATGAGCCTTAATCTTTAAAATTGAGTGCGAAAATATAAGCTTGCTTCCTTGCACATCGAAAATTTTGATATGACACGCGTAAGATAAGAAAACTTTCTTTTCAGAAAAAAAAAAGATAAGAAAACTTGAGATAATATATTTACCGCTATTTAATTTTAAGTTATAAATTCAGAAAATTTAACATGATATCAAAACCTTTAAAACTAACTAGAACTCGACCTGCGTCCCAGATGTTTGATTTAACTTATGTTAAACATAAATTCATAAATCACTGATTTTATTAAAAAATCTCATGTATATTTTTTATGTTTTGTAATTTACATTTAGAGTAGAATATATATTATTTTATAATATAGATGTTTGATAATAATTTTTTATTTGTATTTAATATTATATTAAAAAATTTATAACTTGATGCATTTTGATGTAATTATATTATTCATATATTAACATGTTGTTTTTTTTGTTAATTTATTTTAAAATGAAACAACATACTAAAAACTTTAACCTTTTGCATTTAGTTATCTATGAATTATTATTAATTTTATGATATTTTGTTTCCATGAAGATTGAACTCTCAAAATTATTATATTTGATTAAACTAAATAAGGCAATACTGTATTTAAAAATTGTTTTATATATATATCATTTATATTTCAGTTTGTGTTTTTAATTTTACCACAAAGAAAAAACAACCATTGTAATTAATTAATTTAAATTAATATTAAATCAGTCGTGGAATCTGTAAATAAAAAGAAATACAAAAAGTACTTAATTTATTGTAAATCCAAAGGCTAAATGTGTAAATAAAAAATGTTTTTAATATGTTATCCATATTTCCAAACAATCCTCATTTATCTTGTTATTTATATTTCCAAACAATATCAAAAGTTACTTCAGTTTTAAAAGTATAGATTACCGAAAAGATTTAAAACCGACTCACACACTCTTATAATTTGGTCCATAAGTGGCATTTGCCTTTGTTTTTTTCTTTTTAATAACTGAGTGTCCTGGTTCCACCGAAATGGCCCGTGCTAGACCAAAACGATCAATGACCTAGCATACGCTGGTCACCATATGGGTCACCGTCATACACTGGTCACCATATGGGTCACCGTGAACGGTCTTCGGGTGCTGGAGTTGCCGCACGTAAATTTCCCTATGGTCGGATTCGGCATTTGCTTTTGAACCGATAATAATGGCATGTGAGATTTAATAGCTAGAAGGACATTCTTAATTGCGAAGGAGGGTACTGATATAATATACCAATTAATGGGTTAAAATATTTAATCTCTAAAATTTAAATAGGAACTTGGGATAATCTAAATATCATAAATTAGTTTTAATTTGGAAAAACAGAAAACTTAAAACATTGTTTCTGACAAGAGAGTTTCTTTGCAATTTAACATAACCAAATAGGTTTAGAATATTCGGATTAATTTTACGATAAAAATGAACAACAACGATGACATATAGATAAGGAAATAAAATACTTTTAAAAGCTGAAAATAAAAGCAAACCATAAGATTTTATGTCAACTTATAAATTTAAAGCTAACCAAAATCATGAATTACAGATATTTATCAAACTAAACTACACAAACACTATATTTTCAGTCTCATAGATTAAAAAGGGTTATCAGCCCAAAAAGAAACTAAACATATGTCTAGTATTTTTTATTAAGTTGTATTGTAAAATGCCGTCCAACAAAAGAAGAAAAAGTTGTGATTCAAAACGACTTATTCAGTGATAATAGAAAATATTATTTTGGGTATCAGTTGTAACTTGTAAGTTGTAACTGATTCAAAAAGAGGTGAAAATCGAGAAAAACAAAAACTGGTAGATATCGGCTTGTCGGTTATTAAGTACCGTTACGGTACATCGACTACACAGCTGTGATCCACTGCAGTAACATACAGCGACATTTTTGTCCCTCATCATATTATTAACCTTTACTTCCTAGACATTTCCTGAAACAACTCTCTCTTAAAAATATAGAAAAACAACACTATACCAGTTAGTTTGTATTTGAAAGTCACTTGTCCTTGTCTAGACAACAATGCAAACAATGTGATAATCCCAAATAAAATTAATAAAATCGAATATTCGTTTTAAATTACAAGAAGAAAAGGTAAACCTATATTAAAAAAGGAATAAAATGAAGATGATGCGTGTTGTTTGTATGCAAAATTACAAATTGGAAGTGGAATATTAGATCTCTCTACATCAGAAATCACTATCTTTTGTTCCACACTTTGGGTTTTAGAGCCACACGGGTTTGAGAAAATTGGAGATCCCACCATTATCATCACATATATATACAATACAAACAATGTCTTCAATATGTGAATCGTGTACGTTGGATGGACCAGAAGCTAGTTCTTATTAATTGGAGACAAGTGTTTCTAGTAAAAGTTTGTTTTAAAAGAATGTAAGTGCTTCTAGTGTTGCGTTTTGAGCTGTCGTCTTGTAGTATAATCTGTTTATCAAATGTCCTTAGAGCAATTTCAGCGATCGAATAATAGCAACTAAACAGATACATAAATATATATAAATAGGAAAACTTTGATTACGTGTTCATGCTTTTACATAGTCCTAGATAATAGTTCAAACTCCAGAAGAAAAAAAACACGAGCCTCTGAAAATTCATCGGGTTCTGTTTTAAATGTTGGGCACTTCTTCGGTAACAAAGAATGAACAAAACTGATTATGTCTAGAGAGCCTTATTACAATAATTATATAGTCGGTTGTATATACGAGGCACATGATTTGGTGATGCTTCATGTAAAAGCAGGCTATCATGTCTATATTTGAATGGGTAAATAAACCAAATCCAAAAACTTATATCAAATTTGATTTGATATAAATAAATTCAAATAGAATTGGATATAAATATTACACAAGATTTATTCTATAGTATTTAGGATTATGAATTTTACCTGAATTGATATCTAAAAATTCAAAATCCAAAACAAATTCATACCAAATCCAAATTCAATCTGAATAAATATTTTAAATACTTTAAAATACTATTAAGTATCTAAAGTAGATATTTATTACATGAATAATTCACATAAATATTTAATTTAATATACATTTTGGTATCTGGTCAAAAATTAAAAAATATATGTTTTGACAATTGTATTATAGAAGTTCAGTTTTCAATAGATTTACTTCCAAAAGTTAATCAATGTTGTTTTATTTTCAAATTTAAATAGTGTTTCCTACCTTTACAGAGGTGTTAGTCTTTAGTTGGTAGATTTAACCTATTTTTCTATTTTTCTCTTTTTAACGATTACTTATCAAATTTTTGTTAGTGAAAAATATTTCATTTTTTCAAGTTTTAAACTAAAATATATATTTTTAAATCACAAACCAAATTTGCATAATTGAAACCCGATATAAACAGAACCTGAAGTTAAAACAGGTTCAGCTAGATGTACAATGTGTTATTATATCCGAACTGATCACACAAAAATCCCCGAACTAAACCCAAACCAAATTTTAGTAATATCCGAATTGAGTCAAATTTTATTCTCTGAAAAAAAAAAAGCAAAACCCGATTGAACTTGAATCCAACCCAATTAGATATACGAACATCCATAAATATTTTGTCACACGTCGTCTATGTTCCGCCTCACAAATATGGGAGACCAATACTCCGTACAAAAGATAGAATCACATGGAGGATATCCTTCCCGTACACCCCTCGACAATTTTTTATATCTGCTTGATTGGCCATATTAACTAATCTCGTACACAATTCATCGTTCATGAGATCTACTTAGGCACAAAACCTAATTTCAGTATTAAAGTTTCAAGAAAGTACTATTTGCTCATAAGTTTTTACTCAAGAGCCATAAAAAGCTTTCTTCTATAATCATTTTAGGTGTGTATATATAGGACTGGACGTGTGAGTAAGATATCATATATATGAAATTATTCTATATTAAAATAAAATAAAAACTTGAATTTTCACCTAGATTGTTTTAGCTTTGATCTGTCAATGTTATCCGATGGTAGTGGTTTATTTATCTCGTGAATTAGAAGGAAAATAATGTGTAACAATTTGGGTAGAATAAAAACAGTACATTTGATTAAATTAAGCTTCATTATAAATAAATATGCTATAATTTATGAACACTCGTGCACTCCAGGAAAAAAAAAAATAGTTGCTTTCTAGTTGCCATCCGCCTAAAAAATAACGTTTCCAAGTAGTTAGTTATGCACAATCAATAATTTTAAGAAATATCCTAGATAATACTCCCTCCGTTTCAGAAAGATGCATATTCTAGGGAAAAAATTTGTTTCAAAAAGATATATTTTTATATTTTCAATGCAATTTTTGTCAATTAATAATGAAAAATTGTGTGTTTCAAAAATATTAATTATATTTCTAGAAATATTAGTGGGTTAAAAATATAGAAAATATAAAATTACAAAAAACTATGCATTAATAACCAAGTTTAAATATGTTTTCTTAAGAAGTGTGAAAATCCTTGAATATGCATCTTTCTGAAACAGAGGAAGTATTAAAATACCTTGTTATTTAAAATAGCACATAAAATGACTAAAATAACATCAATATAAATTTTAAAAATACATTCTATTTTATATTTGAGTTTGGGTTTTTTTGCATCATTTGAATTTGGGTTTAGTAATCAGAATTTAGAGTTTACTATTTAGGAGATGAAGTTACGATAAAAATTTAAGGTTTACAATAATTTAATCATTTTGTCTTTTAGTTAGTGCTAATTTATTTATGTATTACTTTGATGCTAGTCTTGCTATAATATATTTTTGTGCTATTTACGTCATTTTCCCATTATATTTACAAGAAATAATTGTATGCACACCTTTTTGGATTGAGCACTTTCGATAGTTGACTTTCTCTCTTAAATAAATATAGCGATAAGCGAATTTAGAACTATACATCTACTTGGGCTTAGATATTATTTTCGTTATATTTGTTTGTTTTCTAGCTCTAAGGATCTTCTGAATTTTCTTTTGTCATCATCTTCCCGAATTTTATCAAGATTTTACCAATTGATATCCTTTTATCATCATTATTAAGTGTTAATTATCGAGCTTAAGTCCAATTGTGAACGTTTCTCCTTTGGGCCCAACATAAATTCCTGGAAATATTGTAATCATTTAAAATAGTTTATCAGGCCCATGTGAGACAACTAGTCCTTATACATTGTATTATATGTGATTTTGGCTATATTATGTAGGGCTGGGCACGAATACTCGTTACTTGCCTTATATCCGTTATTTGACCCGTATTCTTGCCTTATATCTGTTACTTGACCCGTATTCGCTTCATTTTTTCAAGTACTCGTCGTTGCCAAGGCAAGTATCAAGCCATTGGGTTTTGTTACTTGCAAGTACAAGACAAGTAACAAGTATCACAAAAAAGTTAACGACTCGCCTTGATATTATTCGTTAGTTGTTTTACGACTGAAAAAATGATAGCTAAACCATAAAGACCAAAGTCCTAAACTGATATTTCTATGTTATAAGAAGTAAACAGTACTTTTATAACAGTACTTTTATATCGAAATATATATGTATTCTATTCCTTTTTTTTTTATATTAGGTGCAAATATTTTATTTAAAATAGCTCTCGTGTTTTATCAAGTCGAGTAAACAAAACGAAATTTCATCTTTCTCTGATAGAATATTATCTATCAAGTAATTCTTTTAGAAATATATCCAAATAATTCATAAGTATATGTAAATAGTAAGTAATCGAACAAGGCAAGGCAAATAACTTGCAAGTAACATATTTTTGGACAAGTACTCGAAATAATAAGTACTCGTTTCCGATAAGGCAAGTACAAGTCGAAAAATTCATTACTCGTTCAAGGCAAGGCAAGTATCAAGTATACGTAAAAATGCAAGTACTCGCCTTGCGCCCACCCCTATTATTATGCCCTAGCCTATTATGCCAACACTACAAAAAAAATGATTAGAGATGATAGTTCAATATTCTTATTTGTTTCGTTGTTACTACCATCAACATAATGCGATATGTTGTATATATTTGACTTGGACAAAATATCAAGATCCAAAGAATGGAATTGTAACACATTTGAAATGGAAAATATTATACAAACTCGATCGACATAAATATTCAAATGAGTTTTCACTGCTATATGTGAAGAATCAAATATAGAATCCGATCTAAACTGAGAGCATAACGGGTTACTAAAACTACATAAAATATAAGTACAAAAAAAAAAAAAAAATATATATATATATATATATATATATCCAAAGTAATACTTGTAATTACCCAAATATCCGTTCTATCTTCGACCGCTTTCGTTTTTGATCAAATTTCATTTGTTTCCCGTGATTTTAACAGGCCTGCTGACTGTTTAGCAAAGGAATGTTGAGCCTAGACCCTGTATCACCTAAGTCTAATTAAATTGCAGTTGTTAAAAAAAAAAACCAAATATCCAAATATATATTTGAAATTTAAACTAAATGTACTGAGATCATTCGAGTATTTTTAAAAATAAATTTAGATTAAGTATACTGAATCAATCACATTCAGATATAATTTATTAATTAATGTAGACCGGATCTGACAAATATTCGACAAGGACGTTATCTCAAATTACATAAGTCAACCGGAATTTAGGTCGAACCGAACCAACTTTACACGAATAAAAAATAAACTGGATCTGTTTATAGTACCAAAATACTTGAAAAAGACATGAGTGCACAACCCTAGTTTATATAACGAAAACAAATAGTCAAATATGTTAATCGTATTCGCATTGTTGTTAGGTATCATAAAAGCTGAAAATCCTGATGAGCAACAGAGTGATTAGTGACTGATATGTCACCAGACCAAAAACAAAATTTAGCTAAGTTCTTTGAATTTTTTTTCCAACTCACTTGTTGTAAAACAAATGCAATTGAAAGACCACTGAAATATTAGCAGAGTATGTCTAAGAAAAGGTTCAACCAGGGTTTTTTCACTTGGATTCTTAAAGCAAAAAATATTAAAATAATAAAAAAGGAGTAGAAAAGATTACATTTGGTTCTCGAAGAGAGACTTCCAAGAACAGCTTCTGATCTTAAGTTGTTATATATTTGTCAATTTGTGGTTAGTATTTTTCTAAAAAGAAATAAATTTTAATTACAAAATTACACATAATTAAATTATTATTATTTTGAAATTAGAATCTGTTTTTGAGATATTTCTTAGACTAAAAAGACTCCAAATCTTGTGTATTTTTACTGCTTACAATATTTAAAACTGATATCGTAAAGCAACTTTTGTTATGTCCATATATTTCTACTCCCACTGATGTTTAAAAAAATTTCCTCTGCAAATCCCACCAAAGAGTTGGAAACATTTTTAGAAGTGACATACTTAACTGAATCCCGTTACAATAAACAAATGTTAATAATTCTCCTCTCTTTTTTTTTTATATTTGTTCGTTTGTATTTTACTATTTTCTTTGGAATTTGTAGAAAATAAACAAAATTGTCACACGGAATACTTGAGTTGTACTTTACTTTTTATCGCATCACCTAAAAAGTTCCAACTACTGTATTAAACTCATAAAGGGGACCCGCTTCGACAAGCCACAAAAGAGATTACACATGTCAGATTCCGACTTCTCAAAATCTCGTGACTATTTACAGCCGCAGATTTCGTTTTGTGGTCCTCGAACCATCGTCGTGGCCCACATTCTACAGTCCGATTCTTCTTGATAATTATTATAATAAAGCCAAATATTTGATGACAAAATAAAACACAGTTCAACTCTCTATATCCAAAATAATCGGTTCCCGCTTCGGACCGTCAGATACGGAGAAGGACGCCACACATGACATCATCACACCTGGTTTTCATGGGTCCCGCTATGTAGACACGTCAGCAGTGACGACGAGAGCCGTTGATTGGACAAGAGGGAGAGGAAGAAGGGACGGCCGAGATACCTTGACGCGAAAGCTCAGTCCAAACGCTCTCTGCCGATGGCGGCTTTAGTCCCAGCGGTAGCGGCATCCACGGTTTGCTAATCGTTTCTTTAACTACTTGATCGATCATTTCTTCGTCCTGACCCGACCCAAATTCAACGCAAAACCGACCCGGAAATTAATACTCTAATATAGTTTATTAGTTATTTATTTCCAACGCAAAATAGAGATTTATGACAATTTACCAGCTGATTCACAGGAGGAGTACTGAATGTTCCGGTTATCGGAGGAGAAATGAATGTCCCGGTTACAGGCGGTCCAACCGGATAACCCCATGTATTACCGTTCAACTGAAACACGATAATATATAATTATCAATCAATAGCTATCAATTTTTAACATTACATCACTAAACCTTATCTAACTCATTTATTTGTCAAACTATCTTATCTAAATAACTAAGTTTTACTTATACAATTTTACTTATTAAACAATGACAATTTTATCGTAGCTAATGACGTTTCTTGCTGTAATAAAACTTATTTAGTTCCTTGTTACTTTAATCTTTTGACTTTATATAAAGAGAACTTAAAGTGTTACCGTTGGATAAGGTGGTTTACAATGCCATGGAGGTAGTTGACCGGCAGACGGCAATGCCGGCGGCCACAAAGGCGGAACGGCTCCAGGTGGATGAACTCCGGGAAGACCCCAAACGGGGTAAGCCATTACGGGACGGTGGTGTTGCTGGAAACCGTTATATTGGCGTTGTATTTGCCTATGGTTCTCTCTAGGTTGTATCCATCTACGGTTATGATCCTCCTTTGGAAGAATATTTCTCCTATGCATCCGAAATTTCTGCTCAAAAAACTTAAAAAATTCCGTAACCATTTCCAAAAAAAAAAAATCTCTACAAAATAGTTAACACTTTGGAGTGAATTACCTGAAGGTGACTAGCTACATTATGTCGAGTTAAGCCATCTACTTTCATTAGTTCAAGAATCCTTGAAGGTATCGCTTGATCGACTCCAAGTTGCTCTACCGCTTGTACAAACTTCTTGTGCAGCTCTTGTGTCCAATCCACCTGAAGGAAAAAAGATCTCAATAACAAGGCTAAATCGTTTAGAAACTAGAGGCATAAAGAGAGACCTGACACTACCTTCTTTCGAATAGCTTTGTTAGCAGACAAGTTCTTGGTCCCGGATGATTTATTAATAGGTTTATTAGTCTTATCTTCTTTCTTATGAAAATTAATTGAATCTCCGGTTTGGCCTTCTTCCTGTTCCTTTTCACCATCTCCTTTCCCTTCTTTGACAATCAAATTGTCGTCATTATTTGTAGTGTCGACTGATTTGGATTCACCTATGTCAGAATCCTCCGTGTTCTCTTTCTCGGTTGGGGAATTTACATTTTCCACCGAGCAATTTATGTTCTCTTGGTCTAGTAACCGTGAAACTTGCTTTAACTGAGGGGTTGATGGTGCTGGATCGTTCTCATCGATTGTCATATCAGTATCAAGATGAAGCCTCGAGACAAAAGAATCTTTAACGGGCTTAAGTGATTCCGAAGCACTAGCTCCTCCATTGTTAAACGCCTAATATAACAACAACAACAACAAAAATGTACATTTTCTTAGATGGTTATACTATTTCATGTAGCATGTATTAAAGATATAAACTAACCGAACCTTATGAACGACATGCTGCCAAATATTCTTTAGTTTCTCCGGTGAGAGCGGTTTTTGAAGGAACTCAACTGCACCAGCCTGGAAAACACTTCGTCACATAACCAACATTTTTTATACATCTACGCAAAATGCAAGTCACGGTCACTTACCGCTATGCATTTCATTGTAGTTGTGATGCAATGGTCGTCCGAAATCACTGTAAAAACAAAGAAAAACCCAACATTTTTAAAAACAAATTCATATTGTAAAAATTCATAGAAACTTCAAAGGTAACGGGTTCACAAACTTATAGTAGGAAGAAGGCCTTTGGCAGCTTCAAGAAACTTGAAACTCTCATCCCCGGCACTCGCATTCACCTCGACGATTGCAATGTGGAAGCTCTCCGGGCTTTTGAAAACCGCGGAGAGTGCGTCAGATTCATCAGAGAATGTAGTGACTGCAAGATAGTTCCAAAAAAATCAAGAACTGAAATAATTGCACAAACAAGAGCTTTGGGATAGTTTTGACTCCAGTTCAATAAACCCGAAAAAAACCACATTCTCAGTGTAAGGGTAACGTTGATGAGTTTTTCAGATGCATTAATAGCTCTTTCAAGATTCCATAAATGTACTTATGAAAACTAACAAAACTCCAAAACATAACTGCACAACCTTTACTACTTCTGTTTTCCACTTTCAACCAACTAAAACGTTGCTTTTCTTTACTATAATCCATTATACATTCATTTCGTAACAGTTTTATATATAAATTGATAAACAATGAATAAAAAAGGGAATCGGTCACGGGACATGTAAGAGCTAAAGTAACTCTAAAATTAAAGTTGTTAACTATACACCGTAAGGTCTCACTCAAGTAGATGACAGATATGATTTATTTGTTTATTATTTATTTATACAGAGCCATTAAATAATTAAATATTTTTTTATAAAGCCTTAATATACTTTTTCTAATAAAACAAAAGCAGAAAAAGATTTGAGAAACTGAGGAAGAGTAGTTTGCTCACCAATATAGTCCATGAACTCGAGCTTTGATCGGGTCTCGGCGGCGGATACGCCGCCTCCACCGTCGAGTAGAAGAACTCTAAGTCCCTTTGGAAAATTTTCCCATTTTGATAAATCGTTAGCGGTACAGACCATAGCTGGTTTTGCATTGTTTTCGCGGCCAACACCGCTGCTTCTCGCCGCCGTCACAGTCGTTGCCGGTAGAATCAACGGGAACTAGATCACTAAATATCTAGATTTTAATTAATTAAAAAAATGGAATAAGTTTTTTAAGAATAAAACATAGAAAAGTAACTATACAAAAAGGTGTGTATTATTGATGAGATAAGAAGAATAATTCATGAGGAACTTGATTTTCTTATTTAAGGAGTGGACCACCATGCCATGAAATCTAACAAAGCGTTGAATCATTTGAGAGTGAATATTTTAATGGTTAATTATAAGGTGTGGTTAACTCGTGCATGCAGTATGTATATTTATTGAAATTTGGGGGAACTGAGGGGAATACCCAGAGAGGAAGAATTGTGATCTAATTAAAAGTTGCACTTTAGAACAAACTTGCAGATATATATATATATTTCACCCGGTTTGCAGAAGAAGAATATCCCAAATCCAGAAAAGAGATGCTTGTATCATGCAATGAACATATATTTTATCAAATGAAAAAAAAAAACAAACTTGTTACTGTAAAACAAAGTAGACTTTCACAATCAAGAAGTCCAGTGAACAGAGGTAGACTAAGAGATATCTCATATGTTTAAGGTCTTCTCATACCTGAGTGTTTCTGCAGATCTGCTTAACCCCCTTCCTCAAGCTCTCTCTCTCTCTCTCTTTAACTCTCTCTGTTTTTTTTTTTTGAAACACAACTCTCTCTGTTCTTTAGTCACATTCAAAGTCAAATCCTATGGGTGGACATGGTGACTTCTAGAGAGAGAGAATAGATGAAGAGTTATAATAAGTTGGTGACTAGTGTTGTTACTGTCATTGGGTTATACACAAAGATATATGGAATCAAAAGCCTTACTAAGATAAAGTTTAATTCATTGAATTTAGAAGAAAGGGATAAAGGTAAACTGATCTTACCTTTTTAATATATTTATATAAGTCTAATTTCCTCTAACAAAGAGAAAAATTGAAAGTCTCCTAAGAATATCAGTATATTCCAAATTAGCACAATTTTAATTACAAAATAGGCATTTGCTAGATATTTTACCAAAAATTGATATGACTCTTTGACCAACAAAACAATAATATGACTCCATGAGAGTGATTGACCGAGCTTTGAAAATTACTAGATTTTGATCTGCGATTTCAAAAGATAGGATAATTTTTCGGTGAAAATTTTATATAATTGCATTTTCTTTTTATTTAAAGTAGGCATCAGCATAAAATTCATAATCCGAAGTCCGAACCAAACCCGAACAAAAAACGTGATTCGTACCCAGTCCGAAATGTACGAAGTACCATAATGAATATCATATGGTGGTACAAAACATATCTGAACTCGAAATATTATTAGCCGAATTCGAACGGGTAATTTCAAAAACTCAAAAAACCCAAAAAACAAATTCCAGAAACCAGATCTAAATGTCCAAATTAATCACAAATATAAACATTTGAAATATAAAGATGTATTTCAAATATTCAATTCTATATTTATTTTGAAATGATATTTAAAATAAGTACTTTAAATATCCAATTCTGTATAAATAAGTATTTATTTCCTATGTTTTAGTTTTAAGTTTTGGATTTAATTTTGGATATATCCGAACCGGACCAATATAACCCAAATCCGAACGATATATTATTACTTTATAGGTTTTAAGATGTGATACAAATTAGAAACAAAATCGATGTGTTATATCTGATCTAGATCCCTACTTACAAATTTACCAGAATGAAACCTAGGATTTGATATAATTAGAACCGAAATTCAAAATATCCAACCCATATCCCAACGGGTACGTGAATGCCCAAACCAAACTTAAAGTATGTTTTATGTTTTATTAATTTTACATGTTTGTTGGAATAACCCATAAAATTATACTCATAAAAATATCAATAATAACATGTTCCATCATATCATTAAATATTAAAGTAGGTACCTATTAATAAGTATTTTATTAAATATATATAAATAAATATATATATATATATATATCTATTTTTCATACTCTATCTATAAGAGTTATATTGTTATGTATTTGGTAAGTGTTTTGAAGAATTTTTTTTTTGCATTTGAACTAAAGTACAGTTGTATATATATATATATACGAATAAGTAGGTATATATAATTTTTATTAATATATAATTTAATTATTTACTTAAATTTAGTGTTAATATAAATTTAATCCATCATTTTAAGAGATAATAGATTAATTATTTAGTTCCTTAATTTAGGCTAAGGTATATAATTAAAAATAATTAAGTTATATAATAGAAATAATGGAAAAGCTAGTTAATTGTAACAGTCTAATCTAGATTATTTGTAAGTAGATAAAAATTGCTTCTGTTTTAATAGTATTGATATCTAGCTTTAATTTATGTCTACAACTTTTCAAATTATTATTCATGGTGTAAATAATTTATTAAATTATTAACTAAAAATAAAAAGTAGATGTAACAGCTTTATACATTTAAAGCTTCGAATTGGCAACATGCGAGATAACTGTAGTGCAATCGTAATACTAAAAAAAACGTATGATATATAGGTATATGTAGATATTTTTGTTACTATATTCAAAACATTTGGAGTCTAAGTTTTATTTTTCAACCTGCAGAAAAATCATTTCAATAAATGAAAATTAAAATATTATAATATGTTACTAAAATTATAAAAAAATTAGATAGAAACATGAAAATAAAAGCGATTGATGCTTACCATCTTCAATTTGACAGTATTCAGTTTTAGAAATACCGACAAAATCTGAAATCCTCCAAAAAAAAATTAGTCCGATACAAATATAAAATAAGAAATCTAAAAATAAAATGAAAAAAATGAAGACAAAGCAAAATCAAATAAAATAGTTTCATTGGGTTACTCAAAATACTCCTTCTTTAAGCTTAAATTAAGAATGAGTATAAGTCGGATACTTACTATTTTAAATAACTTGACATTTGATATGTTTTGTACGAGTAATAAAATTTTGGAATTGTACTTGATTTGTTAAAAATAAATATAGATTATTTCAAATACTTTTTTAAAGTAAATTATTTGCAAGTTACTTATTCCATTTCCTTGTTTGCTACTTGTGATACCTATAAATTAGTTGCAAATATTTTGGAGTATTTAAAAATTAATTACTAAAAATACTGTATCATAAAGAGACATTAGAATTTGTTTTGTTTACTCTATTTACAAAGACGTAAATTATTCAAAACAAAATATTTATGTATATTATAAAAATAACAAAAATATGAAATTTCAATATGAGAGTATTGTTTATTTTTCACAGTAACAAAAATATCCTCTCCGGACAAGTAATGGATAGTATCAAACCTAGTAGTTAATTATTTTTCATATTTATTACTTCTATTCTATTTGTAAGTATATACTACTACTTTGTGCACAAAAAAGTATATACTACTACTTAATACTTGATTTGGTAACAATGAGCATTTTAAAAATTAAAACGGGTGAGAGATGAGTAACAAATATAAAAGCAATGAGTAATTTTGCACAGGATGTATCAGTTCTCACATAAAACCAAAATCCAGTCTTAAAATAATACAAACCTCAACAAACAGAACTTCCTAACGCTTGCTTACTCTACTAAATGCATTCTCCGAAGTCGGCTAAATAGCCTAGTACGAAACTATTTCAAAGCCTTGCTACCTGAGTGTTACAAAAAAAAAGCCTTTCCACTTCGTAAAACTAAGCACAAACGTATTTATTGTTTGTTTATACATTTCAGATTACGCGAATACAAAACAAAGTACATTTCGACCTTAAAATTCAGATTACGCGAACTCGCGAAGGCTGGTTCGTGTTTATTATGTCCAAAAATATTGTTTCAAATAAAACAAATAACATTTATTGTTGTAACTAGGCATATACAACAACCAATCAATCGTAAATTTTTTTCCTGTAACGGCAATCGAAAAACCTTAGTTTGACCATATTGAAAAGGGAGAGTAGAGTTCATTGTCAAAATGCGATTTCTTTGTCTTTATACAAATTTTGAACTGTTTTATCATTACACGGATTTGTATTCGAGTTTATGAATATACAACAACTACGTTTACACAATTTTATAGAGAACATTTTTGGGAAATAACCATAGTTTTATAAAGAACTTTCATTACTAGATGGTCCTTAATTTTCTTTTTCACTCATTTGAATGATAATTGCTTTTGCTAGTTTGTTCCGCCATCACCATACTTGTCTTTTCTTATTGAACATAATTTGTTAATTATTCGAGCTCCGTCGTATTTTTAAGATTTATGTATATTTACATACGATAAGTACTAGATTATACCATCTAAAGTTCAACATGATTGAAAAGTCCAATTGTGACTTTTTTCCTTTTAAATTAAGGAGTTCATCCGAACTGCTGCAATTTCAAATTTATCTGTTTGCTTTCCGGTTCGGCAGCTAATGTCGGCCACTATGGGGTTTTTGGTTTCTTTGTTCTTGTAGTTTGGTCTATATCTTCACTCTAGTGGATGGGCTGGAGTACACAGTGTACACTGAATAATCTTTCTTAGAGAAAAGATCTCACATGAAAACATAAAAGGTTAGATGATTAGTGAAAAAAGAAATATGCTAACGTTCAAGTCACTGATACTCCATACGCAAGTAACTATTCAAGTTTGGCTGGTAAAGAAATTAATATAAGATACATGACTAACCGATCATCGACAAAAAGGAAAACTACAAAAAAAAAAAAAAAACTGGTCGACCTTGTATTGAACGAGCTTGTACATAAAGGACCAATCGAGGTAAGTTGTAACAGATGCTTTAACTGAGACAAAAATAGAAAGGAAACAAAAACAATTAATATGATAAGCCTCTGAGTTTTAAAACAAAGGTGAGAAATACTTAATAGCACACAGTTATTGTCCAGAGCCCACAGTTTAGCCTGATTTTGAAAAAGGTGGGGTTTTGTAACTTTTTGTTTGTCTGGTAAAACTTTTTGGTTGTTCTGGAAAACCAGTGTTCATAAAAACTGGACAGCTCCGGTAGTTGGATCAGGTTTAACCATGAACCGGTCGTATAGTTGAATTAAATCTAATAGTTGGTTCGACCATGAACCGATTAAATAGTTGGATAAGATGTTAAAGTTATTAAATTTAATAAACACTTAAAATTAGAAAAGAAATCTATAAATCTATAAATCAACCGTGTAAACAAAAAAATATTTCTATTATAATGTTTTATATTTGATATATATTTATATTTTAATTATGTATCATATTTACTAACTTTACTTTTAAATTTCTATATCTAAAAAATATTGAACCAAATTATTGAACCATGTTTGATCCGGTCGAACCATATTGAACCAGGTTTGATCCGGTCGAATCATATTGAACCACGACCTAAATAAATATCCGGCTCAGATTCTGGTCCGGTTTTAAAAACATCAGGTAAAACTGGTTTTTGTAGCTTAGATCACAATCTCCTACAAATTGAAAGAAAAAAAAAAGCTTAACCCACAAATCTAGTAAGCCATTTTGTTCACTATTTGTAGGTTTCTAGGATAGACATTTAAAAAAAGTTAGATTTAGTTGGGATCATAAGTTAATTCAATTTGGTTGGTTTATACGTATTGAACACACCTACTATAAAAAGTTATTTAGAAGACGTGATCATTTTGAAATTTGAGAAACAAAGACTGATGCTTAAATATTTATGTACTCTTTACTTTATGTTTCATATGGAACATGAAATAGACATCTAACATTTGTCAAATGTTATGTTTGTATATATATGTAATTAAATGAAGTTTCTGACTTCTTAGGTGTCCCGATGCTCTTGTTGAGTCCATAGTCTTCTCTTTTAGTTTTCGCCACACATTTGTTACTCGTCTTTTTATTTTTACGTGAAGAAAATAGGTTATATACTTATATCTCAATGAGGAAGAAACTAACTTGATTTGATTAAAAAGAAAGAGACTGAAATGATTGCTCCTAATTTCTTCGTTTACTATGATTAAAGTTTTAAAAGTAGGTAGTAGTAGTACGTGTTGAATCATACAATCATATTAGTCCGACACAAGATAAACTTAAGATCGTAAAAAAGCTTTTCTATTTCACGTGTCTTGTAAATTAAAAGCGTTCTTTTAGATCATTTACGTGCTTTTATATTATTATATGTTAGTGCTTTGGCCGATAAAACTATTAATCGTGTTTAGCAAAAAAAAAAAAAAAAATTAATCGTTCTACCATATTGATTTTTTTTTCTTCTTTGCTAGAGTTGATTTTTTTTTTCTGACCAAAGTGAATTAGGTATATAATTCTCGATTTATAATTTATTTTTACATATAGTTAAAATAAGTTATAGTGCAGTTACCCACACTGTTTGACCAAGCAAATGGATATATGTTCTGAATTCGGAACACTTAACACCTTCCAAAACCGTCGCACCATGTGATTATATCCGTGTGGTTGATCTATAAGTATCTAAAATATAAGACGAGTACGCTTGGTGTTGTAGATGAATCATAAAAATGGAACTCTAGGAAAAGATGGTTCAGCATAATGATTTAGATTCAATATCTTTTTTTAGATTCAGTATTTCCTATTTGAATATCCAACTATTCTAAATTATTTACACACGGTTACAAAAAAAAAAAAACTATTTGACGCCAGATATAGTGGTTGAAAGATTCATCTTGGAAACATAAAATGTGTAAAGCTCGGCACATTCCATACATTAGTTGGATGAGTTAGGTTTAAAATGCTAAGCCAAAAACTTTCTTAGCATATGAAGGAAAAGCCAACTAAAATGTGTGTGAACTATCAAGTTTTTTTTTTTTTTTTTTTTTGCTTAACATTTGAAGTTTTTTATTGTTGCACCTATCAAACTATATACACATACTTTTTATATGAAAAGGCTATAATTCAAGAAACATGTATTTTAAAACGGGAGACTATTGAACTAGTTATAACTGAATGGATCTTTTTCTTTTTGAAACTTAAATGGATCTTTTTCTATCGACTCATCACGTAGACGAAATCACGAAAGTGATTTCGAAGCTGCAGGCTATTTTGGTTTTTACTTTATATTGGTCTTTTATTCCATCCATAGCTATTTACCTAATTTTTTCTTCTTCTAACTCTTCAATAGTTATTCACCATAATAATTTCTCTCTATTTGTTTGTCGTCAAGGAGCTTCCGATTTCACAATCCATAGTATTTTGAAGGTCGGAACGGACTGAATCGCTTTGCTTAAATCTCATTTGTTGTTTGATTGTGTAGTTAGAGATACAACGCGATACGATTCACATAAACATCTACGATATGTATATTAATATATATCTCAAAAGTTTGTAAACTGTTCTCATTTTTAATGTTTTTTGGGGTAAACATTTTTAAATTGATATGATACCGTAATAAAAATATAAATATATATGTTTTATCGGTGCGTGATGCATACATTTTTCTATTATGGGGAGTCATGAGACAAAATGTGACCCATGACAACTATAGATATGTGCAAAAACAGTAATATCCATTTAGGTTCATCAACGACTGACATATGAACCCTTTTTCCCTACAATAATGTCACTGAACTATTACGGATATTTTTTCCCTACGAATAATGCTTTAATTCTTTTTAAAATCATCTAGATGTTCCCATTAATAAATTATCTTTTATTTATTGAGAAATAAATGTCAATAGTCGACAAAAAAATGTCAATATCACATTGTAAGAGCATATTTATCTAAGGTTTTTTAGGTTGGGTCTCTTAGCGTAATATAAGATACGGTCTCTTAGCTTTTAACTAAAAAAACTAAGAGACGTCTCTTGTATCTCTTATTTAAGAGACGTCTCTTGTATCTCTTATTTAAGAGACGTTTCTTATCTTTTTTAATTAAAAACTAAGAGCTTGTATCTTATATTACGTTAAGAGACCTAACCTAAGAAACCCTCCAATAAACATGCTCTAACAAATTTCAAGCCAGGCTTCAACTATCTTGCAAAACACATGGAAATATTTTTTCCTTCAAACATTAATATTGTATTTTAATTTTGACCTCTTTCTTCGATTCATTCAGTTGATACGAATTTTAAGCTTAAATCTTCACCTGATAAAACACCAACAAGAAATTTTTAATCTCAAACAAATGGTTCAAAATGTTGACTTTTACAAGAGTCGTAACCGAAAGTTTACATTACGCATTGTGGGGTTTAATTGAACATAACAAAACTTCATGGTTAAATCTCGTACGTAAAAACTTGTAAAAAACCCTTCACACCTGCAAGCTGTGAAGAGTGAGAGTTACGTTAGGGTTTTTAATCTTTACATGTGCTGATACAAGCTGAAGACCCCACTCACTAGCGTGAATGAAATCATATGTTCTTCGATAAGTTTGTATACCCTTCACACCTGAAAGATTTTAAAAGGAAAGATATTAGAGATTGTTTGTTGATGGTTGATGGTCTCTAGAGATTGCCACTAATGGTGTAGAGAATTCATACTAGTCATGGACCATGACTCATGGTAGATACCAATGAGACCTCTCTCATAGACAGTGTTTGTAATGGATAGGGATGTCAAATGGGCGGGATGTTCATGGGCAGTCCATATCCAAATCAATATGGATACGTCCATATTTGACCGAAATATCCAAATCAATATGGATACGCCCATATTTGACCGAAAAAAAGTTTGTCCAAATGGGCGATGCCTAAATACACCCATGACCAAATGGGCAAAACCAGATGGACATGGGCAGCCCAAATACTAAAAATATCTAGGGTTAATGTATTTGGGAGAAAATCATGTTTTCCCGTCAAAACCGTAAAATCACGTTTTTCCGCCAAAATCGTGAAATCACGTTTTTTCTGCCAAAACCGTAAAATCACGTTTTCATGCCTTAAAATCACGTTTTCCGCTAAAACCGTAAAATTGAGATTCCCGTCAAAACCGTAAAATCGAGTTTTTCCACCAAAATTTAGTTCTCCCGCCAAAACCTAAAATTGAGATTTTCAAGTTTTCCCGCCAAAACCGTAAAATCGAGTTTTTCAGTCAAAACCGTAAAATCGAGATTTCCCGCCAAAACCGTAAAATCAAGATTTTCCGCCAAAACTGTAAAATCGAGATTTCCCGCAAAAACCGTAAAATCGAGATTTTCCACCAAAACCGTAAAATCGAGATTTCCCACCAAAACCGTAAAATCGAGATTTCCCACCAAAACCGTAAAATCGAGATTTCCCGCCAAAATCGTAAATCGAGATTTCACAAAATATAATGAATATATGTTAAAAATAATTTTTTGGATATTAACACTGATTTTGTATCTGGGCTTCCGTGGAATGCCCATTTGGAATGGGCAAATTTGGTTTGGACAATTTGGACTTGGATTATTATGATTTAAAAAAATATAAAGTCCAATAAACTGCTTTGTCCACTTGGACATGTCCATTGGAAATGGACAGCCCATTTGACATTCCTGGTAATGGAGATTTAGGAGATTCGACCTGCCTGCATTCATATCCATCACGTTACGGTACCGACCCTCAAATCTAGTCGGTTACTTAACCGTTC
This sequence comes from Brassica juncea, assembly GCA_018703725.1. Taxonomy (NCBI): domain Eukaryota; kingdom Viridiplantae; phylum Streptophyta; class Magnoliopsida; order Brassicales; family Brassicaceae; genus Brassica; species Brassica juncea. Next base: position 67,754,273 of record CM031936.1, on the reverse strand, counting down.
ACCGTAAAAATCGAGTTAAATCGGTTCTACGTTAACCATATTTAGTGGAAAGTCTTGAGAGAACCCTTAAAACCTCAAGAAAACAATGTAAATGAGCCTTTACAATTAGAGCAGCTAATGGCTAATGCTATGACAAGTTAATGGATGTTTTAAGGCCCAATAAGTCTTGAGATGTTTCTGTCAATAAGGCTTCAGTTGTTATGTCAACTTGAAATGAAAATTAAAGTAGACAAGTCTGGCTATATACAAGGACACCATCAGAATCAGGAAGACCATAACTAAATATATTATTAGTAAATGAAACTCTGGTCTTGTGAACAGTGAACCCTCAAGAACAAAAGACTCAAGTCATGATTTGATGATATATATAGAGAGATCTCTCACTGCAAAACCGTAACTGAAACGTTGTGAAGGTAGAGAGGTTGGGTTTCAAGCGGTGTACGTGCTCTTGGCGTTTCTGTCCAGCTTCTTCGCATCCTCCTGAAGAAAAAAACCAAACCAATAGAAGAATAAACAAACAAACAAACAAACAAACAGCGAATAATGAAAAATGTATACTTTTGAATGAGAAACATTCAAGAAGCTATCTCTTCTTCTTCTTCTTGCACTTGTAGGTTAGTTAAGATACGATATCGTTCCCGCGTAAGTCATTGTTTATGGTTTTAGTAGTAGTCCTTGGGCCGACGGTATACTCTTATTTGGGCTTTCTCTTGTTGAGAGGCTCAAATGCCAATAACTTTCTTTTTGGTGGTGGTGCTAGTGACAAGATTGGTACGGTCATGTCAATGATCATGTTTCCATTGGCGCGAAACTTGCAGAGATATTTGCAAAGACAAATGAGAGTTCAAAGAGTTTCAAAACATGAATGCGTTGCAGACTCCAATTTTAGGAAATACGTACGTACAAGTAATGTTTCATATCTATATTTTTGTGATCTTAAACCTACGGACCTGGTTTATTAGATTAGAATGTCTTGTACGAGTAAATAATATACATGACTTTTGTACCCAAAGAATCAAAATAGTTGAGAAAACTATCTACACCTTCTTTTCTTTCACAAAAGAAAATATCAACTAATTGTCCATTCGATATCGATTATCTAGTACAATACTTTTATATAAAGTAATTATAGGTTAATTATATCGCTTTTTCATTCTTTGTGAATTTGATGACAATATTTCGTTTCCAATGAAGAAAATATAAACAATTAAACTCTAAAGTTTATTTGCTTCATCATAATTATCAAAGACTTCCAACGGTAAGTGTGACCGAGCCCGAGGGTGTTTGCCTTACCTTTTTGTAGATTTTAATCCACGCTGTAAAATATATTTATGTACCGATTTTCGGTTAAATCATTATAAACCAACCGGATTCTAAATCAAAATACTGTGTTTGAATGCATATGTACATAGAGAAATTTTTTTTAAAAAACCTTGTTTAGTCAACATTCTTTGCTCAATACAAATGAAAAACTTCTTAATTAATTGAGATTGTGTTTCTCGGTTAAACGAAAAGAAAATAAAAAAGGAAAAAAAGATAGATTTCATAATGTTTGCAGTCGAATGAATTCTCTGACTTCCTAGTTGACGGTGACGTATAACTGACTGAATCTGATTCTGTTCCATATATATAACTGTCAGTTTTTTTTTAATTGTGTAGTATCACTACTCACAAGTAGTAAGTATAATAAATAGATAACTAACTTGAATAGAATATAATTCTTGATAGAAGAAGTACTATAGAATATATCATTGATATTATAAGGATATGTCATAAAGTTATTCTTCAGAGCAGTTCGATAGATTATATACACTTTTGATTTTGCTTAAATTTATACGTTATTCTTCATGATTTTGTAAGAAAATAATTAGATGATTTGATTCACAGCAAAATATATAAATGCATGGCTTGTTTTATGCCGTTAAACAGAGAATCTCGAATGCTATACATATCTTTTCAATAGTTTATATAAATATGTATTTGATAATGTGTTATTCAAGAATATATATATATATATATATATATATATATATATATATATATATATATATATATATATATATATATATATATCTGATATATTCTGTAGTCTGGGAGGAATGAATTTAATTTGTTTTAATTGTCAACCACTTAAAAGAGTATAACGGTATAACCTCATAACTTCTCGCTGCATATGGAATATTATATCGTTCTCCAAAATATTTTATCTTCACTAAGTTATATAATAGGCATTAATCTTCCATAAACATTGCCAGAAACACACTAATCAGCATAGATCGAAATTATTGAAAGAAGTAACTTAGTTTATTTCCTTTATAACGTCCAGAAGTGACTAGTGTTTACTTTTTACTACATAAGTGATAACTGATAAACAATGAGTTTTGAGTCTGACTTACGAGATAATGCCTAATGCGTCATGGTTTTCTTCCGTTATGCTGTAAAGATTAGGAGTCAAATCACTCTTTTAAATTCATTATACTTTACAAAATCAATATTAATTCTAATTACAAAAAGCAAATTCCCAAAGCATGTTCAAAGAACAGATAAAAATTTTGGACACCATTATTGATGTATATTTTTTTGTGAAAGAATATGCAAAACTTAAAAGATAGCACAGCTGGACTAAGAAAAAATAGGATTGAGACGTGAGATGACGTTTATGGTGGTCGTGTTGCAAACCATTCTAGCTTGTGTGAGCTTTGATAACTCCGACTAGAATTCTCAATAATATGCAAGAGGTTGAGAACTAACTTAGTTGATGTCGTCTTGCCTAATTAAATTCTATCTTCTTCCACACATGGAGTATTCGTGGTTTATGGTCCCATTTTTTATACAAACATGTTTTTATAGATATATGGTAGAACATATACATATAATCTTTTTCTAATGGCACACACTTTATAAAGTTAGCAAAAAGAACATGAGCGGTTGTGATAAAAATCAAAAATAGCGGAAGCAAACAGAAACTCATCTCTTTTACTGGCTAGTCCTGCTTCGTGTAGGGACTACTAGTGATCATAATTGCTGCAAAAGCTAGATCGCTTGGGATCTGTCAATCGAAATGACGGAGCTGAGTTCATGAACGTGTCCATTAATGTGCGCATTATAAAGATGTGAAAGGTAATATTCATGTGTATGAAAACGCTTATCATGAAGGGACATTTTTTTGTCAAATACAATTATTAAATCATAAAGGACATTTGTTATGAAAAAGGAATTGAGTAATACTCTTTATCTTATTTTAAGACAAAAGTCATGATATTTTTCATGTGTAATTTTTATTTAAATCATCTCTTAGAAAGTTTATTATAACTAAATATATTTTTATGCTTACCTAATAATATCTCAATAATAAATTATTTAAATAAAATCACACATGAAATATATCATGACTTTTTCTTTAATAAATAAGATAAAGAGTATTTTTTCATGTGATATTTTTATTTAAAATCATTTATTATTTAGATATTATTAGATAAGCATCTACAAATAAATTATATAGATAACCATGTAATAATAAACCTCAAGTTATATTCTCCAATCCTGTGTACAAATAAATTATAGAGTTATGTTATTACTATTAATTATTTTATACGTTATAGATGTATTAAGTATTTATATTGTTAACATACATGTATTGATAAATGTATAATATTGTTCAAAACAAGACTATATCATTCATATACTGATTTTTAAATTTCTTTTGAATTAACTCATTTCCAATTTTGATCATTAAATATCCAAATATTTCAAAAACTATATATTTTCCGAATCTCGTAGTATCTTATATTAATGATTGCTAAAAATATAATATTTAGATCATACTAATTCTTCTCAAAAATCTAAGTTAGGAAAAATTGTTAGCCACTCATGCTAAATATTATTAAACTATCTTATAAACTTTGAATTAACATTATTTGACGTATAAAAATATTATGATTTATTTAAAAAGGAAATATATCATATTATTTTGATATGAAACATGTATACTTTGAAAAATACTGTATATGTGTTCGTGTACACAAGTATACTAGAAAATTATTTTATTAAATTTATCAGAAAACAAATGATTTATATAACATATAACTTTGCTTACTTGAATATCTAAAAGCAATTTAAGCAATATAAACATTCAACGTTATGTAAAAATAGTTTTAAATTTTTTGATCAGTCTTAAATTTGATTTACAAATAAAAAGAAAAAACGAAAAACGCCTGTGCATGCGGACAAACTCTAATTAGTTTCTCTATTGAAAAAATAAACTCTAATTAGTTATTAAATGAATTGCAAACATAAGACCATATTTTCCAAAAGTATGCTTTCACACTAATTTACGGATATAAAGATGTTTGATTCTCCACTATGGATTCCCCTTATAACCAAATTATGTTTGATAAGATTCTCGTTAATTGTAAACCAAACAATATATTATATAGGTATGTGTAGTATCATTCAATCTTAATAACATAATAATTGAATGTGAGCTTGTGAATATAATAAGTGAATAAGAAAAAGAGAAAAGAAATAATAATTTTTGCTTTCTTTTATATAAACAAAAATTTTAGTTATCCCCACATTTTGGTGGAGCCAAAGGGAATAATTACACATTAACGAATAATGACTATATTAGTCTTATATTAAATTGAATATAATGTTTTTTACCTTTTTTGACGGCAATGTTTTGTTAATTTCTGACTAGCTAATCTCTAAACTAAAACTCAAAATAAACTTCTTAAATCTATCTGCAGCTTTATCTACCTATTTAAATTAAATCCAAATGGAAAAACATATTACATCGACTATATAATAATTTAATGAAACTACGATTTAATTTCCGAGTGAACCCCATATTCTTAAGGAGGGTGTATTCAACCGAGAGTTTTAGGTGATTTGTATTAAAATGATAAACCACTGTTATTCAAATATGAATTTTAAAAACTCATTTAAAATCCACTGTTATTGAACTTGACATTTCGTAAAGTACTCTGAAATCCATTGTTATTGAACATAATTTAAGTTATGGAGTTTTAAAGTTTTCAGGTGATTTTAGGGTGTTTGAGTGGAGTTTCTTAATTAAAAAAAATTAAATTCAAATTTTATGGTTTTAGGTGATATTCTAGAGTGTTTTAACAAAAATCACCTAAATCTCTGCAACTTATTTAAATCATCTAAATCTCCATTAAAAATCAAATCACCTCCAATGTTAGATTGAAAACATCCCATTAGTCTCGAAACACTATTTTCCAGATGTAGAAAAAATATATTCCAAGGGAACACATCTTCGTTTATTGATATTCATCACATGTTATCATATTATTGCTCTAAGACCTTATTTTCAAGGTTATTTATCAAAAACAAAATTTATAAACCGATGTGAAGAAAAAGATTACAGTGTACAAATACTATAAAGCAAAAATTTATCCTTTACAAAAGACGATAATATAAAGTCCAATCTATATAGGTGATTAATTAATGGTATATCCGTTTTCACGTTTAAAAAATGTCATTAATGTATTCAAATGAACACTTTAGCTAATAAATTATTAAACTATTTTGCTAAAGCATATGCCATGCTAGTCAAGATTATAATTAATTGAGTAATTTCTTACAGCTCTAACAATTACTATTATACAAATAAAACGCCAAAGAGAATAACAACTCGGGTCTGAATTAACTAAAAATAGAGTCTCACAAACTGGATTAGTGATTATTTTACATTATTGTTACATTCTGTGCATATTCGTGTAGTTTAAACTCTATATATAATTTAAACATTATTTGTAAAAAAATCGTTTAATTTTCATGATTACCGTTACAAACATAATATTAATTTATTTATATATCAAACTCTATATTAAGAGCTTTTTTCTCCTCTCTCTTCGTTGTTTCACTTCTGTTCAAGTCTCCCTCTAGAAGCTCCACAAGATTCTCACCCTATTTTTTACAGTCTGGATTTTTTTTTTTTTACTTTTCAGTTTCTTTATCTTCGACAACACGCATCAAATTTTGATTTCTCTTCCTGTATGCAATAAAGACCTTATATAAAGGGCTTCTCTTCTTTTCTTTTTCTTGGTTCTGTTCTCTCGCTCTCTCCTTGTAGATCCTGTGAAAGTTTCTACTTTTTCCTATAAAGTCTCGACCTCTTTTTTTTGCTTAGGAAACTATGAAGAAAGAAGAGGAGAGAGACGAAACAATGAAGAAGAATGGTGGGGAGAATCAGAAAGTTTCGTTTTTCAAACTCTTTTCGTTCGCTGACAAAACCGACGTCGCTTTGATGGCCATCGGGACTATCTCCGCCGTGGCTAACGGCGTTACTCAGCCGCTCATGACTCTAATCTTTGGCCAGCTCATCAACGCCTTTGGCACCACCGATCCAGATCACATGGTTAAAGAAGTGTGGAAGGTTAGGGTTCCTAAATCTTTCTTCATCTATCGTTTATTAGATTGGGTCGGGTCTGTTAGCAAATCTCGTAGATTACGTCTTGATTTCAATGTGGCAATCTGATAAATAATATTCTTGCTTTCAGTGATTATCCAGTGTTCCATAATAATTAGCGATTGTTTTTTTGTCATTACTTATTTGACTTTATTTTGATATTCTTTAGTTTTGACAAGACAAGATTATGATGTAACTTATATAGTATTCACCTTTCATTTCGGCTTTACAACACATTGATTGATCTAATTATACGCTTTATTTCTTTATATGTCACATGTAATTTATATGATTATTAATAAATTTATGGAGTTTACTATTTTCTTTGTTTTGAAGATATAGACAAAGATACTCTGTTTATTTAGCCTTTACTTTAAAGTTAAAGATTTAATTAAAAGCAACTTTTCTTTTTGAAAAAAATGTTTGGCGTGGCAAATAATCGATTGATTAGTAATTAATTCATTAAACTTCCACTGTTCTTATGACTTTTACAGGTTGCTGTACAGTTTATATACCTTGCTGTATACTCTTGCGTCGTGGCCTTCCTCCGTAAGCATGCTACTCTCTGTTTCTCTTCCCCTAACTTGCATTCCAAGCTAACAGTTTCTTACCTAATTCTTCAACAGAGGTGTCATGCTGGATGGTAACTGGAGAACGTCAATCCGCTACGATTCGTGGTCTATACCTGAAAACGATATTAAGACAAGACATTGGCTTCTTTGATACGGAAACAACCACCGGAGAAGTCATCGGAAGAATGTCTGGAGACACAATTCTGATTCAAGACGCAATGGGCGAGAAGGTGACTATTATTACTACACAAACAATGATTTCTTGCGAGCAAGATACTGACAAAATTGATGATTAGGTTGGAAAGTTTCTACAACTAGCAGCAACGTTCTTGGGAGGATTCGCGATTGCATTTATAAAAGGACCGATACTAGCGGCTGTTCTTCTTGGTTGCATACCTCTGATTGTGATTGCTGGTGGTGCAATGTCTCTCATCATGTCTAAAATGGCTGGTCGTGGTCAAGTGGCTTATGCAGATGCTGGAAACGTAGTTGAACAAACCGTTGGAGCCATTAGAACAGTGAGTCTTCTCTCTGTTATTTTCCAACTTTCTAAAACTAAAACTTGCATTGCACGTATTTAAACCTTTTTTTTGTTTATCAGGTAGTAGCGTTTACGGGAGAGAAACAAGCAACAGAAAAATACGAAAGCAAGCTCGAGATCGCTTACAAGACAATGGTTACACAAGGTTTGATCTCTGGTCTAGGCCTCGGTACAATGCTAGCCGTGATCTTCTTTAGCTACAGTTTAGCAGTTTGGTATGGGGCAAAGCTAATCATAGGGAAAGGTTACAACGGTGGACAAGTCATCAACGTCATCTTCGCGGTCCTTACCGGAGGAATGTGAGTTCTAAACACCAAACCCTTGCTTTCACTCATCGCATACGGTCTTACTTGTTCCTTACGCTATCTCGTTTGTTGTCAGGTCGTTAGGGCAAACATCTCCTAGTGTGAATGCTTTCGCTGCAGGACGAGCTGCTGCTTACAAAATGTTTGAAACGATAGAGAGAAGCCCCAAGATCGATGCTTACGACATGAGCGGTTCTGTTCTCGAGGATATTAAAGGAGACATTGAGCTGAAAGATGTGTACTTTAGGTATCCGGCTAGGCCTGACGTTCAGATCTTCGCTGGATTCTCGCTCTTTGTACCGAATGGCACGACCATGGCTCTTGTGGGACAGAGCGGAAGCGGGAAGTCGACTGTGATCAGTCTCATCGAGAGGTTCTATGATCCAGAATCAGGAGAAGTGTTGATAGACAATGTTAACTTGAAGAACCTTCAGCTCAAATGGATTAGAAGCAAAATAGGTCTGGTTAGCCAGGAGCCTGTTCTGTTTGCGACCACCATTAAGGAGAACATTGCTTACGGGAAAGAAGACGCTACTCCTGAGGAGATTCGAACCGCGATCGAGCTTGCCAACGCTGCCAAATTCATTGACAAGCTCCCACAGGTGCCTTGGAAGATTAATACACTTAACTAATCTTGAAGTGGTCTGTGTGGGTTTGGTTTTGTTAATGAAGTAGCCATTGTCTTTAGGGATTGGACACGATGGTGGGAGAGCACGGGACGCAGATGTCTGGGGGACAGAAACAGAGGCTAGCAATCGCGAGAGCCATTTTGAAAAACCCTAAGATCTTGCTTCTAGACGAAGCAACAAGTGCATTAGACGCTGAATCCGAACGCATTGTCCAAGACGCGCTCGTGAACCTTATGTCGAATCGGACTACCGTCGTGGTGGCTCACCGTTTGACAACAATCAAAACCGCTGACTCAATCGCAGTTGTTCACCATGGGAAAATCGTCGAAAAAGGTAACCGTCGCTAAACCTAACTTATTTTCAAACAGTGACGTGCTCTCTAAGTAACCGTTTGTTCATGTTCTGTAGGGACTCACGATGAGATGATACAAGATCCAGAAGGAGCTTACTCACAGCTTGTTCGTCTTCAAGAAGGGTCAAAAGACAAAGCTATCGAGTCAGAGATGCCTGAAACGAGCCTTGAGAGATCAGGAAGCCACAGGCTATCATCAGCCATGAGAAGATCGGTTAGCCGAGACTCATCGAGCAGTCGCCACTCTTTCTCTCTAACGACAAACTTCTTTATACCAGGAGCGGTTAACGTTAACGAGACCGACGAAAACCAGCACGAGTCACAAACCGTGAGGCACAAGAAAGTGTCGCTGAAACGTCTAGCTCACCTCAACAAACCGGAGCTGCCGGTTCTAGTTCTTGGTTCGTTGGCTGCAATGGTTCACGGAACGTTGTTTCCAATCTTCGGTTTGCTGCTTTCGAGCTCGATCAACATGTTCTACTACCCACCAGAGAAACTAAAGAAAGATTCACGTTTCTGGGCGTTGATCTACGTCGCTCTCGGTTTAGCCAACTTCGTCGTGATCCCGGTTCAAAACTACTTGTTTGGTATTGCTGGAGGGAAGCTGATTAAACGCATTAGATCCATGTCGTTTGATAAAGTGGTTCATCAAGAAATCAGTTGGTTCGATGACACTGCAAACTCCAGGTAATATAACCTCTCTTGAGTCCAACCGCTAAACTTGTATTTGCATTGTTTTGTTGTAACGTTTGGTTGCATTTTTTTCAGCGGTGCGATTGGAGCGAGATTGTCGACGGATGCTACGACAGTTAGGAGTTTGGTCGGAGATGCGTTGGCGTTGATTGTGCAAAACATAGCGACTGTAACCGCCGGTTTGATAATAGCGTTTACTGCGAACTGGATGCTAGCTCTTGTAGTTCTCGCGGTCTCACCGTTTATAGTTATGCAAGGATATGTTCAAACCAAGTTCCTGACCGGTTTTAGCGCGGACGCTAAGGTAGTGGTCACATTTTTTTTTTGCTTTTATTCCGGTTTAGTCAGTTTAATTTTGGTTTAATTGATCTGGTTTATCCCGGTTTAGATGATGTATGAAGAAGCGAGTCAAGTGGCGAATGATGCAGTGAGCAGCATAAGAACGATTGCATCTTTCTGCGCAGAGGACAAGGTGATGGATTTATACCAACAGAAATGTGACGGACCAAAGAAGCAAGGTGTCCGGTTAGGTCTCATCAGTGGTGCTGGTTTCGGTTCCTCGTTCTTTGTTCTCTATTGCACCAATGCTTTATGTTTCGTCATCGGTGCATTGTTGGTTCAACAAGGTAGAGCCACATTCGGTCAAGTCTTCAAGGTATTTATTCAAGAAGAAGACCAAATTGTTTTCCCCGGTTTAACTGATCTCCGGTTTGGTTTAGTGATCTTAAGTTTGTAATCTGCACAGGTTTTCTTTGCATTGACGATCACAGCCATTGGAGTTTCTCAAACGAGTGCTTTGGCACCTGATTCAAACAAAGCCAAGGACTCTGCAGCGTCCATTTTCGACATTCTTGATAGTAAACCGAAGATCGATTCCAGCTCTGATGAAGGTACCACGTTACAAAACGTTAATGGTGATATTGAATTCCGACATGTTAGTTTCCGGTACCCGATGCGACCGGACGTTCAGATTTTCCGTGACTTGTGTTTGAATATACCTTCCGGCAAGGTAAGACAAAACAGAGTCTTCTTTTTGTCTTAACCGGTTTACTCTTGTTCACCGGTTTAATATTGGTTTTTGTTTGTTATTTTCAGACCGTTGCGCTTGTTGGAGAGAGCGGAAGCGGGAAATCAACGGTAATAAGCATGATCGAGAGGTTTTACAATCCGGATTCAGGCATGATTTTGATCGATCAGGTGGAGATTCAGACATTCAAACTGAGTTGGTTAAGACAACAGATGGGTTTGGTTAGTCAAGAACCGGTTCTGTTCAACGAGACGATCAGATCAAACATAGCATACGGTAAAACCGGTGGAGCCACAGAGGAGGAGATCATCTCAGCCGCACAAGCCGCAAACGCGCATAACTTCATCAGCTCGTTGCCTCAAGGCTACGAAACGTCGGTTGGAGAACGCGGCGTTCAGCTGTCTGGTGGTCAGAAGCAGAGGATAGCGATCGCGCGTGCGATCTTGAAAGATCCCAAGATTCTGTTGCTCGACGAAGCGACGAGCGCGTTGGACGCGGAGTCTGAGCGAGTGGTTCAAGATGCGCTTGATCGTGTTATGGTGAACAGAACGACTGTGGTTGTGGCTCATAGGCTGACGACGATTAAGAACGCGGACGTGATCGCGGTTGTGAAGAATGGTGTTATTGCGGAGAAGGGAAGGCATGAGACGCTGATGAAGATTTCAGGTGGTGCTTATGCTTCTCTTGTTACTCTGCACATGACTTCACATTAAAAGCTTCTTTTTTTTTTTGAAACTTGAGAAGATAATTTTTGGATATTATTCGTTATTTTTCCTTCTGTTTAATAACTCATAAGTTTGAGATAAGCAGATATATACTTCGAGCTTCAGCCTCGTTCCACATTTCTGTTATGCCACGGTGACATGCACCTGTAATTTCAAGTTGTAGTTTGTTTCTATGTTACACGACTGGTCCCTGTAATTAATCTGATCCACTAATTACTACAATGAAAAGTTTAACGATTGATTTTTTTCTGCGACTTACTAATTGTAAGATGACCTTAATTATTTGGGTTGGAATTTTAACAATGGGCACCAATGTAGAAATTTAGAAATTGGGTAAAATATGGAGATATATGACACTTTACGGGCTAAACTGCAATAAGAACAATCTTCAATAAGCACCACATAGAGGTAAACGTTCTGTTTGATCAGAGAGTAGTAACTTCTTGCGGAAAATGAACAGAAAACAGTATTTTGAGACAAATGAAAGAAGCTTCAGTAAACTTCAGCAGCAAAGTTGCTAGTGGGAAGTCTCTGTCGCTTTTCAATGTAAGCCATAGGGAACCAACCAGCTTTGCCTTTGCATTCTCCTTCTGCCCAACCACTTTCGCTCACCTGAGAATGATTAAAAACCAACACAAAGACTTGAGTTTCATGCTCTAATTACCAGAGAGAGTATAGTTCCTTGATCTTAAAAGTAATCATATGAACCTTTCTGACAACGACGTAGTCTCCTTTGTACAAGTCTAGTTCTTTCTCTGAAGCAGCGGAAAACGGATGAACCACCTGACAAGAAAACAGATATGTTGTTTCTCTCACACATGCGATGATGTTTTTTTTTTCCATATTTTGCAAAAACAAAACTTACTTCAGCTAGGAAGTATGATGTTTTCTCTGAGCCGTTCTCTGTTGGAATTGCAGGAGGAGCAGATTCTTTGTGTTGTTTCTCGGTCACCATCTAAAAAACACAAACAATGTGAGTTTTTTTTTACGAGATTAAGATACGAAAAGATTCATCCATGACTAACCTCTGCTTCAATGTCACTGAGGACGGCTGCTATTCTTAGATGATAGTTCTTTTCGCCTTCGACCTTAAGCAGAACAAGTGCCACATGGTTAAAAACAGTAACAGCTAGAACACGAAAGCCGAAGTGTATGTGTGTAAAAACATACCATAGCCACAAGCCTCTGGAAAGTAAGTCTATGTTGCTGTGATTCAACAGCAGCCAATGCAGCAGTGGCTTCTTTACCTAAGACCGCCATGTTAGCTTTAAGCTCTTGCATCTTGGCTTCCGCTAGTTGAAGCTTTGCCACGTTTTCTGGAATGGGAGCTTCTCTTACACGCACTTGCTTTCTAGATACTTCCGCTGCCTGTTTTGTTTTTTTTTTGAATTATATACTCACAATACAGTATAGCCAAGCACAATCATAGAACTGAGATTTTTAAGAAGATTACATGCGTCTCTGCTTCTTGTCTCATGCGGCTGTAACGTTGAGCTAAATGACGAGCATCTTCAAGAGGAGAACCGGCAACCATAGCTCTAAGAGGATCCAAAACCTTAACACAGAAAAGGTTTTTAGTTCTAATGTAAATTTTTAGATAAAAACAGATAAATTTGAAGCCAAACCTGAGAAGACAAAAGCTTGTTAAAGTCTTCTTGTTCTTTCTCAACATGTTTCCGAGCATCACCATATATAGCTGCAGCCTTGGCTAGAATATTCTCATCGATGTTCTGACTGTTTTCGGTTCCATATTTACAGCAGTCTTCAGCCAACTTGGTTCCTGACATGTTACAGATTACATTAAAAAAAAACACCCCAAAAATGTAGTCACAATCAAAGCTAAGGCCAACAACGAACACTCCAAAAGTACCTGCTTCAATGTGTCTGAGCCCGATGGAAGTAAATGTCTCAGCTGCTTTAATAAGCTCTCTCTGGAACTCCTGTAAGCAAGGGACAATATACTTGAAGATCAACAATCAACGACTCATATACAAAGCAAGAACAAGAAGTCAAATTGACCTTAGCGGAACGAGTAGAGCGGTAAAGCTTCTCGAGCTGATGATGCCTTTGCATTTCGAGCTCATCAATCACCATTACATCTGAGCTTTCATAGCCAGTCCCACTGAACTGCTTGATCACAGCCTACGTCACACACAACACAAAATCTTCACTAATGTTGTGTATGCAAAACAACTTTCTATAATACTAATACACAAATCAAATTGCTTGAAACGAAATTGGTATACAGCTTGCAAGATCAAACACCTAAGCAGATTTTTCTCCAAATTAAGAGATTCCAAACATCATTAAACTCGAGATTCGGCAAATCAGTAGATGTTATTACCAGTTGCTGCTTCGCGACTTGGTCCCTGAGCTTACTCGCTTGTCTTCTAAACGCATCCATTGTCGTCACTTCTCCTGAGAATATACAAAAGAGTGGGGTTTTGAGAGTAGGAAGTCTCAGTTCGATCGGACCAGTTTAGAAACTGACAAAACAGATCAGATCTGATTCAGAGATGGTAGAAATGTATGTTCTTCGTCGTCACTGATCTCTCTAATCCACGGAGAAATCCACAGAGCCCGGTCCGGTCGTGTCGGGTCGGATAAAAGGTCCGCGAGAATGGTTACCTTGGATTTAATATCTGAAATTGAACCGAAGAGGCTGGTTAAGTCCGGTTAAAATGATTGTTCACGAGTCACGATTAGGCGTTATCATTAATTAATTATCTAAACCCGTTCGCATAAGTGATTTAATTTTTATAGTAGTAGGTGTTAACGAAATATCTGACATGGCCAACTCACAACCACTTGTCTATTGTCCCCACACCCCCTAAATCATTTATGACATAACATATAGTACTAATAATCTGAAAAGACAACCTATGTTTCTTTATTTTCTAATTAGCATTGGCTTTTTTTTTTCTGTAAATAGGTACCGACATTATCAACTGCAACTTCAGTGAAATCATGTTCTAGAAATAATTTTTTTTTGGCTCCACCAAATTGCTGTTATTGTTGTCTCCTTTAAAAAAAAAATTCATGCAACAGAGCTAATGTTATCACAACCTTCACTAATGCAATCGCCTCAATTTCTGTAAGTCCTGTCTTTATATAGTTGTATAAATTTTGATACTCCCTCCGTTTCAATTTAGTTGTCATTGTAGAATAAAATTTTCGTTTCAAAATAAGTATCGTTTTCAAATTTCAGTGGAGAATTTATTGACAAGATTTTCAAGTTTATTTTTCTATTGGTTGAAATATGGTTAGGTGTATAGGTAATTATATTTTATTTTGAAAATATACAAAATTATCTATGTGTATAAACCTCGAATGACAACTAAAATGAAACAGAGAGATCGGACTATCTAAAACAGATGTTTTCAAACAAAAAAAGCGTCTACCAAAATTTCTCTACCCATTTTGATTCTTTGGTTACATCGATTGAAATGACTTAAAACCTGAATAAATAAAACGGAACAAAACACGGGTAACAAATGAAACAAACGCGGAAACAAATACAAGAAAGTATTAATGAGTGTGATTTGGCAGTAAATGTGAATATAAATAAAAATCACACAGAAGTTTCCCACTTCTACCATTTTGAGTTTCGAAACTTTACGGCTCCCAAACTTGTAAATTTACCGAGAGAGAAAAAGGGAAGAGACAAGGCCAGGATCCGCCATAGCTGTACAGATCCCCCACACCATCCAAAAGAAACCCTAATCATGCCTCCTGGTGCTAAGAAAAGGAAAGCTGCAAAGAAAAAGCAGCAGCAACAACAACAACAAGCATCTTCTACTCAAACCAATCTCCTACCCACCACCAACCATGGTGAGCTTACTTATCCCACTACCTACCTACCTTGTCTTTTGCTTTTCTTTTTCTTTTTTCTAGTTGTCTATCTGTTTGTCTCTCTGTATCTCAATTATTCAATCTCACACACGTTTAGGCCACCTTTCTTGTTTGTTGAAGATGAGTCTTTTCTCTATATATATAGATCCTTCAAAGTTTGGATTTTTATTGTTGTTGCTCACTGATCCAAACAAATGGGTATCCTTTTTATCACCCACTGTGTTTTAATTAGGGTTTTAGGCTCACAGTTTAATGATACTAACCTGTAAATATATGGTTCTGTTTGTTAGATTCATGATTATGATTGAAAGTTTATATCTTTTGCTCATTTATGTGGAACTCTGATGATTTTTTATTTGATTAATAGCTGTTCCAGTTTGGTCTTTTAAGGTTGTAGATTTGACTTGGAACAGTCACCAAGTCATTCTTTGTTGTGTAATATTGTTACTGTTCTTCTGTTTTTGAAACTGATTTGATTTGTTAAATCGGTGTTTTAGAATCGAGGGAAGAAGATGCTGTTAGAATCGAAAACGAACAGAGATTGGATACTGATGAGCGCATAGAGATCACTGATTCAAGCCGTGACCATGACAAGAACTCTAGCAGTAGCACTAGCAGCAGCAGCAGCAGCTCGGATGATGAATCCAGTGAAGTTAAGAAGAAAGATGATGACAAGGAGAGTGGTGAATCTGTTTCTGAAGTTGTTACTGTGAGTTCTGTGCCAAACCAACCTATTCCAATAGCTGGAGATGCTCCTTTCATGGGGTCTACTGCTAATGTGATTGTAGAGAGCATCGGTTTGATGGATTCAGCTGCTCCTAGTGATCCAAACACTGAGAAAATGATTGAGATCGCGCCTGTTGATACAATGATCTCAAATGAGCCTGTCGAGAGCTCTTTGCCTAAACCAAACGAGATCACTGCTCAAGTTTCTGTTGCATCTGATGAGGTTAAGCAGGCGTCTTCAAGTGCAACCAGCACTATTAAAAAAGAAATTGAAGCGAAAACTTCGACTCTTGTTCCTGAAGGCAGCAAGGAGTCTGAACCTAGCAGTTCTCGTGAAGAAGAGGTGAACCTCGTTGTTAATCTATTTAATTTGGTTCACATTTATTGTGTTGCTTATGTTACCATAGAAAATAAGACTATATTCAATACTCTCTCAGGCTCCTGTGCGACCAACACATGGAGTTGCGCAAAGAACCTCATGGTTAAGTTGTTGTGGCTTGTTTGATGTGGTCACAGGATCCAGTAGATAAACTCAGGTAACTCCCTAAATTTTCTTTTACTTTATCTGCCTTACTCCTTCCTTTTTGATGCATAGTCTCTCTGTTATAAACGAATTTCATCAGTCTACATATGATTCTTAGTTAATGGATATGCAAAAATGTGCACACCAAACAATTGTGCATCTTATGAAAACATCTCTTTGTAGCTCTATATACATCAATAGCTAAGGATTCTCGGTTTTCTATATCAGGTTGCCTGTGAAAATTCACAAAACACCCGTTGTCTCATATGCAAGAGTACTTAGCTTCTAGTAGTCTTCAAAGCAGGCATGTCTGCAGTTTCTGCTCTTTATAGAAGTCCTTAAAAGTTGTGTTCCCTTCCGCTCTGAACGATTCCTTGTCTGTTGTTGTTTTTGTTCTCTCAGGTTTTGAGACTGTTGTTGGCCAATTTACGTATGATTATTTCTCTAGACATGAGCTAATAATATACTTATCTAACATTAGTGTTTCATAAGAAGTGTGTAAGAAGCTACATTGCTTTGATTTCTGTAAAGCAATACAAGACTCTAGGAAAAATAAAACCTCTGGTTCCATAAAAGTTCAGAATGATCGAATCTTCTTATTTCTGCTCCTACCTAGGACAGAGACTTACATAGTCACATTCTTCTTATGTGCAAACTGAATAGGCTCATAATCCGCAGAGACCGATCTGGAAACCGTTGATTCATCTCTGCTAGCCTCAGCACTACCTTCATCAACACTTGATAACATTTCATCAAAGACCCTCGGAAATTTCACCTTTTTCTAAACTTGCATCAAATGTTTTTCAATTTTGCACACTAACACTTGATAACATTTCGACAAGAACCTCACAAATTTCACATTCTCCAACAATTCTTCTTAGTATCTCTTTTCTCTTCCTTCTTTTCTTCTTCAACTCTGAATTCTGATCTCCACTTTCTTCTGCTTCTTTACCAGCTGTTCTTGCTTCCATCTTCTGGTTTCAGAAACAAGCCTTTGTTTTTGCCTCCATCCAAGAAGTGATGATGTGCTGATGTCCCTTATTGGGCATGAGCTACTACTACAAAGAACCAGAAAACAACAACCGGTTCGATATAATTGGTTCTTAGACCGTTTCAATTGGATTGGTTCGTTGACCGGTTAAGATAAAATAATGAAACTAAATACTTTGCGCTGACCGAATCCTAAAAGACATTTTGGTAGAGACATGACCTCTGTGTCTCCCCGTCCTTCTTCGGCGTCTATCACTCTTCCCAACCGTCCTCCGCTCAGGTTAGTTCCGTCTGCTCTTATTTAGTTCGAAAGATTGAAATTTTTCAAAGGTTTCTTGATTACCTAACGAAGGTATGCCGTGCTTGGTGCTGGTTTTGCTGGAATCTCTGTTGCCTGGCACCTTCTCAAGGTACTTATCTGTTTAGTCTTGATCCAAAGTTTAACATTTTTTGTGGCGAAAAACTAAGAAGAAAATGTTTTTGGTTTTTTGTTTTTGCAGGACTGTCCAAAGGAGCTGAGTTTAAGTGTTGATGTATATGATGAAGTTGGCATAGGAGGTGGTGCTTCTGGAGTTTCTGGAGGGCTCCTCCACCCTTATTCTCCTAAAGGTTATTTAAAGTTTTCCCCTTTAGTATTCATTGACAGTCTACTCTGATTCAGCAGCAAAGAGTAGATTGTACTTTTATTAAAAGTTTAGTTTCATAGACTCTTTTATACTTTAGGCAAGCTTCTTTGGCATGGTGCTGAGTGTTGGAGAGAATGTTTAGAGCTCTTAAATGTTGCCGAGACAGCAGCAGCTTCTTCTTCTTCTTCTGCTGTGGAGAAGCGAGACTGTAACCAGAGTTTTGGAAATTTTATGGTTCGAAGAAGGTACACTCTCAATAGATTAACTTTCTGTCTCTTTAACTCTTTAGATTGACCAACTTCATCTTGCTCCAGGGGAATCTTGAGACCAGCAACAAATGCCAAGACTTTGAGTTTAATGACTGATGTAAGCTCTCTTTGACTCAGATAAACCCATTGATATTCTAACTTAACACATTTGTTTTACTATTTTTTCTTACTTATGCTATTAGAATGCTCGAAACTGCCTTGCCGGTTGTGTAGTAGAGACTATTGACAAGGATGTTGCCCACAACCTTGTCCCGAATCTAGGCTTGCCTTTGAACTGCGCCTTCTATCTCCCAGGAGCTATGAATGTAAATCCGCAGCGCTATCTCCAGGTTTCGAGAGACATAACAAATACACTTCTTGAGTTTATCTGTTTTATCTTTACTGAGTTTTTTTTTCTCCGTTTTGTAGGCACTCTTTCAAGCATGCCAAAACTCAGCAAGAGAATCACTTGGAAGGACAAACATAACTTTAGTGAAGAAATCTATAGATGATGTGCTTGAACTTGAAGGTGAATGATTTTTTCTTAGGTTCTCTCTTACTATTTGAAACAAGATTCTTATATCTTTAGCCATAAGTTGTATCTGTAGGAGAATATGATGCTGTTGTAATATGTGTTGGATCCAAGGTAAACTTTCTTCCTGGGCTTACTGGAAAGCTCCCTTTGAGGACATGCCGTGGTGTGATTACTCATCTGCAGTTACACGAGAGTGTCAGGGGAAGTTACCCTGAAGGTGGACCTTCGATCTTGTCAGATGCGTGGCTCGCGGTTCAGGGACCTCGTGACATACACATGGGGTCCACATGGGAATGGCAGTCAAGAAACTATTCACCTGATGTCTCAGCTGAGGAAGCTTCAAGAGCTCTCGCCGAGCTTCTTCCAAAGGCGAGTGCAGTTTATCCAGACATAGACAAGTGGGAGTTTGCAGGAGCAAGGGCGGGTTTGAGAGCAATGCCACCTGTTACAAGCCATGGGTCACTGCCGCTCTTGGGATGTGTGGACCAGCTCATAGGTGCGGCTGAAGGTGGAGCTTGCAAATTCTGGTTGTTTGGAGGGCTCGGATCAAGAGGACTGCTCTATCATGGTTGGCTTGGGAAACTTATTGCTAAAGCTGTTTTATGTTGCAATGAAGAACTATTACCTTCTGAACTTACTTCTTGGAAGATAAATAATAAAGTGAAAAGTTGAATTCTAAATATGATTTTGTGTTAGAAATCTTGCGTCATCTTTTGGGTTGGACAAGTCTATGAAGAGTCTACTCAAAGAACCATTGAGTCTAGCTACACAAACAAGTCTAGCATAATCAATAGTTGAAACAAAGATCTGAATCATTGTCTTTTATAGCCAAAATGAGGAGTTACAACTAATCTGATTCTAACTAACAATCAAGTTCACTTTGAAGCTCTAACAAAGCTCGAGAAAGTTGAGGAGTCATCTTGCAGGAGAAGTTGTGGGTTTCCTTGTTCAACAAGGATTCCACGATCAAGAACTAGGATACTGTCCAGATCAAGAACCGTTGAGATGCGGTGAGCAATGGTAATGACAGTTACACCTTTGCACTCACTGGAGATCGCGTTGTGCAGTAGGGAAGCTGTGTGAACATCGATGTTTGCAGTGCATTCATCAAGACATAGGATCGTAGATGACTTGAGCAGAGCACGTGCAAGGCAAAGAAGCTGTCTCTGCCCAACAGAGAAAGAATCCTTTACATTGGAATCTAACCCTCCTACACTCTCCACCTCTGCCTTAACTTTACACTTCTCTAAAACCTCCCAGATTCTCCAGTCCTCACTCATCCCAAGAGGATCAAGGTTCTCCCTACAAGAAACAGCAACATCTGTTAGTAAACTTCAACCAAGAACTTGATTGTTGAATGGAATATGTGCATAGCCCTTCACCTCAATGATCCTTGAAACAGAAAAGGGCTCTGAGGAACAACAGCGAGGCGACTACGAAGCTCTCTTACTGGCAGATGGTTTATGTTAACTCCATCAACCATTATCTCCCCACTACAAACAGGGTTAAGCCGGAGAAGTGCATTCAAGATGGATGATTTTCCAGCACCAGTTCTTCCGATTACTCCCACCTGATAACATAATGTTTTTACATTACACAACAAAACTCAAGTCTGTCTGCACAATAGACATGTACGTACCTGCATGCCTCCTTGGATTGTAAAAGAAATGTGGTTGAGTGCAGGAGGCAGAGTTGAGATGTACCTCATTGTCACATTATGAAACTCAACCAATCCTTGAACTGGCCACTTACCGCTGAGAGATTGGCTACCAGAGACTTCTTCTTGAGGCACATCCATGTACTATTCATAGACAAGAGAGAATGTTTCATGTATTGGTAACACTAACATATTGACAAGAAACCAGAATCATTACCTGGAGAACCCTTTCAACAGAAACCATTTCTTTCTCTGTTTCAGTAAAACTTGTTAAGAAACTTCCTAACAGAGAAACAAGTGGAGCTGCATACGAGAGTGCCAATCCCACCTGTGATTCCAATTTATATTATCATATGCATTCACTTTTCCATAAAATTTATGTAAACTGAAGTTCCTCACCAGTCCAGGTGTGCCAAAACTGATTGGAAAGCTTCCCCGGGAGCCGATAACAGCCATTACAGCAACAAATAAAACAATCATTGCTCCTAAGAGCTGCACCATTTTAGAAACTTAACATGAATACAATGATCTTAAACTCCAAAAAAGAAAGCTAGACAACAAAGAGATGTCTTAGTGTACCTGAAGACGCAAGGAGAGCCATAAGCTTGCAATGATCTCTGAGTAAGAAGTCCGCTGGTATAATGTCAGGTGCTCAATAAATCTAGCTACGAAATGCTCCTGTCACGCATAATCAAAACCATTTGGAAATGACTCAATCATAAGAACAATAACTCCTCTGGAAGCAGAAACAAAAGCTACCTCTGAGTTAAAAGCCCGTATAGTTGATGATCCATCAAGTGTCTCAGTGAAAGATGCATAGATTGGGGATCTTGAAACACTGTCCAACCTTCTTAGTTCCCTTGATGTTGACCTGTAGAAGAACTGAAACAAGTTTACATTTTAGTAAAAACTATCAACTCTCCTCTTCTTTTTTTTCTAACCAAATATGGAACAAAAGTACCTGAAGCTTGCTGTATATATACCAAAACGGCAGAAGCAGAAGCAGGAACAGAATCTGTATACATAATGTTAATAACATCTTTCCAACAAAAACAAAAGAATATATCACTTTGAGTTGGTGAAGAAACCTGAACATAAGACAATACTAGAACAATCCCTAACAAGCCAACAAAATTTGCTAAAAGAATGTTGAGGATGAACGGGAGAGAGTCATCGATTGTATATAGATCAGAGGAGAATCTGAAGACATGAACCAAGAAAAAAACGAGGTTAAGACGAAGAACACTATTTAAACACAATCCAAAGAGTTTTTTTCTTTGTGTCTAACCTGTTGAGTATCCTTCCACTTGGTGTCTGATCAAAGAACTGTATAGGTGCATTTATAAGCTTACAGATTAATGCACTGTGAACACGTACTGCTGCTTTTAGTCCTCCATATGCAAACGAGAATGCTCTCACCAAGGTTAGTGTTGAGTTAATGATGCAAAAGATACACAGAACCATCTGCAAGATTAATAGTAACTTTAAACTAAATAAACGCAGAGAAACAGAGTTGTTAATCTCATGTCTTTTTGTTGTTGTCAGTACCAGATAAAACGAGGTTGAGTGTTGTGTGGCTCCTCTTCCAGTCTTATCAACCCAATATGATAACCATAAATCATTCCCATTACGGGAAGCTTGCATCAGTACCGCTGAAACCAATATCACAATCGTAATGAACCAACCACAGAACACAGCATAGTTCCTGCATGAACAGATAACAGTTTTACTTACTTGATATAAAAGCAATAAAAATGGAAATGGTTTAAGAGAAAGTGTTTACCTATAAACTGATACTTCAACTCGGCCCTCTTTTCTCTCTTCCACTTTGACAATATCTGCAGCTTCACTACTAACTTCATCTACATCATCTTTCTTGATAGAAAGAGATTCTTTTCTTTTGTTGGTCAAGTGCTTTGAGGATGACATATCAAACTCATTGGATGAAGACAATGATGGAAAGATGGATTTAGGCATGTCGGTAACAGTTCCAAACCATTTCACTTCCCCTTTGTCCATCACAACAACCATATCTGCACAAGATATCGCCTGTTGTAATAGAAAGAGCTCAATGGTATAAGAAGACATTATAACACAACAGCATACATGGAATCTTGATAGATGTTCACTGAAAGAGAGTTGAAAGTGTACCTGAACGCTGTGGGTGCACATAATGCGAGTCTTTTTATTCAACAGAGGACCCAAAAGAGCTCTTTGCAATATACAACAGCCTACTTGTGAATCCACTGCACTTAGTACATCATCAAGCAGATACATGTCTGAACCATGATAAACAGCCCTGTTTATTATCCAAAAAGTCATCAGAAACACACCACTTAATCCGTAGATGGTGAAAGAGGAAATGAGAGAAAGCAAAACCTGGACAAAGCAAGCCGAGCTCTTTGTCCTCCAGATAAGTTTACTCCTTTATCTCCTATAAATGCCATGTCACCTCCAACCATAAGTGAAATATCCACATCTAGTGCGCAAGCACTCAGTGTGTCCAGATACCTAGTTTAACCAAGTTACAAGAAGGTTAAAACTCAGTGTGTCCAAATCTAAGAGTAGAAGAGCATAAATGTATTGACGAAGCTAATTACTTAACCTTTTGGAGTCAAAAGGCTTCCCAAATAAAATGTTTTCTCTTATAGTTCCAGATAATATCCATGGGACCTAGCAGTTGAGTGAGATTTAACGTAAAGACTTCTCAAAATTGAAACCAAAAAAATAAAAAGAATCATACAAAGTGTTTGATCGGTTTACAAACCTGTGGAACGTATGCAACAGACCCATTTAGTTGTATTGATCCATGAACACACTGCATTTCTCCTAATAGTGAATTCAACAATGACGTTTTACCTGACCCAACCTGAAAATGAAAGAAAGCACACATAAGAGACACCTAATCATCGATGAATGATACAACAAAGGTGGGGACGAGTTCTGTACCTCACCGATAACTGCAACAAATGATCCCCTTGGCACTCTTAGGTTTACATGTTTTATTGTCAAGATATGTTCCTCTTCAACGTTACTTGACCAAATACAAGATGCATCTTCCACAAACACAGCTAAGTCTTCAGAGATCAAACCAGAATCTGTAGATGAATCTTTATTATGCTCCAAACAACGCAGAAACTTGCCCACACGCCTGGTTGATATAAAGGCCTTGTGACAATGTAACAAAAAAAACCATTAAATATAATGATAGATGAAAATGCAACTATCAGGATCCAACAAGGTTGAATGATGAGCTTACATCAATCAGGCCATTGATGACCCATGGAAACGAGTTTAATGGAGATATTAAGCTATTAAACAGAGCAAGACATGTAAAAACCTGACAAAAAGCAATTTCAAGTATCAGATTACCATGTCAAGTCTATCTACTGATATATATTCAAAAAATACCGTTGCTGCATCAAGTTGATGACCCATCAGTGCAAAGAGACCAAACGTGCAAAGGGAAAACAGAGTTGGTGTCGTTGCCCAAAAAAAAACACACCAAGCATCCAAATACTTCCTCGTCTGTCAAACCAAACACAGACTTAACTACTAATACAAAACAAACTTGGAGACAGAGAAAACTTCTGTTGAATTGAAAAACCAAACCGCCAAGTGAGTCACTTCGGTGGCTCTTGTCTCCTTCAACCAATCAGCAAACCAGTTATCCCATCCATACATTTTCAGTGTCCTGATGTTTGTTAGAAGCTCTCCTGTCTTTCTAATCCTGATACATATCAAAACCATCACAGCCTCACAGGACTGATTACACTTAAGAACCTACCCTGTAACAAACTAAAACATTAAGACATCATTACCTCTCATCTTTTAGCTTCATCATTTTCTCAGTTGCAGACGCAATCAACACAGATATCCATTTATTCACTGAATAAAAGAGTATATGAGAAAAGAGTACGCTCCAGAATTAGAAACTGTAATGTAAGATAGTACCTGGTATCAATAAGATGGTGATTGCAAGTCCAGACAGAAAAGCAAACTTTACTTGAGTATACAAAAGATACAAAGCTATCCCAATTTGCAAAGGCAGGCTGAGACATTGAAAGAGTGAGCATTATACTTGTACTCAATAACACATTCATTGTTAACAAGAAGATGTTTGTTACCTCCACATATCATGCAAACTATTACACAAATTGACAATGCGGTCAGCATCTACAGACATAAATGTTTGAATCTCTCCCTCAGAAAATCCTGACCGGCTCGCTGTGTTCACCCACAAACACTACATGCCAGAGAACCAACATGTATGATACACTTAAGAACCATATTATATACATAACTAGTTCACTTTTCACATGTATTACCTTCCTGTAGATGACACTCATTATACTAGACCGGAGCTTCAGTTTGAGCTTTGAAAGACGGAATGTGTATTGTGTATCAAGAAAAGACCTACAAAACATGAAGCATAAATCAGAAGTTCCTATTGATCATTTGTCACACTTTCAAACACAATCAGCATCTTATTTACTTAAAGATAGATGTGAGGCCTAAGGAGATAGCCAGGGTATATCCAACTGAACTTCCTGAACCTGAGTGTCAAACATTTCATCAGTGATCATACTATATCTATATATACCAAATCGTTATGAAGAATCTAGACCTTTTTCAAGATATTTGATAAGTTTGTTTAGTAATAAGGGGCCTGCAAAGCCGATGCAATCATTGAACACCTGCAAAAATTATGTTTACCAGTAGCAATGTTAACAAAGATAACCAAAAAGTCAAATGAAGCAAATGTGTACCTTCAAGAGTCCAAGACGAAAGTATGGCCATCCATAAACACCAGAGATTGACCAGAATAGTGATGCATCTGAGCTATTGTTGGACTCTTGAAGCTGCCAGCTTCTCAGTAAATTGTCACAACATGTAGAAGGATCCACATCAGGTGGAAGTGGAAGTAGATCTTCGAATTCGAGCTGTTTCATGGAGCCATGTTTCATTACTAAATTGATGTATCCAAAAGTGAATAGATTCCAACAGCTGCTAGCTTTCTCCTTCAAAACATTGAGTAAAACTTTTGGTTTAGCTACTCTGTACACAAGTACAAGTTAGTAAGAATGAAAACACTACAGGAAGTCACTTACAATGTCTCTTAGATCATCACTTTCCTCGATGAGTGGGTCTTCCAAAGAGCTACAAGGAGATTAATAAAACTGGAGAAAGAAACTGAGGAAGATAGTGATATAGAAAGCATACATACCTGTTCTTGGGAGGTGTCTGCTTTATCCTAAGGACGTTGATAGAGATACCAAAAGCAATGTCCAACATGATCATGCAAATCTCCAACGTCTGTTCATCAACAAGCGCCTGTGAACTTCTATTCCCACCAACTACTTATATGGAAACTGTGACTCAAATGGTACCTGTAAAGTGAAGACCACACTGAGATGAAAGGTTTCCATTAGGAATCTAAAGATCCACCAGAAACATAGGATCCGGCTACTGAAAACGCAGCAGGCACATGACAACTTCGATGAGAGCATCACTGCAATCTGCAGAGTAGAAACTGATAAGAGTAAAGAGGAAGACAAAGAAAAGGGTGGATGCTTGTTTGATAAGAGCCTTACCCACATTGTGAATCGAGACAGAGGAACAAAGCAAAGAATGAAATCTCTCCTAGGCTTTGTCCTTACAAGAACCACAAGGTCAACGCAAGACAAACATGCTCCAAGTGCAGGTATTACATACAACACACTCTTCTCAATGTAGCTTTTCTAAAATAAGAAGATGAGAAGAGTAGAATGGATCATTTTCAAAAACTACCACAACATTAGGCTTTGGTTACTTACCCTTCTGTTACATGTATCACTCCTCCTCGTTACAGTGAGTATTAAGATCAGAAGAAGAGTAACTACATTTGCTCCCAACCCTAACACTGTAAACATTCTAATTAAGGAACCAATACTCACTAGTAATGAGACATATCCCCTATAAACCAAACAAGCTTAGAGAAGGATATAAGTCGCCTAAACGTTCCAGGTTTGCGTCCATATAGAGCAGCTGAGACCAAGACAAATATTTCACCATCATCAACAACAGAAACCCCACAGAGACAAACTTAGTAGCAAACAAAAAAACTAATACTTACAGATGAAGTAGTGAGAGTAATACTCATTGATTCTCTAGGTCACGAAGCCTTCCTGAATCCACCAAACTCCCTTTTTCTCTCTTTTATATATTCGTAGAAAACGTTTTGCTTTTAATATCTTTTCTATGTAAAACAAGTGTGACATAAAGCTGCCATCTTTAGTGACCATTATACAAAAAAAAGGTTAAAGTTAAGTGATTTACAACAATCACTTTGGAATTGGTCTTATTGTGTATAGAACGTTGTCTTTCTGATTAGCATGCGTGTGAGGTATGGATGGATCCCTTTTGAGATGATCACGTGGATGCCACTCATCTTTGCAGTTTACACCCCAAGTGTCTCTACCCACTCTCCCTTTTATAGGATAGTTGTTCAAAACAATTTATTATCAACTAAATATTGCAAAAATTACTAGATGAAAATAGTATTAAAACATATTTTATATAATGAAATACTCTCTCCATTTCAAATTATTTGTTGTAGACTAATATTTTTGTTTCAAAAATAAATAATGTTAAATAATGCAGTTTTTTCTATTGATTTACTATTTTATCTTTAATTAAATTAATAGCAATACCATTTTATCCTTATTTAAAGTAATAACAACAGTAAATGTTATATATTTTAATATAGTCAAATAAATATAAAATTAAACATTTAACTTCTTAAAAGAAAATTGTGTGCAATAATCTTAAACACATCTAATTTAAAACTGAGGGGATAACATTCTCATAACCACAAGTTTTGATGAACTAGTTCACTAAAGCATTTTTTTTTTGTTGATCAATCACTAGAGCATTCAAATCAAGATCAAAACAAGCGTTGCCTAAAAAAAAAAAGATCAAAACAAGCAAAAATATTTTTGAGGAAAGTTCTTAAAATCAGATCAATGCTAGTAGCCATATAGCTACATTCTCCACACACTAGCTGAGTATTCTTTTTCAAGAGAAATACTGAGATGTAGTTGATCAAATTGAGTGCTTCCACCACACTGTTCTTCCTAGTGGACTCCGAGATCATGTTCCAGCCTCATCTAGTACTTCACTTTCCACCTGATTAAATGTCAAAACTTGGCACCTAAGGAACATGAATCATCGATTATGACACAACTAACCATCCTTTGAACCCCATTCTCAAGTCCCAACGTGAAAAACACATGGTGTGCAACGGCTCAAAGGTGGAAGCTTTTGTATGTTTTGTCATCAAATTGAGTCATGTACCAGTATTCATTGCTCAAGTACGTCCTCTATAACAAATTCACCTAACACTATAACGGAAAAAGAAAGAAAGGGTCAATATTTGAGAAACACTGAATCTGAAATAGTTTACGAACGATCTTAACATAGTCTGTCTTAAACCAAAACTCTTGTTTGTTTGACAGCAAACACAAAGGTAAACAAAAATCGTCTTATAACAAAAGGGAAATGCAACAAACCCAGAAACAACTAGATATCTCAAGTAGCTTGCTGTTGTTATCTTCACTCGTCCTCTTGGCTACGGAGCCTAGCAAGCCTGTTGGTAACAACAATATCCAGCTGAGAAGCTCTCTCGACGATAGCCTTCCTCTTCTTGGTGGAGACGTTGTGTGCAATCTCTGCGCAGTAAGTCCTGTTGTGCATCATCAACAACTCCAGGTCACTCGTGTTGTGAACAACGAACTTCTTGAATCCATTTGGGAGGTAGTGGCGGGTCTTCTTGTCAGATCCGTAACCAACATTGGGCATCAAAGTGACACCCTTGAACTTCCTTCGGACCCTGGAGTCAATACCCTTTGGCCTCCTCCAGCTTTCCTGAGAAACAGCAACGAATCAAGACAACACATATCAAGAAACAGTGTCAAGCTCAAACGGTTCTGTTATACTTGAGTGAATCAACCATACTGCATCCTAAAGATTCAAACTTTAAGACTCAAGCTACAATCTTGCTATCGTATACTTTTAAGACTCAGCTAAAGATGCAAACTTTTAAGACTCGGCTACAAGCAACCTAGAGATTGATCTTCGAAAACATCTAAAAGTGGTTACCTTTACGGTGATTCTGCGGTCGCTCTGAGGTCTGATGAACCTTGCGGACCTCTTCTTCACCACCTTCTTCGTAAGCAAAGGGACGGCCATTTTTGCTGCTTCCTAAGATCGATCTCAACGTGACGACTCCGTAAGCAACAGCTGAAACCTAGAACGCCTTTTAAAGTGTTTACTAGGGTTTCTGTTAAATGGGCTTTATTAGTGGCCCAGTATAAAACTTCTCGGCCTTTTAGAAAATATTTAAAAGCTTAAATCCTATGGGCCTACCTCTACACATACACCATATGGACAAGCATAAGAAGTGGGTTACTCTATGCGCTTAGACAACACCAGATTGATATTATACTTTTGAGTAATCTTATGCAAGTAGGGCCAGCAAGATGTTGTTCCAAACTTTCTATCTATCTCATTTGTAGGAAGCATAATGCTTATTGACATCAGTGAGTATGGCTCACATATCAGCAACTTACTATGAAGATTGGAAAAAACTGTTAACAGTAACTAGTAACTGGACTATCTTTTGAGGTACAACTTGTACCGTACAAGTCTCCCACAACGCATACCAAATTCAATGTTAGTCAAATTAGTCGATATTTATATGATTTGATGCAATAATAAATATTATCTGTAACAAATAGTTTTGTTGTTTGGTTAACTGGTTATATTTTTATTCATGAAATGGTTAGTATTGGCATTAGTCTAGATACAGTAAAATAATCCTATTTAGTTGACTCATTTGAAAAAGTTCAATAGTCGTGAAACTTTAGACTTGGTATAACTTAAGTATCTTTTTAACACTGAAACACATTTCGTTAATAAACAACAAGGAATCACTTAAGATTAGTCTATTATATTATTTTGGCTATATATATATATATATTACAAAAAATACTATTGTAAATGAGCTTTTGTAGATAAATAAATTTGAAATTTTAACCAAAAATGATCCACATATTCTTTTTGTGTATGAAAAATATTAAATAACAAAATAGCCTATGCTTCCAAATTATTCTATGTTATTTTGTTTCCAAAATATCTAAGATTAATATTTACATATTTATATTTACATATTTATATTTACTATTTTCCCATAATTTTTGTTAATTTAGCTAACATGACGAGAAGGAAGGAGAACTTCATTCTTTTTCCAGTTTATTTGAAGCAACTCACAATAACCGGAGTGGAGCTTTCGTTCATCGTTGAAGCTAGACGAAAGGATCCGCAACAACATCATGACCCGAATCCAAGAATGTTAGACTCAGCTTTCTCATCAGTCTGAAGATGGTACTTCCATCTCGTTGTCCACACTGAATTTAGGCAACATTTTCCAAGAAATACATATTCACTTAAATTTCTACTTTGATTTATTTAATATTATTACTAATATTTTCTTTACTTTTTGTATGTCATTTCCAAAAAGGGACATATAAAAATTGGGACAACCAACGAGGTTCCCAGGGTCATCTGTTCCTATGCCCGTAGAGGTGAGGATATGATTCAGTTCCGAACGGAGTGACAGCTATATAACAATATTGTATGGATGAAAATGGAGCATCAGGCGATGCACCAACGGTTGCAGACCAAAAAAGGTTTTTGACGTACTTGTGGCGGGAGACCTGGTTGCTGCTCGGGCTTTAGAGATAAGGCATCAGACTCTGGGTATCAACACCCAACCTATCCCAGAGGAGCAAGCTGACCTTGAACGAATAACAAACAAAGCGGTTCGACAAGAATATTTTTAGTTTTTCATTTTATAAAATACATTTTATTTATTTCTTATTTAAAAATTATTAATTTAAATATTTTTATTTAATAGATTTAAACATTTAGAAATTAAAACGTTATCAAATTAACAACAAGTTAGTGACGAATTGTTTTTGTCATTGTTAATTTAACAACAAACTAGATATTGATCCGCGCAACCGTGCGGGTGTTTGTTTTCAATTATATATATATATATATATATATATATATATATATATATATATATATATATATATATTTATTTTAGAACATACATTTTTAATGTTAATCATAATTTTAAATATTTATATAACTATTTCAAATATAATAATTTTATAGTTTACATGTTGTAATTAATCAATTGTTTAAAACTGTCATATATATTTGTCGCTTCTTATTAAATATTTATCATATTGTATTTGTGTTTCTTTATTGAACAAATTAATATATGCATTAAAAACATATTAAAAATTATTTTGTATTAAATGTATGCTCAATTTTAACCCCCCAACCTTTAAAACCGAATTTCTTATTAGCAACATTTTTTACGTTTTTCATTTCAGATAATATATTCTTTTATATACAAAATTCTAAGATATGATAATTTTTATATTATATAGTTTGTGAATGTTAAGTCGTCATATCATCGTATTATATTTTTAGCATAAATATTTTATATTTTTAATTTTTTATAAATTTATAAATTTAATGTAATGTTATCATATTTAGTTCAATATAATAATTTCATTTAATATGAATTATTATTATTATAATATATATAGAATAAGATAAAAAAATTTTATTTTATAAATGATAACTGAATATATATTAATGCATAATAATATTTCATTGCTAATTAAGTTGAAATACTAACATAAAATTTTTGAAAATTAATAAATTGTTAAAATATTTTTCAACAGATTTGTTAAAAAATTATATATATATATATATATTTAAAATGAATAGATATCATGATTAAAAAAATTTATATTATTATCTTTAATGAAATACATGTTAATTACTTTACATGTATTATATAGTTTACTAAACGTGTTACCTACGTATTATATTTTGAACATAAATACTTAAGAAAATAAAATATATAAATTTAACAATTTAATATAGTTTAATTATATTTAGTTCAATATAATATTTTTCTCTTAAAATGATTGATTATGATTATATAATAGATAAAATAGGATGAAGTTTATATTTTTAATTATATAAATATATAAATATATAATAATATTTCATAACTAATTTCGAAATTAGTGAAAATGTTTAAATATAATTTTTGAAAATTAAGATCTTATTAAAATATTTAAACAGATTTGTTAGAATTTTTCAAAATATAGACTATAATTAGAAAGTTTAAGAAAATAATATACAAATTTTATTTTTATTTTGTATTAAGATCTTAATTAACATTAATTTATAATAATATTATATTTCTAATTACGAAATTAATTAATGCATCATTTTAAAAAAAATATTTTAAAAATTAAATAAGATTTTTTAGATTTTTTGTCAACAGATTTATATAATTAAAGAAAAATAAAAAAAAATTATAGGTGAAGTTGTTATATATGTCAATTATTTAAGATGTGAATACCAAAATTTTAGTTATAAATAATTGAAATAAGATTCTCTAGGGAAATTCCATTTTTAAAAATATCACACATGAATCAAGGTTGTGACTTCCCTTTAAATATATAAGATTAACTTCGGTTACCGTTGGTAGTTCGTTTTTAATTTAACAACAAAATAACATCGACAACAAACAATGAAATTTTCACGGTTACAAATCAAAGTTTGTTTGACAAATTTATAATGGAAGATTCTTCATAAAATTTATGTCGAATTTACTAACAAAGAAATTGGAGCTCGCAAATTAACGTTGAATTAATGACAAAAATTCAATAACAATGGTTAACGACGAAAATCTATTCATTGTTAGTTAATCGTAAATTGGATTTAACAACTAATTAAAGACGAAAACGGTCATCATCATTATACTTAATTATATTTTGGAAGTGGTTGGCTAAAATTAAAAGCATATGTATTGGTGTTATTGTGCTCTTATTTTCAAATTTAGTGGGAAGAATAATTTATGCCGTGTAATAGGTATTAATACATACTAGTTATGATCCTAGAATTTGATTAGCGTCAAAAAAAATTGATTAGGGTTCAAGGTTAAAACTCTTCTAAATTTTCTTTAAAAATATTTTCTTAAAAAATAAAATTATTTCGGACCTAACTAGATATTTAAAATTAGGTATAATTTTATACTTTTCAAAATACAAAGATTTAGGTATAAAATCATAAAGATAATATGAGATTTTTTGGATATGGTTCTATATTGTATACATACTAAACAAATTGTAGTTTTGGGAGAAAGACACAAGAGGTATAATATCACTGAAAACTAATGCAGACATGCAATGGTAAAATACTGAAAAGAAAAATATCTAACTCGTAAGAAAAACAAATTATCATTATCAGTATAAATATCTTCCAAATTCTCCACTTTAGTCACCCAAACGATTCAAAATCATAAAATAAACAATACAAGCACATTCAAAAAATGGAGAAAGCAACTTTGGTGTTCATCGGTCTTCTACTATTCTCAACATGTAAGCAAATTAAATATCATGTTTTGTTACATTCATCACTATCATATTTATCCTCAGTCTTATATACTACTATCATGATTAGTAACATATTAATTCTCACAGATGCTCAGATCTTGGCACAGAAGGAGTTGTGCAAGAATGACTCTGATTGTAAGAAGATATGTGGAAGGGATACGTCAGTCTGTGTATACAATGTGAGGTGTGTATGCATTACCAATGAACCCCTTACCAGCCAACAAGCTTGCATTGACCATTGCAAGTCAATAGGAGAAGTAGCTTCTCTTTGGACTCCAGACAATAACAAATGTTATTGTCGCAAACCTCTTATGTAATAATAACAACAATTATGAAAAAGTTATAAAATATTCAAAAATTCTATCATGTTATATTTTTACTGACTTTTTTTTTTTGCTTTTTTGGGCAACTTTTTTGTTTTTTTCTTAACTAAAATTTTGTTAAATTATATTAAAATACAATCTCTAAATCATATATCACACAAAACTACTACATCATATATTAAAATGTATTAGATATAATTTATGATATGATCCGGAGAAGAGTGACTAACTCGTCGAGTTACAAATTTGTTTTTGTCGGCAAGTTTTCTGCTATCTTATTATAATATGACTTTTTGCCCTTTTAAGTGGTTTCTTTATCGTATTAGTAAAACCCATTACAATTATTTGACACTTACTAGACTGTATTTATAAGAGCATCTCCAATGACTTCATTTTTCCTTTAAAATTGAATAAAAAAAAATAGAGTAAAATTGTTACAACTCAACTTCATACCTCACTCCAGTTTGGAATAATAAACAAACAAAAAATAAATTACTTTATTTATAACGTAAACTCCATTATAAAATGAGATATGGAATTATGTTGGAGCATTTCTTACTTCATACTCTATTTCACTCCATTTTAAAATAAAAAATAGAGTGTGATTGGAGATGCCTTAAATAAGATAGATTTTTGCATAACCTCAATATAATACATTCAAAGATATACCACATGTGGCTTCAGAAAAACAATGAACATACTGTAAATGCTTTACGAATACTATGTTAGGTCATTTCCAACTCAACTGTAAAACACAATTTTAGTATATTTTTTACACCAAAACTTTTCCAAACTAACTGCAAAAATTACACCATTTTAGTGTAGAGCTACAGTACCGCACCAAATTTAGTGCATTACTGTTCACAACGCCAAACACTATTCATACAATAATATTCACTACATTAAACATCATTCACTAATTTTTATTAGTAAAATATTAGTTTAATAATTATTAGTGACAAAATAAATACATATAAAATAGTAAAATAAGTATATAAAATCAGTATATTATATATATACTGAAATATTTTATCTTAATTTACTATTTTAATATTTTTATATGTTAAAATTGTAAATATTTATTTTTTAAAAAAATAATTATGTGTTATATATTTTTATTCAGTATAATTACACAACAAGTTTTATTTATTATATATATATATATTAATAATTATCATTTTAATTTAATAATATATAAAAAAGTACAGTTTTGGTGTAAACTTTGGTGTTATGGTTGGAGAAGAAAAAAAGTTTTGGTGCTAAAATTACATAAAAAATACAACTAATAGTTAATAGTAGAAACATTCATCTTTTTTTGTAACACTGAAACATTCATCTTTATTTATCAAAAATTACCAATGTTCACAAACATGAAATGATGGTTAGAACATAATAAAATTACAAAATATACTTTCAAACAAAATAGCAACTATTTAGTACTCAACAGACATAATTGAATATGATAGTAATAAAAGAATATATCGCTTTACATAATGTAAATGGAACGTCAAATGAAACAAACATAATACATCTTATGTTACATTTCTGTTCTGTTTGTATCAGATTCTGAAATCTCAGGATTGTATATCCATTTAACACATTCCCATATAGTCTATGACTGTGTTCTTCTATCCATCACTACGAATTATGTTGGTGCCTGACACACCATGAATCCTCAAAATCTTTAGGGTCAAATAGTGATCCATAAAAAGTTAATGCAAACATGGTTATAAAGAAGGAAAGAAATCATAACTAGTAAGACTGTTTTTAAATAAGTTAGTGAAATATGTGAAATCCAAATTGAAAAATATTATATAAACCATATTGTGATAAGGATTAGATGATTTGAATATATCATAAGATTAGGCAATTTCCATTTAGATTTGAAATAAATTTAAATCTTGTGTGTATATATATATATGATATATCATATAATTTATTAAGATACTACATAATAATACAACTCGATAATATTTTTATTCTATAACTTTACAATTTCAAACTAGGTATAATATCTACACTTTTAAGTATATACACATTTTGGTATAAAATCATCTCACTTAGAGAAAGTATGACTATTTTGAGTTCTGAGGATAACTACGAAAGTATACTTAAGAGTTAAGACTAATGTAAATGTTGACTGGTAAAACATTGACTAGTAAAACGTTGACTAATAAAAATCTATAGTAAAATAATCTGCAGACTACATTTCCTCATAGTAAGGAGAACAAATTACTTTCTTACAATTATAAATAGTCTCCATATATTTCACATTAGTTATACAAACAATTCAGAGTCAGAAAACAAAAAAAAAACTATTGTTGTATTTTCCTTTAATTAGTTGTTGTTAGCCAATAATTATTGTTGGGACTGTTCAGAAGCATATTTAACGTTTTGTTATTGTTGATGATGGAGATGGTCTAGTGACATTGCAGCTTGTGAGTGGTAGGAACTGGCATAGCCAAGTCCTCCAAAATGTTGTTTTTGTTGTTGTTGCTGTCGCTTTGGTAGGGTTTGATGGGAGGCAGCAGCCTCTCATTTCCCAGGTCATAAACGCTAGAGGCTGCTGACTCTGATGACCTGGGAAATGAGAGGCTGCTGCCTCCCATCAAACCTTACCAAAGCAGCAGCAAGAACAACAATAACATCATTTTGGAGGACTTGGCTATGCCAGTTCTTACCATTCACAAGCTGCAATGTCAATAGAACATCATCACCACCAACAACAAAACGCTAGAGATGCTTATAACCAACTTTTTGTAATATTAACAATCTGTTTTCTCTAACCACTTTACTTTTCTAACTTCCCAGCCTTCACATTATTAGACCAAACTTCACTTTAAGGCAGGAGGACCGGTCATGGACAAAACCAAATATAATATCTGCTTTTGATCTCCAAATTTTTTGAAGGAAACTACATAGATGTAAACTCTTAAATGTGTACATAAATAATTTTACTGAAATCATTAATAATCATCTATAATTCCCAAAATTTGAAAGTTGGCACTGGTTTAAGGATAGTATTGTCAAGACTGGTCACATTCTAAATATTTTTGTCACCTAAATCTTGGCTCTCCTTGTTAATTGCGGGTTAACTGAGACTGAATTTAAACATAGAAGTCATAGTTTAATAGCGTAGAAATATATATTAAAAATATTACTAACATAAAAACTAAATATATCAAATTAACTAAATGATGATGCACTAGCTAGCTTTATCATTAGATAGGTTATGTCTTAATAACATGTCGTTTAGTTAGCGATAAAGACATCAGCTAACCATGGGGATGATTGGTTGTGGCTTTAGATGCTCTAGAAAGCCAAAATCTGGTTGAGAGACATATATGTCAACCAATCAAGCTTTCCTTTCCTAAATAATCTCTGCAAAATTGAAATATGACTGTAGAAAGCTTTATTTCTAGAGCAAAAAATAAGTGTTTTACAAAGCTACAGCATCCAAAGCTACAACAAATAAATCTACAGATTAAATATTACAGCAAAAAACATAAAGCTACAGTCCTTACCAATCAGTCTCATGTGTGTTGTTTCTGTTTGGCACTAATCTACCTATGTTTAATTGGATAGCTAATAGCCTAACATATACAGTTGTACTTATCTAATCCGGGAAACCACGTCATGTGAGATTTTTTATTAGGCGAAACATATTGCCATTTCAACGTTTCTTAGCTCCTCGACCGAATGAAAATAAGTTAAGCTACGATAAAGACATCACCTAATAATCCTTGCCATTTTGTCGAGGAGCGTTTAATAAATTTTAAAATTTACAATTTGACCCCTCCATTTTAAAATTTAAACTTCCTCACCCAGTTTGAAGGCTATACAGTCACAAAAAAAAGAGACACATATGTTACATTACCTTAGTAGTTACACAAGGGAAATTGGCCGTATGACCAAGAAAAAAAAACATAATTAGGTACATAACCAAATGCCCTAGCATAATAATGCATTTATGCCTTTGAAGTTAACCAGTGTAACCTGCTGGAAAAAAATAAATTTTTTTAATTATTTACTGGCAAGTTACGCGTGAAACACTCTTGGCCATTTATTCCATCGGCCACATAATCTAGTCTTCCATCAGGTAACGTCATCTCTCATTAATTCGTGCACACTGGTAGCTACTTTTCCAGATTTCTATTCTACGTGCTCCATATAGCATGGAACATGAACTACTACTGATTTTACTTTGACACCACTCGTTTCCTTTAACAGAATAAAACTATCTTTAATAATTACACCTTATTACATGGCTTCTTGGGATTCTTTCATATGCTAAATCTGTTAGCAAGTCTTGGCCATGTATTTCATCGATTAAGTCGTACTTTCTCACACCTGGTGACATCGTCCTCCGTCACATACTTTCACCTATTTCAACAGTTTGTCTATTCTATGTGAACCATGTAAAATAGAACATAATATTATACTATTTCCATGTTTTGTTATTTGGATTAAGGTTTATATTTCTGTCTTGGGTTTAGTGATCTGTGGTTTTGGGTTTAGTATAGATGTTTTAGGTTCATTCTGACAAAGCAGTAGATAATTCAATGTCAGCATATAAACATTACAAAATTTGAACAATCTCCTCCATCCTATTTTATGTTTTCTATTTCCCTTTGTGTATTCTATATTATTTTGGGTATATAGAATAGTAAGTATACACCATTCACTTTGTAACATATGATTCTCGTAATGCTGCAAAACCAACGATGTCACGTATTATATCACTTGTAACTGGTAACCTGTTAAAGGAAGAGATAGAACCGGATGAATTGTATGTTAAATATCTGATACTACATTATATCAAAATCAATGCTAGTTACCTAATTTACATGCGATATATAGCTAGTTCGCAAATTAACCTTTACAACAATACAGGGAGTCAAACTCACTGAGATTTGGTAAAAGGCTGTTTTCCAGATAGCTAAAAGAATATTAATTTGTACTTCATCTAAAATAAATAAGACTGTCTTAATTTTATTGATTTATTACTGAGGAAGATTCCTCATTGTTTTGCAATAACTAGGCCTAATAGAGCATCATTTATTTTCTGTTTTTTTTTGCTAACATGTCATATCATGTATAATAGGTATGATCATTATATAAATGGGAAAACTACTTATAAATGGGCTGTAATTATAAATATAATAATACAACCTAAAAATAAAACTCTACTAAATAATTTCATGCACCTAATTTTTGTTTTGGAAGTAGTTTTGAAAAACAATAAAACGTGAGTGAAGATGCCAACGACTATAGATAAGAATTCATCATTTCAGTGCAGTCATTTTTTGCGACAGGTTTCTTGCCGAAAGGAGTGAATACAACAATTCTGGCCTTGATACCGAAGAAAACTGTGGCTCTTGAGATGAAGGACTATCGACCGATATCACTATGCAATGTTATATATAAAGTCATCTCAAAGATTTTAGCTAACAGGCTAAAGATCACGCTGCCGGACTTTATTGCTCTGAATCAGACAGCATTCGTAAAAGGCCGACTTCTTATTGAGAATCTCTTGCTTGCCACAGAGCTGGTGAAAGACTACCATAAAGACACGGTCTCCTCTAGATGTGCTTTAAAGATTGATATCTCTAAAGCATTCGACTCGGTTCAGTGGAGTTTTCTCTTCAAAACATTGGAAGCTATGGACTTTCCTCCAATGTTTATTCATTGGATCTCTCTCTGTATATCAACGGCATCGTTTTCTGTCCAAGTTAATGGTGAGCTTGCGGGTTACTTCCGTAGTACAAGAGGCCTGCGGCAAGGATGTGCCCTATCACCCTACCTCTTTGTAATATGCATGAATGTCCTTTCGAAGCTACTAGACAAATCGGCTAAGGATAGTAACATGGGGTATCATCCCAAATGCAAGAATCTGGGGCTAACTCATCTGAGTTTTGCTGATGATATAATGGTTTTCACGGATGGTAGAGTCAGATCCATAGAAAGCATTGTGGACGTGTTTACATATTTTGGAAAGATCTCGGGCCTTAAGATCAGCATGGAGAAAACTGCTATCTACTACGCGGGGTTGTCTGAAGCGGAAACAGGATTACTGGAGCAGAGGTTTGAATTTGCGTCGGAGAAATTGCCAGTCCGTTACTTGGGGTTACCGTTGCTAACAAAAAAGATGGGGAAGGATGACTACGATATTCTTATTGATAAGATAAGAAATCGTATTACTCACTGGACGAATCGGTTCTTATCGCTGGCTGGTAGATTACAGCTGATACGCTCTGTTCTTCTGAGCATTGTGAACTTCTGGATGGCTGGTTTTGTATTGCCTGGAGCTTGTATTAAGGAGATAAATAGTATATGTGCAGCTTTTCTTTGGTCGGGGCCTGCTCTGAACCCGAGGAAAGCCAAGGTATCTTGGGAAATAGTTTGCCGGAGGAAGTGTGATGGGGGATTAGGTCTTTGGCCACTGAAAGAAGCTAACTTAGTCAGTTGTTTAAAACTCATCTGGAGGACAGTATCTTCTCAAGCATCCCTTTGGGCTCAGTGGACTAAGGAGAATCTGTTCAAGAATGATTCTTTCTGGTTGATCAAAGAAACTACCACAAAAGGTTCCTGGATGTGGCGCAAGCTGGTAAAGCTCCGAGACAAGGCTAAAGACTTTCACAAGATGAATGTAGGGGATGGGAACAGTACATCATTTTGGTTTGACTGTTGGTCGAGTATGGGAAGGTTGTACGACTTGTTTGGTGCGCACGGTAGCATTGATATGGGAGTTTCAAGGACTGCAACTGTTGCTGAGGCTTTGAGTAATCGGAGGAGAAGGAGGCATAGGGCTGATGTTCTCAATGAAGTTGAAAAAATCTGTGAGGATCAGAGATTGAAGCTTACTGGAGAACCTGACATAGCACTTTGGAAACAGAGTGAAGAAAAGTATCAAGCAGTTTTCAAGACAAAACAAACATGGGAACTTATTCGTAAAGAAGACCCTCCCGTTCAATGGTGGAAGAGCATCTGGTATAGACATCACATTCCGAAATATGCTTTCCTACATTGGTTAGCGATTCAGAATAGATTATCGACGGGAGATCGCATGTTGGCATGGAATGTAGGAGCCAACCCGTCTTGTATTCTCTGTCAGAATGTGATGGAGTCAAGAGACCATCTCTTTTTTGAATGTAGTTACTCAGCAGAAGTCTGGTCGAAACTGGTGCGAGGTTTGTTGCCAAACTCGTTCTCAACTCTGTGGTCGGAGCTTATGATATTGATTATGGACACTAATGGAGGTTTGCTGGAAAGGTTCCTTGTTCGCTACACATTGCAAGTTGCTGTCTCTTTCTTTTGGCGGGAGAGAAATGAGAGAAGACATGGAAGTACACCCATATTGGCAGGCTCTTTGGTGAAGCTCATTGATAGACAAGTTAAAAACAGATGTCTCTCATTGCGACAAATAGGAGACTTGAAGTATACGGGAGCATTAACATTGTGGCTTGCCACAAGATAGCTGAATTGGTCTGTAACTAAGCTCTAGTTTTAAAATCAGTTACACTTGTTGTAAACAAAGCAGGTTTTTTTTTTTGAATAAATTTAACATATATTCAAAAAAAAAAGACTATAGATAAGAATTAGAGTTGTAAACTAGTTATATAGTAGAACCAATTACCTACTTATATTTGACTTGATTAACGGAGTCTAATTAGTTTTGTCGCTACATAGATAGACCAATTCAATTCAACCGATTTTAAAGTTAACTGAAGCTGACTTCCCTATCAACACAGCTGTTTTTAAAAAAGTCATTCCTATCTTTCCATGATATATAGAATTTTAAAGGAGAAATCAATTTAAGGTAAAATGTGTTGACAAAAAAAAAGGTAAAATGTATTTGACAAAACAAAAGAGAAAGAGAGAACTGGAGTATCCGAGTTAGGAAATATTAATTTGGTTTAGGTTTTAAAGTAGATTTTGACAAATATAAATTTTAGGGATTTTCAAACAAAATTAAAATGGGTGTTCAAAAAAAAGAAAACAGAGTAACTTAAAATAAACAGAGAATTTATTACGTTTATTAAGTAATTTAAGTTTTTATCATTTGTTTAGAGATCATGATTTTTTAGGCAGTTATCCATATGAAAAATAAACATTTGATATCTCTATATGAAAATGTAATAGCCACACAAAAAAAAAAAAAACTAAGAAAGCGCCATATCTGCTTCTTTCTTCTTCTTCGTTCCTGAAAAAGTCTCTCCTCCTCTTCTCTCGGTTTCTCCACTCTTTTCGTCCCACCACTAACCCATTCCTTACTCTCAACCCATCGAATCACCGAGTATAACACCTAAACAAGAACTCATTTTCCGACCAACTCGTTAGCTCAAAACCACCACCGGTTTCACCTTTTTCCGACCAAAAAAAATGGCAGAAGACAGAAACAACAACGTAGACCCACTACTCCAATACATGACCATCCCTAGAATGAGAGAACCTCCTCCGATTCTCTTCCCCGTTCCCGAAGAAGGCGAAGTCGCTATTCCCATGCCGATGACACCAAAGGAGTTCAAAGACCGTTTAATCTTCGGACCCTTCTCGCGCTCCCCTCGAGACTCCTCCTCTCAGTACTTGGATTCCCTCTCTCAGAAACACTCCCCGTCTTCTTCCACCGCCACCATCACCGCCGCAGAAACATTCTCCGACACCACCTCATCCCAAGACCCTCTCCTCCCGCCAAAAAAACCGCAGCCACCGTCTCACGGCCACCCGCTCCACCGCTCCAAAACAGCTCCAGCAATGGCCGTGATCAACGACCGTCACCACCCGATGAGTCAGCAGAAGGATCTCGAGTCATCGCGCTCCGTCGTGAGACAAGCCTTTGCTCTCCTCGTCGTGTACCTCTCCCTAGGCGTGCTCATCTACTGGCTGAACCGCGATCACTACGTGGTGAACCAGACCCATCCCGTCGTCGATGGGTTATACTTCTGTATCGTCACGATGTGCACCATCGGTTACGGTGACATCACACCCAACAGCGTCGTCACGAAGCTGTTCTCGATCATGTTCGTCCTAGTTGGTTTCGGTTTCATCGATATTTTACTTAGCGGGATGGTTTCTTACGTTCTTGACCTTCAAGAGAGCTATATGTTAGACTCTGCTAAGCGGAGAGACGAGCCGGATCATAGAGGGAGGTCGTATATAATCGATGTGAAGAAAGGGAGGATGAGGATTAGGTTGAAAGTTGCGTTGGCCTTAGGTGTTGTGGTGTTATGCATTGCCCTTGGTGTTGGGATCATGCATTTTATCGAAGGAATTGATTGGTTGGATTCGTTTTATCTCTCGGTTATGTCGGTTACTACCGTTGGGTATGGAGACAGGGCGTTTAAGACGTTGCCCGGTAGGCTTTTCGCCGCGGTGTGGCTGCTTGTGTCTACGTTAGCCGTGGCTCGGGCGTTTCTGTATTTGGCTGAGGCGAGAGTGGATAAGAGGAATAGGGAACGGGCCAAGAAAGTGCTGCGTGAGGCAATGTCTGTGTCCCAGTTCTTTGCTGCAGATATCGATAACAATGGCTGTGTGAGGTATTTGATACTATCAATTTTATATGGTTTGATACACTCTGTTAGGTTTTAAATGAATCTTTTTAATCAGTTTTGTTGGTTTTAATTGCATGTTATGGATACA
Organism: Brassica juncea; assembly: GCA_018703725.1. NCBI lineage: Eukaryota > Viridiplantae > Streptophyta > Magnoliopsida > Brassicales > Brassicaceae > Brassica > Brassica juncea. The sequence continues at coordinate 67,711,344 of CM031936.1, read as the reverse complement.
AGACATGTAAATATGCTTTGTTTGGTAGCTCTAATGTGATATTTATATTCTTGTTTTTTCTTTTGGTGTGTGTGTTGCAGTAAAGCAGAGTATGTGATTTACAAACTGAAGGAGATGGAGAAAATAACGGATAAAGACATAACACCAATCTCAAAACAGTTTGATAAACTCGACCGATGCAGCAATGGAAAAATTACTCTTGGAGATCTCTTGGATAGTAGCAATGGCGATTGAACTTCTTGCAACTTCTTTTTTTTAGCTTAGTAGTTGTAAATTACAAACCTGATCAAAGATGCTGATTATGTTAATGATTAATGATAATTGATGAGTAGTCCGGTCTCTAGCTTACTTAAACAGGCCTTGGGCCGATCATAATTATGTCGTTGGTCTTGCCTTGCGAGCCAGGAATCACTCATCCAATGTATATAACTTTGAGCGCTTGATGGTCTTGGTTCGGTGCACATAAAACTTCCACCCTTCTCTTTCACCCTCTGTTAGCTATTCAAAGAGAGACTACCAACTCGTCACCGTCTGATCTGATGGGGAAAAGGCAAAACCGAAGACAAACCATATATATAAAACACCATAAATGTAAACATTTCCAAATTTTCCTAGTTACTAATGTTTATCAATAACTGCGTACTTGTATGGCCCTTATTTATGTAGCAAGTGTTGTCCCGGTTTTGATTCTAATGCGTAACTATTATCATGTTACCACTTCCAACTATGTTTTTGTTTTGGATGATAAACTAGTAGTGATATTGTAACTCTATTCTACGTGTTTCATTGATATTAATAGTATACTACTGCAATTTTGTCATATGTTATTGCAGTGTCAACGAGAACTATAGTCAAAAGACAAGATAAACGTTCTTTTGACCAAAAATGTAAAAAGACATGAAAACATGACAACATCCGGAACTCAAAAGATGTCCTGCTGACATGACAACAAATTTGCTAGTTTCTTCTTGAGTTCTCGTGATAGGAATATGTTGTGAGTAACCAATAATTTAGGCTTAAAGAAAGCAAGAAACTAGAGGGAAAATTTGATTGAGGTTAACACATGTATATTAAGGTTTTTCTATTATAATATGAATAGTAAATTACAAATCAAACCCATATTTATAAGTTAAAAACGATTTTCTATTTTGACCTAGATTATGTTTTATAAACCGAATATGATATCTTTTGGGGTTGCCAAAAAAAATAAAATAATATATTTTGGCTTATTAGCGATTTCTTTTGTGTGTGTTTGTAGTACAGCAGAGCATGTGATTTACAAACGGATCAACCATGCTGTAATGATCCAGAGTCAAGTCTTTGATCTTGTCTTGCATAATGTGGATAAGCAGGATTCACTGAATCACATCCCTAATAGACCATCTCTATTTCACCCACCAAGTTGATGAGAAGGAATTATGTGGGGTCTCTTACCGGTTTGATGTTGTGCCAAATGGTTATGTCATCGGTTTATTTTGGTAGGAAATGTCAGATATGTTTCCCGTCTAAGTCAGGGGTTCAGAGATGTTAATGACCCCTGTTAGGAATAGGCCTGCCCGTTTGGTGTCAGAACTCGATCGTTGATTTGGGTTTTTGAATTTTGATATTATATTCACAGGTCTTATTTGGATTTTACTAATTGTGGATCGGGTTCAGTTCAATTTATTTCGAATTCGATTTAATTCATTCTGGTTTTAGTTTAATTCGGATCGGATTGAATGAAATCACCCAAACATTTTCTTAAGAAACTTACAAAATGACCAAAACTATTTAAAATATAAAATTATACAAAAGTCTATAACTAGTGAAATTACCTAAACTAACTAAAATATCAAAATAACAAATAAAACAGAATAAAGAATCTTTAAAATACTCTAAATATCTAAATTACTTAATATATATAAAATTTACATATTTAACTAATTTTAGATAGGTTTGATTTGGATTATACCCTAACTCTTAAATTTCAGTTGAAGATTTTCCATTTTTTTAAGAAACTTACAAAATGACGAAAACTATTTAAAATATAAAATTATACAAAAGTCTATAACTAGTTAAATTACCTAAACTAACTGAAATATCAAAATAACAAATAAAACAGAATAAAGAATCTTTAAAATACTCTAAATATCTAAATCACTTAATATATATAAAATTTACATATTTAACTAATTTTAGATAGGTTTGATTTGGATTTTACCCTAATCGAAAGTACCTAACTCTTAAATTTCAGTTGAAGATTTTCCTACAAAAGGTTTGGATCTGATTTGGTTTGTTTTGGTTTGAGTTAAGATAAGATTTTGATTTGGTGTAAAAACACTCGGCCTAGCTAGAAACATAGAATCAAGAGTTACAGTATATGGTTCAATGCACTGTATTAAGATTTGGATGCTTAATGGTCTGATCGGACTTTCTTGGTACGGTATATAATAAATTACATCACTTAAAACTCTTTTCCGGAAGAAAAAATTCTTGAAATTCAAATGATTTTTCTTCTACGACAGTTTTTAAGTTTTATTCTCAAATTATTAGTATAAAAAAAAGTTATTCATATGGACAGTATGTTAGCCATAAAAATGTGGTTAATCATGTAGACTCGTTATATAATTTAATGAAAAATATTTTCCCTATTCTTGATAATTATATTCCATTCAAACATTTGATTATTCTTATTATTTTTGTTTCTTTTGTCTTCTTTTCATTAGGGGATGTGTGTACTCGATCGCTGGCCGATGACGCATGATCAGATACCAACGAGCCACTTACAACAAACACCTTATAAAATTAAATTTATCAGCTCTAACAACTCAACATTTCGAAAAGAGGATGTGTGTGAAAGAACAGAAAATACAAGAGATTCCTTTTTATTCATAAATACTAGCAAAATGATAATAATATTGCCATAAACCTAACAACAAACCTGCCCCAATTATTCCTTCTAAAGGTTAAAAGTCAACATTTTCACTCTCCTTTTTTTGGGTCAAATTTCAATCTCTTTTCTTTTCTTTTTTTTCCTAGTATTTTTAAACGTACAAGTTAATTATGTATTTTGACTACATTATTTTTATTATATCATTGTAAGTTAGGCACATATCCCAGAGTAGGTCAGACATTTCAACTGCTAACAAATACAGTTATATATGTGTGTATATGTGTATATATAGCTTTTTTTTTTTTTGCTCTTAGAAGTTATAAATACAGATGTCCACGGTCTCACCTAGGGTAATTAGCAAATAGTAAATCCTAATAAACTCACATTAATTAACATATAACTTTAGTGAAATGCAGGGCTGCCTTCAAATGAAGCTTTTATGGATATGACAGCGCAAACATTTAGGCACCAGTTACGGCGTTTAATTTGTGCCTTAACTAAGCTGTAAATGTGTACATATAGGGCAAATGCAAATCCAATGAAACTGATGTTATCTAGACTATATATGCATTGTGGATAGGCACGAGAAGAGATACGAGCTACTACTATTATATGCAATAAAATATCAAAATTATTTATGTTAGATACTACTCATTACGTTAGCTGTGTAATCCGATAATATTCGAAGTTTATTTTCCTTGTTAAAGAAGAATTCGATTTGATGTTTTATGTAAAAATTTGAATTCATTTCAAAAAGAAATGGTAATGAGGTACAAGCATGCCTGAACCTAAAGCTGCAATTTAGCAAATAAAAATATTTAATGTCCCCCATGGTTCGTTTAGAGTTGATTCACTCTTTTTTAATTTCGACAAAAGATTACTAGATTGGTAATTATTGCTTCTCTCGAAAACGTTTTTCATCATTCTTCGTTTTGACCAAAAGGAGCTAAAAACATGGCAGGAGTTACGTTATGGGTTTTCACAATGATAAAATATCGATATACACCTAATTAATTAAGGCTAAGCATAGTATATTGTGGTTCCCTTTTATAATTCATAATCCAAAAACTTAGGTGTGACACACAAGAAAAAGAAAGATTTGTGTAGGAAAGTGAAGAGAATGAGTTGGAACCTTTACATACCAAGTGAACGGATCCTGAGCTAAACCACTAGACCATCAAAAATCAAATTTGTTGTAAACAAAAAATTGTTATTTATCTAGTCATATTTTAAGTTAATTTTAGTTAATATTCCATTTATTTCAAATTAGTGGATATTCTCAGTATTTCACAAATATTAAAAATTAATCAAAATGTAATTGTTAATACATTACCTTTTGACTAATTAATGATTTAGTAACTTAGTAAACTCGGTTTTTAAAAACTACTCCAATTTAGTATTGTCAAGTAATAAAATAAAAGTAGAAAAAATTAATAAGCTTTTCTATAAATATTATATTTTCATTTTATGAATCGCAATAAATACTAGCATTTTACTTTGACCACACTAAAGTTGATGTATGTCTCCTTCTCATTTGTCATGTCGGTTAGGCATTATATGTCTCTTTTCTTGCCTCATCATGTTTCTATCAATTTTCTGATGAAAACGATTACTAGAAATATTATAGCAAAAGGTTCATAACAACTTCCCCACGATCAACGCAAATAAAACAATACTACTATTTATTTATAGAAGAATTTTCTAACTGTATAAAAAGCGTTATCACATAATGCATGTTAGCTTACAATAATATTGGTTTGACCATCTTTTCCTTAATATACTTTAGTTTGTACATTTCAATGCTCCTTTACTTGCCAAGAGGCAAAAAGAAAGTTCTAATGTGAAAAGAAATTGCGGTAACGTAATGATGACCTCATTTATCAGTCAGCATAACGAATCAACGATCCACTTCACTCCACTCAAAAATGTACCGTATTAAACCAATTCGGCTTGAAATATGTCACGAGTTTGCAGTATATATGGCGGTCAAATTATTACATTATAATGTATTTCTGTCAGAAAAGTTGTAGTATCATGAGATTATTATAACCAATATATGTAGGGTCTGTATATTATTGCCCCTTGACTAGGAAGGAGTTTTAAATTCACGGCTATGAACAATTATTAAGGTTCGTGAAGCAGTAAGGGAGAAAGAAGAGAGGACAGTCTATCACGTGCCCAGTCATGTGTCGGCGACGGTCAAATGCCGGTGCGTGTATTTACACGTGGCTGCCTGATACTCCCAGATAATTTTTTAAAAAAAATCTTTTAACCTTTAATTCTGATCTTTGACTACTGCCTCTTGTTTTTGGTTCTTCACACACCAAGCGAACCGTGACTGACTGTTTCCGGTTTCCGGTAAGCCATTTTCTCCGCTGACTAGGACTCCTTCAATTACGTCGCCTTCCTCCACGCGTTTGGTCCTAGCCGGTGTTCCCACGTCCGTCCAGTGGTCCACATGTACAGTCGGGATAAAATTGGAGGTGTGAACTTTTCATATCTTACTTTGTAGCCCCATTAAAAAGGCAGCACACCAAAAGAACCCATAGTTTATGCTATATGTTTTATATGTTTATCGAATGTGGCAAAAGCAATAAAAGAAGTTTTTGGGAAATTTTAGGGGAGGTACCAATTTAAAAACTCCGTAGGCTAAGTATGTATCCTCGCTAAAAGCCATTTTTGCAGCTCCTTTTTTGTCAACTTGGCTTTATATAGTATTACACATAAAGTGGTTATTGCCAAAAACTAATAACTCATTCACAATGCTCAAAACGATATCACAATTTACTTAATATTCACATTTACTATATCTTACTTGCTGAATGTGTATTTATATGTATATATATTATTAAATTTACTTTGGCAAGATTTATTTTAAAACACTGTCAAGTGCATGTTTGTTTGTATCTAATTTATCGTCAAATTTATACCGATAAGAGAAATGTGTCATGTATCATCGGTTTGGGTATATGAATCGTTTAACTTTTGAGTAATTTATCTTTATTAACTAAAAAAAAGAAGTTTGCATGAAATAAGAAATAGGAGTACAATTTATTTTTGAGAAAAGTTAAATACTGAGTTAACAGAGAAAGATAAAAGTATTAACACGACTATGGATTCACACACGTACCATTGAATTAAATCTCATTAAAGCTTTTCTTAATTAACTCTTAAATCAAATTAAGCTAAAACGTTATTATTCGTCACTCTCTTTCTCTCTCATCCCTTTTTGAGTTTCAAAATGCATAAATACGAGAAAGAGAGAGGAAGACCCAATTAAAGTTCCAACACCAATCTCGACCCCATAAAAAAATATCCAATCCCCAAACCTAAAAATCTTTTCTTCTCTCGTCTTCTTTTAACTTTTGTTTTTGGTTTTCTCTCTTCATTGTTCTTCACTATGTCTAATGAAACCAAAGATGTCTACAGCTACCAATACCCTTCATCCTTCTCTTTGTACGAAATGATGAATCTCCCTACTTCAACTCCGTCTTCTTATGGAAACAACGGTTTCGATCCATCTTCCTACTTCACTGATTGCCTCCAAAGCTCTCCAGGAGCGTACGACTCTCTACTTCAGAAAACTTTTGGTCTTTCTCCCACTTCTTCAGAGGTTTTCAACTCTTCGATCGACCAAGAATCAAAACGAGATGTAACTAATGACGTTACAGGTGAGACTCCAACTAGGGTTTCTGCATCTTCTTCCTCTAGCGAGGCTGATCATCCTGGAGAATATTCCGGTAAGAGCCAGAGGAAAAGAGAGTTAGCTGAAGACGGAGGTGAAGAAAATCAAAATTCCAAAAAAATGTAAGTCATTTATATTATGAAATAATAATATGAAATATCAAATGATCCCCTCATTAGCAATATAGTCTAGTATATTGGATAGTAATTTTATAATGTATGATTTCAGAGGGAAAACGAAAAAGAACGAAGAGAAGAAACAAAGAGAGCCACGAGTCTCGTTTATGACTAAAAGCGAAGTTGATCATCTTGAAGATGGTTATAGATGGAGAAAATACGGCCAAAAGGCCGTCAAAAACAGCCCTTACCCAAGGTAATTTAATTTCATTTTAATTTTAATTTTATGCATTTGCATTTTATACTTTTAGATATAAAAAAAATTATTTTAGAAACTAACAGTGTTTCTTGACAAAAAAAAAAAAAAGAAACTAACAGTGTAATTGCAAATATAAACGAACAGGAGTTACTATAGATGCACGACGCAAAGGTGTAACGTGAAGAAACGAGTGGAGAGATCGTTCCAAGATCCTACGGTTGTTATTACAACGTACGAGGGTCAACATAACCATCCGATTCCGACTAACCTCCGGGGAAGTTCCGCCGCGGCTGCTATGTACTCTGACTTCATGACTCCGGGAAGCTTTACACATGATATGTTTAGGACGGCTGCTTATACTAGCGGCGGTTCTACGGCGGGGGCTTGGGATTATGGAAACGGACAGAGTGGTCATGGTACTGTGAATGCATACCCTAATTCTTCTCATCAAGACTATCACCAAGGAGGTGAATATGAGCTTTTGAAGGAAATACTTCCTTCCATTTTCTTCAAGCAAGAGCATTGATCGATCATAGCTCTAATTAAACTACATATATATATATATACTTATATATATATTGAACGAGAGAAATTCCAATATATATGCAACTTAAGATTTATTTTGTTCTCTTGTGTGCATGTACATAATTTTCATGAGAGAATGAGACATAAATTGGGCTTTGTAATATAGGTGATGATGTTTAATGGGTTAACATTAGATATAGATTTCTCTTTATTATTATTGTTATTGTTTTCGGTTGTAAAACTGTAGTTCCTGTGTTTGGGTGATTTTATGACATGATGTTATTGTGTTATGTAATGTGTACTATCATATGTAGAGACGGATCGGAAAAGATATAATTCTAGCGAGGATAGATCTCCCATATATAGGTTATATTCAAATCCTTTTTGGGTAACATAATTTAGATATTAGGAAGCTCACAACTCATAAGAGAAGAATAGTTTATAATCGAAAATCATAAAAAAAAAAAAAAAATTAAGGGCTTTAGATATATAATTGTCGAGTTGTGGACGACGAATTTCTTTGGATGTGAACAAATGAATAAAAAAAAACAAAAACAAGTTGAGTTCTTCCTTGTGTTAAGAGAGAATGGACCCAAAGAAAGATTTGACTGCTTCTCCTTTCTATCTTCTCCACACACATGGAAACATAAACTGTGGACCAGTAGTATTGCCCCTACCATAAAACTGAAAAAAGCAATAATTATTACAGAAAAAGTAAATAATAAGAAAAAAACTAATAAGAAAAAACAAAGTATATCGGAGATAGTCGGCAAAAAAAAAAAAAAAAAAAAAAAAAAAAAAGTATATCGGAGATATATCAAATCTCAAATAAAGAATTGTTAAGAATACTGGGCCATTAGATATTCTATCATTCTACTCGAAAGTAAATGATTCTATTCATGAATTTTATTGTTTGTAAGCGTGAAATGAAAAGTTATTTCAGGATTTCTTTAGTTAACTGTCCTATTTTTATACCATATTAGCTTAGGAGAAAATTCATATGTCGGTGATAAATGATAATGTCTGTCCGCCCTTCGACGGACGGAGGGCCCTCTTTCTACGATCGGCATAAGACAGACTGCAACGTGAACATATAGAGACTTGTTTTGTAACATGGGATTCATTCAAGTTTGCCATTTATATACAGTATGCTGATCAAGATAGCGTATTCACTTGAAAATTATATGCTTTTTTCTTCATTGACTTTAAAATTTTGAATTTCTTGGTGTTTATTTTGAATTTTTTTTCTTGGCATCGATTTATTGTTGTTTGTTTTACTTTTGCATATCTAGTATTCTAACCACTTTCCCTAACTTATATGAATCATTTTAAAGAAAATGATGATTGGATAGTAAAATTGTTTTTGAAAAAAAAAACAAAAAAAATCTCGTAAGAAAATATGCGAAGGAAGATGAAGAAGTCGAGAAAGGCCGAACCTTTAAGAATGAGATTCTTCATTAACTTTTAAATGTGTGTTGTACATATAAATATCATCGCCAAAAGATTATAAGAAAGCTAGAGAATTTTAAACTAACAAGTAACTAACACGACAGTGTATTAGACTACTAGTCAGTGATGGTGAACAAACTTATTAATCACGATCTTATTTGATTGTTAATGTAATAATATTATTTTTGTAATCCAACTTTTCATCAAATGGTAGCATATTCCTAATATGGAAAATACAGAGCAGAGTTCATAACAGAAATCGAGAGAGGAGATTCTAAAATGCTCTAATGGATTCTACATGCAAAAAATGTATTTTCCTCTTTTTTTGTGCACCAAACTCTCAAAAAAATGTATTTTCCAATATTCTGAAATTCATCTTTTTTTCTTTTTCTGTAAATCCAATCACCGGATCAGCCGTATATATTTGGTTAAACTATTTCGAGCGCATTTATGTCATATCAAGGTCACTGAATGCATGAAAAATGCATTTCAATTATAAGATTCAGGAGAGCATCATATCATGTGCCTTCTGAATTCTAACTTGCGCCCTCTGATGTAACTTCATTTCCTATTTGGAAATTTATTTCGATTTTGAAATTCAACTGATATGTCCAGTCCCAAGTATGTTCTTAATGATCAATTATTCAAATCAACTCAAAAACAGTAGTCTTTTGGAAGACTTTTCTAAATTTGAGATACACCAATTGAGTTGATTTTTTTTTTTTAAAGAGTTACACCACTTGTTAAATTTGCTTGGAGATTCTATCAACAGATACATAAAAATATATAGTTCTTACAAACATTAAGTATGTCCCCAAAAATGCTTACGATTTTAACATAAACAAACATAAAAATAGACCATTAATATGTTCTACATTTTGACCAATTTTGTAGAGGTTTTGACTGAGAATGAGTTGGCCTACGACATTAAAAATGATGATATCAAGTCTTATCATATATCGAATCATATGAAAATACCATTTGACACATATCTACATTAGCTGGAACATTTATTTATTTAGTATATTTGTTATATTTTATATATATATATTGATTTCTTATACAAACAAATCTCGTGATAATGATTACTTTATTCGTTTCGGGGGTCATCGTCAAATATACCTAACAAAAACAAAAAGAAGCATTAGTATGAGAAAGAGAAGCAAAGCTATACAAAAGATCTTCCGGGAGAATCACGTAATTGCCAAACACCCTAGTCCCTAGACAATTATAGTGACATGAAACTATTGGTGTTTCACACTGGGTAAAACTAATGTCTTGGACAATATATAAGTGTATGAGTAATCTTCCACTCTTAAATTAGTTTTTGGGTGTAAGTTAGGTCCATCACTAATATGGTATGAGAACTAGGTTAAGTCCAGCAGATGATTTTCTATATAAACAGTTGTCTATTTATGTAATCTGTAAAAATAGTTCATCTTGCTGTGGTATTTTCGAGATGTTGGTTTGGACCGTTTCCCATCCATATTTTGAGAGGGGATATTAGTGTCCCACATCGGGTAAAACTATGAACAATCTTCCACTCTTGAACTAATTTTTGGGTGTGAGTTAGGTTCATTACTAATAAAAACATATATAGATAAAAACTATATGCATACATATGTAGAAAGTTCCCATTGAAACTAAAACGGAATTTCAATGAACCCAACCATGAAATGATACCACATGAAAACATAAGTAAACCGCTTATATTCACCACTAAATTCAAATTCAAACATGGCTAACCAGGATCTAATAATAAAAACAAATGCTATAGATCTATACTCGGCCTTGGCAGAAGACCTTGACAATGTTGGTTGTTTTCTAGTTTTCCAAGAGATCAGAAAACTAACAAGATAGAACCGTTCAAACAGGATTTGCTTGTTTCGTCTGTTGATTATTTCTCTTTTTAGTCGAGTTATTCCGTACCACTTTTTGCTTAGCTTAAACTGTTCATGAGATTGTCGCCGCTTGAATTGATAGTTATAGTATAAAGACATCTCACTTCGTCTTTACAATTGGAGTATCCGAAGGATCGAGACCAAACCGATAATTTTTTTAGAAGTCTATTCACTGACACCAAACAAATTGGTCGTAATAAAAATTAGATATTTCATATCGTCTGACCATACAAACAGATAATTTGAGATAGTAAATTGGGGGTCCTTAGCATATTTCCAAACCTTCCTTGCCACTCGATACCACCTCCTTTTCACTAACGTATTAAAAATAGTGTAGAAAAAGTATATAATATGTATCAGATTACCTCTCTTCTTAACCAATAATTGGGGTTTTCTAGTAAATGTACATATATATTATCCTTCTTAGTCATCTTTGATACGTTTCTTCTTAGTGAAATGATAGATAGAATCCAATTTTTAGGCACATCATGTTTTAAATTTCGTATCATATGTATAAAAAAAGGAGCCAACCTAACGTGATTGATACGACGATGTACAAGATTTAGCATGGAAAGGACTTATCAGTTACCATAATATGGCGCAGCCGCAGATGTCGTGAAACATTACTATTTATTTATAGTATGTGATTTTACCAGAGAGGGATTTTGATATATTATGGTTTGCAAATGCATACGAAAATCCAATATTTTATATTCCCTATAATCACTTTTACAGATCAAATTTAATATAATCAACATATATACACAACAAAATCTATTTGTATGCGAGGATATACATCTCGTTAACTTTAAAAGCTGCCAAGACTTTGAAAATTTTGAGTGTGAAAATCATATATTACCCATTGTTTTGATTTCGAAGATCGGCCGATAGTCCTATCACCAAAATAGCTTATCAATGGGCCTAAGGTATAAAACCCCAGATGAAGCCCATTTATCTTCTCCTGGTCACATGCGGTAAATTCTCAGTAGTGGGAAAGGAGTTCACAGCGGTTTCTTTCACTTATTTACATCTCGTTTTTTAACTACAGCTGCAAAAGCAGTTTCTTCACCTTCACGAGCATAGTGGAGAGATGGAGTTTACAATTTTCCATTACCTCAGAGTTCTCTTCTTCTTCATCGCATTATCTTCTTACAGTTTTGTTGTTCGTGGAGACAAAAGCTCTGTCCTTATTGTTGATGTCCGTAGCTTTGGTGCTCGAGCTAATGACCACATAGATCACACGAAGGTTATCATTTTTGATATAATCATCATTTTTATACTAATACAAATCAGCTTATCCAGTTGAGATGTTTTGAAGGCCTTTTTAGCAGCATGGGACATGGCGTGTAAGTCATCTTCAAGCTCTGTAGATCTTATCATTCCAAGAGGAGAGTTTTATGTTGGTCCTCTCAGATTCTCTGGTCCTTGCACTAACGTAACAAATCTCACCGTCCGAGTAAAGGTGATCTCTCTCTCTCTCTCTCTCTCTCTCTCTCTCTCTCTCTCTCCCACTCAATCTCTCTGAATCTGTCTTTTGTTGTTAATGTTTTCTTGCTGTCCACGTTAACTAAACTAGGGTCATCTCAAGGCATCAACTGATCTGTCAAAGTACAGATCAGGTGGTGGTTGGATTGAGTTTCGATGGATCAACGGTTTAACTCTTACCGGAGGTGGAACATTTGACGGTAAAGGCCCCGTAGCTTGGCCGTTTAATAACTGTACTACTGATTCTCACTGCAAGCTCCTCCCAACAGTGAGAACATTCAAAAGAACCGTTTGAGATTGTAACGTTGTCTTTACTTAGAGAAGATAACTGACTATTCTCGCTGTTGATTTTTCAGAGCTTGAAGTTTGTGGGAATGAACAGAACAGTAGTAAGAAGGATAAGCTCAGTGAACAGCAAGTTCTTTCACATAGCATTAGTACAATGCAGAGACTTCAAAGGGACAAGACTCAACATTACCGCTCCTTTTAATAGTCCCAACACTGATGGAATCCACATCGAACGCAGCTCAAATGTATATTTCTCGCGATCACATATAGCAACAGGAGATGACTGTGTGTCTATAGGACAAGGAAACTCTCAGATCACAATCACAAGTATCAAATGTGGACCAGGACATGGTATCAGGTAAATAATAAATGTAACATAACCTTCCTTTTTTTTTGTTGTTGCTGAAATGGTTTTGTTTTTTTCTTGTGTTGAAAGCGTTGGGAGTTTAGGGAGATATCCAAATGAGAAAGACGTGAAGGGACTTGTGGTGAGGGATTGCAAGATGAGTGGTACAACGAATGGGATAAGGATCAAAACTTGGGCTGATTCTCCTGGTCTAAGTGCAGCTACTAACATGACTTTTCAGAACATTGTTATGAACAATGTGACTAATCCAATCATCATTGATCAGTCTTATTGTCCTTTCTCTTCTTGCACTTCCAATGTGAGTATAACTTGACACACAAGTCTCTAGCTACTTTCTCTAGTTACAATTATTAAAAGGTGAAGCTATTCTGATTCATTTTCTTGTTGTAGGTACCGTCAAAGGTGAAGCTGAGTGAGATATACTTCAAGAACATAAGAGGAACATCATCGTCAAGGGTTGCGGTCCAGCTGCATTGTAGCGAAGGAATGCCATGTAAGAAAGTGTACTTAGAGAATGTTCATCTTTATCTAGCTTCTTCTGGTGGGGGAAGTGGGAAACAACAGAGCAGCAACGGAGGAAGTGAAGCTGTCTCTTCTTCTTGTAGATACGTTAGAGCTAGATACATTGGGACTCAAAGCCCACCTCCATGTCACTAATTTTCATCATGTCATGAAACTTTTGTTGGTAGTTTAATTACTTTTATGCTTTTGTTTGGCCTCTTGGGACACTTTTTTTTCATCATATTCACGTCAATGGAGGTAAGTAGTTTAACCTCTACACATGGTAAGAGTTAATTTGTGTTATTATGTTACTTATGTCCTTCTTGTTGTAAGAATCTGCAAGGAAACAGAACAGAGAAGTCACAACTACTCATGGAGGTTAAGAGTGTCTCTCTACGTCATTCTCCGCCTATCTGGAGAGACAGTAGCACTCTCTTAGGTCGACTTTACTACTATTACATAAAGCCTGGAACCTTGCAAGACTAAAACCAAGAGAACTACTTCCTTCTTGATACTTCTTTTAGTTTATGTTGGACTAGGCTTGCTTGCTGCTGGTCACAATGTTTCTGTATTCCTTTGGATTTACTCTATCTTCATGTCTCTACTTTCTCTTTGATCTCTGCGTCGCAGTTGGCTTTTAATGCCCGTCTTTCTCTTACACACAAAAGTTCACACCATGTAAACTCAATTGACTTGTTCTTTTGACCATATCTTCTAGACTCCTTTTCATCCAACATTATGTTGATGATCCAATACCAGAAGAAGAACAAGAGATTCTTCAACGTGAAGAAGAAAAAGAAACACAAGAAGATAACAGTAACAACATTCAGGCTTTAATCATCACACTGCAACCTAATGAGTTCATCTGAAAGACCTAAGCTCCTAGAATAAAAGATATCTCTTTTTCATGTTTTTTTTTCTTTAATCATCACACTGCAACCTAATGAATTCATCTGAAAAAAAAAAAAAAATTCTTCTTGTATTGTTGGTGACTTCTAAATTCTAATTTATCAACAGATAACTGAGAAAAAAAAAAGTATTCTTAGAGCCGCCATAAGTTTCCAAGTCAAGTGGAGGGCAGAAAATTGAAAAGTCAAAAGTCAACAAGAGCATACTAGTTTATGATCATCTGTGCAGCTGTCGTCTGTCGCCTGTCGCCTCCATCATCTGTTTAATAAAATACTAAACGACTGTCATGTTTGATAATTCAACTTGTGTGGGGATATTTATCTATCAAGTTGTGTATAAAGAGAGGTCTCAAACAGAAAACAATCAATAAAGACAATTTTTCTTCTGAACTTTTCTTCTCACCTTTTGATTTCTCATGGACAGATCTCAAGAACTCTATGCCAATGGTAAGGAAGATGCAACTGAAAGTAGTGTACATCGTTTGACTCTCTTTCATGAAATCTGATAATCGTGAGTGTTAATTTCTCAGGTGACCAGAACTTAGAAGCAAACCTTATAGAGGCAACTGAGTCATCATCACCGGTAACTCAAACCAAGAACTATAAAAGGTTGATCCGTCTCTCCATCTACGTGTTCTTTGTCCTCTTCTGCCAACCACTTGCTACAATTCTTGGTAGACTGTACTACGAAAATGGTGGAGAGAGCACATACGTGGTAACACTTCTCCCACTCATTGGCTTCCCTGTTTTGATTCTCTTCAACTTCTTTTCACAACTCAGACAACCCAAATCAGCAGATACAGATTTCAACCAGTCCCCTTCCTTCACAACCCTTGTATCAGTTTACATGTGCACTGGACTTCTACTCTCTGCTTACGCTTATCTCTATGCAATTGGTTTACTCTACTTACCTGTTTCCACCTTCTCCCTCATCTTAGCCTCGCAATTAGCCTTCACTGCCTTCTTCTCATACTTCCTTAACTCCCAAAAGTTCACTCCCTTCATAGTCAACTCTTTGTTTCTCCTTACTGTTTCCTCTGCCCTCCTCGTGGTTGACACCGAGTCAGAAGACACAACAAATGTCTCTCGAGTACAGTACGTGATAGGGTTCGTATGCACCATCGGTGCTTCCGCAGGGATAGGACTGCTGCTATCTTTGATACAACTCCTCTTCAGGAAGGTTTTCAAGGAGCATACATCTTCAGTAGTCATGGACTTGACCATCTACCAGTCTCTAGTTGCAAGCTGTGTTGTTCTCATTGGTCTTTTTGCGAGTGGAGAGTGGAAAACTTTGCCTAGTGAGATGAGAAACTACAAACTTGGGCAAGTGTCGTATGTTGTGACTTTGGCCTCTGCAGCTATCTCTTGGCAAGTATACACTGTTGGTCTTGTGGGTTTGATCTTTGAGTCATCTTCTGTGTTCTCCAATTCTATAACCGCTGTGGGGTTGCCTATAGTACCGGTCATAGCTGTGATAGTTTTCCATGATAAGATGGAAGCATCGAAGATCTTCTCCATCGTTTTAGCTATATGGGGCTTCCTCTCGTTTGTCTATCAGCACTATCTTGATGAAAAGAAGTTGAAGACTTGTAACACAGACCCTGTCGAGGAAGATAGTACACAAAATTGGTGAAATGTTGCTGTATGAATGGGTTACACAAACAAACATACAAGTTGTGCGCACATTCATGCATATAATCCTATAGAAAGCTCTTTTTGTGTGATTTTGTAATGGTCCATGCGAGTGGGATACATGTCTCTATGTACAGTTTGAGTTCATTTAAATAGTGCACGTCTCTGGTTTAGTTTTGAAGAAGATTATCAGTATCACACTGTAACTCAGTATCACCAACTTCAGAAATCGAAAATTGAGTTAATAGCAATCAAAGACGAGTAGTATTACCAAATACGATTCAGTCCTGTATATAAAGAGAGAGTGTAGTAGGCTTTGTAGCCATTCTAAGTTACTATAGCAAATATATGTGTGAGGATGGTTCCCAAAATCAGCTTACATTAGGCAGCCAACATAGTGAGCACGAGGGTACTTCTTTTGCAGCTGTGGCCATTGAACAAAGAACTGATCGGCCATCCTCAATTTATACAGAAGCAATCCACTTAATGAGAGCTTCTTAACTCTTGCTACACTCTCAACATAAAAGATCGATGACCATCTGATTCCAAGCACCTGTAACCAAAGATGAAACAAGCACCTTGATGAAATGCTACATATAATGGAGAAACCATGTCTAAAAAGAATCATATCTCTGTTTCTGGCCACAGGTGCATTCAAGGTCATCAAAAAAAGTAAAGCAAACAACTGAGTAATATACCTTGAACAAGAAAGCGATCACACAGAGAGGAATACAGGTCCCAGGACCATTGCAAAGAATCTGAAAAACATGAACCAAATAACCTGTTTCCAATGTGTTTTTTTTTTTAATGAAGAATACTTAAGATAAAAATCTGAAAGCACTCAGATAAAGATGATACCACTTGGGGTCTGATCCGGATCATTAACCACAGAGCGTGGACAATAGCAACAATAGTAGTCCAAACAGAAGTCACATAGGACTGACCAACTTCTCTACTCCGGTAAATTTTTGTGAACCGTAAGGAGGCTGCTTCCTTAACATCAGGCTACATCACAGCCATAGAAAACATAATTAATCAATCGATTGAAGGACAAAAAAAAATAAGCATTTAACTAATATATACCTTGTCAGCTAGAGTATCTTCAAAGGTACGAGCTTTATGGAGACTCATGTTATCCGTAGCAGCAGCGATGTAGAACCTGGGTGTATATCTATCCATCCGCATAACAGAGAGAAGACTCAACATCTCTGCCGTGTGCCCCCCTAAAACAACATAACATCTAATCAAATTATATGCACATTCCCATTGTATTGAATAGTATAAAAAACTCTTCTTACCAGAACCAAGAACAATAAGTGTAATGAAAGACGGTGAAGCTCCTTTGGGAAAAGGTTTGCCACATCGGTACAAAACATACACTACACGAACCATTAGAAAGATTGAGGAGATGATTAGGAGTGAAGCGAAGGTGCATTTGGAGATCATCTTGGAGTAAAAGCAGCAATGGTGTTCCTCCATGATCGTGTGGTTAGCTTTCTTCTCCTTCCAAACCACAGCTTGAACAAAATTACATGTTAGATGAGAAATGAAATTCGAACACGAGATCTATGTTTAAGCTTTAAATCACATCAAATAAAAAAAAGACTGCACAAAGTTCAAAATTGAGGATAAAATAATCTAATTTTTCAGTAATAAAACTTTCAAAAGCGAACATGATTTTCAAATCTGAATCTATAGGAGAGGATATAATAGCAAAATGATCTACGACGACGATTATAGGGAATGAGGAACAAAAGAAAAGAAAGCTCACCGGCGGTGCGGTGGCGGAATCGAGAAGGATAGGGGTTGATGATTTTTCAATGGTCGCCGCCGTGTATTTACTGCTTATAATACACGTGGCGTTAGCACAATAGCACGTGACTTATCTTGTACTTTTTGTATTTACTGACATTTTTTTTAAAATGTAAACCGAGTTTAAGAGCAATTTGTCCGGTTTAGTCAAGATATCCAATCACGTTCATAAAAAATTTCTTAAAAACACTAGGAAGTTACAATCACGTTCACAAGATTTATGTTCCCTAGGTTTCATGAATATTGATTTTCTATAGATTTTTACCCATTAATAAACACATCAAACCTTAGTCATGAGTTTAGTGTCAAAATCTTTAGAACTGGCTAACTGTCAATAGACTAGTAGTCTCTTCACTCTCTTCAAGGGTTTCCCAAGCCATTATTGCTGGAGTCAAGAGAGGCTTAGGTGGAACCACTAGAGCTTCTACACTTCCCTCTAACATTTCAACGACCTTTTTCATCGGTGGACGATCACATGGATTGGTCTGAATACACCACAAACCCACTAACGTCATTTTCTTCACTACCTCCTCTTCCCCTTCGATAACATGATCTCCAAATACTCTCATATTTTCATTCCTCTCCAGATCCTTATAGATCCAATCCGGAAAGTACATTGAACTCATATTGGACCTAGAAGTTTCAGCTCTCTCTCTGCTGGTCACCCCAATGAGCTCAAGCACCACCATCCCATAACTATACACATCAGACTTGTGCGAAACTGCTCCATAGCTCTTGGAAAACATTTCAGGAGCAATGTAACCAACGGTCCCTCTCGCGTCCAACATTGATATAATGCTATCGTTCTTCTTGCAGAGCTTAGCAAGACCAAAATCCGAAATCTTGGGGCACAAGTCTTCATCTAGGAGTATATTCTGTGGCTTTATATCGAAATGCACAATCTTTGATACACAACTATTGTGCAAGTAATCCAACCCACGAGCAACACCTACAGCAATGTTGTATAACGCTTTGCTGTCCATCTTCGTTGACACATCTTCGGAAATAAACTTGTCAAGGGATCCATTAGGCATGAACTCGTAGATGATAGCTCTCTTGCTCCCTTCATAACAGAATCCAAAGAGAGAGACGATGTTAACATGAGATGCTATGCTCATGCTAGCTAGTTCATTGATGAAATCTTCTCCATTCTCTTTCGGATCTTTTAAGATCTTAAGTGCAATCTCTTGTCCGCTCGAATCGGGTAGCTTTCCTTTATAGACAGTCCCATATCCTCCTTTTCCAAGAACATGAGCGAATGAGTTTGTCATCTTCTTGACGTCTGCATAACTATATCGTTTCAACTTTACAACCGCTTCGATATTCTCGTAATTTGAATCACGCTTTCTTCTCGCATTTTTTGCTCTAACCATTACGACAACCGCAACAACGATGATCAACGCGGCTAAGGCTGATAAGCCTCCTACAAGAAAAATAAGCAAAACTTAGGTGCTATGTAATGTACATGACTGAGCAACAGAGTTGTGGTTGCCATGAAGGTGGTACCGAGTATGGGTTTTAACTTCCCTTGAGAATTATCTGCAAATTTACCAAATGAAAATTGTGATTAATAAAACCAAAAGAGCATTGCATATATATATACATTTTTATAGAATAAGGAAAAGAAAATTTACTTTTGGGGCCTGCAAATGGAGACATGGAGCTTCTGTTGTTTTTTCCCGATCAATAGCATAAATACATATATTAGTTTATCAAAGTAAAAACCCATTAATTAAAGTTTCAAAAAAAGTAGTCGAACCAATATAACGTATGTATATGCATGACTGAAGAGCTAGTTCTCTTCTATGGGAATATCTATAAATATCATGATACATGACTATGGTTACAAATGTTTAGAGTCGATTATAGTATTCAAATTAAGGGTCTTGGAGACTTTTTCTTTTATCATTGGTTTTGATGTTTTTCTTGTTATATTATGTTTTAATCGTTTTCCTTTTGTCATTAAGCTGGATATGATTAATAATAGTCGAGAAATTATAAGAATTAACCTTAATCTGCAAGAGAGACAAAGTTTAAAGAGAAAAGTTAGCTTAAACCGTTAGCTCGGTTCTTGTGCGAAGTAAGGTTTATATCAACTTGGTAACAACGTCTAAAGATTCTATGGGCGACAGTGATTCCATGACAGTGTTTCTATAGAAACTAGACGAGATGATGATGGAGGCGATGAACCAAAAGATTATTCAGACTATGGATGATAAGTTTACATTGATTCTAGGAGTCCAAGATCCAACACCAAACAACATGCAGTGTTGGAGATGACAACTTTTCTCCAGCACTTTTTGATGCTGAGTGCAAGGAAGTTCGTGAGCAGACCGAGGTGGTGCTAGAAAATCTTTTTTTTTGAAAGAATGTTAAATTATTCAAATTAAAAAAAAAAAACTTTTTCTACAACTAGTGTGCCTCTGTTTTTGAGTTTTTTTTTTCCGTCAATGGTTATATTGAAGACAGAAAGAAAATTCAAACACCACAAACAAACTCTAAACCTTCAGAACAGAAGAAAACCAGGACAGACCCCTGAAATTAACTTGCCCCTCACTCCACACCCAAACTAGAGCAGACTAAAAGGAGACAACACATTAGAGGCAGCGGCTTTCATTCACAAAGAACTCGAACAGCCACGCCGGGTGACCCGTCGCGACATACGACTGCACCAAGTTGAATTTGTTGACACTTTCTGCGATGAAACCCGCTCCTCTATTAGCTTCTCTTTTCATAACCATAACCTTCCACTCCTCTATATTCGCAATACATGCCAAGATCTCCTGTCTCTGGCATGCCAAAACCCGCTCCTACATGCCCGACATACATGTATGTTCGCCATACATGCCAAAACCCGCTCCTCTGTTTTTGAGTTTACTTTAGCCTAAAACTGAAAAACATAAACATGTCTATCCTCGAGAAGTTACTGATGCTATCATCATTGCTTCAAATCTTCGACTCCCGCCACTCGCAGCGAAGAGATGCGATTCCTTACGCCCTTTTTAATAAATTTCACAAGTGTTTCTAAAGTTTGATGTCTCTCCCCCCATGCTAGAAAATCTTTGTGAGGAGAATTTAGCATTGCAGGAAGATAGAGTGACATAGAGAAATCAATCGAACCCTAAAAGGTTTCTTAAGGTTTCGATTCAAATAGGTTATATCTCAACAAAGGAATTGACTTTTGTGGTTGATGAAGTGCAGTTTCATTCAGTACCTAGAAATCATCTTGGACAAATGCACGAATGGAGATGTCAATTGGGCTCTCTATGTCCAAATAGGTTTGTTCGATTAAACAATCTTTTTTTTTGATGAAATGTGAAATTTATTGATCAGTGTGGAAAAAATAGAGCTTTACAAAAGCCTAGAGAAGCTGAAGAAGAGAATATACAAAGAATAATCGGACTTCTATATGCTAAGCTGTAACTTCAAACCAATGATGCATCAAGCCTTCAAACTTGTGGTCGGCCTTATAGCAAAGTGAAGTAATTCTATTACGCATTGCCTTATCGATGATCCTAACCACTTGATTAAACAATCTTTAAGATTGTGCTTTGCGGTTTTGTTGGAAAAATATAATTTTACGATTTTTTCCAGAAAATATAATTTTACGGTTTTAGTGAGGAAATATAATTTTACGTTTTAACAGAAAAGGTGATTTTATAGCTTTGGCGAAAAAAAAATTTTTTACAGTTTTGCTAGGAAAACATGATTTTCAATTTTGGCGGAAAAACGTGATTTTATGGTTTTGGCGGAAAATATGATTATATGGTTTTGGCGGAAAACGTGAACTTACTGTTTTGGTGAAAATACGATTTTTAAGTTTTAAAGGAAAAAAACATAATCTTACGGTTTTGGCGGAAACATGATTTTATGGTTTTGGCAGAAAAATGTGATTTTACGGTTTTAGTGAGAAACGTGATTTTTGCGGTTTTGGTGGAAAACATAAATTTTTGATTTTAGCGGAAAATGTGATTTTGACGAAAAATGTAATTTTATGGTTTTGAAAAAAAAAATGGTTTTGCGGTTTTGACAAAAAAAAATTTTTTTTTACGGTTTTAACAAGAAAACGTGATTTGAACTTTGTCAAAAAATGTTTCTAATTTTCTGTTCTTCTTCCAAATTAGAAAACTCTAAATTTGTGGGTTTATTGGACTCCATATCCAAAGGGTTTTGGGCCAATGTATTTCCGGATTAAACTGGATTCTGCTCATTTGGACTATTTCAATTTTGGGGATGACCATCTCAAGACCATTTTAATTCGGATTGGCTAACCCATGGTCATCATACCCCATTCGACATCCCTATGCATGACTTGCTAAAATTATACAACAAGAGGGCGACTAATAGAACTGAACATTCAGGAAGATATATAGAAGTTGTCACAAGCATATCATTAGTTGGAGCTCGAGGACAAGCACTGAGTCGAAGAAAGATATAAAGACACATGACTATGGTTAGAAATGTTTATGGTTGATTATGATATTTTACAATAAGAGTTCTGGAGATATTATCCCTTTTACATATGGTTTTGATGTTTTTTTATTTTATAATATGTTTAAGCGTTTTTCCTTTTATCATTAAATTGTATATTTACTGAAGAATTTCTTGTGAATTATAATAGCTTTTTCCAAGAATTAGCCTTAATTTCCAAAAGAGAGTAGGGTTAAGACTTAAGAGGAAAGTTATCTTAAATATTCAGTTTAATTCTTGAGTGAACTAATATATGTTCATATCTGTTCTTCATCAGTGGCGGGGAGACTCACGCAAGCTGTTATACTATTGAGACTATGAGAGGAAGAAGGTTTCTAAACCTTACTTCTAAGTTCTAAGGTCATGAAACTAATGTATATGTGCCTATATATAGGCCTCGCCTACAATGTAGCCAAAAAAAAAAAAAACTTTCCCCTATTTAATCAATTCCCAGCGAATGAAAGAGAGTCTGACCTGGTGTTATCGGGAATGGACGAGGGACAAAACGTGACATTAAAGTCGGTTGACTTAGGGCATGTCACAGTGCTGTTATTATCTTCGAAGGCATAGGTATAGGCGTGTGGGCAAGCTTGCTCGAAGTTCTGCGAGTACATCGTCTTCTCGCATCTTTGCTTTGACCTGAAGTCATGAGTGCAGCAAATTTCTTTGGTGTCGTACTTTCTGCACGCGCTGATGCAGCCGATTTGTTTCCCACCGGTGAATAAACCAAGATCCTCTGGACAAGTCTTGTTCAAGTCAACCAAACAACCGGCGCTGATACATGTGTGGCTAGGCTGTGACGGGACCACCACTAAGGGAAGGTTGTAACCGCGCTCGAGACTGATGGTGTAGCTGTTAACTCCGCCGTAATCAATTCTAACGTAGACATACGTCACGACAGACCATTTATATGTTCCCGGACACTCTATAATGCCGGATTCGCAGTCTCCGGTGACGCAGGAGAAGTAACCAGACGAGTTGGTTGAGCAGAGAGTCCTAGCCGAGATAAGACCAAACCATGGAGACGGCGCCTGTAGGATACGCTCCTCGCCGCTTCTGAGAACGAAACCAGTGGGGGAGAGCTGGTTTGATTCATATGAGTAGATAACTGGCCAAACTGTCTGATTACATTTGTTCTCTATGGTAAGGATACTCCCCGACAACACTCCTGCGAACATAGTTAAGAGTTATGACTAGGGAAGAAAAAAAAAAGTTAAATATATCAAAAAAAAGAATTAGAAAAATGATAATCGTCAATCGATAAACAAAACGTACCGGACACGAACAAGTGTGAAGCAAGGAGGACAATTAGTAGCAACTTCTTTGCCATAAAGTTTAAATTTACTAACAATAAACTCTGTTCTTTTTGTTATGTTATTTTTTGCTTCGTCCTTTTGGTTGGTAACTAAAAAAAGGACGAAGTCTATACGAGCCTGTGTATGTATATCATCTGAACAATTAACTCAGCCACTCGTTTTTTTTTTGTTTTTTTCCGGCAAAGATGTATTATTGTTAGGATGAAAGTACAAAGTCTTTTAAGTCTTTAGGTAACAGGGTATTTGACCATCTTGTTGGATACCGCCAGTTTTGAATTAAAAAACTAGGACTTGTCAAGGCTTATCTTGGCTACCGTATAATAGATGCTTGAAAGAGCAGTTTGTGAACTTCAAGGCCCACCATTTGATTTTCTTTTTTTTTTGCAGATATTGACAAAATCTCTAATGCAAATTATAATTTGTGAAGATGATCAATGAATACTTTGTAATCTCATTCAAAAACAATCTGTGTATCCTTGGAAGGGAAGATTCTGGATGATCATTAAAAATGTCTTTGCTTCTGCCTCCAAAGCCGAATCCATCAACCTAAGTCTAGTTGCTCTCCATTGAGATGTGCCACCTGAATGATTACGATCTCGTATTACCCAACCACCTAATGCGATGCCAATATGAGTTTATAGGTTGCACATAGTTACGTTTGACCATTCCTAATGGGGGTCGCTTCTAGGACATATACCTCCGTGGCCGCCGAGTGACATTTCCTACCGTATAGTAGAATTGATGAACTTTCAACCATCCACACACGTGCATAATCACTGTCTACGTCCCGACGAGGATTCAGCCGTTTCTGTTGAAAGATCAACTTGTTGTTTGACTGCCATATTTTTCCACAATAGCAAGCAACAGAACTGTTGTTGTTTCGTTAGACCATCAATCTTCTGCCAAATTTAAAAGTTGCCTTAAATTTTCTTCAAGACAGTTAGAGAGTGTAACATAGCTATTAGTAATTTGTGATAGTCGCCATGTAGATTCCGAAACTGGGTAATCAAATAACTGAAAATATCCTTAAAAACAAACAAAAAAAATGAAAGATAAAAATTTTGACAGCTGTGGGATTTGAACCCACGCCCTTTCGGACCAGAGCCTAAATCTGGCGCCTTAGACCACTCGGCCAAACTGTCATTTGGTTTCTTAATGTGATTAAATTTTATAGAGCTATTAAATCACCATTTCGAGTAAAATTATCAACTAAACAACCCTAGTCGCCTCCCCAATTACAAGTAAACAACCTATAGTACATATTAGAAAGCATCAATCATTTTGGAATTTTTTGAGAGGGATGTTGTAGATAATGGTTTTATCATATGTTTATCACCATATTCTTCTGTAACAGAGATTGGGAAACAAAAATTTTACTTCTCTTTACAAAATAACATAATAGTACAAATACAATATAAAAGCTATCCATCCAATCAAACTTAAAATTGAGGTCATTCATATAAGCCTGATTGTTTCTTTGATCGGCTTAATTACCTTTTTTCTGGGATTTATGTTCTCCCAAGTCATGAAAGGCTTAACGAAGTTAAAATAACACATCGAAAGAATCAAGTTTTTCCCTCGTCTTGTTGCTGCGGTTGTTGTTGTTGCTGTTGAGCTTTAAGTTTCTCGAGCTGCTTCCGAAGATAAGCTTGTTTGAGTTTCTCCCGACGATTTGTTGCCTGCTCCTGTCTCCTTTGTTTCAACTCTGTTGCCTTTTCTCTCGCTTGATTCACTTCTTGATGAACCTCTCTGCACAAACAAATTTTGCATTACTACATTAGAGAGAGATATATGTCTGTTGATTCACTTCATAAAAGCAGAGGATCTCTCTCTGCAAACAAGGAGAGACAACAATTGAATTTACCTGACCATACGCACGTGTTGACTTATATCAGCTGTCTCAACCGCACGTCCGAGTCCAGCAAACTTGGTGCTAAACAACAGCGAACCATCATCCTCACCATCTGCTTTTAAATCCTCAGGTGGTGCCGAAATGGAAACGTTACTAGTCCTTGGTGGTTGTAAATCTTCTCCGTGTTCTATACCTTTCCTGAAGAAATCCACACAGTACTTCTCCTCGGCTTCTTCATCTGAAAGCTCTCCCCTTGCAAGCTTCTCATATAACTGAGCCTTCTTCTCCAACGCAGCGTAGCTAACTGCTCCGTCTTTAACCGCTTTAAGCTCCAGCTTGTCCCTGCACTTCCCACATTCAAAATAAAAATACTGAATCCAGAACCAAGTCCTATCGTCTTAAATGAGTTCATCTAACATGCCCAAGTTTCATACTTTTCTGCTTAATCTACGTTCAATTTCACATTAAATTAATCTAATTAAGCTTGGAAACTCGATTATCGTTCAATCTCATTCGATTTGCATCAAAAAACCCTAATGCCCAATTCATCTAACTTGAGATTCTTCTCCAACCTGCCCAAGTTTCATACATTTTTTCTTAATCTACTTCCAATCTCAATCGATTAACAAACTCTAATCTCAAATCAATAAACCCTAATTCACAAACCATCTCGTTTCACCGAACTGATAGCAATTTCAAAAAAGGAAGATTCAGACTTACTTGAGAGCTCGACCCTCGACGCCGGAGTTCTTCGCGGCGAAAGAATCTTTAGCGGCGATCCTCTCCTTGGCGCGGTGGTACTGAGCATCTGATCCCGTGAAATCCTTCGTCTGCTTAGCTTCTTCCTGGGATTTGTAGAGCTGAGCCTTGAGCTCCATGATTGAGGAAGGACCCACGCCTTCGATAGCGCGATGCTTCTTCGGCATGATGGAAGATTCCGTTATCCATCCCAGCGATTCGACTACCACTCTCTTCTTCGTCTCCTCCTCGCCTCCCATCTTCTTCTTCTTCTTCTTCTTCGTTCTATGAATCTCTGCAATACAGAGCTTGACGGTAACTTATTATAATCATATTAATGCCGTTGGGCCTTTTTGCTTTGTTATTGGGCCTGTTTTCGTTAGTTTAGGCCTAAACTTGAATCCAGCGTCATGTCCACTCGCAAGTGGAGCATGTTGACGTCACCTCCCAAGATAAAGGTGTACAAAACTTTTTTTTCTCTTTATTTTATTAAGTTGATTAACTTAGTGTTAAATCAGTAAATCTTCAGCAATTCACCAAATCTGGACCCCTCTTGTAGAGATAATTTAAATCCTAACACCTCTATATATATATATATATATATTTATTTATTTATATATATCCCATATTTTCATTTTTCACTTTAAACGACTTTTTCTCATATTAAACAGATACAATGATTCAAATAAAAGTATATACTTAAGAAGAAAAGAAAACAAAGACTATACTTACAAAATTCACAAAACAAAAACAAACGGAACCAAATCCAATAGTATGTATCATATTAAAAATAAAATATGATACTGAGTATCACATCCAAAAAAACAATATCAAATTCTTATATAATTGATCTTGACCAATCAAATCAGTTTGAACAGATTCACAAGTGCATTACTCTTGCGACAAGGCTGAGGAACCATGACCTTTTGTTCTTGATCATTTCTTGTTACTACTTGAATGGTTTGGTCATTACTTCTTCCATTCGTGTTAGTATTTTGATGATGATCCAATTCATCAATAACCACTCTTTGCTTTTGAAAATGTTCCCATTTGTCTTGAATTAGATAGAAGACGACAAGACAAGAGAGTTGAGCTGTGAACAAGATTGTCCAAATACTTGAGTCTCTACTTGATGATGTCTTCTTATGGTAAGCTCTTATGCCTGTGTAGACGTTTATTATGCCAACTATTGACACTATTGTTCCAAGAATCCAATGCAATAAAAACCATTTCAACCTCCTTTTACTCCCTCTACAATGCAGCCGATAAATTCGCGAGAAGTGTGAGAACTGAGGCATGGATATATAGATAGATAGATATAAATGGTGTATATTTTTGGTACGTATGTGTACCTAGAGGGCCTGAAGATACCGGTCAAGAATTGGAGCCAGATGGCAACATAAAGAGCCAGGCCAAGTCTTTGATGGTTGTTGTTAAAGGAGTTCTCCAATGTTCTTAAGGACATTATAGCTCCTATTGTTGCCAAAACCACTGCTAGTATCTGCTTATATATAATTTAAGAGAAAAAGAATCATGCAATCTCATATAAGTAAAATCCTTGTATTTTATGTGTATATATATATGTATATATATTGATGATGGATTCGAGTATGTGCGTAAGAAACAAAGAGTGTAATCATAATGTGTCCTTAGCTCATTTCCCTTAATATTCAAGAAATCATGATCGACTATAGAAATTTCAAGAAGCATTTCCTTCTTAAGCTATCTATTTGAAATTAATTTCAGTGCATATATATCTAGCTGTTGAAATTGAGTAAATGTAAGACTATAATATGAGTGCTTCTTGATCTTCAACTTAAAAATAGTGTTTCCCTTATTTAAAAGTTTTATCCCTTAAATAACATATGTAATATAATATTTATAGTGGAGAAAATGATTAAAGTGAGATGTCATCATGAGTTCAAACTAAAGATTTGAAATATTTTTACATATCTTAAATTGGAGAATGATACAATCTCTAAACAATAATATACATTTTCCATCATTAGAAATATTTATGGGGTGATGGATACTAATTAAATTACCTGGACAATGACATGAAGGTAGAAGAACACTTTAACATTTCTTCCATTCTCATTTGCTTTGTTGGCCATTCTAATGAAGAGAATCCCCATTGGCATAAGAAATCCCATTGAAGCCCATAAGAGAATGCCATGAAGCTTTATGCTGGTTATCATTTGATTGCTCAACTGTTATTCAAAATTAAGATAATAGATCAATTAATGGTTAATACTTAATACTAGTAGTAAATACATTCAAAAATATTATTAGCTAAAAATATATATATATCCAAATGTACTGAGAATCATATAATATATAAGCTTTTATAAATGAGGAAACAAGAACAATTAAATTATATTTAAAAAGACTCTTGTACCAGGGATCCTTTGTTCTTGAGATTGCTTGGTGAATGATTATCAAGGGTGACGTCAATAGATGAACAGATGACAAATGGTGAAGCAGAAGATAGATAGAAGATAACAGAAACCAAAGCAGTCCCTAGAGATGTGGAGATTTTCATTCTGATCTTAATTATACTACTAGCTCACCACACCAAGAAAACAAAATCCACTCTCTTTACTCTGAGAATTTAAGAAGACCCGTGATATATATATACAAATGCGTATTACTGAGGAAAACGGTGCATATGTGATGATGAGGGAGAGAGACAAATAAAGAATAATATGCATGTGATTGCTGGTGCAAAAGAGGCTTTAATGGAATGATTTGAAGGCTTAGCTAGTTGTAGAAATGATATTCAATTTGTTAATGGAGGGATGGGCCAAATTCGTATGATTATCATACTATTAATTTTCTTTGATGTCATAAATTCAGTCACCAAATCCAAGATACCATCCAACATGATCATTGTCATTATATAACAAGTCAAAAAGAGAAAATAAAAAGAAGTAAGAAAGTAATATTTTCTTGGTGGTTTCATGTTGCATAACTTCATGTAATTGAATTATGATCACATCCCCTTTTCTTCTTGATAACTTTGTATATCCGCGCGCGCACACACTCACACACACACATATATGCCAATACAGACTCGCGCACACCACTCAGTCACTCACATTGAGATTTTGGACTTTATGTGTTACCAAAGAGAATAAATAATAGTTTCAGCTTTTCAAATTGGTCCCATAAGCAACCAAATAATCCACTTCTTCTTGGCTCCAATGATGTAAATTATGCTCATAGATTTGTAAGCTTTTTGCAAATTTTCTGCTCATAGATTTGTAAGTTTTTTGCAAATTTTCTTTGTATATCAGTTATAACAAATTACATTAGAATAAGAGTTTCTTTTTTCTGGTCAAAAAGTTCAGTAATATATATTATGTATGATACGAGTGTTCCTTAATCTAATCTATCTATGTAATGTTCACATTACTGAGTTAATTTCCTTTTTTCACAATAAGATTTCAAAAAAGTGTAGCAACATCGTTAATTAGTTAGGTCGCTACATTTTCCATCTTGTAGTTTCAGTTACAATATATAGATAAGCTTGCATGAAATAAACGAAAGAGAATAAATTTGCATGAAAAAGGACATTTTCTTTCCTTTTCTTCTTTTCTTTGCTTTAAAAAATAGCATTGGTCATCTAATTGTATTTTAAATGGATTTAATCTTAATCGTCCACGCGTATTTAGATGCAAAGTTTCGTAGCTTGTTTTTGAACATGCTTAAAAAGTTTTTGAGATCCACATGTTTATAAAAAAGGACATTTGCTTATATAGTTTTTTCAAGAAAGAAATAAATTAACATTTTAGACAGAGTTTTGTCATACATCTTTACTATTTCTTCCGTTTTCAATTGTAAGTAGTTTTGCTTGAAAATACAAATATTTAAAAACGTTGTTATTTTTAAAAAAATATCATTAATCAATTAATTCAACCAATTATAAAAAACCTAATATTATTTCAATGGTTACACAATATCCAATAAATAAAAAAGGTGTATTGAAATATGTAAACTATTTATATTGTGAAACAATTTTTTTTTGCTAAAACTATCTAAAATTAGAAACAAAGAGTGTATTATTTTTCTAAGACCATTATAATTCCATTTTTAATTGAAGAGATTATATATAAACGTAAACATATGAATGGGATTTATTTTTCGTTTCATTTTCGTGTTTCCGTCTGTTGACTGTTCCAAAAGTTCCAAGTTTTAGAATTTTGGCAGATTAAGGTTTTAAGTGGTAATCTCTGTCAAATCTCGAGAATTGCGAAGATAACAGAATGCAAACCTACTTTTGGTTAGTTCACATTATCTTTCGTGTCTCGCGGTGACTTCACGTTCTTCGAAATGATTGCAAATGCATGAGTAAAAAAAGTCTCTGCTTCCATCGACTAAAACACTAACCAAACTATATATGTTTGCACCTAATAAACTTTTTGGTAGGCAGTCCATTCTATATCAACTTTTTTTCGTTTCGCCTTTCTCTCTTTAAGAATTTAAGAAAACAAAAACTGTGTAGAGATCCAAAGGGCCAGAAGAAAAGAAAGTTATGCAGAGATAAGACCTACGTATGCTGCTGAAAGAGAGAGCAAAGACGATATAACATATGCCATAGTAACTATCATTGGCTCCTTCAGACCACTTAGCCTAAGGTGATGATGAAACGGCACTGTTTTGAAAACCCGACGCCCTTTTCCCTTTAAACGCTTAGTCGCCGAGTAAAACGCTACCTGCGTGCCAAAACACATACACATATATATTTATTTACATCATCAGCCGTACATAATATGGGTTTTTATTCTACTATTTACCTGAACAATGACAGAAGCAGCTTCCAAGATAGAAACACCAGAGGATATGAACAATGGCAAGAACATTCCAGAGCAAGCAGCCATTGCAGCCAAAGCTCCACCAATAGCCAATGATCCTGTACCTCCCATAGACACAGATGCTCTGTACCGATTGTGAAGTAGGAAACCAAAGCAAGCTCCAGCCATCGAAGCTCCAAATATAGAAAGATCTGGTCGCAAATGATTAAAAGTAGTAAAACACACGAAATGAAAGTCATTAAAGATTTATGAAAGTAAATGATCATTAGGGACTAACCAGAGCAAATAGGAAGAACCACTATTGCCATTGCAACGAAAGCCAAGGCAGCAATACCTCCAGCCAATCCATCGAGACCGTCGGTTGCTTTGACCAAGTTCCCCATGGAAACGAAGTAGAGCGATGTCAACAATAGGTACAGTTTTCCCAAGCAAATGAGACCTAATGGTGAAGGCAAAGGAACCAACATTTTCCTGGAAAAATTATCAACAAATCAAGAAGATGGTTATATAAACATCTGAAAACACACAATCTATTGGTCTTTGAGAGCTATAAAATGCTAATTGTGGTATAATCCAAATATGAATCATATGGATTATTTATTCTCATTGTAGGTTCATATGAAAGTGGATACGCGAGTTACCCTCATATATGCGTTGATCAGATTAGTTATAAGATGCTATACATGCCATAAGGAGATGATATGCTTGCCCTCTCCAACCAAAACGCAAAGAATGTCCCGAACGCTCCCTGTGAATAAATGCCGATTGATGGATCATGTCAAGAGGATGACAATAAGCAAAAAAAAAAAAAAAGATAAGAATCAGTTAAAATACCTCCAAAAGGAGTTGTATCTTTGCAGATAAACCGTTGTTATTATCACTGCAGAGGCTTAAAGAGTCATCAACTAGACCTATCGTTGCAAACACTAGAGTTACAGCCGCTGCTCCAGCGACTTCGATGGAAGAGAATTTAGTCATGGCTATTGCAACAACAACACCGACTGGAACAAAGAACAAACCACCCATTGTCGGGATTGTTTGTCTGCGGCTATGAGTAACTATCCCTAGTCTCCTGATTGGCTCATGCACTTTCAGTCTATCAAGCATGGGAACACAAATGTAACCGGCTAAGGTGACTAAAACCGCGGACGTGAAGAAGGGAAGGCTTAAGAAATATGGAGGGAGAGGCAGCCTAACAATCTTCCAAGCAAAGGAGTCCATAAACAGAAGCAGCAGAGTTAAAAAGGCAAGAAGCCCTAAATTAATTCCGTATCTGATCCTGCAAATTATAAAGAAATCAAAGTCAAAAGAAATGAGATGAAATTTTCACAAGAGAACAACTAGCTATGGTATATTAGAAAGAGTCTCAAATCTCTAGTAAGGATAACACTTTATCCTAACACTTCACCCACACACATTCTAGTAAGATAATATCTACTAACTCCAAGTGTATTAATGGAAAACATGAAAACAGGCATATCTGTGATGGTTAATATCTGAAGGTAGAAGAAGCAAAACGTGCCTGTGCTTTTTGCGGCCTTTTGGAAACTTTCCGAGCCTTTGTGCAGTTGTTTCAGTAACCACATTGAGACCGTACTCCCCATCGCTCTCCTCGCCTTCACTAGAAGAAATGGAATAAGCCGCAGCAAATATGTCGCCGGAATCATAATCAAACGAATCCTGACGAAAAAATCAGAACATGAAAATCAGAAATTTTGATTATCCAGACATGGTAGAATGCTAATCATTTTGAGGAGATTTACGTCATCAAAGGCCTTGACTAACACAGAGCTATGTCCCATCATGCTGCTGCTGCATCCATGTCTTGCTACATTGAACTGCATATATTAAACTATTAGTCCCACAGATCTTACCGAATCAATATAATGCCAACAAACTACAACTTCTATGGAAATCGTATAGTAACCTTACAACATATCTTTTCTTACAACCAAATGAAATGAATCATCATCATCATCATCACTCCAAAATCAGATTCCGCGGGAATGTATATGGTACCTTGAAAGAAGAAGAAGAGGGAGATCCAGATTGGACGACGCGAAGACGAGTGACGGAAAGGAGAGGAAGCGATTCTAGAGATCGAAACGGTTTCGGATGTTGGAATCGGTATGAGCTCCGGCTCAACGGTATAGATCTCATCGCATCTCTTGCAGAAAAAGATTGAAATGGAAGAAGAAGAAGAAGAAGAAGTAAGGAAGAGTACGATTGGGTGAAGGTGTGGTCCAGTGATTGCGTGTGCTCCAACGAATCTCCCGAGTTTTTTTTTTATTTCTGTTGCAAACAAATTTTCTGTGAAAATGAAATCCCAAGAGAAAATAAATGAACAGAGGTTTCTTTCAAGACATAGTTATACACTGTGGCCACTGTCCACTGATAAAACCCACTCCAAAAGCCCATGTCAAATATAATCCTAATGGAGGATTTCTAATCTAAAATCATACCGAATTTAAAGCCATCAATGTTTACAAATAAAACATATGTATTGTATTTTAAAATTATTAAAAATAGCAAATTTTAAATTATATGTAAAATTTTGATCAATTAAAACTCACAAATGACTCGTAAACACACACACAGAAATAAAACACTATTGAAACTAGTAATACTACTTGTTAACATACATTTATAGGAAGAAGAAAAAACGAAATTTGAGACAAGGTAATAAAAAGGTTTGGTTATATGTGACTGCCTGCCCTAATTTTAATCTGATAATGCATGCCTTCTAGTTCTCTAGGTCCTTTTGAAAAATTATATTTTGGGAGAAAGAATTTGTAGAAAATGACTGACTAGTTGCCCTCGTATTCCTCTATAAAGATTGATATCACTACAAACTCCAAAGATATACATGAAAAAGTCTTGGGAGGTAGGAATTATATCAACTGCCAACAAACATTATTGAGTTTTATATGGTTCTGTTACGGTGAGTGTTTGAAAGCTCTGGAGTCTAGAGAGAGCAAAAGATATTTTAGAATGTGAGCTACCATTTCAACAACTTACGGGAAGTGTTTTTTTTTTTTAAGAAATGTATAGTTACCAAATAGTAAACCACTCTCAAAAAAAGTGTATGGTTACCAAAATAAATACGTTCTGATTTAAGAAAACACTTCAAAAAATACGTTTGTAAGAGCAACAGACATATACTGATAGAGTTTGCTTGCTATAAATCTAATCCCTAATACTATGGAGGAACTCAGTTCCGAGTTAAATTACTTCATATATTATTAGACGCAATATAAAAAAAGTAGAATATTTCGTGTACAATTCATAGCTCATGGAACCATTTACACTACATAACACAAGCTAAATGTTATAGAAATTTGTTCCATTTTTTGGATTATGCGAAAACGATTGTTTTGACCCAAACAAGTAACGAAAGAAAGCGATGTCCAACATGTTAGTGGGAGTAGTGTGAGTGTGTGACTCATTACTGTAGAAGCCTTAGAAAAAAATATCACGAGTTACCGACATCTTAATTCTCACCCTAGAATTGGATTCTCTCGTGTCCAAAATTAGAGAGACTCTTATCACGGACATATAATTTTACCTCATTTTTTTTTAGATTTACATCACGTAGTAATAGTCATACGTGTCTAATGCGTGTGTCGTGTGAGTGTGTTATGTGAGTGGGTGCTTATATAAAGTCTTAAACTGAGTGAGAAAATAGATAAAGAGTTAAAACAAATATTTCTCGAGGAAAATGAAAGGTGATTTTCTCACATTGGCTCTTATATCTTTACTATTGACTATCTCGTTTGTTTATGGAGGAGGAGAGTCTGGAACCCTTGCTCATTCTGCGGTCAGCCCGAATAGTCTGACCGGAGGGTCCAGCGGTGCAAGTGGTTCGGCTCATGGACCTAATTGGGAATATGATTGGGGATGGGGATCAACACCAGAAGGTGGTTATGGCTATGGTTCTGGTTCAGGCTCAACACCAGATGGAGGAAAAGGGTCCGGATTTGGGTTTGGTTCTGGTTCGGGAACTGGGGCTGGGTTTGTCTCGGGAGGAGGAGGAGCCACAGGCGGTGGCTCAGGGGGTGGAAATGGTGGAGCTTCTCCAGGTCGTAGAGAAAGAAGCCAACACCGCTAAAAACTATAAGCATTTCGTGTTACCTCTTTAACACATCTATACGTAAGACTGGAAAAGAAAACTAAAGTATTATTATTGTATTGTATGAATACTACAAGCTTGATGCATAAATAAGGATCCAACGAATAATTAAATAGTTGGGCGTTTCCTCTGTACTACGTATAATAGCTAAACCTGATGTATCTTTTGTTTTCTATACAAAAAGTAGTGTGTTAATATTTGATTTAATACTTACAAGATGATCATATGCGAATATGCAAAAGGCATAGAATCTACCGTTTCTCTTCTTCACGTCACCATTTTCTATGAAACAGATATTTTCTACCTGGGTCAACGAGAAATCTGGTTAATTCGCATGCATATATATAAAGAACCATGTCGTTTTAACCATACGATTGATCTCTTCCAAAATCTGGCATTTGGTGGTACTCTTACCGACCTGACCCAAGCTAAGCTAGTTAATTTTATTACTAAGAGCACAATAGCTTGAATAAGCAACTTTCAGTTTTGAGGTTGGTCGGACTCGTTGCGGGTCGGATCCTTAGTTTAGACTCCAGAGCAAAATATAAAGTTTTAAGATTGTTTTCTGAAAATGCATTTATTCAACTTGCGTCGCCCTCTTCACTTCATCGGATTGGAAAAGAAAGTAGGAACTCAGCTGTTGGATTTGTTATGGGTTACTCTATGGCCCATTTATTTTGTTCACAAATACTTCATTAGTCCGTAGACCGCCTAAGAAACTATAGTTTTCTCATTTTCTTCTTTTTTGAATAAATTCTCATTTTCTTCTATTTTTGTTTTTCTTTTTAATTGTGAATGTGTTATATATAAATGAATTAACTAGCTATGTCATATATCTTGAACTAGAGAACAATTTATGGTTGATTCTAAACCGCTAGTGTTTGTCTATTCTATGGCTAAGGGTCAAAGTTACACAAAGCTTTCCATGTGCGACAAGCCCCCAATATAAGTTTTTCTTGAACAATAAACTGCTTTTGTTTATTCACATATTAAGTTATCAATATGAGATATCCATAAGTCCAATGTACATGATAAGGACAATGATAAACATATAATTTAATTATCCACCAGTTGATTGAAATTTCGAATTGAATATGAAATTCGTATTTATCGAACTTAAATAATTAAATTGTTTAGAAAAATATCCTAACCAATCACGTTATTATATATTCTCGATAACTTTCCGTCTAAAATAGTCTCGACATTACAACTTGAATCATCGCCAACATCAAAATTGCCCAATACTCCATGGTCGTCTTTGCCTGTAGAATAACAAAACATAGAACTCATTTTATTATTATTACACTTTTAATGCCCTTAAAACCATAGAATAGTGATGGTACCTTAGTGGCATAAGATGAATATGTGACAGATTCTGAATTTGCAGTCGTAGTTGACATCGTAGTGAATCCCAAATTGTAAGCCAATGATCCATCGGGTCTAAATATTCCATAATTTTTCTCTGAAGTAGGACCCGGTTTCATATCCTCATTGAACAAGGCGAATATATAAACATCTAGCCTTGAATTCCGTCTCGCCGGAGTACCTTCTCCGGCGAATTGTCTCATCATAAGATTCCTGTTATAAATGGCAGCATTCGTAGGAGACGCTCCAACCTCTCCTGCATCTCCTTTTGAAGGCCATCCTGTTTCCGCAACCCTAACTTCTAAGTTACGGTACCCTAGTTTCGCAGCAGCATAAGCAACCGCATCGACTTGAGCATACATCATGTTGTCGTAATGTAGTCTTGTGTTGGGATCGGTCATACCGATGTTTCGGTTGAACAGGACGTAGTCGATGGGGATTTTGTTTGGGTTGTCTTTGTAGGCAAAGTAAGGGTAAGCATTTATCCAAAAAGGAGATCTCGTGGCTTCCAAGAATTGTAGAAGTTGTTGCATCACGGAGGAGACCTCTGGCTTGAAACTTCCGGCTGATGGAGGGTAAGATTCGGCTAGGACGGCGAGAGAGCTAGGAGATGAGACTTCAATGTATCTATCTAAACCTAGTTGGACTAAGGCTTTGTGGATGTTGATCATCGCCGGCATCATGTACCTATTACCAAAAGGAAAAAAAAAAAAGAGCAAAGTTAGCATTATTGGACAGAAACTATTTCACCTACTTATATAGAAGAATATATATGTTTTGTAATTATATAATGTTGTTGCTTCTCTAAGAACTTATACAAGTAACTTCAGTTGTATTATATAAACTCAAGTTGTGAATCTAAGTTTTTTGTTAAACAGTGTGAAGATAAGTTATTTTTGATAATTAGCTTTTTATATATGGGATGCGGCTGAAATTCGTATAGTTTTACCTTTTAATACGTTTCTAGTGGATAACACTTTTTAAAATCGCAGTGGAGTTTTGATAAACATTTTTATCGAATGATTTGTTATAATTGACCAAACTTTATTATATTTGAGTCGAGATTAGTTACCCGATTAAACTAGAGTCTTCGTCGGTGAAAAGCTCATTTCCGACCATAATTCCGGTGATCCTTGTCGCCGGAATATAGGGTTTGATGTGAGAATCCACCCATTGGAGAGCTTGTTGAGGATCTTGTAACAACGTTAAAACTTGATTTTCGATGGTGACGATGATCTCAATGTTTGAATTTGCGAAGGAAGTAAGAATTTGAGGATTAGTGTCGTAGATTCTTGTCTTGGTGATCCTTAGAGATCTCAAAAGGTTAATAACTTTGTCCGGTGAAGGCAAATTGTTCCCAACTTGTCCGTAATTGATGCCAAGAGACGTAGCTCTTTGTAGTAGATTCCCTGCATTTATTTCCAATCAAAGAATCGGAAATTTTAGAATATATAGCCATGCAGAACTCTTTATAATAACGTACGAGACTACATATGGCAAACTAATGATTGATAAAAAAAATCAAATCACCTGAGAAAACGAGAGAAAGCATGAGAAAAACATTAATGATATTAGGAAGTCTTGTGAATGTTCTTGATATCATGTTCAGGAAGAGAGAGAGAGGAGAGAAGAAAGAGAGATTGTGAAGCTTTTGGATTTTAAGAAAGAGTTTAACGGAATATATATATACTACACATGAAGCCAACCAAGTTGAAGAATACTTTTCTTTGCTTGTTTGTTTATTTTCCACGTTTTTATTTTCGTAAAATGAAATTGTTTAGTTTTGAAGTTTATGTTTTTCTTTTGTAGCCGTTTAGCTTTGCCTTCCCTATTCTCATTTATGCCTCCATTGGGGGCCTTCTTCAAACCAAACTAGAATGAGGGATTTCGTATTAAAAAAATTATATAATAGGTTTCAAAATATTTATGTTATATATGTAATATATGTTGTTTTAGAGGTTATGACGATAAAATTTGCATGCACATGTATGGATAGTGGATACACATTTTGTGTATTTTGTTTACATGTATTCTACAAGTTGTGCGACCGATTGCAGCTTTGGTTTAAAAAGTGAGCAGTGTTATTAAATTAACAAGAAAAAAAGGAGAATAAGAATGGGATACACGTAAGTGGACGTAATAGAAAATGGTAAAGATAAAGTACTGAAAATACTTTAAAATTTGTTTCAATTAAGATGGTTAGTCTGAATTCTGAAATAAAACAAACGTTTGCTCTCTCTATTTATATACTAAAAGTATATCCCACGATAATCCGGGAGAAAAGGCTATAGATTAAGTATATCACCAAACATAAGCAAAACTGATCTAAACATGCTACCTTTAAAAAAGTAAATACTAACTTTATACCTATTGTTATTACAAATGTTTTTAGTCTTACAACGCCCACTAAAGTAAACTCTATAAAATTTAACCAATCATATGTGTCTCGTAAAATCGTCGCATATACACGTCTACATATATATTTTTTCTAGACAGGTATATTTCTTCAAGGAGATGAATTAATAACTGAAACAGATTATTAGTCACAAAGAGTGTTATTTTCTTACAATTTTCAACTGTTATTATTATTATTATTATTATTATTATTATTATTATTATTATTATTATTATTATTACTCCCTCCGTTCCATAATATAATATGTTTTAGAGAAGTTTTGATGTTTTAAAATATAAGATATTTTGATGTTTTTAAAGTATTTTAAATTTATTGAAAATTGGTTAACCAATAGCAGTTCACTACATTATTTGTGATTGGTTAATTTATATTTATTCTATATTATTTTAATATTATTGTTTTCTTAAAAGTAAATTTTTTTATTCTTGTGCATTCAATTAAAACATACTCCCTCCGTTTCTAAAAGATCTATGTTTTAGAAAAAATTTCGTTTCAAAAAGATACATTTTTTACATTTTCAATACATTAATTAATGAAAAATTGTACATTTCCAAAAATATAATTGTATTTACTAAAATCTTATTGGTTCAAAATTATGGGGAATTGTTAATTAAGAAAAACAATATATTGGTAACAAATTTTTATGTTTTTCTTAATAAACGTGAAAAATCTAAAACATAAATTTTTTAGAAACGGAGGGAGTATTACATTATAAACAGAGAGAGTATATAATTTTGCGTCAAAACAGAATCCTGAGATTTCCAAGAAAATGCTCATGTCGAATAGTTTAATGCTAACTTCACATCGAATAGTTTGAAGCTAATTTCAAACGATTAGAAGAATAATAATTGCATTTTCGCATGAATCTTGACCGCCAGACGCCAGTAAATCAACTTATAATTACAAAACCATATACATCATGAACTAAGGGGTTAGTGGGATGCGAATTTCTTTGATTGCTAAGATTCTTAGATTTTAGTGTTATTGGTTAATGAATTTTAACGTTTTTATAAAAATCTAGTGATTGATTTTGTGATCGTCTATTGACTTACCAAATCTCTTATTATTCAAAATCTTTTCAAATTTAATATTACTGAGATTTGAATTCTAAATAATTTCACACATAAAACAAAACTGCAAAAAATCTTGATATATACAGTATAACATCTATAAATTAATATTCGGTAACTTAATAATCTCTATAAATTAGTAAATTTAGATGGTCCCAACTTAGGCCGGTGTAAAATGTGACACAAATCGATAAAATAATAAGATAATAATATTTTTAAAACTTCCATGTAAATATAAGTCCCATTAAAATCATAAATTAATAATTTGTCTATATATTTTTATATAAGGACAAACTAAACATTATATTGTTGGTTTTATATTTACAATGAAAATACATCTGTTTTTCTTAACATTTTAATATATTTTGATAATATTTAGTAAAATTATATCGAAAACCACATAACAATTCTATGAAGCATAAAAATATACACCAAATAAGATAATAAAACAATATGAAAGTCAAATGTCTAAAATTTTAAAATATATCTACGGTAAAATCAAATATTTTCTTATTTTATAAATAAAATATTCAAAAATAGAAAAAAAATCTAAAAAGGAAACTTTTGTAAATTAATGTCTCTACAAATTAATAAAAATTTAAAGTCCCAACATTATTAATTTATAGAAGTTTTACTGTAACTTCTAATTTCTTAAAATCATTATACTAGCATATTTTGGTAAACTTTTTAAATATAAAAAACTTTTTACAAGTCTTTAGAAATTTAACAAATCTATTGATTTTTCTATTGATTTTTTGAATCAACCAACTCTATATAAATTTTTATCCCATTAACCTCCCCTAAATATCTCTAGGCAAAAGTTAAATGGAGATCCGATGTGACTAGATGTGTCAAACGATTCAACAATATACAAGAAGCCTCCCCGTTTCTTGTTTAAAATTTAGTTTTATGTTTTTACTATATGTTTTACTCGCACTTACTGGGTTCAATAATTTTACAAAAAATTATAATAAATATATGATCAAATCAAAAATAAGGAAAATCACTTCTCAAATAATAATATAGATTTTGAAAAACATTAATTATTTTATTTATTTTTGAGTTTATTTTATGTTTGTTTGGGTATCCGGATCCAGATCCGTTGGATTCGTTGATTTAGTATCTGGATTCGGATTTGTAGTTTCTAAATATCTGCATTTCGGATATCCGTCTAAATATTATAATATATGTGGGTATTCAGATCCGGATTCATATCCCTAAAAATAATTATATATATATATATATATATATATATATTTTAAATACTAAAATTCTTAAATAACACATAAATTAAATATTTATACAAGATTTATAAATAAATATATATAAGTATATAATATTTTAAAAATTAAAAATATATATGTAACATTATAAGAGTAATTTATGTATAAATAAAATATACAAAATATAAATATAATAAAATTAAAAATTTCATATATTTTTAAAAATACGGATCCGGATCTGATCTAAAAACTAAGTTATCCGAATCTAGTTTTGACGGATCCAAAATTTTACTATAAAGTATTCTGTATTTAATTTTCGGAATGGATTCAAAACGAATCTCAAATCGAATTTAGATTCTGGACAATAAGTTTCAGCCCTATATCCAGCCATATTCTTTGTAAAAATAATATTTCTCAACCTTCTCGTTCGATGTTGGAATTAAAAATGTAAATATGAGTCGAATCAGTCAACTGTCTTTATTGGCCTGTTTATAGATGGCTAAAACTTTTTGTCTGGCGTTAAAAAGTTAAGTTTTGCGGTTGAAGATGGATTACGCGTCGACTTATGGCAATTCCATAGATTGAATGATGTAACAATTCCATACAGTACATATTGTGTTAAGTTATATATATATAAGAACAACTGAACAAGTTTCTCTAACTATACTGTTAAATGTTAGTTATTTTGGTTTTACCAACTGATGAAGTTTTTTTTTTTATGAAATTTCAAATCGTTATCATCATGTTCATATACTTTCTGTTTTCTGTGAATCAACATTTGAAGAGCAGACGACTATATATATTTCTAAGTAACAACTAATCAAAATCATGTGATGGTGGTTTAATGGCAAACGAGTTCTAGATTGTTAAGCAACTTAGGTTAGAAAAGTATTCTATTACACTTTGTCATATAACTACGTAGATATAAACTTTTTCCTTACGACTCACTTGAATATACTAAAAAGATCTATTTTTGGTTGCACTTCCTCTTGGGATTAACTTAAACTCTTCCATAAATTTGAAATATTCCCAAGTTAGTTTAAAAAGTCAAGAACGCCTAAAGCACCTATGTGATATCTTTTCGTACACATTTAGATGTCCAGTCATAAAATAAAATACATGTGACTGTCTAAAGAGTGGGAGGGAGAGGGGGAAGGGGAAGGGAAAGGGATAGTGAATTTATAATGTTCTGACTGTTTATGGTTAGTAGGTCTTCCATGCCCACTTATTCGGTTTATAGACTACATTCTGTACAATAGATAGTACGTTAATTTTTTAGAGATTCAAAAGTATTGTTTACTAATCTTGCAATCACTACATGTTTTTTCTTTGTGCTTTAATCTCATTCATACGATATTGTGAATAACTTTTCATAAATCACCCATATTTTTACTACTAATGTTCAAATACATTTACCTATAGAATTCTTTCGGATAGTAAGCAGTAGAAGTGAAAAGCTTGAAACCTGTCCCTGCACTTTTTTGACGTCATATATATCTCAAGTATTTTTATATATATTGAACTATATTTATATAGTCTATAACATACCAAAATATTTACATTTAGTACAGTGGCTTTTCACATTAGACAAAATCAGATCGTTATAAAACTAATATTGGGGGCCATTGATATTGTGGGCCATTTATCTGTAAAACAAATACATAAAATCGAGTCAAAATGGTGTCGGCATTACGAAATTTCCTTTTCTTTAAAGTTGCCTAAATAATTGATTTTTTTTTTGTGGATAATGGATAAGGATT
The DNA here is from genome assembly GCA_018703725.1 of Brassica juncea. Lineage (NCBI taxonomy): Eukaryota > Viridiplantae > Streptophyta > Magnoliopsida > Brassicales > Brassicaceae > Brassica > Brassica juncea. The sequence goes on along the minus strand of CM031936.1, from coordinate 67,668,391 downwards.
AGCAGCCAAGATTTATGCAAGAAAAGAAAACTTTGTAATGCAAAAACAAAACTTTATATTGCGCAAGCCCTTTTTCAAAAAAAAAAAATTATAATGCAAGAGACCGAAGAGAGAAAGTAAAGGTTTTATCCTTCGACGATATACTGTTTTCTAGGGGTTGACATTTGGATACCCGTTCGAATTCAGGTCGGGTATTTTAGATTTTTGAGTATTTTGGTATAGGTATACAGAACCCGCTCGAATATTTTAGTATTTTGGGTCGGATTTGGGTATTTTTAGTTTGGGTTCGGTTATTTTAGGGCGGATTCGGATATTTAGATTATGAAAAAAATATTTAATTCTTCATTTCTTAAGATTCTTGTATTTAAAATATATAATTTTCACCTAACTGATTTTTTATTTTTTAATAGATTGAATGATTAATAGATTTTGAGATAACATTTTAAAATTAAAAAGACACTAATATGGTTAATGTTTTTAAAATTTGGATGTAACTTTTGTTAATGCATAAAGAAAAAAAGCTTAACATGCATTTTAATTGAGTAGCAGATCATTTTGTCGGTAATTATATGTATATTACATGTTCTTAAAGTATGTTTAGTATTAAAATAAATATTCTAAATAAAATGGGAAAAGTAAACTAGAAATATAAGGTTAAGTATACATATGTTCGGTTAGTTTCAGATATCCATTCGGATTTGGATATTACCCGTTCGGATTCGGATATCCAATCTCTCTTAATTCATTATCCGTTCGGGGTATTTTACTACTTTGATTCAGATTTCGGTTCGAGTTATTCAAGCTGGATTCGGATACGAGTTCAGGTATCAGATAAAATGTCCAGACCTACTGCTTTTAGATAATAGTTCGTGCATGCATGGAAAGCTTTTACGTGTGCTTTTTTTTTCTTTTTACTATACTATTCAAAGTGTTTCTTCACTTATGACGCGCATACGTAAAAAGGGCCTTAATCTATGTGTATGTTTCTCCTTTTTCCGCTACCTTTCTGGTATAAACGAAAAGAAAATGAGAATTTCTAAACATTTATAAAAAGGTATGTAACTTGGGTGCGAGATTAATGGATAAGACACGTCAGACAGTGGAAATTTATATTGAAGTTCAAATGTAGCTGTCTTGTCGTACGTCATGACATATTACACGTTTGTTATCATAACGAGGAAAAATGGAAACGGTACTAAAAAACATTCTAAAACGATAAATGCAGTATGTAGTCTTCTCTTGTCAATTGTCATGCATAGTACATTTTCTTATTAGACAAGTTTGCAAACCATATGACCGCTCTAATTTATAATACGTATTGTTTGTTTGTTTGTTTGTTTGTTTATAGTCAAGGTGTTGCAAAATATATATATATATTTCTACAGAAGTTGGTCGTTCGACCCTTTGGTGAGAATTCGATGAGGATTACCAAAATAGAGTACCGACTACCGTACGAGATTCGAGACTGATCTCCGTTATGATTGTAATTTCATAAGCTATATACGTGGTTGGCCTTCGTATATGTAGGGTTTTGATTTGTGTCTATGTTCCCTTGGTCACTTCTTAGAATCATCTTTCTCTTTACTGTCATCCAAGGGATACTTTAGTATTTCTTTAAAAGAAAACATATCAGTCGCTTTTTGGCAAATGGCTTGACATGTAAAAAGGGAATTGTACGTGTGTGGATTCACGTTTTTTAATATAGGTTTTTTATAAAGCATATAATATATGTTACGATTCGTATCAAGAATCACAAAAAGAGATCCATTAAAAAGGAAATATTTTTCTTTCCGCCAAAAACTTAAAAGGAAGACAATTTTTCTGCCGACTCAGTGAGAACACAAGCAAGTATTGATGTATACGTAGAGAAAAATAAGTTTTTAGAAGGTATGTAGAGAAAAAGATTCACTTAAAACCTAGTTACGGGGGACACAAACGAATCATAGAACCGAAAATATAGTTCTCGCATGGAGCCATATGGAGTCAAACAATTACCGAAAATTAACAGCAGCACTTCTGTGTCATGCTGTTTGAGCTTATTAATAATTAATAAGGCTTTCTTTTAAATTAACAAAACATGTAATATTTTGTCTCATCAAAATTGAAGAAGAATTTCTCGCCAGCTTTGATTCCAGAAATGTATCCTTATCTGCCGGTTCTGTATTCCAAAGTTTATTCTTCCATGGTTATAAATATTTCAATGTGTGTTCCTCCATGGTCATAATGCAAAAGTTCAGATGATAAAAAAAAAACAACTTCTCTTTTTTTTTCTAAAGAAGAAGAGACGATTATATTCTTTATGTTATCTATTATCTTTTCTTTTCTTTTAATATTATTTTAGTCAAGAGATTCAGATTTTTTGCACCACTGCAACTGTTCCAAAGTTCTAATGTTATAGAACTTTGCTATTTATATTTTCTAATTATATTTTAGTTTGTATTTGAGATTTCATAAATGTTATTGGACTTAAAAGTAGAAAACTTAGTTAATCTGTTACTTAGCAGTTGATCTTAAGTAAAAATCTATAAAATTTAATGTTATTATAGTTCACTTAGTTAGTTCCGGTTAATAATATGATTTCAACCAGGACGCGTTGGTCCAATTGGTAAACGGGTCTGGGCTGGAACCCATCATTTGGGTTCCGACTTGCACCAACCATCTAGCCGTGTTTTAAATAGAATTAATCGTTTCACGCGTACCCAGATACAATGCTTCGTGATGATTAGTCTTTGGATCTAGAAAACATTTGGGATCACACTACTGTTATAAAAAAATAATTATTTCGATTATTGTCAATCTTAAGGTGGATAGTTCCACATGAAAAGAAATAAAGAGTTATTTGGATAAAATATGTTAATAATCCAACATAAAAAATACCAAAATCTAAAAGAATATGTGTCAATCTGCTTATTAACTATTAGTTTGAAATGCTACGTACTATATATTAGTTAATAATAGTCTAGTTGTTTTCTATAGCCTACAATTACAACTTAGCATACACATCAATAGATTGAGATTCTAATCCATGACACAGCAAGATGCAAATTTAAAAGTAGGCAAAAGTACCACAGACAAATCTAACATCTCCGGTACCAAAAAGGTATTGGGTTTATCATTTTTGGACTGAACCGTGCATATTTATTGGGCTTTTATGAATCACATACACATGGTATTGTAATTTCGCTTTTTTTTGACAAAATCAGTATAGACCATAATCAGAGCTCAGGTTTTAATCCATACGCGCTTAATCACTGAGCTCTTCCAACAGGTAGCTTCTTTTTATGCTCACTTTATATATCCACCATACTCTCACTTCATAATCGTTTGCATGATCTTGGTTTTGTTTTATGAATCTCGCAGCCAGGGGTGGATGTAGAAATATATTTTGTACGAGACAAATATTAAGCAAATACTTAGTTTAGGGACAATTACATAAATTTTATATTTATAGAAAACAAAAATCAAATTAAGTGAGGCTTGTGCGGTTGTGCTAGTGCTACATCTATTTTGTACGTGCGTCCGTCCCTACTTGCAGATGAAATTCCTAATTAGACGGGCTGATTTGAAGAAGAAAATAGAAAGTTTGATCGATGGAGATTACCTGGAGAGAGACAGGAGTAATACTGAGATATATAATACTATTATCTTGCTTATATGTAAGATTATAGAATTTCTGTACCTGTTTTTGTAGCATTTTCCACCCTTTTTCCTAACATTTCCTCACTGTCTATTTTAAACGAATTACACAATTGGGAAAATTTTCTTCCAAAATCTTCAAAAAAGAAGAAGATAAGACTTTTCTTTTGAGAGTCCGATCTTCTGTTCTCCCGCCATTTTATTTTTTTCATTTTATTGTTCTTGATTAGATTGGCTGAAGAATATTCGGTTTAGATTTCGGTTTTGGGTTAGTTTAGTTATTTGCCCATATAAAGAGGCCTCACTGATGAAATTCACGAACAGCCGAAAATAAATGAACATAGCACTGTAAAGGGTCTAGTATGGGCCTATTCAATTCCTAGTTTTTTCTTTGATAAGTAAAAAATTCACAACTTTTATAAAAAAAACTTCACAAAACCGAAATTTGTGTTATAGTGGTCTATGCTAGTTTTGGTATCGTGTCATAATTTACGTGTATATATATATGTTTTTTTTTGAACTAAAATGTTTGTATGTATTAATATATATCTTCTAGGGGGTAAAAAGTAACACTACTCCAGAAGAGTTAATTGTGTAGTCTAAATTTTCAACGAAAACAAATTTCAATTTCTGATGAGTACGATATATAAAACAAAAAGATAATAATATATAATATAGTGCACAGGAATGGTAATTAATAGAAATATTTTATATAGTTTTCTATCAATTATAAAAACTATGAAAATACAACATTTTGGCGAAATTATAACTAAGAAATCGCTAGTGTTTCATTTTTGTAACTCTTGTAATAAAAATAATTTTACATTTAAAAAAAAAAACTAAACAAGTCATTTATAGAAAAGTATATCTAATAACATAAAGTTTAAAATGTAGATGACCTCTCAACCACAAAGCTTAATTTATTTGCGTGAAGGCACATACAAAATCCCATGATATGATACTCGATTTGGAACTTTAGTTTATAAGTCAATGATGTTGGTTTTTAGCCAAACTTTTGTGTTGTAAGCTAGAATGTTTATTGTCATAGTTCACTTATAAGACGATCATACTTTTATTTTCATACTTAATATAGCGATAATTATTTTTCGTTCACTGGCGAAACTTCTTTCAGTAAGCACTTAGTTGATACGAAAGAAACACGACTTAGATATTCAAACTCTATAGATGTACAACAAAAACCTATCAAATTCATTGTACCTGTTATTTTCATAAATAGGCTTTCCTTGCTTTCACTGAAATCAGAAAATAAAGAATATGAGAACGATATGACGAGTTATACACCGTAGAATTACAACGTGCGTTTAAAATATTAGTTAGTATACTTTCATTTGTTAGATTAGATGTATATATTATTTAAATTATATATCGAATATATTTGACGTAAAAGTTATTAAATATTTAGATATCACATATATATATGTGTGTATATATATATATAGAGAGAGAGAGAGAAAGAAATTGGAAAATATATAATATATACATGCATGGACACAATTTATATATTTCAAATTATATGGTGTAGAAAATTACAAAGATTGAAGCATCCCCTTCCATTCTGACTAGTGTTTGACTGAGTATAGGTCTATATAGTTTTATTAAAGGAGTATGTGCAAATGTGCAATATTATTTTCAAGAAGCATTTGACTTTCATCCCGACAAACTCTAGCTCATCCTCCGCTACAAGAAGAAAAAAAAGTCTAGCTAATCCATTTTTCATAAATACCAAATAATAAGAGCCTATATTTTATCTATCGATATTATGCGATTCATAGTTATAGGAGAGGAGATTTCCAATAGATACTAAAATTATTTCGGATTTATTTGTTTACGAATGAAGTTTGGAATAGTCTGGAATTGAAGTGGTGCATCAAACTTTAGAAATCTTCATTATGAATTATATATGTTGATATATCTTTTTTTGTTGATATATCTTGACTAATCACACTTGTGCAGTAGCGTAGAGGTCGGATTCCTACATAAACAGCATTTTCAAGTCTTCATTTGAACTTGGATTTGCGATCCATTGAGTTTAAGGTATAATTAAAGTTCATATGTATGCATAGGCCTAGGTAGATTTATTTGAAGCCTAAAAATCGAACCGAACCAGACCGAAAAACAAGATCGGATTTAGGTTTGAATTCTATCAATTATACTAGTGGATCATAAAATCTACAGCCGAAAAATTGAAACTGAACCAGAACTGAACCGAAAACAAAATGAATACCCAAATATCTATAGTATAGTTTATATATTTATAAATATTAACTATATTTAGTTTTAAAATAATTAAATAATTTTAAAAATACTATTATAAGTCAAAATATCCAAAACATTAAATTAATAAAATACTTTTTAGCTAAAAGAATTAAAATTATCAGAAGCCCCCGATTTTTTTATCTAAAAACCCAATAAAAATCTTACATTAATCCAAAGACCCGATTTCTTTGACTTTTTCGTTGAATTTTTAACAAAATTGGTTGTCTCATTTGAGCTTTAATTCGTTTTATCACATTTGTTTACACAAACTTTTGCTAATATATATATATATATATTTATATATATTCTTAATTAAGGCAGATACTCTATTCTAAAATGTAACTTAATTTCATTGTGATAGTCTAAATTAAAGTTGTTTGAACTATTCAAGTACCATATTTTTTTCATTTAGAAACACACGAACACTTTCTCCCCGTATATAGGCAACTAGCGCATCTGCAGTGCAAACATTAAAAATTGTAAAAGAACAAAAAAGATAAAATGGAAAAAGAAGAGAGAAGTTAAGAAACAGATTTAGTATCCCGTTCTCTTGACAAAAAAAAAAGAGTATCCCGTTCTCAAAAAAAAATAAAATTAAAAAGGATCTGGAAAACAAAATCATATTTGGAGAGACCAAAGCAACATATGTCAATGTTTGGTTAATTTACTTTTAGGGAAAATTGGCTAATAGAGACATATCCAAGAAGAGTTTGTCTACCTATACCTTTCACTATATTGTTTTTGTCTCAATATACCTTTGATTTTATAATTACAAAATTAACCTTCTAACTAAATAAAAAGGATAAATAATTAAGTTTTGTTAACTTTAATCTAATAAATAACTATATTTCTGAAAAGAAAAATTAAAATAAAATTTATGTTTAATTTCATTAAATCCCTTAATAACTAAAGTGCTTCATTCATTGTTTTCTCCGTCACTGTTATCACGAGATATAGAGGAACTGACGAATGATGAGGTGATTCTCTGGTGGATTCCGGCCTCTCTCCGGCGTTCTCCTTCGCTATCTGTCTCTCTTCGTTGTTCTCCGGCTCTCTCCGTCGCTGTCACTCTCCGCCTCTCTCCGTCGTTGTTGTTTTCCGGCTCTCTCCGTCGATGTCGCTCTCCGGTTTTCTCTGTCGCTGTCGCTCTCCGGCTCTCTCCGTCGCTGTCGCTCTCCGGCTCTCTCCGTCGCTGTCGCTCTCCGGCTCTCTCCGTCGTTGTCGTTCTCCGGCTCTCTACATCGCTGTCGCTCTCCGGTTAAGTGTAATTTACATTCTGAACAAAGGATAAATTTGAATAAAATCAGTTAAGATTGCTTCCTAGATTTTCTCAGATCTAAAATCAGAAAAAACCGTAAATATAGAATACATATTCTAGAAAAGATAGAACACAGAAATAAGGTTACAATATAAATTCTAATCTATTTAGAACATTGTATAAAGGTAAAAATATATAATTTTATCTGTGATATAAGATAGAGTAACGGATAGAATAGAGGCAAACGTTTTCTATATTTTTTTACAATGAAGTTAAGAATTTACAATATGTATTGTATCTTAAAAATAACAAAGTATTTTGGTTAGAATTGAATCAAACGTATTCTATATTTTTATAGATCACAGAGAAGATGTTGGAATACGAATACTAACTTTGATAAAATATTGAAGATAAGTTAGAACATCTATTCTATCCTTGTAAAAAGGGTTATAATATATATTCTAACAAATGTAGAATAACACATCAAATTTTGTTTGCATTTCAGTTTTTTATATCAAAAACCTTAAAATATTCTCATGATTTTATTGATTTTTTCATATTTTTCTGAGCTCTATAAAACTTTAAATAATTATTTTCATTATTATAAGGGTAATTATGTCTAAAACTGACAAATTAATACAAAAGTATAAAGGGACAAAAACCTCTTCATTATGGTCCATTTTCCTAATTTCTTTTATCTATTTTACTTTAATTAATAAAAAAATATAGTATTAAATTCGTGAAAATTTCGTAAGAGCTACAAACATCACTAATGATGTTCTTAGTTTTGACAGTCTTATCATGGAATTCGTTAATTATTATCTTATATATGTGCGCATATATACATATAAATATGTGTGTGTGTGTGCAGATATACCTACCAATGTGTAGATATATGCGTGCATGCGTGTATAATGTGTCTTACTATCTTATTACAACCAGACGACATTTTGTCATGGAATTGTAATAATAACTTTTCTCCCTAAAACTTTATTAGAGATTTGAACATATTATTTTCTTTGTATTGTTTCAACCACACAAGTCGGTTCTTTAGTCAACAAGATCTCCACTATTCAAAAGGCAATGTTTTTTTTTTTTTGAAACTTTGATTATTCGAAAGGCAATGTTCAAAATTAAAAAATGCAAATAACAATCTGCTCAAAAAGCATGTGATATTTTGCAGATGTTTTGTAAGATCTTCATTTGCAAATGTGTTCGAAAATGAATTGTCCGTCATAGAACCATATCCTGATTGATTGGATCAATCACTTATATATAAGACCCTGACATGTACGTGTACCCATAGAAATATAGAATTGAATCATTTATATGGTGTAAGAACTATAGCATCTTAAATTTAATAATGGAATTCACATTGTCATTTTGAGTAGGGATAACTCTGCGTATATTTCAAAAGACAAGAGTAATGAATTTAATATGACGAATGACTAATGACAAAATGCATTATTCTAACATAACCTAACTAAATCAAGAATATGGATCCCCAATTCTCATCATTTAGTTATACTATATTTTTCAGGGCCCCTACAAGTATGGAAAAGTTTTTTTTTTGACGAGGTCGGTGGATTTTTCAAGCCATCAATTCTCAAGTATCTTTCGTCTTTGTTGAATATATACGTGATGTTTTGTTTTGTTTTTGTACAAATATATTATACTGTTAATGGTTTAAACAGTGTATTTCACTCGTAGAATTTGAAATGGTAGACAATATTATCTTTGGATAGAAAAAATCAATGGCCCTTAAGGTGATTTTTTTTAAAAAAAAAAAATCCTATTTTAGAAGCAAAATGAAATGATGCAGTGTTATTTTCTTAAGAAAATACTAAAACTCAATTTTCAAAAAAATATGTTGGCTAACAAATTTATTATCTTCTGTGATTAAAAAGTCTATGGTTCAGAAAATACTAAAACTAATTTTTCAAAAAATAAGTAGGCTCACAAATATATTTTCTTCTGTGACCAAAAAGTCTCTGGTTCAAAGGTTGGAAAGATAATCGCAAATTATGTTTTCGAAAATTGTTTAATTATTTCAATGGTTGTCTCTTGTTAATCAACATTTTTTTGACCGAGAGTTAATCAACATTGAACTTACATATTTCAGTGAATTGATCTTCTGTATCAAAACCTTATAATTATTAGGGCTGCACATTTTATTCGTTAAACTTGATTCGAAAATTCCGAATATCCGTAAACTTTTGAACCAAAGCAAATACTAAAACTCAATATCCGTTAAAATCGAAAAAATCACAAATACTAAAATTTTGGGAAGCGAATATCCGATCCGATCCGGCAATATATAAATACATGTATATCTTGATTATATTTAAAGTTTTAAATGTATAAAATTTTATAATTATTATTCTAACATATGATTTGACAAATTTTATTTGCATTATTATTTATATAAAAGTATTACATAAAAGGAAGAGAAAACATTTATGACAATTATAATTTTTGTCTTAAGTTTTGTGTTATTATAATTGTTAACTAAGTTTTAAAAATTTACAAAATATGTAGATTCACTATTTTTTTAATTTTTATCTTTTATATCATGCAAAAAAATATTTTACAAAACAAATTTGTATCAAAGTTTTAAGATTATTTGTATTAATCCAAACAGATGAGATATCCGTAAGTATTCGTAAATATTCGTAAATATTCGCAAATATCTATTTATTTTTCGAATATCTATATTTTACCTAAGCAAAGCAAATAAAAAAATTAGATATCCGTAACATACAGCAAAATACAAATACCTTTAAAAATCCGGATATTCGATCCGTGGCCATACCTAATAATTAGCAATCAAAAGGACTTACTTTCTAGGGCAATGGTATATATTTGAATTTGTGCCAGTGTGAACGAGTTTGCCAGTGATGTAAAAGAATGGTCATGATCAATGGTTGATAATGGCTAGGATAGTCAAACCATAACGAGCACATATTTATTATGGGATTTGCTTATACCTAATCTTACCTGCCTTAATACTATTATTAACCACTCTCGAATTTGTTTTTGATCTTACCAATCCAAATGCTTTCTACTCATCTTTATCTCAATAGGTAGATAATAAAGTCTAAAAATTGACAGGTTAAAATAACCTTATGTTCTCTTGGCCTAACGAAATTTATTATTTAATTCATATAACTTACCACCTCAACGTTTTTAAAATACTTGTTTATTTAAGATTCAGGACACGTATTAACAATATTGGATCTAGCTAGCAGCATTCATAAACTTTGTACGACTAGCTAGCAATTATCTTGTTTCTGCCTACTTTGACTCACTTTCGTTGCATTTTCCTAGTCAAAATCTGATGATGGTTTAGTGTTTTATGGCATAACGGAAGGTTTTCACTAAGACTTAACAAAAAATGACATTCATGAATGTAGATTAGTTCTATATTTTCAATTATTAATTTAAGAAAAGGAACATTATATTTTAGCACATTTGAGTGCATGATCGTCTCATCAGATGAAAAATATCAGAGTAAACGTAAGAAAAATAAATATTAAAATTACCATAAAATGAGAACTTGCAAGAATATCACCGACGTAGGCATATTTTTCGAATTACTATCACTTAATTTTTAGGTCAAGAAAATTACAGTTATACATACAGATTTATCAGTTTTGACCTATAAAAGTGATCAAGTTTGATTAATAATAACAACGACGATGAGCTTCCATATTTTTCCAAATCGTGAAATGTTTTTGAAAACCGATATTTTTATAATATTATTGGTTTGATGATAATGATATGCTAGAAAGTCCTATATATATATGTTGGCTAGTCATTTGCAAAACAATATTCGTAAATAAGTTTGACCATTAACTGTTATGTGTTTTTTCGTTTAAATAGCATGTTATTTTATTTGATGAAACATATTTTTTTAGATGATATCACACTATATATATTAAGTACGTGCAAGAAAAATAGATTTATTTATATTTTTGCTGCAATGCATGTTTTGACAAACTTTTGCAGATTAGCATCTCTAATAAGCTAATATAGCCACCTACCTAAATAAATGTATAAAAATAAATAGCTAATAAAATAAACCAATATCTGAAAGCATATAAATAATTTTAATAGAAAACCAAATACTATGATATGAACTTCAAAATAAATAAAGAACTAGTTATAGTCCTAAATTTTGAAACATTTAACCGCATAATAAAAAGGTGACATTAATTGAAATAAATTCAAGCAATATGTGTATAGATGTGTCAATACTACTACATACAGTATAAATCAGCGTCGAGTGAATATATTAAATGCTAAGTTTTGGTCCTAGGTTTCACATATACTATTAATATTCAATTACTGAATCGGGTTGTTTATTGAGTGCGTTACCTTTTGGGACACTTTATTCTTTTTTTTGACATTTTCAGACACTTCACGCTGGAGACACACTTCTTCTCTTCCTCCTCCACATGTTTTTACCCAAGTACCCCTAACATCTGGTTAAGAAAAGGAAGAGTGTGGTTTGATTTTTATATTTTCAAATTATATCTATTTTGTGGGGACCAAACATGTTTCTTTAGATGAGTTATTAAGGTAGGTGTATAGGATAGAAGGACACATATCAACCGTTGGATGAATATCGATCTAAGGATGAGGGATTGATGAGTTTGAAAGAAGTAGGTTTTGTAATTAAATGCTTCGTCCCGGTTTTGTCTTGACAGACGGAGGAGCTGCAGCTTGGAGGAGGAGGAGCAAGGTGAGTAGTGGACACAAGAACCGAGTCCAATAGTTGTAGTAGAGATTCACTTTCTGTGTACACACATGAGTTTCTGACAGGGTAAAATACAGTGGCAGATAAGACTCGCCGAGTTTGCATGGTCATGGAAAGTCAACTGATGCATAAGAGATTAGATAATCAACATAAGCTTGAGGCTAGATTCACGATTAGAAGTAATAGAACTTTGTCATTGTTCCCTATACACAATATTTGCAAAATAATCACAGAATTGAGCTACTTTAGTCTTGGAGACACATCTTTTGTCCACAACTCTTATGTGAAATATGTGTCCACAACTCTGTTGTCCACAACACTTTTGTCTATATATTGAAATATATGTGTCCACAACTCTATCGTCTACAAAACTTTTTTCTATATCCATATACATATATTTTCATCTTTTCTAAGCCTCTTTTGGTATATAGTTTCCTTGTAACATATATGTACAGGCTCTCCCTCCCTTCCATGCATTTCTTGTCCATATTATTCCCATCATAATTAATTCATCCACCATGATGTGTACTCAACTCATTCAGTCAAATAGCACCATCCATAATATATTGTCCACAAAATTTTGTTCATCCACAACGCTTCTGTACACAACTCATTAGTTCAAGTAGCATTGTCCAAAACATGTTTCCATGAAATTTTGTTCACTTAATCTGAAATTTTATAAAAAAAAAAAATGAAAATAAATATATACATATGGATCTCAAATCATAGAAGAAAAAGTTTAAAGTTTATCATGTATTATATATCAATGTTTATATATTATAATATAAGATAATAAAAAATAAAATCTGTTGGGAACAAAAAAATTCTAAAGAAGACTTCTAGTTCTTTGGAGAATAGAAAAAATAGAGAATAAATTGTTAGAAAAAAAAACAAATTCAAATCTCCTTTCTAAAAAATAGTACATTTCATATAAGCCACTAGATCCAGTTTCTCTGTGGGAGACGGAGATCCGGTTGCATGTGTCATGAAAAATGGAAAGACCAATTTTTTAAGGATTTGTATGATTTTTAGAAAAGATTAACAACGATGAACACAGAAAAAAAAGACCTGATGCGTTTTGCGGGAATACTGGTTCGTGAGACTCATGGGATTTCTTCTTCGCCTTCGACCGAGTCGCCGTCTGCAGTGGGTCTTGTTCCTCAGAAGCACCGGAGTTTTTTTCGCTTTTGTGAGAGATGCCTTTGATTTCTTCTTTGCCATTGTTCTTCACTAACTACGACTTCAAATTTCTGGGTTTTAGAAAATCCTTGTCCATGGCCGTAGAGATAAGAAGAATTGGATCTATGTTTCGAAAATAAGGGTTTTGAAATTAGGAAAGTAAAAGTAGATCTATCTTTTGAAAATATCAGTCTTTTGTTTTGTCCATGAGAAATAGAAAATTAATAAACTAATGTAACTATGGTTACTTGTCTCAGGTTAGACTATTTATGATCTGGTCAGAAATGGGGGCATGAAAGACTTTCGCCAGCAATATTGTGTGTGGCAAGCAGGAAGTGACTTAATGAATAAAACATAAGACATAATGTGTTCTAGAGAGTAAAAAAATCTTGTTTATTTGGTCTGGTTTGATGGTACACCTACATTTAGTCTGAAAGTCTCAGCATCTTCATGTGCATACAATGTGAACACACTATACATCAAATCTTGACCTCTTTTTCCAGATGCGCTTCAAAGACTGTAATCAGATGACATTATTAATAAATACCTAATTTCTAGAAAATTTAGAAGATTTATCTAGAGAACAAAAGAACAGGGTAAGCCGTTTTATAATCTGCGGGATATATTTTTCCAGAATTTTGGTAGATCAATGTGCCAAACATCAAACCTGTTCTGTTTTATAACATATTTTGCTGGTTTGGATGGGATGATAGAAATTTTTTATTTTGTATAAAATAGATAACCTTTTAAATAAGCTATTTTACACAATAAATACAGATAATATTAAATATCTAAATAAATAATAATTAAATTTACAGAATCTATATGAATCGGTTTAAGTTGCTGAAAAATAAAATAATAATTACATTAATGTAGATGTTCTCGTAATTCTAACTGAAAACCAACTAATGATAAACAAACACATGAACATCTACATTCTGATGCAAAACTGTTAATTATGTTTGTCAAAAAAGCTGTTAATTATGTTTATTATCATGTAACCAAATCAATTATTTATATACTTGTTTTAATTATCTTGATGACAACACGTGTGGTTTTACTGATAAACCACGTGATTTTACTGATAAACCACGTGATTTTACTGATAAACCAAGTGGTTTTTTTTTTGTAATTTTCATGTGGTATTTTCTTCCATATATCATAGGGGGTGATTGGTAGAGACTGTAGAAGCTGTAGACAACCATTTTAATTTCTACAGTCCTTTTTAAAAACAATCATGCTTTTATTGTCAAAACTGAATCTAAAACCAAAACATTATAAAAGAAAATATATTGGCTTTAGAAAGCATTTTTTCTAGAGTTTTTATTCAGTGTTCTGACAATTTTCTACAGCAAAATAAGTTAAAACCATAGCCAAAAATCTAAAGCTAAATCTTAGAGCAAAAAATAAAAAGCAACAGCTTCTACCAATCACTCCCGTAACTGAACTTTCTTCTGCTTCACTCTTCGAAAGATTTAATTTGTATTTTCACTAAAAAAACAAGTCAATTTATTAATAACAAATTTTTCGTATTCTTGGAAATGTTTGTTGAAACTCTATCTTCATATTCCCCCTCTAATTTGCTAGTTAATACTTTATACTTGAAACGTTTACAGATTTCCAAATGGCAAAGCAACATCACGTCGTGTTCGACTATAAATAGGACAGTGTTTCTTCATTCACAATCATTAGTTTTAATGTAAAAACTTTTACGTAAATAAGGTACATATTATAAAACACTAATTTCGTGGTTATATATTTTAGTGCTTTTACAATTATTAACTATTGAAATGTTAATTTTCTTATTAAAAAGAAAATTATAGAAAAAAACTGTAATCTTTGGATTAGTCTTTGGGGTTAGAAAACTTTTGTGATTCCACAGTTATTAAAAAAGTGTAATCTGTTTAACAATTTCAAACTTTGTAACAAGTTTATCTGTATTGTAGTTGATTATTACTATCACAATGTGTCTCTTAATTTAATTAATATTTTTTTTAAAAAAATTACTATTAATGTTATTTAGCATAAAATTGAATTAATGAAAATGTATTTTCCTAATATAAATCCCATTCTTCTTAGTGAGAAAATTGATCTACATGAATGAAAAAGTTCAAAAGAATGATGAAAATAGAATGGGAACCTCTTCCAGAGGGGTGAGTATTATTATAGGTTTGTTAAAAAGGGATTCATTGGATGTTGGCTGGATTGTGAAAAAATGAAACTTGTTTAAACGGCAATACAAGCAGAAACAACTAAATTCCTCCGATGTTTTGTAAATTATTTGGTTACATATGTTATATGGGAATGACACTTTTTTTTGATCAAAAGTTTAGGAAACATCAATTGGATTTCTGGCTAAATAGATCGCAAGACAATCCTTCGCAAGTCCATCAGCAGATCCATTAAGGAAGCAAGAAATGTAACCGAAACGACAAAACAGAAATGGAGAAGAGGAGGAGAAGGATGGATCGACGATATCGGTAAAAACCCCAAAAAACTCTGTCGAACGCCGGCGAGAAGATATTATATGAACGAGTACTTGAGAGTCTGTTTTAACATAGATATGACGGAAGTGGAGAGATGCTGCTTGCAGTAGGGCTTCTCGGATGGCTAGAGCTTCGGCCATGCAAGGGGAGGAGACAAAGTTTTGGGCGCATGATCCTTCATGAAGCTCCTTCGATGTGGGATCGGTGAAGATCCAGGCCAAGCCCGCCGATTGAGCCACTCCCTTCCATGAAGCATCCGTATATGCAGATAATCCCCGATGGGATCCTGGAGGATGTAGAGCAAGGTAAACTCTTAGGGGCTGGGGCCGGTTTGATTGGTTGCGCATATTCCCATTCCTTGAGAAATCTTATAGCTCTTGTAAAGATTTCTATTGCTGACATTAAGAGAATATATCCATTTAGAAATTTGATATAATTTGTGTTAAGATGACAAATTTATTATTATTCAAACGTGTTTTTTTTAAAAAAAAGAAAAAAATAGTGTTATTTAATTTATCATTTCATAAAATACTATAAAATTCAGTTTATTACTGAATAAAATTTAAACTAAGTTTTAGAGTGCTTTAAGTCTGTGTAATATTTGAGAAAATTTTCTTATTTATAAAAATAACATCAAAACCTCATGTTTTTTAGATAAAATTCTAGAATGATTTAATAGAAAATCGCACCAAATTCTTAATTTCACCTAAAATCGTTGAATTTAAAGTTCAAATTAATTCAAATTTCAGACTGAATACACCTTATATGCTTTGTAAGAAGGGCATAATGTAGAGCTAATAAGCTTTTCCAGTGGTCTTATGAACATGTTAATCACAAGAGAAATAAACTATATATTTTTATTGGTGTCCAATTTTTGAGATCAACTGTTAGTCGAAGGTAAAACGTTCTGAAAAAAACATTTGCTTCGGCTTAATCTAATCTAGATGGAAAAAGACAGTGGAAGCACCGTAGCCTACTGGTTAAGGTTTAAAGGCTTCTACACCCAAGTTTGGGATTCGAACCCAGGCTATGCAATTTCTTGCAGATGATATAGGAAATTCAGGTTTCAAGTCCCGGAAAGAGCGGTTTATTAAATAATTATGTAGATTATAGAAGAAAAGCTTACAAGAGATCTACAACATGGTGCAAATTAATCTGGTCAGCTGTAGATCTTCGTAGGACGACTCAAGTGATGGAGTTAGGCGTAGATCTCATAAAGCAGGTAATATTGTCGGTTGTCGAATCGTCTATTTAATCTTTCTCATATCATAATTGTAATATCATAATAAATCAGCGTTAAAAAAATGGAAAAAGACAAAACCATTGTTTCTCACCTTCTTTATAAGAAATTGCACGCAAATTTTTGGATACGTGGATGTAAAAAATACTGAAACCTTAAAAACTGTCTCATAGAATGCAAAATAAAATTAGCTCGGTAGCAAAAGCCATCCAGTTAATTGGGTTAACAATCAAGTCTACCAAATTTGAGTAATCTCTCTCTCTCTCTGACAAGATGTGAGAGTAAAGAAAGAAGAGGAGAGAGAGAGATGAGAGAGAGAGAGAGAGAGAGAGAGAGAGATGAGAGAGAGAGAGAGAGAGAGAGAGAGAGGAGAGAGAGAGCAGAGAGAGAGAGCTGTCGATATGAGAGAGAGAGAGAGAGAGAGATAGAGAGAGCGAGATCGAGAGGTGATCGCGCGAGAGCGATAGATAGCAAGATCTATCTAATCTCGATCTCTCGCTAGCTCTATCTCTCTCTATATCTCTCTATCTCTCTCTCTCTCTCTCTCTCTCTCTCTCTCTCTCTCTCTCTCTCTCTCTCTCTCTCCGCGTATGCATATATATATATATATATATATATATCGTAGTAACATGCAGTTCTCGTAAGCATAACATTGCCCATTATAGTTTTTCCATCGCATCATAGTAACTTGAGAGACTTTTTCGATATATTTGGATTTCAGTGTTTTACTATCATTTAATTCTTGTGTGTTCATTATAATCCGCTGATTGTACCATGATTGATCCATAAATTATCAATTTGACAAAAAAATATTAAATTTTATTGTGCAAAAAACTCATTAAATTTTTATTGTACAAAGCTTAATAAATTTTATCAATATACTAAAGTTTTTGAATGACGCCAAAATTGGTTGAGAACAAATTTTATTTTCCATAACTACTACTGTATAACAAAATTAATGTTAAAAATGCCTTAATGATTTTTTGGTTCTATTTATAGAGGCTGAAATATTTAGTTATAATTTTTCTAATATAACACATATTTTTACCGCACCGACAAGTTGATTTAACCTATTTATTGGCATATGTGAAGGATATCTGGAAAACTAATAGTATTTAATAGTATTTAATTTTTTTTGTTTAAAATCAATCTAATGGTTTAGTATTATTAAATATAGAAGACAAAATAATTTTTGAAGAGATATGCAATATGTTTAGTAATCTTCAAAAAATTATAGAAAAATCTCTTAATACCTTACTTGATTTCTTTTGGACAACAATACCTTATTTCACTAGCACAATTTGATATTCAATATGTACGTTACTGTTTATAAAAATTGATGACAAAAAAAAAAGTTTATAAAAATTTCAAATGGTTTAATTTTATTTTGATGTTATTTAATATATAAAGAAATCTGGCACAACGCAATGAATTTTTGAAGAAAAATATTATTTTCTTTATATGATATCAAAAAGATTTGTATCCTGATAAGAAAATTTGTCTTAATGACTTCCCACTTTTAAGTTTTAACCATAATGCATCAAAATTATTAATTAATTTGTTTTCTATGGGTTTTCATGTAATACAAGGCTGGTTTATATCATTTTCTAAATGTACTTATAAACTAATATAGAGGTTACTCTGTCTCTCTCTTTCTTACCCATGTCTATATAAAGTTTCTCTTTCTTCGTTTTTCTTATCATCGAACTTTCTTTACATCTCCTCTCTCTCTATTCTCTCTACCTCTCGCTCTCAGTCTTCAGACCAGAAAGAAGACACAGTCAGTGTCTCAAAATACCCCATGGTTTCTCTGCTTACAATGTCGATGAGTGGTGCTCAAACATGGTCTCGGGCCCATATTGATTTAGGCTTTAGGCCCATCAAAAGACAGCCGAAGATTAAATGCACGGTGCATATCGACGTAGCGGAATTACCCTTAAAACGGCCTTCATTTACACCCAGAACCGCCGCGACGCAACCGCAGCATAATCCTCTCCGGCTAAACATCTTCCAAAAAGCGGCGGCGATTGCCATCGATGCGGCTGAGCGCGCGTTGATTTCACGTGAGCAAGATACTCCTCTTCCCAAAACCGCTGATCCACGTATTCAAATCGCCGGAAATTATTTTCCGGTGCCGGAATTCCCCGTCCGGGAGTGTCTCGACGTTGAAGGAACAATCCCCGACTGCATTGACGGAGTTTATGTTCGTAACGGCGCAAATCCGATGTTTGAGCCAATCGCTGGGCATCATTTATTCGACGGAGACGGAATGGTTCACGCCGTTAAAATATCCAACGGTTCAGCAAGCTATGCGTGCCGGTTTACTGAAACCGAGAGATTGATTCAAGAAAAACGATTGGGTCGACCGGTTTTCCCAAAAGCAATAGGCGAGCTTCACGGCCACTCGGGAATCGCCCGTCTGATGCTTTTCTACGCACGTGGGCTCTGCGGTCTCGTCAACAACCAAAACGGCGTCGGGGTAGCGAACGCCGGTTTGGTTTACTTCAATAACCGGCTTTTGGCGATGTCAGAAGACGATTTACCGTACCAATTAAAATTAACTCAAACCGGCGATCTCCAAACCGTTGGGAGGTACGACTTCGACGGTCAGTTAAAATCCTCGATGATCGCCCACCCGAAACTCGACCCGGTTTCAAAGGAGCTCCACGCGCTTAGCTACGACGTCGTTAAAAAGCCTTACCTGAAGTATTTCAGATTCTCGCCGGACGGCGTCAAATCACCGGAACTTGAGATCCCGCTCGAGACTCCGACGATGATTCACGATTTCGCTATAACGGAGAATTTCGTGGTGATTCCGGATCAACAAGTCGTGTTTAAGCTAGGGGAGATGATCGCCGGAAACTCTCCGGTGGTTTTCGACGGCGAAAAGGTTTCGCGACTGGGGATAATGCCGAAAGACGCGGCGGAGGCTTCCGAGGTGATCTGGGTGAACTCGCCGGAGACGTTCTGTTTCCATCTCTGGAACGCGTGGGAATCGCCGGAGACGGAGGAAGTGGTGGTGATCGGGTCGTGTATGTCTCCGGCGGATTCAATATTCAACGAGAGAGACGAGAGCTTGAGAAGCGTCTTGACAGAGATCAGGATAAACCTCAGGACGCGTGAAGCCACGCGACGCGCGTTGCTGGATGACGAGGTTAATTTAGAGATCGGTATGGTTAACCGGAACCGGTTAGGTAGAAAAACCCGGTTCGTGTTTCTGGCTATCGCTGAGCCTTGGCCAAAAGTTTCCGGCTTCGCGAAGGTTGATCTTTTCACCGGTGAAATCGAAAAGTACATTTACGGCGGCGAGAAGTACGGAGGAGAACCGTTTTTCTTGCCCAGTGGCTCCGTCGACGACGACGGTAAGGGAGGAGAAAATGAAGATGACGGCTACATTTTCTCTCACGTTCACGACGAAGAGAAAGAGACGTCCGAACTTCAGATTATTAACGCCGTTAATTTAACGCTTGAAGCTACGATTAAACTACCGTCTAGAGTACCGTACGGGTTTCATGGTACATTTGTGGATTCAAGTGAACTCGTGGATCAATCATAAATAATTATTGTACTGTTTCAATGATTTGAAAAGTGAGATATAGGTAAAAATTCTAACAATTTGTACCAGTTTTATAACGAATGGTTAGATTGTATATTGCCTTTTGTCTGGACGTGATATTCAAAAGAAACATATGAAATTAAAGAAAAAACTGCAAATGTTACGAAACAAGAAAGAAAGAAAAAACAGCTGCATTTTCATCATACAAACATTTGTTGCATGTGATGTGATTGATGCTAATATGCGATACGAAAATTACTCTGCGAATATGCGATTCGGTGGCTTTTAAAACTTAACGTTGTCATGCAACATATAAGTGACTAATATGTTCTTTTAAATGACGGAAATGTCACAAATTCCGCAATTTATGATATATACATGTCATAGTTAACTATACAAAGTAACTATAAGAACCAAACCCAGTTTTAGAGTTATCATTAAAAATGATATAACAAAATAGCAGTGTTAAGTTGCTAGATAATGAAATGTTCGCGCGTGTTTGATGATATAAGTTTAATCCATCTACATAGAATTTATTTTATCTTATATTATGTTATATAAACTCCAAATATTTATATGGTTCATGAGTCTGACTAGGATCATTTGCGTTCATGCATGCGTTGACTCTTACAGTGAGATGAATATAAAAACTTAGCTGTATCACTATAAAAGATGACTAGCGCAATGACGAAACAGTAGAAATGACGATCTTAAAAATCAAATGTATTTCTCGTACGTATATATATACATTAAACACCCGAAACCAGCAAAGAACTGTTGAAATAATCCATAGATTTTGAACATTATATATGATGGGCAAGAAATTCGTGGTATTAAGTGAAGCCACCTATGAATCATGTATAGATAGATAGTATTATACAGTCACTAGTATATTGTAAAAGCGTGCAAGTGTAACTCGCTATATATACGGATGCAAACGGTGGGATTGTCAAATGAATGTATGATGGTGATGTCATGGACCTCATGTTGTTTACAAACGTTGCATGGTTAATGCAACCACGTTGTAACATTTTTCGTTTTCATCCAAATTATTTGGACCAAATTAAATTGTTGTTTATCTCTTCGATGGTCGTCATCCAAAACAAATAGTCATGAAGGTCAACCATATATTAAGTTCATCAATTCTGTTCCGTTTCATATATAGTTACAGATCAGAAAAGTCTCGAAACTGTTATTGAAAGAAAAATAATAAAATCAATTCTGATTGTATAGCAGATATTCAAAGTTTTATTCGGGAGAAGAAAATTGAATTGATATAGGATACTATAGTAGTGAAAATCATCAAACCTGATGAAGTAACTACATTGGAGGCCGGGGGTTGAAGGAAGCATCTTGTTTTTATCATTGTCATCAATTTTTTATAAGTTCCCGGTCTGTAGTTCTCAGCCGCTAAATAATCTAAAGAAGTTGGATTATCAAAATTTGGGGCAGTATGTAAAGATATAAGCGTGGACCTACAATGGAGCAATCAGTGACTCCAAGATAAGACGAGAATCTCGACGCACAGATTGTTCGAGTTAGCTCTTCCATACAATGGGCTTAAAAACCTTTATGTGTAAGCAAGCCCAAGTCTTATTAAGTTACTAACGAAAGCATCGACTTACTCTTGACCGACCAATGGGAGACTCACCTGGTAACCATCTCCAGTAATTAGTCGTTAAACTTTTCTTTATTAATTATTATGAAATTATGTTAAATATTCATGGCTAATTGTTATTTGCATATTGGCTGTGGGAGTTTGTGACAGAGTTTGAGCTACATATTCTTCTCTCAGTCTCTTATCAACTCAGTCCAAACGACTGAAACTTCTTCATTAATGATTCTGTATTTATATCTAATCTTCATCTCAACAGAACAGACTGCATATGAGAAAGAGTCTTTGTTTGTTGACTTCTCAGTCAACTCCTCTATCCATATTTATTCTTATGCCTTCACGTCCATTATCTACTTATAGAAATACAGCTGGTCAAGCTTATCAATTTGCAGCATAATGTTCGTTCACACGTCTTTTGTATCGTTTTAGTGTTTGTTTCAGTGTATGATCTTTTATGCTTGTCTTAGAAGTCAATGGTATTTTCTTTATGCTTGTTCTGTGCTGCTTAGCATCATCTAGAAAGGTTACTTTCTTCTCTTCTTGTGCAAAGGTTTAGCTGAAACTTCCTACGTACGTTTTAATTAGTATGGGGAATGTCGCAGTCGTCTTCGACTGATATCTCTCAATGAATGGCAGCCACTTAGTGATTGTCAGTTGGAACTTAGCATTTGGAGACTCTTGCAAGAAATTTCGAAGGAATATTCTATAACTTTTCTGAGATTTTAAAGAAGAAGGGTTGATGCAGATTATTACCATCCTCAGCTGTAACAACACTATGACAAGAATTGACAAGCTTGTGATAGATTGGAGCAACTTTATATATCATGAAAGAAGAAAACAAACGATGCAAAGAAGCGACATTATTAAGTTGTTTCTGAATATCAGCAGACGGAACGGAACAAAAATAAATGATCAACTGAACAAATCTTCTACGACCTATTATGTGGAGATCTTGTAGTCTTTGTCGTAAGACTCGGTTTATGTGGAAAAAGTGTGAGACACATGTCACTGATGAAGAGAGGATTGGAAGACTTGGCAAAATCAAAGCTTATCCGACGACTTGACGCAAGAGTTGCTAAAGTCAAGCCAAACGGAGTTTTTCTTTTCTTTTTAAGAAGAGCTGCATAAGCCATACGCATTTAAAAAAAAAAATTATCACTTTCCACACAACACACAAAATAAAGAAGAAGAAAAAGAAGGGGGTAATGACGATTTCAAATCAATCTTATTGCTTTTCTGGCATTGTTACCTTGTATTTCTTCTTCTTGGTTTTCCTTGTTCTACACGCTTTTGCTTCTCCTTGCGGTCATGATCAGAGGGATGCTCTTCTGGAGTTCAAACACGAGTTTCCGGTAAATAGATCCATCTCAAGTCCACTTTTAAGTTCATGGAACAAGAGTAGTGATTGCTGTTCTTGGGAGGGTGTCACGTGCTATGCAAAATCTGGCAAGGTGATTTCGCTTGACCTTAGCTACACCCGTCTTAGTAACTCTCTGAAAAAACAATAGTAGTCTTTTCAAACTCGAACATCTTCGTAGCCTAACTCTTAAAGATTGTGATCTCTATGGAAAGATTCCTTCTTCACTAGGAAATTTCTCTCATCTCAAAAAGCTCGACCTTTCTGAAAATGATCTAGTAGGTGAAGTTATGGCTTCAATCAGTAACCTAACCTAACTAGAACACCTACTCCTTAACAATAATAAGTTCCGTGGAAATATACCAATTTCATTTGCCAACTTGATTAAGCTGTCCACTTTTGATATCTCATACAATCAATTCACTGGTGAATTCCCTCTTTCACTACTAAACTTAACCTCCAGTTTGACTGGCTTAGATATGGGCGATAATCTATTTAAATCCACGTTTCCATCTGACATGAGTGGGTTCCACAACTTGGAGTTTTTTCATATCGGTGGAAACTCATTTTTTGGGCCTTTTCCTACATCCCTCTTCATGATTTCTTTGTTAGGAAGGGTTGATTTAGGGAGAAACCAGTTTAAGGGACCCATAGTATTTAAGAATGTATCTTCATCCCCTAAGCTTTGGGTTCTAACGCTTGATCAAAACAAATTCGATGGCCCTATCCCAAAATCCTTATAAAAATTTGAGAA
Source organism: Brassica juncea (assembly GCA_018703725.1). Taxonomy (NCBI): domain Eukaryota; kingdom Viridiplantae; phylum Streptophyta; class Magnoliopsida; order Brassicales; family Brassicaceae; genus Brassica; species Brassica juncea. The sequence continues at coordinate 67,644,274 of CM031936.1, read as the reverse complement.
CCTCGTTGAGCTAGATCTAAGCCACAACAACTTAAGTGGCCCATTTCCCAAATCATCAGATTTTGACTATATGACTCCGGAGACTCTTTGTCTTTCCAACAATAATTTGGAAGGTGAAATACCAAGTTGGTTTGGGGGCGTGTTGACGCTGTTGCTTTCTCACAACTCTTTCAGCAGTTTTAGAAAATTAGACTATGGCTATTTGGATGGTGATATACAAACGATGGATTTTAGTTCAAATTCTTTCCAAGGACCATTGCCTCATTGTCTCTGCAAGCTTAATCCGTTAACCCCCTTAAATCTGGATTTGTCCAACAATAACTTCAGTGGCTCCATCCCTCGATGTTTGAGGAATACCATTACTGTTTTGAGAGGGTTGAATCTCTAAAACAACAATCTCACCGGTATTCTTCCGGATGTATTTGTCAATGCTACGGAGTTAGTGTCGGTCGACGTCAGCAACAACCGGTTAGAGGGAAAGCTTCCCGAATCGTTGATCAACTGCATTTCTTTGCTACTTTTGAATGTGGAAAACAACAAAATCAAGGACAAGTTTCCATCTCGGATGGGCTCTCTGCCGTCGTTAAATGTACTGATCTTAGGATCAAACGATTTTTACGGGCCGTTGTATCACCATCCTCACATGTCCATTGGGTTTCAAAGTCTAAAAATCATCGATATATCACATAACCACTTCAACGGAACTTTGCCGCCTTTCTACTTTGCCAACTGGAGTGAAATGACCACGTTAAAAGAAGATCGATTAGATTACATGGAATTTGGTTATCTCTACCGTATTTCGATGGAAATGGTGAACAAAGGAGTCGATATGTTATTTGAGCTGATCCCGACAGACTTCAGAGCTATCGACTTTTCAGGAAACAAGTTTTGCGGTAAGATCCCCAAATCCATTGGATTGTTGAAAGGATTGATTCTTCTCAACTTGTCAGGTAACGCATTCACTAGCAGTATACCTCAATCACTGACAAATCTGACTAACCTTGAAGCGCTAGATCTATCCCGGAATCAGCTGTCAGGTCAGATTCCTGGAAACTTTGGCAGCCTCTCTTTTTTGTCGGTCGTAAATTTCTCCCACAACAATCTCCAAGGTCCAATACCCCGAGGTACACAGTTTCAAAGACAAAATTGTTCTGCATTCATGGACAATCCCAAACTCTTCGGTCTCGAAGATATATGTGGAAAAACTGATCATCATGTCCCGAGTTTTACACCACAAGACTCTGAGGATTTTTCGGAGCCAAAAGAACAAGTGATTAGTTTGAAAGCAGCGGTTATTGCCTATGTACCTGGTGTGTTCTGCGGATTAGTGATTGGACATATCTTCTCTCCTTTCATACACAAGTGGGTCAAGTAAACTCTATGTCGAAACAAACCAAAAATAGTTCGCATGATGAGCACCATTTCTCTTTTTTTAAGTGTTTTGTGAAGCATATGTATGTATGTGTGTTCTCCAACTGTCATTTACTAAGTTATGATTATGTAATAAACGTCTTTTGTATCTTAATTTGATCATGCCTTTTGAAACTTCTTCTTACATAAATCACAATATGTGACAGTTCGAATGTTTGAATTATAAGAGACTATAGTTGTATTCTCCTCTTTCTCCTATATTTTTCAATTTTTATTTTTTTAATAGGAATAAATAAATATGGTGAAATTCTACCGGTGATGATGTTCTTAGATGGTATTTGATCTTAAACTGAAAATATATTAAGAAACTTCTACCTACATAAAATCAAAACCTGTAAGAATACGAATGTTTGTATTCTAATTAATATTGGTGTGTATGTGTTTGTCTAAAATGCTAGTATATGCTTATTTTGATTTTATTATTTGTCACTTTCGTGGAAATTTGGAAACCATAAATTCACGTCGTTTTGAGTCTTCCTTACAAAACCCTTCGAGTCAGAAGACCCACTAAAAACGTTTCTTGCTATAAATTACAGAGGAAGAAAGTATCTGACACTCTTGCTTTTGACACACGGCCCTCTTGCTGTGCTATGCCACACAATAAATTCGATCGGGAAATTAAAGATAAGATTAGGAATAGCGAAGAGGTTGTCATGCAATATTAATTTAAATCGGTAAAAAGGAAATACATATTTTGATCTTAACATTTAAATACTATCACTGAATTCTCATATGCAACTTTTGTTTATTCAAATGGAAATTTTCTACTGCAAAAGACATTATTGGTTCATAAATTCAAAACAACCATCTCTCTTTTCATTATCTTTGATGACTATAAAAAGAAGTGAATAAGATTTCCCCTTACAGCTTGGCCGGGAGGCAATGAGGAATGTCCCAATCGGTCTTGATGTGGTTCCGACTGATCTCTCTCAGGGAACGGCAGCCACTTAGTGCCATTGTCAGCTCGAACTCGTCTCTTAGCATTTGCAGCATCTTCCTCACTCCCGCCTCTCCATCCGCTGCAAGAGAGAACAAGCTAGGCCTCCCAACCTAACCAAACAAGTAATTATTATTTCAAAAAGTAGGCACATGCTTAGATCAATGGGATGTGAAGAAGTAGTAAAAAGGATAAAACAGAGGAATAAACTACAAGAGCTAAAAGTGTGTGATATGGATGAACTTACAAAGACACCTGAAGCGCCAAGAGCCAATGCTTTAAAGACATCAGTTCCACGGCGAACTCCACCGTCAAGAAACACCGGTAACCGACCCTCCACCGCTTTAACCACCTGTGATATTTGAAAATTAACCGGTCGAATCATGTTCAAATTTCCATAACACAAGAATGAAAAAAAAGAAGAAGATGAAGGCTTTAGTTAAAACTGTTGAGTGGTTAACCTCTTCAAGAGCCATTATAGTTGCAGGGACATAATCAAGCTGACGAGCTCCATGGTTAGAAACTATAATCCCTGCAGCTCCATACTCAACCGCGATTCTTGCTGCCAAAAATATCAAATGATTGAAGGAATGTTCTTAACTTTATGAGAACTTTTAAAAGTAAAAAAGGTTGATGCTGAGTGTTACCATCCTCAGCTGTAATAACACCCTTGACAAGAATTGGCAAACTTGTGATAGATTGTAGCCACTTTATATCCTATTAGAAGAAGAAAACAAGAAAGCAAGAAAACTATTACGTTTATGGATATACAAAAATAGTTGTTAACTGAACAAAACTTATTTACATATTTCCAACCTTCCAGCTAAGTGACTGATCAACTTGACCCGCAACATATGAAGCTAGCCCTGAGTCATTGGTCTACAATTATCAACAGAAACAAAAAGATATATAAGCATTAAGCTTTTGGATCCCAAATGTATTTCATCATTTGTAGCCACTGACCTTGTCTATTTTCCCAAGATCCAACCCTTCGAAGTTCTTCAACGTCAGACCTCTAGGAAGCGCGAATCTGCAAAGATAATATCCATCAAGACAAGCAAAATCTCTCTCACAAATTGGTTTATATATCTTTTTGTTTCATCACCTGTTTTTGATGTCGGATTCTCTGCGCCCGAGCCTAGGAGTATCAACGGTAAGAGCAATCGCTTTGAAACCAGCTTCTTCAGCTCGTTTCACAAGCTGCCTTACCACGTTTCTATCCTTATAGACCTGAATCAATAGCCAAGCTCAAGCCAGAACATATAGAAAAAATAAATACATGAAAGGTCATGTGAATGCTTACATAGAGTTGGAAAAAGCGAATCCCAGGTCCTGTGGAAGCAACTTCCTCAACACTACAAGTAGCCCATGATGATAAAGTCTGAAAAATATCAAACAATACTTTCCACAGTTAAAAACAAAACGAGAGAGCCTTTCAAGAAAATATCAAAGGACACAAAAAATGAATATCCAATAAGGTGTGAGAGAGAGGAAGAGATAGAATCAAAACCATGATAGTTCCTGCATCTGCAGTAGCTCTAGCGGTTGCAAGCTCGCCTGCGACAACAATAAAGCCATTTCATTCATATAGTGAACTAATGAGACTGCATCACATAAAGTTACTCTTAAGACAAAACCTACGTCTCTTTCTTGACAAGACATATAACTCTAATAAAAAAGGACATATACCATCAGGGTGAGCCATTTTCTGCATAGCAGTAGGAGCAACCATGATCGGCATGGATATGTTAAACCCTAAAACAGTCGTGCTCACATCAATCTTGCTTACATCGATCAGAATCCGAGGCCTAAATCTGTTTTATTTTTTTAATCAACACACGACCAAAACCAATTAATATACTTTGAAACAGTTAAAAGGAACATAAAAATAAAAAAAATAAAGACTCCTTACAGAATCCTGGAGAAGGCGTTACGATTCTCCTGAAGAGTCCACTGATCCTCCGCACCAGATGCATAATAATCATAAACCATCTTTGGTAGTTTCTCCTTTGCGATCTTCTCGTATTCCATCACGTTCGTTATCTCCATTTTTTTTTTATAAATTTCTGCGTTGAATTAAACATATCTTTCATGTTTTCATAATCAAAAATTATTTTCAAGAATCATAAACAAGAACGAGGGCTGAGTCAACTATAACAGTACAGTAAGCGATCACATAATCATACCCAAAAAAATCTGACACAGATTCTAAAATCAGAAGATCTTTCACAAACAGATCATAAGCAAGATAAGCTTACTGAGAGCTCAACGAGAGAGAGAGAGAGAGAGAGAGAGAGAGAGAGAGAGAGAGAGAGGGCGGCTTGGTGTTCTTGAGAAGGAAGGTGGCGAAGAAAACTATAAGAAGAATATTGAAAAAATAAAACAAATTGGATTGAATATTCCTGATACAGATCTCGTTAGTCACAAAATTTGGTACGTCTCTGTTATTTTTAGTACTATATTACAAAGTAAGACAGCTAAGTTTCCATTTAATAGTCATCTTTTTCGGTGTATGCAGCCAAAGTTTCTTCAATCCAATTAGATTATACTACTCTGTCCAGTGTCAGTGCATATGCATGAACGCAAATGTTCCTACATCCTACAGTCAACGACAAAGGTCTCATATGGGGTCATGATCTCAGCCCACAGAACCACCTCAAGATTAATCCCGGTTCACGGTCTAGGACAACTGATAAAATTAAAATTAAAAATCACAGTACGGATATAAAAAACACTTTAGACAAGAGTTAGACACTGATGCTGACATCAACCACTTAGGTGGGTTGGGCAGCGAGATAGATACCTTCACCCAATAGGAGTGAATTATGTGATCTTTTTTTACCAATACATGAACATAGAGATAAACTCTGTTCTTCGATCCTCTGTTTTTCTGCCTTTTGAGTAAGAAACTGTCTTCAGGTGATAGCTTTGCCCATTGCCATTGACACCGTTATTCGAACGATACCCTACCTCACTGTGTGTCTCGAACAGCTTACAGAGACGGATTCTGAAGAAAACATACTCTGTATCTTCCATTTTCATATTGTTGTTGATGATACAATTTCAAAAGTGTAAGACTTCTAAATGTAAATACAAAAACATCTCCAAAAGGGTTTCTAATGCACATACAAGGACATGGAATAAAGTTTTTCTTTAAAGAACAATGAAGAGACCAAATCCCATACTAAAAGACTAGTGTTTAGTTACACACTGATGCAATCTCTCGAGGCTCTACTCTTTAAGCTGGATCAACGAAAGCTGTTCCTCGATAGAGCAGTCGACATGGCAAGACGTCCTGCAAGAGGAAGGGATAAGGATCATACCAAGACAACGCTGTTCGGTAGGCGAAGGAGACGATCTTCTTATGCTGCGATACTCCACTGTGTCTCGGAGAAGTATGTTTCCTTGTTTGTCAATGCAGTGGAAATTGCCAAGGAAGAATCTCCCGTCTTTGATTCCAACGAGCATCTGGCGAAACAAGAGCTTCCTCACTCGAGCTATCGCATCTAAATCCGACCCTTCAGAGGTTGATGCAACAACGTTGGTGCTTCTCTCTGCTTCTTCTTGTTCCATTCCCACGACAGGTTCTTGTTTCTTGTATATATACTTATAACATCAAGAACACACAACAAAGAACAATCGAAGTTTAAACTTTTAATCTTATAGATGCAAACCAAACTTTGAATCTTATCAGAGAGCTAATCATCACAAGACAATTACAAATTCAATGCCACCCTAGATCATAAACCATATAAATAAAACCAAATTGAACAAGGAAGGATATAGCAGAGCGAGAGAAGATGATGTACGTAGTCGTAGTCTTCAGATACTAGGATTAATCTACGCCGTCGGTTCGCAGCTGAGACTATTGTCGGAGAAGACGAAATAGATTAATGTCGCACGTCTCGTCTGTAGGGGCGGTAGCGAGGGACGTAGGCCTTAAGTACATTATCATTTTAACACATTAATCCATGTTAAAGGCCCAACTGTTTTTTTATACTTTTTGAAACAGCCGTGTATTCGTCCTGGCTAATACTAGCTACAAATATTTAGCGACATAACGTGGCTACTTTAGTTATGATTTTTCTGTGACAAATCGCGATATAAATAGTAAAGAAAAAAACCACACAAAAAATGCTACATCAATTTCATACAGTCACGATAAAAGATGGCTACACAATTCTTTTCAAAGACGCAAGTGAGCTTAATTGGCTAAGTTCTAATTTTTCCAGTCTAAACATCAATTTCACATCAAAGGAAACAGTTTCAACACGAGATAATTAAATTACATACTACCAGTTTCTAGAACTACTGTGTTTAGTTTTCTTTTGGTTTGGAACTGGCTTGTGATCCATTCGTAAAAAAAACGTTCGATGTAACTCTCAAAAGGATCATTTATGTTTCTTTCATTTTGTTGTCTTCTTTCTATCATTTTGCATTTGTAACTATGGACCATTGACTTTAAAACGATATTTTTGTCTCAATCTTTTAATCATTATAAATATGACAAAAACTTATCATAAAAAATAATATGGACCATTTGACTCTCTTCATTCAGAAGCTGCAGATAGAAGAGTAATTAATTCGAAAAGTGTGCGCTAAAGATGATGAACAGAGACGATATCAAACATTGGAACTCGGAACACCAAGAAAAATACCTTAATACTGACGAAAGAAGCAAAATTGGATACACGCAAAATCTTACAGTAAACAAGTCTTGATAAAAATCTATAATATTATTTATGAATTCAAAAACGATAGGATTTTGCCATTTATCAGCAACATTTCAAATGCCAGTTTGCATACATGTTTTTTTTTTTTTTTTAAAGATAGTAAAGATGACTTCAACGAATCCTTTTTATTTTCTTTAAACATGAAAAAGCCCTTAGAACACATGAAACACAAGTACACCGACTTTACTTTAAATCCCAAAACCACACAAAAGTTGAAAGCTTTCCTAAAATAAATAAACAACTAAAAGAATGAATTTAATAATACTTTGTCTAGTACCCTAAAAGATGGGTTAGCCATGTGGGTGCAGAAGAAGATCAAGTAGCCCATGAAACAAAAAGTTAAAACAGTTAAAATAATAAAAACAGATCATAACAAAAATTATGAAAATTTGGGAATAGCCATTGTTGAAGGCAACAGCTGTCAAATGTGGAAGATATACCATATATTATACTCCTATATAGATAGATATGAAACAATACATATAGAGAGAGACAGAAAGAAAGACATGAGAGAGATGCTAAGGAAGAAGGGAACCAAACAGAGATCACAACAGGAGACATATCATTTTAATTTTCACTCTCTTCAATACATAATGGGCATTGCCCTAAATTTTCAGTTTCAGTTATCATCCATCATAATTATTTTTTCTTCTTATCAATGTGAAATTTTTATATTTTCATTTTACATTTTAAGTTTGCTGTCTCTTCATTTAATTTCCGTATTTTTCTTATTCTGATATTTGATTTGATTCAATCTAGTATTCTTAAAAGGCTCGCCCTATTACCTTGACCTATACTTGTTCATGAATACCAAGAAACAGTATCTTAGTACTATAACAATTAACTAAAGAGATTAAATTTCTTTTTTTTTTTCTTTTTGTAACACAAAGAGATTAAATTTTCATGCCAAAATAATAAACCACAAACAAAATGATATTATCACAAATACAACATTACAAACCCAATTCAAAAAGATTTCCAAATTGGACCATTAAACAAAAAGGGAAAACCCCTAAACAGATTTAACACACATTAAGGATGATAATCAGAAGATAACCAAGAAGAAGAAGATTTAACATTTGGGTGATGAATGAAGCAAAAACAAATAAAGAAACATAAAACAAAAGAAGCAAATGGTAATACAGTTATCATCAGTTCTTGCCTTTACCCTTTTGGTCTGAGTTCCTGCATCCGTTTTCATAGTAAAGCTGAAACTGGTGATTGTTGTTGTTGTGGTGCGGGTGGTGATTCTCTGCAGGCAGTGCACCGGTACCGAACAAGAACTGTGGACCTCCACCACCTTCTGATGATGGAAACCTCTGTAGATTAGCGAGAAAAGACTGATGATGATGATTTGTTGAATTGGACTGAAGGGTCCCCCTGTTGAAACCACTGAACCCGGTGGACGCCACGGAGGTTGTCGACATGTTGAAGTCGAGATTGAATGCCCCACCGCCGTTGGCTCCTGCCGGAGATATCAGATGGTCGGGAACGAAGGAAAACTCTTGATGAGGATGATGATGATGACTATGATCGGAGATCGCTGAGAAAGGGTGAGAATTTGTTTGGATCGGGAAATGGGTCTGACCCGACCCGAGAATCAAACCCGAGCTGAAATACTCCATTTGAGCAGGCGACGAAGAAGGAGCCATCCACTGCCGGTTTGTGTTAACCGGATCTGAACCGGAATTTAACAGATCGGTAAACGAAGTAGTAGTGTGGTGGTTGTTGTTATTACCGTCTCTCTCCTTGGTCTCTTTAGCTGTTCTCTCTCTAGCTCGTTCTCTAGCTTTATCTCTTAGCTCCGATCTCGAGAGAGACAAACCGGAAGAGTTCTTGCTCGTGTCCGAATTGCTACTACAAGCCGATTTAGACAACGAGTTACCCGCAGCAGCAGAAACACCGGTTTGTGTCTGAATCTCGTCATCGTTCATCGGAAAATTTGTGTTGTTGAGCGAAGGGAGCTCGGAGATGGAATCCTCCGCAGCTTTGATTAGCCATTCGACGGCTTTGCTGGGCTGATCGTAGCCTAACCGGTCTTGAAGATCGTAGAACTGAAGAGCGGTGGAGACTGATAACCGGACACGCCGGTCACGTGGGCCTTTGGAAGTCCAGACTTTGCTGTGTCGATCTTTGCCACCGGAAGCTCTCGAAACCCTAATGATCCTCGAAGAGTTGTGATGCCACCGGCTTAACCGGGTGTTGCTGGTGTTGGTATCCACGACGTCGCCATTGTTGTTCTTCATCAGATCTCCAATCATTTCATCATCACCAACAATCTCATTCCTAAGCTTCTCTATAACCATTTAGGGCATTTTTTCTGGTTTCCCCCAAAAATTAAAAATCTAAAGGTTTTTTTTTATTTGGTGGGTTTTCTTGGGATTTAAAGGAGTAATAAAGTTTGGGACTTTGAACTTTCTATTGCTTACCCACTGTACTGTGCAAGCATTGATGATGAAAAACACTCAGAGGAAAAAAGAAATAAAATTAAAATTAAAATTAGGGTTTTTGATATTTCACCATCAAAGTCAGTAGATACAGCTTCGTTTAAGCTTGTCTGCAGCAGCTGTACTGTTGCAGAGTCATCAAAAGCACTGTCTGAAACAATCTCAGGCCTGCAGATAAGAAGATGAAATAAAACCAAAGAAACAATCTCATCAGAAGAACAAATCTCTAGATATACACATATATATATACATATATGCCTATGTCATATCCTTATCTACATACTTTTCTAAGAGATGGACTTTCATTTATGAACATATTTAAATATCAGTTATTCTGATTTGGAATTTGATGATCTACTCTTTTTAGATCTGACAGATTGAAAAAAGATGATTTTGAGCAAATGGGTTTAAAGATGATCATCTTAATAACACTGCTGATGATGATAAAAAGGGATGATTAAAGTGAGAAATCGAAGAACAGCTACAAGGAGAATCAGAAGCTATGATAAAAATAATTAAGCTAGTTTAATTGATATGAACACAGCAACTTTCGGCTGAAGCAAGTATCAATGGAGGCTTTAAAGATAACAAGACAAAAAATGCAGAAATCGAGTTCAATCTCTATATAAAGATTTTGGTGTGTTTCTCTAATTATGTAAAGAAATAGTAATAAATTGAGTTGTTGTTTCATAGTTACCAACAAGGAGATAAATTAAATTAAATTTTATTGCTATAGTGTTCTGGATTCTATGCAGATCGCTGGACTCTAGATGAAACAGGTGTCAAGACAAGCTCTCTTGCTCGATTTGTCTGAAACAAAGTGTTTAAACAAATAGGCTTCTTTCTAAATTGAATTTGGCTTTCCTAGTTTAGAAATTCTCATCAAGAAATATGAATCCTCGATCTGAAAATTTGGGGTTTTCGAATCATAATTGTAAAAAAAAAAACTCAAAATTCCGATTCTTTATCTGATTGGTTTATTTTTTTTCCGGGAAAAGTTCAAAACTTTATAAGATAATCTGAGACTTACAAGGAACAGAGGAGGTTGAGCTTTGAGCTGAGTTGCGTGAAAGAGGGCTACTAGGGTTTTAGGGATTGTAAGAATAAAGATTACAAAGAAAATCCGAGAAAATTGGAATTTCTTTGATGGTGATTTAAAGGAGTGATGATCAGAGAGAGAGAGAAATTGGACACAAACCAGTCTTCTCTGTTTAGTTCCAGTTCTACCCCTTATTACATGACTTTTTCCCTGAATTGCCATGTTCCTCTATAAAATATCTGAATTAAATTATCATCATTTATCTTGGAAATAATATTTATTGAATGTAAAATGGATTAATTTTATTGAATGTAAAATGGTTTAATTTTATTGAATGTAAAATGGTTTAAATATTTGAATTGCCATATTCCTCTATTTAATGTAAAATGGTTAATTTTTTCAAAGCGGACAAATTTTGTCTGATTTTGGCATTAATAAAAGACGCACATTACACCCAAAAAAAGACGCACACAACAGGTTGTGTTTACCAACTTTAAAATAAAATTAGAAACATATACTATTATTAAGTGTGATACAAAACTAAATCAATTCTTGAAAATTAATAGAAATAGCTAAATAAACCATTGATGTGGGCTGGTTAGCTATAGACTGTATGTTTTTGCAAATAAAAAGGAATACATGTAGAAGCTTGTAGATATGTTTTTTCAAAAATTATTTAAGCTAACCGCCTTCAAGATTTTGGTGACTGACTAGAAATGTTGTACTCGGTAATTTTGTGGTTATATTCTGATGATAAATTTTTTTAAAAGCAAATAGAGATGTCATCAGAAGAAAGACGAGAAAAATTAAGTCGGATCTTTTTCAACTAGGTCAGGTCGGATGTGCCTACAGAACTTGAATAGCATTACCTACTTTCTGTGTAGCTTGTGCTCGATGGTTTATACAAATAAATTAAATGTACGTGTTGGGATGGAGACAGTTACTTGCACAGTATATATGTAAATATCAGCTTTAAGCCTTTAAGCATTTTGTAGCTACTATGAGTTAAATAGTTTTATCTTGTTCTTTTTAAAAAACATGTCAAACAAATAAGATTAAAAAAAGATCAAAATGTGAAGGGTTTATACGCGAGAATCTTATCATGTTTTGATCTCTCCAACGCTTCAAGTGATCCGTATCAGAGACTGAGTAGTTAATTTTGGGAAATTCTAAGTTGGAAATTTATGATAAATCTGAATTTGATATGATATTAGAATCAAGATCCTAAAAATTGTAAATTTTTAATTAATATTTGATTCTGTCGACTGGATATATAACTATTGTATAAAAACTCGGTGGACTGAGTAAGAATTCGAACAATCCATTTATTACCAATCGCTTTAAATTGGAAATCGTATATAAACCCGAATCTAATAGCATTTTTTTTATCTCTTTAACCATTGATCGGCAAGGTTCCTTATAGAAAGCTTGGCAACATTACGTAATTTCAAGGATCCAAAATACATTATAGTATCATCCATCAAATTGCAAATTGTTTGATTCTTTGTAGAAATAGGCTTAACACCCTAGAATTGGTCTAGCAAATTAAGAAATAAGCTCAAAATTAGCTATAATAAGTACACGTGACACTGTAAAACTTGTTTTAACTAAATTCCACATAATTTTAACTGAGTTGTCTAAGCTTTAGCGATGATGTTTAATCCAAAATTACACATATTTTTGCAAACAAACATATATATATATGTTGACAAAAAACATATATATATATATACACTAATGTATGGAACAAACATATATACTCTATGTAACTAACTTTTTACTTTAGATAGCTTTATAAATTTCTTTCCCACCTACTAATCATATTTATCAAGAATGCAGAGTGCAGACCCATATTTTTATAATATATATTATGTCATATCTTATGTCACATCTTATGTCACACCGCTTAAACTCATACTAGAATAAACACCTAAGATTAATTTAAGGGCTAAACATGTGTTTGCATTCGCGCAATTTGAATTAACTTTAATAAGGAGAGGATAGTTAATGTGATTTGTGGAATTCAATAACAGTAGTGATTAAGAAGAATAAACGAGAAGCATAAAGAGGAGCAAGTGGTTCACGACGGGCTCGAGAGCACGTGTCGCTGTCTTAACGGACACTTGCTGACTTCTCGATCACTGTTGCCTTTACCAGACCACTGCACGTGTCTGCTTCTTGGTCATCCAAATTTCTTCTTACTCTCTATTTATCGCTCTCAAACTCGAACACAGTTTTTAAACTGTAATATATATTGATATTTCAATATAATTTTAATATTTAATATTTGAAATTATACCCTTAGATATATGATACATAGATAGATGGTTTCTCAAAAAAAAATCAAATAAAATGAATGTGTTTATTCTTCTTTTTCTCATATTTTAAATATTAGTTGTCTCAAAACATTGTGAAAGAAAACAAACAATTGTGTTTTTATATTATTGTGTATAAAATTTTAGGTTTCTGCTTTTCCAATTCATTTAAAAAGAATTCCAATCAGAATATACACAGCAAAAATGCCAAAAAGGTATATACAAGAAAATTCTATAACTTCTAATCTGGTTTCTTCTCTGCTATTGTTGTCCATAGCAACTTTGGTAATTCACCAATCCTCTATCTTTTATATGCGTTTATTTTATTTTACATTTTACCGCCTGACCTCTGAACAAAATAAACGAGAAAAGAATATTGTGAAAACTGAAAACATCGTTTAGTTATACAAAAAGTTTTTTTTTTGGTCTAATATACAAAAAGTTATATATTGCTTTTTAGGTTAGCATGTACATACGCCTGTCTATGCATGTATATAGACGTGAGTACGTGTGCATACAGAATCCTAGAGTTATTTTGCAGAATACCAGATACATAATGGTGTATTATAAATTTTCTCAAACTATAATTGTTAAAATGATACATATTGTTTTGGTTTAAGACGAAATAATAATAATAGCAAAACATACCCTAGTGTAGTAAAAGGTGGAAAAGAAAAATAAAACATATAGCCTGTTTTTTTTTTTTAACATATAGCTTGTTGAATAAAGTATTATGCATTTTATGTGTTACATTGTATTTTTTTCAAGAATTTAAACTTTAGAGTATTGATATTGTAAATATCTATAGAACTAAACTATTATAAATAATTAGGAAATGAAAAATAATGCATGGATCTGAATCTTTACTAGATTCGTAGTGTAGTGGTACTGTTTTGACCACAGTTAGTGATGTGATGTTATGATTTTATAAACAGCCTTTTATAGTGCACATGTACTATTTTCTGGTCATTGCCACTATGTGCGTTACGTACTGCCTTGCACACAAATAAAAGATCTAACTATTTAATTCTATTTCACTTTAGTCTCTTTTTTTTAACAAAATAAGTTCAACGATAAAGACTTCATATGTTTGACAAAAGAACTTCTTAGTCATGATATATCTATATCGATGAGCATAATCCATTGACTGATTAATTGGTTTGTTGTATGTGTAGTTCATTCATTTAGATAAGATTTCATATAGCCGTGACTGAAGCAAATAAAAAATTATTTTTGCAAGTCCAACAAAACAGTACCAACTTGATTTATGTTTTCATCAATTTAATTTATTTATTTTGTTTATTGTAACAAATTACTAAGAGACAGCAAAACTACATGAGGTTTTTTTTCTTTTTTTTTTTGAACACATCTACATGAGGTTATAATATGGGATTTTACATGACCAATTGGATCAAGTGTATTAAGCAAGAGTGTACATTAAAATATAAGCGAAGTTGATGCACTTTTAAAATGGACCATTAATGAATCTAGTGGGTCATGACTCATGATTACTTTTGTCCATTAAGCTTGTACATGCTCTATATATGGAATAAACCCTAATTACGATTTGAAAGATAGGTCCACCCTGAGGTATATACCTTTCTATTATTAGATTCACTCTAATTAATTTATGACTACCCATTACATGTAAATTAGTTCAAACTAGCTTATGTACTGAATTTGATTTTTATTGGTTAATTATCTTTTAGATAATCATGGAAGGACCACAACATACACCTATGATACATATTGTTGCAATTTCTATATAATTTATACATGGTTATAGACTTATAGTGAGTTCAAAGTCATATTTCCATCAAGGGTTTAAACTACGAGTAAAGCAACGAAATGACGCAAAAAATAAAAATTAATTTAAACGAGACGAAATACAAAATGTTTGATACATTTATAGATAAAAAATTAAAAAGTTAACTCCAAAAGAAAGGTTTGTTCAAAAAAAAAAACTCCAAAGAAAATTAATTAAACTTTCCAGTCTACTTATTTGGACAAGTATCTATAGTGTGGGCTATCTAAAGTGAAAAGTCCAAAAAATTTAGGGGCCTTTCCTAAAATTCTTAGTTAGGAGATGTCTGAATGGGTTCAAGTGTAACTACTGTATATAACTTAAATAATCAAATGAAGTTTCAATCATTTCACACACTTCATCTAAAATATAACCACCGATTCAATTAAACGTTCTCTTTTTTTTCAACGTTTTTTCTTAGCTCGTTTGGAAGAAGACCTCAACGTCTCTTTTCTCAGATCTTCTGGAGCTTTCGTGTATAGAAACGGCTGCACAGAAAGAGCAAAATCAAACATGTTACAACACGTGAATCTTGAACTTAAGTTTTGCAATTGAGTTTCACCGATTTGTCCAAGTTTAACAGCTTCAATCCCTACTTGGTATCCAAGTTTAACAGCTTCAATCTCTACTTGGAAGAACAACACACTAGTTTCATGCTTGACTCGTTTTAGATTTTTAGAGTCAACATCGTTTAGGATTAACAATAGGGTCCATTGCACAACTTAACATGTATCTACCAAATGCTAACAAGTTCATATAAACAAACAATAGGAACGTATGAAGAAACAAACGTGCTTTGCAATGAAATAGATAAGAGATGGAATTTGCTAACCTCGCCCTTTCTCTTTTGGAGCTCAAGAAGCTCTCGGCAATAAGAAAGACACTCGGTGTGGTAAGCTGCAGCTAAATCCTTAATCAAAGCCTTCCTCCTGATGATCCCAATCACTTTGGAGTCAAAAGAACCATTTGGGTTAGATACATAGAATAGCTAACAAACCTGATGAAGATGTTGAAAGAATCAAAACAGAGCAAAAATGGTGAACGACGCATGGATCTTTCAGAAGCATTTAGTGATTCAACTTGTTATACACATCTATTACACCACACGTATATTCATGAATCTGAAACTAAGAAACAGAGTAAGCGTTCACATCAATCAGATTCAGCTCTAATGTCTCATTATCAAAGCAAAGTTGAGCTCTTTCTCTACATTTGGTCAAAAGACCCAATTGGTTTTTGTGGGAAAGAGACGAGCTTTGGGATATTACATCAGTCTAATTGAAGGGTATAAGCTAAGCTAGCCCTAGGAATCAATTTGATTGTTGCAGAAGGGAGAGGGAAATTGGAGAATTACTTCGACTAGGATCGAATTTAGCCGGAGGAGTAGGCGTTTCCGAAGGCGGATCCTCGGGTTTTGATGGAGATTCCGGCGGAGAAGGAAGAGCAGGTTCAGGTGTAGTATTTGGCTTCCCTTCTTCCGCCATTGAAGAGAGTTCCAGGTTTGTTTCTTTTCCCCCACAATAATTCTTTTTTAACTGTTCCTAGTATTTAAAGGAAACCTTTAATTTCTATTATTCTTGTTATTTAATTATTTATTTCCGTTTCTTTTTTTTTCTGTTGAAATAAAGGATGGCTTCACTATTTTTTTTCAGTTCTTTCTGTTGTTTATTTCTTTATTTTTATTTATATGCATGGCTGATCTATAAATTCATGGAATTTTAAAACTATTACTAAATTATTAATAGTATATTTTAAAAACCAATTTGAAAATCGAATGATTTTATATATTACGCATTAAGTTTTTGAAGGCGCTAAGCTAGACAAATATCTCATTTTGCTGTGTCCACGATTAGTATGTTAAATTGTTAATGATTCAATTACTTTCAAATATACATATAAACGTATTTAATTTGAAAAAAAAAAATAACATCCTTTTTCATTCATCCATCATAGCATATAAAAATATAGAAATGTCCAGTGAGCTACATAGCAAAGAGAGAAGAATTATCTAATTCCCTAAACTTTTATGTAATTTTTAAATATTATGAGTTATACAATAGAATAAAAAATATCAAACTTGTGTGATCTTAAGAAGAAAAAACGTAAAGTGTGACAATAAAACGTATAAATAGTAAAAGTGATATTATTCGGGGGTATTACATTAACTGCATTTTACTTTCTAGAACCTCTTCTGAATTTTGCACGTCATTATCTTTGATATTTTTGGATATTAGCATTTTCTCATATTTATATTACTAAACCGTAAAAAGTCTTCTGATCTTATTTATATAAATAACCTATCTTTTGTTCCAATCCAGGAGTAAAACAATCAAATCCTTCAACTCATACAACACCTTAATCTTCTCTTTTCTCTGCCCATTTTCAAGACAAAAAGACTCTTAAAACTGCATAACTAATGGCGAATGAAATGAGCTTTATTCAAACATTGCGAGAGGTAACACCTTCACTATCTCATCGGATTCAACAGAGACGCTTATCGAGGAGCATCTCCCAGCCTAAGTTGGAAACGATATTTGAAGAAGGATGTTGTAATTTTGCAGTTCAAACGCCAAAAGGGATTGTGATCTTTCTTCCCCTTCTCATCTCAATGATTTTGTACTTTGTGTTGTGCAAGACTATCAAAGACTACTGATTACTTCTTAAATCTTCAGTTTGTATATGTTGTTAATAACAAACTCTGTCCATGGTTTTAGGTTAAATAAAGAATTAAAGAGACTTGGAAGAGCTGGTTCTGTTTACTAGAAAATGTGTGTTTGCGTAGGTCAAAAACTATTTAAACATATTTGATAATTATATCGGCATAATTTGTTTGCAAATTTCAACAATATCTAGCTTTGATGGATTAAGGCGATGTGTTTTCATAATAAAATTCAGAACTTGTGAGCAAAGAACATGTTATTAATTCAATTTGAGAATGTAATGGAATGAACTATGTTACAAAAAAAAGAATGGACTGAACTGAAACAGAGACACAATATGATTTTATATAATAAACTCTTGTGCTTATACATAGATTACATTGAATTACTTGTGCATATGTATGTATTTATGTAACATGTTCAAGGAAATCGAACAACACGATCATGTCTATACAACAAAACACAAGACACGGCCGATATAATCGCCGGAACGATAAGGAAGAGACGGTGTCGTTGTCCCACAACGACTTTTGAATAATAATTTTGATGGTTAAAATCATCGGACCTTTCTTCAAATATGGTCTCTAGTGTCGGAGACATTAAACAGCTCCGGCGAGAAATCATTGACGCCGGCGCCATTTCAGCTCGAGATAAAAATCTCCTTCCTCCTAGTTCTGATCTGACCATGATAGCTCGATCTTTTCAAGTTTTTCTTCTTATTCTTGAAAATGTTTATGAAAGTATTTGGCTTCTAATTAATCTAAAATGGTGAATTCTGGATGTATATATAGTCAAATGAAATTTACATTTGTAGGAAAGAATATATAGAGTCTAATTCACGGCGACAAAGATATATAAAACACGGTTTCGGTTTGTTTGGAGAAAGTATTCAAGAAAAAAAAAACATATGGATCAACGGTTGTCTCTGGTCAAATTGAGCAAGTGGTCTGTATACACACGTACGTGCGCCTTTCGATATTGACAAAAATAGAAACTGTAAACTTGACGACAAATTTTTTTTTTAATTTTTCATTTAATTTTGAGTACAATTTTATGTATTGTTTGGTGAATGGTGATTCATAAAAGCAAACACAGACTAAAAACAAAGGGAAAGAATAAAAGTTTCTCAAATATGCTTTTCTGATCAAAATATTTATTCAGATTATTGTGAAATGTAATCTTAATAAGATCCTGCCCAGTCTAACATAGCTTAAAACTGTAAGTATGCATGTATAATGTTTGATACAAAGATTTTACCCGATTTATTATATAAAAACTTAATTTTAGTTTTCGTCGATGGACAACCATGACAGTGGAAGTAGTCAAAAGTTTCGGTCCCATGTATTTGGCTTTAACAAGTCTTGTTTTGATTTTAGCCGTGACCTCTACGTGGACAAGAGACACAGATTTTCAATAAAATTTGGGTACATTCAATTATCTTTTACAACTTCTAGAAGTGTTTTCTTTTTTCTTTTGACACAAATCTACAACCTCTAGAAGTATTTTCTTTTCATTTTATTTCTACATAAACAAATGTAACTCTTTGTTGACAAAAAAAATCTCTCTTTAATTTTAAACAAATCATAGCACTCATAGCAACCATTTCTTTCTCTAGCATCGATTAAAAAAACTTTTGAAAAGCCTTTCAAACATCCTAAACGAACCATATCCCACCGCATTCATAATCATAAAGCGGCCATGAAACTCCCTTCACATTTTCTCAAGCCCCATCCTAGAAAGTAGAAAACCCACTTTCAATGAGCTCAAATAAAAACAATCTGGGACAAATTGAAGAACAGAAATGGCTGTTATAGAGATAACGCTTAAAAGCTTTTAACTTGGAATCTTGAGATATAAAAGAAGCTTACAGACACAAGACTATTTTCACCGAATTCCCACTTAAATAGTGGGATCTTTCTCCAAACTTCTAATAGAAAGCTAACGTATGACTCCTATCTACGGTTTCTCTAATTGTTACATGTTTTAAAAATGACAATATTTGTACTTTGATTCATCTCTCCCAGCTTCTATCCCTAACCACTTCTAATTTTCTCGTCTCTTGTCGCTATGTTTAACTTGGTCCTCTTGTTCTTCCTTCTTCTAAACTCTATTAGGTTGGGCTTTAACAATTGTTCCAGTTTCAAGCTTTCTGATTTTAGGTGTGGGCCAGAGAATAGATGACTGAGGCCCATGAACTTGAAGCTGTTCGAAACTGCAATTATCCGACATGAGACTTGATTCTATCTCTATCTATTCAGTGAGGATTGCAAATTAGCAACCGATTTTAATACTTGATAAACCGGCTTTGGATTCAATTTCATTCGCCAGCTGTGCATTTCCGAGAAGAACAAAATATCTTTGAATCTGTTCGAATCGAGAACGAAAACGGTGGTTGATGAGAGGAAGGTTCTTTCTGTGAATCCTTACCGAACCGTAACAAACCGGGGGTTAAATTTTGTGATTTCAGAGGTTTATTTTAAGTATTAAATAAATGGAAGTACGGACACCAATTCGAACCAGGGCGAAGTGGTTGTGACTCAGCATGCAAAGTGAGTCGCACCAGGGTTCGAGCAACAAATTGGTACCCGATTTCAAAGAGGGGATTGAAAATCCTCTCCGGCGCGAGATAACTCGTGTCCGCCACTCACGAGACGACTCGTGGGGGAACGCCAGATCTTGAATCGAAAAGATCTGAAGCCGGATCAAAGATCCGACGCTCTCATCGGGTCCATTCAGATAAGCATGCTATCTGATGGCGATTTGAGGTAATCTTAATTACCTTTCTTTTCTTTTTTTTTTGACAAAAAAATGATCAGAAGAGGAGAAAGGAACGTTTTAACGTGTTTAAGATCAAATATGGTTTTGCAAGCTATACCTACACTTCTCTGCAACTTATAGATTGTAATCCCAGCTTTCATCTACATGCTTCATTAAAGAACAACTCAATTTGCCCTATCATCCAGAGTGTGAATTGTTCCCACAGAACTACAAAAATAAAAATAAAAAAGATTATTTTTATATGTAATCTTAGCCTATTAGTTGTAGGAAATGTTGCAAACAACATACTACAAAAAACCCCTACCGGCAACGCCGTGAGAACCTCCAAGGCGGAAACAAACGATTCAGGCCAATTCTATCAAATACAGCGACCTCACCAAACACCAGTAATGACAATCATGAGCAAAATCTATAAACCTTGGTTTATATTTTTTTAGATAACTCTTGAGGGAGCTTTGCGGATCCATCAATGATCCAAAACCCATGGAATGTTGGTAATCCGTAGTAATATGTACCGTTTTTGTCCCTGTAGAATCTGTGAAGCTAAGTATGAAACAAGAGAACCCACATATGGCCACTAGAATCAATTTCATGATCTTGCTAGCTAAATCGCATTGACCACCGTTTGAGAAAATTGGCGATAAGAGCTGAAACGCAGATTAGCTAAATGAGCTGTGTTTTAAAACATTTGACTTATTGCCTTTCTATCCATATTGTTCTTTCTACATCGGGAAAGTCTTTGTCGACTTCTTCTAGAAGTGGGTTTTCGATCTCTTCTTTAGTACTTTCTTGATGATCTTCAACAACTTTGATCTCCATATCTTCGAAGCTTTTTCCTTGCCTCATTTTCTATGGTTTACTCAGGTTTTGGTATCATTGGTGAATCAAGTACGTAGAGGATATATAAGAGACGTGAGAGAAAAGCTACTTTAAGTTTTTTTTCCTTATGCCTCGCAAGTAACCTTTGAGACCAAACCAAAGTCTTTGTTTGAGTGAAGGGATGTTCTTCTGCCACAACCTTTTTAATTACGAGATTATTATTTAATAGACTTTTAAAGCTTCCATATAGTTTACTGACATGTGTGAGGATTACTTTCGCATGAACAATTCTCCATGTCGTTGATAATTAAATCTTTTAATTTTTGTTATTTTTTTATTATCTTTTGACGTTTAGATTAAGTGATTTGTTATCATAGTGGGATCCTTATTTGTACTGTGTCAAATGTCAATGAGACGGGTGTCGTGTAAGAATTATACAATCGACCGTTTAAAATAACAACTTCTATCATGATCATAATTGCTTATGTTGAGAATCTTTGGATCATCTCGAAATTTTCTTTTAATTGACTGATCCATCGTGGAGGTCAAGTAAAGTGTTTAGTCAACCACGAATTTCGTTTCCTTTACCTTCTATATACGCGGTTCATTCTCTTCCTTTTAGAAAGAAAAAATTATTTAGATTTCAGTTGCATAGTTTTTAACTAACTTCAGATTACGAAAGTCATATAAGACGCACGCATTGAGACCTGCACATTACATATTTTGTTACTATAAAATTCCAAAAAACAATCTAAGAACTGATGAGATATTGTAATGGACAAAAATCGGGAAAATACCTGCAGAAGCCCAGCCCAACACGAGAAGTGTGAATCAACCTACTAGCTCTTTTCAGAATATTTACTCGTGGGGAAGTAATTATTTCTGCCACATTTAGTTTCAACTTCCATATTGTTTCGATATCTATCTTATTAAAGTAGAAGTACCTTTTGGTTTTGTTTGGCAACATGAATTGCAGAATTAAAAAAAATATATATATTGTCTGGACACAAAGATAACATCTAACTTGGGCTTATATAATTACATTATTTAATTTGCTATTATGATCCATTTTGGTAACTTGATTATTTATTAGGTCATTGTAATTATTGGTTGTTTTGTTATAATTATTGGTATTTATATAGTTTATATATAATACATAGGTAAACATATAGTTTTTTCAAAAAAAATTGTTGTTCATTAATACTAAGGTATTGATATTT
Source organism: Brassica juncea (assembly GCA_018703725.1). Classification (NCBI taxonomy): domain Eukaryota; kingdom Viridiplantae; phylum Streptophyta; class Magnoliopsida; order Brassicales; family Brassicaceae; genus Brassica; species Brassica juncea. Next base: position 67,622,091 of record CM031936.1, on the reverse strand, counting down.
TTCGTATATACTCCCTATGTCCCACTATAAGTGAATTTTAAGGTTTTTGCACATGGATTAAGAAAATACATATATTTATGTAATTTATCTTGGTAACATAAAAATATCATTAAATGAAACTAATTCAACCAATAAAATAATGATACAGAATTTTTTAATTGGTCACAAAATTGAAATGATATTAATTTCTATCTAGATTTGTGAGAACATCACTTAAAATGGGACAAAATAAAAAACCTAAAACACCACTTAAAGTGGGACAGAGGGAGTATATATATACTAAGGTATTGATATTTTTCGTGTTACAAATACATTAAATACAATAACAAAGGTATGATAACTAATAACGTAAACCATACTTTATACAACCTAATAATTTTTTATTTGGTATAAATTGATAATATTTTTACAAGTTAAAGCAAACACCCGCCCGACTGGGCGGGTCAAGATCTAGTTCATATTATTTGCCTTTGCTTGGTGGTTCTTGTTATTGTTCTCAACTCTTCAGTGCGTAATAACAACTATCATAGCTTGTTTCTAAGAAATAATGTCCGCATGCATTTTGAAGATTAATATGATGATGATTGTTATTGATGAGACTTGGAAGGAAAGATGTTGTCATAGTTTGGACGGTGTACCTAACCTGGCTGCGTGTGGAACAAGGTAACTTTTCTTTCTCTTCTTTTTTGGGCTTGGCAAATCATTGTACTTCTAGTTTGTAAGTGGTATTGATTGAATATGTTGTTTTTTTTAGTACAAAAGCTCATAAAGATGGAAAAAATATTAGTCATAGCAGTTTAGTAACACAGAACGACTCAATAAACAGAGCTTAAACACAGACTGACATCTAATCGATATATTTTTGGTTCGATTCAGTTTAATTTCACGATTAAAACACCATTTTTAACCGGACCACCTTCTTTTTTTTGGTCAAAACCATCTCTTGTTCAATTCGATACAAATTCGGTTTGTATTGTAGAACCAATCTTAAACCATATCCCCTCCAAAAAATAAAATTCAGATACAACCAATCCAGGAACCAAAACCTCCCTCCAAAAGAAGTTTACAAAAACAAAAAAACAATGATCTCAACCTGAGCAACAACCAGAGGACTTAACAGCAGTAACATCATCCTTGTTTCCAATATCAATGGTCTGTCCTTTAGGCAAAGACGTTGGATCTCCAGTGCCATCAAGAGCCTTACGGCTCATAACACGATAGATCTGAGTCAAGACATGAGTGAAAGCTTGCTCAACATTTGTAGCATCAAGAGCAGAAGTTTCCATAAAGAACATATTCTCTCTTTCAGAGAAAGATCTAGCTTCTTCCGTGGGAACAGCACGTAGGTGACGAAGATCAGCTTTGTTGCCAACAAGCATGATCACGACGCTGGCATCGGTATGGTCACGAAGCTCCTTGAGCCATCTTTCAACGTTCTCGAACGTTACGTGTCGAGTTATGTCGTACACTAGAAGAGCACCTACTGCTCCTCTGTAGTATGCACTCGTGATTGCTCTGTATCTGTGTAACAACAAAACAAATTGATAGATAAAGAGAAACCAAACCAATCTACCATATTATATTCATGATACTCTAAAAACCTGTTTTGGTTTTTGTTGCAAAAATATTTCAATATTGATATAGTTTTAGGTATTATATTTATGTAGCTAGATAATTTTTTTTCATATTTTCATATTAAGATAAGATGTCATTTTGAACAACAAAAAGATTTAAAAATCTTTAATAAAACTTTTAAAGTTAAATGAAAAGAAACAAAAAAACTTTAATAAATCAAAATCGTTATATGAGTAACCAAACTAATTGGTTTCAAAATGTAATAAAATTATTTTTAAAAGAGGGAACGAGGATTTGTATACCTTTCTTGACCGGCGGTGTCCCAAAGCTGAGCTTTGATGGTTTTCTCGTCGACATGAACACTTCTTGTGGCGAATTCGACACCAATGGTAGACTTTGACTCGATACTGAATTCATTTCTGGTGAATCGAGACAAAAGGTTGGATTTTCCGACTCCGGAATCTCCGATCAAGACTAGTTTAAAGAGATAATCGTAGTCGTCGTCGGATTTGTACGCTCCCATTGTTGATTTTTTTTTTCTGAACACACCAAAATGAAAATAAGAAGAAAATAGAAATCTTAGAGAGATGGTGCAATGATCGTATGGTATGATTGATGTGTTGTTCTGTTTTGTAATGAATTAAAGAAGGGGGGAGTGGGTAACGACGAAAACCTTATTGGTTTAAGATCCAATGATTTGTTATTATTAAATGGATGACTTAGCTAGCATATATGTTTTGAAAGTCGTTGGAAAGATTAGAGAACAAACATGTTTTGACGAATTCTCGAGGTTTGTGGCCGCCATGAACTGGTAAACGCAGAAGATATTTGCAAGGAATATTTCGTTCAATTTAATTGATAGCTTTGCTCAAAATCAAATTTGATCACTAGGAAAGTTTTCCATAGATAAAACGATAGCAATGTGTGAGAAGATATTTGGGAGATGTTATATATGGTATTAACTAATTGCTGCTTTAACCTATCACATTTTTAATTATATTTTTGGTTAAAAATGACATTTTAAAAGTTTATGTTTTAAGATATTGTTGTAAAAGACGATTAAAACATGAAGTAGAGGTGAGATTATTGAAAGTCACATGCTTCTGTTGAATGACTTGAGAATTGAGATAGATCTTACCAACTCTAAAGGAAAAGTAATGAGTTTCTTCTCAGTGAAAATGATTTTGTAATGTTTTTTTTTTTGAGAAAATTGATTTTGTAATGTTTATCTGAGGTTAGATTTGTATTCATGTAAATGGTAACAGTCAATAAAATTGCATAGCAAATTCTTTGAATATGACAAAAGCTCATAACGTTATTTATCAAATTTGTATGGGATAATTTATTTGATTGATCTTTTCATTAATATTTGTCTACAAATTGATCCATAAGCACTTGATTATATTGTTTAAAAAACGCACTTTATTATATATAAAAACATAAATCACTCAAATCAAAAGAAAAGAATTCAACTTGTGAACTTTTTATCATTTGACTCCAATGTAATTTTTTTTTCGTTACATACCTGTCTAATTACCACAATTTTAATTGGTTTCCGAATCAATATTGTTTAGAAACAAACAAATAAAAATACAGGGCCGCCACGACTGATAATTCAAGATCATTTGTTGATGTCAAAATCTGAAAGAGGACACAACAGTACAATATTATTCTCTCAGCACTCAAAACGACGACGTATAAGGCATCGATCTACATAAGTTTAACCTCTTTTTCCTTCCTCTCATTTCATTTGGAAAATAATTAATACAACGACACAATCTTATCACTGATTTGACCATCATCAATGTCACAAGTGCAGAGCTTCATCGACGGCCAGAGCCAACGCAGCAGCAGCACCAACATATGTGTGTGGAGTTAGCTTCAAAAGCTGAGATTTCGCTTCTTCAGGCAAATCCAAGCCTTTGATAAACTCTTGTATGCTCTCTTCATTCACAGCTCTTCCTCTCGTTAGCTCCTTCAGCTTCTCATACGGCTCTGGAACACCATATCTCCTCATCACCTTTTATAGTAATACCATGACAACTCTGTAAATTAGCGTTACATGCAGTAGCTAGATCGTTATAGAAAAGCCAGAGAGATACTTACAGTTTGTATGGGTTCAGCGAGGACTTCCCAAGTTTGATCCAAATCTTCTTTTAACCGAGCTTCATTAACCTATATCAACAACATCCTTTAGTCTATGACTAGTTATATAACCTTTCCTTGCGGATACGGTAATAATAATAATACCTGAAGCTTCCTGATTCCCTGTATGGCGCTCTTGTAAGCAAGAAGAGAGTGTCCTAAAGCTCCACCCATGTTTCTCAAGACAGTTGAATCCGTTAAGTCACGCTGCACACATGGTACCTTTGTTTCAGGCTTAGCTTATTCCCATTGCAGAAGAGAAACAGAGTAAATGGAGAAAATGCTCAGACCTGCATTCGTGAAATGGGAAGCTTCATGCTGAGAAAAGTAAGCTCTGCGTTTGCTTTACCTAGATTCCCTTCACTGTTCTCAAAGTCAATAGGATTCACTTTGTGAGGCATTGTGGATGATCCGATCTCTCCAGCTTTGGTTATCTGCTTAAAGTAACCTAGAGATATGTAGCTCCATATATCTCTGTCGAAATCAATCAAAATGTTGTTGAACTGGCTGATTGTGTTGAAAAGTCTAGCCATGTAGTCATGAGGCTCAATCTGCAAAAAACATGAGAACAATCACTCAGTGACATATGCTAACAAAACCGTTCCCCCAAATAATGAAAGATAAAAACTATATAGTAGTATACCTGAGTAACGTATGGGTTAAATGTTAAACCGAGAGAAGTAACAAACTCCTCTGCAACACGAGGCCAGTCGATATTAGGATAAGCGGAGATATGAGCGTTGTAGTTCCCAACAGCACCTGCAAACTTCCCCTTGATCTTAGTTTCTGAAAGGTATCTCCTTTCTTCGCTTAACCTCACTGCGAAAATCGCCATTTCTTTCCCTAGTGTTGTAGGTGAAGCTGGCTGCATTGTCATTTACAGCGAACCAAGACAGATTCAAAATCATGACCAATGCTTTAACAAGTCTTTTTCTTTCAGAGCTTTACCTGGCCATGAGTTCGTGAGAGCATGGGGACATACGCAAATTCCTTAGCCATGAGGGAGATTGACTTGATTAGCTCATCCATGGATGGAAGTATAACCGAACTAAGTGCTTCTTGAAGCATCAAACCATGGGAGAGATTGTTGATGTCCTCAGAGGTGCAAGCAAAATGGAAAAACTCAAGAACCTGAACCAATTAAAAGAAAATTTAGTAACGAAATTTTTTTTAGTATAATCCAAACCGTAGTGAAGCAACCTTAGCAATCTCTGGGTGTGATTCACACTTTTGTTTCAAGAAATACTCCACAGCCTTGACATCGTGATTGGTTACTTTCTCGATCTTCTTAACTTCCAATGCGTTATCCATGCTAAACCCATCGATGATCCCTTGCAAGTAAGCCTCAGCTTCTTTGCTAAAGCTTGGAACTTCGGCGATTTCAGTAACTCTTGAAAGCTTAAGAAGCCATTTGATCTAGCCAAAACAAGAACATGGGGTGCATTAGGACAGAACTACTAGTTAACTCGGACATGCTTCTTCCACCAGAAACACAACAAAAGCAATCTCCTTTTCAATCAAACGTTAAAGCACAGACGTAAGTTACCTCGACAAGTACACGGAAGTAGATCAAACCAAACTCGCTCATAGAAGAAGCCAAGTCCTTAACTTTACCCCAGTAACGTCCATCCAAAGGGGATAACGCCGTTAAGTTAGACATCTCCAAGTCTCTTGAACTTCTCGTGGCCATTGCTATCACCTGTGGTATCCATTTCGACATAAACCCCCACAGAAAGAAAAAAAGAAATTCCTCTAAATTAGAATCCGGGAGAGGAAAAGAGCTTACCTTTCTTGAAGTCATCAGCTTGAGAGAATCAGTAGACGAGAGAGAGAATGAAACTCTGGGAAGCGGATGGTGAGAAGCTAAGCACAGCGATTTTGATGAGTTTAAGAGTGTTCTGGTGAAAGGTATGGGGCTGAAACAAGGGAGCTTGCTGTTGGTTAAAGCCTTGGAAGAGATAGTGAGCTCCATTTGTTGTGATTATAGAGATTCCAGAATCTCAAGCTCAGGAGCACGACGAAGGGAAGGGGTGAAAGCTTGGCGCTTTAGGGTTTTAGTGGATTGGTTTAACGGTGGGAGGCTGCGTTGTCAGAGATCATTTTGAATTATTGAACTTAAATGACGCACACTATGAAAACATCAAATCCGTTGTAGTCTAGCTGGTCAGGATACTCGGCTCTCACCCGAGAGACCCGGGTTCGAGTCCCGGCAACGGAGTTTTTTTTTTCAAATTTTTCTTATTTTGTGATCTCATGATAGTTTCTAAGACGAAAAAGAGTTCCATCAGATTATCGAGAAATCGGATTTGCCTGTTTTTTTTTTGGACAACAGATTTGCCTGTTTTTTCAAATTTGCCTATTTATTGTTTCTGGTTCTTCTCACAGTTTACACAAGTTAAAGAAAAATGACAACATAAACTGATCTCTTATTCAACTGAAAACCTCAGCGAACTTCTCAGAAACAAGAACTCCTGAATCAATAGACTCCAGTGGATCTTTCCTGAGACGGTGCCTTAAGCAATTAGGGATCACAGTTGCAACATCATCTGCAGTTACTCGATCTTTCCCTTTCAGAGCCGCAAGTGCTTTCGCCGCTCTGTTAGTCACAATGTCTCCTCTCAACCCGTCGACATTAAGCTCAGAACACACCTTAGAGATCTTCACCTTCAGTTCCCTATCAATCTGAACAGATGAAAGACTGCTCCTAGCAGCTGAAATCTGGTCTTGAAGCTTGTCCTGCTCGGTTTTGTAAGTATCACGAAACTCCTTCGGGTCACTATCAAACCGAGCTCTCTCTTCCACAATCTTTACTCTCAAATCAGCATCCCTAACCGTCCCCACTTGCGCATGCATACCAAACCGATCAAGAAGCTGTGGCCTAAGCTCCCCTTCTTCAGGATTTCCAGAGCCAATCAAGATAAACCTCGCCGGGTGAGAGATCGAAATCCCTTCTCTCTCAACTGTGTTCCAACCAGAAGCAGCAGAGTCAAGAAGCACATCAACCAAATGATCATCCAAGAGATTCACTTCATCAACGTAGAGTATCCCTCTGTTGGCTTTAGCCAACAAGCCAGGCTCAAAGGCTTTGACACCTTCTGTTAACGCCTTTTCGATATCGATAGTTCCACAAACTCTATCTTCAGTTGCACCCAACGGAAGATCAACCATGTTGATCTTAGTCGCAACGACAGGAACCTGCTCTCCTCTTTCGACTCTCTCTCTTACCTCAACGCCCATGAACTCAGGGTCTAACGGGTCAGAGTTGTAAGGGTCACCTGCAACAACCTCGATCTCGGGTAAGAGATCAACTAAGGACCTGACGGTTGTGGACTTCCCGGTTCCTCTATCTCCCATTATCATCACACCACCGATCTTGGGATCAATGACGTTCAGCAAGAGACATAGCTTCATCTCATCTTGGCCTACGATAGCTGCAAATGGATAAACCGGCCTCGCACTCTTCTTTTCGAACTTCCCTACCTAGAACCCAAAACCACCATTACATAAAAACAATCATATGCGTATTCAACTCTTTGTAAAAACAAGAGTAGTCTGAAACGTTATGCGAACATCATATATGTTTATAACTCTTTGTAAAAACAAGTAAAGTCTGAAAATTTATGTGAACATGATATAGTTAGAACTCGTACTTGTTGTTCAGTGGAGTTGATTTCTGTGGCTACATTCATAACAGAGACATGGTGACGAAACCTGTTCTTCTTCTTTGGCCTTATTTGGATTCCTGAATTTAACGTTCTCCCACAGATTCTCCCTGTAAACAAGAGCTGGCTTTTCAAAAAGTTCGAAGTGAGAAAAGAGCAGGGATTGGAGAGATTGTTGGGTTACCTGGCCTGAAGCAAATGGGAGAGATCGAAGGTGTTGAGGAAGAAGAAGACGAGATAGAAGGAGACGCACAGATTGCGGAAGACGAAGTCCCCAGAAGAGACGCCATTTTTTTTTTGTTTCTGAGCTTTTGCTGCTTCACTAGCTTCTGATTGGCTTTAAGAATTCTTCTGAAATTTTGTTTGGTTCTTGTGGTCAGGATAAGGAGAGATAGATTTTCTTCTCTATCTTCCTCCTTTTAAAATGTTTCTTTTAATTTTATTTTTAAAAGGCCCACATTACGGCCCATCAACCAAAACAAAATCATTCGAAGACCAGCATTTTCAAATCTTCCCTCTGAGCTCCGTCGGCGAACTTTCTCTCTCCGGTGCGTCGTCTTCTTCTCGTTGAACGTTAACCGTTAGCTACTACTACGGAATCAACTGTAAGTCAATTCAATCGGTAAGGATTTTCGTTTCTTTTTCGTCGCTCGAGTAGAATCTTACTCTCATGCGTCGTTCTAGCTCCGGCTCGATGACTGATGCTCGTAGGTGAACATTGATCTGTTGGATGTAGCGATTATGCGTAGATTTGAGTTAGGATGCTCGATCCTTCCTGAAAGTAGTTTCCGAGTGGCGTTTCCATTGCCTAAAACCTACGAAATCGCCTGAGTTTCTGCGAATTTGGTGTTGATTCTCGTGATTTCTCCAGTTACATTTCTTCATTCTTTACATTGCTTCTCGTATAATCACATTGTTTGATCTGTTATGTTTCCTCAGTCTCTCTGATAGTTAGACCTACGGTAGTTTCTATCTTAGTAGCGAATCCTTTTAGCTATTTTGGAAGAATATTAATGGAACTTATGATTTTGTCTACTAACGTTCTTCTTTACTCTATTCATCAGAGCATAAAAGATCAAACAATGTGATTTTGCCATTTTTTCACCTGCTAAACAGATTATGATGGTAGCTTTTTTCTTTTCTCTTTACAGTAAATTGTCAAAAGTAATACTGAACAGATTTTGCCATGTCTGCACCTGCTAAAAAAAGTTCTACTGAAGCTAAGGAGAAAGATCTTAACCTCGGTAAGGTTTATGTGTTTTGGTTTCAGTAATCTGAACATTATTCAATCCAACTTTTTTTACTAGTATGGAATTCCTACAAGCCGTCTGCGGCAAAAGTTATGAAGTAGACTTTCTTGATAACCTGATGTTATGAGCTTTACATCAGAAAGATCATGCATGCTATCTTTCAGTCTTATTTTTTTTTCTGTTTTCTTCATTGTTTCTATTCCCAGTTATATGTAAACTTTGGTTTTTCTTGACATAGATTGATAGTTTAAGATGTTGTTCCATCGTTAAGATGGGTGATTTTTCTGTAGTCTTTAAATTTCCATGGGTTACCTGCAGACAACGACATGGAAAAAGATACATGGAACTTTGCAGATGATCCGATGGATTTTGCCTTTGAGTCGCCAGCTAATAAGAAGAAGAATGCCTTCAAGATGTGAGTGTAACATATATTATGTGCTTCTTAAACCATCTTTGCGCCTAAGCTAATGTTGTTTAATCGTGGAATATTTTTCTCCATTGTGATGGATTGCTTCTTTAAGATGCTGTTGCTTGACAACAATGTCTAGGCTCTCATATAAGTTCTGTATCTATGTCTCCTTTTCAGGGATATGGGTTTCGATCTTGATGGAGATTTTGGAAATGTATCATCGTTCAAAGTGGACATGCCAGACTTCGATTTCTCCAGCCCAGCCAAGAAAACCACAAAAACGAAAGGAAGCCCTGGTGATAAATCCAGTGGAGATTTAAAGCAGAAAAAGAATCTATTTGACTTCTCTTATGACTTTGATACGTATGAATCTATTAAAACAATATCCTTCGAAGAATCCTATGTCAATCTGAATTTACTTAGCACTATTCTTTTCTGCAAGCAGGTTAGACGACTTTAATCTTGATTCAAGCCCACCGAAGAAGGCAACCAAGACAACGACTAAGGTCATGGATTTCGAAGAAACTTCTGCTATAGGTAAAATTGATAAGTCTGACTCTTTGGACTTTGGTCAAGACTTGCCGATAACTAGACAAGCTGCCTCTGTGTCAAACACCGATGTCAAGGAAAAAGCTTCTGCTGAAAAAGAGAACCTAAATTCCAAGACTACAGATACTATGGTTGTCAATAGTAGCGCACACTCGAAGCAAGCTACAGAAGAGAGCGTGGAGAATTCTGAGGCATTGGAATCACCTCAAGGTCTAAGGATAAAAACCTCACCTACTCGTACAATGTGTCTGCAACCTCAATCTGTAAACACTTCACAATTGAAGACCTCATGTGCAATGGTTGAAGATACAGATGATCCATGTCTTCCAAACGAGACCGCAGCACCCTCGCCGTTACATGCTTCTGAGAATACACCTACTGCCGCAAACAGAGAAACCAGTCCAGATATCCATGAATTCTGCAGGTCTAGCTCAAACGAAGACTGTCCTAGAGATACTGAACAGAATGCGAACGATGAAAAGGTTTCCACCATGGACTCAAGCTATGAAAAGGCTGAACAGACTAAACCAAGCATCTCATCTCAGTTATGTTTGGACAAGATGGATCATCAACAGGAAGAAATGGGTACAGGCACTCAGGCAGAAAAGCAGGATCACACAAGAAGAACATCATCTGATCCAGATCATGGACATCTTCAATCAACCCTCTCAGGAAAAATATCACCAGGCTCTCGTCTAAGCCAAGCTTCCCAAGTACAAGTTTCGAGTGGAAAACTACCACTGGATCCATCCCACAGGTCAAAAAAAAACCAAAACTACTTTCTGCTATAACATTCTTCCAGTAAACTTGGAAACTGGAATAAATGTCTGACTGCTTTATTCTGTAAATTGAGTGCAGCGTGCCAGGGCTCTGTGATTTAAAGACCACGCAAAACAAAGACTCTGGACTTATCAGATCCAAATTTTTTAAGAAGACAGAAAAACCACAATCCCATGTGCTAGAGTCCTCTCTAACTCAAACAGAGAGTCGGCCAGTGACACGAGAAAAGATTGCGGTTAATATGAACCTTACAAATGATAGAAGGTAATAATTTATTTTCCTCATTGCTTGTCTAACTATCTTTACACTAATATTTCCTCTCCAAAATGCAGACATGAGATCAGAGATGCGTTGCCTGGATCCAAAACTAGAACATGTCCAGTTGAGCTTGTGAAAACGAATTCTGAAATAGCAAATGTCAATTCTATCAGGTAATGCTCTGGGATTATATGCTAAAACATAACAATAATCTTCTCTTTTTTTCCAAGATTATATATATATATATAATAAGCTAGGTAACAGATGCAATTGTTTTTAGCAGCAGTTCTCAAGAAAAGATAATCCACAAGGACCATTCAAATGCCAAGGCTGCAGAAATTATGGATGGACAGTTGGATCATTTAAAGCTGCAAGCTAAAAATACAACCAGGGAGAAGTCCATCTTGCAGATCAATATAAGGTGAGAGTGAGATTTACTCGTTTTAAGTTACTTTGTTCCTATCTTTTGCCATGCTCGTGATTCCCTAAGTAGGTGACTACCTCATTGTGTATAAATTTGTAGCTGCTAAACTTTTATCTCTATGAAGTTTTATTATAGTGATATGCTTTAAGCTTTCCTTTTTATGGATTTTGTCACAGCTCAAAACTCGATGCTTCTAGCTTGACTCAGAAGCTAAGTAAAAGTCTGAGTTCTGGAGCAGAATCTTTGCAGAAGTCCAAGTTGGTATCTCTTGAAAGGCCTAAACTTGGAAATATGGTGTCTGATTTGCGTTCTGCGAGAACTCAAAGGTACACAACAGTTCGTGGTATAGAGTCTTACGATAGTATATCAATTCAGATTCCCTAATTTCTTCAACTATAGGACCATTGGAGTAACTAAAGACCAATCCAGTTCGTTGGTGCAACCAGTAGTGAGCTCTACTATTAGCAAGGAGAGAAATACCGAAGCATCAGTTAAAAAAGGCTCTGAGACTCACCATTTGGCTCGTAGAGACAAAACTCAACTCCTGGACTACCCATCTTCTTTAAAGCGGAAAGCTCTTGATGAGGTTTATACTTGAACTCACTTTTTCGATGTTTTCTCTTCATTAATATATCTGGAGACTGAATCATAAGTCTTGGTTTTTTCCACAGGATGCAGACAGATCACTGAAGCCACAACTTAAACGTTTTTCCATGTCTCCAAGAGAAAACAGGTTTCTACTTTTGGTTTTCTAAACCATATTTATAAATTTGCTTCTTTAGTTTCTTACTTCTTGATATATGACTGAGAATGCACAGAAACGCTGAGGATCTCATACATAGAGTTGCGCAAGGGAAGGTTAGATTCATCAAAATACCTTTGATTATTATTATTATCCAGACAACCTCTCTGTGTTTAATTTACGTTAACACTTGTCACACAATTGATTTTTCAGTTCTCAAGCGAAGGGAGTAGAATAAATAATAATAATACAACCAAGGAGCTCGTCAAAGAAAGTCCACGGAGTACGTCTCATCACCAAATAACAAACATGGCAAATCTGGAAATCCCGGTCACGGAGAATTCTGATAACATAGAGAAAGCTGAAGCATATACAAAAGAACTCGAGAGTGTAAGTTTCTTCTTCTCGATCATAGTACAACATTTTCTAAACTGTTTGATCAATGCCTTTTTTTCCATTGTGCAGATTTGCAACATTCTGAAGAAGAAACATGAGGAAGCGAAAGAGCTACTTGTCCGTGCTGTAGTAAATAACAATAAGCTCCTGATGCTCAACCATCCTTTACATGAAGAAAAGATATCCTTTTAATTCAGTGTCGTTGTTAGATTTTGTCTATCTATAGCTGTATATATATGGACTCTTGTGTGTTTTGGTTTCCCTTAATGATCAGAAACATTCGTATGATCCAGAAGTTCGCAGCCAAGTTGAGTTTAAGGGACACTCAAACCACCACTGTTGCTTAAGAGGTAAAGAATCTTGACCTTTTTCTTCTCTCAGAAACTATCTCAAGAGGGATTTTATCTGAAGACTCTTAAACTACTCGGATTATTCATTTCTTGATCTGGTGGCATCATCTATCGGTAACAGGTTTCAATGGAGTTTACACCAACAATCATCAACAGTACAGAAGTGTTGACGTCACATTAGTCCAAGGTATTCGATGATCTTTCTCATTTGTTGGTTAATAAAGGAAAAACGTCACGTTTATAATTTGGAACATCATGTTTCGTTGTGTCGGATGACTCCAGCATCTGGAAACAACCGATATACAGTACTCAAAAACAAAAATGCAAAGAATATAATTTTTTTTGGAAAAACACTATAATTGAAGAAATTATATCCTGATGAATCCGAGTTACATAGGGTTTGTGTCTTGATTCAAAAAACGTGAAAGGAACTATTAATCATTATATACGAGTTAGATGATTGATAAATTGAATATTTGGTTTTAATGTCATTTCAATTGAATACAACACACTCACAAATATACATTCAAACTAACATACACACTGTTGCTATATCTAGGGACCCACCAAATATAGTGCATGGCTGCATGCGTGCATAACAAGCAGATAAACCATATGGGCTCAAAAATGATGTAGTCGTTTTAGGCCCACTTTTGATAAATTGGTTTTCTATTTAGAAAAAAAAAACAAACTACGGTAATTCCCTCCTCTTCTTGGCGCACATTAGGGGTGGGCATATCGGTTTAGTTTCGGGTTCGGTTTGGGTTCGGTTTGGTTTGGTTAATTTGGGTTTTATAAAATTCAACCCAATTAAAACCAAAGTAGCTTTGGTTTGGGTTTAGTTTGGTTCGGTTTAGTTCGGTTTGGTTTTGATTTAGTTCGGTTTGGTTTTGATTTAGTTTGATTTACTTTATTATGGTTTAGTTTGGTGCAGTGTGGTTCGGGTTGATTATAAAATATGATGGCATCAGTTTTATTAAAAAATAATCAACTTATAAAAGATAGAGTGAAAATATAAAGTTATAAACTTTGATAGCTAAAAAATCCATTACTAAAAGTCAAAATAATGTATCCAAAAAATAAAAATACTAAATATGGTCCAACTGAAAACAAATCTTCACTAAAAGCCAAACAAAAATCAAAAATTCAATCTACTTTTTTATTTTTATTGATCCTATAATAACTTTGTTACATAATTTTACCTTTAGACAACGGAAATTGGAGAAGATGAACGAGACGAGACGACTACGATTTAAATGCTTATAGTTTTTAGGTTTTTATTTTAGTACAATCTTTAGGTATTAGGATTAGCGAAACATATGTAATAGTATTATTTGAATCATATCTGGATTTCTTAAAAAATATATGGAAGTTAAGAAAAAATGGAAAACGAAACTTTAACTAAAATTTACAATATGTTAATATATATATAGATAAAATATATTGGGTTATCGGTTTGGTTCGGTTTAAACCCAAACCAAACCAAACCATTCGGGTTGAGTAAAACATGAACCAATTGGGTTATGTAAAGAAAACGGTTTGGTTTGGGTCGGTTTAACTTCGGTTGGGTTGGTTCGGTGCGGTTCGGTTTGGGTTTTTTGCCCACCCCTAGCGCACATCCCAAACCAAATGGCGCGTAAAACTATTATGCCAATTGTCTGGTACAATGAAACGATTTGATCTCTTCAAACCAAAATAGAAACGGACAATTTTTTTCTTTCCAACACGAGTTCCCTCCATAAACACAGCCCTTTTTCAAGCTTCAGAAAATTTTAGAACCATCCTCAAAACCAAAAAATTCCCTCCAGAAATAAAACGAAAAAACCAAAAACAAATCTCAGATCTATGAACTTCCAAATCTGGTTCAAAGTCCCTCCTATTCACACACTTCATATACAGTTCTTCACTTCCTCCTTCTATCCTCAAGTCCATCTCTCTCTCTCTATTCTCTCCTTCTCTCTCTATCTCTGTAGTTGTACACTAATGGCGGCTCTCGATCTAAAAGCTCAAAACGACAACAAAGAGAATGTTTCACCCTCGGAGATTGCCACTACTTCTGTCAAGCCTCTGGATTCTTCTTCTTCCGTTGATAAAGATAAAACCCAAATCAGAATCAGAAGAAAAAGATCTAGAAGACAGCCTCTTAAAGACATCACCAATCTCTTTGTCTCATCATCATTGTCCTCTTCGTTTCTGATTCGTCACTTCCCCTCTTCTCCGACTCTATCAGTTGATCCCAAATGCATGAAGAGAAGATCTGTTGTTGCTCTCAAGGCTTCTTCTACCTTCTCTTGTAGAAATTTCAGATGATTTTTGGAATTGGTTTATTATATCATCTAAATATTGGGTATTTTTCCAGTTTTTGGAATTATGTATCAGTTTTTAGTTAAGGGTATCTATCAATACCCTGTCATTAGCATTCATGTACTCAACAGACAAGATACGTTTCCATGAGTATACTGGTTTCCCAATAATTACGATTCTTTGTGGAATTTCTGTCCTGCGTCAGTATAATTATGCTCCTAACTTCAACATATGTAACTGTGAACATTCGAATTGTGATCTGGCCCTTTTTTGACTAGCTCATGGTTTTACAATGCACTAGCCAGTAATATTTTGAGATAGTAGCTACTGCAATTTTAACCCATCTGAGAAGTGAATCGAAGTTGTCTTTCTGTTAAATGATAACTGATACTATGTCCTGGGGTTTAGGAAAAAACCTTGTGTCATGGAGTTGGATTGTAGATTGTGTGTACACTGATAAATGATAACTGTGTCGTGAACTTGTTTTTAGAGCATCCCCACCTTATTTTTGAGATTCACCAGACTTCAAAATTTGAAGTTTGAAAAACAACCTCGATTGCAGTTTTAAATTCTTTGTATTTTGTATTGATGTCCATATTCATTAAGTTAAGTTGGATCATAATTTTTCGTTATAAACAACTTAAAGACATACACTAAATAATTACAAGTAATATTGATTGTAACACAGTTTTATATGTTCATGCAATTTTCTTTCTGTATGTTACTTTATGTTGTATGAGTTTTTTTAAAACATAATATTGTTGATGTGTAAATTGAAAGATGAAATCTCAAACTTAAAGGTTCTTTTCAAATGAATAAAACTTAAAAAAAAAAGAATAGATATCTTTTAGAAATGTTCTTAACTAGAAGACAGAAGATATATTTACAAACTCATATTAAACATTATAACCTCTGTAATACGGTCTAAAGATTATATATGATCTTCCAAACTCTCAATAAAGTTATTGCATTTTTGTAAAAAAAAATATTATTTTTATTTGATTTACCCTTAACATCTATAAATTACATTTACAATCTCAACTTAAGCATTCATAATCTCTGTAATACGAACTAAAAATTATAGATGATTTTCCAGACTCTAAAAAGTGTAAATTTCTTTTATTTATATAGATAATAGTTTTGAACTTATAAACTACTATTCTCAATAGTTTCTTTATTAAAGTTGTTTACTTATTTTAACATTTATTTGTCAGTGCTTACTTTTATACTACAAAATAATAATATTATTATTTTCAATTCACTTGTAGGCAGTGGAAGTTTCTTCCATAATTTTTCAGTTAAAAAGTTAATTAAATAATGCAGAAGAAGAGAGAGGATAGAAAAGAAGAGAGACGGTTGATCAAAAAAAAAAAAGAAGAGAGACGTCACTCATGGAAGAAAAACGTTCAATAATTCTTGAGAGACTAAGAGCATCCTCAACGCTAAAAACCCATTTGGGTTTTCAGTTTTTTTTTTTCTTTTTACTTTTCGGATTTTTTTTTTTTTAAAAAAAAAAATTAAATTATACCAATCGCGGGCCGCCACGTGTCGTGGGATCCGCAAAACAGTACAAAAAACCCACAGCAATCGTCTCCTCTTTGGCAACTTTTTCTCTTGGTTTTGAAAAAATAGTGGGTCCCCCACCTTTAAAAACCCACTAAAAACCTGCATTGAGGCTGCTCTAATATGTTAGGTGTCTCTTTTTATCTGGTACACCACATTAAAAATAAATACAAAACTAAATAAAATAAAAATATTAATATAATAAAAGCTACAGACTCATTTTAAGAACTGATCTGCTGTTGATGCTCATAGAACACCTCTACTGAGAATATTATCTCGAAGTATCTAAAGTATATTTATGTGTATATATATATTATATATATGTATGTAATTGCGGTGTTTTAAGTTTTAGAGAAAACATAACCCAAAATATCTTGAATAGATATTCTCAATGGAGGTGCTCTCTCTATATCAGACCAAATACTTTTGGTTATATTTTCCTTAAAGTTTAGAATCCCGCAATTACATGCACATATATAATATATACAAACACATAAATAAACTTTTAGATACACTCAATAGTGATGTTCTCTCTATATCAGAATCGTTAGAAAAATATTGTTCATAACAAAAGTGAAACATTTATAGAATGATCACTGATTTTGCAGTATCTCGCTTTTTTTTTCAATCTAATCCAGCATTCTATATTTTATATTCAGTGAAACTAAAAAAAGATTTTAATTATACTTTGCAATTATGTTTATAATTTTTAATTCTGGATAATTGAATTGTAAAACACTAATCAAAACATAATGAAAATATAGACTGATCAAAACAAGAATATTTGTTAAGAAGTTTGAGTAACAAAACCACCAAAATAGACCATTTAATATTAGAGGAAACCATTTTAGTTTTGTGTTGTTTGTATATCATGCTTTGTAATATTTTCTTCCAAAGTGAAAGAATGCTTAGCAAATGCCATAAAGCATAGAACTATCAAATTATATATGATGTATATCGCTCAAAACATTAAAGAAATATATTTTCTCAAAAAAAAACATTTAAGAAATATATATACAAGGTTCATCCGAAGAGAAGATTTTGTTTTAGTCAAAAAAAAGAAATATATATACAAAACAATTAATCCATGCTTGTGCACTCGCACTCACCTAATCAGTCAATAGAAAAAAAAAACGATTAGTGATTTGCCGACGTTGCACATAAGCCTAATTAGAAAAACAATTTATTTGTCAAAGTTTATCATTTTAAATTTTATTGTCAACTTATTGTTTTTTAAATAAAGTAAACTTCTGACTTTTTTTGTCAGACAGTAAGTCTCTTTCATCTGTCACTAAAATGCTGTAGTGATCTACCGATATGACACGCTTTATAGACGATGTTATCTGGATTTGGATAAGAAATGCTTCAGTTAAAACGTTGATTACAGTATAAAGAAGCTGAGATTAGTTGGAAACTTATCCTTTTATATAAAATCACTTTTGACCTCACGTTAATTAGTGGAATCTTAAACTACACTACCAGTCTACCACCTACAAAAGTAATCAGGATTATAATACTTCTCGTCTTAAGAAAACTTTGAATATTCTTCTCGTAATGAAATCTCCTGATGACTCAGATGTGTAATATATATCTCTGATTCACCAATCCAAAACCAACACAAACCCGCAAGTGCTCTTAGCCTTTGACTTCATTTAATGTTCATATTTTTTACTTATTTCCTTAACTATCTTATTGGAATTCCATGAATCACTATCCTCCTCCATTACCATCCCTTATATATTAATCTAAAAGCATTACAACATTTTTTTAGCCACATTTCATCACTAGAATAATTCTTAGAATCTTTAGAGAAATAGGTTGGTTCATCTAAATATATAATAAATTTTTATTAAACTAATAATAAATTTATTATTAATGTTTTTATTATTTTCTTAAACAAAAATTACGGCTCAAATGTGACTAAAGTATATATGACAACTAATGATTATGAATAATAAATATTTGATAAAATTAGTGTATCTTCTATCATATTTATTTAATTTTAAACTATTAAAATAAAGTAAACAACCAAA
This sequence comes from Brassica juncea, assembly GCA_018703725.1. Taxonomy (NCBI): domain Eukaryota; kingdom Viridiplantae; phylum Streptophyta; class Magnoliopsida; order Brassicales; family Brassicaceae; genus Brassica; species Brassica juncea. Next base: position 67,603,651 of record CM031936.1, on the reverse strand, counting down.
TTAACCATATAATAAAAATTTAGATTATTTTGTATATGTTATATTTAAAATTTTTTAAAACGTCTCACATTCAAATTCTGTGATCCATGGTTTAAATTTCTTGTTATGACAAACTACAAATGATTACAAAATCATATAAATAAAAAGTCTCATTTAATAATTATTAAGATTAATATATATATATATATATATATTTTAGATTAAAATATATACCATATAAAGTACATAAATATTTTAGTTTTGAAATTTACTTCGAACAGTTTTTTTTATAAAAGCTTTGAACAAACATTGATAACTTAATTTTTTAAAAATTATAAATTACTAATGCTATTAATCCTATAATGAAATTTTGTTATCAATAACTTAAAGATTTTGCTATAAAAGCTGAAAATGATCAAAAAACCATATGAGTATAAAGCATCATTTTAATAGACATTAATATTAAAAATATACTATATATGTTAATATCATTTAAATTTAATTATATACCATATCAAATAGAAAAAATATTTTTTGGATTAATAAAATTTATTTATATGTGCGCATCAATTTAATTATATGTAATAGTTACTAACTTTTAAATTATCAATATATACTTATTATTTCATAATATGTAAAAAATATATAATACAAAAAATAATTTATATATATTGTTTATTCAGCACAAGACGCGGATCTTAACCTAGTTACCTCGTATTTGTTAACTCTTTCTCTCTCACACTCACACACACACACAATTCTTTTTGTATGAAAGATTTGTGCTTTATAGACATACATAATGTTTAGTATATTTAGCACTCCATGCCGTCTCTTATCCCTCTTTTTGATAGACCAATGTAACTATATAAGATTCTGAAGATTCATATCTTTCTTTCTTTTTTCGAAGATTCATATCTTCTTTTTAATTACCAAAAGTGGTCTTATAAATGGATAAATTTATGTTCAGATTTTTTCTTAAAATAGTTCTCATTTCATTGATTAAAGGTTTATTCTTATTTGCTTTTGATCATGTAAATGCACGTCAGTTGCAGTGACCTAACAAATCAGCAAGTATTTAAAAGGGATGATCTCATGCATGCCCAATATATGATTCAATGTTTGACATATACTCGTAAATGGTTCAGATAAAGAGAGCTTTATAGCTTATTATGATCAAATTAATTATTATTACATAAATTTGGACTAGATTAATTGAGGGAATCGATTACCACTGAATGCATGTTAACCACTACGGTATACTCACATAGTCGTTTTGGTATTCGTATAAAATCCATCCTTTGAGACAAGGCCACCTAACAAATCAACAAAAGTTAAAAAAATGGATCGCACATGAGTGTATAAAGGGCTTGGCCGGCCCTAAGACAATAAGCATATATATTACGATGTCGATCGAATTAAATATGTGTACTAAACCGTAATGCGGCGATCTTTATCAACTTTTATACTATTCAAAGCACCAATTTATTTTTTTTTGGTAAAAAGCACCAATTTATTTTGCAAGTCGCAAGACACTTCCTAGTAAGTTGGTAACAGATTATATATGAGTATTATACATTTTTCTTTTAATTTATAAGATATAAAAATTAAAAAAAAAACTGTTTGGTATAATCTATATATTATTGATTTTAGATTTATTTAGTTTCTAACAAAAAATCATAACACTATTTTACTTATTATAAATTTGTGTATTTAAATTTATATGGTTTGAAATCAAACTATTTGAAATATAAAACATCAATACCAGTGCTCTAATGTTTTAAAATAATATTTATTTTTTATTATTTAACGTTTGAGATAAAAATAACTATAATCAAAAAATAAAAATTTATAATCATTTTCCAAAATAGTAAATAATTAGAACAAAAATATTTGCATTTTTAATGTTACTGAACAAATAGCATATATCAAATGATACAGTCAACCAATTTTTTTAAAAACTCAAATAATTTTTTCAAATTTTAAATGTCAAAATATATCAATAAAATCATTTATATTTATATATTAATATTTATGTTATAGATTTTACATATAACTATAAGACTATATATTATATGTTTTATTTTAATTTAGTTGTATTTCTTCAATTTTCGGTTTGATTGTTTTTAACCAAACCATATACATATATTGTAGTTTCTAAAACCTAATATCCGTACTATTTAAACCGTATTATCAAAATCAAACTATTTTGTTTTTCTTTTTGTTGGGTTTTATATATTCTCTATGTGAAAAAACCGTCATCGGTGACAACTCACGTTTGCACTTTGCCATAAGCACTCAAGCCCTAAGCTAGCTTAACCTATCCCCACTGACACTACTGGAAATCTCTATAAGTAGAAACCCTCTGAGATCTCTTCTTTCCTCATATACATTCATACACACACCACATTAACTGCTTCTGCAATCTATCGCTCTCTCTCTTTCTATTGTCTTTCTACATATAGAAACTAAGTGCAATATCTTGTAATTTTAATGGCCAAGTTAAGCTTCTCCTTATGCTTCTTGTTGTTTCTACTGCTAGTCTCAGTTGCCACCGGAAGCCGCCCTCTTGAACGGACTCCCGCCGGGGTGAAGGTGAGAGAGTTAAGCATTTCTACTGAGGCTACGAGCCCAACTGTAGCAGATGGTCAAGCTTCAGGGGGCAGTGGCAGTCAGGTAAAATCTCCGGGGCGTTTAAGTCCAGGAGGATCCGACCCGGAACATCATTAGGGTTTCCTTTAAAATTGAGAGTTGTTCTCAGTTTCTTCCAGATGTGTATTTCTTAGATCAATAATATGGTTGCAATGATTCTGGTTTTTTCTTTTGTGATAAGATTATGAATACGCGTTTGTACGATCATTACAAAGGTATAACAGTTGTATTGTTGATACATCATACACTATTCGAAGTTTCCTTATCTTTTTTTTTTCTTTAAATTTCCTTGTCGTACGTTAGATATTTGAATTTCGCTATTTGACGTTCCATATTTTATATTTTGTTTTACTTTGACTGAGACGGCCGTATCATAAGTATCCTTTACCTTTTGGAACACGTTTTTCTTTTAGCTCTGTCTTTACAATATATATAGCAATGCAAGGGAGGTTGATTTAGATGGTCCTGCATAAAACACGATATTACTTTGTGCCTTTACAATATATACAGCAAGGTGCGAGCCTGCCATATGATTATATCGTGTTTTGTGCCGATTGTAACTAGTATATTGAAAAGCAAAAGTAAAAAGAACAAGTACGTTTTAACTTCTAGCAAAAAATAAAAATCAAGCAAAATACATATTCTTTCTTTGTTTTTAACCGTCGAAACAGTAGAATGGTTTGAATTTAAAATTTACATGTGGTCGATTTAGATGGTCCGGGCATAGTAGATCATTAAGTCGCGTTTTAAATTGATGGTGATTAGCTTATCAAAGAAAGTATTAAAAAGTTAAAGACACTGATAAAAGAAAAACAAATTCAAGTTACATATCTTACATTCACCTATGGATTCTTAACTGACAGGAGCCTTTTCTGATTAAAGGAGCTTCTTACATTAACATATTAAAAAATAAACACTACTGGAAGCAATATATTAAATTGGTTTTTGATTTCTTCTCATAGTTAAATCGTGTATTAGTTCAGTATAGACTAGAAATCTACAAATATAACACTAAACGTTGATTTGATATATAATTAAGTTATATGAAAATAGAGATAGCTGATTTAACAAATATTTGATATATAAAATATAAGTTCTATAACTAAGAGTAAATTGATGGCTGATTAAATAGGGTAAGTAACCTTCAAATGTTTATGGGCGATACTACATCTCGTTCTTCATTGGTTAAACTTCTATTGAAGTCAAAGATCTTTTATTCAAGTATTGATTAACGAAAATTTGATCTTGTGCCAATAAAATGCTGTAGTAAATGACCAATCGATGCGCTGTCTAATATTTTGGCTTAAACAAAAAGTTGCTAACAGTGAGACCCTCTATGCGATGTTATCTGGATTTGGATAAGAAGTGCTTCAATAAAAAACGTACGTTACAGTATAAAGAACCTGCGGTTAATTGGAAACTTATCCTTTTAACTAAAATAAATTTTGACCTCACCTTAGTGGAATCTTAAACTACACTACCTACAAAAGTAATAAAGATTATAATACTTCTTCTCATTTAATTTTTTATTTTGTGTGAATATTCTTCTTGTAATGAAATCTTCTGATGAATCAGATGTGTGAATATGCGTAAGTTATAAATCTCTGATTCACACCAATCTAAAACCACAAATACGTAAGTGCTCTTGGCCTTTGAGTCTTTGACTAGATTTAGTTTTCATATTTTCTACTCCTTTCCTTTTCTATCTTTTTGAGTAATTTTCCTTCTCTATCTTATTGGAATTTCCTGAATCATTCTCTTCGTCTATTACCATTAACTCGTATTTTAAACTCTCTCTCTCTCATATATATATATAATTTTTTTGTGTGCATGCTTGTATTATTATATATACTTCACTGGCTAGGGACGGTCTAGTTAGACATAGTGTAACTTTTTTAGCGTTAAGGATTTGTGCTTTGTGGACATACACAAATGATTAAATGCTTTATTATAACTAGCATTCCAAGCCGTCTCTTATCGCGCTTTTTGATAGATCAGTGTAACTATATAAGATTCTTAAGATTCAGATCTTTATTCTTTTTCATGTCTTTGTTACTTGATGATATAATTACCGAAAATAGTCGCGTAAATGGATAATACTTTATGATCAAACTTCTTATTTGAATATTTCTCATTTCACTGATTTAGGGTTTAGTCATCTACTTTTGATCATGTAAACACATGCCAGTCGAGGTGACCTAACAAAATCAGCAAGTATTTTAAACGATCATCGCATGCATGCCTGATATCTAACTCAATAAGGGTTTGACAAATATTATCACGTTTAGCAAAAAAAAGAAAGACAAATATTGTCACGCCGCGGTGACAAAAAGATATTAAATTTAGAACTCTCAAATGCTTATAGCTAACTAAGATCGATTTAGATTGATTATAAGTACATTACAGGTTGGTTTGCCATTAGTTTAGACCAGTATTATGAAAATAAGGCGAGGTGGCAGTCTTAAGTAAAAAGATTTCTGTAAAAAAAAGATTTTTTAAAAGATTTTTTGAGTGGAGACTCTACGCCCGACTAAACACTAATATCATATAAAATGTCTACTTATCGCCTAACGATCTTTGAACATTGGTTTCGACTCGATTAATTGAAGGAATCGATTCTTGCATTTTAATCGCTATATACGATTACATTCACATAGTTGTTTTGGTATTAGTACAAAATTCATCCTTTGAGAAAGGGCCACCTAAAATGGATCGCACATGAGTCTATAAAGGGCTTGGCCACAATAAGTAATTTATTACGATCCTGATCGTAATAAATGTGTACTATACCGTAATGCAGCGACCTTTATCGATTTTCTATACTATTCAAAGCACCAATTTGAAATTTCTAGTCGCAAGAGTCACTTACTAAGCTGGTAACAGGTGAAATATGATTTTGTAGATGTTTTTGGTAATCAAGAACTGAAAACGAAGGACACGAGAAAAATGAATACTTTAATTTAGTTTGGTTTAGTTGGCTTTTCGCATAATTATATTTAATTTAATATACAAATCTGTGAATTTCGAATTATATGGCTAATAATCAGATTCTTTTAAAACATAAAGACCTAATATCAATGCTCAAATTTTAAATTGAAGGTTTTTATTTAACTATTCAGATGAAAATAGTAATAAATAGTGAAAACAAAAACGATTAAAATAGTTGTGAATATTTTTCTAAAATAGCAAAGAAGAACAAACCTATTATATTTGTAAAATTACTAAATAGATAAAATTTATGAAATATCATATCAACGTAATTAAAAATAACTCTTAATTCTAAATAACATAATAATTTAATAGAATGAAAAATTTGAATGTCAAAATACATTTTGTATCACTTACATTTATAGACTAATACTTATATTATATAGTTTATATATATCTCTGTCATTATATAACATTTTAATATAATTAATCGAGTTTTCAAATTTTCAGTTTATTTTGTTTAATCACTGTATAACCAAACCATACACGTCTACTAAAATTTCTAAAACTAAAATCCTGTTCGGTAGTATCATAATCAGACCATATTTTCAATTTCGGTTTGGTATGGTTTGGTTTTGCATATTCTCCATGTAAAAAGAAAAAAGGTTAATTCGTCGGTGACAACGCATGCTTGCACTTCCCATAAGCACTCAAGCCCTAAGCTAGTTCAACCTATCCCCACTACCAATACTAGAAAGCCTTCGAATAAATCTCTATAAGTAGAAACCCTCCTGAGATCTCTTCTTTCCTCATATACACTCATACACACCACGTTAACTACTTCACAATTGCAATCTCTCTCCCTTTCTATTGCCTTTCTATATATAGAAACTAGGTGCAATATTTTGTAGTTATAATGGCTAAGTTAAGCTTCTCGTTTTGCTTCTTGATGTTTCTTCTGCTAGCCTCAGTTGTCACCGGAAGCCGCCCTCTTGAGAAGACTCCCGTCGGAGTGAAGGTAAGAGAGTTACGCACATCTAATGAGGCGACAAACCCAACTGTAGCAGATGGTCAAGCTACAGGCAGTGGCAGCCAGAAAAAATCTCCGGAGAGGTTAAGCCCAGGAGGATCCGACCCGCAGCATCATTAGGGTTACCTTTATAATTGAGAGTTGCTCTCAATTTCTTCAACATATGAATTTCTTATTATGAATAAATTGGGTGCAGTGAACTGTTTTTTTCTTTTGTGATAAGATTATGAATACGCGTTTGTAAGATCATGACAAAGGTATAACAGTTTTTTTGATACATCATTCCAAGTTTCCTTATCGTACGTTAGATATTCTATATTTTGTTATGCTTTGACTGAAACAAGGACCGCATCATTATTTTCCTTTACCTTTTTTGGTTATTTTACTTTGTGCCTTTACAATATGTATAGCAATGCAAGGGAGGTTGATTTGAATGGTCCTGCATATTTAAATGGTCCTGCAATATATATGAGGTTGTAATACATATGCGGAGTCTACCTTATGATTATATGCCGATCGTGACTAGTATGTTGAAAAATAAAAGTAAAATGAACTTTTACGTTTTAACTTCATTAAAAAAAATCAAACAAATACGCATTCTATCTTTGCTTTAACCGACAAACAGTATAATAGAAGGAAAGTACACTTGGCATGTGGTCTATTTAGGTTATCCGTGCATAGTAAATTTTGTACCATCATTAAGTGGTGTTTTAAACTACCTTATTCGAAGAACGGATTCACAAATTAAAGTTACATAGCTTATATTTACCTCTGGATTCTGAACTAAAAATAACCTTTTTTGATTAACAGAGCTTCTGACATTCATCTAGTAGTAAAAGCCTTTGACAAAAAAACTACACTATCGGAAGCAATATATTAAGATGTTTTTATTCTCCCAAACCTTGTGGATCGAGTGGTAAGGAAAAATGTTTTGGTATGCTAACAAAATTTTAGGTATGATCTATCTGAAATGCAAAACTAAATTATATTATTTCTAAGCATCCACACAGATATAAACTATTATTTTAAATTCATTTACATATTCGAAAAATGATCTATTCGTCGACTGCACTTTATTTTAGGAATTAGTCTGGACTATTCCATAAATTTGAATATTCTCGGATTAATAGAAAAAGTAAAAATGTATCTTTTTCTTCTCAGAATTTAATTGTGTATTAGTTCAGTAAAGGAAAATCTATAGAGTATAACACTAGAAGCTGATTTTGCTATATAATTTAAGTTCTTTGTCAAAAAAGATATATGATTTAAAATCTACAATAGAGTTAATTGATTTAGAAAAATATTTGATAAAAGCAATATAAGACATATGATAGATTTTAAGAATAGGAAGAAGTTGTTTTACGGATCGACATAGTTTTTGGGATAAAAGTGATATAATAGGTTTTGACGGGGATAGATGACACAAGATCAAGTCTTACACCATTTCACTCTGAATGTAAAATTCTTATTTGGGTTATATATAAAATTTATGATAAGTAAACGTGACATTTGCGACAAATTTCTAACTCGGTGAAAATGGTTTATGAATCGGGAATGGTCTTTGACCAAAACATCTTGAATTATATGCATGGAGTATAATCACATTATATAAATTTCAAAAAAAAAAAAGTATAATCACATTATAAAAATAAAAAGATATAAAATTAGAGAGCATACCATATTGCTATGAATTTACGGGTAAACAACGATAAATTCTTAAAACATTTAACAAAAAATAAAATGATTAAGGCAAATATATTTTTGTTTTTTTGTTAGCCGTGAAATAAATACTCTGTAAAATCATTTTGCATGTCTTAAAAGTTAAAACCCGAATGAACTAATTAAAATAGACAAATATTTCGTTATATATATATAAGCGTTGACACTTGAGAGATTCATCTGCTTACTCTAATAAAACTTCTTTGCTAAAATTTGACTGAATATTACTTTGAGCAAAACATACAAAACTATCAAAACCATTTATCGTCTAATTTGCTGTTATTACAGAGAGATATTTCTTTCGTATTCTAAATACCACTAAAAAGGGATATATATATATGTTTGTGTGTGTGATATGATGTGGTTTACAGTTTCTTTTATTTTATTCAAGTCTAAACTCAAAAAAAAAGAAGTTAAAATCAATGTGTATTTATTTGCTAAAACGTATTTCGAGTCAAAATATCTATTTTATTAAAATAGGATCATTGATATCTTTTGCCTCTGCTATACTCTGAAATATTACATTTGTGCCACTGGACCCATATTTAAAATAAAACAATTTTATTATAACTTTATCTAACCTATTTAAAAAGAAATCACGATCTATTATCGAAGCTAAGCAGTTTATCAAATGGGTTTTGCTTACAGTTTTAACTTTGGGTCAGATTTTATTTGTTTATGGGTCACCGATAGTTAGTTAGTAAATAGGCTGTGTCCAATCATATAACGTTTTATATAAAATAAACTCACTTGCGTTAAAATACTATAAGGTATAGCATTTTATTTACAATGTTTTGAGTAAAAAACACAAACTGGAATATAATTTTTTCAAAATATAGCAATAACTATTTTTATATAGTTACATATAAACACTTTAAGAATACAAATTTCAAAACAAATCATTTTTTTTTAATTTTACCACTAATTTGATACCACTTTTCAACTTATCCTTAAACCATTTTTATCTATACCTTAAATTTGTGACAAAAAAAAAGAATTAACTCTACTTAATCATTTTAAATGTTTTAAAATAATTTTAAAAATATTTATATAAGTTTATAAACTCAACCACACCTTCTAAATACTAAACCTTAAACAATAATGGCTAAACCTTAATTTAAATGTTATATTCTTTTGGATTAATTATATTTTTGAAAATTAGTAGGCAATTTAGAGTATTTTAAGAAAAAACTCAATCATTTAAAATTTGTATTTAAAAAATGCCAAGTCAATAATTTGCATCACTAAATTGACAATTGTATCTAACTTTATTTTAAAATAAATAATTTTGACGTTATAACATAAAAATGTACATATAAAATGTCAAAAACTAACTGATAAATTATACGTTTTAAAAATAAAACATTTCTTTTTATCTATCGATATAATACGATCTTGTAAGATAATAATGTATAAAAATTTAAAATTTTAATAATAAGAGAAGATTAATAGTATTGATTATCAAACAAAATTGTAACTATATTTTGATAATTTTTTTAAAAAATGTATCATTGTTTATGAATAAAATAAAAAGAACAATGTATGAAATGTTTATGGCATAAATGTATAATTATCCAACAGCACAAGGTCAATTTTAATCATAAAAAGCTCTAAATAACAATTTGAATAAATATAATCACAAACATATAAATTAAATTTGTTTGAAATATAAGAAAGACACATATTTACAGAAAAAAACAGAGAAAAAAATACAAAATGCGGATCAAAATCTAGTATATATTAATGATTTATATTTGGTTAATTAAGTTAAGGCGTCGGTCCATAATTTAAATGAATCAGTGAACAAAATATTAATCTTTTATCGAAAGTTTGGTTACCATTGCTTTATTATAAACCAAACACATAATACTAAGATCAGCCCATGGATGATATATATAGGTAGTCATGAGTGAAAAAGACAGATTCTTCCGATGAAATCATAGGCGTATCAAAGAACATTTATAAAGATTAGCCTAACGATACACACGTATAAAGAGATAAATCACTATCTTGTAAATCATTTTAAAACAAATTTAAGAAAAAGCATTCAACCTAAAGTTAACGAACGTGAAGACCGAATTGGAGGGATTATCGGCTGTAAATGGCATCATATAATAAAGTCCTTATCAACGAACAAAAGACGGCGAACGTGAAGCATTCTTTTCTGTTCAAAGCAAATCGTATTTTATACGAATAAAGCCAAAAACTAATGACTTATTACACGACCCAAATGGACCCTATATAGTGTATACTGTTTCTGTTAATATAGATTAACATCACCCAAAATAAATTAAAGCATCGTGGCTTTCTTATCATTTTATAAACATACGCACGATTTGGATTTTATGTAAATCTCAAGAAAACTTTATTGTTAATATCATATAAAGTATATAATATGATAGTGTTGACATCAGTTGGTATATAGCTTTAGTTTTTAAATAAACCTCAAATATATTACTAACCACACATATTAGTAGGCACTTAGAGTACATGCTTTATAGGGCATATAATATTTTAAATTTTCTATATTAAAAGGCAAAACATATGAAATTTTATGTCGTTGTGGAAACTTAAAAAGAAGAAGAGATATTCACAATATAAACCAAAAAGATGGTTTAATAGTTTATGTTAGTGTCGTGTCATTGTGTCAATCCATATACAAATTCGGTATAATACATGTTGTCAACAAGAAAAGGTAGCAATACTATGAAAGAGGCAGGTACATAATACATATACACAGTTTTGGTCTGTTAAGCAGAATAGATACGAATCAGAATACTCAATAATCAACACAAATTGAAAGGCTCCTATTCGCACTTAGGATTGTTTAAGCATTAACCAATGTGGAAAAGTATATACATCAAAAGGAACTAGAGGCAGCAAATCGGTTCATTGTGCTAAACTGGGGACCGTTTAGTGTGCATTTTAAATCAAAAGAGGAGATTGATTAACTAAATTGAATAGTTAGATAATTTATTAAGAAAAATTGAAGGAACTTCCTTTAACTTAATAATATAGATCATCGACTATAATATCATAAGAAATTGTTGATTCAGTTTAGACGACTGATTACTTAATACATAGTGGATTCAAATTGCAGACAAGATCCTACTTTATAATATTTTTTTCATTTCTACTCTATTGGCACCTCAACTGAATCTCTTATTTTAGTAGTCAAATAGAACCGATTTGTTTCTTTTTGGGTAAAAAAAGATTTATTTCTTTATTCAAAAAACAGAAAGGAGTGATTAATCGAGCTGAGACGGTAAGACCCATATATAATTAGAAAAAGCCCATTAAGTCTATGTTCTAAAAATCATTGAAAGAGAATTTGTTATGACTTATGAGAAATTTAGAATGTTAAACAAGATGTGTAAATTACTTGAACCAGATCACAAGACTTGGTAGCTAAACTTTATCTTTCAGATATGAAAATTTGTACATTTGATGCTATTGTGGAACTGATCTTCAAAGAACTGTCATATAAAAATTTGCATAGGTGCTTCTACAGAAGATACATCAAGAGGTCTCCAAGTAACAAGTTGCAGAAGTTTCAGCTTCATCTAGCTCAATATCCCCACAAGTAGAGAGAATAGTTGCAAATATATAATCATCGACCTCAAACCCCTCTGCCTCCATTCTATACATTAGCTTCAACGCTTCCCTGCAAAACCCATTTCTCGCGTAACCCATTATCATCGCCTTCCATGAAACCAAGTTCTTCTCAGGCATACTGTCGAATACCCTAAAAGCTTCCGAGACAAACCCACATTTTGCATACAAATGAATCAAAGCACTTCCCACAAAGACATTTGACAGAGCATGATTCTTCTCCGCAATGGAATGGATTGATCTGCCGATAAGAAGAGCTTCCGAGTTAGCACAAGCTTTCAATGCTGAGGAGTACGTAAACGGGTTTGGCTCCACACCATCTTGAATCATCTCTTTCAAGAAGTCCAGCGCTTCTGCTTCGTGTCCCAAGCTCGAACATCCAGAGATCATAGCGGTCCATGAAACCACGTCTCTAGACGGCAACTGCTGAAGAACATTGAAAGCGTCACGAGACTCTCCGCATTTACAGTACAGCCATACCAAAGTACTCCCTATGTAGACATTCTTTTCGATCGAGTTCTTGATGATCTGAGCATGAAGCTCCTTCCCCAACAGTAAAGCTCCAACAGATCCACACGCTCTAAGGATGCTTACTACTGTCAGATTGTTAGCTATCAAATGTCTTCTCTTCATCACCCTAAAGAGGCTGATAGCGTCCTCACCAAAACCTTCCCGAGCATGCGCAGCGATTATCGAAGTCCACGTGACGGTGTTTCTATTGCTCATCCCATCAAACACTTTCCTGCAATCTGAAATCTCCCCGCACTTAGCATACATGTCCATAAGCGAAGTTCCTACGAAAACATCTTTCTTAATCATCTTCTTAACCACCAAGCTGTGCACTTGCCTCCCAAATCTCAACGCTTTCTCTTCACTACAAGCCTTCAAGATACTACACACCGTGAACTCGTTAGGCAAAAACCCATGATCCAACATTCCGATAAACATAACAATGGCTTTCTTCCCATGCCCTTTTCTCGAACAAGCAGATATAACAGCCGTCCAAGATATCACATCCTTCTCCTCCATCATATCAAAAGCTCTTAACGCACTCGTCAGCTCACCGCACTGGGCGTAAAAGTAAACAAGAGAACTCTCTACAATGAGATTCTCCACTCGAACTTTCACCATACTACCATGAACCTGCCTCCCTAGCTCAAACTCTGGTCTCCTACTACAGAGATTCAACAAACACACAAACATCCTCCCGTTCGTGTAACGAATCCCATGCTTCACGTAATCCTCAAACAGCGAGAAAGCCTCGTCTTCGAGACCGTACTTCAAGTACCCATCAATCATCGCAGTCCAAGTAACCGTGTTTCTCTCAGGCATACTGTCGAACACTTTACGTGCATAAACCAAATCACCGAGCCTCACGCAGGCACTGATCAAATTGTTACCGAAGTAGATGACTTGGTCGTCGAAACACTTCAAGGCCATCGCGTGAATCCTTTTGATTAGCCGCATCCCGTTTGAAGACTGTAGCCACTCCGCGAGCAGAGCGTAATCCACTCGGGAGGAGTCGTAATTCACATTCTCTCGGGGAAGCTCTGAACCGAAGTTATCGCTGAAACCCACATCGAAAGTTGGTCTCTTTTTGGAAAAGAGACGAAACCCAGATAATCTTCTGTTCCTCTGTTCATCTCGCTTCGGTCTGGAATCTGTAATGGGAGATAAAGTCGACGACTTTAGGGTTGGCGTCGCCGGAATCTCTGGAATCCGGAGATTTGGTTGAATCAACGTTAACGAGAACATCGGAATCGGAGAAGAATCAGATAAAGTTCTCTCCTTTTTTTCTTAATTAATCTGGAACTTGTAATTATGACGACAACAACAAATAATATCTCCGGTCTATACAGACATGCCTGAAAAAATAAATAAATATAAATAAATAAATGATTATATAACCAATGATAATAAAACACGTGTCTCGCAACTTACCCCTTTCAAACTCTCAAGCGCCCTCACTCTCTCCTGAAAACCCTTGAGATGCTCCACGATCCCACAAAACGTGTCTCTCTAACTACAATTATCATCAGTTTTCAGATTCTACTTCTTCCACAGTGTTTAATGTTTGTTCAGCTTTTATTTATGATTTTTTGAAGCAAAGTGAAAATGATTTTGCAAAGTTTTTTTTTTCTGATTTTGTAAAGCTTCTCCGAGACTTTTTTTTTTCTTTTTTTGGGGTCAAAACTTGGGAGTAAAAAGTCAGAGTCAGAGTTTGATTAGTCTTTATAAGCTTTTATAGACGAGAAGAAAGTTTAAAGGGCCCAAGTTCGGGATATTCGTTTCTTCTTCTTCGACGTTCCTGGTGTCTCTTCCTCTTCCTTATCCAAAAGCTTCGATGAAACAGGTGACCAAAGCTTCTCTCCTTTCTTTCGTTTCCTTTCACTTCATATATACATTTTTGTGTGTGTTTATGGTTGTTTAATCGTATTGACGATGAAAAATTTAGATTAGGTGATTAACGGAATCATTAGCTATATCTTCTTGTCATGTTCATATATCGTGTGCTGTCCATATAACCTCAGCAAATTAGTTTTATTTTTCTTATTAGTCGACACGTTTTTCAATAGTTTAATAAAAACCTGATCTAAGTGTTCCGATATGTAATGTAATGCCGGACTCTGTCTCTATGCTCTGTTCTTGGTTTTCTTATCTGAAGAGGTCTGTGAATTTGCAGGATTCAGTGAATAGATCATGTCTCTGTAGTATCTTGATCACCACTGCTCTGATTTGTGGTGCTTACTTCATTGGAAATGCTTATATTGATGAAGAATTTAAAGAGGTAAATTATCTTCTTTTTTTTTTTTTTTTTTGTATTTGACATCATGTAAGCTATATTCTATGTTCTATAACGCTTCCCTTTTCTCGGTTGTGATCAGTATTGACTATTTGTCCATGACATGAGAATAACATTAAATTATTGAAGAATTCTAGTTTTATAGTCAATACTTGATAGATTGTTCTGATTTTGGTATAATATGATTTTTTTTGATTTTACAGAAATTGCTGAGATGGGAAATCACTGATAAGATGCTTAACGTCACTGATAAGATGCAAAACACCACTGGTAAGATGCAGAACACCACTGATAAGATGCATAACGTCACTAATGAGATGCAGAACGCAACATCCCGTACATGCGAGGTTAGTTTTTGAAGAATGAATAAGTTTTGTTTTGTTTGAGTTTCTTTTGAGAGATTATTATCTATTAAAAGCTTACGATTAATATTCTTTCACTAGAATCTCAATAAGCCATTGGGTAGCGAAGCATTACCGCAAGGAATTATCGTCAAAACATCAAACTTAGAAACGCAACATCTGTGGAACTACCGTCACATTAAAAAGGTTGTTAAACTAGACATTTAGTCCTCAAAAATTTGTTAAATTTTCACCATTTTGTTAATTTTGTTTTTGTTGCTAAACCGTTTGTTATATGTTCTCCTTTCTCGGTTTGTTTTCAGGGGAATCCAAACCGTGCAATGAGTTTGTTAGCCATGGCAGTTGGAATCAAGCAGAAGGAGCTAGTCAATGAAGTTATCCAAAAGGTTTTGTCTTTTTTCTTTTCTTTGTGGTTATGTTTCTGTAAGATTTTTTGCCTTTTAATGTAAATGAAATTATACTAATTGGTGTGAATTTTTCAGTTTCCTCCTCGAGATTTTGTGGTCATGCTTTTTCATTACGATGGCGTTGTGGAAGAATGGAAGCAGTATCCATGGAATGAGCATGCAATTCATGTTTCCGTGATGAATCAAACGAAATGGTCCCTTTCTTGCAATTCTTGTTTTTATATATTTCACATATATATTATCTAATAATAATTGAATGATCTTAATATCATAGGTGGTTCGCCAAGCGGTTCTTGCACCCTGATATAGTTGTAGAGTATGAGTATATATTTCTTTGGGATGAAGATCTTGGTGTAGCTCATTTTAATCCTCAACGGTAACTCCACCTTATTATCTAGGCTTTATTTATGTTATAAATGCGAAGAAAACGTATGTCAAATATTATGCACCGAACTTGACAAAACTTATGTGAATGTAAATTATGTGGAGTCTACCGTCACTATACACACACAGTAATTTTATCTTTTTACTTTCTATATAAATAAACGAATTCGTTCAATTGTAAACACACCTCTCTTCTTCCTTTTATAAGAAACTCTTTCTCATATATTATTCATATATCAGTATTATCTCCCTTTTGCGGGTATAAAATTTCGCTCATATTTAAATTTCTCGATACTATAAAATTATAAGTTATTTTATAACAATTTCTTATTTTTTCATTTGCATGATAAAATCATTTTATTATCAGATACCTATCTATTGTCAAAGAAGAAGGTCTTGAGATATCGCAACCCGCTCTCGACACTACAAAAACAAAGGTGCATCATCTTATCACCGCTCGTCGCAAAGAGTTAAAATTTCATAGGCGGATGTATAAAAACACAGGCAGTGGGCGTTGCGATGACCATAGCACCGATCCTCCCTGCATAGGGTAAAAGTTTTATATCAATGTTTGGTGAATCTTTCTCTCTCATTTCCGCTTATAACATGTAACGTCGATCTGTTAGATGGGTAGAAATGATGGCACCTGTCTTCTCTAGATCAGCATGGAGATGTTCGTGGTATATGATTCAGGTAACATTAATTGTGGTCCAGTTTGGTTCCAGATGCCTAACCCTAGTGTGGCAACAGAGTTTTAATGCTTTCGTTTTGGATGCAGAACGATTTGATCCATGCTTGGGGCTTGGATAAACAGCTTGGTTATTGTGCTCAAGTTAGTTTATTTTTCTAACCTTTTTAACTGGTTTTAGTAAACCCTTTACTTACTCGATTCTTGTTTAAACACATTCTTGGTCGTGGATAGGGTGATCGGAAGAAAAATGTAGGTGTTGTTGATGCTGAGTACATAGTTCATTACGGTCTTCCCACACTCGGTGTGGTTTCAACCGCTTCAAGCTCGTCAGGGAATGAGACAAACCCGAAGTCACGGGTACAATGAGCTTTCTTCAAGTGTCTGTATATGTTTGTTGAATTCGAAGTAGAATATATGTTTTAATAATCTGTGTTTTTTTTTTTGCTTGAGAAGGTTTCACAGGAATCATCAGAGTCTCGTGAAGTGGATAATAGACCAGAAGTTAGGATGAAGTCATATGTGGAGATGAAGAGATTCAAGGAACGTTGGAAAAAAGCTGTGGAGGATGATAGATGTTGGGTCGATCCGTATTGAAAACCCAAGCGGTGTAAAGTAAACCGAACCAGACCGGATTACCTTCAAAAATTAGACTTTTGACTTTTGAGATTGTTCTTGTTATTTTGTGGTCTAGTTTATACCATTGTTTTGGTACATAGATTGGAAAAAATCAGTTTATGTACTTATGTGTTTGGTGTTGGACCACATAAATGCAGATGAGTTTAGCAATTTCATATGGAATATTATTAAAAAATATTTTTTATTTTTCAAACTAAAATAAAATTAAACTTTTTTAAAAGACTGTTATACTAAATTAAAATTTAAAATTTCAAAATTTATCTAAATAATAAAATTATCTTATGTATAGGTTTAATGTATAAGTAATGATCAAATGAATTTTAATAAAATCTTAGAAATAATTGAAATAATAATGATATTTCTCTCAAAACACATAAAATGTAATATTATTTTTAAACAATGTTTCTATTTTAATAAAATAAATATTCTGGTCAATAAACAATTTATCTAAATATTTGTAGGTTGCGATTATGGATTGGATTGTGAAGACTTTAAAAAGAACTAAAATCTCTAAAGCCCAGTATTTTTTTTTATCAATTATACTTTTGCTTTCCTAATTTTTTTTTTCAAATCTTTTAAAATCACTTAAAGTCTAATTTCACATTCTTCATGTCATATTTTTAAAAAAGCTGAAATATAAGATTTAACAATTTTTTCTTTTAAACCACAACCATAAAAGAAAATGAGAAATGTCTTAAAATATTATAAAGGTAAACTCCTGATTCTGACACTCTTTTTTCTTTCTTCTTCTGAGGTTGCAAGAGAGGTTTGGCTCCAAAGGAGAGAACGAAGGAGCCTATTTGCATCTTTAATAACGTATTCGAAAATCTTTAGCTAACGAACTTATAGTCAAATGTTTGACCAGTGACCCACCGTGGAAGCAAAACAAGATGAACGATGTGCTGAATCGATTCAAGGAAGAGAGAGAGCAGCTGATGAAAACATTTACCGAAGGTACAAGAAGCTACTCAAGGACAAGGATGAAGAGCTCGAGAAAATGTTCAAGGATACGAACGAAGAGCTCAAAGAAGCAATCGAGAAAGAGCGTAGTGAGTTTGAAGATTTTAGAGTATATAAACTTGGCACTCTGCATCAAATTACGCCAAACCAATGATGAGATCCAAGAAGCACACCACGAATTGATTACTGTAAAATACTATATACTTTGCCGTTGATGATGATATTATAAGTTATGTATCACTGGCAGGGATTGAGGGGCTGTTCGGGTGAAAGTTCCACGATCCAAGTAAAGACGATGGGACAAGTTGATGAAAAACCATTCCTCAAAGCATGCGAGCAGAGACTCAGTGGCCGAGACGTTGCGCTGGAAAGCGCCAGGCTTTGCTCGAAATGGCAGGAACGCGTCATGGATTCACAATGGCAACCATTTAAAATTCAGACATGTGGGAGTTAAAATTAAGGTGTCTAATTCGATATCTTTCTCAGTCTTGTTTTTTGCGGAATCGTGACTAGCTCTTTGTTATGTTGATGTTGTAGGAGGTTGTGGATGAGGAAGATGGAGAAACTTAAGAACCTGAGCGAAGAGTGGGGAGAAGACGCCAAGAACGCAGTTAAGACAGCGCTCGAGGAAATGAACGAGTTTAACGCAAGTGGTCGTTTTGTAGTTCCTATACTGTGGAATTTTGAACATGGGAGGAGGGAAACACTCAAGGAAGGGATTATTGCTCACATGAAGCATCAGATCAACAATCTTAAACGCAAACGAACCTGAAGGCAATCCACCTATTGATCCTGTTGATTGGTGGTTGTAAAAACTTTGTGGCTTCAGGAATCTTAAGTTTTAACTCTTGACCTCTTATCTCAGTTTGTATGATGTATCTCATTAACTTCTAAAAACCGGTGGAGGGTTCTTTTGGAATTTCTGCTTGTGTATTTCTATGTATATAAACTAGGCCTGGGCACAGATCAGATATCCGGGATTTTGAAGGTATTTTTGATTTGATTCGAATGCCACTTATATCTAATTTTTCGATTTGCTTTGCTTCGGAAAATTACGGATATTCGGAAAAATGGATATTCGGAAAATAAATAAATATTTACAAATATTTACGAATACTTACGGATATCTAATTTGTTTTGATTAATACAAATAATCTTAAAAATTCGATACAAATTTGTTTTATAAAATATTTTTTTGCATGATATATGAAATAAAAATTAAAAGAAGTAGTGAATCTACATATTTTTTAAAAAAATTAAACTTAACTTATAATAACACAAAACTTAAGAAAAAATTATAATTATCATAAATTTTTTCTCTTTCTTTCATGTAATATTTTTATATAAGTAATAATGTGAATATAATTTGTCAAATCACATGTTAGAATAATAATTATATATTTTTATACATTTAAAACTTTAAAATATAATCAAGATATACATGAATTTATATATTACCGGATCGGATCGGATATTCGCTTTCCAAAATTTTAATATTTGTGATTTGCTTCGATTTTAACGGATATTGATTTTTAGTATTTGCTTTGCTTCGAAAGTTTACGGATATTCGGAATTTTTGGATCGAATCGAACCGAATAACGAATCGAATCAAATTTAACGGATAAAATGTCCACCCCTAATATAAACTAAGCTCGTGCGTTATTTGGTGTGGCAAACTACATGTTATTATGATAGAAAACAATATGTTTTTAGTTTGTTTTCTCCCGTATTAAAAGAAAGGGTGAGACGCTTCCATCTTTATCCGGATGAGAGACTAAACGTCAGAGTATGGAATTGGTCAAATATTGTATGCATCAGAACTAAGTCAAAGTATCACTGTCTAATTTATTTATTTTTTGGCATCGGTATCACTGTTTGATTAGAAGTTTTACTCATATACAGTATATAATTACATAGTAAAACTATCCTGTCAAACTCTTTGTATGCGTAACAACTACTTGACTCAGAAGTAAGCTAAAGCCAACTCATATTGACCTTTTACATGCACATGAATCAGTCTTATGATCTTTTTTATTTCGCAAAAGGGCAAAAATTAGTCTTATCTTATCAACAACTCGTAATAGGATTCATTTATAAGAAACACAGATTTTCTTACATCAGTTTATTCATGCCAGACAAAGAATAAATAATCAGAAAAGAAAAGGAAAAGATAAAGAAAAGATAAAATGCAATACTAAGCTAAGAATCCCAAATGGGACCAAAAGCAGGAACACCAGAAGCCTTACAAGCATTAACAACGTCACGACTTCCTTCAGGATTGCTCGTAACAATCACAACTTGAGCTCCAAACTTCTTGGAAGCTTTCACGGTCATTTCAGACACGTTAGGTCGCCCTAGAATCGCAGTATCGTGAACTATGATCCTGTCTTGATGTGGATAATCTCTAATCCTATTCACAATCTCTGTCCCGAAATTATCATCTAATCCTTTAGCCACCCATATCAAGTATACCTCGGCCTTGCTCTGCTGCATGAGAAACGATAAAAATACACAAATCCCGGAACCGGTCGCCACAAGTAATACCTGTGAAAAATATGTATGATGCGTTAAATTTTTTATGGCATTTCAGTTGAAAGAATTAACTTAATAATAACAGCTTTATTAAACTTATAATTTTGTTGATCATCAACGTTTTTCACCATATTTTGCCTAGTCTAGTTTCTACAAATATAAATGCAAAATAAAAATCCTACAAAAATATATCCAGAGCTATTAATGCTCAACTGGTATGTCGGCGGATTTATTTTGCTTTTGTACATTAATGAAAAATCTTTTCTTTTTTTTGAAACACAGTTAAAAATCTATTTAAAATTGTCAAATAACCAACAAATAACCTGTTGAAGTTTGTAACCAGTTAAACTATATGTTTAAGAGAAAATTAATTTACCTTGTCATACAAGTTAACCAGATAGGGTAACCCAGCAAAGTGAACCGTACGGACCCATAAGTGACTCGGAGGTTTTGAGACTAAAGACTTTGTAAAGTCACCGACAGCACCAGCTAACATCATGTGCGATGTCTTCCCATCAGAGATGATCCCAAAAGCGTGCCATTCCGACAACGGCGATGGACTGATCCGACCCAAGATCCCTGACTTCACACCTCCTCTAAACTTGATCAGCGACGCGTGGCCCGAGAGAGACGATACATCAACCGGAACGCGTCTCACACTAAGCCAAGGGAGCAGGATCGCGACTGTGATCGCTAGCGTGAACCAAAACTCCTGCGTTCTGATCAGCTTCGAGCCGAGATCATCGGTGTATGATCTCGATACTGGATCGTAGGATATCGTCAGAACTATAAACGCCCAGACAAGACCTAGAGCGGACCAGCCAGCGAACCTGTGGACGCGTTCGAAGACGTTGTGGTGGAGGTGACGAACAAGTGGAAACGCGGCTAAGGAAGTGAGGCAGAGGAGAGAGAGAATCGCGGACGCAACCGCGATGATCGCTGTTGAAGTGTTGTCTCTGTCTTTGAGAGTGAGAACCAAAGCGTAAACGAGCCAAGCGATCGAGGAAACGCCGCAGCCGCTGTGGATACCCCCGAGGCTTTGCAGGAGAGATGTGACCGCGAGTTTGATGCGGACAGGGACGAAGGAGTGTCCGAGGATGTTCACGGTTAGGTAGAAGACGAGTCTCAAGAAGGCTTCGCTTCTGCAGAGAGTTAGGGCGAGAATGTTTGCGATTGAAAACAGAGATGCTCTGTTTCTAGCGTATGTGAAGTGTCCCGTTGCTGCGAGAACGAGAGCTAGGATGTTTAGGAACAATGAAACGACGAAGAGACGCTTGTAGACGGTGAAGAGTCCTTGATCAAGAAGTATGATAGATAGTCTGGAAGCGCGTTTCTTTGGAATAGGCGTTTGCTGCGGTTTCTCACTGTGTTTGCTTGCGGAAGAAGCAAGGATTGCCTTCTCTTCTGTTTCACTGTGTTGTTCGTCTCCTTCCTTGATCCCACCTTCTTCTAAGTAGTAGAGACTGTCTTTTTCTTCTTCTTCTTCTTCCTCGTTGTCGGAGTCCAAATCGCAGAAATGGCTGCTGGTTCGGCTCATAGAGCGTTGCATCGATGAAGGGAAGACTTTTGAGGCGTTTCTCATGAAATCCCATGGAAGTCGAAACCTTCTACTTTCGGGTATAGCGTTTGCGTTGGGGTTTTGCTCATTTGGATCGATAGCGAAAGGGTTTGCATGAGGTTTTATCTCAAACGCAACTCCTCGACAGCTAGAGAATCTCACTGTTGAAGCGTTTTCCATTTTTTTTTCTCTCTTTTGTTGGTTTTAGGAGCTTTTAAAAAGATGACTTGAGATGCAAGGCTAGTAAAGTAAGCTCTACTTATCTTGTGTGAGGGCTTGTTCTGGCTTCATGAAGAGTTGCCTCTTTATATAATAGTTTGGTATTACCCTTATTCAAATTTTCATCATTGACTAGAACAAATCCTTCGTTTTCACGTCATTTTCTCTCTCTCTTTGAAGACAATACCATATGAGAGTTGTACATTATTCGTCTTCGTTTGACTCTGACTTGGAAAGTCTGAAAATGTCAAATAACACACTTAGGATAAAGAAACTAGTTTTTTTTAGAGAAAAGAAAAAAGAAGAGATTTTATGAATCTTAAATCTAACCTTTGTTATTGCGATTAATGGAAATCGATTAATTCTTAGAAACTTGGTCATATTGATCGATTGCTTTTACCTTTGATATAAAAAAATAAAAATTTATGTCGTAACATATGAAGATAGTTACCTTGTCATAATTGGGAACGTGTTTGCACTAGAGTCTTTGTAAGAAAACTCTTGCCACCTTTTTAATATATTGCACCAAATTTTAGGAAAATAGAAATAAAAATATGAAGATACCTAATTTACGAAGAATCCCAAATAAGTACAAGAAAATAAGGGAGAACCGGTTAGAACTTCTATTTCCAAGCAAGTATTTAGAACTTCTATTTCCTGAAGAAAAAGTATATCCAAAGATATACAATGTGGACTATAAAAGATTGATATGTATGATACTACTGACTATTTCAATCAATAACGACCTAGTAATAAATAAACAGTTATCCTAAATCTTGTCAAACTATTTTGGTCTCTGACATCTTTCCTTCTCTCTCTCGACTACACATGGTGTCATGGTGTTCAAGTTGACGGAGAACTTTTCAAACTATACTTCTTATATATAATTAATGGACCGTTGCAAAATATATATAATTAAGTCTGACATTGACAATGCTAGCCAACATGT
Source organism: Brassica juncea (assembly GCA_018703725.1). Taxonomy (NCBI): domain Eukaryota; kingdom Viridiplantae; phylum Streptophyta; class Magnoliopsida; order Brassicales; family Brassicaceae; genus Brassica; species Brassica juncea. Next base: position 67,580,233 of record CM031936.1, on the reverse strand, counting down.
TGATTATCGCTTTAGTCGTAGATGGTTTGATTATATCACGCGATTTGATCATCGAGTGATGCATACAAAGTCCTTAAATAAAAAGAAAAAGCAAAAATACAACGTTAAATAGATGAAATACATATATAGTGTTTTCCCAAACAACAACATTCAAAAAGAACAAAAAAACAAATTAATACAATCATAAATCAAAATCTTCATTATCATCGACCTCATGGTCCAATAAAACCCAAGAGCCATCGTCTTGTTGGACCATACCTTTGTTTTTAAGAACCCTCCAATTTCCCGGGACCATACATTCGTCTGTTAGTCCGTCGACTGATTTGTTGACCAGTCCAATGTCTCTTTTCACGTCAAGTCTGAATATGTCACTTTTGCTCGTTCCTTGAGTCCCCGCAACGCCATGCAAGTAAGATTCTAGGCAGTGAAACGTCGTGAAGTTTCCTGGAGATTTCATGTATTGTGACTTTCTTGTGTCTATTGAAAGCTCTTCTCCGACTTCGGCGTAGCCTAATGGTGGATAGATCGGAACTAGGTCCGGTAGATTCTTTACCCGAAATACTCGGAGATCTTCCAATCTGTTTTTGATTGCATTTAAACAAAATGTATGAGCATGTAAGAACAAGAAGACATGTGGATACACTATAATTTTGAAGTTGATTCGTTATAATGATGTATATCGTCAGATTTTTATATCTACTCCCAGGTATTATTAATGAAATTTATCGTTTCATGATAGGTATCGTAATACATCGGTTTCATGTTTTTGTGTATTCATGTTTTCGTTTTTTTAAAAAAAAATACTAACGTGTATGGATGATTCCTGTGCATTCGAATGTTACTATCCTGAACTTTAGTAGATATTATACACGTACAAGTTATCTTATTAACTATGCTTACGTAGCTTTTCTTAACCAAGTGATTTTGAATTCATATATTCTTTCATTGATCATTTTGAAATATATTATTAATTCATCTGTCAGGATGTTTAATTAACCTGAATAGCAACTAATCAAAAATAAAAAGGATAAATTTTTTTAAAAGTTGGTCAACCACGGTCATATTTGGATATTAGATGACTATACTGTTGTAACTTGTAAATATGTATAGGTCGGACGGACGTACCCGGTGAAGAGTTTCTTATAATCAGAATCTCCAACACGAGGACTAGCAAAGACAAAGGCCGTAACGGGACAAGATTTGTCAGGACGGCTCTTTGGTCGGTTATAACCATTAGCCACTATATCCGTAGCATTAAGCGTGGCGAGTGCAGCTCCAAGACTATGTCCGCATATACTTATACTAACCTCTTCGTCCTTATACTTCTCCAACAATCTCCCAATCTCTCGCAATACCTTTTTCAAAATTTTCACTAACATGTTTTTTTTTTTTGCTAAGTGAATTTTCACTAAGATATTTCTCAAAATATAATATCAAAAATGGTACATTGTCATTTAATAAGTAACATATAGACAAACCTGGTCACGCGCATTGGCCTTACTAAAAGGTGATCGTTCGTCCTCAGACATGTAGATTGAGTACCAACCTTGATGGATTTGTACTTGATCATTTTTCTCACCGAAGATGTTTTTGGCGTTCACTAAACCGAATTCGAAGTCATTGACCCATTCCAGTGGTTGCACTGAACCTCTCCAAGCGACGACTATATCTCTTCGGCCAAGAACCGCCGTGCCTTGGTCGTCTGTCACCGCTACGTAACCCATCCAGTTCGATTCCTTTGTCCATCCCTCACGTGACAACGGGAACAATAGGAATGACTCAGGCACGTGGATCTGTGATGTGGCGTATAAAAACTTGGTCACTTTGTACTTTGTATACGGATGCGCTTTCTCTAAACCAACCTGTAGTGTTTTGCGAATCAAATAAACCTCCTGTTAAGAAGCATATCAAAGGTTTGATTTTTTATTGCTTGCGTGACAAGAATACACCTTCTCCATTTATTTGTAGGGCAACATAAATGTTTTCTCGACTCTACTAGTGATATTGCAGAATAGTAGAATCGAGAAAATATACGGAAAGCAAGAAAAAAGTTATGTGCGGTATGTACAGTACATCGCAACAAATAAGGCTTCGTTTTTGGGACAAAATATGGTTTAATTACACGAGGGACCACCAAGCACAAGCAGAGCCGGAACTAAGAATTTGATTGATCCAAGGCAAAATTTTTTTTTACCCTTATAATTATAAAAAAAAAAAAAAAGAAGAAGCAAAAATCCCAAGATGGATGTTCGAACACGATGTCCTAGTACTGAAAATAAGCGTTTAGTAGCAAACAACAATAACCTTTTTGAGCACTTCGGCCCTTAAATTAATCATTTTATACAGGCCTCTCTCCCGCCAATGCTTTATTTGACTTCCACTCATAGCATCATTATAACATGGCCATCGGTTCTGATCTGGATATCTGAACTATAAAGTCTTGATATTTTATTAAAAATTTATTAGATAATTATAATTTAATTAGAATCAGAAAATAAATCAATGAAAAAATTACAGATACGTAATTTAAGTTTAAAAGCAGTTCTGAAAAGTTCTGTTTTAACATACTCTGATTTCTATCTCTCACTTATTTTATCTTTTTAATAATATAATACTATCTAGAACCTCTTCCTCGTCCTCTTGATAAAACTGTTCCTAGTGATAGAATAAATATGAGTCTCTCAAAAATATTAAAATATTAATGTTTCAACTATTTAATTATTTTTAAAAAATTAAGTCATTAAATCATGTATAAAATGACAAGTGTATTATGGATCTTTCAACTTTTTATAGTCTCCCACATGAGATATTTTTATACTCTCTTTTCTAATTTCTTATTTATTTTATAAATAAAAACACATGTGAGAGACACATGGTTGTGGATGATTTTACTTAGTTAATAGTTAGGGAATATCCTCTGGCAGTGAGACATAGCAAATATTTTATTAGTTAAAAGTCATGATTAAAAGTCATTTTAGACTTGATTACTAAGTGAACTAGAGTTTTATTAAACCATTAAATTTCTTCGAACCATGTTCTACACAGATGTTACAGATTTGTCTTCTTCTTTTTAGCTGTATAAAATAAAATACTTAAAATATTAATATTTTGTTATTAGAATATTGATGAGGTATTTTTTTATTTTCAAACCTACAATGAAAACCCTGTAACATTAAAACCTAAGCCTAAATTCTACAAAAGCGGACACACTAGAACATTAGCCAATCGTTGAAAAAAAGAACATTAACCAATCAGATCTTTTCAAAATAATTCAATCAAACTATATAAATTAATGATTTGTTTATTCTACTCCTCATATATTTTTTATTCATTTCAAGATTTGACATAATAGACAAACATGATTATCTTTTTACCATACATAAATCATGATTCTACAAAGATATTTTTTCTGCATATATTCAACAAAGATATATGATAGAGCGTTAAAGACCATACCGAATGTGGAGAACTGAAAGAACAACGAAATAGTAACGTCAAGTTCCATGGTCATAAAGCTTACTAGAACCTTTTTTGGACAACGCTTACCAATTACAACGTATTGGAATTTAATTTTATGTAATTGTTGCAGAAGTTACCAAAAAATTATTTTTTTTAAAAAAAGAAGAAAATCTTTTCCAGTGTTACCTTGGCAAAGAAATCTGTTCTGGAGTAAATGCTAGCGCCGGCGAATTTAGATTCGGTGTTTATGTTGAAAGTATCATAACCAGCCTGGGCCATCTCTCCGTAATGTATGATATACTGCCGGAGATCTTGATCCAACGGCTGTAGCATCCCTTTCCAATGGTTTTGACCGCTCAGATCTCTCCATCTCTTTGCGATATCAGTAGATACTATCAATTTCTCCTCTTCTTTCTTCTTCTTCTTTGTTCTCTTGAAGCTGAAACACTTCGTCACTTTCTTGTCTTCTTCGTCCATAGTATTCAGATGTTTAATGCTTCCTCTCTACTTTAGGCTGAGAGGAGCTCTCTGGATCGAAGAAGATAAATTATGTTGGAAACGTTGGAGATACAATATGGTTTTGGTGGATATAAATATTCGTTCGCGTAATCGAGGCGCGTTGCAATCATTGTCGAGACTTCAAATATAATACATTTTCTTTGATAGACAGAAAGTTTCAGTTTCTTAATTTATCTAAAAGAAATTCTTCTAACGTTTAAGGAAAGCAATAGCTGACATAACACATGTCCATACAATGTACGATCAATGGCAGCTACACTTACAAGAATGGAAGTTAACAATGGCCGCTCTACTTACTTCTGGTTTGATAATTGGTCTTCTCATGGCAGACTAATAGACAATACCAATGGTCGTGGTATGATTGATATGGGGATCAGACTGAATGATACAGTGGAGAAGGTAGTGATGTCTCACCGTCGAAGGAGGCATAATAGGGAAAACGTATTTAACATTATGGAAGAAGAGATTCAGTCGATTCGCGCAAGAGGTTTAACTCAGAATGAGGATGTGAGGCTCTGAAAAATAGGGGATGAAACATATACAACAGTTTTTAGCTCCAAGGATACATGGAAGCTAAATCGGCCAGTTTGCACAACGGTTGATTGGTGTCTAGGGATATGGTTCCCCTACAATACTCCTCGATATTCTTTCACTGTTTGGGTTGCGATATTGAACAGATTACCAACGGGAGATAGAATCTCCCTATGGCAAAATGGCGTCACATCAGTATGCAGTCTCTGCCCTGATCCCTTTGAAACCCGAAACCATCTGTTTTTCAACTACAAGTTCTCGGAGGAAATTTGGAAGAGTCTTACTCATAAGCTTCTATCTCGAGAATACACTACAGAATGGGAAGAGATCATTGGGCTTCTCACTAAGCACACCAGGAACAAGACTCGGCTCTTTCTTCTCAGATATGTGTTCCAAGCGACACTATCTACCATTTGGAAAGAGAGAAATGGAAGAAGACATGGTGAACAACCAAATAGTCCTGCTGCTTTGATTCGATGCATTGACAAAATAGTCAGAAACCGTCTTTCAAGTTTGAGAACCATGGGGGATCAAAAACACAAAAAGCAATGGAAACATGGTTTTCTGTTAGATGATCTCTGAGTTTCTTATTTTTTTTTCTAGATTTCTTTAGCATACACTTCGGCTAAAGTTGCAGTTATTGTACAATTTTTTTTTTTCGAATTAATTTAACATTTATTCAAAAAAAAAAAACAAGAATGGTGACCAAACAAGAGAGGAATATTGATTCCTATTTGACTAGGTTTAACCAGACCAAAAAAACGATTGGTTTGTTTTTTTTTTTTTTTGAACAAAAAACGATTGGTTTGTTTTCGTGTCAAAATTACTTGAATTGAAGAAAATGCTTTATGATGAACTAAACTAAAACTGAAATTGTACCGAACTAAACTCCTAGATTTGCTAAACCGTGAAAACTGAATATATATATATATATATATATATATCTACTTAAAAATAGTCTATAGAAAAACAAAAATGTATATCTATTTCAATAATGAATTTGAATCATATTAAGTGAAAGCATTAGTGTGTGCATCCGTATCACTAATTGTCAATATTGCTTATAAACGTGGATCAAACTAACTTAACATATATATGCTTTGAATAGGTTGATCGATTAACTATTAGTCTATTACCTTCATTTGAATAAGATCATATATTTGTTTAATATAGTAGAAAATCTTCAAAACTGATATGCACATATAAATTATGATTTGAGATCAGAATTATGGATTGCTATATATATTTTATTTTCTTTATCTTATTCTTGCTTGTTATGGAGGTCTACAAATAATTCCGCTCACTTGTTACATCATGTTGTTATTAATATACCGTTTTAAATAATAATATTGAGAGTAATGTTTTATTAATTTATAGAACTATTAATTTATACAGAGTTTTCTTTTAGATTTTTATATTTTAGATTTTTCTGTAAACTTAAAATAGTTGATTCACTGTTTATATATTTATTAACCCCAGCAAAGTAAAATAATTTTAACCCCAAGTCTCCATTGTACACGCAAATTAATAATAATTTTAAAATTATTTATACCCGCAAATTAACATAGTACTGCCACAGCTTCCAACATTGCTTAACCCCAGGTCTCCATTGCCTTCATGGACACATACTCGTTATTGGAATGTACATGATATCCACATGTACACCACATAACAGCAAATGAAATGAACACTAAAATAGTATCCATGTGTACACCTCCACGCCGTTATCCATGTGTACACCTTTTACACATATTCATCTTCTTCGGTTTGAGATACAACTTACAAAAGATAAAACGATATAAAGAAGTAGAAACCAAAATAAGAGAACACTTAAACGATATAGTGTTCATGTGTACACTTTTTCATGTACATCATTGTGATGAAACTACATGTACAAATATTATCCATATGTACACTGTAAAGAACTATCCATATGTACACCTTACATTTATAGAAAACAACACATTTAACTAAATTACTACTCACATGACCCTTTTAATCTCTTTTTCCAAGTCACGAGTATAAGCCCTTAATTCACCGGAATCAGTTGCAGCTCCTTTCGCACACCATATATCATTGTTTCTGAAAGAATCCAACAACCTAACAACATCTCTAAGCTCTGATTCAAGAGAGAGCAATTACAAACCCTAGAAATAAAAATCAATATTTCAAAACCAAATCAAAAACCTAATCGTCTCTTTCTTTTGGTTCTTCAAAGTTACTAATTAACATGATCGCGACATGTGTCAATCGAAAATTTAAGATTGCAACATGTGCCAAAAATATTAAAAAAAAAACTGTTTTTGTTTAAGATTTAAAAATGTTTTAGAAAAAGAAAATTATCATTAGAAAAATTATTGGTTTACTGTTTTTTTTTAGGATTTTAGAAAAGGAAAATTACTATTAGTATTCTTTTAATGTTTCTTTTCAGGATTTTAGAAAATAAAAATTACTATTACATAATATTATACAGTTATATTTTGTTTAGAACTTTAGAAAACAAATTACTATCAGATAACTATTTTAAGTAATATTACATAATTTTTTTAAAAAAAATTATTTTCACAATTTGGTTTTAATATCACTAATATTTTATAAATTGTATTTGTTAATAAATAAGTTTTAGTATCATATTTATCATCAAATTATTTAAAAATATTATTTAATAAACTTTTAAAATTCTCATTGATCAGAATTTAAAAAGAAAAATGAAACAAATTATATTTAGGTTAGTATTTAAAAAATAAAAAATTATTTCACAAATCTTTTTATTAGGATTTTAGAAAAAGAAAATTATTATCGCATAACTTTAAGTTTTCTAATTAACATGATCGTGAGACATAAAAATATATAATTTAAGATTGTGACATGTGTTTCAATTTTTTAATCATAGATACATAATTATTATTCAAAAATATTTGATAGTAATTTTCATTAAAAAAAATCTTAAGCAAAAAGAAATTGTAAAAAACTATTTGAAAATAATTTTCCTTTTTCTAAAAAGTAATAATTTTCGTTTTTTAAAGATAATTATAAAAGAAATTGTAACTTTAAAATACTATTTTAAACAAAATAAATTATAAAATTTTTTACATGTACTTTGCCCAAAATAAAATCCTACAAGTAGGATAAGTTATTTAATAAAAATCATAAAGAAAACTAATTATAAATATAAGCAACATTTTTTTAAGAAAAAAATCCTCAACAAAAGAAAGTTGTAAAAGTACTCCTATTATATTCTTACGAATAACTAACTTTACTTTTTAGTAGATAATTGTATGTTAGGAAAAACTATAAACCAAAACCAGTTACAAATACTTCACATTTATATTTAGGTTTAAACTTCCTAATAACACTTTCAAAGAACACAATAGTATCTACAAAAATATATTACCTAAGTGATTTTAAGGGTTAATTTGCTCAATAACTATAATGGGGAGAAATATTAATTTTGTAGTAAGAGGATAGAGAGAGATAGGAAGGAAAAGGAGGAGAGAGGGGAAGGGAAATTGTTAGTTAGTGAAATGAAGTTTTTTTTTGGTTATTAGCCTAAATTTCCCTTTCTAATTATTTGATACAACTCAACTTTTTAATTATCCTTACTACAATTTATGACATAAGTTGTAGTTTTTAAAAAAATTTAAACCAAACGAGTTTGTTCTTATCCAACATATAAAATTGGTTATGCTATTGTAGGTCATGCTACTAAGGAATTTAAATAAAAATAGATTTTGCAATGGAATAAGGTTATTAATTATTGATGCAAAAATCCAAACCAAAAGTTATGTGGAAAAATAGATTTCTCCATACTACTAAGAAAATCGGCTATGTTGTTGTAGGTAATGCTACTAAGAAAATTAAATCAAAAATATTATATGACAGTAATTTTCTTTTTCTAAAATACTAAACAAAAATGTAAAAGAGCATTTAATAGTATTTTTTAATTGTAAATAAAAAGGAAATTTATAAAATATAATATTTTCCTTTTTTAAAAATCCTTGCAAAAAGAAAAATTTTAAAACTTATTTAATAAAATATTAACTTAGTAAATAAGAAAGTGTATAATGTTGTCACTGACTCGACTTTTTATTTCATTCTAATTCTTATTTCAGGTTGGATTCAATATAAACTTTTAGGTATAGTGTTTTCTCTAACCCTAAGTATAAAGTTGATAACAATCCATCTATGCACCATAATTATAAAATACAAATATTAACTTGAACTTATGTGTGAAAACAAGTTTTAATTATTAAATAAATCTTACACAGTATATACAAAAATAATCATAAAACTATAATAAAATGATTTATCATTTTATATTCTTTGTTAAAACATCAAACATAACCCTTTGCAACGCACGGACTCATATCTAGTTAGTAATATTGTATAGATTATTTGGCAAATGATATTAATTGGTTATAGACGTAACTTTTATTTTTTAGATCTAATTAAAATAAATAAAAATTTGAAATCATCGATCAGTCAAATTATAACAATGTTTTAAGAGTTCACCAATGATCAACACATAAACAAAAATCACTTCTAAAGTGACTCCTCAAATTAATTATTATGGTAGGCCTGAGCATCCGGGTCTTCGGGTCGGGTTCGGGTCGGGTCTTGTCGGGTCCGGGTCTTTCGGGTCCTGAAAATTTAGATCCATTTAGGTACCCATAATTTTTCGGGTCGGTTCCGGATCGGGTCTTGTCGGGTCCGGGTCGGTTCGGATCTATAATTAAAATACCCATATTTTTCGGATTCGTGTCAGGTCCGGGTTGGGTTCGGGTATCTAGGATAGAAAAAAGAAATGAAATATTCAAATTCCATCGAATTTAGTCAAAATTTATCATATATATCTAAAATTTTACAAAATAACTTAAAATAAACTATTAATAGTTAAAATAGAACATTTTAATTCTATATTTTACATTTCAAACTTCATGTTACTTAAAAATGTTACAAAATAATGACAAAGATTGTTAATAAAAAGATATTTTGAAGTTTTTAAGTCGGGTTTGAATCGGTTCTTATCGGGTCGGGTTCTTTTCGGGTCCGGGTCTATTCGGGTCGGTTCTTTTCGGGTCCAGGTCCATTCGGGTAGAAGAATTTTGGACCCAATAGATATTTGTAAATTTTCAGTTCAGTTTCGGGTCGGGTATTTTCGGATTGGTTCCGGTTCGGGTTTTCGGATCCAGGTTAAAATGTCCAGGCCTATGGGATATAATAATATTACGTTGAAAATAAGCCTTTATGGGCTTTGAAACGTTCAACTTTCAACCCTAGGCCCAACTATGCACCTCTATATGTTTTTGTGTCCCACGCGAAGATAATTTGATTTTTACATGTGATTTTGACCGTCACAATATACGGTGAAAAATTGATGAATCCATGACATGGTATATATACTATACTGCATTGTATATGATATAACTATATGATTTTACAGATGCACAAAAGCCAAGTGTACACGACGTAATAATTGCAGACTTGCAGTAAAATGTGAAAGTATTGAACATTTTGGTGAAAATGGTCCTAAGTAGAATACATGGCTTCGCGAAGGTCCATTTCATTATTGACTCCACAAAATCTAACTGACACATATAGAAGAATCGATTACCCTGAAAGTGCTAGCTGCCCAACATGTTTTTCTGTGTTAAACAAACAAAATAGCATGACCATTGGGATCATTGTTCTTTTACTTACTTTTGTCATAACAATTTATTCACTGATTCATACGGCTAAATGGATCATAGTTGACATCATCATTCTTAAATTTGGTGAAGTAGATCTAACCAACAACGGCTAAATGGATCATAGTTGACATCGTCATTCTTAATTCTATCATTGGTGAAGAAGATTTAAACAAATTATTGTTGTTGTAGAATAACTACTCACTTCAAAAATATTACACTACACTACGAATCATACGATGAATATAGATTTCACATCGAAGGCTATTTTCAAAAGGTTAAGAGATTGGATATTAATTAAATAGGTTGGTACATTAACGATTGGTGAAGAAGAGATAGATATGGATACTATTCTATTTTATTTTTTTTTTGCTTATAAGCAAAAGCATGCGAAAAGGGAGAGCTCCCTTTAACACCTCAAATATGGCTAAGTGTCGCCAACACAAATCTTATTCATAAATTCACACATACCAATTCTTCAATAGAGAGATGCAATCTTTTAATATGTCTTATCACATTTTTGTGAGTAGTCAATGCAGCATTTCAACACAAATTAATTGTCTTTAAGGCGAACATACAATCGTTTTTTTTCATACAATCGTATTTTAAAAGATAACTGTATTTTAAATTACATTTTTTTTTTGTCTTTTATTAGATAGTACAAGAGTTTTTACATACTGAGACTAACCAACTCATTGTTGATTACTGTTTCTTTTTCTAATCTACCCGAACCCCTATTACGATAGAATGATAAAGTTTAAACACGAAAACATGGCAGAAGCGATCAATCATATTCAGAAATTTAAACTTTGCATAAAATATAGTTGGGTATCTGTACACATGAATGAATGTGTGCAAATCGGTGTATATTTTGTATGTGACGGCAATGTAGAAAAGACAAGATATTGATTTTTTTACAAGGACCACCTTCAAAAATATGGTTGTTTATGGGGTTTATTAAGCATATACACATGGAAATCTATAGATATGTCATTCCCCACAAGTTATGTGACATTCTTTTCAATTCTCTGTTCTTTCCCTTTCTTCGCCGCTGCTCACATTTATTACCCCTTTCCCTTTCATAGTTAGCTAATCTTCTCTCAGTAAAACCAATATTGTGACCAGTCTAAAAAAAAACTAAGAATATACAGGTTTACGCGTTCGTTTTGGTCTATCTACATTTGGAGATACATTTATATAACTGCTCGGGTCAATTTCTGTTTGTGTAAAATATTCTATCCATGTCAAATTTGGGAAAAAGACTATAACTCATACAAGAAATATTAAAAAATACATCATGTAAGTTGCATTCCCAAAGAAAAAAAGTCCACATAATGACGAAATTGTTAATCGATTATGCCTGAGACGATGATGTAGATGTATGCATGTGTTTGGTTAAAATACAAAAAGGGAAAAAGCAATAAGATCTTTGCTGATAAAGCAATGCTAGTAGAAGTCAGCATCAAACACAGCTCTGTTCTCACATTGTTCTACCTCCAACTCTCCAAGTGCACACATGCATATACACATTGCCAAGATGATGCTACCAATCTCAGTATTATTGCCAATGAAAATTAAAGTTGTCATAAGACAAAGGCAAATAAAGAAAAGAACCGAGGCACCACTTCTATTTTAAATTTTGAATCTAAGATGAACAGAAGAACGTTCCTCGTTAAACGTGCAAGTGTAACACTACTTCAAAAGCATAGTTTCTATTTCATATGCTAAAGATACATTATTCTTCCAACGGTCGAAAAAGGTAAAGCATTTTGACCAATTTATTTATTTAAAGAAAAAAAAGCATTACAAAACCAAGAAAATAACTATATTTTATTCTCTCATCGCTTCTTCTTCTTGATCCAAAGGCCCAAACTCTGAATCATCAGTCATCACTCATCACTATCACTCCCTCTCTCTCTAGGATTTTGAAGCTTTCTTTCTCAACATCAATGGTGGCTGGTAAGGTCCGTGTAACCATGGGCTTTCATAAATCTCCTTCAAGCAAACCAAAAGACATGACCTCTCCTCCTCCCCTTCCTCTCCCCCCTCAGCCTCCTCCACAACTTAAACCGACTTCCGGTTCTGCTGGTAAACCGGCGAATCCCCCTTCAAATCAGAAACCCGGTTTCACTCGCTCCTTCGGCGTTTACTTCCCACGCGCTTCAGCTCAAGTACACAATGCTTCTTCTCGTTCCGACCAAACCAGCGTCGTCTCGGACCTTCGTCGTCAAGTGGAGGAGCTTCGCGAGAGAGAAGCTCGGCTGAAGACAGAGGTTCTCGAGCTCAAGCTGCTCAGAGAATCGTCCGTTTCCGTCATCCCGGTGCTCGAGGCCCAAATCGCGGAGAAGAACGGCGAGATCGAGGAGTCGAGGAGAGAGACGGCGAGATCAACGGAGGAGAACGAGAGGTTACGGCGAGAAATCGAGAGGAGCGAGGAGCTGAGGAGAGAGAGCGAGAGGAGGGAGAAGGAGATGGAGGCGGAGACGGCGGAGCTAAGGAAACTCGTCTCGTCGCTGAGGGAGAGTGACGACCACGCGCTCTCGGTCTCTCAGAGGTTTCAGGGTTTAATGGACGTGTCGGCGAAGTCGAGTCTGATCAGGAGCTTGAAACGGGTCGGGTCGATGAGGAACATACCCGATCCACCCGACCCGGTTCCGAACCAAGAGGACACCAAGACCGTTACGTCCTGTGACAATTACCGGAAAGAAGAGATCGAGGAGCTCCACGTGTCATCGCTATCAACCGTCAGATCTAGGGTTCCCAGAGTCCCTAAACCACCGCCTCAACGGTCATTTTCATCCGGCGATTCAACGGAGAACAGAGCTGATCCTCCACCGCGGAGAACGAATCCACCTCCACCTCCTCCTCCACCACCGCCTCCACGGCCAAATCCTCCGCCCGTTTCCAAAGCTCCACCTCCGCCTCCACCACCGCCGCCGCCGAAGAGTTTAAACGTAGCGTCGGCGAAAGTGAGAAGAGTACCGGAAGTTGTCGAGTTTTACCACTCGTTGATGCGAAGAGACTCCACAAACTCGAGGAGAGATTCCACCGGCGGTGGAAACGCCGCCGCAGAGGCAGTACTTGCTAGCTCAAACGCCAGAGACATGATCGGAGAAATCGAAAACCGATCGGTTTATCTACTCGCGGTAAAATCCTCTTTACCCGGTTAACTCAATAAAATTACGGTTTAGCTTCTCTTTCTGTCTTCCGTCAGTGAGAATTAACCGGTTTGTTTTTAACATTGAACCGAACATTGCAGATAAAAACCGACGTGGAAACCCAAGGAGACTTCATAAAGTTCTTGATCAAGGAAGTCGGAAACGCAGCGTTTTCGGACATCGAAGACGTGGTGCCTTTCGTCAAATGGCTCGACGACGAACTCTCTTACCTGGTGGATGAGAGAGCAGTGTTGAAACACTTCGAATGGCCGGAGCAAAAGGCCGATGCTTTACGTGAAGCAGCGTTTTGTTACTTCGATCTGAAGAAACTCATTTCGGAAGCTTCTCGTTTCCGGGAAGATCCTCGTCAACCTTCTTGCTCTGCTCTCAAGAAAATGCATGCTCTGTTTGAAAAGTAACTTAAAAATCCAATATTTTTTGTCTTCGTGTTGAAATTCAAGAGAAGTAACTAAATCTACTTTGTGGGTTTTGAAGGTTAGAGCATGGTGTTTATAGTCTGTCGAGAATGAAGGAATCATCGGCGACAAAGTTCAAGACTTTCTTGATTCCGGTTGATTGGATGCTCGAAACCGGCATTACTAGTCAGGTCAGCAACATTAAATCTTGGTTTAGCTTAATTGTCTGGTTAATCTAGTTTACTTGTTTTCATTACTTGGCTAATTTATTATACAATTGATTGAAGTAGTGATGAATGAAGAAGACAATAGTAGATAGAAACAACAATTCTACATGGTCCCCATTTTCTGATAAAAGTCAATTGTTGCTTGGCACTGACAGGAGATTGGTTTGGTTACTGTCTTCACTCTATTATTGCGTGTTTTGCTTGTTTACATGGTAATAACTATTATTGCACTACATGACAAATATATAAATGTGGAACAAATCTAACTTCTATGGAGTGTGTTACTTTAATGTGTCTGGGGTTTCCCTATGTGCACGCCTGTGAATTTCAAGATTGTATCTTCTTGTTTGCTTCCTTTTGTTTTTGTTTGGCCTTGGGATGTTCATGAGTTTTATAACTTTATTATATCTTGATAAAAAATAGATAAACAAAGCAATAGAGAAGGGAGTCAGATTCCACATGACTACTCTTTAAAGTCTTAATGTTGCGTGTAGTGTGTTCAAACTATATATATTCTGTAACTTTAGATAGCTATGCCAAATAAGGACTTTGGAATAAGATAATGGAAGTTTGTATTAAGTGTGTAGCGTTTATATATGTGAATTTCAGATTAAACTGGCGTCTGTGAAACTAGCGATGAAGTATATGAAGAGAGTATCTGCAGAGCTCGAAGCCGTTGGAGGTGGTGGTCCTGAAGAGGACGAGCTTATAGTTCAAGGCGTCAAATTTGCATTCCGTGTTCACCAGGTGAAGCAAAAGACATTTGATCATCTTCTGTTAATGTTACAAACTTACAACATTTTGTTTTGTCCAGTCTCTTACAAATCTTTCCTCTTTCTTTTTGTCCTTTCGGTGTTCAGTTCGCAGGAGGATTTGATGCAGAGACAATGAGGGCATTTCAAGAGTTAAGAGATAAAGCGAGATCATGTCATATTCAATGTCAAAGCCAAACACATCAACATAAGCTCATGTTGAAGCAATCTTAGCTTCTAATATATATATATATATATATATTCACATCATTGGTATTTTTCGTCATTTTCTCTATTAAATTTGTTTTTTTTTTGTTCTCTTTAAAGACAGATAAATCCTGTGAATATATGAAACTCATCTTGCTGAAAACCAACTTATCATTATGTACTGATGATAAAAGAAAGCTTCACAAAAAAATCAAAGGTCCAGAAAGCATGAGACAGAGAGAAAAAAAAAACTAATTTCATTTGTACTTAATTCTCCTCAAACATAAACTTGCAAGTCTGGATTGCACCCTTCTAGTTACACGACCACACAAGCATCACTGTCAGATCCTGCATCCTCGGATTCAGACTCATCTGTTTTGAGAGTCATCTCAGAAAAACAAAGACATCATCGTAAGAAGAAAATGTTTATAATCAAATACATGTGGAAAGTCATGAGAAACATAGATAGATACAGACCATATGAATTGTTCCTACCCTCTTGGGCAGATTTGTCCACAACCACGTTACTTATTCCTCTCCTCATCACTCACCATTGATACACCTGCCAAAATCATCAAACACACTACACTTACATGAACTGAATTGATAAAGAAGAACTACATATAAAGAACAAACTAGTTACCATCCGTTTCAGATAAACTTGCATTGGTCTCATTGCCTTTCTCCAAAGAGGAGGTTCCAACAGCCTTTAATAATGAGTCATCGTCATGACTCTCAGAATCTACTCCATCTATAAGAAAGTTGAGCTTGTGAACATGTTTTAAGGCTATAATCATAAGAGTGAGTTAGTAGTAGTAGTACGTACCATTGAGAGATGAATATCGAATGAAAATCGTTATAGACTGCGTAGTTCCTGCAAATATCTAATCAAGATGCACAAATGTTTCCGGATCAGAAACTCGGAACATGAAAAAAAAAAAACCAAAGGAGAAAAGAAAAAGGCATATCCTGACTATTGATTTTCCTCTTCCTGACATTCCATGGAGTCAAATGATGCTGCATAGAGTGGTTTGAATTTTGACATGTCCTGACCAGGAATCAAGCTACCTATTTCAAAATGGTACATACGTTAGATTCTTTAGGAAATTCTTGGATAACTAATGGTTATAATAAAGATCAATAGTGAGCCTTATTGCATTGAACATGACATCTAATGTGTTTTTGAGTGTTATATATCCAACAAAGTTCATTAACTCAATGGTTAAAGTTATACTAAATTCAAACATTTCAGTACTTTATGTATCTTTCTAATTTTAGGGGAAGAACCAAAGAGAGAGTCAAAGGAATGACACATTTGGAAACTACAGGCTCTTATTAGAAGAATTTACCAAACCCTTTTCTCAAGAAACAAATTAGTTTCTTTTTTGTCGTCAGAAACAAATTAGTTAATTTAACAAATAAACAATTTTAATTAGCTAAAAATAACAAATGGTTTATGTTGTATAAAACAAAACTTTGTGGCTCTTGTAAATTAGTTGTCCTCTTCTCTAAAACATTTTCAAAACAAATGGCGCCCAAAGCCATCTTCTTCTTCTTTGTCTCAGGCGTGTGCCTGTCCTCTCTTGCCGGCATTGCCAACGCTGACGCCGATGACTTTGACAGTTTCCAGATCCAGGGATCGGTTTACTGTGACACTTGCCGTGTCCAATTCGTTACCCGCCTCAGCCAATTCCTTGAAGGTATATTACTAGTCAAAAACCCAAATAAACATTTCTTTTTTTCATTTTTTTAGTATTTGGTATTTAAGAAAGTCTTTTATTTTAAATTATACTAAATGATATTTTATGTAGTGTAAAATTTATTAAATTTTATGTTTATCATTATCTGTATTTTTATAAATTATTTCTGTTCTTTGTTGAAATATGTTCAAATAAATAGTTAATATTTTTCCTAGAAAATAAAATTAGTTATTTATTGTTTAATTTTATGTTTCTTATTAAATACTCCTAAAATATATGTTTTGTGTGTGTTTACATATAAAGAAGAGCATGAAAATTTAAATATAATTAATTTTTGAAATTTTTTAATTTACTCATAAAATGCATAGAAAACATAATAAATTTTATTTTTTTTAATATTATATATCTTTTTTAAAATATTAAATATCGTAAACGGGAAATTATTTCTCTTTTTTCTTTCTTAACTGGATTATTTCGTTTTTGTTTTTGTTTTTGACTAAATTATTTCGTTTTTGTTTTGGTGGGTGAAGGTGCCAAAGTGAAGCTAGAGTGCAGGAGTAGAACAAACGGAACTGTAACGTTGACTAAAGAAGCCTTGACGGACAAAACAGGAAGCTACAGAATGGAAGTCACCGGTGACCACGAGGAGGAAGTCTGCGAGCTCGTTCTCCTCCAATCACCAGACACTGGTTGCAGTGACGTCAGTAAAGAAGCTTACCTACGTAACGCCGCTAAGGTTAGCCTGACGGCGAACGACGGTATCGTCTCTCACGAGACACGTATTGTTAACCCTCTCGGTTTCATGGTTAAGACCCCGTTAGCTGATTGTCCCGCCGCTTTTAAGGAGCTCGGAATCGTCCCTGACGTCACCTTCTAAATATGATCGTCATTTAACTGTCATCTATTTTTTTTTTTTCTTGTATACAAAAAATGTAATTTGATAAAAAAATACAAAAATGCGGTAACTAAAAATATTTATTATATTTTTTTCAACCATCAAATTTAACTACCATCATAATAAATTGTGTTAGTCTCATGACGCTCATAATCTGCGACTATAATTCAAACGATAATAATTTTGCTAAAACTAAGATCATGTTTATCCGGAGTTTCTTAGGACGGATTTCTTAGGGAAATATAAGAAACAGTTTCCCTAAGAAACCCGTCCTAAGAAACCCCGGATAATCATGTTCTTCCCGGCGGGTTCATTTTGCGTTTTATTCAGCAAAACGTTTGCGTTTCTTATACTCGGACTACTTTTTGCTTAATTAAGTGGCTAATCACGGACGGGTACCATAGCCAGTAGTTAGCATGGACTCAAATTTGCAAGTTGAAGGAGTTCCCACGAAACCTAGCTATGAGTTATCTATGACTTATAAGCCAAAGACTTTTGAATGATGTTGCAGTGCTCTGCAGGTGAGAGAGAGAGAGATCCATTAGAATGACTCAGCCTGCTGCTTAGTTGTTAAGACGTGGGAGTTGAAACAACTAATGGAAGTGAGCTCTAATTCGCAGTTTCTTTAACTGATTTACTCGGTGATTCCTACTTCCTTGTAACAAGAACACTAGGCCGGTTGATCTTGTTCTGTATATGTGTATGGATTTAAAACATTAACTTTGACTGGGCTTCTCGATCAGTTGCTTTTTTTTTTGTTAACATAAGGGAGGCATATGCCACTATAATAAAACAAACGGTCTTCAATTGTTTTCATGCTTTTAGCATCTAACAAAACAAGAAACACAAAAATTACAGTTGCCAATTAATATCATAAATATTATCCCAGGTGAAAAACATATGAACCAAAGTCCCACGTGAACTTTTTCTTTTGTTGTCTTTTTGTATCGAGTGGATTTTTGTTGATGTTACGTACAAAGGTATTATCGAAAGATATATTGCCCCACACAAGATCTTCACTTACAAAATCTTGTCTAAGAATGCTTTTTAGGGTTTCTCCGTCGGGTTCCCTTTCTCCGGTCACCGGAATCTGATATTTCACCGGCTGCCAGGTTTTATTCCCGACAAAGGGTACAAAATGTGTGTATCAAATAATATGCTTGTCTTTAATTATTATGTCTTCTCTTTTATTTCATTATTTTCATGCTTTTTAGGTGTTTATGTCTTCGAAATTATTCGATGTAAATTACTTCTTGTCCGTGACCAAGCCATAGGTTTTATGCTAGCACATTATAATAGGGCTTTGTGGTTGTCAACACATTTTTAGTACATGCATATATCAACACGTTTTTCTATTAAAGTGTCTATTATATGCATATATCAATTAAGCCAACACGTATTAGCTTGTCCACAACCTTGTAGTCTAATGGATAAAAATAAGACTTCCAACTCTAACATGTTTGAAGTTCGATCCACCTATTTCACAACCTATTCTTGAACATTCCCACGGATATGAACCTTGTTTCAGCTCATTTACATATTCGGAGAAACAGTGCTATATCTGTGGACTGCATATCTTTCATAGATTAGTTTGTACTTTTTTACAAATCTAAAATTACCTTGAGTCATAAAAAAATACGTGTAAACTATTTTTATTTAATTATTTATTTTGAAATTTTCAATTCCTGAGCATGCATGTATACATGTAATAGTTACCCTAATTTCCTTAACAATAATAAAGTATACCAAGATGAAGAACACCAGAGTTTTTTTGTCTAATTTTACATCAGATTTTAAATATTTCTGTTTATCACTCAGTGCACCGTAAAACATGTGTTGCTAATGTATAATATATGAATATGGACTCACTATCTACTTCATATTTGTATGATAACGTACAGTTATATGTATATGAACCGTACCTTTATACTTATCACAATAATATGCAATATCTTCAAAATTTTATTAAAAAAAAAAAGTTAACTAATATGTTGAGTATACACTAATATAGTGTTATTGCTTATTGCTACGAGTAGGATTGTGTCCATCAACATTATTACTGTAACTAATATTATTGTTTCAATATCTATATCTTATGCTTAAAGTTATAATAGGCTATATGATTAAACAATAGCCACTAAACTAAGCAAGTTGGAGAAACTAATTAAGAATTCATTATTAAAACCAATAATGATTGATTTGGGTTGATAAGTCGTACAATGGATAGCTTAAACAAATAATTCTTAAGGAATTTTAAAAGAAGAGTATATCATAACAGTGCGTAATAGTCACATCAGTGACCAAAAAGATAATTAACAAAATTTTGTCATAAAGAAAAGGCGAGAGCACCTTCGCACGGGTCCCATCCATTGAAATATATTCTTATGTTTCTTAATATAATAATAATGCGTACTAATTTATGTATATATTATTACAGTGGATATCTGAATTGTTTTGCGTTACATTACGTACTCTTACTATTTTCTAGGATGATGACAAAAAAGTAACGTGTGAACAAAACTACATCAGAATGAATCCTCAAGTAGTAGATGAAAAAGGTAATATCTTAAGTTTCGAAAAAAGAGAGGATAATATCTCGTACGTTAAATAGATCTTCTTGAATTTTCAAACTAGCTAGACAGATTTCATAAAGGTATATAAATATATAGTGTTTCTAAAAACAATAAAGCTTTAGTTCGCATTATCTAGGAAATTAGAATTAGTAATTAAGATGTAAATCTCAATTACAAGTGTCTGCTTAACAATTCTTTCAAATTATTCTTTTTGATTAGATTGATTGATATATATTAATTTTCTATAAATTTATATTATGTCTCTACAGTTATCATTACTTAGCTGCAATAGTGCATTCAGAAGAAAATGAATAATGTGGTATATTTGATATTTTCAGTTCCGGTAAAGACCTGTGGTCTTATGTGAAACAAAACATTAGTTTCTTAGAAAAAAAGTTATATTTCATCATTACTCAAAAATATAGATATTCTGATTGAATAAGTTAGTGATATCATGCATGATATTCAAATTAAATAAGTTAAGGGTTTGCGTATTCGCATGAAATGAATAAAAAGTATAGTCACTTTTATACCCTGTTCAAAAAATCGGCCGCGGAGGCGATTAATCGGACGAGTAAACGTGATGCGGGTGAGCACCGTGACGAAATGGACCAGTTCGGCTGCATTACGCGGTCAACAGAGTAATGAGCGTTGACTACGTTGAAATACAAAACGCGCCCGCGTAATGCCGAGGAAGACTTTCTCCGATTTGTATTGTCTCTTTGCTCTGGTATTATCATTTCTTCGTGTCTCTTTGCTGCTCACTCCAAAGTCCTCAAAGCTCTCGAATTCTTGAAGTATTCACTCAAAATCCCTAAATCATCTCCCATCTCGATGAGTTCAACGTTCAGCAAGGAGGAAAACGCGAAATAAGTTTCTTTTGAAAGGTTGAACCCACATTGATTAAAAATCATAAGAATAAGAAGGAAAAAAGAAAGAAATCGTGAAAAAAAAAAAGAGAAGACGGCTCTGAGAATTACTTGTTGAAGCTTGGAGGCGAGGACATTTCTGTCTTTTTAATTTCATTAAACCTAAAAAGCGAAAACATTGTCCAAAACGGACAATGCCAGGGTTCGTACCTTGGTTGGGCTCATTTAACTGGACGGCACTAACCGTTAGACTACACCTAATCATTTTGTGTATTACACATTTTTAGTATATAACTCCTAAAAAAATATTAAAAACCCTAAAATTACTCTCCGATTAATTTCCGTTTAATCCCCGATTAATACATTCGGCGCTAGGCGCTACCCAACCGCACGCGTAGCGCCTAGCGAGTTTCCGAACAAGGCTTTTATATATAGTAATTTTTCTGAATACTTCAATATTTTTCTCTCATCATCCCTTATATATTAAAAGAAAAACATTTGACTTTAATACGTTCATACTATATTTGCCACATGACAGTTTTACAACACTCTAAGAATTAATGTGTTGACGTGTCAATTTAATAGAACTCTTCACCAAAAAATCTTTTAGGAAAGAAAATTAGTTTCTTATTTTGTTTACTCTAAAAACGTGATTGTTTTATTATTTAGTTCATAATGATTGACCTTTGGGTTATCACTGAAACCATTGGTTCGATATTAGAATTCTCTAAAATTCATATAACATAAAACCAAACAAATAATAATAGTTTTTGGTTTACCACCGAAAAACAAAAAAAACCTCAATATTTTAACGAACAAAAGAAAATAAATATAAATTTAAAATGATAGTTATATTTTATGAAATTAAAAACAAAATCAACATAAAACCGAACCGATATCCAAATTAAACAGATCTAATATCTTTGTATCTAAAAAATAACTAAATTAATAATCTTAATAACTTCGCTGGTTAGTCGACAAAAAAAAATAATAATAAGTTCGCTGGTTATTACCTAGTTGTTCCATGATTTCTCAGTAAGCATCTTTCTTTCTTGCCTTTACTTTATTGTCGTTTTTAAGCCTTCAATTTGCCCATAAACCAAATAGATAATACCAAAACAACAACAAGAAAAAACCCCTAATAATGTCTTCGGATAATCGCATATCGAGGAAAGATCCACCGGAACATCCATCTTCTTCCTCCAACCACCAGAAGCAACCGATTCCTACTCAACCGCAGCAACCGCTCAGCCGCTACGAGTCACAGAAACGCCGAGACTGGAACACGTTCATACAATACCTAAAATCGCAGAATCCACCGTTGATGATGTCCCAGTTCGATTACACGCACGTGCTAAGCTTCCTAAAGTACTTAGATCAGTTTGGTAAAACCAAAGTACATCAACAAGCTTGTGTCTTCTTCGGACAACCCGATCCACCAGGAGGGTGCACGTGTCCTCTCAAACAAGCTTGGGGAAGCTTAGATGCTTTGATCGGACGGTTGAGAGCTGCTTACGAGGAACACGGTGGCGGGTCGCCGGATACTAACCCGTTTGCAAACGGGTCGATCCGGGTTCATTTGAGGGAAGTGAGAGAATCTCAAGCCAAGGCCCGTGGGATTCCGTACCGGAAGAAGAAGAGGAGGAAGACCAAAAACGACGCACGTGTTGTTGTCAAGAAGGATGTTGCAAACTCTTCGTCGACTCAATATTAATTGTCCACTTGATAATTTATAGGTAAACTTAATTTGAGCTCTCTTTCTTTTTGAATTTTTTTTAGATTCGTATGATCTGTTTTAATTGGAATTATTCTCTCTGAATAACTTAGACCACAAAACTCAAAATATCAGATGAATAATAGTGAATGATTTAATCAAAACTGTCTGATCGTTTCTATTGCCATTAACTAATCATGAGCTATTGGAAAACCACTATATATACACTTACACTAATCTGCTATTCAAAATTAAATGATTAAGTGAATGGAGAAAATATCATAAAATGTAGTTTTATGTTTGTTTGTTGTATGAGCTATTAGAGTGTGTCCCAGTTGTGAATGTATATAGTGGCATCACATTTTTGTACGTTGCATGCATCATGATGAATTTTCAAACAAGTACTTGTTGTCACAATATACGAAGTTTAGTTATATATACCCTAGCTACCTAGGCTAGATTAAAATGTATGTGTAAGTAATTGTAGCTATATATTAGCCATAGTCTAGACCATATAATTTGATAGTTTTGGCTTGGAGTCTGCTAGGAATACTAGCTAGGATGGTAACTTATATACGCTTGTTTTTTAGTATAATTCCAAATTGCCCTGTTTCTTAATGGCTTTTGTCTTTACATATGTGTTACTGGCTTTTATGTTTTGATTAGTTACAAACGAGTATCGATTAGCTATCAAGTCGGCTTTAGTTACTTACGCCCATATTTTGGTTTTCTCGGATCATGAAAATTAGGGTTCTAACTTCTAAGACTTTGTCAACAAAAATTAACTTCTAAGAGGAAAAGAAAGAAGCTTATACAGATATATTTTATTACAGTATAAATTCAAATGTAATTTACTTATTTTGATTGTTTATTCTAAGTTATGTATGAAGCTTTTCTACAAAAAAAAAAGTTATGTATGAAGCTTCCGGTAAAATATAAAAACTGTACCAGTCCTCTCTCTCTCTTGAAACTCTTTCTTTTCTTGAAAACATAGCCAGCAGTTTTCTGCTGTCTCTCCAGCGTTGGTGTTTTGCCGAAAGAGGATTCATCTTTTTTTTTTATCAGTGTGAGTCTCGCTATCAGTTTGAGTCTCGTTTTGTATGGTATCGTTTTCGGCTTTTTGGTGTTTTTGGTGTTGGTAGTGTAGTGGCGGTTGTACGAAGTTTTGGTTGTCTTGATTTCATGGTGTAGATCTGTGAGGATCGGATCTAAACTCGTGTCCTCTTGCTTTGTTTCGGTTCCTGTTCTTGATCTACGGCGGTGGGGTCTTTTGTTCCAAGAGGTGCGGCACATTGTGAATTTCTAGTAAGGATGTAAGACGTGGAGGTAACGTTTGTTCCTTTAGAGAACTATCGATGGAGTTTCTCTCTCTCCGCAGCTTGCTTTAAAGACGATGAGCGAAGGTTTCTAGACCGAGCTTCTTGGTGGGGGTAAAGGTGATCAGTTGTGGTTGTGGGGTACGATCTAAACCACTCAAAATGCCTAATGGATTGAAATAAAACTACAATAGATTTCATGAGTACGTTATAATGAAAACATATGGAGTGGAGTATATTAAATTTGATCAGTAAAATATGCTTGTGGGCTGAGCATATATACTTATTGGAAAATATTATTATTAGATTGGTCTTAGATGCGCCTCACTGGGCCTTTGTTTTAGTAGGCAATAAGTGAACCCACGGTATGATTTTGTGAAGGCAGAAATAGTTTGGGTGCTCTTTTTTGTTCTCGTCGGCGAACAAACATCGATTCTGTGAAAGAAAAATTTAGTGAATAAGAAATTTAAGAAAAATTAAAAGAAAAATTCGTTAATTGCCAAATAAAACAGATTTGAAACAGTACACAACTCAACTCCGGTGTATAGGAGAAACGTCGGCTCTAGGTTACGAGAAATCAACGGACAACCCAAACAATAATCTAGAGAGTCAGAGAAATCGGGTGAGGGAAATGGTTTCGCTAAACTACAATAGCATGCGTATGGCTTTAAGAGAGATCTATAGTTGGTTCTTCTTGTGAATGCAAACAAAGTCCCACATTGGAAGTTTAGACAAATAATGTCTACTATATAAGGAGATGTGCAACTCTGATTAGTACGAAATCTTTTGGAAAAGAGTCCAAAAGTAAATCCATGCGAACTTGTGTGTAAGGTCCAAAATGGACAATATCATACTAATCGATAATAGAGAGTTGGACATGAGATTTCACAATCCCAACAGCTCTCAAATCAACGCTGCAGCAAACAATGTAATATAAAAGTCAAATGTTTATTGTTTATTGCTAATCTCCAGGGAAACATTAACAAATAATCAGACATTTGAACTTCGAAGAGTGTTCACCCCTTAAACCCGTTAACCACTAATATATAATAAGTCAATCTTATTTTTCGTTGTCTATGAAAATAATAAAATGCTAATTACTCTACATCGAGGCAACGTCGAGACTTTTCTTCGAAAAACTTTGAACAAATGGTCGTCTCAATTAGTGTATTCGGAGAAAAAGAAAGAAGTTTAGTGCACCATGATCAAACGTTGCGTGGCTCGGAAAAGGACAGAAGAACATGCATTACATTACCAATAAAGTCTGTCCCCTTCACTTAGTGTTTATTTGACTCGCGTAAAACTAGTTTTCTCGTTTTCTACTTTATTTCATTTGTTTTATTGCTTTCGGAAGAATAGCTGAAACTTAAAAACACAACCACTCCTCACGTTTTGCCTGAAGAATCATTTACACTACTGCCAATTTGCTTGTCTCTGATCTTCTTGTATTCTAATGTCTAACAACGTCATTTTCTATGCATAGCAGGTTAAGTCCAGCAGTAAAACAAAAGTAGTTAGTTGTTAATCTCATCATTAGTTTTCAATCAAATCTTGCGTGTGATGGGATTTGTTATCAACCTCAACTAGATGAAATGAAAACATTAAAGATCTTACATTAAATTCCCTTTGCTACAAATATTGAGAAATTGATTATAGAAAAGAAAAAATCAAAGAGAAAAGTCTCTTTATTGACAATTAATTATCTACATTCATCTCCTATTTCCCTAAACTCAAGCCTTCAATCTCGGCGCCCCAAACATTCGGCGACCCTATATACAATAAACTCTATTTATTTTCCTTATTAATCTACTACTTTAATAAGAACAACCACAGTCTCAAACACATAGACTGATCTCTTTCCTATTTTCTGCTCCTTGATCATCTCTTTTTATTTATTTGATCTCAGACAAAAGAGAGACTCTGTCTCTTTAATCTTTTCTGATAACTTTGATTCTTTAATTTTTTTTTCTCTATCAAGAATGGAGGGGAGGAAACTGAATTTGTATTCTCCGTTACCATCAATAAGGCGAATTTCTAGTAAAACAAATCATTCAAGCGAATCAAATAACAAGAAGACGGTTATGACCAGACCAGAGCTTCGTTCTTGTCCGAACAAAGAACAAGAAACGCCGGTTTTTGTATTACCAGACCAGAGTTTCGATCATCTCTCGGAACCAGCTTCAGTTCCTTTTATGTGGGAACAAATCCCTGGAAAACCAAAAGATGACACGGCTATATTGATTCAAGAATCAGGTTTACTAGAAACCGACGAAGAGGAAGATTTGGATACGGTTTCTTCTAATGCAAGCTTCTCTGTTAACTGCAGCACAAGTGGAGTGAGTGAGATCGAAAAGAACGTTGAGAAAGCTGACGATGCGTCGTCTAGAGAAAGTCTCGATCTGATGATGTCAAGATTCTTACCAGCTGCTAAAGCAATGGCTTTCGCGCATCGAAAACGCTCTTCAGAGCAGAAGCAAACCTTACAAAACAGAGAAGCTCTTGTAATTCGCCAACGAAGTCAAGTAGCCGCAGAACATGAGCATTTCGCTATTGTTCAGAGTCTGTATGATGATTTAAACATTGATGATAATGATGATGATGACGACGATGATGATGATGAGGATGATGTTGATCTCCGAATCTACCCAGAAGTTACTATCAAGAAAGCTTGTGGATTCTTGCCGAGGCTTTGTGCCAAGAACTCATTCAAGTTTTCAAACCCGGTTCCTTTGGTTTCAGGACCAAACCGGGGTTTGACTCATTCTTGTGAACAAACTGGTTTACCAAATTGGTCAACTAGGCGTCTTTCCGGTTTTATATCTCCGTACCGAACCTCTTGTTCTGCTGCGGAGAAACCAGAGAGCTTCAAAAGGCTAAACAGAGGAATAAGCAAGTCTCAAGAACTGTACCCACCAAGAACAAGAAGAGAGATTCACTCACACTCTGGAGAAGTCAAAATGTTTAGAAACTCCATCTCAACTCCGCCGAGGATCCAAGGGACGACCACTCACCATACGAAGTTTCTTGCGGAGGAAGTAATTAGAAGAAGAATCAGCAAAAAGTCGGGGAATCTTTTGAAAACGTCGCCGGAATGTACACCGGCGATTTCTACGCCACCTTTACCTGAAACTCCGTCTCGGCCATGGCTCCGACAAACACTCCTCCCGCCGGTGAGCCCTAGACCTCACGGCGTTGTGTTAGGTCAAGTTGCTGCTAAGAAACTGAATCAAGAAATTCTTGAATCTACAAAATGGGAAACGATGGTCAAATCATCTTATGCTCACAACGATCACGTTCGTTATTCACAGGTATTAAATACTATTCGAACAAAAAAAAAACTATTTGAACATTTTCGCAAACTTAAAATTCATATAAAGATGTGTATTAGTGAACATCTAATTTATATATTTTTATTTTGTGAAATTCAGTGCAGGAGCTTATTGTTCATCCCTCCCGCCAGCAAAATACATACATAAAAAATAGAGAATTCACTTCGTTGTTTTACTTAAAAGTTAAATCAATAAGCTTTTATGTTTAAATCAGTAAGCTTTAAAGGAAAAACCAAATTGGTATCCGGCGACACGAATTTACATTAGATTGATTTTTTTTCGTTTTATGTTTTTTGTGTGTCTTATGATTGTGGGCTTTGTTCTTCTGACCACAGGTTTTGTAATTTGCTGGTTAAAAATATTGAATATATTGCATCTACAAGAATATTTTCGGTTTATAACCAATTTAACCGGTTTTATCAAAAAAAAAGTTTGCTTAACCTTTGAGTTTTTCCAATTGTTTTAAGATAACAAAAAAGAATCACGATTTTAATCGAATTCAGAGTTCAATTAATGTAATATCATATGTGTTGAATTTGAATTTTTTTGGGTAACACAATTGACGAAAAATCTCTATAATATTATTTGAAAAACCACTTTCTGTAAAACGTTAATTTTTAAAACTGTTAATTACTATTATACTAGATGGTGGCCCGCACACTTGTGCGGACTAATATATATCCAACTAAATTAAATTTTAACATAATTTTTAATTTCAATCTAATTTATTTAATTACCTTCAAATATTACATTAATCAAAAATATAGTTTATCTTTTTTTTTTTTACAACACAGCAAAGATAGTGGTTTGATACTTGTAAAATCTTTTATTTATTTTATCACTAAACTACACATATAAAAAGTATCCTTATCATAAAAGATAAATCTACAAAACCTAAATCAAACCCCTCTTCATCAAATCTTAATTGCATTTTATATAAATTGCTTCTTCATCGGAATTCATAGTGACACCTATTAACAAAATATACAATATTCTTAAAACATATTTATATTTAACTAAATTTTATAAACTAAAAGTAATAAATTACATGTCTAGTAAAATCTGGATTTTTAATTTTTAACGGTGATAGATTGTATACTTTAGACTCATTTTTTAATGGTAAGATATTTTTAAAAATAATAAATAGAAAACCATTCAACGGTTTAATGTTACTAAAGTAGATGAACAAAACTATAAAATTATTGCTAAAATTTGATAATACTTGTTCGTAATAATTATCCCTGAATATAATGAGGATATTTAATAAATAATCACTAAAATGTTTAAAACTAACAATTCAAAAAAAAATATTTATCAAAACTAATGACTCAACCTAAATCATGGAATATGACAACTAAGCTTCTAAAAATAATCAAAATAACCTAAATCATGGAGAACAAGACTAAAATTACCACATAAAATTATTTATAAATATAACAAATAAATAAAATTACCAATTAAAATTATTAAAACATGACAAATAAATAACCTAAATTATGGAGAATATGCAAATAAACAAAACTAAAATTATTAAAAACATAACAAATAAACAAATTATCTCAAATTATGAAAAATATGATAAATAAACAATGACAAATAAGCAAAATTTTCTAAGAATATGGAGAAGGTGACAAATAAGCAAAATTATCTAAGAATATGGAGAATGTGACAAATAAGCAAAATTTCCTAAGAATATAGAGAGGATGACAAATAAGCAAAATCACTTCATAAATAATAGTATAGATCTCTAATATAAATACCAATTGCTATTACTTATATTTTCTATTTTTTCGTTTATAAATTCACATATTTTAATCATGCCAATATCACTAAAAACTAGCATCAAAAAGGCAATATCTTAAAATAAAAATACACAGCAATTTTTTATATTTAAAACATGTAATTTAAAAATATGGAATTTTCTTCTGTATATATTTCAATTTCATAAATAAACTATTTTACTAATTGCCATTGCTAATATTATCTAATTTATTTTCTTTTTCTTAATAGTTTCTTTGTAAACTCATATCAATATCATAAAATAATTTAGTATCAAAAAGACAATATCTTTTTTGAACACCTCAAAAAGACAGTATCTTAAAATAAATTATATAATGATTTGTTATATTTAAAAAATGTGATTTAACAGCAACAAAAAATTTATTTAAATTCCAATTTCATAAAATTTAACTTAATGAATAAACTATTTTACTAATTTCAATTACTAATATTATCTACTTCTTTTTTATTAATAAATTTGTAAAATTGTATCAATATTATAAATAATTTAGTATCAAAATACAATATCTTAAAAAATATATAGTGATTTCTTATATTTAAAACATGTGATTTAACAAAAAATATTTCCTTGTTTGAATATTCTTTAAGAATTTCATAGAATAATATTTAAATTGAATTTTGAATAATTATTCAATTTATTAATTTTGACAATTGTTTTGATGATTTCATGTTATTTTCTTTTTCCTCATTGCAGATTCTCAAACTTAATACTATTGGATGTCTCAATAATAAACAAGTAATTATCTCAAATCCAAATCTAATGTAGATTCCATTGAGAATTTTTTTCTCGCTCGGAATGTTTTTAATAATATAACACAATTACTTGATAAATAATTTAAAGTATACGAACTATATATTGTCAAACTTTTGAAATAAAACATTGGATTTTGGTTCTTTCTAAAATTCTAATGATCAATGTGTTTTTAAAAGATTCAAGTTTGATTCACTTATACAACTTCCGATCAGCATTTCAACATTTCTCTCATAAGTTTAACCTAAAACAACATATATTAGACTATACATAACTTCTAAATACATTTTTAGAAATAAAAAAGGATAAACTGACTATATGAAATTAAAAATAATCTGATTTAATCTATTTAAAATGAAACTGAAAATAGATACAGTTCATTGTATCCAAAAAATAACCAATCTAAATTATTATACTCAAAATCATATATTTAATTAAGGTAATAAAATAATCTAGTTGAAAACCATAATATATTTTATTTGATTATCCTATAAATATTAATAGCACAGAAAAATTATCTGTTATACATTGAAAAAGATAAGAAGTTACGAGAGGCATGTAGTGCATGCTCCCCTTTTACATAACAATTTGAAAATCGTTAGACACCGTTAGATTAAACATAATCGTTAGACACCGTTAGATTAAATATAATCGTTAGACACCGTTAGATTAAACATAATATCCAACGGACACAACAAGAAGATATTAAGAAGATTTTTTGTATCTCAAAGTTTATTTTCTTTTGAAAAATCTTAAGTTTATTTTCAATGTGAATACGTCCAAAATTACTTTGTCGGGCAAGTGCTAGTTCATTCCTCCGTGCCCTTTTGTCCGTTTCCGTCTATAAAAATCAAAGATCCACAAACCAAGAGAGAAAGCATCCGTTTTATAAAGGTTAATTACGCTTTCGCGAAACGACTATCGTATCTTGATTCCACGTACCCACAGTATCTGCATGTTGTTATAATTACAGATTTTAACTTAACCCACATATATAATATAAATATAATTAAAGAGTATACATACATGCACCAATCCAATGTATTTAAGACCATCGAGTCACGTTTAATAAACTTCACGAACTATTAAGCAAAAAAAAAAAAAAAAAAAAAAACTTCACGAACTAACCAACGAAGAGAGATGTCGAGTGGTAGTTCTTCGATTTGTGGGATTGGGCACCTTCAAAAAGAATGTTACTATGAGTGGATGAGTATACAATCCAAACACATAGCTGATCTCAAAGAAGTGCTCATGAGTCAACGATCCAACGCCTACGATCATCACAAACTTGAAGAACTCGTTGGTAGAATCGTCAGCGACTTCCAGAAATACGCCGACAGACGGTTGGAGCTGGCCGACCGAAGCTGCTCTAGCTACTTTGCACCGTCGTGGAACTCTTCTCTAGAGAATGGTCTTCTATGGATGGGAGGATGTCGTCCTTCATCGTTCATGAGAATCATATGCGCTCTATGTGGTTCCCATGCAGAAACTCAGCTTTCTGAGTATCTCCTCAAGATGGATGGAGAAGTCGTAGATGGGCATGACGGTGATAGTTCCCTGAGCGATCTTACCGCCACGCAGCTTGCGAAAATCAATGACTTGCATGTGGAGGTGATAGATAAAGAAGACAAGTTATCTAAGAAGTCTGCGAATTTGCAAGAGGATGTTGCGGATATGCCAATAGCCATGACGGCTTTCACGAGGGATTGTGTTGAAACTGACGTGGCTGTTGAAGATGCTTTAGATAAGCATGAAGAGAGCATGGCGGTTTTAATAGCGGAGGCTGATAAGCTGAGGCTAGGGACACTTAAAAAGATCGTGGAGGTTTTGACGCCGGTTCAAGCGGCGGAGTTTTTGCTCTCCGGGAAAAGATTAAACGTCTCGTTGCATGAGTGGGGAAGAGTTAGAGAAGAGCGTCGTATCGGGTGTGCACTTGTTGATGCAGCCGCCGCTAGTGGAGGTGGGAAGTCAAAGAGATCAGCCACTTGTTAATGTATGAGTGCGAGTCTTGTAAGGTTTAATATATAAATCGTTTAATATTTTGGTCTTCTTGTGTAATATTTGGTCTAAGTAGACATGAGATCATGCTAAGCGTCTTTACATGTGATCTTCTGTAATATTTTGGTCTAAGTAGACACGAGATCATGTTAAGTGTCTTTATGTGTGTGTGGGAGAGAGACGTGTTTGCGAGACGCATAAGCGTTTGCTTTTGTCTTATATAAGGAATAACAGAAGCTGTAAACGTCAAGAGCGGACTCTCTTAGTTATGAATACACGAATAAGTTGTGAATACAAACGTCGTTTTTTATTTTTTCTTTGCAAACGTTAATCTTTTGCCTTCTTATTAAATTATTTAATTTAAATCTGTGACATTTTTAGATGTCAATAGCATTGTACTGTAAAATGGCGAAGTTAAAACAATGGCCAACTTTAATAATTTTTGAAGCATTTCATTAAATGCATAAAAGCCGTAAATTAAAGTAATATTGCAATAGTTGTAAACCGGGAATTGGTATTTATGAAAATTAGGTGACTGGCTCTTGTGAATATAACATTCCAATATTTCTTTTTATAATTCCGTGTCCAAAGAAGAAAACAGGTATATCGTCTCACTGGTCACTTACAAAATGGGTAAAAAGATGGAGATATTTATGAATCAAACAAACCAAAGACTCGAAGGTTTCAAAGATGACATATGTACATTTCATGGAGTGATGTAAAGTGATAACGTGCCAGCTACACCAACTTGTTACTTGTTTCCGGCAAAAAAAAAAAAACTACATCAACTTGTTACTTGTTCTCAGCCCGTCAGCAAGATCGATAGTGCAAAAGGACTAACTCGGTTTGATTTTTATATGACATATCATAGACTACATTTCTTGTCACGTTGTCAATGGGGACATGTGGTTTGTTCTGGTAAATTGGGTCCCCACTTGCAGTACTGGCCTGAGCCATGCCGGATGAAACATTCGTTTCAAGTCTCCAAATTTTTTTTTAAAATTTATATATAAATAAATCCCCTAATTTATACAAAAAAAATTTCAGTCCCCAAATTTATAAAATTCTTCTTAAACCGTCTCTTATCCCCGAATTCTCAGGACCGGCCCTGCTCACTTATAGCAGCCAGTGTTCCGTGAAGAAAAGACAAGGGAGATTTGAATTTATGGCTATAAATAGATGATAATTTGCTTCTTATTTCCCAACAAGTAACAAGTCATTTACTCTTTTTAATTTTTTTTTTTGGGGGGCGGACAAACCAGGTCGATAATATCGGCTCATCTCAATTTTTTTCTCAGACAATTGAAATAAAAGACAAACAGATCAGTGATTATCGTTAAGCACATTCGGACAAAAGCTTTTTTTTTTGGGGGGGGGGGGGGGGGGGGGGGGGGTGGGGGGGAACAAAGCAGGTCGATAGCATCGCCTTATCTCAATTTTTTTTCTCAAACAATTGAAATAAAAGACAAACAGATCAGAGTGATTATCATTGACCACATTTAGACAAAAGCTCCAAAAGAACTTTCCAGTTAGTACATCATCAATGCATCATCATTCAAATCAACTTCACAAATATATTTGCTTTCCCACACTCGCATGCAGAATCGAACAAGCTTAGCGACATCAATCAAAACACTTTTTTTTTTTGTATGTGATTGTCAAATCAAATCATAAAAATATAACAATTTCCTTAGAAGACAAGCCTAGACAAATTGCTTTCAACTCGAAACCAACTTGTTTCACACAAACAATTGTCAGCATCGAAGACGAGTCCACTGTAAGAGTTTTTTATCAGCCCATCTTCATGCCACCAACTGCCACGCCAACCTTACCCACCGGTAGTTCTTGACACGGATCGAATATCCGGATTTTTGAAGGTATTTGTGATTTACTTCGTATGTCACGGATATTCAGAAAAACGGATATCCGGAAAATAGATAGATATTTGCGGATATTTACAAATACCTACGGATATCTCAAATATCTTAATTAATACTAATAATCTTAAAATTTCGATACAAATTTGTTTTGTAAACTATTTTTTGCATGATATATAAGATAAAAATTAAAAGAAATAGTGAATCTACATATTTTGTAAATTTTTTAAACTTACTTAACAATTATAATAACACAAAACTTAAAAAATTATAATTGTCATAAATGTTTCTTTACCTTTTATAATAATTTCATATAAGTAATAATATGAATAGAATTTTTCAAATCATAAGTTAGAATAATAATTATATAATTTTACACATTTAAAACTTTAAATAAGATATACATGTATTTATATATTGCCGGATCGGATCGGATATTAGCTTCCGTAAATTTAAATATTTGTGATTTACTTCGATTTTAACGGATATTGATTATTAGTATTTGCTTTGCTTCAAAAGTTTACGGATATCCGAAATTTTTTGGATCGAATCGAAACAAATAACGAATCAAATCAAATTTAACGGATAAAATTAATGCTCAGCCCTACCCACCAGTCAATCTTTCTATCTTCACCATTTCATACTATTATTAAACTGGTTTTGCAAGTTTCATTCACGTTCAATTGTAACCTATATAAATCTTAACAATTTTTTATAGTTAAATAAATCTACAGCTAATATTATTATGAAATCTACAGCATATGAGCATTCAAACTGGTTGCTGCGGCTGGATAATAGTAGTATATTAACATATGAATTATTATCCCTTAAAAATTTCACAATAATATGTAATGTAAATCCTACAGCCAAAAGTACGTATGTCTCATGCATAATTGAAAACGCCAACGACTAAGGCTAGACAATTTCTCTTTGGATTTGATAGCTTCAGTTGTCTTCAATCAATCTAATAACAAACAATTTTCATGCAAGAAGAAGCTTGAAGATAAAGTGACTCTAACCGATGAAAAGGGAAAATACTTGAAAAACAAAATCGAGAATTAATTAAAAAAAACCAAGAAAATGAAAATCAAACATAATCTAGGAAATCTCGAAAGAAAGTTAACCGATACTTATAGAGATGAAGGAGGGTTGTCGGAGCCAGAAACTAGTAACAACTAACATTACCAGAAAAAAACGAATTAGAACATGATTAATGCAGATCTCTTAGAAAATATCTCTTAAAAAGATATAAGAAACGTTACTTATATTTCTTATTTAGGAGACGTTTCTTAGCTTTTTTTAGTTAAAATCTAAGAGACGTTTTTAAGAAACCTATATTAATCGTAGTGTTAGCATAACTAAAAACTAACAGTGTCACCAGACAGAAAAGACCCCTGTCAGAAGTGGCTAATCGACGTTGAAGAAACCATCGACTGCTACTGTTGCAACAGATTCCCAAGCTTCATGAGACAAAACGCTGTAAGCAAACCAGCGATCAAACAAAACGATGACTTTCTCTTTAGAAAGAAGAGAGAATCCCATTTGAAATGTTTTATCATTGGTTGTTAGATGGATGTTTCCAAAAAGAATTATAAGGATAGAAAAAAAACTAGCACTTTAAGTAAAGTTACATTATTAGCAATTATGTAATAACTAAAGCCGTTGCAATTTTAAAAATTTATGTAAAGATTAAAAAGCTTAAGACCAAAGAAACATAAATGCTTCTTTTTTCTTTCATCAATGTCAAAAAGAAGTTTTCGGACCACGTGGTCAAACTCGGATCTTTGACAATTTTGTTCCAGTTCATCCTGCTCTAAAATTTTGTTTATTACCCGACATGTTTTGTTTACTTCCAATTTGTTTAGTTATATCCCTTTTTTTTTTGATCAACATTTAGTTATATCCCTATGGATGTTTTAGACCGCAAATGTGGAATATATATACTAAAGTTGCGATTGACAAAAGATATAGAAAATGATGTGAAAATGTAACTATAAAATGCATGATTATTGTGATTACTTTTTGGGTTGAATTTTATTTTGTATTGGTTGGTTTACCTCGGATAATTTTACCAACAAATAGTGAGTATTATTCTTACATTCCACACTATTAAATCAAGAAAAATGACAATTCTAGCATCTAATATTTTTCTATTGGTTTAGGCACCTGATATACCAATATAGACCTTGACCAACCGATTCAAATCTGGCCGACGACAACGTTTATGTAATATGCCATTTGATCACGAAATATCCATAGAGAAGAAGTCATTGCCTACGTAAACTTGAGGGTGTTTATGTAACTTCCGATTAATAAGCGAAAATTAGTTAATTAAAATAAAAAACACGAAAGAAAATGGCGAAGAAAACGGAAATTAGAGAGAGAAATTAAAAAGAGAGCTGGATTCACATGGCCTTTGTTCTTTCTCTCTCTCCACCATGATCATTACCAACAAAACTGATTGAAACCCATCTGTTCTCTCTCTCTCACTCTTCTCTTCTCTGCCTCTAACGCCATGGCTGACGATAAGGTAAAGCTACTTCGTTTCCTTTTCTATTGTCGTTCAGGCAAGATCCTGTTTTTGTTGTTTTCCACATTTTACCCTTCAGTTAGTTGTCTTGTCTTGTCTTTGCGTAAACAGCTTTGGTCGGAGAATCTTGTTCCTACAAAGATTTTTTTTTTTAAGAATTGGATAACAAATCTCTAGTTAGTTTTCTTGAAGTTTAAAGTTTGTGGGTTTGTCAAAAGTTTTGTTCTTTTATTTTTTTTAGTTACCTTAAGATCTCTGAGCTCTAGAAATGGTTGCTCAAGGGGTTTTGAGTTATGAATTGGACTACCTACCTGACTATTCTTTAGCAGTTTAGCTTTTACTTGAAGAGGAAAAAGAAACTGATTTGTAATCTTCTGAGATGTGTAAATTAAGCCTTTTTTTGGTCTTAGGGTTTTGTGAATTTAGCTCTGTTTAGATGAACCATGGTTATAGATCGGAGTCCTTATAGATCTCGATCCGTAATTTAAATTCACAGTTACTAGATCCATAAATGAACATAGATTCACTCTTGTTTTGTTTTGTTATATGCGTTTCTGTCTTGTGTACCTTTCTTCTCTCGTGACCAAAAGTATATACCACTGTTCTAAAATGCGCCAGGCGCTCATTACGCGGGAGATGACTGTATAGCGTCTAATCATATAGGCGGACGCCTAAACGGGTTATATACGGATATATAATTTTATACAAAATATAAATATAAAATTAATATACATACATTAGTTTTAAAAAAATGAACATAAATAGATTTAAAATACAATTTTTGTATAAGTATATAGTTTAACATATATAAATAGTCTTAAATTATAAAAATAAAATCATTTTAAATATATAAAGATGACAAATTTAAAATGATTTTGCAATAATTAAATATCTACAATCATATAAACACATAAAATAAGTAAATTTAATATAAATAATAACATTAATGTAATATAATAATAATATTATTAATTTTTTTTTTGAGTATTATTGTTCAAAATCCGCCTAGGCGTCTGCGTAGACCGCATAATGTCCGCCTAAATACTATTATGCGCCCGAATTATATAAATCCGTATAAAATACTGTATAACGTGAAAACGGTACGGTCGGCTACCGTATAGCGCCTAGACGCCGCCTAGGTGGACGCCTAGACCGTATTTTAGAACACTGGTATATACTATACTTTTTTGCGTAACGGCTATTTCTTAGCTAATCTTTTTGACTAATAAAACTTTCCTCTTTAGACTTTTGATTCTCAGACAAGCATTCTGCTTTTAATTCTTAGCTGTTGGATTCTTAAGTGGAATCAATGGTTACTTGCATGACCTTTACAAGCTTCTTTCTTACAGGAGATGCCGGCTGCTGTAGTTGATGGACATGATCAAGTCACTGGTCACATAATCTCCACCACAATCGGAGGAAAAAACGGAGAACCAAAACAGGTAAAATGGCCTAACCAAGTTAGACACTTGTTTCTCTCTCACTGTATATGCCAGATTTTGATTCTAAAAAAAAGAGTGTTTCCTTTGTTCTTTTGCTAGACAATTAGTTACATGGCAGAGCGAGTTGTGGGTACAGGCTCCTTCGGGATAGTTTTCCAGGCAAAGTGTTTGGAGACAGGAGAAACCGTGGCGATAAAGAAGGTTTTGCAAGACAGGAGATACAAGAACCGAGAGCTTCAGCTGATGCGTGTGATGGACCATCCTAATGTGGTTCGTTTGAAGCATTGCTTCTTTTCGACCACGAGTAAAGACGAGCTTTTCCTTAATCTGGTCATGGAGTACGTCCCTGAGAGCTTGTACCGTGTTCTGAAACATTACAGCACCGCAAACCAAAGAATGCCTCTTGTCTACGTTAAACTCTACATGTACCAGGTAAACAATAATTCACATCTTCTGTTTACAACATAGGAGGTATGTTCTTACTCTGATAATACCTTTTGGTTGTTGTTTCAGATCTTCAGGGGACTTGCTTACATTCACAATGTTGCTGGAGTTTGCCATAGAGATCTAAAGCCTCAGAATCTTCTGGTATGCGTTAACACATTCAAGATTCAACTCTTGTGTGCTTCTTTCTCTTTGCTAATCTGTTTCTTTCTACAGGTTGATCCTCTTACTCATCAAGTCAAGATCTGTGACTTTGGCAGTGCGAAACAGCTCGTAAGACTTCAGGATTTATATAAACTCCTTTAACTTGTGGCGTTATTGTTTTGTGTGTGATCTTATCATTTACTTCTGCATCAGGTTAAAGGTGAAGCCAACATTTCTTACATATGTTCAAGATTTTACCGTGCACCTGAACTCATATTTGGTGCCACGGAGTACACAACTTCCATTGATATCTGGTCTGCTGGTTGTGTCCTTGCTGAGCTTCTTCTTGGTCAGGTAATAACCAAAATTTTCACTAAACAACTTCTTTTAGTTTCCATTGTATCCCCCTTATGAGTCATTGTACATTTTGCATGCAGCCATTATTCCCTGGAGAGAATGCTGTTGATCAGCTCGTTGAAATCATCAAAGTAAGAATCTCTAACAAATTATATTTTTGCAAAACTACAAATCCTCATTGTATATGGCTGCTTGGAAACAGGTTCTCGGTACACCAACTCGAGAAGAGATCCGTTGTATGAATCCACATTACACAGACTTTAGGTTTCCACAGATAAAAGCACATCCCTGGCACAAGGTTTGTGCTTTGTACATCCATTCTTGTTTCAGTTTCCTACTTGAAACATCACTCAATATTTGGTTTCATTTTTTCATTTAGATTTTCCACAAACGGATGCCGCCGGAGGCTATTGATTTTGCATCAAGGCTGCTTCAGTACTCTCCAAGTCTTAGATGCACAGCGGTGAGCATTGCTCACTTAAAGTTTCTTCCATCTCTTAAGAATCCAATGGAATGTTAATAATATGTTTATATCAGCTGGAAGCTTGTGCACATCCATTCTTTGATGAACTTAGAGAACCAAATGCGCGTTTACCGAATGGACGGCCTTTCCCACCACTCTTCAACTTCAAACAAGAGGTAGCTGGAGCATCACCAGAGCTGGTCAACAAGTTGATTCCAGACCATATCAAGAGACAGTTCGGACTAAGTTTCTTGAATCAGTCTGGAACTTAAAAGGAACAATAGACAAGAACATTTATATATCTTAAATGTATCATTACTCAGAGCCAGAAGGTAGATGAAGGCAAAGTGGAGTGGAGGACACAATTGTAAGTTTGATGGTGAAAGAAAGCTTCTACAACCTGACTTCCCCAAATCTGCAGGAAAAGCTATTCAGTTGTATCTTCTTCTTTCTCCCTTTTTGGTTAAAACAAAGTCTCCTATTTTGCTTCATTCTTTCTGCATCTGTAAATGAGTGTAGACAGAGTTTTGTTATATAGAAAAGTTTTAGCAGAAGGTGAAAGAGATCCAAAGTCTTACCAGAAGAGGAAGGCTTTCTCTGTTTTTTGTTTTGTTTCTTCCTGTTGAATGTTTGTCTCCTTCTGTTTTGTTGGTTGCTATTACCAAATACTAGGAATGGTACACCATCTCAACGAGCATTATCAATATACATGGCTGCAGCACAATATGTACACTGTTCAAGATTGCGTTCGTTTTGTCTCCAGAACTCGATTTATACTGCCCAAAGATGGCATCAGCAGGGATCTAAACTGTGTGCTGTTTTTTTTCTATAGAGAACTTAAAAAGAAACTGTTTGGAGTTTGTTGTAGCTAGGAAGGTTGGTCCTAGAGCAAGAAAATAAAAAAATTCAAAATCACCAAAACTGATAAGTAGTGTTTTTAAGTGTTAGTAATTGATGATATAATTATGTGTATAAAATTTGTTTTTGAAAAAAAATAAATTTAGTTGTACAAATTAAGGTTTTAAGTTTACCCACTCTCAATTTGAGAGAGTGAACTCCACTTGACTTCTTTCCATGAATACTACTCTTTGGATTTCATTTGATTTTGAGTTATTTTTCAAAACTTTAAGAAAAAGTAGCGCGTTATAACAAAACGGCATCGTATAAGGTGTGAGAAGGGAAAACGGTGTCGTCTCTCACTCGTTCTCTCTCTCTCTCTTATAATAATAAACATTATCCTCTTATAGATCCGTGTCTCGGGTTTTGGTGGATGGTTTCTTCTCAGACTTTCTCTCCACGACCCTCTGTTCTTCCCCTTAACATCGAGGTAAACACACATTCGTAGAAGACCTTGGTTTGTAATGCAGTGAAGGAGTTCTATACGTATAAACATTTTTTGGAACGTGTACGCGCAGAGTGAGAGGATGATGCTGTGAAGTTAGGCCTTGTGGGTTGCTAATGCAGTGGAGGAGTTCAAAGCTTTGGACACCTCTGCCTTGTCCAATCTCACTCATTCTTAAAACATTGGTTTACCTGGGTTCTTACGGATGCTGTGGAATCTTGTCCTGTTTTCTCCTTTCTTAAATTGAACCAAACAAAGTTACCATGAAAACTCGCGAGGATCAAAATCTGGATTAGCCAATAATGAAAGAAGAATTGCTTAAATAGAATATGAACCCACCGAGACAAGTGTCAAGTAGCACGAGTTTATTAACACGTGTTTTTTTGAATAATGGGTTTTGCGACTTAAATGGGTTTTAACTTGTTGCGTTATTGTTGTTTTGTGTGATCTTATCCTTTACTTTAATTTTGGCATCAGGTTAAAGGTGAAGCCAACATTTCTTACATATGTTCAAGATTTTACCGTTCACCCGAACTCATATTTGGTGCCACCGAGTACACAACTTCCATCGATATCTGGTCTGCTGGTTGTGTCCTTGCTGAGCTTCTTCTTGGGCAGGTAATAACCATAATTTTCACTAATCTCATTCATCACTTTCCTGTGTATCCGCCTTATGACTCATTCTACATTTTTGCATGCAGCCATTATTCCCTGGTGAGAATGCTGTTGATCAGCACGTTGAAATCATCAAAGTAAGAATCTCTAACAAATCATATTTTTTGCTAAACTACAAATCCTCATTGTATATATGGCTGCTTGAGAACAGGTTCTTGGTACACCAACTCGAGAAGAGATCCGTTGTATGAATCCACATTACACAGACTTTAGGTTTCCACAGATAAAAGCACATCCATGGCACAAGGTTTGTGCTCTTTACATCCATTCTTGTTTCAGTTTCCTACTTGGTTACATATTTACTCCATCTTTGGTTTCATTTTTCATGTAGATTTTCCATAAGCGGATGCCTCCGGAGGCGATTGATTTTGCATCAAGGCTGCTTCAGTACTCTCCAAGTCTTAGATGCACAGCGGTGAGCATTGTTCTCTTAAAATTTCTTCCATCTCTTAAGAATCCAATGGAATGTTAATAATATGTCTATTTCAGTTAGAAGCTTGTGCACATCCTTTCTTTGATGAACTGAGAGAACCAAATGCGCGTTTACCAAATGGACGGCCTTTCCCACCACTCTTCAACTTCAAACAAGAGGTAGTGTCTTTAAGTGTTAGTAATTGATGATATAATTATGTGTATAAAATTTGTTTTTTGAAAAAAAATAAATTTAGTTGTACAAATTAAGGTTTTAAGTTTACCCACTCTATGCTTTTAATTCAGAAGTGGGAACCTATCGTCTCTGCCCATTTCCCTTCTACTATTAGTTTTTGAATCAACATCCATGGAATTCCACTTCATTTTTGGAATGAGAAGACTATTGATAGCATTGGCGATGCTCTGGGTAACTGTCCCGAACGTGACTTTGATGGAGCTCGGTTACGGATAGATGCCAATGGACTACAACCTCTAGAGATGACTAGGGATATCTTATTGCCCACTGGTGAAGTCACTGAGGTCGAATTCGAGTACATCAAACTCGAGAAGCACTGCTTCCAATGCCACTCTCTTCTTCATGAAAAAGATGATTGTCCATCTGTGATAAGAGGCGACAGACCTACAAAGCTAGGGATTAATCAACGTAATGCTCTCATGCGCATAGAAGCCGATAAAAGACGTCATGATGAGCGCAGAGGATACTCGAGACACCAGGAAACACGAAGATATACTGATGGTGATTATACCAGACGTGACTCTGATCTCAACGGGAGGAGACGATCGGATCAGCCTCGTTCCGATCACCGCAGCTCTTACCGCTCAGATACATTGCGAAGTCATCACTACGGGAGGAGTACTCAGCGATACCCTGAGCTTTCCAGGAGTTTTTCAGAACATACTCACCGACCTAGAAAGGTGACTGCTTCGAAGCGCACTATTACTGGGACATCCAGAGAATTAGGTAGGAATTTGAATGCGAGACTAGGAACGATAGATCAACAAGCTGGAGAAAACTGGTCCCAAGCTTCTCACACCCCTCCGCCTCGTCAGCCGGATCAACAACAACATTCTATCCCTAGCGGGAACTCGAAGGAGAGAAGATCAGCTTTAGATCGCATCTCGGAACCCCGTGTACCAGTGCAAGCTCGTCTAGGTGGGACGTCGAGCTTAGAGTCGACGAGGTTACAAGAGGTTGAGATCCAATTCTTAGGCGATGAGGATCAAGAGCTTCTTACGCGTCGCCTCTCGCATACCTCTCCGGTGATTCCAGATACTCAACTGAACGCTCATGTCGCTGTTGCGGAGGAGGATGAACTCTCGGAAGATCTGGCACCGAGAAGAATCCACCCCTCTCTAAGGATTGAAGCTCGGGTTAATCCTCCGGCAAGTGAGAAGAGGAAAGCTCCATCAACAGCTAATACCTCCATGAATGCTTCCAAGAGTGCCTCCAAGGGTGCGTCTAAGAGTGCTGTAAAGAAAGGCACCAAAGCTACTGGTAAACCGAAGAATACCAAGCCTGTTAGACGAGTCCCACATAGCCCGCTGGGGGTCAGTTTAAGGAAGGTGAACGCGGCAAAATCTCTGAACCCACCACGCAAGAAGCTATGCTTGGATAAAGACCAGGGAGGTCCGAGTAATGTTGCTGCGCGTACTAGGAGTTCTAATACGGTGTCTATACCGCCTAATGGGAGACAAGGGGGAGGGGATTTTCGGCCCCCTCTGCCTCCGCTTCCTTAGTACTTTGTAGCTGGAATTGTCAAGGGCTGGGGAACCCCTCGACAATTCGACGGTTGAAGGATATCAACAAATCTTTTAAGCCGGATATCCTGTTCCTCATGGAGACGAAGCAGCAAGACACCTTCATTAAG
The DNA here is from genome assembly GCA_018703725.1 of Brassica juncea. Classification (NCBI taxonomy): domain Eukaryota; kingdom Viridiplantae; phylum Streptophyta; class Magnoliopsida; order Brassicales; family Brassicaceae; genus Brassica; species Brassica juncea. The sequence goes on along the minus strand of CM031936.1, from coordinate 67,536,758 downwards.
GAGAAGCTCCACTCTTTAAACTTTTCTGGTTATTTCTCAGTCCCACCTGTGGGTTCAAGTGGTGGCCTTTCTTTATTTTGGAGAGATTCTGTCTCGCTGGTTGTACTAAAGGACTCTCCTAATATAATTGATGCGGAGATTACTTTCAAAGGCACCTCTTCTTTTGTTTCTTTTATCTATGGTGCCCCTGTAGCAGGCAATAGATCGGAGTTTTGGACTGGCGTCTCCCAGCTTGGCCGAGGTGAAGATGTCCCGTGGCTGCTGACGGGGGATTTCAATGAAATCCTCAACAATGAAGAGAAAGTGGGAGGACCAGAGCGATGGGAAGGCTCGTTCACTGCCTTTAGAAGCTTTGTCTCGGAGAATGGTCTTTGAGACCTTAAGCATTCAGGCAACCACCTGTCATGGAGAGGTACAAGACATACCCACTTCATCAGGTCCCGATTAGACAGATCTATGTCAAACTGTGGATGGGCGGAGGCTTTTCCGCTGGGATGTAGCAAGTACCTCCGCTTTGAGGGCAGTGATCACAGACCATTGCTTACTTACTTTAACAACAAGCGATCTAAGGGTCAAGGGCTGTTCAGATTCAACAGAACACTTACGGAAAATGAGGAGGTGACATCGATAGTGGACTCAGCCTGGAACCATAACCCGCTAGGGACCGTGATCGCGAAACTCAACGCTTGTCGAAAAAGTATTATTGCTTGGACTAAGGAAAGGAACAGCAAGAGTAACCAGAGGATAGCTGAAGCGCAAAAAGACCTGGACTGCTTGTTATCAGCGGCCTTACCAGACTTACCTCGTATTGAGGCGGTAAACAAAATCCTCAGTGAAGCGTACAAGGAGGAAGAAGCCTTTTGGAGACAAAGGAGCCGCATTCAATGGCTAAAGAACGGGGACAGAAATACCGGGTTCTTCCATGCAGCGACGAGGCAGCGGAGGATGCAAAACTCCCTTTCGGTATTGGAGGATGACGATGGAGTAGCAGTGTATGAGGAGGAAATGATCGCAGGTGTGGTGGCGCGGTACTACTCGGATCTGTTCAAAACCAATGGCAACCAAGACTTCTCCATTGTGGAAACGGTGATAGAGCAGAAGATATCCCCGGATATGAACAGATCCCTCACCACTATACCGACTCCTGCGGAGATACGAGACGCGGCTTTCTCGATTAACGGAGGCAAAGCACCAGGACCGGATGGATTCTCAGCAAAATTCTACCAAGCTTATTGGCACATCATTGGAGAGGATGTTTCCCGAGATATTCGGTCTTTCTTTGAGACAGGCATTCTTCACCCACGACAGAACGAGACCCACATTAGGATGATTCCGAAGGTAACAGCTCCTCGCAAGGTGGCGGATTATAGGCCCATAGCACTTTGTAACTCCCACTACAAGATCATAGCCAAGATTCTCACTAGGAGACTGAAGCCGTTGCTGCCTAGCCTGATCTCCCCAACTCAATCGGCCTTTGTGGCTGGTAGAGCGATCACGGACAACGTGCTCATCACCCATGAAACCTTACACTTCCTACGTACTTCCAAAGCGAAGAAATATTGCTCCATGGCTATCAAGACGGACATGAGTAAAGCTTATGACAGGATTGAGTGGGGCTTTCTCAGGGCGGTTCTCGCCAAGTTCGGCTTTGCTAGTACGTGGATTTCTTGGGTCATGACTTGTGTGGAAACTGTATCCTATTCCTTCCTCATTAATGGATCACCGCATGAACGTGTTTCACCGTCGCGAGGGCTTCGCCAAGGAGACCCCTTGTCGCCCTACCTTTTCATCTTATGCACTGAGTTGCTTGCAGGACTCTGTGCAAAAGCACAGGAACGGGGGAAGCTTCGTGGTATCCGGGTAGCTCGTGGATGTCCGCTAATAACCCACCTGTTGTTCGCGGACGACACGATGTTCTTCTGCAAATCGAGCCCGGACTGTGTCGCTGCCTTACAAGATATTATCCTGACGTATGAAAGCGTTTCTGGCCAACAAATCAATTATGCTAAGTCCGCGGTGACATTTTCAGCAAAAACCCCGACGGAGGTTAAAGACAGAGTCAAACGGGAGATGGGTATCTTAGCAGAAGGAGGGATAGGTAAATACCTAGGACTGCCGGAGTTGTTTGGGCGAAAGAAACGAGATATTTTTGCAGCTATCTTGGACAGGATAAGACAGCGGATAAGGCACTGGTCTACGAAATTCCTCTCGGGTGCCGGAAAACAGGTCCTTCTAAAGGCGGTTCTTTCTGCATTGCCGTGTTATGCCATGTCCTGCTTTAAATTGTCTTCGTCCCTCTGCAAACAAATACAATCGTTGTTGACCCGGTTCTGGTGGGATGCTTCTCCGGACAAGAGAAAGATGTGCTGGGTGGCGTGGTCAACTCTTACCCTCCCCAAGAGTGAAGGCGGACCTGGTTTCCGTGACTTGGAAACCTTTAACGATGCCCTCCTCGCCCGCATTGGTTGGAGGCTGTTACGCCATCCCACCTCTCTTGTGGCACGGGTTTTACTTGGGAAATATTGTAAGACATCCTCCTTTATGGACTGCTCGGCAGCCTCGGACGCCTCCCACGGATGGCGGAGTGTTTTAGCGGGACGGGAGATCCTGAAACAAGGTGTTGGATGGGAAGTTGGCAATGGGGAGTCCATTCACGTGTGGGGAGAACCGTGGCTCTCACTTACCTTCCCCACGGCTCAAATTGGCCCCCCAACAGAGACTTCTGTGAACTTAATGGTTAGCGACCTCCTTTGCCCCCTTACTAACTCCTGGCGTGACGACATGATTCAACGCCACCTCCCTCAGTATGAGGCCAGTATCCATGGTATTGTAACCAGTGCGACCTCACACCAAGACCGGAGGAGTTGGCTCTTTGATAAGACGGACGAGTATACTACTAAATCGGGATATAATCTAGCTGTTACGGCTAAGGCGGAGCGACGGGATCACCCATTGGATTGGCAGAAATGCATTTGGTCGATCAAGACTTCTCCCAAAATAAAGGACTTTCTCTGGCGAGTGGCAAGGAAAGCCATTCCAGTTAGTGCGAATCTGGCTACTCGGGGACTACCAACGTTCCCATGTAAACTTTGTGGTGGCATAGAAGACGACCTCCACACCTTCCTCCTATGCCCTCTGGCTCAGGAGGTGTGGACGTTGGCTCCTCTCACACCGCAACCTCAGGTGTTAATACCTTCCATTTATCATATCTTCAAGGCGGGATCTCAGTTTGTTCCATTACCTCCTACTGGAATTACATCTCCCCTCTGGCCTTGGATCCTCTGGAGACTTTGGAAGGCTAGGAACTGGCTAGTTTTCGAAAACAGAACCACTACGGCTCAGGAGATTTTATCTATGGTGATTAGGGATGCGAAAGAATGGCAAGAGGCTCAAGGGAATAGCGGGGCAAAAGCGAGCAAGATGAACGATGGGCTCCATGTCTTACCGTCTTTTGAAAATGAGAGTCTGGCTTGTTTTGTTGATGCAGCTTGGGACGCTGCTACTGGGTGGTGTGGAATTGCTGGAGTTTTCAAGGGACAGACACAAGAGAAGCTCCCTGACTTCAAGGAAACAAGAAGACATATCGACTCGGCTCTTACGGCCGAGGCCCTAGCGGTTAGGAAGGCAGTGATGGACGCCTATTCTTCTAATGCCGCGTCTCTGGTGGTGCTTTCTGATTCTCAAGTTTTGGTTAAGATCATTCAAACTAGGTGCTCGAGGAAGGGTTTGAACAACATTCTCTCGGATATTTGGTATTTTAGCAGTCGTCTAAGGACTTGCTCGTTTCTTTACATTCCTCGTTTATGTAATGTAGAGGCTGATTTAGTGGCAAAATCAGTTCTCGCCTCTGTAACATCAACCTCCTCTCGAGGAGGCTAAACCTCTTATTTTGCAATGCAATCGTAGTTTGACCAAAAAAAAAGTTTACCCACTCTCAATTTGAGAGAGTGAACTCCACTTGACTTCTTTCCATGAATACTACTCTTTGGATTTCATTTGATTTTGAGTTATTTTTCAAAACTTTAAGAAAAAGTAGCGCGTTATAACAAAACGGCATCGTATAAGGTGTGAGAAGGGAAAACGGTGTCGTCTCTCACTCGTTCTCTCTCTCTCTCTTATAATAATAAACATTATCCTCTTATAGATCCGTGTCTCGGGTTTTGGTGGATGGTTTCTTCTCAGACTTTCTCTCCACGACCCTCTGTTCTTCCCCTTAACATCGAGGTAAACACACATTCGTAGAAGACCTTGGTTTGTAATGCAGTGAAGGAGTTCTATACGTATAAACATTTTTTGGAACGTGTACGCGCAGAGTGAGAGGATGATGCTGTGAAGTTAGGCCTTGTGGGTTGCTAATGCAGTGGAGGAGTTCAAAGCTTTGGACACCTCTGCCTTGTCCAATCTCACTCATTCTTAAAACATTGGTTTACCTGGGTTCTTACGGATGCTGTGGAATCTTGTCCTGTTTTCTCCTTTCTTAAATTGAACCAAACAAAGTTACCATGAAAACTCGCGAGGATCAAAATCTGGATTAGCCAATAATGAAAGAAGAATTGCTTAAATAGAATATGAACCCACCGAGACAAGTGTCAAGTAGCACGAGTTTATTAACACGTGTTTTTTTGAATAATGGGTTTTGCGACTTAAATGGGTTTTAACTTGTTGCGTTATTGTTGTTTTGTGTGATCTTATCCTTTACTTTAATTTTGGCATCAGGTTAAAGGTGAAGCCAACATTTCTTACATATGTTCAAGATTTTACCGTTCACCCGAACTCATATTTGGTGCCACCGAGTACACAACTTCCATCGATATCTGGTCTGCTGATTGTGTCCTTGCTGAGCTTCTTCTTGGTCAGGTAATAACCATAATTTTCACTAATCTCATTCATCACTTTCCTGTGTATCCGCCTTATGACTCATTCTACATTTTTGCATGCAGCCATTATTCCCTGGTGAGAATGCTGTTGATCAGCTCGTTGAAATCATCAAAGTAAGAATCTCTAACAAATTATATTTTTTGCTAAACTACAAATCCTCATTGCATATATGGCTGCTTGGGAACAGGTTCTTGGTACACCAACTCGAGAAGAGATCCGTTGTATGAATCCACATTACACAGACTTTAGGTTTCCACAGATAAAAGCACATCCATGGCACAAGGTTTGTGCTCTTTACATCCATTCTTGTTTCAGTTTCCTACTTGGTTACATATTTACTCCATCTTTGGTTTCATTTTTCATGTAGATTTTCCATAAGCGGATGCCTCCGGAGGCGATTGATTTTGCATCAAGGCTGCTTCAGTACTCTCCAAGTCTTAGATGCACAGCGGTGAGCATTGTTCTCTTAAAATTTCTTCCATCTCTTAAGAATCCAATGGAATGTTAATAATATGTCTATTTCAGTTAGAAGCTTGTGCACATCCTTTCTTTGATGAACTGAGAGAACCAAATGCGCGTTTACCGAATGGACGGCCTTTCCCACCACTCTTCAACTTCAAACAAGAGGTAGCTGGAGCATCACCAGAGCTGGTCAACAAGTTGATTCCAGACCATATCAAGAGACAATTGGGTCTAAGTTTCTTGAATCAGTCTGGAACTTAAAGAAATAAAGGACAAGAACTTTTTATATATTAATGTATCATTACTCTGAGCCAGAAGGTAGATGAAGGCAATGGGGAGGACACAATTGTAAGTTGATGGTGAAAGAAAGCTTCTAGAACCTGACTTCCCCAAACCAATTCAGTTGTATTTTTTGCTTCGTTCTTTCTGCATCTGTAAATGAGTGTAGACAGAGTTTTGTTATATAGTAAAGTTTTAGCAGAAGGTGAAAGAATCTTAGTGAAAGAGATCAAAAGTCTTAACAGAAGAGGAAGGCTTTCTCTGTTTTTTGTTTTGTTTCTTCCTCCTCTTGAATGTTTGACTTCTTCTGTTTTGTTGCTTTTAACAAATTTAATAAAATGGTTTTGCTCATAACTCTCTTTCTTACAAAGGCTAATCTCAATACTTTTTCTCTTTTTGCATTAAGTTCTATTTGTTTTTGAAACACTGATCTGTGATTAAGTTCTATTTGTATGTAGTGTACTATTCAGTTATACTGATTTATGAAATGGTGTATGTATGACTTACCAAAGGCAAATCTCAAGACTTTGTTTTTCTTCTCTTTCTGCATTAAAAGAGGTTTCACTCTTCAGTTATGGTTCTTCTGTAGCAAGATCTCCAAATAAAAACTAGCCATAACAAACACGCGAATAAGTAAGTACGATTTTTCATCTAAACAACATTCCGTTGTAGTCTAGCTGGTCAGGATACTCGGCTCTCACCCGAGAGACCCGGGTTCGAGTACCGGCAACGGAGTTTCTTTTTTTTTTTTAATTAGTAATAGGTTGACCTAAAGACCAGGGTACTGTCGTCATTTTCCATATAGAACAAACCCTAAAGCGTCTCTCATATAAGCATCAGACTTCACAGCGGTCGCTGCCACTCTTCTTTGCTCATCTCCCTCAATCTTGAATCCCTTAATCGTAAAGAATGGTATTTTTCTCAAACTTTCGTATCTGTTCAACTTCTTGCTCATGTTCCATTAGAAAAGATTTCATTTTTAGGATTTTAACTTACTTCCACTGTGATGCAGGCGTCGGAGAAGAAACTCTCGAACCCTATGAGGGACATCAAGGTTCAGAAGCTCGTTCTTAACATCTCTGTTGGTGAGAGTGGTGATCGTCTCACTCGTGCCTCCAAGGTTCCTTCTTTGTTTCGTAGAGTGCTAAAAAATCAACACTTTACGGTTTAGCATTACTGAAAATGGGTTGCTAAAGTCATTGCAACTGATATAAACCTTTGAACTTTGTATTGAAATGGGCTGTTAAAGCATTGGACTTTGTTGTCTGAACGAGTGTTTTTGGTAAATTGGGTAGGTGTTGGAACAGCTCAGTGGTCAAACCCCTGTCTTCTCCAAGGGTATGTCTGAGCATTTTCATTGTATGTTGTGTCTGTAGTTTTGAGAACGTGGAGTTTAGTTTTAGTGTGTGGTGTTGAATTTGAACAGCTAGATACACTGTGAGGTCTTTCGGAATCAGGCGTAACGAGAAGATTGCTTGCTATGTCACCGTGAGAGGAGACAAGGCTATGCAGCTTCTTGAGAGCGGCTTGAAAGTGAAGGAGTACGAGCTGTTGAGGAGGAACTTCAGTGACACTGGCTGCTTTGGGTTCGGTATCCAGGAGCACATTGATCTTGGAATCAAGTAAGTGCTTGGCTGATTTGCTATAACACTCTTTGTTTAAACAGAGGAGTGTTCTCATGATTCTGCTTTTCCTTCTTAGGTACGATCCTTCCACTGGTATCTATGGAATGGACTTCTATGTTGTTCTTGAACGTCCTGGATACCGTGTGGCCCGTCGCCGTAGGTGCAAGACTCGCGTTGGGATTCAACATAGAGTTACAAAGGATGATGCCATGAAGTGGTTCCAAGTTAAGTACGAAGGTGTTATCCTCAACAAGTCTCAGAACATCACTGGTTGAAGCGTTTTGTTTCTATTTTGTTTTTTTTTTGTGGTGCTGTTAGCTCGTCTCAGAACATCGCGTTAAGATCTCTTGTTTTGTATCTGTTTTTTTTTTCTTACTTCAGTCCTACGTACCCGACATGAACAATTTTTTGGAGGTTATCGTTATCAATTTTAAACAATCTCTCTGCTTTAAATTACTCCAAGCAATATCTCTTATCTCTGTTTCGCATATCTCTGTTTCGCATGCCTGAGAATGCTGACTGAAGGTTTACAATCAGGACGATCTCTGTTTCGCATGCCTGAATGTTGACTGTAAGTTTCATAGTTTCAATCTGGGGTTGCAAAGATAGTAAGCACGGGACTGACTTCAACTTAAGCACGGGACTGACTTCAACTGAAACATTTTAAATCAAGACGTTGAGATCTAACGTAGAGATATTAGAGCCTTTGATCTTCTTGGCAAAATCTTGTTGCCCATAAAGCTTTGATTTTTTTTTTTTTTTGTCGTCTACCCAATGAACTAGATCAAGTGGTGTCCAGACGAGTTGATTCTCCGGGGAACATCTCCGCCTGTCCGGATCTGATCTATATGGAAAAAGATATAGTCTCAGAATCTAGCTTCCTTTGCCAAAGCATCCGCGCAACCATTCCTACTCCGAGAAATATGAATCAGACCCGGACCCGGACAAATAAAGCTTTGATATAAAGCTATGCTTTTGATGAACAAATTATAATATGGTGTTTACGTGATTACATCCACATACGGCCGGTTCAGGCATTTGTTTTCCCTTTTGGTGCACACAGAAGATACACATGCATAACTTGCGCTCGACGCAACCACGTGGTCTGGGTTTCTGAGCCCATGAGACTCATGTTTTAAGTTTAATCCCATCAATTCAGTTGTATGAAACTATAAATGATTGTGTTTCAAAGAAAAAAAAATGAAACTATAAATGATCAGTACAATTTCTTATGTCAGAAAGATATAGACCTTCATAACATTAAACGAAGATATTTATTTTCTTGAATCCATTAATTAGACTATAGACCTTATAGCCAAATGGTCAAAACACTCCTTAGCATCAAATGGTTAATTACATTTCTTGTTGACTACATTATGTGAGAAAATAACTAATTCAACTACAATATATTTACAATAGATGAATTGTTAACACATTAAAAGGTAGATTAAATTCCTACTAGCGTTTTGACTAACATTCAACTATGTTTACCCCAAATTTAACAACACCCAATATGTAACGCAACAGAAAACTTTTTTTTTTTTAATCTCACATTTTCTTTATTTAATTTCCAATATATTTAAATTTACTTTAAGATTATACAGCTTAAACTTAAATAAGGGAAATTAAACTTGAATGAAATTTAGTAGTATCTCTACAAATTAAACTAGAACTAAGTCTAAGCTTTGAAATAATTTACTTTTTTCCCTTACATTCATGTTAAGACATGATTTAACAAAAACCAAAAAGTTAAATATTCAAGAATTAATTAATTAAATTAAATAACATTAATACTACCAACAAACTCCAAACGTTACATTTTTACTAACAAATTAATGGGTATAGTAAAAACACACAATAAATGTCTTTCTTTCTTGCTTCTTCTACCATACAAATACAAGAAAGAACAAAGCAACACACAAAAACACTTCACTTTTTTTTTACTAATTACTTAGTTTTTTTCTCTTCTTTCAAAAAATATGGAGAATTACGTCGGCGAGAGTGGATTTGCTCCTGTAAACCAAACCATCTTCTTACGTGATCAAGAACAAATGAAAGAAGATAATTTTCCATTCCAAGTCGTTGACCAATCAAAGCCCACAAGCTTTCTTCAAGATTTTCACCATCTTGATCATGATCATCACTTTGATCATCATCATCATCATGGGTCTACATCTTCAAATCCTTTGCTTGGTATCCAAACTAGGCCCTCTTGTGTCAATAGTTCTTTCGAGCATTGCTCTTACCAAGAAAACATGGTAGATGAACATGGTCCTATGGACATCGAACAAAACAACATGATGATGAGGATGATCCCTTTTGATTACCCTCCTAGAGGGATCACCAAGCCTATGAACTTCGTGTTGCCAGATGAAGTTTCATGTGTTTCTGCAGATAATGATTGTTATAAAGCGATGAGTTTCAATAAGACCAAACCAATTCTGACAAGAAAGTTGTCTTCATCCTCGTCGTCATCATCTTGGAAAGGAAAGAAAACAACATTAGCCAAAGGACAATGGACTTCTGAAGAAGACAGGTTCGTTATTAACATAATAAAGCTTAAGATCAATATTGCATATATTATAGTATCTCATTAGAATGGGAGAAAGACTACTAAATTACGTAGTCATTAAAAATTAGATAATTGTTCCATCTTGAGGGTTATTAGTTAAAGAGTAATTGTTTTTGGATAATAGGATATTGATTCAACTTGTGGAGAAATATGGATTGCGGAAATGGTCGCATATCGCCCAAGTGTTACCGGGACGGATAGGGAAGCAATGTAGAGAGAGATGGCATAACCATTTGAGACCTGACATTAAGGTATGAATTAGTAATCTAACATTCATGTAGTGATGGTTAAGGAAACTAAAGATTAAATAGTGTTGAGAGATTATGATTATATTTGTTGTAGAAAGAAACATGGAGTGAAGAAGAAGACCGAGTATTAATAGAATTTCATAAAGAGATTGGGAACAAATGGGCAGAGATTGCGAAAAGACTCCCTGGAAGAACAGAGAACTCGATCAAGAACCACTGGAACGCGACAAAACGAAGGCAATTCTCTAAGAGAAAGTGTAGATCTAAGTATCCAAAACCTTCTCTATTGCAGGATTACATAAAGAGCTTGGGTTTGGGAGCTTTGTCTTCTTCATCTGTTCCTGCAAGAGGTAGACGAAGAGAGAGTAACAAGAAGAAGGATGTTGTGGTGGTGGAGGAGAAGAATAAGAAGAATGAAGATGAGTTTTATGGACAAGATAGGATTGTGCCTGAATGTGTGTTTACTGGTGTTGACTTTGGATTCAATGAGAACCTGCTTGAGGAAGGATGTAGCATTGACTCATTACTTTATGACCTTCCTCAGCCTGACAATGATACTTTTGCTCATGGATTCTGATTTGTATTGTTTTTTCTTTTTATTTCAGTTTTGTTTGTATGGAATATATTCCACCAAACTATTGAGCAAAAATATTTTATAACTGAATAAAACATATTTTATAACTGAATTAAACAACAAAATATCATTATACCGGTGTCTTGATTGTAAGTTAATGTTTGTGATGTTTGCATTTTTTTGATGAAAATTATAAAAATATAGTCAAAAACTATATTATCTTAGATATTTAAGAAGGTGAATATTTGTGACCAAAAAAGAAGAAGGTGAAGATAAGTTTAACATGTTGAAGACTTGAAGTAACATAAAAATATAGTCAAAACAATATGAGAAAACTTCTGTCACAAGAAAGGAAAGTTTTACAAAACAACAAAAAAAAAAACAGATCATCAATCCTTCAAAGGAACGGAACATATAACATCATCTCTTAGCAATCAATCAAAAGGCAGTTCTGCGAAGGGGAGGTCGTATCAGTCTTAGAGACAAAAGGATTGATACGAACCCAAACAAGAGAAAACACAGAAGCAAGCAAGATAGACCAGAGAATAACAATGGTGGGTGTCCTGTTCTGTCTTCCCATAAGACCTTTAAGGAAAGGATAAAGATGAAGAACGACCCAAAAGGCGAAGAAAATCTTCCCAAACAAAGGTCCCCAAGCTTCATAACCTTTGTTTAAAGCATCAGAGAACCCAGCAACGACTCCAACCAAGTTGATTATGAGAAGTGATGTTGGAGGGATCAAGAGAGTTGTCCATTTGACTATGTACAGCTCACCGAACTCCAAATCGTCTGCGGTTTTCGATGTGACTGTGAAGTTTGTGTCGAGACCAGCAAGCATTTTGAGGAAGCCTTGGAAAACAGCGAACAGATGAGCTGAAACACCTCCAATGACCCAAAACTGCTCGTTTCTCCATAAGTCTTCAATGCTCACTCCACTCCATCTAAGCTCAAGGACGCTTGTTAAGATGATTGATATGAAAAGACCTAGAAACAGCATGCTTGCTAGGTTCGAAAGCTGCAATAAAGAACATCAACAAGATCAGTAGAACACACTAGATACACATGCCCTAAATGTTACTTGTCTGAAAAGTTACCGTTGGGATGATGAATTTTCCGGTGAGAAGACAGATGGCGGGAAGAGTACAGTAAGCAACAAGGGGCAAGGACGTGAAGGGATAAACGATGGTGTTTATATAAGCCATTCTCTGAAGCCACTTGAGGCGGCCTCCACTGCAACCATACCAGAGAGGACAATGCCTGCTAAGGAAGATCTCCACAGAGCCAAGAGCCCAACGCAGAACCTGGTGAAGCCTATCTGATAGATTGATAGGAGCAGACCCTTTAAAAGCCGGTCTTAATGGCATACAGTATATTGACCTCCATCCACGGCAATGCATCTTGAAACCCGTCAAAATGTCTTCCGTGATTGATCCATAAATCCATCCGATCTACAAAAACAGAGATAAAGATTATTACAATATATTACCATATATAGTATAGTGAAGCTAAGAAGAGTTACTTCTTTTCCCCATTCACTTTTCTCTTCATATCCGCAACTAATGACATGAATAGCTTCTTTGATGAGCGTTGAAGGGTTCACAGAGTCAGGAACGCCACCATTCTCCATAAGTGTAGACTCGATGAAAACCGCAGAGAGACCAAACGTTTTCTCAAAGCTTGTCTGTGAAATGAGCATGGATCTCTCGTACTCATCGTAGTTGTCTAGGTCTCCTAGGTTAAAGATGGCAGCGTCAAGTTCTTGTCGCTTTGCGTCTTTGTAAATCTCTGAAGGATCTTGTGTTTGTTTTTTCTTGCTTGGACAGCAGCAACAAGACGAGGAAGAAGATTGCGGTAACATCTTTGGTTTAGAAGGTGGGCTATAACCATAAAGCGCTTGTCTTCTAAAGACACAACCGGTTCCGACATAGACCGGTCCTTGGATCCCATCAAGCCCTCTCATATTAACCTGAAATAAAAGTCACAAGAGGTCAGAGGAAAGCTCAAGATTTTCTTGAATTTATGGAAAAAATTTAGGTAACTTTACATCGAAGAAAACTATGTTTCGGTTAGCGTATCGATCACTCTTGTCGATTCCATCAAACCTCTGTGGGAACTGAACATAGCAAACGTCTTGACCAACAATTGGATCCATTAAGAAGCACATTGCTTCACGGACGGCTTTGCTGTTGTTGACGTAGTGATCACAATCAAGATTGAGAATGAATGGAGCATTCGTTAGAACCGCAGAAACCCTCACCTACAAAGGAAACAAACTCATTAGGATTGTGTCACAAGTTTTCTTGGATGGTGTCAATAAGTTGAAGTTTCTACCAGAGCGTTCTCTGCTCCAGCCTTCTTGTGATGCTGATATCCAGGCCTCTTCTCTCTAGAGACGTATACTAATCTTGGAAGTTCGTTTCCTTCAACGTCACGCGCACCGCTATATCCAAGAAAAACCTACAAAAGAAGATCAATGATTCAGAAGAAGAATATACAAGTATAGTGTTAAGAGTCTTTTAGGTCAAATGTTTGAGATATAAAACCTGAATCATTCCAGGATGGTCACGGGTATTGTTTCCAGGCCAAGAGGTTCCATCTTGCATTGTCCATCCTTCTTCTGGTGTCTTCTGAGCCTTTGCAACTAAAGCATTCATTCTGATCTTGAACTCTTCATAATCTCTCTACAAAGAAACCAAGAGTTAATTTTTTGATTATGTTATGGATCTTAAAGGAGCCTTTGTTTTACTTACTTTCATGGCTCTACGTTCTTTGACAAAAGAAGGCTGAACCTTGTCCCTCAAGTAATCGATTTTAAGGGAGAAGTAAAACTCCGGAGCTCGTGGCTCGATCGAGTACTTCTTGCAGAAAGGTACCCATTTCCTAGCAAAATCTGCTGTCTCAACCAAAGACTCAAACGAAAGCATGGCAGCACCATCATCAGATACATAGCAAGAGACCTTATCCACCGGATAATCAAGGGCTAAGATGGAAAGAACAGTGTTTGCAGTGATCAGAGGAGGCTCCTTCAACGGATCTACTGTACTGACAAAGAAATCCACAGCTGCAAGCTGTGATGTCTCGCCTTCTCTTTCGAATCTGCAATGTTTTTGATTACAAGATTTGAACATATTTTGACCTACCGTGTAGGCTACGTAATTGTGAAAGATTTGTTACCTTGCGGATAATCGGTCGATGTAAGTTTCTCTGTTGATAGGAGACCATTTAGGAAACTGATCCAACACCCATGAAAAAGCAAACCAGATCTCACATATCACAGAGGTTAGCCATAGACCGTAAGCACTGTCCACAGGATGTGTGATACGGTAGTGGAAAAACAGAGCCAAGATGGTCAACCGCATGATGATAACGATTCTGTATGAAGTTATCTTTGTCCTTGGGATAGGAATCACGACAGAAAGCACATCTGTAGCTGAAGCAGCCTCTCCGTTCCTGAGAAATGGCACAGAGCAGTCAGTGTCTCAAACTTTCTGGTGGATGTACAAAAGACAATGTTGTTCCATGAGTGAGAATGTGCTTACAGTGATATATCTTCCATGTGCTGTTGGGGAGGAACCTGAGCATCAGGGTCTTCAGCTTTTGTTGCCTTTGCATGTTTCTTCTTATTTTTCTTGCTCTTCTTGTCTTTCCAGCTATCAACTCTGTTCTTCCATATTGGGTTTCCGTATTCATCGTTAAGTTCTTCAACAACAAATCACAATCCCATTGGTTAGTCTTTAAACACATTAAAGGTTCAAACTTAAGGATATTTTTCTTGGTTCTTACCACTGTCAATTGTGGAGACTGTACTTACGTGTCTAGCATGAATTCCAGAATCCTACAAAAATCAAGAAAATTATAATCAAATTCGTTTTGAAAATCTTATAAAGACATTAAAAAAAACAATAGTACACACCTGAGGAGTGTTACTGATGTGTGTTGCACTAGTGGATTGGTGTTTAGATGTCTTTGTCTCAACATCATCAAGCACATTCTCTGAGAAGGAAACAAAGTAAAGATCACAAACTGTGAAACAACGTTCAACAAAAAAAAATGCAAAATTTATGGAAAAACATTTGAAGAAATGTGGTAATACCATCGTAAGGATTGCCGCAACGCAAGCAGATTCTTCGACCTTCTTTGAATTCATACTCAAGGCAAGCTTTGCAGATCGGGAAACTGCACTCATGGCAAGCAACAAAGAACTCTCCGTTTGCTTTCACCCCAATCTCCTCCCCGCAAGTGTTGCAGACTGGAGACTTTGACTCCATCATCTTCGTTTTCCCGTGAGAGAGAGAGATAAGAAAAGAACCCTAGTTAGGGACTGAGATTTTGGTTGGGTGAGAGATTGAGATGCCATGAAGGTGTTTTGTAATTGAAATTTTTTTTTTTTGTTTAAAAAATGTTTGGTGGATTGGTGAAAAAAAATCGGAAGTTGAGAAGTTTCTATCGTTCACCAGTTTTTCTGAGAAAGCTGACGGCTAGCTAAAACAGACATTGTTTAGTTGGCAAGGAAGAAGATTTTGCGGGAAAGTGAAGGAAAGTTTCAGTTAAGTTAGTGTGTCTGATGTGACACAATTATGTTTTTGTCTCTAACCATCGGCAGATAATTGCTTGCCTCCTAAGCGTCACCATACTTTTCTCCATCACGTCAACATTTTAAAATATATTATATAATCTAAAAATAATTAATTAGCATTTTTAAGTGTATATATAATTTTGGTTGGGTACTTTCTGGAAACGGCCCCGGAATGTTTTTATAGTAATGTAAATGAGCAATTTATCAAATTGTTGATAATAATGGCAAAATAAACAATGACCAGTCAAACATTCAAATAAACATAGAAAGCAGCGGCACACATACTCACACAATGGACTGAATCGATGAATCACTGAATCTGCTGCAATCGATAATATAAGAAGATCAATAAGGTAACATGTTTGATGTTTCTAACCTTACTACACACTTCTCTGTTTTTCTTTTCTTCTTCTTCTGGTTAACCGCTTCTTTGTTTATTAATGTTCAACGTCATAATTTTACTCTATATTTGCAACGTTACAATACAAATCCAATACATCAATTTACAAAATTATCCAAATTCGATCTTTCCCTAATCTCACAACTCAGTTGCCTCTGGTCTACTGTCCGAAATCCAGCCATCGAGCACAAATGCAGCAGAACCATCAACTCAAAACTGACCCAACCGCTTCTGTCTTTGATAAGATGTGTGTTAAGGGCTAAAAGTTCTTGAGTCACTTTTGGTTTTCTACTACGTCTCTGTTGAAACAACTCTCTGAGACATTTCTATGCTCGACCAAGAAGAAGATTGTGAGCTTCTATAGGAAACAAGATAAATGATAAAACTGATGTACGCAATCACTCCAGCAAAAACCAGTAACCCAACAAAAAAACCACTCGCTGCAGCCATGAAGAAATCAAGAAGAAGATACCCATTTATCATCATCACAAACACCGCCACAATCCACGCTAGCTTCTGCAAAGATCCAAAAACTGACTCGTTACAATCCACATTACAACAACAAAGAAAGATGAAAAAGAAAAAACGGTTACCTCGAGCGAAGGTCCGATTTTGAAGACACCCATGATATGTTCATTAGAAACCATAGTCAAAAGAGGAATAACAGCGAAAGGAATCTGCATTGACTGAAGAATGTTAAGCCATTCGTTTAAAACATCAAGCGACCCCTCTGATGTGTTAAACATAAGAGCTACTACCATAGTTGGCACGATCGCAAAGCTTCTTGTTATAAAAGCTGATAGCCATTGCTCCATCTGGAGATCTAAGAACCCTTCCATTATAAACTGTCCAGCGTAAGTCCCTGTAATGGTACTGCTCTGTCCAGCAGCTAACAGACCGATGCCCCATATGTAAAGTATCGGGAACACCCCGCCGCCATATTTCTCCTGTAAATAATGTCCCGCGTTAACCAGTCCTATACTATCAGCCTGTTTGGTTCCATAAAACCCTTTAGCGAAAACGGCGGTTACAAAGAGATTGATCATGAAAGAGACGAAAAGCGCGGCGGTTGATTCGATGTTGTAGTAGTTGAGAGCTTCTTGGACTCTGTGTATGTCCTTTGGGTTTGTCTTTCTGGACTGCACTAAAGCGGAATGCAAGAACACATTGTGAGGCGTTATTACGCATCCCACGACTCCAACAGCTTGTCTGATTGTCTTTGATCCAAGCTTTGGAACAAGAATGCCTTTCAAGTCATCAGACAAAAAGAAAATTCAAGAACTGGTATCGGTAAAAAAAGACAATGGAATATTCATTCTTTAAGTACCTATGATTAATTCTTCTCCGCTAGGCTTAGTTTCATTGAACATCCAAGCAAACGAAAGAGCCATTGTGGCGATCAAAACCGCGAAAAGACCTTCTAGTTTCCTCATTCCACACTTCTCCAAATACGAAATCAAGAAGCTGTTATATCACAAGTCTAAGCATATATAAGCATTTGATTCTCTTCAGTTTCTCCAGAGATGAACGAAATGAAATAGCTATTTACCAAGAACACACAAAAAATAGAGCAAACCATCAATTTTGACCTAACTTGCTTACCAATCAAACGATGTGATACAAAAGGTCACAGTCATCAATTTTGACGTTACTTGCTTACCAATCAAACGACTTGATACAAGAACAC
This sequence comes from Brassica juncea, assembly GCA_018703725.1. Taxonomy (NCBI): domain Eukaryota; kingdom Viridiplantae; phylum Streptophyta; class Magnoliopsida; order Brassicales; family Brassicaceae; genus Brassica; species Brassica juncea. Next base: position 67,519,457 of record CM031936.1, on the reverse strand, counting down.
ATCGAAAAATCACCAGTTTTGACCTAACTTGCTTGCCAATCAAACAACGAGATACAAGAACACATAAAAGAAATAGAATCACCAATTTTGACCTTACTAATCAAACAAATACAAGAACACCCATAGAAGTTAGCAAAAAAACAAAAAGAACACCCATAGGAATATAAAGAGAATCACCAGCTTTGACCTAACTTGGGTACCAATCAAACGGCGTGATACAAGAACACGCATCAAAAGGTAGAGAGAATCAAGAATTTTGACCTAACTTGCTTACCAATCAAACGATGTAATGATAACACCGGCCCAAATAGGCAAAAACCCACGTGTCAATATCTGAAGAGCGATCGCGCTTCCAATGACTTCCTGAATATCAGCTCCGATCAAAGCAACCTCCGCCATGAACCAAAGCAGTATTCTCGCCCACGACGGGTACTCACTCCGACATATCTCCGCCAGATGCCGGCCCGTGGCGACACCAATCCGAGCCGAGAGAAGCTGAATCAGAAGGCCCATTAGCGTGGCCCACAGAAGAAGCCAGAGAAGCGAGTACCCAGCCACGGCTCCGGCTTGCAGATCGCCTTCGATGTTTCCAGGGTCTAGAAACGCGATGCTCATGAGAAACCCAGGTCCCGTGAATTTCCATAGCTTCGCCCACGAGAAGGGAGGAACAGAGTCTAAGGTTCTGTCTCCGTCTTCTTCTATGTTCAGTACCTGATTCTCCGGTAGATCCGCCGGCGATTCCGTGGGATCGTCGGAGTCTTGTTGAGAGGTTTCTGGGAGTAGGAGACGTTTGAATTCGCCGTTACTCTCGTTACGTTTCAGAGGGCTGTTGACTTGGCGGGAAACGGTTGGATCCGTCATGTTTTAGTAACGGAATATTCTTTTTGGCGTTACTGACGATGTGGTTTTACGAGTTAGAGTCAAGAAAAGTCAAATGACAAAAAAAGTTCAAAATCAATTTTCTAAAAATGAATTATAAATGTTGTCAGTAATTTCTATTATTAGTTGTTTCTTCAAGAAAATTAGCAGAATAAATTATTGGTTTAGAGATTTTTACGGATTGTTAAAGAAAACAAGCTGAACAAAAGTCACAAACCATAGACGGGAACCGGTTAGATTACAAAATCCATCAACCGGTACAGAATCAGACCAAAGTTAACCAATTTTCAAGCAAAACAAATCTGAAGCATAAACACAGATGGATGCTAAGCCTTATTAATCCATTGATTAAGAATTCGATAATGCTTTACAATAAAAGGTATGCGGTTCAAGTCCAAGTAAATTCGATAGATTATCAATTATACTGACTTATGTAGACATGCTTGCATAACATCTATAGCAAAGTGCAAATAGAATGATTAGACATAGCATATCAATGTGTTGCAAATAGAACCATCAAACATTAATTTTCGCAAAATAAAATAAGTAGAGTTATTGGTTATAGGTTAATTAATGTTTAATTCTGTTAATTTATAATAAAAATATTAAAATAATCATACCACAACCGGTTAAATTACTAAATCCCTCGAACGGTACAGAATCAGACCAAAGCCAAGCAATTTTCAAGCAAAGCACATCAAAAGCATAACATAGATTGTTTACTAAAGAAAAGTAAACACCTTTCAAAAAAAAGTGAATGTAAGAAAAAACCGATCTTAGCTTGAGGGCACAGACCATACCCCTCAAATAAGCAAAGAGACTAACGAGTCTTTAGTTCGAGCAGCAACCGGTTTTCTTCACAGCAGAGACATCAAGATCAATCTTCTCACCTTTAAAAACATTACCCGAGTTCGAATCATCACCAGCCTCCATTGCTTTCTTGCTCACAACTTGGTGAATCTGAGTGAGTACTTCAGAGAAGGCGTTCTCAACGTTAGTAGATTCAAGCGCTGAAGTCTCCATGAAGTAGAGCGATTCATTCTCAGCAAAAGACTTGGCATCCTCGGTTTGAACCGCTATAAGATGACGAAGATCGGATTTGTTTCCCAAAAGCATCACGACTATGTTTGGGTCGGTATGGTCACGGAGTTCCCTAAGCCACCTCTCAACGTTTTCGAACGTGGAGTGTCGTGTAACGTCGTAGACAAGAAGCGCCCCGACAGCTCCTCGGTAGTATGCACTAGTGATCGCACGGTACCTACAAAAATGACCATAATAATATAAAAGCTCTTATTGGTCAAAGTAATCAACAAAACAGCTAAAATTTCATACAAAAATGATACGTTTATATCTGCTGCATTTCAAGATAAGCTGGTCTTATAATCTATACAATGAAAGAACCAGCATCTAAAGGCCAAGAGCTAAAGATTCAAGATTGAGAAGAAACACAAACAAACCTTTCTTGACCAGCAGTGTCCCAAATCTGGGCTTTGATGATTTTGTCCTTAACATTCAAGCTACGAGTGGCGAACTCGACGCCGATCGTGGACTTTGACTCGAGGCTAAACTCGTTCCTGGTGAAACGAGAGAGCAGATTGGACTTTCCAACACCGGAATCACCGATCAGAACCACCTTGAAAAGGTAATCGTAATCGTCATCCGCTTTGTAACCCGCCATTAACACTGCTCGCGAGAAGAAAACGCAAAGCTTCGCTTTGACTTTTGTTTATTTTCTTCTTAGATTTACGCAGAAAGACAGAGACTGTTGATAAACTAGGGTTAAAGACTTGTGTCTTTCTACACACAAATAAACTGATACGGTATGGGTGAAAAAAATGTTGAGGGAAAAGACCAACAAATCCCTGATGTTTCGTCTGATCTCTGGCGTTTTTACCCTCTATAGAGGGGTATATCCGACATTTACTGTTTAATGTTTTTCATTTTCTGAAAAAGAATCTCAAAGAGGTGGTGGCCATGTTTACATTATTGGTAAACGGCGATCATAATTTAGTCACATACGAAAAAATAAAAGCCATTGCCAAAAGAATGTAACTATATATGTGAATTGTCAGAATAATGATGATCTAATAAAAATGTAAAAATATTTTATTCACAACTAGATAGAAACAAGTCTCAACAATCCCGCTTTCTTCTATTTTCTTTTTCTCGAGGATGTGAACAAAACTTGGATCATAACTGAAGAGACATGTGCAAGTCTTAATAAACAATGAAAAAATATAATAATTATTATTTAACAAATAAATAAATGAACGTTTTTCATTAAGTAAAAAAGAATTTGTTTGAAAAGTAAATTTTCTATAGAAAAAAAAAATTTACTTTAGGAAGTGCTATTGGATTGAAAAATCTCATATTTAACTATTTGCCATGTGATTTGTACATGTATCGTTGCTACAATCGTTCTTTCTAAAGAAAGATGACATGACACTAAAAAAAATGACATGACTTTAGAAAAAAAGTGACATGACATCATAATAATTATAATATATAAATTTTTTTAATAAAAATTTATTTTTTTGCAGAGATTTTAAATATGGTAATGACTGATAATTCATATATCATCTCAATTTTTCATATAAATATTTATTTTCGGTAAAACTATTAAAATATATTAATAATTCATATATCACATTTAAAATTATATATATCTCACATTAATAAAAGTAAGCTAGATAAGATTACAAATATAAATTTTTACATCAATTGATATATAATATTTGTATAAATATAATTGTAAATGTGCATCAAAAATACAAAACTAAAGTAACACTAATCCAAAAAAATTGATAGTTAAATGTTTAAAAATTCATTTAAATTTATCTGTTCATCTTTATCATGTTAGTTAATAAATTGATTTCCAGTTAACGTATTTTAACTAAAACAAACAAAATCTCAAATTTATTAGCATTTATATTTATATATATATATGTACATATTCAAAACTAGATGATAAGATATATATATTTAAAATAAATAATTATTAAATATAATATAATATAATTAAAACTAATTTTAGAAAATGTAACTTTATCTTTATTAAAATTTAAATAAAATTAAATTGAAATAGTTATTCCAAACCAAAAGAAATAAAATCACAAAAATATGTTTATGATTCTTTTTAAACTATTGAAGTTAAAATATAAAATAATAATGTTGAGATATAAATTAAAAAAATTGAAATGAAAAATATAATATTTAAAATTATTATTTCTGCGCATGGCGCATAAAGTATTTGGTTATATGTTATAGATTAGACTAAAAATGAAAGGGTGCAACAACCTTATATAGGTAGACTTTTTCGGAATGTTTCTCTTTTAATAGTATAGACTCAAATTTGCGAGGCTATTAGAGTCACCATACATTAATTTTATTATTCCAATTATATAGAAAATGCAACAATCTGTTTAAAATATATAAGAAAATACAAATGGCATATAATACGCGTAAAATCATTATTACAACATTCACGAAAACCATACCTTATTTCACACATACGTTTGTTACCTTACATAATAAGATCCATATTGATTCACCCAAATAGAGTGTTAATAACTGATTTAGCCGACGAAAGGGGTTTGTGTGACAATGCCACAGTCATTGACACGAACATAAACCCTTTCACAAACCACAACAGGCATAACAATAGCGTCTTCAGATATAATCTTAGCCTTCACTTTGGTATTCTCTCTATCAATTATATCTTTTGCTTCTTCTCCTCTTTTTCCCACCAACTCAGGCCACGAGCTCTTCATCCCTTCACCTGCGGTGTCTGTACATATATATACATGCCCACGTATATAAATACATTATGATATGTTAACTGATTTCTTATGATAATGCATGTTGCATACATATTGGCCTTTTAGCATAAGCAATTATTATTTTAATATTTTGTATATAAATTTGAACTCTATATTTGTATATGTATATATAGTCCCAAAGATTGATTTTTAAGTTTTTTCACACATATTAAAAAGATCAAATACACAATGTTTTATTTTTCTAATAAAATCTACTTTTTATATTTTAATATTTTAATTTATGTTTCAATATTAGAGTAAAATGCACTAATTAAATTCTAAAGTCAATCTTCTATACAAAACATAAAAACGCAATCTTTTTTATACACACACACAATATTATATATATATGTATGTATTAGCTCATTTAAACAAAAAAATATTATATATAAGTCTCAAATATAATTTCAAATAGTTTGAGATGGCTATAGGCTATAGTATAGCTGATATATATATATATATATATATATCTATATATATATTTTACAGAAGATGTGTGCATATAATAATAATAATAATAATTTTTATATATATCTGTAATAATACCCGGGCAGACGTCCGACATTTCTCTTCTTTTTTTTTTTTTAGTTTATTTTCTTTCTTTGGAGATGATGATTTATGTAGAGTGCACAAGAACGAAATGACTATTTATAGAGAACTTTGTGGTGGCTATTCACATCCTTTACAATATTTGCAGAGAGAAAGAGAGATTCGTAATCTTCAAAAAAAAAAAAAAAAAAAGAGAGATTCGTACGCTATTGAGTTTTGACCGACCGCCGACGTGAGATTTCTAAAAAAGAAATTCATTTTTTTATTGTTAAGAGTTTCACCTACTTTAGATACACGTCAGAGATAGATATGGATATCAGGATAAATGTCAAATGTCTCAAAACAATGATGGCTCTAGAATGCAGTATAACTAATATAGTAACGTATTGTATATAATAGAGCAAGTCGTCTATGGTTTTTTTTTTTTTTTTTTTTTATCACAATATGGAGTACAAAGATAATCTTAGTACAAATCCGCGAAGGACGAATTGCTAGTATCTATCCAGTGTGGCACCGCCGTGTTGACATATGAGAAAACACGATTTCTTGTTCGAGCTTGTCTTGCCAGGAAGTCCGCTTGAACATTACTGGATCTAGGTTGATAAACCACTTTACCATCCTGGTAGGACTCCCATAGGGATTTAAACTCATTAAGTTCCGCTGCAAAAGCTGGCCAGTCCTCAGGTGTAGATATCATTTTGACTAGTTCTTGAGAATCAGTAACAAAATAATCACAGAACCGCTGGTGGCGAGATAAGCATTTCAAAGCCCATATTAAGCTCTTGAGTTCCGTATGTAGTGGTGAAATTTGCTTATGACAACCATGTAGGCCGAGTAGATCTATTGATCCATCTTGAAGCTGTAAAATCCATCCCACTCCACTCGTTGCACCATCATTCTTCCATGATCCGTCCACACGACAAATAAAGATAGGGAGGTCTGGGGGGTCCACCGGTATGGGATCAGTAACACTTACACATGGATCGATCTCCTCATTGGCCAGAAACCAAGCATTACATTCCCGTACTGCTAGTTCCGTTGTGTCCCTTGGTGCTAGATCGCGTCCATTATAAAGTTTTTCATTCCGCGCTTTCCATATATACCAGATGAGCCAAGGAAAGACCTTGGTTAATTCCTCCATGGTTCCACCAATATTAAATACGATATGTAGACTTGCTCGATTATGTGTATTATTACGTACATGTATAATTTATATAATACAATATGGTGATAAAATAAAAAATAATAATAATAATAATACATATGCGGCTCATATGAATAATGAATCTAACGCGTACATTTTGGAAATTGGTGGTCATTTTATGACCTTTTTTATAGGGCTTTCGTGTGGTCATTTTATGTCTAAAATTTGCAATACTTTTAACAGAACGTAAAATATTTTCAAGAATTTAAATGTTTTTTTATAAAATGTTAAATTTATTAGGGAAAATTGTTTTTTTGGGCCAAAAAAATGGTATATATATCTCATTAGGCTAATCTTGTATAGTTTATGTCTCATTAGACTAAATATTTTTATAATGGCAATAATACCCTTAATTTTAATTATAAATTCAAAATTATAATTAATAAAACAATTGATAAATATCAGAATATTTGTAAAAATCGTTTTATCCAAAACAAAATATATAAAAAAAAATTTCAGTGAACAAAATATATTTTTTTTTAAAAATCGTTTTTAATATTATATGGAAACAAAATATTTCAAAATATATTTTTTCCATATTTTCATAACTGATTATTCTTATCCGTAGAATTCAGTAAATCTGTAGAAATCGGTTTCTACATGTTTTTAGATTTATAGCAATGTGTAGAAACTCCGTTTCTACAAGTTTTAGATTTATAGTAATGTGTAGATTTCAAATTCTACATGTTTTAGATCTTTTGTAAAGTGTAGATTTCGATTTCTACTGATTTTAGAGTTGTAAGTTAGGCGCGGAACATGTATTCTAAATATTTTTAGAGTACTATTATTTACGTAGATCACATATTCAAAACATAGTAGATTCAATGAAAATAGTGGATTTCATTTTCTACTTTGTAGAATGTCAATTCTACTTTTTCTAGAATAGAAAATAAAATTATGATTTAAACATTTTTAAAACTGGAAAAAATATCACTAACTTGATATAGGTATTTCATCACTAGTTATTATTTTTCCAATTTTTTTTTTGTTTGTAAAACTATTTATTTAATTTATTTTAGAAAAAAAGAAAGGGTATTAAAGGAAAAAATAGTACAAAATAGAAATTAGCCTAATGAGACATAGATACCATTTTTTTGTTCCAAAAAAACAATTTTCCCAATTTATTAATCATCAGAAGATATAAGGTTTATGTACACAAAAAATGGAAAAGAAAAGAAAACTCAAAACTAAAGATCTACAAGTGTGCTCTAAACCAAAGTTGTAGAAGACCTCTCAAACTTGGATTCTGAGTATATTTTGTGGACATGATCCTGTTTCTCACTATCTTGCCAATGATCCTAGCCAATTGGCCAGTCTGTCTCAGGTTCTTCGAGTGCTTCCTGTCATTGCGCTCCTTCCAAATCATATAGATAGTAACTTGGAACACTAGTCTTACGAGGATGGAAGTGAGGAAATCAAACGGTGGTGTGTCAAGTGATCAAATGTGCTCTCCCAGTCCGGGTCCGGATCTCTTCCCAACAAAGTTCCAACCACCTCAATCTACAACCTAAAAGTGTAAAGGCACGCAAAGAAAAGATGATTTCTAAACTCATTCGGCTCCCCGCAGAATAGACAGTCCTGGATGTGATCCCAAGTCCTCATTTATTTAATATCATAGTTTATTAAATCAGCGTGATCTGCATTTGTTCTGCTTGATCTACATGATTTACATTTGTTCTGCTTGATCTGTATTTCTGTTTGATCTGTATTTTTTAATCTGCGTTACCCATTCGAAGCTATTATCATATTCTAAAAAATTTATCAAAAATATAAATCAATATTAAATGTAAATATTCATATCACAATTAACTTCAAGCAATGTCATCATTGTTAGTATGTTATTGTTATTATTTTTTTAAAAAAAAATCAAAGTAGTGATGACACATGACAAATCACTTCTCAAATAATTCTCAGATAATATAATAGGGGATCCATCGTTTATTTTGTAACTCTCTGGATAAATGTTGAGTTACTTGAGTATTAATGTTATGACATGAGAAATGTACATTGCTCACGTTTGATATATATAAGGTCTTCATGATCACTTGATTGATAATAAATTTAAGCATCGTAGCGTACATTGGACGTAAAAATTCAACATATATAATCTTAGTATCCATAAGGAAATTATATATTATTCACACAAAACATTGAATATTTGCATTGGTGAATGATATTATTAACACCTTTGGCTTTTTTTGAGCAAAATAGGGCTTGAGACATGGTAAACAAAAATCAAGCCTACTTAAAACAGTCAAAAGGTGTTTTCTTAATAGCATCTCCAAAAACACACTCTGTTTAGAAGTTTGCAAAACTTCATATTTAAAGTTTAAAGATATTCTTCTCCAAAAGCAAAACTTCAAACTAAACTTCAAAAATACTTATACTTTATATTAGGGTCCTTCTATTTATCATAATTAATTTAGATTCACAAAATTTTATAAATAATTAGCACATATATAAAAATATTACATCAATATTAATTAATAAAAAGTTACACAAAAATATAAAATTTTACATAGTATACATAGCTAAATACTAAATTATGAGTAAAATATCACATTATTCTGTAAAAATATTTATATATTATTCTCATATATGATCAATTAGTGCATTTTTAAGTTTCTTTTGTAATATTATTGTTGTATGAATCTAGTTTTAAAATATTTTAAGTCTTATTTTTAAGTTTTTATCTAATTTTATGAGTAAAACTTAAATTTATGAAAACAAATTTGAAATATTCATGAGATATAAATTTTTTAAAGATAAAAATAATAAACAACAAAATATTTAAGAATCATAAAATGTAAATATATAAATATAAGGACCTAAATGCAAATAAAAATATGAAACTTCAAATTTTAAGTTTTGAATAGTGACACTCTATATTTGACGTTTTACTACTAAAAAATTCAAATTTGAAGTTTTGAAATTTTTTTTTTGGAGAACAAAAAATTTTATATTTGAAGTTAAAGAATGTCTTTTGGAGATGCTGTTAAATAGGGCTTGAGACATGGTAAACAAAAATCAAGCCTACTTAAAACAGTCAAAAAGTGTCTTCTCTTATGTATAGTCGTTGAAGTCTTAAATGTTTGTAGAAAATCAGTCAAAGAAATTTGGGGAAACTACGTTTTAATTGATAATTATATCAATTAAAGTAAAATTAATTTACAACATTTAGTCTTCTTTATCAATAAAAGAACAATGGGTTCTTATCGCTATCAACAAGTTTGAAATAGTCGTGAAAGAATAACGTCTTGTCCCTTTTAAAAATATGGCTGGTCTCCAAAAAACATATGAGATAATCTGAAACTAAAGTTACATATCCGATACACAATTTTGTAGTGAGAAGGATAATATTTACGAGCCAAAAATGTTATTAGTTTAACTAGAATAATACAATAGGCAAAGTTTAAATCACAAAAGCAAAATGATGTTTAAAAGAAAACTAATATTAAATATTATGATTTTAGGTCTACATGATTTAGTAAAAAAAGGTATTTTTTTAAAAAAATGTAAGAAATAGGGAATTTTTCTTATATCACTTTTCAGATGGGAAAGTAGAAGAGCCTTAAATTAGTAAATTTGATAATGCTTCATTGCCAAGTCTTTACAATTTAAGAGAAACAAAAAACTTATTTAAACAATAATAAAAACCTTTATATCCCCATTTTGATGGGTATATTACAATAGAAGAAACAAAAAATAAAAGTCAACAAAATTAAATTAAAATCATGGACAAGTTGGTGGTGGATGACACAAACCATACCTCAAGGTAGGTGATATATCCTTATGGAGAGATTTTAGCTGTTCTTCTAAATCAGGACCACACAACACATCAACTTCACAAAATCTTTAACTTCCAGATAACTCTAAATTTTATAACTTTACCTTCTTCATGATTATAATATCTCTCAGTCTAGGACCAGGAGAGACCAGGACCAGTACCAATCATATTGTTATATTGGTCGGGCTGATTCTATACCGGTTTTGCTAAATGACTAGGGATGTAATCATGTGAATGTAACAATTGTATAGCCAAATGAATCCATGAGCTAAGAGCTCCATGTTAAGACAGCTACTACAAACTAAAAGATAGGATGATTCTTGTGGTTCTTGGGTTTGTCACGTTACTCGGAACGAAGAAAAAGATATAGAGTATATAAGTCATTGTCATCAATGAAGTTTGATTTTTTACAATTGATAAAACTGGTCCCCTTATTTGGTATTAGTTCCATAACATACCCAGAGATTACAAAACCAATACTTAGGCTAAAAGTGGTCACATGATTCTTCAGGCAGGTTTGGTTCTCTTTTTTCAAACTGCAACTCGCATTTACCCTTTAAGACAACATCTTTTCATCTGCCTATTAAACACAAAGGCCTAACCATCTAACAACAGTAACCTCTAGATACATTCCCTACATTTTCTTATCATATTATTTTCAGATTCTTATATCATTTGGGATGATGAGATGGGGAAGAAAGACACCTGTTTCTTCTTCTACTTCTTCTTCTTCAGGGTTGTCTCGTGCTCATCACGTTTCTTGGTTTTCAAAGCTGAGTGGTTCTTCTGACTTGAAACCTGCAAAAGAGAAGAAGCAAGATGATGAAGCTAGCCAGAAGATGTCTGCAAAATCTTCCTTGAGTTCAACTAAACGTGGAAATGATATTCATGAGAGCCGCAAAAGGTTATCAGCAGAAAAGGAGAAGGCTGCAACAAGATCAGCAAATATGGAGTCAAATGAGAAGTTTGAAGAGATAATGAACAGTGTCAGGAAGAAAGTAAGAGATTTCCAAAGAGAGACGCGTAGCTTTCAGGAAGTAGAGGCGATGGACAGATACAAAGAAACAGTGATCATGACGCCAAGAACTCAGGTGAACAGAGATAGGCAGCAGAGATGCGAGAGACGTGACCAAAAGCTTCTCGAACAAAAAAAGCCAAAGAGACCAGAACAGGACGCAGAGGTCAAGATGAAAAAACCAGCGATAAGGACAGGTACGGAAACAAAACCGGCTCACCAGTGGCAGCATCTCAAGGAAACAAAACTAAGAGAAGTGAGGCTGAAGGCTGACAAACAGAGGAAATCTATGTACCTAAGAAGGGAACTAGGAACAAAAGAAAACAGCAAGGTTAGAGTCTTTTCACCAAGATCATCTGAGAAATGCAGAGTTAAAGCTATTGAAGACTTGAAGAAGGCTAAACTGAGAGCAAGAGAGCAGGAGTTTGTGATAGCAACAGAAGAAGATGGAGGGATGGAGAATGAGAGTTTTGCAGTAGTGAAATGCTCGAGCGATCCTCGGAAAGACTTTAGAGATTCAATGATTGAGATGATCATGGAGAATGGTATCAATCAGCCTGAAGAACTCAAAGAGCTTCTGGTTTGCTATCTAAGACTTAATAGTGATGAATACCATGATATGATCATCAATGTGTTTCAGCAGGTGCATAATGATTTATTGATTTTTGTGTAGAAGAGTGATATAAAGATCTATGCATTGATTAATTACTCTGATTTCTTAATGGTTTACACTTTCTATTATGTGCTAATTTCATACTTCTTGGTTATAACCAAAACTGATAGCAAGCCTATAAGTTTTTTTTTGTCATCAGCAAGTCTATAAGTTTTGTTCGTGTATTAGTCACTAGCCAGCTAAGAACTCATGGATAACACTGTCGACTTCAATCATGCTACATCCAGGCTTCTTGCATACTCTTGCTGCTCTTATCTTTCTTCTAACCTCCTTTATACCATCCTATCTACCATTAGAGGCATACAAGTTTGACATCTGACCACAACCTGAAGTCTCCCCTGGATATCAGTTCCAGTAACCGATTAGCTAATACTCTCTGCTTGTTCCATTCGACCAAACCTTATAACAAGCACCAAGAAAAGATTCCACTAGAAACGAAGCGTCCTTCTGGAATCTTGTTCAATAGCTCTAAACACTTCAAGAGCCTCAGTCTCATGTTTGTCAATACAAACGTGTATCCACTCAGCTTGACTCCAACCAAGATTAGCACACACAGATAAGACATTAGCTAAAGTAAAACCATCTGGTTTCTCTATAAAATTAAACATCTCACTGTAAACCTCTAAGGCTCTGACACTTGGCTGTAGCAACCCACATTTGCTAAACCACTCATCATTGAGTTCCAAGAAACAACATCTTTCACAGGCATAGAATCAAACAGCTCCTTTTCACTTCATAAAGTTCCAAGACTCTTCATTACGTTCCTCCATCTCGTCAAACAACCCATATATATGTTATTTTTACTATTTAAAAACATTAAATTTTTATAAACATTAGTCTTAACTTTTTATATAAATATAAAGTTAGTTTAAAAAAATTCTCTAATCAGAGTATTTTCATACGATTTAAAACCATATTATAAGCATTTATAAAAACATAAAAACTACCAAAAAAGTTTTAGTTGATATAATTTCATCATTAATAAAAGAAACATTTATATTATTATTTCGTATTTCCTTTTATGTATGTCAATTGTCAAATAAAAATAAAAATACTTTTTTCCTTTTTAATCTATTGATTTACTATTTCTTTTAAAAGAGTATATGCGTGTTGGTTGAATTACCGTATAAATACAATAAGCTTTGGTTTTAAAATTTCAGAAGAGAATTTCGATCGCCGTCATCCATTATACGCGAGTTTTACAACTTTCAGGAACCAATCAGACATCACAAGTCGACATGGATAAAGGAGAGATTCCAGACAACGCCAACGAGCGTAAGCAAATATCAATCCAATCTTTCAGTTTTTTTTTTGTTTGTTTGCTTGAGCTAATTATGGCTTCTTTATTCTACGTTTTAACCTACTTATTGCTTTATTGTTCTTTGTTTTGCATGGTGATAATAGATTGCCCAGGTCCCCAAGCCGAAACTGCTGGAAAATCAGAGTCTTGCGCAGGTTGCCCTAATCAACAAGCATGTGCCACTGGCACTGCTTCTAATGGACCTGATCCAGGTTCGACTCTACCTTGTAACAACTAGAACACTTACTTGTTTGATTCTAATATGATATTAAGCGATATCTTGGTTCAGATTTGGTAGCTATAGCTGAAAGAATGGCTACCGTGAAGCACAAGATACTGGTTCTTTCTTGCAAAGGAGGGGTTGGTAAGAGCACATTCTCTACTCAGCTCTCGTTTGCCCTAGCACGAACGGACCATCAAGTAGGCCTGATGGACTTAGATATATGCGGGCCAAGCATGCCCAAAATGTTAGGACTCGAAGGGCACTGGCTTCACCATAGCAACTACGGATGGATCCCGGTTTATGTGGAACAAAACCTCGGTGTCGTGTCCATATCTTTCACGCACTCCGAGTCTGATGATCAGCCTGCCATCTGGAGAGGTCCACGCAAGAGCGGTCAAATCATACAGTTTTTGAAAGAAGTCTACTGGGGAGATCATATTGATTACCTTGTGGTTGATACCCCACCAGGCACCTCAGACGAACACATCACCATCGTCAACTGTCTTAAAGACACGGGGATCGATGGTGCTATCATCGTTACAACTCCCCAGGAAGTGGCCATGGCCGACGTTAGGAAGGGAGTGAACTTTTGCAAGAAAGTTGGGGTCAATGTGCTAGGAGTAGTAGAGAACATGAGTGGTTTAACTCAACCGTTGAGTGATGTCAAGTTCATGAAGCTGACGACAGAGACCGGCTCCTCCGTTGACGTGACGCAAGACATGATCTCTTGCATAAGAGAGAATGCACCAGAGCTTCTTGATGGCGTCTTTGCATGGAGCCAAGTGTTTGAGAGCAGCGGAGGAGGTGCAGAGAGAATGTGTGAGGAAATGGGAGTGCCGTTTCTAGGGAAAGTTCCTTTGGATCCACAGCTTTGTAGAGCAGCCGAACGAGGTAAGTCATGCTTTGAGGGTAACAAGTGTTCTGTCAGCGCGCCTGCGCTTAAGAGCATCATAGAGAAAGTTGTTGCTTCCATAAAGATGAAGGAAGACCTGAGTGGAGGAGAGAACAAAGAGACCCCATAAATCGATGTGACATCAGCGTGTTTTCTATATATATAAGTGAGAGCAGCCTTTATTTGTTTTATAAGGTGTTTATGGAAAGTATATAGGATTTACTTCACATGTCGAAAAAGATTTTTAGTATGATATTTTTGAACCACAACGTCTTTTGTTTAACCCTAGATAAAACAAACCGATCAACAACAGAAAAAAAAACCGAAACAAGAATTAGATTTAACCTAAATCGAATCAAAATAGTTATGTACTGAAGAAAATCTAACTAGTAAAGTACATCATCTCAACATGAACCGACACGTGTTAGGTAATTCTTTGTAAAACTTGATCCTAGCTAGATAGGTGGGTTTATATATATCGAAACCCTTTATGTGAAACACCTAGAAAGTATTCAAACTTATCTCGATAATTTTTGCGTGCTTCACAGATTTCACAATTTTGGTTTGTTATCCAAATTTATCTCTAATAGTTTACATTTGCATCCGTAATGCATGTGTACAGGCTTGTATCTTCTTTAATCGCATATTTGTTAGCTGCAAGCCTGCATGCAACCATCAATCACTTTGCATTACATGTTATTACAGTATGAAAATAGTTATGTCTCTTTTTTTATAGTAATTTCAGTCTGTATATTTAATAAAGAAAACATGCAAGGTTTCGTTCCTTGATTATTCAGGCCTACCAATGCTATACTCATATGCATGGCCATTACCCAACACAAGCCAGTCCTTCTGCAATTTGTAAGTTGTAACAAACCCTGCAAAATATTTAGGCTAAGCTTCTATAGTCCAGCAAATAACTACCAAAGGTGTTGTAAATTCGTTGTTAATTTTACCTGTCTAACAACAGCCTACCTATGAAATTTGACGACCACTTAACAACGATTGTTTATGACGACTTTACAACGAAAGAAAAACTCGTAACCGTGGTCTTCTTTCGACGAATATGTTTACAACTACAAATGTATGACGAAGTGACGATGCTTCGGTAATGTCAAAAGATTAACTATGGATTACGACTCGTTGTTAATTCATCATAATACCCAGCTAATGACAAATATAGCTGTCGTTATGTGCATGTTTTCTGTAGTAATATCGCGAAAGGTAAAAGATTAATTATAAAATTTGATTAAACCACACATTAAATCTTAATCTTACTAAACATAAATTTATATTTAAACAAGCATTGGCTTGAGAACAAGCAAAGGGAAACAAAGACTAGAAAGGAAGATAAGAACTTTAGTAAACACAAATTCAACGTCTAGTAAAACGTAATGATCTTGGGAGAAAACCCTTCCGGGGTGCTTTCCTCATACGTTTCGTCTTGGGATGATATCCTACCTACAACATGTATATATGAAATGAAACATATTAGTATTTGGACATGCATTTACATTATTTCTGTTGAGAATCTATATCATTAAGAAAAAAAACTTGCCCTATCATGGTACTTGGATATTCTATATTGCCTTTGCCGACGAGGGAAAGAATGAGTACTATGCGAAAGCATTCTGTGCTCCTGTTTGACAACGAGTAGAAAGAGTTAAACAGGTTGTTGCTCAAATGGTTAGATAATCTATTGATACAGAGGTGGCAGAGGGAGAGGATGCGCGTACTTCCTTAGTATGTTCTTTACTTGAGAGATGCTTCTTGAAATCATCGAGGCTTTCGCAATAATCAGAGTAGCACAATTTGCAATCAAACATTCCGGTTTCACTTTCACTGCACTTCAGAAGAATGTGTCTTTTTGTCTCTGAAACTGGGGAGGAAAAAAAGAAAAATCAGCGTAATTATTAGTTTGGAGGTAAATGTAGTGGAAGATGAGGGAACAAACCTGAAATTAAGCTTTATTTTGCATTGTTCCTAACATTCATTGATTTTATTATAGCCAAAATCATAATACTCACACGGTCATAACTTTAGCCTAATGAGCTCTTTATTAATCATTTATCTTATTATGGCCAAAATCATAAATTTTTCAGGATTTTTATTAGTTTCTCAAGATAATGATTTTTAGAATATATATTTACATATTGTTTAAAAACTATTTTTTCAAAATTTCTGTAGAAAAATAAATTTCACTTTACTAATATAGATTTTGTGATACCAAATGGTTAAATTTAGTACAGATTATTATTTACTAAATAATATACATTTCAATATAATATATTTATTTTGAGGATATATGATACAAAGGCCAATTAGAAACAAAAAAATTAAATGATACACATTTAAAGTATACTATATGTTTTTGTAAATATAATATATCTAATTAATTATATAGTAACACATCTCCAATATTCAATTCAAAAAAAAACACATCTCCAATATAAAAAAAAACTTAAAATGAAAAAAAAAAAAATTTATAAAATAAAACAAAAATCAAACATCCGCGCGATTGTGCGGATCAAGTTATAGTTAGTATTATGCTTGAAGATTTTTGTGGAATTCATGACATCACCTTACTAATTTTTCTTTACGGTTATCTGGATACTCTAACTTTATACTCTTCTTTATTATGAAAACAATGTTTCAGTTTTTGTTCTTATGTTTTTTGTTCTTATGTTTATTGTTTTGTTTGTTATAATTTGTTATATTTAAATATAAACAAGAGCAATAAGTAGGAAAAAATGCAGAAATGTCTAACTGGTGACCATGATATAAACAAGAGGAATGAGTAGGGAAAAAATGCAGATGAATGAATTTATTAGAATGAAAAGAAAAATTATTCCTTATCAATTATGGAGAAGAATAAATTTATTCTTTATTTCTCTAAAATAAAAGGAATAGAAAAAAAAAATGAAAGATTATTCCTTATAAATAGTAAAATAAATAAAGAATAATAAGGAATGCTCTATTCGAAATGTTCTTTTACATAGGTGGATATATATTAATTTTCAACTCTGGTTAGTTATGTTATTATAGAAATATTATATAAATGATTTCGCATCCACGGATTCTATTTTTAATGAATTCACATGCCATGCCCTGTAACATTTTGCTTTACATCTCTTTCTTCAATATGTTTCAACCCCTGCAATTTTTTTAGGTTAAACTTCTATAGTAATCCTGCAAGATTAATGTTATAGTGTAGTCTCCTGACATGACCTCAAAGGACATACATGTGATGATGAACGATAGACCCAAATGCTTATAACCGAAAACAAAGAAACCAACCTATAGCACAAGAAACTAAAAAAAAAAAACAGATCTAAAGTAGAGGCCCTTGACATATCAACTTCTCTATCAAGAAGTCAGATGTCCAAGCTGCTCTGTAATTGTATTCAGATTCCTAGAGTTCCACCAACATTTCTCACTGCGATCTTCAGCTTTCTCTGATTGAACTTCCCGTTGCTCGGTCGAGCCAGGGTTCTCTGTCAAAAGCTGCTGCCAGAATACATCATTCGCTCCTGCTGCTGGAGGAGGAGATGAAACAGTGTTCTGTTCTTTCGAAACATCAGGCTCAGAGTTCATGTCGATGGTCCTTGGAGAAGGAGGAGACTTAAGGCGAATATCGATACTTAGCTGAATGCAAGAAAGAGGAGGGCTTTCAGGACAAGTAGATGATTCATCCACATCAAGTGTCATCATGTTTCGTGTTGACTGTTCCTCCATACTCTCACAAGAATCCGATACGAGATTCTCCCAAATCGCTATCGATGACTCCAACTGTTCCACCTGACGCTCTGTTGTTGCATCGTGTGAAGAAGTGCTCGTAGAACCATCCTCTCTCACAGCACCACATTTCTGGTGGTTCTCTTCCAACATCGTCTCTAACCCAACAGCCCTAGGGAACCTTCTTTTCCTCTCGTTTCTTTCGGGTAGGCACGGTGATAGATTCAAGGCAAGCTCTGGTTTCTCAAGTACCTGAGAGACACACGAAACCATTGTTCTCTGACGCTTCTCCATGTGTTGTAACTGATCTTTGAGCTTCTTAACTTGCTGCTCAAACAACTCTCGTTCCTCCTCGTGTTTATGTAACTCTTCGAGCAACACTTGTTTCTCCTTAGTCAGCCTCTCGATCTGATTGTTCATTCTCTGCCGTTCTGAATCGGTCAACGGGTTTTGCTGAGATTGGAGGTTCGGTAAAGAGTGGCTGTGAACAGGTTTGCGTCTATGAATGTTCTTCATAAGATGAGGTTGGCCTCTCACGAAATCATCATTAGCAAACTCCCATTGCTCAGGATCGGCTTTTCTAAAACCCTATTAAAAACAAAAAAAAAACATTCAACTAAACTAAACCAGACAAAGATGACTGTATCAATCAAGAAACAGAGCATAACTAAACACTTACATATGTGTTAAGCTGTCGGATAAAGCTTGAGAAGTTGTTGTGCTTGAAGAATCTTGGAAGAAGGTCTCTAGAAAACTCTGGAGGATTCCAGACGATGAAACTCTTGTTGCTCTGACTCCACGAGACAATTGAATCCGATGAGGAATCATCAACCATCTCGTAAGTTTTGGCGAGGAAAGGTGGGAGTGAGCTTGATGATGAACTTCCATGATTACTCTCATCCATCTCTAAAAACACTTCAAAATCTAGTAGCTATGGATACTACACAAAGAGAAGAACTAAAAACTATAAGCCTCAGGAATCAGAGATCAGAACTTTCGATAGCAACTCTATAAACAGAGTGATCCCTCCAAAAACAGAGTAATCCCTCTGTTTTGCAATCGAACAGAAGCTTCTCAGAAACTCAAAACCCTCTAAAATTCAACGAATATTGATCCCTTTTTGGTATTAAATCTCACCTAATCAGATCAAAGAAGAAGGAAAAACAACAACAACTTTGATTCTTCTCGAAACCTCTCTGCTTCGCGAACCCTTGTTGGACTTGTTGGTATTTTAATCAGACAGAGAGTTTAGAAACAGCAGTTAGTTGTCTTGTTATGCATCTCTGTCTCTCTCTCTCTCTCTCTGGCATTATTGATGAGGAAATATCAAAGATATATCAGAAGACTAGACTAGTGGAGGCAGAGAAGACCGAAGAAAAGTAAACGAGTAGATTGACCCGGTGGTTGATATAACCCTAGAGAAGGAAGAATCGTCAAAGCTTTTGATCGAGAAACGCGTAAACAGTATCTCGAATAAAACTAACGATAAGATGAAATGATTCCAAAAAGGTTTGATGAAGTGCGTACGAATCGGACCACAATGCAAAAGATTGGGTTTGGTGGGATTTTTATTTTATCTTTAGTAATGAATCTTTTTTATGAAAGTGCCCCATGAGACTATGTGAGAGCTGTTTTGAATATATACTATTTATTTAATTATTATATAAAAATGTTAAAATTAGTCAACGAAATGTGTAATTCATGCAGATCTTGTTTGTGTGTGTTACAGGCATTTAGAACATCATTAATGGAGATTCTTAGAGTCGAGTTCTTAGCGAAATATAAGAAATCATTTCTTAATTTTTAACTAAAAAAATTAAGAATCGGTTCTTAAATAAGAGATTTAAGAACCGGTTCTTAGCTTTCATCATTAATGGAGATTCTTAGAGTCGAGTTCTTAGCGAAATATAAGAAATCATTTCTTAATTTTTAACTAAAAAAATTAAGAATCGGTTCTTAAATAAGAGATTTAAGAACCGGTTCTTAGCTTTCTTAGTTAAAAGTTAAGAGATAGTTTCTTATATTCCGCTAAGAACCTATTCTAAAAACTTCCCAGTAATCATGCTCTTATGACTAGGCCAGGGCACGGATCGGATATCCGAATTTTTAAAGGTATTTGTAATTTGCTTCGTATGTCACGGATATCTAATTTTTCAGTTTGCTTTGCTTCGGTAAACTACGGATATTCGGAAAAACGGATATCCGGAAAATAAATAGATATTTTCAGATATTTACGAATACTTACGGATATCTCATCTATTTGGATTAATACAAATAATCTTAAAAATTTGATACAAATTTGTTTTATAAAATATTTTTTACATGATATAAAAGATAAAAATTAAAAGAAGTAGCGAATCTACATATTTTGTAAATTTTTTAAACTTAGTTAACAACTATAATAACACAAAACTTAAGAAAAAAAATTATAATTGTCATAAATTTTTCTCTTCCTTTTATACAAAACTTTTATATAAGTAATAATGAGAATATAATTTATCAAATCATATGTTAGAATAATAATTATAAAATCTTATACATTTAAAACTTTAAATATAATCAAGATATACATATATTTATATATTACCGGATCGGATATCCGCTTTCCAAAATTTTAGTATTTGTGATTTGTTTCGATTTTAATGGATATTGAGTTTTAGTATTTGCTTTGCTTCGAAAGCTTACGGATATTCAGAATTTTCGGATCGAATCGAAACGAATAACGAATCGAATCAAATTTAACGAATAAAATGTCCAGTCCTACCTATGACCTTAGGAAATTTGGTTGTTATCTTTTGGTATTTTATACCTTTGGAAAGTCTTTTGATATTTTTTGAGGGCACAAAAACGAAAAGTCTTGTTTGAATATTCAAATGTGATAGCATTTGGTAACCATTGTTTGAATATTCAGCTTCCAAGGCATTTCTTGCTAATTTCCTTTTTTTCTTCCATTTTATTACCTACACTTACACGGCTACGTTATGTGTTCATCTCGAAGACTACCATTTAACGTTTTTACACAGTTCTGATATGGTAGCCTAGTGATAATTTTTTAGGGTTCCATGTGTATCCCATGGACCAAAGCGGTCATGGGTTCGATTTTCCATAGAAATTAAATTATCTGGCTAGTTTAGATATAAGTTTCAGCCCAGATGATTAATATTGTGGGTTTTAATAGTTGAAAAGCATTTCAAACTCGAGTCATGCAGTATGATATACAGTCTACTCTTTAACACTAATTGTATTCCTCCGAGCGCAACCGGGTCTTTCTCCCCAAGC
Source organism: Brassica juncea (assembly GCA_018703725.1). Taxonomy (NCBI): domain Eukaryota; kingdom Viridiplantae; phylum Streptophyta; class Magnoliopsida; order Brassicales; family Brassicaceae; genus Brassica; species Brassica juncea. The sequence goes on along the minus strand of CM031936.1, from coordinate 67,498,103 downwards.
TGGTCACCCTGAAGCCAATCAACCCAGCCGATAGGCGGGTATATCAAAAGAAAAAACAAACAGCCCTGATCTGGATTCGAGTCTTCGAGGTTGTTCATCTCTCTCTTTATCAGAAATGTCAAGCCCATTGTGTCTTCCATTGCCTTATTTGCATCTTTGTATAATGTCGTATGATGATCGGCTGAGTTAGAGACTCCAAAAGGTTTGGCTATTTTATCTCCTGGTAAGCATTGGAAACTGTATTGTGAATGTGTAACAATGCTTAAGTATTGCGTTCCAACTCATATGTACATGTTGAAACAAGCTCGTGAAAGGCATGCATGAAGCTCTTCAAGTCGCTAAAAACTCTTTTCTAGATTAATTTACCAGACTTTGAGTGCATAATAGTGTACTCATACTATCTTGATAACCGTTACCCAGTTTAGTTATGCAAATTATAAACTTTCTTCTCTGGCTTTTTATTATATACGTGCATACGTACGTGCCTAGTTCACTGACCCGTATGTCTTGACGTCTTCGCTATATCCCAAAAACATATATCTAATAAAGTCGTGGTTTCAGTCAGAAATATCTCTGTCATAATATTAACTTGCAATAAGACAAACGATATACTAAGAAAAATTAGGCATTCAGCAAACTGATAAAGCTCTAGTACTTATACAATCAATATTTATATATTGTGTATTGGTAGTCAACTTGTAAATTGTAATGTAAGAGCAATTACCTAACTAAAAAGGATGAAACATGCAACTATCATGTGTTCATTTTTTCATATTTGCATATTACATTACGTATGTATAGTTGATAATTAATATACATGTAACACGCATATTATATATCACACATATTTATAGATGAAAAGGCAAGTATGGGTAATAGTGGCCGTGCCCACCATGCAGAATATAATGTTACATCCTCCCCCGGAATCATTTTCATCATTTTATAGAAAAAGTTAAGGCTGTTAAGCATGAATTTGATAATTTCTGAACAATGAGTTGCATAAACGAGAAGCAATGAGTGCTTGCACTTAATGGTCTGTAATAACTAATGTCTTAGTTCTTATTACCATACCTAATAGATTAGTGGTTAAGCGTATGATTGGTGTTCTAGTTCAAAATCTGATAAATTGAGTGTTTTATACTGTGTATTTGGTATTAGTAAAAAAGATTTTTTTTGAACACAGAAAAACTTAAGGTTGAAACTGCTCTACGTTTAAAAAAACTGTTAACATAAAAAAAATAATTAACCGAAAAACAGCAAACGAGTTACGACTCATGACTCATGAGCAATGACAAGTCGATAAGAAGCAGATCGGGAGCACCACGTGACCCACTCGATCGAACGGTCATGATTGGATATAAAACCTATTTATGGTCCTCACAAAAGGAAAGGTAACCTGTCACATTCCTCAAGATGCCGTAATCTCTGCCACGTATCTTGGATTCACAAAGTAGTTGAGCTGAAATATGTTGCATATTCGTAGTGCCTTCTTAGCCATCTCTCTTTTTTTAGTCATGGATAGGCCATAGTTGGACAATTGATGTCACTGGATAAGAATAAGGTTAAACGATATATCAGTTAGATTTGTTTCAAAAATAGACATTATGTTAGAAAAGCAACATTATATTCTTCACCATTTTATTTCTTTGTACACAAACCGGCGTCGTTTACGGTCAAACATAATTTCCATTTTTTCTACTTTATTAAAACAGCCTGAGCACGTGTAAAACCAACACTGAGGGGGTATACTTGTAAATAAAATACACATGTATGGTGCTTTCGACTTTTCTCCACCCCTGTTAAGTGCTTGTTCATTTATTACTCACCACAACCCAAAACAAAAAGAAGAAGAAAAAAAGCGCCAAAGTTGAGTTAGTTTTCTCCGGCGACTTTTCTCTCTCTATAAGCTAAAAATTACAAGAAGAAGAAGGAACGGTAGATGACTTCGGGGACTAGAACACCGACGTGGAAAGAGAGAGAGAACAACAAGCGGCGAGAGCGGCGGAGACGGGCGATTGCGGCGAAGATATTCGCAGGACTCAGAATACATGGGAACTTCAAGCTCCCTAAACACTGCGATAACAACGAAGTTCTTAAAGCTCTATGTAATGAAGCTGGTTGGACCGTCGAAGACGATGGAACCACTTACCGGAAGGTAATCCTATACTTTCATCTTTCAATGAAACTATGAATAGATCTGGAGCTTTCGATTTTGTAGAGAATTTTTTTTGTAGTTATTATACAAATCGGATTGTTGTGAATTAATATTGACCGGTACTGGTTTAGTCGTCATTTCAAACGTCGGATCGAAACCGTTCTGGTGAACTGAAACAAAAGCATGAATGTTGTTGTGTAAGAATTAAGATTCGCTGATACTTAAACCCTCACTGTTCACATCCTGATCAGAATATTACAATGTAATGACTAATTTACCCTAGGCTAGTTACAATGTGACTAGAATTTGTCTAGGTTATTATCGTCATTTTAATCCATCAATCCGTTTTTTTTCTAGCAGTAGCTTTTTTTTTTTTTTTTTAGCTATTAATTAATTTTCATTTTGTGTTTTTGTTTGGTCACCTTTTGCTTTAATTAAAAACTTTAGTGCAACGATCGAGGAAGACTTTTTTTCCCTTTTCAGACTGGCGACGCTTTCTCTGAAATTTCTGTTTTTCTTTCTTTTTCTGCTTACGTTCACACTTACATTTAGTTTTTTTTTTTAATCGAAACACACTTACATTTAGTTAGTTACATTGACATTAAAAAATAAGTTAATTAACCTTCCAAGAAACTATCCATTTTCACGTAATAAAGGACCTCAGACGAGTGTTTCTTTTGTTGTTTGTTAAATACTTAAAAATCAATGAAAAAGTATGTCGTAATTCTTGTTGAATCAGTCAATGGGTGAGACTGCGAAAATGATTTCTCTTTTGCCAACACCTAATGATGATGCTTGTGTTTTGCTTGTGTGGGGGACGAATAAAATGGAACTATTATTCATTGTTTGACTATAAAATGCCAAAGAAAATCAATGTTCTTTTTCTTTCTTAGTTGCATTTTGATTTTCAACTTATCAATGATGGTGTCATCTTGTTCGTGCTCACCGGCTTTTGCACTAGCAAAAAAGATTGTTCATTGACCATTGTAAACCAAACAAAATCATTGTTCTTTACTTTCTTTTTTTCTTGGTACATACGGAGTTTCATTTATCAATCATTATGTCATTTTGTAAACTCTTTTGTAGGGATGCAAACCAATGGATCGAATGGAACTCATGAATGGTTCTACTTCAGCGAGTCCATGCTCATCCTACCAACCTAGCCCTCGTGGCTCCTACAATCCAAGCCCTTCATCCTCGACATTCCCTAGTCCTACAAACCCATTCGGTGATGCTAACTCACTTATCCCTTGGCTCAAAAACCTTTCTTCAAACTCACCTTCCAAGCTTCCTTTCTTCCATGGAAACTCTATAAGCGCTCCCGTGACTCCACCATTGGCTCGAAGCCCTACTTATGATCAAGTAGTAACCATCCCTGACTCTGGATGGCTCTCTGGAATGCAAACCCCTCAGAGCGGACCGTCTTCTCCTACTTTCAGCTTAGTTTCAAGAAACCCGTTTTTCGACAAAGAGGCTTTTAAAATGGGAGATTGTAATTCACCAATGTGGACTCCTGGACAAAGTGGAAACTGCTCTCCAGCTATTCATGCTGGTGTTGATCAAAACTCTGATGTACCAATGGCTGATGGAATGGCGGCAGAGTTTGCGTTTGGAATGGTGAAGCCTTGGGAAGGAGAGAGGATACATGGAGAATGCGTTTCAGATGATTTAGAACTTACACTTGGAAACTCAAGAACCAGATGATGGTTTTAGAGAAGTATCAATGCCGTTTGCTATTTATCAACTTTCCTTTCTCATTTTTGTCTGTTTTTTTTTATAAATTCAGTGTGATGATGATAAAGGTGATTGAGAAAAAAAGAAAGATTTTGAACTCTTTTTTCTTGTGATCCTTTGACTGAAGTCGTAGTTAATTTTTTTTTAATTATTTGTGAAAGTTGATTTGAGATTGGTAACGTTATCATTATACTGGAATATTCATATAAGGTTATGAATGGTAACATAAAAATATTTAAGCCAGATTGGACTTTTATAACCATTTTGAACCGGGTTACGTTGAAATCTTTGTACTTTTGCATATAAAAGATAACAGAAAACTAGATTACGTTGAAAGACCAAAGATATGTCCAGGACGTCGTACGTAAGTAACGTAACCCAGTAGAAAAGTCAACGAAAAGTGATGACCACATGTGTCTGATATTTTTATTTAACGTGATAATATGATTTTGGACCGTAAGTGTGTTGACTTTAACTAAATGCCCTTGCCATGTTGACTATTGGGAGTTGTAATTTTATGATGAAATTTTATGATTCTCTGAATTGCTTAAGAGCATCTGCACCAGCATCTGCACCAGTGAACCCTTCTTGGGGTTCATGTTTTTAATTTTTTATTATTAATTTTTTTACTGTTTGATTTAAAAAAAAAATTAATCGGACCAATCGCAGGTCGACACGTGTCGTGGGATCCGCGAAACAGTGTTGAACTCGTGGGATAGGGATTCACTGGGAAGAACTTGGGAAGAAAAGGGTTCAACACTATTCATTATTTTAATTTTTTTTTTTCTGGAAATCTGTGTGAACCCCCCATGGGGTTCACTGATGCAGATGCTCTAATGGATCCTGTTTGATGCACAACTACTCTAAATGGATCAAAAACATGAACATATTTTTTTTTGGTCACAAACTGATTATATTAAATTAAAAAGGCCCTATGGGCAAGACGAACTACAACCGGAACGCTGCTCGACATTAACCAGATAATAACTGGAACTAAACTCGACGGTAAAATGATCAACAGTAACAGTAAAACAATGAACACATGGGATAGAAGTATTACAAGGAGAGACTTGCTCGAAGGTTATGAATGGTTATGAATGGTTATTTAGATGCAACTACATTTATCCCTTCTTCCGACCGAGACCGGACCCCTTTTCCCGACCAAGACTGAACCCTTTATAAATTCTCCACCTAATTGCTTTTACTCTTTGCTACTTCATGTTTCATGTTTATAATCATTAGTTAATATTGTCACCTCATTGCTATTATAATTTATGTTATATCGTCAAACGCTATGTGCAAGTTTATATATAGAACCACTAGGATACTACTTCTGATCTTCTTCTTGTTCGTCTCAGTTTCCAAGTTGTTATCTATTTGGTTCGGTGGAAACACAATGGTAAATGTCATCAGCAACCTCGCCACTCTCTATCTCAGATTATCCCCATGAAACGTAAGGAATTAAGAAATAGGATTCTATCTTTGCCTACTTTTAGTGGAAACAACCACAAGAATTGTTGCTCTGTTTTTCCTAAAGATAACATACTCTGAATTTATGGATTTTTTTAACATTTCTTTGAATTTATGTTGTAGAGTAGTTTCTGAGACGTAGAAGGGTTTTGTATTTCACCAATCTCATTCTTTTATAGTTTTTGATATAGCAAATATTCTTTTTATCTAATAAATTTTATATTTCTACAAAAGATGTTTATTACCATATTACCGAAAAGGAATCAAAACCAAACACAACCATGGATTCAAGATCGTAGGTTTTCAAGTTTAGCATCTTTAATTTAGATTGTGGATTTTCTAAACATGAATTGGCTAAAATTAGTGTACGATCTAATTATATGTGTATAAATAAACCCACTTTTCACCTTATTCACACCAAAAGAAAAAATAAGAAGGATCAGTCATATTTTTCTAAGAACAGAAGATGAAGGCATATGTAATATTAATGTTGGTGATTTGTGCTGCAGTTATTGTGGAGCAGTCAGATGCTAAACAACTCCGTAAATATTTAATTATTGACCCATGCCGTCGTTTTCATCTTCCAGCAGGATGTCAGATTCCTCGTGGACCTCCTGTCCCTGTCAACAAATACCATCGTGGTTGCTCTAAAATTACACGATGCAAACGCGTGGACTAAATCTCACAGGATATCTTTTTCACTGATCCTTCTTTTATATGAGACCGTCATACTGTTTTTTCTTTTAATATTAACGCATATATAAATATACCCAATAACTGATATACGTGTTTTTATGAACACATGGTGTTGTATATGATAACTTATGTTTATATATAAATATTTTTCCCAAATTCAGTTCACAAGATCATATATATATCTTTTGAAATCATTTATGGATGTGCGTCCTAAACCCCTATCACACACACGCACATACATAAGTATCTGATTGTTGAAGGGTAATCAAAACTCTTTTTTATAAATTGAAATATTTTTATGCCTATCAAAAGCACCAAAGATCAACTCTTTTTCTTTTCTCTTAAAACCAAGAAAATACTAATATTCCAAGAGTAAACTGCAGCGTCACAAACTTATCTAGGAACACTTTGTTGTATTTGATGACAACAAACCGTGCTTTAACTTACAGATCATACTCGATTGCTTTTGTCCTACCTCAAGTTTCTCAAGGATCGTTATGAAGAGATGGCTTATAGTCTTTTTGAAATAGGTTTGGTCCATGACTAGGAAAAAAATCCCAAACTTCTCTTGATTGGTCTATCTAACTCTAAAAAGTTTTTAACCTCAAGTCTCGCAAGTCACATGGCAAAACCGCAAAATTTCTACCAATCTAAATGATCATGCCAAAACAAACAACCAAACAAAATCATTGTTCTTTACTTTCTTTTTTTTTCTTGGTACATATGGAGTTTCATTTATCAATCATTATGTCATATTTGTTCGTTTCTAACCAGCTTTTGCATTTTGTAAACTCTTTTGTAGGGATGCAAACCGTTGGATCGAATGGAACTCATGAATGGTTCTACTTCAGCTAGTCCATGCTCATCCTACCAACCTAGTCCTCGTGGCTCATAAAATCCAAGCCCTTCATCTTCGTCATTCCCCAGTCCTACAAACCCATTCGGTGATGCTAACTCACTTATCCCTTGGCTCACAAACCTCTCTTCAAACTCACCTTCCAATCTTCCTTTCTTCCATGGAAACTCTATAAGCGCTCCCTTGACTCCACCATTGGCTCGAAGCCCTACTTATGATCAAGTAACCATCCCTGACTCTGGTTGGCTCTCTGGAATGCAAACCCCACAGAGCGGACCATCTTCTCCTACTTTTAGCTTGGTTTCAAGAAACCCGTTTTTCAACAAAGAGGCTTTTAAAATGGGAGATTGTAGTTCACTAATGTGGACTCGTGGACAAAGTGGAAACTCCTCTCCAGCTATTCCTCCTGGTGTTGATCAAAACTCTGATGTACCAGTGGCTGATGGAATGGCTGCAGAGTTTGCGTTTGGAATGGTGAAGCCTTGGGAAGGAGAGAGGATACATGGAGAATGCGTTTCAGATGATTTAGAACTTACACTTGGAAACTCAAGAACCAGATGATGGTTTCAGTATCAATGCCGTTTGCTATCTATCAACTTCCTTATCAAATTAATTGATCTCTTACTTTCCTTTTTCATCTTTTGTCTATTTTTTCTTTTAGAGAAAAAGATTTTGAACTCTTTTTTCTTGTGATCTTTTGACTGAAGTCGTAGTTAAAATTTATTTCATCTCTCCATGTTTTTTTAATTATTTGTGAAAGTTGATTTGAGATTGGTAACGTTATTAACTTATTATTATACTGGAATATTCATATAAAGGCTATGAACGGTAACATAAAAATATTTAAGCCAATTGGACTTTTATAACCATTTTGAACCGGGTTACGTTGAAATTTTTGTACTTAAAAAGATAACAGAAAACTAGATTACATTGAAAGAAAAAAAAAAAAAAAAAAAAAACAAAGAAAGAAAAAGATTACGTTGAAAGACCAAAGATATGTCCAGGAAGTCGTACGTAAGTAACGTAACCCAGTGGAAAAGTCAACGAAAAGTGATGGCCACATTTGTCTGATATTTTTATTTAACGTGATAATATGATTTTGGACCGTAAGTGTGTTGACTTTAACGTAAATGCCCTTGTAATATTGACTATATGGAGTTGTACTTTTATGATTCTCTGAATTGCTTAATGGATCCTGTTTGATGCACAACTATTCTAAATGGACCAAAACCATGACCATTTTTTTTTGTCACAAACTGATTATATTAAAGTAAAAGGCCCTATGGGAAAAACGAACTACAACCGGAGCGCAGCTCGACGTTAAGCAGATAATAACCGGAAGTAAACTAGACGGTAAAATGACCAACAATAACAGTAAAACAATGAACACATGGATAGAAGTGTTACAAGGAGAGACCTGCTCGAAGGTTATGAATGGGCGAATGGTTATTTAGATGCAACTACATTCATCCCTTCTTCCGACCGAGACCGAACCCCTTTTACCGACCAAGACTGCCCTTTATAAGTTCTCCACCTAATTGCTTACACTCTTTGCTATGTCATGTTTCATGTTTATAATCATTAGTTGATATCGTCACCTCATTGCTATTATAATTTATGTTATATCGTCAAACGCTATGTGCAAGTTTATATATAGAACCGCTAGGATACTACTTCTGACCTTCTTGTTCGTCTCAGTTTCCAAGTTGTGATCTATTTGGTTCGGTGGAAACACAATGGTAAACGCCATCAGCAACCCGCCACTCTCTATCTCAGATTACCCCCATGAAACGTAAGGAATTAAGAAATAGGATTCTATCTTTGCCTACTTCTAGTGGAAACAACCATGAGGATTGTTGCTCTGTTTTTCCTAAAGATAACATACTCTGAATTTATGGATTTTTTAATACCTCTTTAAATTTTTGTTGTAGAGTAGTTTCAGAGACGTAGAAGGGTTTTGTATTTCACCAATCTCTTTCTTTTATAGTTTTTGATATAGCAAATATTCTTTTTATCTAATAAATTTTATATTTCAACAAAAGATGTATATTACCATATTACCGAAAAGGAATCAAAACCAAACACAACCATGGATTCAAGATTGTAGGTTTTCAAGTTTAGCATCTTTAATTTTGATTGTGGATTTTCTAAACATGTATCGGCTAAAATTAGTGTACGATCTAATTATATGTGTATAAATAAACCCACTTTTCACCTTATTCACACCAAAAGAAAAAAAATAAGAAGGATCAGTCATATTTTTCTAAGAACAGAAGATGAAGGCATATGTAATATTAATATTGGTGATTTGTGCTGCAGTTATTGTGGAGCAGTCAGATGCTAAACAACACCGTAAATATTTAATTATTGACCCATGCCGTCTTTTTAATCTTCCAGCGGGATGTCAGATTCCTCGTAGACCTGTCCCTATCAACAAATACCGTCGTGGTTGCTCTAAAATTAAACGGTGCCGAAGCGGGGACTAAATCTCACTGGATATCTTTTTCATTGATCCTTCTTTTATACTGTTTTTTCTTTTAATATTAACGCATATATAAATATACCCAATAACTGATATACATGTTTTTATGAACACATGGTGTTGTATATGATAACTTATGTTTATATAAAATTTTTTTTCCTGAATTCAGTTCACAAGATCATATATATGTCTTTTGAAATCTTTTATGGATGTGCGTCCTACACCTCTATCACACACACGCACATACATAAGTATCTGACTGTTGAAGGGTAATCAAAACTCTTTTTTATAAATTGAAATATTTTTATGCCTATCAAAAGCACCAAAGATCAACTCTTTTTCTTTTCTCTTAAAACCAAGAAAATACTAATATTCCAAGAATAAACTGCAGCGTCACAAACTTATCTAGGAACACTTTGTTGTATTTGATGACATCAAACCGAGCTTTAACTTACAGATCATACTCGATTGCTTTTGTCCTACCTCAAGTTTCTCAAGGATCGTTATGAAGAGATGGCTTATAGTCTTTTTGAAATAGGTTTGGTCCATGACTAGGAACAAAATCCCAAACTTCTCTTGATTGGTCTATCTAACTCTAAAAAGTTTTTTAACCTTAAGTCTCGCAAGTCACATGGCAAAACCGCAAATTTCTACCGATCTAAATGATCATGGCTAAACAACCTAACAATCACAACAATCACAAACCCATCCAAAAAACTAGATTTAGAACACCTAACTGATGCATTAATATCTAATAAAATTATTGCATCGGTTTATATTAGCAAGGCACGGATATAACCCTTTTTAATGCCTAATAATTTATAAACACTAGATGGAATTCCTTTGAACTACAAAATTACAAATCGTTGTTACTGTACTATCATATAAACTGCATGAAGCGAAGTCATATCCTTAACTAGTCAAATAGTAACAATTTTGTTCTTAGGAGGAATAGAAAGAGCTCAACATGGATAGTTATTACTAAGTTACAAAAAAAAAACATGGATAATTATGATGAAGAGGATGATTGTACGTTTACCTTTGTCTCTTTGATGTTTGTTCTGAAATTATATAATTACCTTGTTGTTGTTGTGTTGGACTTAAGACATTCAACTCTTCAGCTCTGGGCTTGTGGATCTTTACTATCCAAGTAATGAGTTGGATCCTTATCTGAAGGATGCTGCTGTAAGCTATATTCACTGTTTCTTTTTCTACGTTGAAACTTTCTGTATGGAATATAAACGTTCTGACACTTTGTTAGGATGATGATGATGAGGATATTGATGATATGACATTCAAGCCAACCGATTCAGTGATTATCTGCGCTAGGAATGAAGATGAAGTCAGCCATCTAGAGGTATATGGTCAATTCTACTCACTTCTGTAAGCTCAAAAATAATGTCAAATACTGGGGGCTCATATGAAGCTATGTGACCAGGTTTATGTGTACGAGGAATCATGGAATAGCTCACCAAACATGTATGTTCATCATCACATAGTGTCCATTGTGTACTGCTTGGATTGATTGTCCCCTTAAAAGGAGGCAAAAAATGTTAAGTGTACACGTTGTGAGGCAGGGTTCTTCATTATCAATCTTACGCTGTTGTTTGCCTTAGTATTGGCAGGGAACTTTGTGGCTATTTGGATCAAAAGGAGAAGCCGACGATAGAGATATGGGATCTTGACGTAGTATGTTAACGTATCTGTCTTTGTATCTATGTTTGCTCCGATCAACCATGAGAGTGCTGATAAGGTTATTATAATGCTTTTAGAGGGACGAGGTGTTGCTTGTTTACAACTAGGAGGATTAGAGGAGATGAAGGTTAGTAAGAAAAAAAAAAGAATTAATAAGATAAGATTAAGAAGCAGGTGTGACACATCAAACTCGGTCTTGTATCCATTGATTTAATTTTGTGGTCTCTGTTTTCTTTTTCCTTTTTTAGAAATACAAAGAAGGTAGCCACACTATTTCAGTACTTGGTCTTGCTTGGAACAAGAATTTGGGTGTGTTTAAGCTATATACTAGTGCACAAGATTGTAAGTTTCCTCTGTTTTGCTCTCTAAAACATGTCTGATTTTCTATTGAATTTTATTTGGGGGAAAGGAATATATTGGCTAGTGCTAGTGCCGACAGAAAGGTTAAGGTTTGGGATGTGGCTACTAGTCAATGTAGCATCACATAAAGGAGGTAAGAACATGACTCATACATAGTGCTAGTTATGATATATATTCTAATGGTTTATAGTTTTGTATGGTTCACAGGTTCAGGCAGTTGCTTGGAACCATTATGCTCCTGTAGTGCTTCTCAGTGGGTCATTTGATCAGACTGTGGTATTGGTAACTGCTTTCTCCCATGATTTATTTCACATGCTCCAGTTTTTTCTTTTTTACTGACAATGAGTTTGTAATCATGTTGCATAAAGATGAAGACAACCTTCACACTCGGGTTTCAAATGGTCTGTGTCATGTCTGATGTTGAAAGCTTAGCCTGGAATCCCCACAGTGAATATTCCTTTGTGGTGAGTTACATTTTACTTTGCTCTTATTATTGACATTCGGATTTTACTTTGTGTTTTAAACATTTTCTAAAGAACCGTTCTTCTTAGGTAGTCTTGAGGATGGAACGGTGAAAGGTTTTGATATACGCGCCACACAGTCAGGTTCAGATTCTGATTTAAGACCAAGCCTCACTATCCAAGCGCATGACCAAGACAAAGGATTCTCCTCCATCTCATACAACATTTCTGCACCCAATGTACTTCTATCTATCTCTCTCTTACTGTCCTTGAAGCATTTCATATTTTGTTTTTGTAATCAGTTCTCACTATTTATGATCTGTGAATAACAGCTTTTGGACGGGTTCGATGGATAAAACAGTAACACTTTAGGACCTTTCGAGCAATGAGCCTTCATGCATTGCTTCACACAAACCAAAAGCTGTAAGAACCAATCAAACGTAAAAGCTGTTTTTGCTTATGTATTCCTTAACCAAACTGATTTTGTCACCTGGGAGCTGTATTCTCCATTTTTTTTCTCGGTAGACAACCCTTTCTTGCTCGCTATTGGTGGGTCAAAGGGAGAGTTACATGTGAGTAAAGTTAGATTAACACAATGAAACTTTATTAGAAATATAATTACTTATCTTGTGTTTATGTTTGCAGGTTTGGGATACACTATTGGTGCTAATTAATTCAAGTAATTGGTTGTAAAATTTCATTTTAGTTTATTTTAACACGTGAAAAACGAAAATATTTTACCATAAAAATATATTTTTGTGTAGTTCCAAAAAGATAGTTAGATGCTTCTATAACTCTGGCTTCTTCGTTCATGATTTGTTTTATTATGTTTCTTTCATTTGTTTGATTGTTTACAATTTATTTTAAATTTAACAAAAACAAATATTTGCTTTTATGTGTTTCTTTCAAAAAATTTGACAAAAAGATTTTCGGATATGACTAAAAACTCGATTTTATTTTTATATATGAATAAGATATTAAATAATATTTAAATCTAAAGTTCACATATAATTGATTGTAAAACAAAATTTTATTTTCACTGCCAAAAATAAATAAAATCACAATATCAACTATTAAAATTGTAAGATTTCACCTATGAACGCATATGTAACAACAAAAAAAATCACTTAAAATAATTTATATTTTAGTATATAAAAAATTAGCGTGTTATAATTTTATATGATTTAAATGATTTATTTTGTTAAACATAATAACCTAAAGTCACTTAAATTACTTCTATTTTATTAGATAGGATAATAAGTGTGAAATAATTCTATATGATTTATAAATCATTATAAATATACATTTATACAATTATAATTAGATCTAGAAGCATTTACCATTTTGTATCTAATCAAGAAGTGCTCAAGATTTATATAAATATATTTGATAAAAGTCTCGTAAATTATTTAGAAACTCTAATAAATGATTTTGTAGGCTAGATTAAAAAATAATTTTTAATAATTTTAAAATATTTATAAATGATAAATCTTGTGTGGGTTTTAACAATCCTAAAATTTCTAATAGATTGACAGAATTGTTACATATTGGTGTGGTTTGTATATGTGTATGCATAATTTGTAGGTACAAAAGTATAAGAAAGCTCCCATTTTTATCTACTGCCAGCTTGATAAATGATAACTACTATCAAAACCATCGGCGGTAAACAAAAAGATCCCTTGTGATACTCAATTAACTGATGATGAGATGGTCCATCATTTTGCAAGCTGATTTATTGTATTTTCAGGCATGTAAAGAGTAGAAGTGATCAACAACTGTTACATGGACGGGAGTATAGTCACACAAGTGCTTCTGAACCGAGGAGTCATCTAATGGTCTCCCCATTGTCCCTTGTGAGTTAATAGCGTGGAGTATGTTCAATAATACATTTACATTTGCTCGTGAACGTACGAAGCCGAAGGTGAGCCGAACATTGCGTGGAAGAGTGACCATGAGCACAAGTTTGGAAAGAATGTGTTTCCTTTCAATTTCCAGAACGGAACTTTGATTCGTGGAGCAAAGTTGGATCTGTAAATTCCAGTATGTGTTCTTAACCGCTACATTTGTATTTCCATAAATATAAATAATGTTTCGAGCTTTAAGAGATTTTGCAGCTAAGTGATTGTATGGATGCGAGCAGCTGCTCTACTAAGCTTCCGGAAACTTTACGGAAAAGTCGAAGAGGACTTGTAGACGTTCTTTTTTTTTTCTTTTGTTTCACTCGCTTATGGGGCAATTCTTGGAACAAGAAGAGCCTTTCGGGTTGAGAAGCTGTTGCATTCTTTCTCTGACACATTCTTATTCCAGGTTCATACATATATGTTCATGCATGCTGAGAGCTATATATGTGACCATATCGATAACAGGAGTACATAACCCATTTATGAGCCTATAGTTCTAAAAAACTGATAAGGTTCCTCTGTTTTCTCCATGACCGTTCAGTTTTTGGGTTCTAAAGATAATTGTTTTGACCCTTTCTCAACTCTTAAACCTCTAATGCGAGGAGTTTATTTTGAGTATCTGTTTTTAGAGTTTCTAAATTTAGCAAACCTAACAAAAGCTCGCACATATGTTCTTTGATATCCAGGAAAACATTCATGTTTTCTTCTCGGTTTTCCATATTTGTCATCTTTAGTCTCTCTATTTAATCTCTCAGCATTGTGTCCTCCACTTCATATGCACCTCAAAGTTCTCCCATTGAAAGATCTTTTCATACATTGAAGTCAAAATAACCATATATTTTATGGTAGTGGAACACATTTAAAGCAGTTTGACATCTTACAATGAAACAAAGATATAGGAGTATAGGACCTATGCATGCATGTAGCAGTAGATCAATTCATATGACGGGTAGATTGTTGTGGAGGTACGTATACATGACGTTTCTTTTGAGACTTTCGAAAAACTAGTCATGCTACACTAAAATCCAAACTCTAGACCATAGAGCACACTTGGATTTGACTCTGATAGTTGAAGAACCCCGCGAATAAATTAGGGGACCGTGATTAGGTTATAAACGACTTCTACGACAGTAGGTAATTAATTTCAACAGAGAACCATAAACAGTAATGTCTACTAAATAAGTCGTTGTCTGCCACAAAACTCATGAAATCTTAACTAACCCCTTTTATGTTTATGGATATAGAGTCAAAAAGCCTAAGATCTTCACAAGATTAAAAGCATCTAGTAACTTTTAGTATATCCGTAGCATTTTAGTCAAATATAGCATATATGAATAAATACTTTTAACTCTCAAGGAAGAGAATGATCTAGGCAACGACAATGTACATATGCATATTTATTTTATTGCGAGCTTATCACTTATCTAACTATGTTTCAGACTTGGTAGTTCTGGATTTTTAGCTAAAAATGTATACAATCTTCACATTCATATATATATAAACTTTTTTTTTGAACTGAAATATATATAAATATAACTTTAAAGTAAAATGTTCAGATTTTATACCAATAATTTAAATGTCTTACAGAAATTATAAAGATAGCTAGTAACAGAATTCCAAAAAATAATCTAAACAACGAAGCAACAATTACAACAATGTTAACTGGAGCAGAAGGCAACAACCCGCACACTAAAAAAACAAAAGATAGCAAAACGAGCTTGGTCCAAAAGAATCGGAAAGGAATGAGAAATAGTGATTGATGAGTGCTACCAAGAAAAAGCAGTTTTAACCTTGATGCTGCGATGCAGCGGTTTCTGCAGCTTCCGAGAAGAAAACTAGACCCTTTCCCACACAAATTAAGAAACCCAAGCAAGGACCGGTTATCAAACGGACAATGACGAACACCGGCAGCACGTAGGGGCACCAACTTACTGATGATGCCGTCGTTTGGATGATAGCATGTGTATTTTTGCAGAACTTGTTTTCAAATTCCTTTTGTATTTTTTTTACTAATTACTAAAAATTTTATACCAAAACTCGTAATTTTTTTCAAACTCGAAACCAAAATTAATAAGTGTTGATCACTAGTTTAACAGAAAACAGTGTTCGAACATACAGCTTCTAGGTGATTTCTAAACTTCACTTTGTATATCTTTGTCATTGAGTTAACAACACTTAGGATTTATGTGATTGGTTCTTACTAAATAAAATAATCGATTTTAACATCAATAAATAAAGAAACACTGCCTTTAAAAATAGTCCAATTTTTTTTTTCTGAACCTAAATGTAAAGTCATGTGGGAATGGGATCTCTGTTGAAGGTAAATGTAAATAGTGGGAGGTTAGAGATTCTGCACGCGCACTGGAACATACTATAACCATAGTCACTTTTAAAGTATACATTTTCGTTATGGCTCATCATTAAATTCATAACTATATTACTCTTTGTTATAGTTTAGTTTTTTATAATACTAGTATTTAATTGAAACTTTCAAGCTCGATGGACGACGCATTTAGTCAAAGTCTCGATTTAAAAGAAACTTGTGCATTATGTCGATGACAATATTATCAGTTATCTTCTCGACCAATTACATTGTATCGTGATATGAGTAAACATCATTATTGAAATTTCTATGACATAATTATTATGAAATCAACACGACATTGTGCATTCAATAGATTCATTCCTTTTTCTAGCTTTCTTGATTCACCTTTTTTTTTTTGACAAATTTCTTGATTCACTTATTATTCCGTTGATCTGACGATATTTACTCGCTCCAGCTTTATGAAATTTCTTTTCTTTTCTTAATTGAACGTAGCTTTCGTTATGAAACGTTTACTTATAATTTGACCAGATAGTAAAATAAAATAAATGTCTGGGGTTAATTAATGGATAAAAGAATACGAAATCTCAAAGAATACAAGCTTCTGTTGAAAAATGGTTGTTAATGTTAAATAAATTTAACCGAGGCAAGGTTAATAATAGGTTATGGGAAATGTTTTGGGAGGTGGATTGCCTTAAATCAGTACGTGTTAACAACGCCATCTCTAGATCTTCCATGGCCTCAGCTCGTACGGTTTGTTACAAAATCACTATTCCGATACACATAGTTTAGCCAAATACATACTTCAGATGTTGCAAGAGTTTAGATATTGATGTTTGGAGTATGTGGTACAGGAAAATAGGGTGGCTAAAACTACTTGAGGAAGCGTCACCAAGGATCAGAGTTTCTAATCTTATATTGTTCGCGATGGCTTGACCAACTCATCTCAGCTGAAGATAATGACAGCTATATCAGCCAAAATCGAGATTTTAGAGACTAAAAATAATTTAGTAAAAATTAATACAATTTTAAAGAATCGAAAATCTATATTTTGTAAAATATTTCCTAAATTTAGGGGATTATAAGCCCTTTTTCATTTGTATGTACGTAAAAACCGGTTATGTTGATATCCTAGTAACTTAAGGACCCTCAATCTTGAGTTCGTGCTTCTCCCCTTCTCATAAGGAAATACTAGATTTTAACCCGCGCAGATGCGTGGATATTGTTGTCATTTTATAACTAAATTTAAATTAATAATAATATAACTGATTTTATTATTAAAAGTTAGTTTAAACTTTTGCTATAACAATTTAAAATTTCATCACTATATAGTTCTCATAGTCTATTTTTTATGGATTTCATATATTCTACTATTCTTATATATTTATAACAACATTTTATTTTTCAAAATAAAATACGGGATCCCAAAATATTATGTATATATTTAAGATGTGAAAACTTATGTATATATGCAAATATACATTTATATACCTAAGATTATATAGACCAAATATATATTTTTCAAATAAATGCATTTACTATTTAAATTTATAATATTTACCAAACTATGTTAAAATCACAGTCACAAAATCTATGATGTAAGAGAATAATATATTTTCCATTTTTCTTTAAATACTAAGTAATTTATATTAAATTTCTAATGAATTGGTCTAATTACTTTTTTACAGTAGATAAAATGAGGATTCTATTTTGATATAGTATATATGGTTAGAATAATAGATATGAAATCAGAATATAGTTGAGAAGGTGATAAACATCGATGTCGTAATATAAGAAAATTTGTTTGAAGATACTAAAATTAACAAAAAATGGTAGTTCTTGGAGGTTTTTTTTTGTTTGTTTGCAATACAGGGTAACGTAGATTTGATCAAATCTATTATTAACATGGTTAGAATATTATGGATAAATGATAGTAAATATATATATATATATATATATATATATATATATATATATATATAAATTGTTGATTTATGTATCTAATCAAATATTCATATGATTCAAGTTAGATACAGGTGCAGTCGGTGTTTTGAAATATATATGGCCAAAATATGAACTGATTTTGATATGTTGCAGGTGCAGTTAGTCATATGAACAGAAGACAACACGGTTTGTATACAAATATGATGTACATATAGCGCGAGTATCAAAGACACATTATAAAAGGAGTCGTGTATGATGAATTCATGCCACTATTTAAATTCATAAATCATGGAAGACACATTATTAGAGAAGACACGTTACTAAAAGAGTGATGTCCATCGATATTGATTTATTTGTAAAGGATAACCAAAAAATATTTTTAATATTGCACTGGTTAAATTTAATTAACCGTAGGTTAAGTTTAAGTAGGTAGGTTCAATTTATAAAGCAGCGTGATATGTTCTAGTAATATTTATGAAAGAGTCCAAAATTAAATGACAACTTCTAACAGTAGATAAAAACAGGACCCTAAATTAATAGAGTAGATGGATTGTGTCCTGAAGTTTATCACCTTTGGCTCCAATCTTGGGCCTTTGTTTTTTTTCTCTTTTTTTTTAACACACTTGGGTCTTTGTTTATGATTGATTATCTTCCTTTTGCAGTTTCAATTCTTTTATTATATAGTTTAGTAGTAACATAACATTTTTAAAAAGAAAAGATTTCGGACTACTCCACTCTGTAGAACTGTGTTTTTTCGAGATCTACCGGATCAGTCGATATAGTGTTTATAAAAAAGAGAAAAGTGATTTAGCATATCTTGAATGATTTATTTAATAAACATGTGACTAAAATTTAAAACGAACTAATAATACTAAAAATGATTTCCCGTGATCCGTGGCTCATGACCATTATTATAAAACAAGTTTGTATTCTGGAGTTTTAAGTCGCCTTCCCTTTTCATGGGAACACGATAGAAAAGTCAAAAGTATCTCATATATGATTTATCCATACAAAATATAATGTCCGAAGTGTTTAAAATGGGGACAAATCACAGACCCATAAAAAATAAAAAATTGGATGTTACTCACATTCAATGACATATTTCACTTATTTTCACTTATTCAATCGATATATATATATATATATTTATATAAATTTTTCTTGTCACCATCGTCATACGTCTTCAACTTTTTGGCAAATGTGGAACTAACACTAAAAATCATTGATGTATATGGGATTATTTAAACCAGAACATAACATATATAAATACACTGAAGCACGGGTTGGGAGACAACAAGTCTGGTTCAAATTCATGAAAGTCTTTCTGATATTTTAGTTAAAATCCAAAATTGTGAACTGTATAGAAGAACCTTTTTGGCGCATAGTACAGATTTCATCGTTAGAGTTAGTACATACTAGGATGGATAAGACCGTAACACAGAATTAGAAATTGAATTCTGAGGTGAAATTCGATATGGTATGGTCCGAATGATAGTTATGCCGGCATCTAGACTCAAATAACTTTTAACTTTTGTAATAACTCTTGTACTGTTTTACTCTAAAAAAAACTCTGGTACCGTTTGTTTAATATCAACGGTGCGTCCATATTTTCGGTTGGTAGTTGAAGACTTGAAGAGGCCTTCATCAATTCCATCAAGTGACATTGGTTTAATTTCTCATAGATGTTTTTTTTATCATAAAGTTTGTATGGCCTAAATGTTTTGTTTATAAGTCTATATGATATGATCAACTAAGGGTGTCTCAACATCCAACAACATCTGTTCGGACAGATGAGCGGAGTATCGGAGATCGATTAGAATTATGAAGCATCCAATGTTTTGCTATTCCAAACTGGAAACTTTTTTTCTTTATAAATTAGATAATTCAGATCCATTTTGACTTTTATATATAATTTTAAGCCTATGTATAATATTTTCTTATGATTATGTAATAACAAAAGAGATGTCATATATTTTGAAAATACCTATAATGAAGAATGCGATGTCTGTTAAAAGAAAGCTCTGTAAGTATCAGAAATTTATTCTGAAGCTGTTATATGACATTTCATAAATTTTATATGGATTTAGATCAAAATTTGGATTCAGATATTTAATTATTTTTATATGTACTTATCTACATTACAACATGTGAGACATTAAATTCCATTTATTTATATGATTTAATATATATATATGTATATTATAAATATTTCATATCAAAACAATATCTAAACGAATAATTAGGAAATCGATAATTCTAGTAAGTTTTTGAAAAATAACTAGGAAAAATGGATATAAATATTTTATGGAAAGTTCCTATCCAATAATTATAAACTCGATTACCTGGCATGACTTTATCACTTGGAAACATGGATAAATGCCACATCAATGGTATGACGATCACATTAACCACATGATGTGAATAAAAAGTAAATGATTTTCTTTTTTCAACTTATGGAAATAATATGCTTTTACGGATAAGATCAGGTATATTCATTTTTTTTGCTAGTACAGAATTGTATACCAAGAATCTAGAGAATACTATCTTCATAAGATTACTTTACGAAAGTACATTAGCACAATTATGTAAAAGTATAGTTACAGATATTAAAACTTTCACGTAATGCACATAAATAACGACAGATTCATGAATGTATAGAGTAACCAATGAATAAATATAGGAAAATAGACAATATTATTTTAGATAGTAGTACAACATTCTATTTAAATCAGTTCTAATCATTTTATTATTATTTTTAGTAAATAATCAGTTCTAATCATTTTATTATCTTTTATATTCATTTTTGCACTTTTTAACTACTTCATTATATTTACTATGATATTTTGATAGAATTAATTTACATATTAACTATAATAATTCGACATATTTGAATGAAATTACTCTATTTGTAACAAAAATTCAAAATACTTAACAAATTATTTTTTATTTATTTACATAACTAATTAGACATAGACATTTAGTTATCTATTCAGCTATGAGTTATTTTTTTTGGGTATTAGGTCTTCTGAGTTTTGAAACTAGGTTTCATTCAAGTATCAAAAATTTTCATGTGGGTTTCGAATTGGGTTTTCCCAAATCCAGAATAATTCAGTTTGATATATAGAAACCTACAAATATCCAAAAACTAATGTATCTGAAGCCGGTTCGAATATTTGTACCAAAAGTAACAATATTAACCGATTCAAATTCAATTCGGTTTTGAATTCAAACTAAACTTAACCTAAAAATAACCAAAAATAATCATATTACCCCATTACCCTATTTAATTCGGATTCGGTTTTGATGTATAGAACCTAAAAATATTCAAATACTTATACAATTAATTATATTATAGCTATACAAAATATCAATTTATTAAAAAAAAAAATTAACATCCGTACGGGCGTGCAGATCAATTTCTAATCGCTTATTAATTTAATAAAAGTGTGAAAAGTTCAACCTCTTTCTCTCTCCCTCACGATTTGTCAATAAATTGGAGATAATCGCCACCAAACTCTTTCACACAAGTCGTAACGGTCCTTCAAAGATTTGCTCTTTTCTTTTTTTTTCCTTTCTTCTCTGTTTCCTGAAAGAGAAAAGATAAGTTATGGCGGAGATCTCAGGAAACGGCCATGGTGACTCCAAAGAAGGAGCAGTGATGGTGAACATCAACCAAGAAGTCGAAGATCAACAACAACAAAAAGAAGCTATTCATACGACAAAGCCCATGAAGAAACAAGACTCTGTCCTCTCGTTCTCTGTCCCTTTCTTACAAAAGGTATTCACTTCTGTAACTCTCAATCTCCAACAACCCTTTAGTTTCAGATAAAAACAAAGTACCATTAATCTCTCTGGTGTTAAGACTGTTTCGATGAAAATTTCTTCTGAGAAATGAATTACTGTGTTTTTATTCTGTTAAAATTGCTCTGTTTTTAGTTGATGGCGGAGATTCTTGGAACTTACTTTTTGATATTCGCCGGTTGTGCATCGGTGGCTGTAAACGCCCAACACGACAAAGCCGTGACTCTTCCGGGGATCGCCATCGTTTGGGGACTCACCGTCATGGTTCTTGTTTACTCTCTTGGTCACATCTCCGGCGCTCATTTCAACCCTGCCGTCACGATTGCATTCGCATCTTGCGGCCGTTTCCCTCTCAAACAGGTCAAAACGTACACACAATATATATTTATCATTTTGAGTTTGATGAACAAACTAGAACCTTGGCGTTTTGTGTTTGGATAACTCTAGCTTACCTGTCTTCTTGATTGTATTGCACGCAACTAATTTTAATAATACAGATTTTTTTTTTCCTAGCCAATAAAGTTTTTATTGTACATTACAGTTTTATTTTTGTATCTTTCAAATTTTTATTTCTGAAAAATAGTTTGTCAGATAAGGTTTTTCTAAAAGAAATTATCCATATTAAATCAATCAGTTACTAAATTCCATATTCAGCTCAAGGGAATAATTTGAAACCGAATCACCTTAAATGCGACATTAAACTACATGTACTGAAGTTTATTTATATGATTCTTTGATATTTTAGGTTCCGGCTTATGTGATATCACAAGTGATCGGATCGACGCTTGCCGCAGCGACTTTGCGGCTGCTGTTTGGACTTGATCAGGGTGTTTGCAGTGGGAAACATGACGTGTTCGTCGGAACATTACCGTCGGGATCCGATTTGCAGTCGTTTGTGATCGAGTTTATAATCACTTTCTACCTAATGTTCATCATTTCCGGTGTTGCAACCGACAATAGAGCGGTTAGTATTTAAAATCTTCTTACACTGCATGGAAATTATATTTATTTCAACAAAAATCTATATAGTCAAATTTGATGGCTGTTTGTTGGGGATTCTTGCTATCTTTAGCATGTTCGTTTTAACTTTACCTAATATTATAGCTTATTAGTTTAATTTAAAGATCAAGTTTATGTTAAAATTATAAATTCTACTTTTCAGCAAAAAAAATAAGCAACTATTTTTTTCCATTCGACCTTAAGGTTTTTAATGAAAAATGACTACGTACACTAATTTATAGTTTTCTCTTTGATTTTAAATTTCTACTAATAGGAATTCAAGTATTGTATATTTTTCTTGACCAAAGTCTTTTCCTAGTTCTCTATTGTTTATTTATTAATTTATGTCGTTATGATGACCTCAGCAATATTTATGATAGAGTAATTAATAATGGACCCGTTAACAAAAAAAAAGTGATTAATATTGGACCCATATGACAAATCAGATTGGAGAACTTGCCGGACTAGCAGTAGGGTCGACGGTGCTACTTAACGTGATTATTGCCGGGTGATTATTTTTACTTGTAACATCTTTATATGTTACCGTTTTGCATGTTTTCTTCATCTTTTTTTTTTTGACTAAAACATTAAATTGTTATATGGTTCTTTTATCAGACCAGTGTCTGGAGCTTCGATGAACCCAGGAAGAAGTTTGGGACCTGCAATGGTATACAATTGCTACAAAGGAATTTGGATATACATAGCGTCTCCGATTCTTGGTGCGGTTGCAGGAGCATGGGTTTATAACACGGTTAGATATACCGATAAACCGTTGCGTGAAATAACCAAAAGCGGCTCGTTTTTAAAGTCCGCGCGAAATGGTAGCTCTCGTTAAGTAAAAAAAGTCACTTGGCTACGTTAATTTAGTCATCGGAGGCTATGTTTGTATTATCAGTTAGAAGTAATGTGTGTTTTGGTATTGAGTTTCTCTAAATGGGTGACTAGCGGTAAAAGTGTAAGCATGTTTGCTATGTAACGAATATATAAAATTAATTTACCAAAAAGAATTTAGAAAATTATGAGTTTTTGCATATAAATCCACTATAATGCTTAAATTTACAACAACAAGAAAGTATCGCATCCGCATATAACCGTGTACCGTTTTGAACATTTAAAAACCCCCAGAAAAATATGAAATGGAGATTCGAAGTGCTTTTTTTTGTAGTTAGTTACAAACTGGTATGGAAAATGATATAGTGTTTATGTAAGTTTTTAATAGCTCATAGGTTTGAATTTTCTTTTCACATTTATAGATCTTTTAGAAATGTTGAAAATCGTGTTACTTTGATATACTATGTGAGGCCCCGCGTATACACGCGGGTTTGTGTTTTAATAAGATTTTTTCTTTATATGTTTTATGTTTCTCGACATTTGAATTACATTTGAAATTTATTTTTAAATGCAAATGTTATAAGTTAAATATAACTTTGTCTATAAATCATGCTTTAATCTTATAAATTTACAAGATTTGATACAAAAGATCCAGTCATTCTTTGTTATATAAAATATGATCTATGATTAATTTGTTATAAAGGTTCTTTTGTATAAGATATTAAATTTTATTTTCGTAGATTATTTTTTTAATGTTGATTTGGGTACATCATTTTTGGAATTACTCTAAATATACATACTTCATTTTTAAACCTTTCAAATAGATGTCTTTGCAAATACTTCTTAAAATAAGTTCTGATACTGCATTTTATAGCAAATATCTATTTATATGTATATTGGTGTGTTCGCATCTTGACTTATATTATACTTTTAACCAGAAAAAAATGTTTATGTATCTCTCAGATCATTTATGTATATTTTCTTTCAAAGATTTTTTTAGTCAAATATATATTATATATATATATATAGTATTATCATTATTTATATTTGCTTCTAAATTTGTATTTAGTGATCACCTTCTATTAATAGTAAATCATTTAGATACTATTAGCTATGAGTTTACTTTGGAGAACCATCAACTCTTTCATAAACCAGAGTACGTAGTATTTTCTGGAAACAACATTGCTACGGTCTAAACTAAATGACTTGATAGTAAAGGTGGAGAATTGGGGGTCAGAATATAATAACTTGTTTGACCCGACAAAGTAATATGTCTGTCAATCGTAAAAACATAATCACATTCCAAACTCTTAACTTCTCGGACTCACTTGCTTCATAGTGGTTCCCGATTCTCTAATAGTGATTATAATCCTGAATCTACAGTCAAAGAAATTGTTTAGAATCTTTTAATCAATTGTTATAACATTTCGCCACAAAACTTATATCTCGATTTCTAATAAAAATACCAATACTGCAAAGCAATGAACCAATAAAGTGTTGGTTAATTTAACGCTCTATGAAATCTCCTCAACCAAATAACATGCACTACTTTTTTTTAATAAATAATATGCATTACTTAAAACTAAACCATGACCATCCCATTATATTTGTACAAATCGATCATTAACCAGTCACCAGAAGAACACAAGCAAACTTATCGAATACAATACTCATAACTAATCAAAAAATATATAATCACAAAGAGGATGTCAGAAGGCAAAGAATAAAAAGCAGAGAGTCAATCACAATGTTCAAAACTAAGAATATGGATTTGAAGGATCTTAAGTTTATAAAATATGTAGCAAAAATATTATTAACAGTAGAAGCAAATATTTACAGGGATTTAAAGTGCTCTTTCTCCTTCTCTGCCTTAAGTATCCGCTACTCCTCCGTCAATGGTCTTGCCAAATAGAATTTCATCACGGAGCAAAACTTATGTGTGTTTCCATCTCAACTATTATATAATAGATCTATACACGATTAAATACGGAGTAGTAAAACTTCCCTCAAAAAGTGTTATTTTAATATTTCCACACAGATTAAAAAAAATTGAAATGCATTTAAATTCTTATTAATTACTCTCTCCGTTTCAGTTTAATTGTCGTTGCAGAGGAAAAAGATTCTCCAATTTATTTTTCTATTAATTGAATTATGGTTAGGTGTATAGGTAATTGTGTTTTTATTTTGGAAATATACAAAACCATATGTTTTATTAATCTTTGTGCATAAACATAGAACGACAATTAAAATAAAACGGAGGGAGTATATATATTCAAAGTAATAATATTTGAGATAAAAAAATTATTTATAAAATCAATATATTTATAATTAATATGAAGTTGAAAGTTGCATTAGAATTTTAAAATAACAATTTCTGTGTGTAAGAAAAAAATGTTAAAATAACTTTCTTTGAGAGAGTATTACGAAGTGACTTTATAACGAAAGGTTTGCTTGCATTATTTTGTAATGATGGTTCTTTTTGTACATTTAAGCTAATTAACGGTTTTATTGGAAAATATGCTAAAACTTTAACAGCTTTGACTAGGCTTTACGTATGGTTGTATCTATTTTATTAATTCAGAAGTACACTTTAAAAATACCTCTTAGTTTTTCAACTTATTTACAATGGCATGCCACTAAGACTATTAATTAAATTTCCTATTTTAATGCTTGTCTTTTTCAGTTTCATTGATGTGTTGTCTTAAAATAAAATTTAACTTCCCTTCTCTAATTAAATCAATTTCAATTTTATCTTTATTATTAAAATAGTTTCCTAATATTTCCTAAAATAATTTTAGCATTAATATGACGATTTAATAATTTCCTAAAATAACTATTTGTTATATAATTACTTTTATTAATTCTTTACAAATCTTAAATCAACATTTTAATATATTATATATCCATAAAATCTGAATAAATGAATTGATGTTACAAAATATATACTTTATTTATCTATTTCATGTATCTTACTAACTCATAGTTATTTATTTCGACATATTTGAAATTATTGAAATTGAATAATATATTTCATATTATTCATTTCGACATATTTGAAATTATCGAATTTGAATAATATATTTCATATATAATGTATCATTATCTATCTTTTTATTTATTTTCCGTATTCTTTATATAATACTAAATATTCGTGACACATTTGATTGTTAATAAAAATGCAAAAAAAACTCAATGTAATAAAATTAACTATTACAAATGCATCATTGGTATAAGCCAAAAAAAATATAAAATAAAATAAATACCCGCCCGGTCGGGCGGGTCAAGGTCTAGTTATTTATTATATCAATATCTTCTCTAAATATTCTATCTATCATTTTTAAAAAAAAAGGTTAAACCGGATCTATTAAATATACAGATCTAATCCCAGATGAGAAGTGCAGCCTACGATTGGATCTTTTTCGGCTATTCAAATTGGTCGAAAGCAATTACCTATAGTCGCGTGGCCAACGGGGTTCGAACCTCGGGTTTGGGTTTCCCCCCAAGTGCCTTTGGCCTACCACCGCATGGTTCTATCTATCATCTTCGTATTTATGAAGGATAGAAATTCAGTTTTGGAAGCGACAAAAAAAAATCATAAGTAAATTTTTCGAAAATTACTATTTAGAACTCGTCAAAAGGAAGCCAAGATTACGGAGTCGCAAACGTTGCCAAATGTGCAATACTTCGTCCAGAACTTAAAAACCGACCAAGTGTAGCTTTGTCCGCAAAAGGCCAAACTTAACATCGCTCTTATCCGCCACATCTGAACTCTCTAATAACGTGTTACATCCAAATCATCGACGTCATATTTTCCTCATGCAACACCACTCCTGTCTTATAACACCATAACACAGAACAAGGCTTTTTAGTCGTTGAACGATGGCGTCAAGTGATAAGGTTCCGGTAGCGTGTCCCGCAAGCAGCGGAGAAGTTAAGGGGCCAATGGGAGATCCGACTAAAACCACAACGGCGATACTAGACAAAGGAACGGCTATGATGCAGTCTATGAAACCGATCAGGCAAATGAGCCTCCATGCGTGTTCATTTGCTTGCTATAGCCACGATCCTAGCCGTCAGATCGAAGTTCATATCTACGGTCACCGTGTAAACCAAGACTTTCTCCAATGTGCCGTCTACGATTCCAGTTCCTCTAAGGCTCATCTCATAGGTACACATAGACATTGATTATACGTATAAATGTCCTGGATGTAACGTTGAGTACTAATTGAAGCTTTTGTTTTGGATTATGTCTAAGTATGATTTATGATGTGTTTGTTGTTGTATTTAATTCCTAGGGATCGAATATATAGTGTCAGAGAAGTTATTCGAAAGCCTCTCACCGGAGGAACAAAAGCTTTGGCATTCCCATGATTATGAGGTTCTTGATTTTCTTGTGTACATTTCCGGAATGTTTATTATTTATCAAAGAATCAAAGAGATAAAATTTTACGTGTTGTTTGTAGATCCAAATGGCTCTTCTAGTAACTCCAAGGGTCCCAGAGCTCGTTGCGAAGCCGGAGCTTAAAAATCTTGCCAAGTCGTATGGAAAATTTTGGTGTACATGGCAGATCGATCGCGGTAAGCAACTATTTGTAAAAAAAAAACATTTTTTCATGTTGAGCAAGTTTTGCAAAGTTTTATGTAACATTCATGTTGGCTCCCAAAATTTAATGCATTAATATATATAGGTTTTTAGGTCCCAAATTATAAAGGAAACTTTTTAGTAAAATTTTCAATTAGGCTTTTTTGTTTGTTTTAGGGGATAGATTACCACTAGGTGTACCATCATTAATGGTGTCACCACAAGACGTGAATCTCGGGAGGATCAAACCGGAGCTGGTGAAGAAGAGAGATGAGGAGCATGGGATCTCAACGGAAGAATTGAAGCCGTCACGAGAAGGGATTTGCGGACCGGAGAAAAAGAATCTGGTTGCTGATTATTGGGTTCGATTTAGGAAAGGCGTTGCGCTTGACGTCGTTGAGACAGATATGAAGAAAACAGCTCCCTTCCCGTGACTTTCTTTTGGTTTTGCTTTTTTCCTTGATGAGTTCGAGACATGTTCGTATTTCGTAACCTTATAGTACGTGTTATATTATAAGCGTTTCAAATCTAAAAATTTACTCCATTTTTCTTTAAATCTAAAAATTTAGAACTACATAGAAAAAAATATCATAATGTCGTAATAATCTTACTAATATATATTGTTCAATAAAAGAAAAATATAGAATTTTTGTTTGGTAAGCTGATTCTATAAAAACTTCTCTCAAGAATACAATAGATTGGTGGTAAAAAAAAAGAATAAATAGATTGTCATGTTTGGGCATCATATAAGCCCATTGGATATAGTAGTATAATCTGAGTAAAATATACTACTCCTATATAAGTAGTTTTACCTAAAAATACTAATATTAAAAAATTGTTATTTTTAAAAAAATATCATTTAATTAATAAATTCAACCAATTATAAAAAATCTAACATTATTTCAATGGTTTCACAATATCCAATAAATGAAAAAGATGCATTGAAATATGTAAACTACTCATATTGTGAAACAAAATTTTTTTGCTAAAACTACCTGCAATTGGAAACAAAAGTAGTATGCATCTTGTGGGATCATTACTCTCTCTCTCTCTTTTCTTTAGATTATTCCTCTCTTTATAGTCTAGTTAAAGTAGATGACCTAATAAATTTATCTATATATATATATGATGTAAAAGACATCTAGTTTTTAATATTTTTGTATTTTTACTATCTCATACATTTATCAATTATTTTCAAATGCTAGAGAAATATAAATGTAGTGTTTTTTGTTAAGTAATTTCTTATCATTGCTACTGTAACTCTTACTAATAAAATACTTTAGAGAAGGTATCCTATTAAGTTGGAATTATATTTAGAATTACGAAATTAAAAAGTAAAAAAGAAAATGAAGTACCTTGCAAGTCGGTGTATTATATAGCTATTTGCACATAAATATGAATATGCATTGTCTATTGGTTTCTTATATCTCTATCACATTACCCTAAATGGGTTCATAAAGACGGAGATCAAAGACTACACATCACATGCATTGTGCTCCTCTTCTTTGGCATAACCTTACTTCATTTATGCATGCGCATTGTGCTCCTCAATAATTCAATATGTTTATTTGAACTCAATAAAGAAAAATCTTAGAAAATCTACACGTTTCATTTCCTCCACATACACAATATTTCGCTTCTTTTTTAAAAAAAAATCTAATGCAGGGGAGATCTGACTATAAAAAGTTGATATTCTTGTCATACAAAACATATACAGTGGTCGACTTTGTTAAAATTGCGATGGAAGAACTTAAATTTTGGTCCACTTAAAAGATGAAACCTTCATACCACTGGATTAACAGTATTTCTTTTTATTAATCAAGAAAGATTGTTAAACCATTTACGGAAACTATTTAGTCTATTTTGAGACTATCCCATTTTAGAAATTCTAACTCTAGAGTTTGGGTCTTTGACTATATACACAAAATCAATATTTGCGGTTTATTTGTTATATCAACAGAAAAATGAAACTTAACACTGTAGTATGTTGAGGAGCAAAAAAAGTATAGAAAATGTGAAGAGAGAGAGATTTAAAGTAGTTGGAGATGAGAGAAGAAGTCTAGTTACCTTCTAGTTGAGTTCGAGGCATTACACTTAAATAACTTTCCAAATTAAGCAATACGTCTTGTCCAGCCCCATAAAAGTACGGATTCTTCTCTCTATTTCCCCTACATATATAAACCCCAATACCTTATTTATCTAATTAATTTACCAATTATATGTATGTGTCAATATCAGTATATCACAACAAGTAAACATCATTAACTCCAAAGCACAGTAACACATAAAAAGTATGTTGATTTTCTTCACAATCTGACTAATTTTCTTATTTGTACTCACACTAATGTTAACTTTATCCAAATAGGTGCCTACAGAACATTTCTTATTTGTTACAAGTTCACATATGAAAAATAAACTTAACAATTCAGTTAACCATGTTAAAAGAACATTTAGTTGAAATAGTTTTTCCTCAACATTGCGATTGAATTCTTAATAGTTATATTGCCTTTGGTTACTATTCAAAATACACTTAGGAAATTATTCTTACAAATAATATTTACATGAAAAGTACAACAATTATTCTTAGAACTAACGAGGAGTTGACTATTGTGTTTTTTGTGCAACCAAGAGTTGACAATTTAGACTCATATTAGTTGATCCAAGAGTTTTAACCAATAGTCAACTTCTATTGGTTAAAACTCTTGGATCAACTAATATGAGTCTAAAGTGTCACATATTCTAGCTTTGTTAGGAGAGGTCTGATTTCCTAAGGAAAGTTAATTATTTGGACCTCACCCTAGAAATATGTATGAATCTAGAAAAAGAAACAATTGTTCTTAGAATTATATACATGTATATCTACATGTACAACTTTTTGTATTAATATACACGACTTCCATAGTTCCATTAACAGTATATATATATAACAGTATATATATATATATATATTTACCGTGTTAAGTGGAACGAATTTTCCTGCAAAATGTCAATATATAAGATCTTATACATAAAATTTCGAAAAATAAAAGGGAATAGATTTGATAAATTTTCCTCTTTGAAAATATCAAAAATTAGTAAAAACAAAGAAGAATATCAAAACTGTTGTAGCAAAAAATAAAATAAAATATTCACTGAGATTTATTTATCCAAATTAAGATTTTAGTGCCTCAAAAAGTTTCACATGAAAAGAAAGACAAGTAATGGTAAGTAGAGTCTGAGTGATTGCCCAACTTAACATTCTTTTCTTCTTTTTTTTTTCATTTAGGCATTTGTTAAAGGACACACAAGAACTATCCACCAACAATAAAACTCTCTTTTCTTATTCCATTTTCATCTTTTTCAACAGTTTCTCAGTTTGGGATATCTTTGATAAGTATTATATTTATGAAAACTTTAGACGTATGGTGGGTGTTATTAATGGTAAGTAACCCTCTACTTGTAGTTTAGTTTTTTTTCATGAGTTTTCAGAAGCTTCTATACTCATTAACTCATGATTTATATGAAGATAACTTTTAGGTTTGTATTTGTCAATTTTTTTTAAAAATGTTATATCTAGTTTTTGTTTTAATTTTTAAATAACTAAACTCACAAGATAACAAACAAGCACACACCTCTAGTCAATTATGATGATGTTTCACCGTAGACCTTCATACTCTGATATATATATATATATATATATATATATATATTAGAAAGTACATGTACATCACCATCTAATTAAGATGAACACATACTTATCTCTTAGATTTGATTTATGAAACAATGATTTAGTGGGTAAAAACAAGTAATTAGCATAAATAAACTAGTACACTACAGTATATAGATGTAAAAAGTGGAAACTAAAATGGTGATAAATAAGAGAAATATTAAAAGAAAATAAATCATTCCCTTATAAATGTATATGCCTATCTCTTCACCAGCACAACTTTACCTTCCATTTTCTGAAACTTATCCAAATCTCATACTTTCCAGAAAATCATTTTCCCAAGAAAATTAGAAGTTTCTTCTTTGTTCATCTATACCCCCTAACAGGTCAGTCAAATATTTTGGCGTTCTCCAATCCTTCCAAACATTATCTTCTTCATTATATTATTTTGCTTCACTTATTTTGGTCCTTATACCAAATCTATGTTCTTCTTTAGTTTCCTTTTCTTTCTTTTTTTAAATTTGATTATTCTTCTTTTTTTTTAGAGTATAACAAGATTCAGAATCCTATATATGATCTTCTTTGCTCTTAAAATATTCTTTTAACAGTCTGGATTTAATTGTTTCTTTGTTTCTTTGAGTTTCAAAAGATTTGTCCTTATTTTTACTTGTTTTTTTTGTCAATCCTTTCTTCCTAGACAACCAGATAATTTTTTTAAAAAAAATCTCATGGTTAACGCTTGTTAGGAGAATATGAATTACTTCATTTCTTTAGTTATGTGTCGGCAAAAGATTAAATTTAATCTTTCTAATATAACTTTGATCTCAACCATAATTCAAACGAGTAGAAAATATGACAAATCTGGAGCCTTTTTCAAGAAGCTTTTGTTGACACTTTTCTCGGATTCTTGTTTTTGATTGATCAATCTTGCTCTAAATATTCATTGCTTTGTAGCACGTCAAACATGGCCTATCAAATGGAGCTAGGAGGAGATTCCTCTCCACAGAGGAAATCTGCAGGGAGAGGAAAGATCGAAATCAAACTGATCGAAAACACAACAAATCGCCAAGTTACTTTCTGCAAACGCAGAAATGGTTTGCTCAAGAAAGCTTACGAACTCTCTGTTCTTTGTGATGCTGAAGTCGCACTCATCGTTTTCTCTAGTCGTGGCCGTCTCTATGAATACTCAAACAACAGGTTATACTTCTTCTGCTCTGTTCTTAGTTTCTAACTAATACTAGTAGATTAATAATTAATTTAGGGTCATGTTAAAAATCGAATCTTAACTAGGGTTTTCGATCTTCTATGTTAGATTTGATTTAATTCTTCTAATACGGTTGGAACCCTCTTGTGGGTGGGATAATATTTTACTTTTTTCTTGAAGTTAACACAAAAATGAACACATAAAACATTTGTGAGAATCATTTTTGGTACATATAAATGTTTATCTTAATTTGTTTGGAAATGATCTAGATCTAGTTCGAATTCATTTTATTTTTATAATATATATTATCGGGATTTTTTTTAATAATAAAGTGAGGAAAATGCTGCAAAGTTATGGAGATCTGAGTGAGAGTTACGTTAGATAGTAAATGAAAAAAGAAACAATCAGATTTTCTAGTGTGGAGTTTAGATTCAGTTTTGTAGAACTAAGATTCACTTTGTTGGGGTTTCTTTCTTCACTCATTTCTGTTATATTTAAAAAAATTCTGATCACTTTCTATATTTTCTACTAACAAGTACTTCAAGATTTAGATATATTTTTAGATCTGGTGTTGTAATAGGTAAAATGTTGATTTTTATTACTATAAAAGTAAGTTTTGGGAAACAAATGGGGAGAGTAAGGACTATGAGGTCATGTGTTCTGGTTTTGTGATCATCCCATCCTCCATAGTTGTTAATTTCTGTGTTCCTCTTTCTCTTCTCTCCTCTCTCTTTCTTTCCTTTCTTATCTTTGCCTTTTTCTCTCTCATGAATATCATATCATGTATTTGATGCAACCCCAGGTGAAGGCAAGTGAGTGTAAAATATGGTAACATAGATTATCGAATGTTTAAATCTTGAGTGATAGAAATCATGGGAGATACAAGCAGGACAATATGTTCATAAGTTTTTTTTTTTTGTCTTTGTGAATGTTAAGTTTTATTTGTTTAGTTATCAAATTTTTTCAAATATCTGAGCTGGAATTAGTTGGAAGTGGTCATAGCCAAAAGAATTAAAAAGTTTTTCAACTATTTAGAAATTCAATTGGAGTTTTAAGATTCCAAACTCAAACTAGTAATAGCTATTTCCACACGTAATTTCCCCATCTTCTTTAGAATCCACGTGAGTTTAACACGTTAAAATAGTTTTTTAAAAAAACATAAAACATGTCAAAAATTAAATGGTTTACAGTCAGTTTACCACGTTATATATAAAAGTCTCTTTTTTTTCCTCATCGCTTACAGTTGTCAACTCATGTCCTAAAATATATATTGCGCATGTCCAAAGAAAGAAAGCTAACAAAGACTTCCAATCAACCAATCAAAAATTAATCTTCATTTAGCTAATAAAATCTTTTATTCAGTGGGTACTAAACATAATCAGAGTTTTGTTTCTCGTTACTACTACCTTTCAAGTTATTTGTTCTTTTTTTTAGAGGTTGGTATTGAGCGCAATGTTAGGTTTGGTCTCTGTAAGATTTGTTGTCTTTGTTACAGAATCTTTGATCACGTCATCACACGGATGTGATTTATTTGATTTATCATTTACATTTATTAGTAGTAAAAGGTTTTGTTAGTTTCAGTTCTTGACTTCTGACAAGAAGGTTATATGTCATGATGAATTAATTTGGAAAGTACTTATAAATTCAAAAATCTCATAGTACTACTTTTGACCCTTTAATATTAGATTTCCCATTTGGACAATACCCAATGTAATTTTTCCTCCTAATGAAAGTGAAATAAAAATTGACTTCATATTATGTGTATACACAAAGAAAATACACAAAGAGACAAATAATAAGGATACACTTAATCTGTTTCATATTTCTAAGAAGTAAAAGATTAATGATCACTTAATCTGTTAATATGCAATTTCTATTTGGTGTAGATGAATTTATGCAATTTCTGTTTCTTTTTAAAAATAAATTGTCTAGAGAGATAAAATT
Organism: Brassica juncea; assembly: GCA_018703725.1. Lineage (NCBI taxonomy): Eukaryota > Viridiplantae > Streptophyta > Magnoliopsida > Brassicales > Brassicaceae > Brassica > Brassica juncea. The sequence continues at coordinate 67,463,019 of CM031936.1, read as the reverse complement.
AGGGCTTCTCTCTCTCTCTCTCTCTCTCTCTCTCTCTCTCTCTCTCTCTCTCTCTCTCTCTCTCTCTCTCTCTCTCTCTCTCTTCATGGGCAGAGAAGAAAGTGAGATTTTTTTTGTTCCAGGTTCACTTATTGAGAGTCTTTTCAGAAAATAAATTAAATTCAGAGTCTTTGTTTTGCCTTCTGTGATTCCATGGACGGCCGCGATTCCTCCATCGAAGGTTCAGACGTAGTCTATGACGATATGTCATCGTACTTAGTATGTCTATGGTATTGTATACATAAAATTGAAAAAGGAAAAATTGTGTATAATAGTAATATAATAACATTCCATATAAAAGGAAACTATGCAACGTTGTGATGTTACTCGGACAAGTCATTTGGTTTCATTCATCATAGTTAAACTAATCCGATGGTTAACAACTAAAAACTATCAAATGTCTACTGGATTTACCAATGTGTAATGGTTTTCGACACGTGTCAGATGTCTGAAACCCTAGAAATGTTCAGACCAATCTTTTTTTTTTTTTTTTTTGGGCAAAATGTTCAGACCAATCTTGTCACTCTAATTTGCCAAACATGGCAGTTGCAACAAATCACTAGCTCGATAAATTTAAGGATTCAGAGGAATAAGGGTTCCTATTATTTTACATAAAAATAATTCTTTATCTGTTACAACTTTAGGGAATATTTTTATCAACAGTCTAATTATTTTCTTATATCTATTTTTTTCTTCTTCACATCATTTGTCACGTTATATATGTTTCATCTGTTCTGACTCAAATTAAAGAACCTATGTTTGCTTTTAAGGTTTCGTATTAAAATCACTTAACTGAGCAAGTGGGCGATTTGACCCTTCCAGTTATTTATTCAGCATTTTTTTTTTAAAAAAAATGCTGATTTAAGTAACTTATAAATTCCTTTAACAAAACTGTTGCAGTGTAAAAGGGACAATCGAGAGGTATAAGAAGGCAATATCGGATAATACTAACACCGGGACGGTGGCAGAAATTAACGCACAGGTATCTTAAGACTACGTACACATATCATTTGAACTTTTTTATTCTTCCAGAATTGCTTATTAATATGACATTTTAATATATTCTTTTACTTTTTCTTTTCAAGTATTATCAACAAGAATCGGCCAAATTGCGTCAACAAATTATCAGCATACAAAACTCGAACAGGTTAATATTTACTGAAATGACTTCAAATTGATTATCTAAATTATTTATTATTAATTATTTGAAATAATTATACTTTTGAAAACTTATTTAGGCAATTGATGGGTGAGACAATAGGGTCAATGTCTCCCAAAGAGCTTAGGAATTTGGAAAGCAGATTAGACAGAAGTATTAATAGAATCCGATCTAAGAAGGTAATTGTACTTAGTATAAATGTTCTCCAAATTCAAGTTGTTTCCAACAAAATTATTTATTTATATATTCCTTTTTGCTAAATTTATAAAATTTCTTTATAAAATGTTTTTACAGAATGAACTCTTATTCGCTGAAATTGACTACATGCAGAAGCGAGTAAGGCACATCTTATAACTAAAATTATTTCGATTGTTAGAGTATCTCCAACCTCATTCCATATTTTACTGGAAAATGAAATGGAAATTGGAGTGATGAACAAAAAATAATAGCATTATTCCATTTAGTAATCATTTTTTTAGTTGTTCACTATTCTATTTTTCACTCCATTTTGCAGTAAAATATGGAGTGAGATTAGAGATGTTCTATCTGTATATAAGATAATTTGGCTCATTTGTAATGAAAAGTCTACGCAGGAGGCTGATTTGCATAGTGATACCCAGCTTCTTCGTGCTAAGGTAGATTCATACTGTGTTGATTTGTTTTTACTTCCTAAATATTTGTTTCTACATATATAACACCAAAAAAAAATTTACCAAAAAAATAAACACCAAAAATTTATTAAAATATGAAATACTAAACAAATATCTATGATATATAGATAGCTGAAAATGAGAGGAACAATCCAAGTATGAATCTTATGCCAGGAGGATACGAGCAGACTATGCAACCGCCTCAAACGCAATCTCAAACGTTTGATTCACGGAACTATTTCCAAGTCGCTGCATTGCAACCTAACAATCACCATTACTCATCCGCAGGTCGCCGAGACCAAACCGCTCTTCAGTTAGTGTAAGAAAACAAATACTGGTGTTGGATGATTTTATGAAACTTTAAGCATTAATTTGATAAAAAATTAACTTCGTTTCTTTGTTTTGCAGGTAATATTGGGTGAAGCCTGAAGGGACGAGGACTAGTGAATAAGAACCAGGGATTGGGTTAAGGAATAAGCAATATAAAGCTAATGCAATGTTATATATAAAGGTGTAATATGTATATATTTATTTCAGGAGTGTTGTGTCAATGATTTCTACACTTATTTAAATTGATTATGGCGATGTGAAATTATATCTTAAAGACATGTCATTAGTGTGTAGAAGTGTATCTTTAGTTCAAATGTTTTACTTACCAGTTCATGCCCTTGTGTTTTACTTGATGGTTCCATGCCTACTCTTAGAACCAGCAAATAGTGCTATTTGTCAAACATATTTTCCATGCCTTCCTTTACTAGATTTGAAGGGAATGCAGCATCTGGCTCCATTGCTAGGAATCTCAACCAGCAGCAGTACTTAGTGATGGTCCATCTATTCTAACTTTTCTCTATTAATTCTCTTGTTTCTTAGAAATCTTTTGAAAACATTTAGTATCTTATCATTCAACTTGTATACCCTTATCACTTGAATCTTGTAAATTTAAAGCTTAACTGAAGTAAAAGCTTAACATTAAACCAAAAATATCATCAAGTTACCGTTTTACTCTGGTTCAAATCCATTTCAACTTATGTGTAACTTGAATATATGGGCCATATACTAGCTTTTAAACATCAAACTACTTGGTTAGGCCCGTTTTCTCTCATGCATTTCAAAAGAAGAATATTCATAAATAAGTTATCTTTTCATTTTCAACACGTACACATCTGACGCAACATCCAGTGAAAAGTTTAGTTGGTTCTTGGTTCTTCATAGATCTAAGCTAACAAACATTGTCAAAATATTCCACGTTTTTAATCATATATAAAAAAAGAACAGCAAATTCATGTCATTATATAGAACAATGATACATTAGCTCCACAACAAAAAACAAGTATCAAACACAAGCAAAAGAGTAAATCTCTCTCTTTCTCCCTGTCTGTGTGGAGGAAATTTCATGAACTAGAGCATAGCAAGCTGCTGGATATCATAAGGGTGAGCATCAGATGGAGACTCTCTCCTAAAAGATCGACTACCGATCACGATATTCGCTGCTTCTCCTGGATGAAACGCATCCCAGAACACAAACTCGTCCCTGTTCATACATGGAGCTTGACCTGGAAGACAAGTTATCTGCCCATTGTTCCTCCCTACTCCACAACATCCCGCGTTTGTCACCCTAAAACCTGAAACCATTAATGTAACTAATCACGAAATGCTTCAGGCAAATACAACTCGATCGCGTTATGGTTTAAGAGGTGAAATCTTACCATAGCGAGAAGGATTAGCTACCATGTCTTGGAAGATACCATAAGCATTGATGTAAGTGAACTTAGCGTCTGGCGTGTTTTGGTTGAAATGGTCGACCAGAGACACCAGCTTGCTGTTGAAGATCCTGTTTGCTGAGTTGATCCTTTCGTCACATGTCGTCCCGTCTCTGCTGTTCTGCGCCAGCTCGTTTGGACTACATCCTATTGCGCCGATACCAATTAGCGCAAACTTCCTCGCTCCGTTGCTATACAATATCTACTCCAAACCAAGCCAAAAAACAGAGGAAACAGAGTATGTAGAAACATTAGACACAAAAACAGAGTCTATGGAAACAGAGGATATAGCACAGGTAAATGCACAAACCCTGAGTTGCTCGGTGTAACGGTTGATGAGGTCGTTGGCAAAGGAGTCTGGGGAGTACTGGTTCCCGGTGGAGTAATAGAGAGGCATAAAGTAGTTGTTGAGATAGTCGTTACTGCCTAACCCTATAGAGTAGATGCATTTACTTAGGTAATTAGCTGCTTCGTTCTCGTCTCCGAGTATGTTCACCACTTGTGACACAGTGTTCACGTGATTAGCTACTTGCCCTGCAAACGTTATTCTAGCTCCCTGAAACCAAAAATGGAAAGAGACTTATGTTTCATACTTAAGTAACTTAAAGCCTAATTTTAAGGAATGTCTTACCAGCTGACGACCGGTTTCTTCTCGAACTCCAGCAGCTGCAGAAGCGTAGTTTACTCCTCGTAGGATGTCTTCTCCGCTTGCTTGGGAATATGGTGTAATGTAGTCATCGAAACCAAGAAGCTCAGCTTTTTTAGATTTCACACCAAAAGAAAACAGAACATGTTACTTGTTTTGTTTTGTTTTTGGACAGTTAAAAAAAAAAGAACAGAAACAAAGAGTGTTGTTATAAGATTACTGATGACATCGACGGTTGTTTTTCCATTACAGAACCTGCCGGTTGGACCAAACTGGAAGTCGATGCCGTAAGGGAAGTAATCGGCTCTTGCCAAGGACTGAAGCTGATTGTTGTTTCCACTGTCAACCAAAGAATCACCAAATATGAAGTAACATGGCGCTATTGGCTCACCTATAGCCATGTTCAAGACCATAGCTACCATCATTATAATCATCATCATTACACAAACTCTAGCCATCTCTCTGGAAAAACCTTATCCGGTAAGAGAGAGAATGCGTGAAGAAGAGGAGAGAGACTGGTTTGAGAACGTGAAGAACGTAAATGGGTGTATATAATAGAGGTCAGAAGAATATGGAGGGAATGACAAAAGAACAAAAAAAAAAAAAGAAGTTTTGAGCTTTTGATGGTTGAAGTAAGCATTTAATGTCACGCGGTGGTAACGTTTGTGTAGATATGTAAAGTAACTATATAAACATGGATTTAGAAACAGAAAGAGTGAAGCAGAGTTATTAATACTCTGTTTCTTTCAGTTCTCAGGGCCAACTTGTATGTAATGTGATAATTCTGTTATTATAGTTTACCAGAAAAGGTTAAGAACTTTATCTTAAAAGGAGACTATATGTTCCAATCATGATTGGATTTGGATTATTTAAATAATTTGGAAGTTGAGATTTGAAACCAAGATTGAGATAGTGACAATGACTAAGTTACTCATTTTTTTTAGCTTGTTTCGCTATACAATGCAAATTGTAATCAAATCATGAGATGTTAGTGAGGGCCACTTGCATAATCTTGATCATGTGTCCTGTCATCCTGTGTCCTGGGATTGTGGCTATCTAACGGTTAAAATGCATCATGGTTGGGTTTGAGGGTGAGGTATGGATGCATGTATTAATGGAGGTAGATGGAAGAAACATTAAATGGGAAGAGGAAGAGACACTATGTCCTGACGATGATCATCATGATTTATATAATGTGGTAGTTGAAATTCATTAAGACTTTGTCTTTGTTCATGCTTCTTCTTCTTCAGTGATAAAGTAAAAATAATCTCACTTTGGGACCAAACTGTGAAGCCTTTGTCCAGACAGGTTCAACCTTACTGTACTTAGTAGCCACCAAAAGAACTAACAAAGACGAAATTAGAATAGGTTTGGTAAGTAATGAAGATAGAGTAAAGCATTTAAAGAATGATAAATGAAATTGTTTTTATAATGTGACTTTGAGGTATTGAAGTCAGTGATTCATAAATTTGAAGCATGATCTAGTGGGGTTTTGTGACAGGGTAAGTTAGTTAAGCAGCCACTCTGGATTCTTTACCAAAATAAAGAAACCATTCAAAATAGAACAAAACAGAAGAAATGATGATATCTACACCAACCACATGCAAGGATTTATGAACACTACACAGCATGAGTGGTCATTTAACACTGACAATTCATTTGTTTTATCAAGAAAATGGATAAGTTTATTAATGCATATTCTTTCTAGCATCTTCTTGATAAATACACAATTTAGAAATTACAATCAAGAGACGTGTTTTTGGAAATTTACATAGGAAGTCAACACGTGACACAATCGATAGCAACACTTGCAATTGGAAGTCATGTTGCTTACTTGAATCACACGGTGCCCACTAGCAGCTCTTCCCTTAATATTTGCAAAGCCTTAGCTGGATCAACAATAATGGGGAATTCAACCTCCCAAGCTCTGAGAACTTGAAAAAAAAATGTCCACCATTACAAACGAATCAAAGTTGTAAAGCCAAAGAGACACTAAAACAGAACAATAGTAACTACAAATACCTCTTTTTTTTTGCCTTTGCCCTGATGCAAAAACCAAAACCTATTCGCCTTCAGACTACTTGGTTGCAAGTTCAAGCAATGAAAAGCATATAAGCTTCTGAGATTTCTGCAATTAAAAGAAGAGAAGAAAAATCTGAAGTGTTTGATTCAAGAAGATCAATGGAACTCAATGAACGGGGAATCCCACGGAGATTCAGATACAAGTTACAGAACGCCGTTATTGTTCTGGTTGAAGACTTTAAAAGAAAAAAATGGAACGGTGCAAATCGATTAGATTCGAATTCAAGTGATGATTGATGATCATAGAGAAGAAGCGATTTTGTGTAAGCCGATGCAAATCGGTTTATTTAATTACCAAACCGACCAATAAGCGAAGCAATTTTGGTTAAAATTTTAAGTCAACGTTGTGATTAGAAATTAGAATGTATATATTGGGCTTTTAAATTAAAGATGGGCCTCATTTGAAAGAGAAACAGATCTCATCATACTTTTCCACACTTGTCAATTACTTAATGCATCAGGTTTTTTAAACTAACTAAAAAGTAGTTAAAATAAAATATTTTTAATTTTTATTGAGAAATTCACACGGTTTTTTGGCGTTGCTGTTGCTTTAAATTCTTTAAGGTTTTCCTTCTCCATTGTCAGATTTTTGGTTTTGTTGACTCGGGTTGCTGAGTATATATAAAACCACTCTTGGGTTGCATGGTCACTCCAGAGACTGTCAGGTTTAAACTTGTGTGAAACTTGACAAAATTAATTATGCCAAAAAGAAAGTTAGTGTTTTTTTTTTCTTTTGAACTTTAAAAGAACAGTTAGTGTTGATCAGTAAAGTTGTAGATTTCAAAAACGGTAAGAGTATATTTCACAGTTGAGTTGAATGTTGGTCAGGAAATGAGTTTTTCGCATACAGAAAAGGCCTCTTGTTAATGAGGAAGTGACCAAGAATTGGCTTACAAACAAGTCTTGAACAGACCCTTGAATGTTGAATCTCTCTTCCTTGATTGTATAGACTATATAGGGACCTACGATCTATTGTTTTAGTAACCCAAAGCAAGTTGGTTTAACCCATTAATTAAATGATTAGACAGTGCATATACATAATATTGGGCATCACTCTTTCTCTTTCTTTTTTTTGGTCAAAGTACCATAACTTTAAACTTCTTTTTTACATATGATACATAACAAATAATATTTTAATCATCTGTTAGTTTTAGTTGAATTGATCATTCAAAATTTTAGTTCGACCGTATTAGAGTTCATTTTTAAGATTATGTGATCTGTGATATTTACTGCACTGATTTGGACGGTTTGAGGTGTTTCTTTTTAGTACATGATGACTATCGTCTAAGACTGTGAACCTGAAACTAGGCGGTTGATCATACCATTAAAAATGTAGATCATCTCTATCAAAGAAGGTGAGACCTAGTATATGAAAAAAGAGAAGATGCATATAATGCACCGGATTGCATGCATATTATACTAGCACTAATGCACTGAATCCCATAAAATTCTAGCCAAAAAATATCACAATTTTTTTTTTGCTTAACAGAAATAGCACAATTTTAAATAACAAAATTTATAGATGGAAATGATAGCATAATAATATATAGTGTGTGTAATGATAATACATATATATATATATATATATATATATATATATATATGAAACAGTAGTAAAATTAAAATGACATTAAGTACATAGTGTTAAACAATTATTTCACCTTTTTACCAAAGAAAACAATGGCTTCACTTTCGAAATATAAAGTAAGAATGTTGTTTATGTTTTTTTTCTTCTTAATATTAGCAAAGCAGTATGAACTAAGATCACAAAGCAGGATACGTAAAACTAGCAAATAATTATATGAGTTGTATGTGGAAATGGTTTCAAATTATGAATATCAACATATGAAATTATCGAAGGGACCACTAGGAGTAGGAACCACACTTGTCCAAAAATATACTAAGTTTTGTTAAGTCATTGTCTTTATTATGAGATTATATGCATCTATCAAATGCCCCAATTCGTCCAATGTCAATTTCACTCGACTCTATCTGTCTACCTTTTTGTTCATTTTCATTGTCTCTTTTCACTTTAAAGATGTATAGTAAGATAAGCACAAAATTTTATTTCACCGAATTGTTCCAACATTAAATCATATACTCCCTCTGTCCCACTTTAAGTGGTGTTTTAGGGTTTTTATTTTGTCTCATTTTAAGTGATGTTCTCACATATCTAGATAGAATTTATTGTTATTTAAAAATTTTGACCAATTACAAAATACTACATCTTTTTTTTATTGGTTGAATTAGTTGAATTTAATACTAATGCATAAAAACTTGTATTTTCTTAATATTTGTGCAAAAACCTTAAACACCACTTAAAGTGGGACAGAGTGAGTAATAAATAATGGTGTGTGCAGTGATGCATTTACGTACCGTATTTGTTTTGTTGTGAACACGTAAAAAAACGTAAAAGACACCACTAGTCATACAAATATCAATACTACAAAAATACAAAAGGAGCATATAACAATAACTTGTGTAATCCTAATTTGAAGTATTGTTTTCTGACCAAAGAAAAATCTTTTAAATCATTCGAAATTTCAAAACTATTACCTAACTGAAGTGTGATAATTTGTATACTTCTGGACCACTTATATACATTTTGTTTTGTTTACTTAAAATTTTTAATATATTTTCCCATTCAATATTTGTTTTGTATTGTTCGCTTTGTCACTAAATGCATTTGTTTCGTTTGTTTTTTTCACACCTATGATTCTCTAATTTTAGTTTTCTAAGATTTAAAAACTATAATCAAAATCACAAAAGAAAATTTAGCCTGCAAAATTACGATGGATTTCGTTATAATCCTAATGTAAAATTAGCCTCAGTCATCGAAGGTTCTAATTCTTTGATAGCTTGATGGAATCAATCATTTTCAGCAACCCTTTCTGTCATATGTACTCCTCAAGGTATGTCTTGCTCACTAATAATTGCATGTGCCTCAACTAATAAAAACTTGCTTTTGGACAACTTCATGGATAAATTTGTTTTGTCAAGAAAATATAACTAATATAGCATTAACAAAGTTTCAATTTTCCTTAGAATCACTCATCCAAACCCAGAGAAATATCAAATATATTAACAGTGCTATTCTATTTCAAAAAATTTCTCAATATTTTACTTTTAATAACTTTTCTAATTGTTTTTATTTTATTGAGTTATTTTGTTATATATGATTGAAAGATGAACTTCATTATAACCTCATTCCGTACTCACATATTAGTTTGTATAGCGCCATTAATCATAATCATACACAGATTGTTTCCTTTAGAATCAACATCAGTATGCAGTTTTTTAACAATTTAGAAGATGACTTTTTAAGCCACTTTTGATTTTTCCCCTTTTTCTTCTCCGAAAGCAACAAATTATTGGCCGTTAATTTACGCCACCACGAAATCGCCAATGACCCAGTTCTGGATAATTCGGACACGGCACCGTGTGGTTCAAGTTAGCGCACGAGTGGAAGGGAATAACACAGCATTTTGCGAGTAACCGCGTAGCCACGAAACGCGCAGCGCTTGCGTTCAGTAGCGTTACACCGACTCAGCTTCGCAATCATTGAAATTTCGTAGTTATGTGTAAAAGATTTTTTTTCCTTCCTGAATATGTTAAAAAAAGTTAAAAACCTATTTAATAATCGTCAGTAGATGAGTTAATTAGAATACATGCATCCACAATTTATTTATTACTCTCTGTTTCTTCAAAAATGTTATTCTACCATTTTCTTGTTTCAAAACAATGTCATTCTATATTAATACAATTTTCTATAAATAATCAATTTCTTACTTTTTAACTAACCAATAGATATTTATTTTAACTATTTTTCGTTTAAATAATTACACATTTAATAAAAGTACATTAATATAATTTATCACTTTCTTAATCCTCGTGAAATGTATCTAAGTGACATTTTTTATGAAACAGAAGAATTAAAACAGATAGATGCAATGCCAGATGAAGAAAATGTTAAGAACTTCAAAATTCGAAATGCACTAAAATATTATATTTAAATTTATTCTTTTGCTCCACATAATTTATATGCTAGATATTTTCAAATAGTTGAAATTATTTTTTAATAGTGTATATTGGGAAACTAATAATGAAATACACCATCTATTTTAAAATAATTCATGTTGTAGAGCTTTCATACTTTAATAAAATATATTTAATTTTGATTATAAATATATATCTATTTTTTATTAAATGTTTTTTTACAGATTTTACTAAATAATAGTTTAATAAATACAATTAACTTTTTGAAGTTTCTAATTTACCTTTATTACCCAATGAAAAGCATAGTGAAAATATTAAAATATATATTTTAAAACATTTAAACATGAATCATTTTGAAGCGAATATGGTATATAGTTAAGTTATAACTTTAAAAGTAGAAAACATTGAAAATTAGATATTTTGCTCCGTTTCTAATATTGTGGCATTGTTCAAATTCCCTAAACGTCATTAATGAGGAACTTTGAATCAAATGAAGTTATGATGTTACTAATTACATACCGACACGGATTACGATTATTTTGTGGCAAATTGATGGGTAAGTGTATATAAAAAGTCTTGTGTAATTCACGATACTTGTCACATACTTAATGATTAATTAATTATTACATCGAATCCCTTGACTTCACTCAAACAAAATTCCCGATGACGCCATCTGATGCAACACAAGATATTAATACTTGCACGTATATACACACACTAATACATATATGTACGTGTAAAACATGAGGTTCTGTTAGCGTTTATATAAGTTCCATTTTCCCCCTGAGTTGTGTCTTCTTGTCCTAACCACGCTCTTCAATAAAAACATATACTATATAACTAATAATTTTTTTGACTAAACTATATATTTAATATTTCTCAAACGTTTTTGGCAAAGATAGTTTCGATGTCAGAAGAACTTCAAGAATCCGAGGTTATATTTTCCGATGAATATTATACTAGGAACAACAACAACAAGAGTGGCAACGACGAAAACAACAAAACAAAGATGACGGCTACGGAGAAAAAGTCATCTCCGGTGAGAATTCCGTCGAGAACTATTTTCCGGCGTACGGAGGAGGAAGAAGAGGATGAGGGAAAAATGGTTCCACCGCATATCATCATCGGAAGACGAAGAATGGAGGCGCAAATGGCGTTTTCCTTTTGTACCCTCAAAGGGAGAGAGTTGAGTCGTCACCGTAACTCCGTTCTTAGGATGACCGGTTTTTTGGAAGTCTAATTGAGAATTCGTCCGGTTTAGTTTTCTTTAGTTTGGTTCGGTTTCATATCGTTTCTCTCAATTCTTCCTTTGGGCTGTATACAACAGCTTTGAAATGAGCCAATGAACAATTTTTTTTTCTTTTCCTTGGGATAATATATTCCCATATTTTTATCAGGTAAGAATAAGATGTCAAAATTTTAATATTATTTATGTTAACTTATTGTTTGTTTCTTGAGAAGAGGAAAACCCATAAGAATCAAATCTTATGTTAAATTGAGTTATATGTGGGTTTGCTTGTGAAGTAATTGGTTTCTTGGCTTGTAAATTTTGTTTTTGGTCCACATCCATGGGATTCTGCAATTTGCTTGCTAACATGAGCCGTAAAAGCTTTTTTATCTATTGTGAACTCATCAGAGGGATCGATATATCTCAAAAGTACTGTTAAATTAAATACACGAGTGTTCAAAAAAAAATTAAATACATGCCGATGATTTTTGGTTGGGTACATGCAGATGATCCACATATATTAATCAACATGGACGTTATTTTTATGTTCATGGAATGTTACACGTCATCTATTGAGCACACGAGTTTTTTAAAAAGAATAAAAGTAGTTGCTTACAATTTATAAAGTTCAGTCAATTAGGCATTCGAGTATACAACTAGTCACTAATGACTAATATATCTGAACATATAAATTGTCAGGAAATACGATTAATCACTCGTATACTCGTAGTGTATGTTTAACTTCAACCTGTTTATTCACTACCTCCTTCCCTATCTTTAGCTTTTATTGTACTTTACTATTATTAGACTGAGGTTAGTATAAGCTGAAACCTATTTCTCAAAAGCTACGATCTCAAGCTATATGATCGTTGAAGTCATATCCATGTAAAAATTATTTGCATTTTAGTAGAATACCATTAAACAAAAAAGATAATAAAAGAAAAAAAGCAGATTACGATTTTTTACGGTATACAATACGTAACAATGAAGCTTACATTTTGGCTGATTTAGATTTTTTTTTTCATTAATTATAAATACTTAAATAGTTATAAATTTTAAAATGGGGGTTCTATATAAGAAATATTTTAAAATGTAAACGTGAAAACATGTTGAAATCAATAACAAAAAACACTATTCTACATACATACTCGGGAATCAATTCAACTAACTAATGCTATAGTTCAGCCGATACCACCGGCGTGGACCGGTTCGGTCTCCGTCTTTTCCGTGCTCTACGCACTTTAGCATGACTGCCACCGAACTTTAACCGTCCTGTATCCCTAAACCGGTCCTTCTCAGCTGTCAAAATCACACACTCCGGGGGAGGCACAGCGTATCGGACGGTGTCATAACAATACGAATAATACATGTAACGTTCTCGGAACCGTCGCATTGCAGCTCCTTGCTTAGGACTAATGGTTGAGTAATCGCTGGTCATGAGAAGTTGATCGGAGGCAGAACAATTGATGTTGTTGTAGTTATCCCTGGTGACGGTGGTCAGTGACTCGGAGACATTACAACCGTCGAGAGCAATGTCTTTGAACTCGGAGACGAAAGGTGAAAATGTGTAGTCGACGCCGAATTTACCGCCTGAAGTAGCCCAGCTTGAGGCGTCCCAAATGGTTGCGTAGAGCGACATTGGCTTTTGTGGGTAGTCTCCTTTCATTTCTTCTTTTCTTTTGATTTCTCTTATTGGCACATCGTCTACCCAAAATCTGCCAATTATAAATTAAACAACATTGCTATACTCAAATTTCTATATTCCATATTTTCTTGGCTAGTTAGGGAAAGTTTATCAATGTGATTTTCAAATCTTGGTGACCTAAACCGATTCAATCTTAATCAAACTAAGTTAACTAACTAGGTTTGATCACATATACTGTACAATGGATTGACCATATCTCTTTATCTTTTAATTAATTATTTTCCAATTATCGATGTAGCACTTAAGTAATTCATTAGCACGGTGTACATAATTGCGTTCACTAACATGTCAACAACCACTTACGTTTCATGCACACTATCAAAGCTATTCAACACCACATGCACTATATTTTTCTTGACTAGAAAATTTCCTTTCCTAGATCACCTAACTATGAGTTTTTTCAATTAGCTCGAAACAATACTATTTTACTCTCCAGATCATTTACCTAACAATTTTTAAAACAATGATCATAAATTGAGAAAAAAAAAAGTGACAACGAGGAAACTAACATTATTTTGGCAGGGTTCCAAAGGATGCTATAGCGGTGAAACTCCTTAGAAGGATCAAACCAAAGACGGTAACGTTCTTCGCGGCCACGGCTTGTGCTACCGTTTCCATACATATTCGTCTGAAACCGCCACGGCTTCCCTTCAACGTTCCCTAAAAACTCTATGTCTAATTCGTCGTGGTTCTTCACAAACACGTCGCCGTTTGATGTCTGGATTGAATGTTAACTCACATTCAATCACTTTACTATTTTAAAGAAATTGAAAAAGATTAATGACTTACATAGAAGGCAACTACAAGACCGGCAGTGTAAGCTCCCGGCAACTTTATCAACGAACTGAAAAATCCATGTTGATACATGCTTGAAGATATGAATCCTGACCCTATCGAATTCATTTTGAAAATAATTTCTTATTAAATCCTATATAATTAAAAACCCAACGACTTTAAGTAGTGACATATTTTCAAGAAACTTTATTAAGAAAGTTGAAAAACGGTGGAATAAATAAATTGCGTATGTCACGTCAAGATTTTGCCAAATTTTTTTTTTTTTTTTTGAATGCAAAAGTTCATGATTGGTAAAAGATGGTATAATCGCCTGATCATGCTAAAACCATTATAACCTGACTGAATGTATGATACAAGATGGTTTAATCGCATAAGTACGTTATCACCATCGAGTTACCATTCCATTCCTATCCATTATTATCTCCATGCAACTCACAAAATTAAAAGTACAGATTATCAGCATCACTTAAAACCTAAAACTCGAGTCTCTTAACGTGAAACGAATTGTATTTCTTGAGAAATCTTTGTACTAATAATATCTAAATAAATACTTAAAAGACAAGAAAATTACCGGTGTACTTGTCGAGGAGTAATCGAACGCTGCGATCATCAGGAGATCGGATGAGATTAGATTCACCAAATAAATGAGAAAGACCTTCATCAAAGAAGATCGGGTTTATGTTCTCTAATCCCAAAACACATCTCCAAGAAACGATCAACATCATCATCACCATCACCTTAAGTCGATGATCATTCCATGTAAGGTATACTAAATCTCTCATAACTTTTTTTTTTGTTCTCTTTGCAAATTCTAAATAAAAAGAGAAAACTGGTTTGTGTTTGTCTTTCTATGTCTGGTCTAAAGATTGTTTGCTATTGGTTTTCTTCTCTTATGATGCGTCAAAGTGGGAACGAAGACCATGGAATTTTCTAAGTTTTGCTCCTATATATACTTTTTTTTTGGTTCTTTTTTTCCATACAATAGATAAGTAAATGTTACTTTTGTTAATAGCTACTAAACTCATCTTAAACTTTCATATTAGACTTTTTATATAATAAAGATCGAAGTAAAAATGATTAATAATTTATTATCTTTTTGAAAGAGTGGCGTGGAAATATGTTAAAAAGAATTAATACCAGAGATAGTGATAGCTGGAAGATCAACCGCAAAATCCATGGTGAATATCCACAAACATTGTGGATAGTGATTCTTTCATATAAAGAGAATCATTCTCATTCTACAGAACTCAAAAGTGTGAGTAGAGAATGAATGCTATTATATTAGGCAAAGTTGTTTATCCGTTTGATTCACAAGATATTTCAAACTCTCAAAACGTTTTACAGAGAGTAGCATTTAGACAGAAAACTTGACGCCTTCATCATCTGCTGATGATCCTTTGAACAATGCAAGCTTGCCCTTGTTCTCTAGCAGCTTCAAGGCTCTCATTAGAATCGTCCTATCAATCCCTTGAACTTCTGAAGCAGAGAACATTTGGCATTCACATTGTGCAAAAACAAACAAAAAAATCATAAACAGAATTTGAAGGTTTTTTTTTCTACCAGTTCCAAGTGATTCTGTCCCTGAACGTATCTCTTCAACAGTCATAACACTGTCCTCTAATCCATTCTCTCTCACCTGATAAGATAGAATATGCATGACATCGATATCGATTAGAGGACAATATAGACTAATTAACATGAGTGACTCACTAACTGAAGAATAATGTCTGCCCAATCTTGAATCCGGTGCCACAGAACCAGACATTTCCTATGCCCTTTGTCTAACCACTCAGCACGCCCTGTCAATGGATACATTGTGTAAACCATCAAACTGAAACCATGAGATTTAAGGAACCACAACATCCCATCCCTGGAAAATGATTGTAAACCTTCTCCAACAATAGCTGAGAGGAACGTTTCCCTTGCTTCATGGCTTAGAGTTCCTACCGATCAAATGAGAGACTAACGCTTTCAAAGATGTTGAAAACATAGAAAGAGCTGCAAGACTAACGACTAAGTAAACAGCAGCTAAAGATATTTATAACCAGGAAGTCACTGAAACATTTAGAAGCCACATACTATCAATAGCAGAGTTAGAGAAGAGAGGGAAGTCTTCTTCAACGCCGATCAAGAAGACCTTTTGGGATTTGCAGTAATCCAAAATAAGCTCTTTCCAGAGCTGTATTTGCTTCTCACGAGTGTCCCTCACTGGCTGCAAACTGTTTAAAAAAGAAAAAGAAAAAGAAACAGACTTTTGATCAAAATCCATAATATTTCAAGACACAGAGATAGAGAGAGGGAGAAGAGAAAATAGAAACTTGAAGAAGAGATTGGTTGATTGACATACGTGAAGTATGGAGGATAATTGAAGAACTGAGGAAGCTTAAATTCACCCAGTTTCTGCATCTTTGGGCCTTCAAAAAAACTGTTGACAAAAATCAAGAAGCCATACTTACTATTCAAAGCTAATAAACCAAAACAGAGCAAGATACGAACTTGAAGCAATACGTGGAAATTTAACATATAGGTATAGGCTAGCTAATGAAAGATTAAATGGAATCACCAAACCGGTGGTTATGTCAATTGAACAATACACAACACAGAACTAACAATAGAGAGCTTACAGATGGTAACTGAGTTTTATTGATGAGAAACATCCCACATCGGTAATATAAGAATTAATCTACTACTATATAAAGGGTTAGGGCTAATCCACTAATTGTCAATTGGTTTTAAGTTAGAAGCCCATAATTAACCCGATTATAACATGGTATCAGAGCGATAAGATACTTTGACCTAATTTACTACAACTACTACTATACCGATGTTGGGCCCTCTGTGGATGAGATTAACTTGTCTGTTTCAAATATCTCAAAGTGTAAGACAGGTTTTGTCAACTAATCGTAAATCCATAACTAATACCTGACTCAGAGATGGTGATGAACAAAGGAGATGACAAATGTTTTTTTTTTTAATTGATAGATTGATTACTTCCCCAAACCAAACCGGCTAAAAGGCTTGTTCAAAATTCAAATAGACAAATTCAATCCAAGAGAAATAACCAAACCGAGCTAATAAATTCGGAAGATACATTTCAACGGAAGAAGCATGGAGAGGATGATACATTCATGTGTTTTGTTGAAAACAAAGTTTTCACATTTAACTCCCCAAGAACTGAGAAAAAAAGAGTGAAAGAACTTGCATTTAATATCCAGAAAATGCTACACTCCAAAGAAAGACTAGAAAGAAAGGTTTTTAAGCTGCAACAAGATCAGGCGTCTCATCCTCAATAGCCAAGCAACTGTTTTTCTTTTTTATATCAGAACACAAAATACATCTTTGTGCTTCGTTTCTTCTAAAGTTCCAATACCACTGAAGAAATCGAATCTAGGCCCTTCAAGTTCATAATCATTGTCGTAACTCCAAAGGCCATTGTAAACTCGACTATTCATACGTCGAATTAATGGGGATCAGTTACTAAGCAGAATATTGTGCATTTACACTATTGTCGCATTGTAAAGAGGATATATATAACAAACTATTTTTTTTTAACTATGAACTGATGATACAGAAATAAACATGATGTGGCGAATCAAAGACAAGAAGAAGAGGCTAAAGAAGTGAAGCAGTGAAACACTTCCAAAGAGCCACCAAACACTTTTTTGAATGTGACAGAACATATATATGAAGTTTGATGGTAATTTCTAAAGGGGGTTGTTAAGGAGTCGTACACTATTATTAACCCGACTCCAGATTCGGAACTATGGCTGAAGAGAGCTCTATATGCGAAACTCGAACCGCACCTATTAGCCTCTCCGGCAATTCGTCCGCTGTATTTGCCTGCCAAAAACCCAACCAGATTTGTTTGTATATATCTGCTTGAGATGCAAAACCTATAAACATCATGTGTCCGTTTGTCACCTGTACAAGGAAAGCCATTTCGACAACCAACGATGTGATTACACCAATGACGAGGCCCAACACTCCATTTGCAACCGTTGATGAACCAATATCCACATCGATCTACACACATGAACACATTTGAATCATTGAGTTATTAGTGGTTACAGAGAGTCTCAAAATTCAACACTATACACCTTTACTCACTTCTAAGTATGTCGGGCCACGAATGTAGTTGCAGTCCACTGCTTTCCCTAGGAGGCATGGCGTGCTTCCCACGCTTTGCCTTACTATCCATGACCCCTGTATAATTTCAGTTATATACAGAAATAATGTAAATATACTTTGCAGTGGTAACCACAAAGAGGAAGAGAGATTAACATACCTTGGGAACTAAAGGTATAAGCTTTAGCCGACTATTCCGGAATTCATCATCACCATCCACAAATCGTTGCAACAGGGACCCAGGAATGAGTTCTTTTGTCACGAAATAAAACACCATACTGTAGTGTGTTGACCCTGGAACCTACACAAACCAAAAAACGGTTTTAAAAGTACATAAATATGACTTTCTGGTTTGTACATTATGTTCTGAATCTTAATAACAGTTTTATGGGCAGAACTTACTTGAACATTTACCACCATTGAGAATAGACCTTTCTCTGCAGCAACCTGAACATGTTTGTCAACAGGCTCAATAATCTCTCGTGGAGCTTTACACGGTTAAGATGAATCCAAAAGCATGGGAACAACCTCTTCTATGGATAACTAATGAATGACACTAACGAACGAAAGTCAAATCGGAGAGTATCTTACTTGTGCTGCACAGCCCTTACGTCTAGCCACATGATCTATTCTTTTACTGTCTTTGAGCCAGTCGACAGCAACAAGATCCATAAGATGCTTCCCAGCCGGAATCTTCAGTATAGCATCAAATGGACATGAACATAAGTTAGCCGGACACAAGAACCGAACCATTCTAAAGAACTAAGACAAAAGGTTTACCGACCTTTCTTTTATCATAACAGAAATTCTTGCTACGAACTTTGAAGTTGTTCCCGTCAGAAGTCCTCCAGCAGTTACGGGCATTTTCATTTTCATTGCGCTTTAGGTTACCCGAGAAGCATGACAGATCAATCTTGTGAGCAGGTTCTTCTTCTGAAGTTTCAAATCACATAAAACTATTAAATCTCTCTTTATTGGGAGGCTAGGATTTTTATAGTTAATGATAGGGGGTGCTCATCACCTGTTTTCCTGACATCAGTCTCTGTTTTACTTGTTTCAGGCTGAAAGAGTATAGAAGAATTTCAGAAGCTGCTTAGTATTAGATAATCACAATGCTTGATATTCAAACCTCTTGTTCTGATTCAGCGATCTGAAATTCATCATCATCATCCGAGTCTTCATCCATGAGCACAGAGTTTCTGTTGGCAGAATTTGTTTGATCAACAGAAAAGGCAGACTGATGCAGAGATCTTCCACTCTTACTCAAGCTCAAGGAAGATGATGCCATATTAACCATAACAGGGATCCGGGTATGAAGACCTCTCTCATCTGTCTGGGAAAACCATTCCCGCAAACCTGTGGTGAGCATGACACCATGAATTACAACGCATGATAATAGTAATAAATAGCCAGTGGAAGTATTTTCCCGCAAGGACATGAAGAAACCAGTGGGAAACGAAGCATGAAAGAACTTACCAGCAACACTACTCAGCATTTGAAGAAGACAATGTTGTTGAAATGCTGGAAGATAGCCTGCACCCCACCCTTTTAGATCAATTTGTATTAGATGTTGCACCTGTGTTCTAGGCAGGCCCGGCTCTGACCCTGTGCTGGAGGTGCATTTGCACAGGGTCCATTTGACCCGGCTTTGACTTTTTTTAAGCTTAGATTAGGGTCTGATTATTTTAAGAAAAATTTTGTATAAAGAAATAGATCTTAAAATTTTTGTAGCACAGGGTTCATTTTATGTTTGAGACGGGCCTGGTTCTAGGCCTCCCATTTCGGGGCTTTAATGGGGCAATATTATATCCTCCACCTAAGACACACAAAAAGTAGCACAGGTTAGATAGTAGTACATCAATGATCAAAACATTTATATTAAGCGCCCAGAAATGTTTAGTTTCCTAAACTTACTCTCAAGATGAGCACGGACACATCCAGGTTGTGGACCACAATTGTCATGCTCCCTAGAACGGAACAACACAACTTCACAGGAAGAGCGAAATAATTAACCAACAAGCTATGTAAAACAACCTTCCCAATTATATCATGAGTTAAGAGGAAAGAAAGGTACCATAACTCCCATCATCATTACGGCGCCAATAGCGGACGTAACAGAGGTCACGAGGCCACACAACCCTGGAGCAATTTGATAAAATTAGGACAAAAGAAAGCTTTTGGAAACCACAAAGTAATATTCTGACTAGAAGCAGGAAGATCACAAGTGACAACAATTATAATAATCCTGAACTCTTTCCCCTGAAACCAGTCAATTCAAACATGGTATCATGGTAGGAAAAAATCAAAGACATTCTGCATACAATCTAGATCTTTCAGGACAACCGAGTCTATCTAGCTAGGGTTGTAGCATATAAGTTCACTTGTTATCTATTCATTAATAGATTATGTTCGGAAGATGTGACTGTAACTGGACCATAATATTTTAGGTGCAACATTACATTGGAAACCAGTCGAGCAAAATTCTATGATAGAGCACTGCTGTGTGACCATCCACCTCTTCCACTAAGCTACCATACTGAAAGCTGCAGTCCCACCTGCATCACAATGGGTTAAAAAGAGCTTCAGGTACAGACCAACTAGAACAACATGTCTGGATGCATACTATAGACATAAATTTTGGGCCAAAGACATTATTTTACAAAGGATGAAACAGAAGATTATAGACCCAACACTAGTAATACATTGCAATGCATACAAGAAATTTCTAAGAGATTTTCCATATAATAATGCCTATTCTAACAAACGGAAACTAGGTGGAAAAACAGAAGGCAGAGAAACACCTACTCATAACGAGTGCCATCCATGCTCATCACAAGTTCGAATACTTCCTCACATGTTGCCTCCACTAAGCCAACAGCTTTCATTGCCCTGCTGCAGCTTCTCGGCTGCACATGTATCACTTGTAAATTACGGTTCTTGTCAACATAAAGTTTCTACATAATCAGAGGGCAATCACGCCAAAAATGACAAGCTATTAAAAACTTCCATACAAGGTAATCAACTTCAAGAAGCTCTTCAAAAATCCGAAGACCTGCAAATGTATAGAAAAAACAACAAAGAAGATTAAGGTCAAATTCTAACTCTTTCCTTTACCAGTTCCTATAGCAGATAACTAAGGAGAGCATTGGGTTCCACAAGTTCCACATAAGATATACATTTCTGTGATTTAATATGGGAGAATAATAAACTATGTTGCATTGCAACCCTGCAACACCACTAACCATTTTGGCACTGAAGTAGACGCCAGTGTTTTCTCGAGAAAGCTTGGTTATCAGAATTCCGGTTCGCCAACTCTGCATCAAACTCCTTAGTCCAGTCAAGTACAGATGCTGGGGGCCCTGCGCATTTGATTGAGGTGATTAGATTACAGCCAGGATTACCGCTGACGAGATTAGCTCAGGAATAAATGAATTCAGGACGAACCATTTCCAATAGTAGTCCGTCTCACTAAACGACGCCGAGAGTCTTCTTCATCCTCTGGTGCACTGAACCTTAAGAAAATTGAAGATATGTACTGCATAACTATATGCATTTTACAGTTTAAAAACAAAATAGTGACAGTTCACTCCCAACACTCAACATTTGTTAGCATCTTCGTAAATGATAGTTGACTTCCTAATTTTGTTGTTTTAATGTTTTACTTTACAATCACGATCACCACAAACCACTTATTAGGAAGAAAAAAAAACATGGAGTGTCATCAAGCCAAGTTTATGAGCGAAGAGAGTATCAGAGCATTATTCCATAAAGAGAGCTAAGATTAAGTCAGAAAGGTCCTAAAGAGAAGTTATATCAGAAAGGGACTCACTGGCTTTCATAATCTGAAGATGAAGCAGTCCTTCCAGTATCCATTCCAGACTTATATTCAAATGCAACATAATGCTGACCATTTGAAACTTGAGACTCTTGATGCTGCACCAGTGCAACACAGTGAGGTAAATCAGATAAAGCACCTATGTCCACAAGTCTAGACAGTAAATACTAAATCAATTTCGTGATCTGGGAGATGGCAGGCAAATGACAGACCTGGTCTATAACAGACTCGATTTTTTCCTTCCACATTAGTGCTTCCTGGATGTTGAACGCTGCCATCTGGCAAGAACATACTACTCCGTAATTAACTAACAAGGTAAAGGTAGTGCTAGCTATTTTTGGAAGTAAAGACAAGATACCGTTATTCTATGGTGCTTTTCTTTCTTGTTGTAGACAGACAACACGTAAACCATCTGCAGAGAAGAGTTGACAGGCACAACAAAAGAAAAATTTAAAAGACATAAGTGATAGTACAATCAAGGTTAATGCTAATAGGAATTTAACTTGGCACGATAAACCATTAACTGATTCACAACAAACATAATCAAATGTATTCTCCTGCAGAAAGAGATTATAAATGTCGTAAGCAACATGTGTACATTAGTGTTTATATTATGTTTGGTTTTAATTCTCAAGAGACATGTAGAACATTTGCTAACCAAATTTAGTTGAAACAAGTATTGTACTTAGTTACTAAGCTCAGAAAAGTTTTCCTCGAAACTAAGAAAACACAAGCAGCACACTCCTACTTCCTATGGTCTTCTTGAACTACTCATCAAGTTCAAATATTGGACTAGATAACTTTCTGCAAAAGCAAAGGCAAAGAGATATGTTCGTAAGAAATCTAGCTTAGACACACCACGTCAGAGTTGCAATTCACAAAACCATATACCATTGATCATTTACATTACATACACATCTATACGCGTTTGGAGTAACAAAATAAAAACAGCTAGGGTAAAGTTAAAGACTACTGACATGTCCATGATGTGTCTTCAAGCCTCGGTCTTCAACTCTGCAGTTGCCATCGATTAACATAGTCTTGATAGGAACCTATATGCAAATGTAGAAAGCATCATCACTCATCCATGTTAAAGAAGAAAAACCCTGAAACTCAAATGGAATCTACACACACCCCATAAGTTATAGTAAAGTCTAAAACTTTTTTTCCTATAGCATAGTGCCTTACAGTCCACTCTGATTTCAACAAACCCAAAGGGGAAAGTTTGAAACTTGCAGACGAAACAAGCAAACTAATAAATCAAAAAAAAAGGTAAAAAGACACTGAAGAAAGTGATTGGTTTTTGACCTGAGAATCTTGAGGTTTCTTCTTGTAAAAGGCCAAAAGACGAGGCTCCAGAACGAAGTACCTCATATGAATATACGACCGTCCGATCTTCCTCCTTCCATACCTTACCATCCACCCTTCGTACACTACCTTTGACATTCTCCCTGTCCGAACAACTCAAGGTCGCAACTTTCCCCCCCCCCCCCCCCCCCCCCCACGGAAAATCGAAATCTGAACTTATATGTATTTCCGCGGGAGATGATCAAATACAACTAGTACATGACCTTGTTGTTCATCGGCGCCGGAATCTGGTGTTGGGTTCCGGTGAAGGTTTAAGATACTCAAAATTCCGGAAAAGAATTCAACTTTGACAGAAATACAAACTCTAATTCTTCTTCAAGGAAAAACTGTAGAAAGAGAGAGACAAAAAAAAAATTGATTAAGTGGAAAATAAAAACTAAAATCATGCCAAAGATGTCTGTTGGATAAACAAACAAAACATAATTAACTATGGTAATTAAATTGACTAGTAGACGTGTTTCAAAAAAAATACAAAAAATTGACTAGTAGTCACACGTTTCCAATTTGTCGTCATGTATTAGCTGACTATTAAAGGTCGCTGACGGCAAGCTTATATTCCGTTAGGCAGATAAGATAACGAAGTCGCATGACCAAAATAGATGACGTGTGAACCCATATACCAAAAAAAAAGTTTTTTTTTCCTTTTTTTTTTGCAGCGAATTATTCCTGCATCAAATTCAAAAACTCTTTTAAGTAATTTCAAAATTAAATTTAAAAAATCACAGATCTATTTTTGCAGTGACAGGATTCTTAAGTATTGGTCTTTGTTTTGTTGTTTAATAACCAGAAACAAATTTGGAAAAAGATATTACATGGTCCTGTCACTTTGTGTCTTGCTATGTGCTGAGTGAAGAGGATGATGTGTTTGAAGCATAAGCCTAATGTGTAACATAACTACACTTCATTATGCACTCTGTTCCTCTATACCTAACCTGAACCGTCTATAAATGCTACTGCCACACCCCAAACCTCTGCATGCAACTGTAACATGGACTCACACACAAATGCTTCAGGTTTTGTTTCATAGTGTGTACCCTCCAACCAAGACAGGAAACAGATTCTGATTTGTGCTGAGTATTATTTCATAGTCACTCACACATGCCAAACGAAAGTAACTCTACTCAATCAAAATCTCCTAAGGAATGTGTGTCTCAGATGCTTGAGATCCTCACATTACATAGCTGATGAATCTCCACGGTTCTTGTCCTCCAACCCTGAAAAGAAAATGATCGGTTTTATCCACTGAATAACAGTAACATTTCCTATCTAGAGAATCGTTTACAACAGCACGAGACTGAAAAGTGTTGAATTGTTCAGCATATAAAAAAGCCATAATTATAGCTTTTCTTGTATTAGCAAAACGAGACATCTTAATACAACAATATGTCTTATCAGTAGTGACAAGAGAGAACAGATAGAGAATAACTTTTGAGCATTGATAAGAGTGAAAGGTACCTTTGCGCCGCATATGAAGAAGATGGCTCCCAGATCTTCCACAATCATGTGGAATGAACAAAGGCAAGCTTTTTAAGTCAACGGCATCATCCAAGCGAGGAAGCTTCTTGCTAAAACCAGGACACATCTCACCGACTTGTCTCCGCAACCCAGCAAAATGAGGCATTACATCGCTCCAACCATCAACTGAAAGATTGTTACCAAAAAACTTAAAAGCACCCTTTCTGGTTGCTTCTACAGCTATGAAACAAAAAAAAACATGAAAAAAGAAGTTCAGCAGACGAAAGATTACTTGTAAACTAAATGACCAGTGAGGGCAATCAAGAAAGTTCAGGGAAAGAGAGTGTGAGTGTAAATACTGTTATAAGGAGCTGCAAGAAGAAGGTTTGTGGGGAGACCAATGCCAAAACCAGCGAGTGTAATGCCAACACTGAAACCAACACCACAGCCAGCACCGACGTAGCCGATGACCTCAGGGCCAAAACCAGGTCCCCATCCGACGCCACAGCCAATGCCAATCCCCATACCCCAAAATGCTCCGTAAGTAGGATGAACAGGATTCCATTTCTCATATCTCCTGAATATACCCTTTATGATCATCACCACCTGAACGAGTTTTTGAACACACAATCAACCGTAAGAAGATTCCATTTGACGACCCTTTCTAGAATAATAATCTTACAACGCAAAATCCAAACGATAAGACATTAATTAAACCAACACTATGATAATATTACCAGCAAAGCATAAAGTTCTCTTCTTTCTTTATATCCCACAGATTCATAAAGTTCTTCTCTTCGTGGCAACCAAACCAGACAATTGATGAAAAGATTCAGAAGAGCTGGGAAAAATCTAAAGAAGAAACAGAGACAGACATCTAAGACTTACCATTAATTGGATTACTCTTTCAGTTTCTCTCTTCCGTTTCGATCTTTTGCTCCCTTCTTCTTTATTCGATTCGCAAATGCAAACCACTCTTCGTTTCTCCGACGAACACCGAGAACCACTCGTCGTTCAGTGCTTGGATAAAAGAAGGATTAAGAAAAAAAAAACCGAACTGGTCCGGGCAGACTTAACCGGTACAATTCAATCCGGTTTACTAATCTAAATAATTGATAAAAATGCAGAATTACATATTACGCAAGTGAGAAGCCAAAGGAAGTTGATCATCATTTCGCTACCTGTGTGGAGTTGAGCTGCATGTTGTTTTGAGTTACAGTTGAGTTGAGCTGCATAGCAAAAGCATCTCCACCCACACTTTACTCACTACCTCCCACATTTATATATACTCTTCTTCTTTAGCTTCTTTGCTAGCGTGGTCGCTTGGAAGAACATGAAAAACCTGTCATATCCATCTTTCCTCAATGTTTTGAATATGTCGAGTGAAGCAAACATGCAACACAAGGATACGTATATAAATTTTAATACGATAGATTTGGATCTACCTAATACCTATATATGATTCATATTTACCTCCTATATTAATTACAGGATCATTTCTTGATTTGTACCTGTGTTACACATGTCTCCTCTGTATTGTTCTAACTTTATCGGAAGAGACATTTTTCTTTACAAATTAGTAAATGAAAACAAACAAACACACCGAAATTAGTACAGAAGAGCAATGGTTCGTGACAGTAATTTTGACACTGGATGCAGCGTAGTAGCGTAGTCCTGTCATTGATAATCACCTCGTACTTATGTCCTTCACGCGTAATGAAACTAAACCCTGGTCTCATGTCTCTGAAACTTCCAAGGGCACACTCGTTATGTAGAACCGGACCACGAGTCACACCAACATGGATCGATGGCAGAATATTTAAACATGTTAGAGGAGAGCAAATGCTCATCGTGCTTGTAGTTTACTTCATGAGGTGCGGTAGGCTCATAGCATTCCCTTAGTTATTCCGACCATCTTCTTCGGTACGGCTTTAGCTGGTGTGAGATATGGGATCGGGTCATCGAGTTGGGATCCATTTAGAGAAGGTTCCTTGTTACGCTGGAACGAAGTTGAGAAGAACTGGCCTGTCTTTTGGCAATCCTTTTGGAACTCCTCAAGGCTCAAGTAAGAGAGAACAAATCAAATACAGCTCCTTCGATCTTTTCTCAAGACCAGTACAAAAACATACTTCAGTAGAATCATATACATTTCTTTATGCATTCTACGATTCTGCCAATCAGCAATAACAACTACATAAAACAACTATACAAATAGTCCCCAGCCGAACTTTATTGCCAAACCATGAAGTTAATCGTCACGCATAATACAAACCATCACACGACCGAAAGTATGAAAAGAAAATGAAACAAGAACCGTAGACGACACAAGACCGTCGTATAACTGTAAAAGTAGACATTAAAGTAATTTTTGACGACTGAGGGTCAAACCAGAGTATAATTGATATATTTATAGTAAAAGTATTTTTCCTCAGAAGAGGCTTGTGTTGAGAGGTTGCTTCGGGTCAGCCGGCGACTTTCCTTGAGTAGGCATTCGTGGTGGGTTGTGTTGGTCTATGGAACATGTCACGTGTTTCTCCTATACAACCTGCCTTCATCTGCGGTGGTCTAAGCTGCTGTTGCTGCATCACGGACACAGAGTGTCTTCTAGACACGGTTCCTCTGATGCTCAGGTTCGAGAGTTTATCAGTAGTTTCAGATACACCACGAGCGACACGGTTCTTGTTCACTGATGAACCTGCTGCATTACCTGCAATTGAATGGATATGCTTTTATCAATTGAAGAAACACAACCACTGTACGTGTTACAAGGAGAAATAGGGGTGGTTTTGAAGTTTTACTTACAAGGACTCTTTCTTCCGGGTGGTCTGTATATGGAGTCTTTGACGGAACTTCTCACCGGTTTAGTGTTTCTCGTAGCATCTTGCTTAGCCAAATCAAGCTTCCTCTGAACGCCACTACCAAAAGCAGCATTCGACTTTGGAGAAGCAGAGCTGTTGAATGTCTTAGCTTTGGTAAGTGACACTGGTTGCCGTTTAACTGGTTGCTGCTCGAATGATCCCCTTGGTCCGACTAGAAAACATCACGATATGAAATTTAGTTTTGTAACACTCTCAATAAAGATATAATAATTCACATCCTGGTATTGGCAACCAACAAACTAAGAAAATTACCAGGCGGAGTTCTTGCAACAGATGGCTTTGGTCGCAGAGATGGTGGGAGATAAAAGCAACTCTGCCACACGAGAACATGTTTAAATCAGCTGATCAAGAGTGGAGATATAAGAAGAAAGTACCCTTCGGCCTACCTGAAAGAACGGGTGCTGTAGGGCCTCTGCAGCAGTCGGTCTGTTGCATGGATCCCAGGAGCAAAGCCGCTAAACGATCATGAAAAAAGGTAAAGATTAGTGTCACGAAATATGTCCACAGCTATAGGGCAATTCCTTTTTAAAGTGTTAATTACCGTAATAAGATTAACTGCATCTTTACTAGCAGATGGCATCAAACTTGAAAGAGGCACACCAGAAAGCTGCAAGATGACAACATTTAGTCCTTGATAAAAAAAAAAACCCATGGAGGCTCAATATACATTCAAGCTCGAATAATACCTGAGGGAATTGATAGTTTATGGTGTTTGCAAGATTAAGTCCCTCTAACCAGGTCTCTTCAGTTGGACTGCCTATGACATCACAGATTTTGTAGATTTCATCTGCTTCACTGCAAGAATGATACGGCAACATTTTCACTTGTTTATTAGCTTTTAAATCCGCAACATTTCTAACCACCAAAATACAAATCGATCACTGCTAAGTTACCTAGCCCCTGGAAATATAGGACGAAGAGACAACAACTCAGACATTATAGCTCCCATCGCCCACATATCTGGAAAAGAAAAATTAGCACATTGTTCAGCACTAGATCAATAGAGAGAAATATATTTATTTCTTACAACAGTTTGGATACTAACCAACTTTTGATGTGTATACATATGACTGAAGGAGTACTTCAGGTGCCCTATACCTATAGTACAAACACTTTTGGGTCATTACGCAGCAATTTATAGCATCTAGTCGACATATGACTTATGAGTAAAGAAAGACTCCTTGCAACACAAAAAAAAAGAGAAGTGAATCTTACCAGCGTGTAGAAACATACTCGGTAAAAGGTGGACTCGAATTAACCTCCCTTGCCAGACCAAAATCAGCAATCTTAATGATGTCTTTAGAGACTAGTAGATTTTCTGCAACAACCAACATAGTATAAAGATAGATTCTTGACAAACTATTGAACCATGATCGCTGGAAAATCAATATTGTCAATCTTCACAGAAACTGTTTATAGCATTATATAAATTGACACCTTAAAGCTATCAGGTACCTGGCTTAAGATCGCGGTGGAAGTAACCACGCTGATGCATATAAGAAAGGCCTTGGAAGACTTGAAAGCACCAGTTTCTGATATCAGCTTCTGCAAAAAGCTTTTGTCGATCCTTCATAAGCTGATAAAGATTGCACTCCTGATCAAGTAAAAATGACATGCGCAGATTCAGTTATATGAATTAAAGTGTACGCAGAAAATAGGAATCTCCAAGCAGGAAGAAGTATACCATGTACTCAAAGACAAAGTATAGAATATCATGTTCCCGGATTACTTCCTTCAGCTTCACGATGTTTGGATGATTCATCTTTCTAAGCGACTAATAGGAGAAAAGGGGAGGAATCAGTAAACATACGCTAAACAAGACAAAAGAGCATGTCAACAAAGGCAATTCACTACCTTCACTTCTCTCAGATTAAT
Organism: Brassica juncea; assembly: GCA_018703725.1. Classification (NCBI taxonomy): domain Eukaryota; kingdom Viridiplantae; phylum Streptophyta; class Magnoliopsida; order Brassicales; family Brassicaceae; genus Brassica; species Brassica juncea. The sequence continues at coordinate 67,433,422 of CM031936.1, read as the reverse complement.
ACATTCATCCCATGAGTAGTACTTCTTTTTCATTTTCTTAATTGCTACCTGCACACAGAAAACATCAGTTGCTAAGAAAATCAAGCACAGAACATTATGCAGGCATAGATAGCTCTCAAAGAAAGCAACTTACAACTTCACCGGTCTGCTTATTGATAGCTCGCCAAACAGTACCAAAAGTTCCATCACCAACCTCTTTTATTAACTTGTACCTGTAAATTCATGTCAGGGAGAAGCAAACTTATAAGCAATATGTCAAGGGGACAGATACCAAAAGGTGTTACAAAAAAAGTCGATAAATCTTTGAGCTACCTGTCCATAGTGTTTCCGGTAAAGCAAAGTAGCCTCTTTATTTATTTTATGTATGTAAAGACTTCGGAAAGATTTATATAGCATTAATCTTCCAGTCGTTGGTAGCAAGGACTAGACACCAAAGCAGTAAAATCAATGATTCTCCAGCTGGGTAGACTGACCGTTATTTACTTTGAGCACCAATGGATTGACCATAAAGGGAAATAAAAGACAGCAAGAGAAGAGGAAAAGACATACTGACAACTCAAAAGACACAAAGGAACCAACAAGAAAGAATGTGTTGGCTAACAGGAAGGACCCGAAGCTGACAACAACTCACTCAGTGGTTCAGACTCAAGAAAATAGCATCATGTAAACTTAAAAACGAAAGTGATACATTCTTTGGCTGGGGGCAGACTAAGAGGTCTCTCTTGGACTATGCGAAGGACGAATTTTCAGACTTCAACCCTGCAAAAAAGACAAAATTTCCTAATTTTTAGCAGTTTTATCACGATTTCTTATACTTTATTACCAGTTAAAAAAAAGTAAAACATGTCTAAATAAAATCAACTAAAACCTCCAATTGGAATATTTTACAAGGAATAAAACATGTTCTAAATGCATAGCAGTATAGCTATAGTTCCAATAACGCAGTTACTAAACGAGGGAAGCATGGTGTAGAACAAAAAACAAACTGTTAACGGTTTCAATAGAAAAAAAACATACCTGTTTGCTTCACGCCTTTCCCTAAAGTTGATAGGAGAGTGTTTGAGAACTAAGTGCAGTTAACGAAAGAGGCAACAAGGAAATCAGAACGAACAAGAAACCGCCAATCGAGCGCTTCTTGGAAAGAGAAAAGCCGATGATGGAAGCAGCTTGGCCACACGAAAACTTGCTCCATTTCTCAGAAAGAACACAATCCACTTAGTAGTAAGCCTGATATAACCTGTCGCAATGAAAGGAACCAATCAGAAATCGAGGCAAGTGTTCAAGAAACCAATCAAAAAAAAAAATCATCATAACCAAATCAAGGAATCATCATAACCAACATAAGGGCAGGCTAACAATGGACTCAGCTCGTCAATATCAGTAAAAGTTACCATTGTAACCAAAACACCTAGCAGGAAGTAGGAACAAATCAAAATGCAGATGTGATAACACAAACTCCACCTTGGCTCATACAACATTTCTAGTTCGAAGATATATCTATCAATAGCACCCAAATCGATCTACGTAGACCCTTAAATTCGATCAATACATCAAATCAGCCTCGAATATATTCTCAACACACGATTCCAGGCATACAGATTGAATTAAGAAAAAAGCCTAAATCAGATCCAATCTGATGAAACGCGAAAATACATAAGAAAACATCAAAACGAATTGATAATCAAATTCGTAATAAGCAAAACACCAGAGTCAAATCACGAGACGGAGATTTGAAATCAAAATACCTCAGAGCCAACAGGCATAACCACCGTCGCCGCCGACGGAAATCCAGAGCTTCTTTCTACCTTTCGACTTTTCGATTCCGTTGCAACAAATATCAATCCTCTCCTCTCTCTCTCTTCTCTCTACCTAATTATCTCTCTCTCTCTCTTCTCTTTCTGTGTGCGGTTGGTTATCTCGTGATTGACCAAAAAAAAAAAGCTACAATTTATATTCCCCAGCTTAAAATGGGAATATTTTTACTTTGCTTTGATATTGTGGTCTTGTCCCGTTTTTTAAAATATTACAATCTTCTGTGCATTACTACATAAACGTACGGTGTGCTTTTATATATAACCGTCAGATAATCAAGTGGTGATGTCATTTCCCTTATATGAACCGTCCGATTAAGGAGACTTTCGCGGTATCTTTACGTGGCCGCCTGCCTCTTTACTCTCTTAATTCTTGCCTTCCACGATGTAACTGATCATAAAAATACTTATATTTCTTTGACCTTTCGTGATCGTGTTAAATATGATTCCATAATCATATGGGGGAGATTAACAAAACTAGATTACCTTAAATTTTGTTAATAATTTCATCGAACAAATAACTTCTTCTAAAAAATCAAGCAATGAAAATTGTTTCTTGATATTATAATACTCTTAAAATGAATGAAAAAAAATCAGGTTGATGTGAAAGAAAAAGTGGTAATCATAGTCAATGGACTTACTTACCTCTGGAAAATAATATATTATTTGGAGGGAAACTAATTTAAATAGTTTGGGTGTAAAATCTAGAAGAAAAACAAGGTTTTTTTTTGACAAAAGGGATAGAAAAACAAAGTTTGTTTCCCTCTAATATAGATTTAAACTTCTAGCATAATGCCCGAATATACTATTTTGGATGTATAAACTAAAGGAGATCGTTTACTTTTGGTCTTTTTAATTTAGATTTCATGGACTACTATCGATTTTTATAATTTCCTTTTGGTTCAAAATATGTTTTAAAATTGTTAATGTCATATTCAATTACGAACCTTCCACCTAACCAAGCCGACCATATTTTACTTTTCAGTTTTTACATTTTGGCTACAAAGCCTGCAATATTAAAAACACGAACCAAATCTTTACCGCTAATGGTATTTGTTCTTTATTTGGTATATAATTGTTGGAAAGATGTAACAAACACGCCAATTTTTTTCTATATGCAAGAGGGAAAACAAGATGAATATTTGTAATGGATTAATGGACCACCAACGTATTAACGTGTAAAACAATACAACTATATCTCGAAATCAATATACCTAACATTGGAGAAATCTCGACCATAAACCATTTGAAATATGAATTACAGTTTTTCATTAATATACTTCTCACCAAGCATATACTATAAGAAAAAGTCGAAAATTGATAAATATGCTGGGATAATAAAATAAGAATTGGGAGCTGCTTTAAACAGCTTTCTTGGCTTTGAAGCAAGACAAAGAACCTATGCTTTTGTTGTAGTGACTTTGTTCTCAAGAAATCTCCGGACGCTTTAAGCTTAAGCTTTGGATTCTGTCACTCTCTTTTTTACTATTTTGTTTCTGACGTTGCGTTAGATGAATACCACAGCTTCTTCTGGCAAATCAAGAGCTTCTCATTCTCTGACTCAGACTCTGTCTGTTCCTTACGGCAACTCCATCTCAGTCCTTTAGCAACCGATGCTATAGACTCAGCGAAATAGCTCGACTCGCGTATAATCGCATACCCAGTAGGACGCAAGATCCGATCCATTTCCAGCATTACATACTTCATCTCACACCTGCGTTATACCAGGACCATTACTTAGCACTTATCACATCATCAGTGAGTTTCATAGTCTTTTGAGATTATTACCTTTGGTTCTCAGATGTAAACAGACCATCAACGTGGAGAAGATCGTAAGTTCTTGGATACGTCGAAAAAGCTTCACACCTATGTAACAACAATACAGAACATTATGTACATGAATTTAAAGTGATTGAAAAGTAGGTTTGTTTGAATAATTTTACCAGTCGTGATATGTTCCGATCAATCCACGATCAAACACAACGGGAAGTGTATTCGCAGCGTAAGACGACACAACGTTCATCACCCACAAAGGATCATCGACCAGAGCAGCGGCTAAACCACCATAAGCAGTGTTCATATCCATCACATTCCTTATCTTATCAGACCCAACAGCAGGCAAAAGCTTCTTGTAATGCTTCGCCCTCGTTTTCCACTTACTATCGTCGCGTTTAAACAACCCCCCGTTCCCTCCAGGAACGTCAGAGATCCTCTCTGGAGTCGCGTGCAGTCTCTGCGGCCACTTGGGAGTAGATTCCAGACCCGTCTTCTTAAGCTTAGGACTCGGAACCACCACGCAGGGGCGTATGGGAGTGTACCAAGCAGAGTCCGGCTCGAGGCTGTCGTCGCATTTCGGCGGGTACGCGTCGGGGTCGTTAGACAGCTTGTTGTAGCACGCGTTGTCGGGAGATTTTCGCCACACCGCGATGTCGTCTTTCTTGGCGTACATTTTGAAGCACATGGAGGTCAAGAGATCCTGGAGCTTCTCGTAGTTTGTTCTCTGCTCTTCGACGGTCGTGTCCCAGCCTTTCCAACGGTTCTCGTAGTTGACCGGTGGACCGGATAAGACCCAGAACCCACCGGGTCTTAGGATACGGTGAACCTCCAAGAGATAGACTCCGCCTGAGAAAGAAGGAACAAGACAAAGAGTCTTACATGAGTTTTCAGTTAGAGTAGCATTGCCAGGTGATAAAGAACATTTTTATTTACCAAACTCAGTCCATGGAATAAGGCATCTTGAGCAATGAGCCATGTCGAATGAGTTTGAAGGGAAAGGGAGACGTTGAGTTGAGATGATGCCGAGTATCGCAGGGATTCCACGTTCTAGAGCAAACTGGACTTGAGCTTCGTGGTTGTCTCTCGGGGCTAGTGACACCGTGAGGATACCACGGTCCAAAAGGTCTCCTCCCCAGCTGATGTAGGAGACTCTTAGATTTACATAACCTAATCTAGAAGTTTTCCTTTTATTTCATGTTTTCTTTTTATTATAGGGATTTACCTTTTTATGTTTTAGGCTCTCTCTATATAAGAGAGTTTTAGGTATTCTGTTTTGGACATTCATATCTTTTCTTATCAATAGAAGTTTTTAAGCTTTTATCTTTTCTGGTGGATTCCAGAGCTTAATATTCGAGTTCTTGCTTGAGAGCTTGATTTTGATCTAAGGGTTAGTGTTTGCTAACCTTAGTGATTTCCGACTGCGTCAAGTGGTATCAGAGCAAGGCCTTCTCCTTCTCTTTTCGAAGCTTGATCAGCCATGGGTGATCAACCAGTAACCAAAGCCGACTTCGAGGGTTTCGCAGAAGGTTTAAGGGAGGCAACCACAAACCTCACTACTGTAACTGCTCAATTGGCAAATCTGGTAACTGCGTTAAATAATCAGGTTGTGGCTTATCCCAATCAGGTTAATAACGCCGGTCAAAGAGGTGGAGAAAGAAGACCAATTCGGGGTCAACAAGGTCGAAACAATCGTGATGTTATTGTTGATAATTCTAGTTCAGAAGAAGAATCAGAAGAAGAAATAGCTGAAGAAAACCAACAAAACAATTATGATTATCGGGTAAAAGCCGATATTCCATTGTTCTATGGAACTATGGGAGTGGAGGAGTTTCTTGATTGGCAAATTGATGTTGATCGATTTTTTGATGTCATGGGCGTTCCTGAGAATAAACAAGTTAAGATGGTAGCTGTCAAACTGAAGAAGACTGCTGCAGTGTGGTGGGATAAACTCGTTGTCCAAAGGCAAAGACAAAGGAGAGGACCAGTTAGGACTTGGCGTCGAATGAAGCAATTAATGCTGGAGCGATTCTTACCGGAAGATTACGAACAAATTCTTTACAAGATGTATCTCGATTGTGTTCAAGGAAACAGAACTGTGACCGAGTACACAGCTGAATTCTTGCGTTTCTCTGAACGCAATGAGTTAGGCGAAACAGAGAATCAGAAGGTGGCTAGGTACATCAGTGGGTTAAAGGGTTCTCTTCAGGGAAAGATGGGTTTGCAAACCGTATGGACTGTGCAGGAAGCTTCCAGTCTAGCATTAAAAGCTGAGTTAATGGAGAAGTCATCACGCGGGTTCTCAACATTTAGAAGAAACACGGCTCAGACCAATTTTGAACCAACAAGTGAGAAAGAAAAGAGTGTAGCCAATAAAGACTCCAATCCGGGAAACAAAGGAGCTAGTAGCTCTAACTCAACCCAACAGAACAAGGCACCAGCTCAGAGACAAAACAATCCTTATGCTAAGCCTTCCATTGACAAGTGTTTCCGTTGCCAAGGACATGGTCATAAATCAAATGTCTGTCCAAGTCGGAGAACAGTTGCTATAATAGAGGAAGAAGATGAAGAGAATGAAAGGGATTTTGCTGAGAATGAAGAATATGAGGGAGCTGAATTCGCTGAAGAAGAATCTGGAGAGATGATAAACCTTGTGCTGCAACGAGTCTTGTTATCATCTAAAGAAGAAGGCCAACGTAAGAATTTGTTTAGAACACATTGTTCTATTCAAAACAAGGTGTGTAATGTGATTGTGGATAATGGAAGCTCAGAGAATTTAGTTTCTCAAAAGCTGGTGGACTATCTGAAGCTACCCACAACCCGTCATGAGAAACCGTACGGTCTTGGTTGGGTGAAGAGAGGATCACAAGTTCGAGTTAGCATGACTTGCAAAGTTCTCATATCTATAGGTAAACATTATAAGGAGGAGATCACTTGTGACGTTCTTGACATGGATGTTTGTCACATTCTTCTTGGACGACCTTGGCAGTATGATAACGATATCACATATCGAGGTCGAGACAATGTGATAATGTTTACGTGGGGCAACCATAAAATTGCCATGGCACCTGTTAAGGATTTTTGTAACACTGCGAAGGAAAAGAAGTCAAGTTTCTTGGTTATGACACATGACGGCAAAGAGCTTGATGGGGATGTTCAAGAAGCAAGGTGTTTCTATCCCTTGGTTGTTAAAGGGTTGTTGAGTGCAGTAACGGAGGAAACGTCAACCCCAAGAGAAGTGTTAGAAATTCTGGATGATTTCAAAGAGTTGATTGCGGAAGAACTTCCTAATGATCTACCTCCCATGAGAGATATTCAGCATCATATTGACTTGATTCCAGGATCCAGTCTGCCAAATCTTCCCCATTACCGTATGAGCCCTAAGGAGAATGAGATTTTAAGGGAACAGATTGAAGATTTGCTGAGAAAAGGATTTATTCGTGAGAGCATGAGTCCATGTGCCGTACCGGTTCTGCTAGTTCCTAAGAAAGGTAACCAGTGGCGGATGTGTGTTGATAGTAGAGCCATTAATAAGATAACCATTAAATATCGATTCCCTATACCCCGGTTGGAAGATATGCTTGATGAGTTGTCAGGTTCTAAGGTGTTTTCAAAAATAGATCTTCGAAGTGGCTATCATCAAATTCGAATCAGGCCTGGAGATGAGTGGAAAACTGCTTTTAAGAGTAAAGACGGATTATTCGAATGGATGGTGATGCCTTTTGGGTTGTCAAATGCTCCTAGCACTTTCATGAGATTAATGAACCAGGTTCTCCGCCCGTTCATTGGTTCTTTTGTGGTGGTTTATTTTGATGACATTTTGATATACAGTAAAACAAAAGACGAGCATATGGAACATTTGAAGCAAGTTTTGCAGGTTTTACAAGAAAACCAATTGTACATCAATCTAAAAAAATGTACGTTCAGCACCAACAAGCTGTTATTTCTTGGATTTGTTATTGGTGAAGAAGGGATTCAGGTTGACCAGGAGAAAGTGAGTGCCATAAGGGATTGGCCGGTTCCTAAGTCAGTCACTGAGATACGCAGCTTTCATGGTCTAGCTACTTTCTACAGAAGATTTGTTAGAGATTTTAGTACCATTACTGCGCCTATCACTGAGTGTTTGAAGAAAGGGAAGTTCCATTGGGGATCTGAACAGGAAGAGAGTTTTGCTTTAATTAAAGAGAGGCTTTGTACTGCACCAGTATTAGCCTTACCCGATTTTGACAAAGTGTTTCAAGTGGAATGTGACGCTAGTGGTGTGGGAATAGGTGCCGTCTTATCACAAGAAAAACGACCGATAGCTTTCTTTAGTGAAAAGTTAAGTGAAGCTCGCCAAAAGTGGAGCACGTATGATCAAGAGTTCTATGCGGTTTTTCGAGCTCTTCGACAATGGGAGCATTACTTGGTTCAGAGAGAGTTTGTTCTATTTACAGACCACCAAGCTCTAAAGTATCTTCACAGCCAGAAAGTGATAAATAAGATGCATGCTCGTTGGGTAAGTTTTCTGCAAAAGTTTCCTTTCATTATTCAGCATAAGTCTGGAACTCTTAACAAGGTGGCAGACGCCTTGAGTAGAAGAGCTTCCTTACTCACTATCTTAGCACAAGAGGTTGTGGGTTTCGAGTCTTTGAAGGAGTTGTACGAATGTGATGTTGAATTCAAGGAGTTATGGGGCAAATGTAATGGGAAGCATCCTTCGGCAGATTTCCACATACGAGATGGTTATCTTTTTAAAGGAGACAGGCTGTGCATTCCTTGCTCGTCATTACGAGAAAAGTTGATTCGCGATTTGCATGGTGGCGGCCTTAGTGGTCATTTGGGAAGAGACAAGACCATTGCTAGCTTGGAGACAAGGTTTTATTGGCCACATTTAAGGAGAGATGCGGGTGCTATAGTTAAAAGGTGTTATATCTGTCAGGTTTCTAAAGGACAATCTCAGAACACTGGACTTTATATGCCATTACCAATCCCAGAAGATATTTGGCAAGACTTGTCTATGGATTTTGTGCTAGGCTTACCTCGTACACAGCGAGGCGTCGATTCTGTGTTTGTGGTCGTTGACAGATTCTCCAAGATGTCGCATTTCATCGCTTGCAAGAAGACTGCAGATGCCTCTAACATCGCCAAGTTATTTTTTCGGGAAGTGGTACGTCTTCATGGGGTTCCTAAGACAATAATTTCCGACAGAGATACCAAGTTTCTGAGTCACTTCTGGATTACACTTTGGAGAATGTTTGGAACCAGCTTGAAACGGAGTTCTACAGCTCATCCACAGACTGATGGGCAAACCGAGGTGACGAATAGAACTTTGGGGAATATGATTCGAAGTGTTTGTGGAGATAAACCGAAACAATGGGATCTGGCTTTACCTCAAGTGGAGTTTGCTTACAACAGTGCCGTGCACTCAGCTACAGGGAAATCACCTTTTTCTTTGGTCTATTGTTCTATTCCGAAGCATGTGGTCGATTTGGTTAAGTTGCCTAAAGCTCCTGGAGTTAGTATCTCAGCTGAGGCTATGGCAGAGGATATTCTAGCAACTAGAGACGCTGTCCGAGCGAAGTTAGAAGCAACTGGCCAAAAGAATAAAGAAGCAGCAGACAAGCGTAGAAGACTCAAGGTTTTCAAAGAAGGAGATGAAGTGATGGTGTTTCTACGAAAAGAAAGATTCCCCGTGGGCACATATCGCAAGTTACAGCCTCGCAAATATGGTCCATTCAAGATTTTGCGGAAGTTAAATGATAATGCTTATGTGGTGGCACTTCCAGAAGACATGAACATTTCTAATACGTTCAATGTGGCTGACATCTATGAGTACCATGCTGATGGTGTTCTTTATCCAGAAGAGAACTCGGGGTCGAGTTCTTTCGAGGTGGAGGAGACTGATGTAGGAGACTCTTAGATTTACATAACCTAATCTAGAAGTTTTCCTTTTATTTCATGTTTTCTTTTTATTATAGGGATTTACCTTTTTATGTTTTAGGCTCTCTCTATATAAGAGAGTTTTAGGTATTCTGTTTTGGACATTCATATCTTTTCTTATCAATAGAAGTTTTTAAGCTTTTATCTTTTCTGGTGGATTCCAGAGCTTAATATTCGAGTTCTTGCTTGAGAGCTTGATTTTGATCTAAGGGTTAGTGTTTGCTAACCTTAGTGATTTCCGACTGCGTCACCAGCTTGCAACCTTTAAAGAACAGAGCGAAATCTTAGATATTGAAGAAAGAAACTTCTAATATTGTTTAAAATTCAAGAAGCTCACCCCACAGCCAGTGTCAATGGCAGTTCTTATGGTCCCATCTTTCATCTCAGGGATCAGGTCTTGCATCAAATCGACATAAGCACTTACTCCATTTGGAAACATTGTACCTCCGCCCGGGAAATGGAACTTCTCACCCTCTTTCTTTAGCCAATGCTGGTTAGATTTCTGCTTGTTAATCCAATCATATGGCACGTTCCTGATATTATATCAACATCAAATTGCCAATTAGCTTCAAAGATCCGAGGACAAGAGAAGGATTAAGCTTGAAGAAGGAACAAAATTTTACCTGTACCAACATTCGTTTTTGCTCTTAGGCCATCTTATAGGTGACTTATACCCATTAGGAGGAGGAACCAGACATTGCTTTCTATCAAACACAGGTGGGCAATGACGTTCCATGAAAGTAAGCCTGTGAGTACCGTACTTCTTCCATTTCTGCCACCAAATAAGATCAAAACATTAGCTGAAGTCTTCACAGATTCAAGCACTGGTTAACGACTAAAGATATGAATAGAAAATAGAGCGTGTACCCTTGGATCTGTGCAGGGAGTGTAATCTTGGTAGTCACTGCTACACTCCGGGAAAGAAACAGCATTGGCTTGAGGAGAGTTACCAACATCCAAGGAAGAACCAGCTTTTGCAACATCGTTAACTTGGAGTTTGTTCTTCCCACAGTAAAGTCCACCAAGATAGAAAGAGAGCCCACATAGCAGAATCAATAAAACAGTCTTGGGCAAGATCTTTGTTGAACCTCTCTCAGCTTTCTCGTACTTGTCATCATTATCCTTCATCGTCTTTGGACTAAATTAAAGATACAAATCGATTATTATTATTTTTTAAATAGAAACTTGACAACACCTGCAAAACAAAGAACCAGCAGTACTCAGAAACAAACAGATTAACAACTGATGTAAAAGGTCAAACAACAGAGTGGATCAAGAAATGACAACAAGTACAGCATGAAACACTGCCATTCATTACCAAAAGAGATTTTACTAAAGAGGAAAGGTAACTTTTTGGGGTAAATCTTGAATAAACAAATGATGGGACAGACACCACTTTGACAAATGAGGAAACAAAAGGACGTAGAGAGAATCGAGATCTAATAAAGGCACAAAACAACAACGTTGCCGACATATAGAGAGTGTTGGTTTAATGTTAATCACATGGTGTCTGGGACCCAGATTCGACCGCCATAACATGCTCTATCAAAACTCGAGGAGGACAATTAAGAATTGGAGTGGATAATAAATAATAAATGCATACACATGAATAATTTTTTCTTTTGTCACTGACACATGAATGATTTCTATAATAGGGATAACGTTAAAACTGTTTCTTCAATTAAAGTTAGAAAACAAAAATCTGCACAAGAGATAAAAGCTTGCAGACAGCTAAAAAGCACAAAGGGTGGTCAGGGGAAGAGAACTGGCATTTATAATCATTACTTGGCAGACACGGAAAGTCTTTAAATCTTTTGTATTTTACATATATACAATAAAAACAGAGAAAGCCATAGATGAAGACGACACACAAAAGAAAATTAACAATGAATGTGTCAGTACTCACACACGAAAGCAAATCTTAATGTTCTGCAATCAAAATGAACACGAAAGAGGAAGAACCATTGACAAGTTTTTAGATCTGATTTTTACCTTGTCTTGAGCTAGAATAGATTCGAATTAACGATTCGAATGGTCTCCTCCACTTCTTGAGGAGAGGATTTTCCGGCGACGGGAGAGACTTTGATTCTCTCTCTTTTTCGATTTTTTAAGAAAATCCAATGGAAAAAAAGAATATTATGGGGAGAGAGATGAAAGATTGCAGAGAAGCCAACGTTAACATATATAGCTTCTTGGGTGTACACACAATTATTATTATTTTCTTTTTTTTTTCCCCTCGTCCACTCTCTGTCTCTCCTTTCGTTTTCTATCTTTTTCGTTAGTTTAATTCTGACTATTATTTTCCACTTAATTTCACTGTTTGTTTTTATTTAATTATTGAATGTTGATGAAACAAAGAACAAAATAATGGTCATGTTTTTTTCCTTTATGATTGAATTCTCTACCAAAATACTTTCCGGTGATATAACTAAATATCTAATGAGAATATTACCAAACACTAGCCTAAATTACAAAAAAAAAAAACCACGGTCCACACACTAGTAAAAAAATGTAAATTATAAAATATCTTACGTGTAAAAAACATATTCCAAAATAAGTACGAAATTTCTATAAAATGATAGATCCTCCTCGTCTAGGAAATATCACAACGACTGTTTTTAGATCGCCATTCACGGAATTCTATGTTACTTTTGAAAAGTATGTTAATTGTTTTCCTTTTACTAAAATCACCAATCGTTCTTTTAGGATTCTAATTTTAGATGATTTAAATAAATAAATGGATCCCACCACCGACAGAACGATTCACCGTCGGCATCACCGATACGACTTTCTCACCCAATAGATACATAAATGGAAATAACCAAATATCTTCTTTTCTTTTCTTTTTCTCGAAAATACCAAATTTCTGGTTATTATATTTTGGGGGATTCAAATGAATTAAGAGTTGTAAACTTTTCATGTTTTGAAATATTATTACAGTCTAAATTCATAAACTGTAATGACAGGAGAATCGAAATTTGAGATGATTTTTTTTTTCTTTTTGCACTTTTAAAAGTTTGTTACACAACCATTAACCAGACAATATACTATGGATAAAAACCAGAAGAACATTGTTTCCGAAAAGTATCACGACTCTGTTACCTATATGTGGAAGAGAAATTCTTAGGTTCATCCCTAGGGTGAATCCTTAGGTTCACCTCACCAATGATATCTTGCCATGTGATAATTAGTTTTTAGAAAAAAAATGGTTAAGAAATCAGAAATATAATTATTTACAGAAAAAGGAAAACAATAAACCTAACGCCGTCAAGTTCTTCCGCGATTACAGAAAAGAGACGAAGAAAAAGTGAGCTTTAAGCTTTTAGAATTTTTTCAGTACGATATGGCTAACCTTGAGAAGAAAAAAGATGTGGAAAAGGTAAGTTTTCGGTTTGATTTTCTGCCTTGTTTCCCCCCTCGTTGCTCATACTTGGTTTTGTGTTTCTCAAAATTTATATATTTTAAGAGTTTTTTTGTTTGTTTTGGCTTCTTTTTTAATCAAGCAAAGATTGTTATCTACATAGCCACTAATTTAGAGAAAAGCTCTCGTGACTTAAACAAGATGGGATAACAATATTTATTTTTTCATGTTGACTGCTATGATGAATTAGGTCAAAGTAGATTATACAATGAACATGCGATGTTAGGCAGATGCTGAACATTGACTGCTACGATGAATAATCTTCTTTCTTTTGTCATATATATGAACCCTTATAATATAATTACATACCCAGTGACTTCAACAAAACGAGAACATAATACTAAATGTTTGTTACTTTAGCTTCATTGGCAACGAGGAATAATTTGTTATTATTGAAAGTCTGACTCTCTCTTTTTAACTAAAACAGGCATTCAGCGAAGAAGAGGACTACGTTTCGCACAGTGAAGATGACGTTTCACTCAGTGAATTTGAGGACAGATATGAAATAGCCATCAAAGAGGTTCAGCTTGAAAAAGAAGATGCTGATGCTTTAGAAGCTTACAATGAGAATAAGAAGAAAATTGAACTTTGCATTGGAATGGAGTATAGTTCTGATGAGACTGCCTATATAGCTTATAGTAAGTATGCAAGCAATCATGGTTTCAACGTAAGGAAACAACGGAGGACGAAACAAAAAGATGAAAAGGTGGCAAAGTTTCTTTATGTATGCTCAAAAGAAGGGGTTAGGAAGGAACCTAAGGTCAAGAGATCTTTTACCCGACCAATCACAAGGTGTGGTTGTAAAGCTCATATGGCTTGCTACCTTCAGCCTAGCGGAAGATATAAGATTGTGTCTTTCGAGCCAAATCATAACCATGATTTAGTGAGCACACCTATGAAGCATTTGCTGAAGGGAAATTGAGCAGTCACTGTCTCTCAAAAACAACATGCTGGTGATGCCGAGTTGTCAGGGATTTCAGCGAAAGCAACCGTTGAAATGATGAGCTTGGAAGTTGGTGGGAGAGAAAATCTGGGTTTTTTGGAGAAAGACTATCGCAATTATATATACCGTAAGCGTATGGCAGAAATGGTAAAGGGAGATGCTGGAGCAGTTTTGGAATACTTTCAGAAAAAGAAAGAAGATAATTCATCATTTTTTTATTCCATGCAACTTGATGAGGATGATATGATCACTAATATCTTCTGGGCAGATGATCGGTCTATAATCGATTACAATCTCTTTGGAGATGTCGTTTATTTTGACACAACTTATAAGACCAATGATTATGATAGACCGTTTGCTCCATTTGTCGGGGTAAACCATCATAAGCAAACTGTTGTGTTCGGAGCTGCTCTCTTATACGATGAAACCATTGAGTCTTTTAAGTGGCTTTTTGAGACTTTTCTTGGAGCAATGTCTGGAAAACAACCGAAAACGATTCTTACAGACCAAACTGCAGCAATGGCGAATGCAATAGTGAAAGTGTTTCCAGAAACAAAACACAGGTTATGTGTCTGGCATATTTACCTAAATGCTGCAAAGAATTTGAGTCGTGTATTTCATGGACCAGACTAGTTTGCCATGGATTTTGGCAAGTGTGTATATGACCATGAGGAAGAAGAAGATTGGTTATTGGCATGGAATGATATGCTCAGTAAGCATAAGCTGACAGAGAATAAATGGCTGGAGAATTTGTTTGAGGTGAAAGAAAAATGGGCAATGGTATATGGACGTCATACTTTTACAGTCGATATGGTGAGCACACAGCGTAGCGAAAGTATGAATAGTATTTTGAAAAGATATTTGAAGCGCAGTTTTGACTTGTTGACCTTCTTTAAACACTATGAGAGAGTGTTGGATGATAGGTGATATAAAGAATTAGTCGCTGACTTCGGTATGATGCATACTTCGCCGGTATTAGTTGCTTCTGTAGAGATGTTGCAGCATGCAGAAGAAGTGTATACACCAGAAGTGTTCACCTTGTTCCAAAAGGAATACACAGTCATCGGTGACTATGTTGCAAAAAAAAACAGTAAATCTGAGATGGTGTATGAATACAATGTATCTTTTCGTGGTGGTGCACGAGAGCATTTGGTTAAGTATGATGCTGCAAACCAAAAGATACATTGTAGTTGCATGAAGTTTTCATTTGCTGGGATCTTATGCCGTCATGCATTGAAAGTGTTGGACAAAAAGAATGTTAGAAGAATTCCACCTGCATACATTCTGAATCGATGGACTAAAGAGGCAAAAGCACGAACAATATCTTATTATCATTCAGAGACACCTAATGAAGCAGTGAATGAATCAGTTGGAAAGCGATATAGTCATATTTGTCGTACTTTCCGTGAGATTGCATCTGTTGCTGCTGAACATATAGAACTGACACTGTGTGCAGATGAAGATGCGGTTGAGTTGCGTAAAGAACTGGAGGAAAAGAAAAAGAAACTTGTGAAAGCTAATAAATGGATGCTCCATAGTTCAGAGGATAAACTTGTGGAAGAAGAAAAAGAAGAAGATGAGGATATTCCAAATGTACGTGGAATAAAAAGGAAAAATCCATGTGGACGACCGAAGAACCAGAAAGACAGATCCAATGGTCGATTTAAAGGTGTTCTTGAAAAGAAAAATCGTGCTACATCAAAATCATCAACTAAGGCTGGAGCAAAGAAAAAGTTAGCATTTCAGGTATTGATATATATATATATATGTTATTAGTTTTTGTATATACTAATCATTGAATAAATTTATAAATGCTCCAGGAATCAACTTCTACTACTAATACCCAGTTGTCTTTTGCTACTACTGGTCCGTTCTTACATAATGAGCCATTTTTCTCTCAAGTACCCCAGGTAAAAAATTATTTGGTCCAGTATTTATAATTTAGTTATATGTTAATATTTAAAAGTTTTTTAAATCATTCAGGAACCAATTATTACTCCTGGTACCCAATTATCTGTTGTTGCCACCAATCCGACTTTACACAATGGGTCATTTTTCTCGCAATTACTCCAGGTAAATATTTCATTCATTATGTTATTTATAATTACTTTTATATATCATTTTAGAGAAACAAACAAATATTGTTTTTATTTTGTAGGACTTTGACAAGAATTATGGCGATGGTTCATCGAAGGACATTGACAAGAATTGTGGCGATGGTTCATAGAGTTGCCTGTTTTATGTTTTTCTTTCTTTGGTTTTAAGCATGATATTTTGAAACCCGTTTACAAGAGTCTTTCGTTGTCTTTTAATTTCATTTTGGCAGAATTATCAAAAGCTTTCTAATTTTTTTTATCTGGAACAAGTTTTGATCATAACAAATGTAACAACAAAGTCAGTCTTTACTGGAATAGAAACTCTATAAAGAAGATTTTATGAAATGGAATCGGTGTCTGTGTTGTTGTTTGCTGCGGCGTTTTGAGAGTGTTGGAGTAACTTCTTTTGGTGTTCCGTGTGTTCTCTCTCGCACTGAGAGAGCCAATGATGATGTCGACCATGGTTCCAGTTGAGCCAAAGACCACGAGTGGACCTAGAGACTTGCGCTTTATTCCCATCGGGATAGCCATCAGTGCGCCTAGTACTGAGAATACCCACGTCCCTAGTGTAATTCACCCCAAGAAAAAAAACAATTATTTAAACTTCAAGAACAATAACCACAACCACACTGATATACAAGAAGATGATCGAATGTAGATACAAAAATGTCGTGGACTACATAACCAACGATTCACTGGTGAAGTTATGATTTCTAAGATCAATAATAGAACACTGAAACTGTGTTCCTTTCTCTCTTTCTAATTACTAGCAAACATTAAGCATAAGAAACTGACTTGGAAATGGTGCACTCCTCGAGGTGTTTCTCATTGCCTTGACTTCCCATCTCACAAGAGATGTTAATGTTATCACCTGCCATAAGTCAGATAAGACACACTCAACAACAAGTACTCTTTCACAAATGAAAACATACCTACGTTTTTGATGTGGACCTAAAGAAAGACTTCATCTTTGGCACAATCAGGAAAAATAAACATGTGGGAAAGATAGTGACTAAAGAATAAACGTTTGTGATGTGGACCTAAAGAAAGAATTCATCTTTCTAACGAATCAGCCATTATAGTAGGCTCGTAATGAACATATGTATGTCTCTGTCAGACGTATATCTATGCCTCCTCTTGTGGCTCTTCCTCACTGCCAAAATCAGATATTCACCAACGTAGCAGTGTCCTCATCTTCCCCCGAGGAAGAGAATTGTATTATACTGTCAAGTTTTTTGTTTTCGTTGGAAGGTCCAAGATGAATTAGAAATACAGACTTTTTTTTATGTACCGACGAAGAAGAGGCAATGAGTCCGACGGCGTTAAGTTTATTGTTTTCCTTTTTTCTGTAGATAATTATATTTTTAATTTCTTAACCATTTTTTTTCCAAAAACTAAATATGACATGGCAAGATATCATTGGTGAGGTGAACCTAAGGGTTCACCCTAGGGGTGAACCTAAGAATTTCTCTATGTGGAATATATTTAATACTAGTGATATTCCGGCGCTACGCGCCGGATTCGTATGCTGTATTCTTACTTAAATTTATAATTTATTATATGGTCTTAGTAAAGAAAATATGTTAAAATATATAAAATGAAAATATGTAAAAAATGATATTTTCTGATCTTTTTGATAGTGGTTAGCGACCGTAGTATATTATTTTGTTTGAAGTTGTTTAGTTCAAAGTAGAATAGCATAAGTAGTTGTTACTAATCGATTAATAAAAATACAATAAAAATCGATAGTCGTAAAAAAGTTAATTTAGTTGGAATCTTAAATACTCATGTCATAGACTGAGCTTTCTTTCAAGAAATGTTTGAAGGTATTAAACCTGAGAAAGTTAGTTAACGCATGTAAAAGCACCACCTGAAAAAGGAAATGATGTATAAGAAAACAACTACTTTAAAAGTAAGCAATCATTAACTGGTAAACTGAAATAAGAAACCGGTGTACCTTCCCATTAATCAACAACATATCAACCCCAATATCTCACCCCTTTCTAAACATTTCAGGCTTGCCAAAATTGTTGTAGCCTAGTCTGAATATCTCTACACCGATTTGTCTTCAACTCCGAGAAATGAAACTGGAAATTCGACAATGATTGAATTGGGAAAAGTAAAGGGATTATCGTCTGAACTCTCACACCGTCTATACATATACAATGAAATTGAGAAAGCAGGAACTAAAGAATCATTCAATAGGAGATAGTGGGATGTGTGGAATTTCTGGATTGATTATATGAACGATTACGTCGATTGCGTTAAAGAAGGAGAATTGTAGATGCTATATTCTCCATCGTCAACATCAAATACAAAGAAATCCTATAAACCAGTGTTTTGAAACCCGACTCGGACACTGAATCGGATGATTTACCGGATCACTGGATCATTGGATCAACCGCGAATGAATCGCGGATTAATAAATGAATTAGTTTTATTATATAATAATATATTAGCTATGAAAACAAATATATATATATAAACTAAAGTTAAGTATTTTAAGTGTACATACAAAATATTAAGAAATAGTTTAGACTATTTAAAAAAATTGTAACATAAGAGTTATGACATCTAAAAAAATCAAGACATAAAATTAAACTTCCAATCCAAAATAAACTAAAATTAAAACATCATTGTAATAAATTATCAATAACAAAAATAAAATAACACCAGATCACATCAACTAATTTTGGTTTTCTCTAAATTTTAAAACTTACCAACAAAATTTTCTAAATTTGTCACTTCATCATCTTTGGGATAATCTTCAGCAAGAGCATTCTCTAATTTATTATAATCAAGCTCGCCAGGTTT
Source organism: Brassica juncea (assembly GCA_018703725.1). Classification (NCBI taxonomy): domain Eukaryota; kingdom Viridiplantae; phylum Streptophyta; class Magnoliopsida; order Brassicales; family Brassicaceae; genus Brassica; species Brassica juncea. Next base: position 67,414,642 of record CM031936.1, on the reverse strand, counting down.
TTATTCTTCAACAATCCAAAACTCTGTTTTGTAATTCACATGATCATATGATTTTATTCTTTTTGATATGTAAATTAAAAATGTAATGATTTGTTATAAACTAAGTTAAATAAAAAATAAAAAAAAATAATTTACTCACCTTTCTTGCAAACGTAAATTGTAGTGTAGAGGAATAAGAAGCCTCATCGTGTTTTAGTCTGTTTTACGGACGTGCGGCTCAAGCACAATCATGACTCACTTTTCTTGCAAATGTAAATTATAGTGTAGAAGAAGAAGAAGACGGCAATAAAACTGAAAATTTAAATTTTTAATTAGAAATATATATAAAAACTAAAGTTAAGTATTTTAAGTATACATACAAAATATTAAGAAATAGTTTAGACTATTTGAAAAAATTGTAACATAAGAGTTATGACATCTAAAAAATCAAGACATAAAATTAAACTTCCAATCCAAAATAAACCAAAATTAAAACATCATTGTAATAAATTATCAATAACAAAAATAAAATAACACCAGATCACATCAACTAATTTTGGTTTTCTCTAAATTTTAAAACTTACCAACAAAATTTTCTAAATTTGTCACTTCATCATCTTTGGGATATTCTTCAGCAAGAGCATTCTCTAATTTATTATAATCAAGCTCGCCAGGTTTTTATTCTTCAACAATCCAAAACTCTGTTTTGGAATTCACATGATCATATGATTTTATTCTTTTTGATATGTAAATTAAAAATGTAATGATTTGTTATAAACTAAGTTAAATAAAAAACAATTTATTCACCTTTCTTACAAACGTAAATTGTAGTGTAGAGGAATAATAAGCCTCATCGTGCTTTAGTCTGTTTTACGGACGTACGGCTCAAGCACAATCATGATTCACCTTTCTTGCAAATGTAAATTATAGTGTAGAAGAAGAGAAAGGCGTCAATAAAACTGAAAATTTTTAATTTTTAATTAGAAATTTAGAATATAAAAAATAATTTTAAAACATAAATTGAACTAAAAATAGTAAAATAAAAATTATTTATTGGTTCAACCTGTGCTGCAACATGTATTGTGTTTTAGTGAGTTTTTGTGTGTGTTTATGGGGTTTTCACAAAACTCAAATCCGATTTATATTGGGTCACCGGATTTATCGGTTTAACTACGGATCCGGATCAGATTCAAAACACTCCTATAAACGTTTGGACATGTATGAAGAAAAGTTTAAAACCCCCAATTTATTTCACAATTAATACCAAAATTCATTAAATTTAAATTGAAAAAATATTTTAATTATTTAAAAAAATGCCACATGGCATTTTTTCCCCCAAGGAGATAAAAAAGCCTACTTTATTAGTATAGATATTCGAAATTAATTAATAGAAGCTGTTAGGATCAGGCCGAGTTAGTCGGTGAGTTTGTCACTTGAGATAGATCCATGGCAACACTGTATTATTAAGTGTTGACTAAACCGCGTTTAAGTACACACACACTCCTTCTCCAAGACTACAGTGTAACAAGAACAAAAATTAAAACTCTAGTGTGTATATAAATATTCCAGATTCTACAGGTTATATGTAGATGTAGATATTTTGTCAATCTAACAAACATCGTCTGGTACATAATGTTCATTATCACTATGTAGAAGTAAGAACTATGGTTTTTTTTTCTGCCGACGAGAACTATGGTTAACTACTCTTTTGTATGTGAAACCCTTATATTTAACCCAAACTGGATAAAAACAAATTATGGTCAAAGTAAAGACAAAACAACAGTTGACTTGTATCTTACCATATGTTTTTTTTAAAAAAAAATTCTTTTGACAGCTATAAATTTTGGAATTAATATAAATTCACATATAGTCTTCACTATTTTGTTTAATCTTATAAGTTCTACACATAATTGCAATCACAAAACGTCATATCAGCGGGATCCAACACGAATGATCAAGGGTCATATTATAGGCTATGAATTGTGACATACGAACCCAATACTTTTGAATAAGTCTAACGCTCGAGAAAAAAACATGAAAGCTGACCTTTATTTCCCCATGTGGAATCAGTTAATGGTGCATCATCTTCCCATGTGTCAGTGGTTAGGTCTTTTTACACACATTATTTGTCTTATTTTTAAAATTAAAGAATAGGAATAGACGTAACCTTTGCAGAGGTTTGATGTCGATCATAATTGCAAGCGATCTAATGTATTCTAACTTTTTTTTGTTGTTACGTGTCTGCACTGCAGCACGAAGATATCTATGAATTTCAGTAGCATCACAATATAACATGTCTTCATTTAATAATTTTCTGTATCTTTTAACATGTTGTGTCTTGATCACCGGACTAATTTGGTGTAGTCCATCTTAGCTCTAGTCTGTTTTTTTTTTTTTTTGAATCCGGTTAATTCTTTTGATATTTTAACTCGATTTCATGCAGATTTGCTTACGCTGAAAGGATTTGGAACGCTGATTAACTTCTTTGTATTAGCACTTCTCATGTTGAGAACCACTTGGGACAGGTAAAGTTTTGAGACAGTAACGTTTATGATGTGAATGTTGGTAAATAAACTTGACTCTGTTACTGAAGGTCTAAAAGAGAGCAGAGAAGATGTCGCAAAAGTCTAATGCTTCTCGCCCTATCTAAATCTCAATAGGATTTTGCTTCTTGGTTCATGTCTTGTCTCTTTCAGTGGCTTCTCTACCATGTCCCTTCAAGCTCTCTGCTCATACTATATCTTCGTCCAAGGTGGTTACTTCCTCTCTCCCGATCTCAATATGTCCCTCTGTGTAGTATATTGAGGCTGAGTCAACTTGTTCCTTCTCCTCTTTCTGTCGACACAAAGAGAGCCTGAGCAACCTCGTTCCTTCCTTGAAACTTCTTTTTGGTTTACTGCACTTTATATAGTCTCAAAAATCACTTGATATAACCATTATTCCACTAATCAGAGTTGGATTGAAAATCGATATGCTGACATGGGTTCCGTTTTATTGTTTCGGTCGTCTTCTTTGGTATGGCTATAGCTGGTGTGAGCTACGGGATCCCTTCTGAGATTATCAGTCAAGGGCGAGAGAGTTCTTGCAACAGATGGCTAGGGACGGAGAGATGGTGGGACATAGAAGCAACCAATTGCTTTAGCCAATCCTTCATAACCTGGCCAAAGTTTCACTCCTAATCAAATAAGAATGGCATACGCAGATTCAGTGCCAATGAATCAGTGTCATGAAGTATCAAACTGCAAGCAGGAAGAAGTATAGTGTAGCACTCAGAGACATAGTGTAGCTCGCCAAGCACTATCAAAAGTTCCATCAAAAACCTCTTTGATTAACTTGTACATATAAGTTCAAAACCAACTCATAAACCACAAGTCAAGGAGACAGATGCTTAAAATGGCAGACAAGAAAAAAAATTAGAAAAATGTGTACAAAATATCTTTTCAAGTTCGTCGTGTTTGACATTCTTTAAGCATGTCTGCAAGTGAATGATATCATACAAGACTTGTGTTTTCATGGCAGACGCACATTTGCCCAAAAAACACCATCCTTCACTAAGAAACCCAAATGTGAATAAAACGAGTTTTGAAGTTTGCAGAATGACAGAGAGAACATGACATGCATATATAACCTACAAAAAGCTTCCTCAAAAGCCTGGCATTATACCAAAAGCATACAACTTAGTGAGAGCATCATTATCAAATGATGATTGTAAATTCAGTAGCTTCCAGCATGTTGCCTTGGTACTCCTCCTCCATAACTCCCCGAACCTCTGTAAGATCCTCCACCCATGTACTGCCCTTGGTTCTCACTCCTAGTGTTTGGACAGTTTGCAGAAACATGACCAGTGTTTCCACAGACATCGCAGCTTGTAGCACCACCACCACCATGAGGCCTACCACCATTGCTAGACTGATTCCCATATTGATCTGATTGGTTTGCAGGTAAACCAAACGAGGGATCTCTGGTTCCTGAGGTCCCAATACCAGAGTTGCCAGCTTCAGCGCCGTAGCTGGATCCTTCGGTTCTGAGTTTGTCTATGGCACCTAGAATCATCCTGGTATCCGATGAATAGTTTACCTTGTCCACTTTCACAACTGTTGCTTTCACAGTCGGTTCATCCCCATATGTTTCTTCTTTTACCTTCAGCTTGAAGATGTATTTGGAAAAAGCAACCTTACGGATGATATCTTCAAACTTCTCCTCATCATTGTGTTCATGCTTCACATAATACAAATCTTTAGCAGTCATTCCCATTATCTCTTCACCAGCCTCTTGGAAGGCTGTGACCCAGGTAAGACCTGTATGGTCCTGTAACTGGAGCTGCAGTATGTACCTGTAGTCACATTCATCCACGCACTTATCACACTTCTCGCACCGCCATGTCCCATCTCCGTTGTCTGTCACCTTTTTATTGCACGGACGATCACCGTTCATGATAGGACAAGCCGTGTAGCAGAAGTTGTCTACCTTCATGTATATAATAGTGGCGTTCACTGTGATCCAGTCAGGTTTCTCCGAGGTCCCTAGCTTCTCATCCTTAATCTGAGAGATCGTTTTACGAACATCTACTCTGCCATTACCTGAAAACTCTCTCGATATGGAGATGCAGGGGGCGCTCCTTCCTTCTCTCTCAAACCATTCCTTCAGCTTACGAGCTTCAACGAGGTCTGGCTCAACGAAGAGCTGACTAGATCCAATGGTGCTCACTGCCTTCCCGTTAAACTCACTGATCCTCCCCGCCTTAACAGCAAGAACCGGAAACCCACCAGAGTCACAGAGACTCTGCAGCCGTTGACCTTCTGTATTGCAGAAGCTACCCCACATGGTCACCTCGACACTTCGACCAGACATATCTTTCAACTGAAGAGATCTCTTCTGCGTCTCGGTCCCGGTTTTCTTCATTATCGTTCCAGTAGGACTGATAGATGACACAACGCCAATCACGTCGATGATGCTGTTAGTCTCCATGCTTTCTATATCACCAATGGAACGGAAATTGTACAGGTTCTTTGGAATGGCAGCGTCCTCCTCGTAGCACTGCTGTATCGTCGACGCAGTATCCAGCGTGATTTCGTAGTCGTTAGGGAGATGATTAAACTTCTTCTGAGCGGGACGCAAGTTCCCCCTCGAAAAAAGATAGAGATTGCCGACGACGATTCGGTCAAAGAACTGATCAGCCGCAGCGTTGAAACAAGCAACTCTTATCTCTCCACCGTCAGCGTCTAGAAGGTCGAAGCTGAAGACTTTCCCATCCCCACGCTGGTTGTTGTAACGCCTGAGATCTCCTTTGCTAGTGACCCTGGCCTTGATGGTCCACCTGCCGGAATAAGGGTTAAGAGCGTTGATAGGAATGATCACAGGAGGTGCTTCGTTCCTCGCCACTGGTCCCCTGTTTTGATACATGGGCGGTGGTGGTGGTTGCTGGCGATGGAGAGGATAAGTGGTTGGAGGAGGGTCACGCACAAGACCTGCAGATGGATTGCTATATGACCTAGTAACGGAAGGTGGTAAACTAGAATTAGAACCAGAACCAAACACTTGCTGTTGTCTCTGTTGACCAACATGACTTGTCCCTGTCTCGGTGTTGCTTGTATTTGACTTGTTACCATAGTCTCCTCCATGCTCAGCCTTTCGTGGTGGTCGCACATGATCTCCAATTATATCAGACTTGGTTGCAATCACTTCCAGTTGTGCAATAACAACAATCCTACCATCAAACAAAACAAAACAAAAACAGAATCTTTTTTTTTATGACAGAAGATCCCAATTAAAACCTTTGTTCCACAGCTCATTTACACACAACACATAACGGTTTCAATCAAATGCAAGCTAGAGATATGTCAGGACAAACGATAAAGAAAGCGACTTTACTTTCTCTTTTGGATCTCGCTACAGACGAAATGATCGAGACGAAGGATCGAACCGGCTTGAAGAACCCCGTCTTTGACAAGATGGTTGAGAGTGATACCTAGCATCCCCTGAATGAAGGCCGTCCCGTCTGACAGCAAGACCCTAATCCTCTCCTTGGACGGTTCTTGCTGAGCCGTGAACAGCTTCAACTCAGTCAATTGCATAACGGGTTTCATGTCTTCATGGCTGTTCACCGTTTCGTTTCTTATCATCTCGATTGCCCCTGCCGTCAGAATCTCCCCCATCGTCGAATTCGATTTGACCCAGAAACAAGGAAGACGAGAAAAAGGAGTGAACTTTGATGAATCAAACCGAAAATTGAGGATGGAGACGATTGGATTTTGAATGTATATAAAAACGATGAAGATAGAAGCCCTAGAGAGTGGAAAGGTGCGAACTTTTCCTTCCTCGAGAGAGAGAGAGAGAGAGAGAGAGAGAGAGAGACGAGCCTTGATTTTCTCCATATATGCTCTCTTCTCAATATTCCCGTGCAAGCTTCGTTAAGCATATTTGTAGGCCCATTACTATATTCGGCCCAAATGGAAGAAAAAAAAAACGATGTACGAAGTGTACTGCTGAGTCAGCAGATATCTGAAATTGTGGCAACGACAAAGAGTCCAAGAAAGGGGGAGGGAGCAACTAAACCGATAATCGTTGAATCTGTAAGATTTTGATTTTCCGGTGACCGTCGATTTTTCGACCACCGTGAAAGAAATGGGATCTTCGATTTCTTAGTTCTTGAGTGTATAAATTCACCGGAGAAGAAGATGGATTCCGCAGAGACGACGAGTGCTGCATCTGTGACGACGAAGAAGAGGGTTTTCTCTTCGTTAGCTTTGAGATTCTGTACAGCGATCGTTTTCTCGATCATCGGCTTCTTCTTCTTGTCGTTTCTATTAGGGATCTTACTGATTCTGCTCGGTGAATTGTGGGTTTCTTCCTCTTCTTCTTCTTCCTCTGCCTCTCTTGCTTCTCGCTGCAAAATTGTTTCCAGCTGTAAGTTAAAAGCTTTGACCTTTTTTTTTTGGTAAAATAAAGCTTTGACCTTTGTTTTAGCTCCATAACTAAATGGGTTGTGATAGGTTTCTTTTACTTTATGGGTTCTTCTTAGTTTTGTAGTACTAATTGATCTCTGAGTTGAGTAGTTTAAGACTATATGTCACATTGATTGAGTTTATTAACTTGAGTTTGGTGAAAAGGAAAAAAAGCTTTTATGGATGAGAAGGTAAGGTAGTGAAACTGATGTTGGTTTACTTGGATGTAGCGGTTGATCTTAGGTCTTCCAAAGTGTGCGGGATTGGACTTTTGAACATCAAAGCACAACATGTGTTTTACCCTTTTGAGAGAGATAAATTTAGATGTCGCTACGATTACTATTGGGCTTCTGTCTTCAAGGTAAGGTGGCTCCTTTCTCCTGTTACTTTGTCTTTAAGGTTTCAGCCATTGTCTATCTTTTGGTTACTTATGAGTAAACATCATTGGCATTCCACAGGTAGAATATACAGATCACTTGATGGGTCAAACAAGGCTAGCGTTCTCAGAAGCACCTAATGAAGCCCTTCCTCCTGAGTGCAGACCTAACTTTGGTGCTGCATTGCTTACAAAAGATAACTTCAAGGCAAGGTTCTTTTAATCATTAAGATTCTTGGCTTTGTTCTATATCTCACTGTGTTTGGGAATGCAATCGTTTTCTTTCTCCAGGTGAATGAAACTTATGACTGCTGGTACACACTAGGGATTCCAAAAATCAAGCTATATCAGGATGGCTTTTTCGGTTGCCAACCAGATGATCCTTCTTTCACCGACATTTTTAAACAGTACGCTGTCTTGTAAGTTCCTATTCCTTTCTTTTCATTAGTGTGGGAGTTTCAATCTTATGCATTTCCATCATCACTAAGCACATACGCACTGTAGGAGACTCATGAAGACAGAATAATAGTTTGTTTTGTCGGAATCATATCAACATGTTGTTTGTCTGATTAGTTTCTCAGATGATCATCTTTCCACTTGGTTTTCTTTATCCAGATTCTCTAAATTGTTACAATCGTGGTCAAGTGTAAATGGAAGACGAAAGTATTGGAGATATGATGTGATCGCTGGCATTGTATCTGGCTTCTCAACTTCCATTATCACAGTCTTCATGGTACGGATATTAAGACATGCGAAATCTTGGTTCCCTCGAGCGTGTTGTTCAGTTAGAAGCCAGCTTTCTAAAGTGAACCTCTTGGTGCAAGTGAAGCGTGCTTGTTTGGTTGTTGTTTACTTCTCCATCCTCGGGTGGATGGATACACAATACTTGAAAATTCTTTTTCCAAAGGCTTAGAGAAAAAAAGAAACACATTCCGTGAGAGAGAGTTGCTGAGTGTATGTAATGATTCGTAGAGAGTTGTGTGATGTGATCTTATACAGCAAAAGAAAGCAATGCAGAGAACAGCTTTATAATCTGAGGATTGATTGATTAGCTAAATGGAATCAGTTACTAGAGTGTGATTGAGAACCTTGAGAAAGCGTAGTGAAGAGGTGTAAGTCCCTTGCGAGTGATGGATTTCACTGACACTCGGAAAGACAATAGAGTTCTCTCACAAGTGATAAGACAGTTGAGTTGGTGTTAAATTAGTAATGATATCATATAAGTATATGCTGTAGAAAGAATTACATGGTTCCTTGAGGGCAGCATCCCATTAAAGTTACTGAGTATGTCAGTCGGATAAGAAAAGGAAGTCCGAAAATAACAAAAGCCACAAGAAACATTCGTCTCGGACTGTTGAGGAAACTGATGAATATTCCACAGGCTCAGAAGATAAAAACAGAGAAGAGAAGATTGAAAAAAAATGGAGGTATGAGCACTGGTGCAGCCCCGCAGCAGCCTATGGGTCACACATGACTCAACTCACCATGTGTATCACACAAGCCGTTACGAGCAAGCAGGGCAAGTTGGTCTGGTCATGCCTCTAATGGTCTATATGGTCATGGTAAATTCAAGCACGGAGGCAAGTTCAAGCTGATATTGTCTCTTGCTCTTCCTTTTACTCTCGCATTTTCTTTTGTAGTTTTGGTCCTATGAACTCCAAAGTCTTGTGATCCAGCAGTTTGCCATAATGACAACACTCGCAAAGGTTCATAATGACAACACAAAAGTGAGAAAAAAAAAAATATATTATTGCAATGTTAGGCCCATAATTCGACCGACCCAAGCCCAATAAAAAGCAAAATCGGGTCAAACCTGTCGGAAAAAAGATAACCCAGAGAAACCCTAACATTAGCTTTTCTTGTCACTTGGACAAAGCATAACTCTCTCTCAGGTGCGTGCGTGTGCTCTCCGCTGGTTCCTTTAAAGAATCGACACACGCTTCTACATCTCCCTCGAAGCTCAATCTGAATCTCTCAATTATCTCAGGTCCCTTTCTCACCGTTGAATCTGATTGATTTCATATTCAGATGATCGACATAGATTTTTTTTTTTTTGGGGGGGGGGGGGAGGGGGAGAGGTTCGATGTTTGGCTCTTGATTGATTCACTGTTAAATTTTATATCTATGATTGTATCAAAAAAGCTTCGATTTTTTTTTTCTTCAAAATAACTTGTATTACGTTAAAAAGGTAGATTTGATATTTTCCGCCACTCGGGAAAGTGTCAACCTTTGTAGCTGTTTAGATGATTTCTTTATTGGGGAAAAACTTGCTTCACACGTTTTATTCGAAGTATTGAATTTGCGTTTATCCAAGCTCCAAATGAATAGTTTGTTTCTGCTGTCAGATTGTGTGTAAATATGCTGAATCTTCATCAGGCAGTTAAATTATTGGATTTATTTGTTTTTTTTTAGATATTTGAGAGATGGCAGATCGGTTGACACGTATTGCTATCGTGAGTTCAGACCGTTGCAAGCCTAAGAAATGTCGCCAAGAGTGTAAGAAGAGCTGTCCTGTGGTCAAGACAGGTTCTTTTTCTCTTACTCCAACATTAACTTCTTATGGATTTCCTTTTTGCTGGACTGTGATTGATTGGTTGTGTTTACTCCTTGCATATGCCTAGTGACTGCGTAGTGTTTTAGGCTACGTTTGAAGCCATAAGTTTGTAACTTCATACTACTGACTTGATTTTGTTTTAATAACTCATAAAAATTTCACTGCCGCTTATACAACAACACTTATGTTTATCTTAGGAAAACTTTGTATTGAGGTGACTGTTGGTTCCAAGCTTGCTTTTATCTCGGAGGAGTTGTGCATTGGTTGCGGTATCTGTGTCAAGGTATGTCTGCATGTACCATTTCTGTTACCGAATATTTACATGTAGCCAAAGCTGGGTAGCTAAATAGATTATGTTGCTGTACAATTGCAGAAATGCCCATTTGAAGCTATTCAGATCATCAATCTTCCCAGAGACTTAGAGAAAGACACGACCCATCGTTATGGAGCAAACACTTTCAAGTTGCACAGGTTTGTTTATCTTTTATTTATTCCTTTAATGAAACTGTTTCCTCTTTTAGTTTTAAGACATTGTAAACGCTCTCTTTATTTCCAGGCTCCCAGTTCCAAGGCCAGGGCAGGTCCTAGGGTTGGTTGGGACAAATGGTATTGGAAAATCAACCGCTCTCAAAATTTTGGCGGGGAAGCTCAAACCAAATTTGGGCCGTTTCACTGTAATAGTCTCTCTTCAGTTTCTGAATCTGAAAATTGAATCTCTGGACTAGTTGATTTATAATAGTCTTTTCCTTCTTGTGCAGAATCCTCCAGACTGGCAAGAAATCTTGACTCACTTCCGTGGGTCAGAACTTCAAAACTACTTCACCCGGATTTTAGAAGACAATCTGAAGGTATAATCTAGATTAACCTTAAAATTTTCTATCAGAGGGTGCTTAGCCTAGATTTCAGTTAATGACACAAATTTGTGGTTTCATGTCCATGACAGGCCATTATAAAGCCTCAGTATGTCGACCACATCCCAAAAGCTGTTCGAGGCAACGTTGGAGAGGTCCTTGACCAGAAGGACGAGAGAGATAAGAAAGCGGAGCTCTGTGCCGATCTGGAGCTGAACCAGGTCATTGATCGTGATGTTGAGAATTTATCTGGTGGTGAGCTGCAGAGGTTTGCTATCGCTGTTGTCGCTATACAAAACGCTGAGATATACATGTTTGATGAGCCATCTAGTTACCTTGACGTTAAGCAAAGACTCAAAGCTGCTCAAGTCGTCCGGTCCCTCCTTAGGCCTAATAGGTTTGATTTTTTTTTCATCTTCTGATTATTTTGGATATAAAAAATAAGCTACTTACATTGTTTTTCCTTTTTCTTCCAGCTATGTCATTGTGGTGGAGCACGATCTCAGTGTTCTTGACTACTTGTCGGATTTCATTTGCTGTCTGTATGGGAAACCAGGAGCCTACGGTGTCGTGACACTCCCCTTCTCTGTCAGAGAAGGAATCAACATTTTCTTGGCTGGGTTTGTCCCCACAGAAAATTTACGTTTTAGAGAGGAATCACTGACCTTCAAGGTAAACTTTTTTTTATGATGGTGCAGAGGCAATGTCTCTTCACGAAGGTAATCAATATTGTGTCCTTAACTGCTCTTCTTTTGTTGGAAGGTTGCTGAGACTCCACAAGAAAGTGCTGAAGAAATACAGTCGTACGCTAGGTACAAATACCCAACCATGACCAAAACTCAAGGAAACTTCAGGTTGAAAGTGACGGAAGGTGAATTCACCGACTCTCAGATTATTGTAATGCTTGGGGAGAATGGTACAGGGAAGACTACTTTTATCCGGATGCTGGTATTCTCTTCCTCTGTTATATCCTCTCTCATTTGGTTAAGAGTTTCAGCAAGTGCTGGATTCCTAAACTTGTATTACTGGTAAACTTTTGCAGGCGGGTTTGTTGAAACCAGACGAGACAGAAGAATCAGACATAGAGATACCAGAATTCAATGTTTCTTACAAGCCGCAAAAGATCAGCCCGAAGTTTCAGAATTCAGTTAGGCACTTGCTACATCAAAAGATTAGGGATTCTTACATGCATCCTCAGTTTGTGTCGGACGTGATGAAACCGCTTCAGATTGAGCAGTTGATGGATCAGGAAGTTGTCAATCTCTCAGGAGGAGAGCTTCAGAGGGTTGCATTAGCTCTGTGCCTCGGAAAGGTGAGTATTATGTGTTAGAAGAATTGTTTTCTTTGTCTCAGTGATCTAATGCGTACATAAAATTTTGTGAACAGCCCGCGGATATATACCTGATTGATGAGCCAAGTGCATACCTCGATTCAGAGCAACGTATTGTGGCTTCTAAAGTCATTAAGCGATTCATTCTCCATGCAAAGAAAACTGCATTTATTGTGGAGCATGACTTTATAATGGCTACCTATCTAGCAGACCGAGTCATTGTCTATGAAGGACAACCATCCATTGATTGTATTGCAAATTGTCCTCAATCACTACTCAGTGGAATGAATCTCTTCCTATCCGTAAGTCTCTTAAACTCAAACATGACCTAATATTTGGTGCTTATGATATTCATTTGTGTATATTTGTTACCCCGCAGCATTTGAACATCACCTTCAGACGGGATCCCACAAATTTCAGACCAAGAATCAACAAATTAGAGTCGACTAAAGACAGGGAGCAAAAATCTGCTGGCTCATACTACTACTTGGACGATTAAGACAAACTACCCATGAGGTTCTGAACCTCTAAAACCCAGTGTTGTTTTTATCAATCACAACAGCATTTGATGTAGAGCCAATACCTAAAATGTTTGTTCTCTCTCTGTCCTTTACTGATTCACAGAACATAGGGGCATGATCTGTGAGCTCGCTACCATCTTTTCCCGAGGTCCTATGGAGATGTTTCTCTTCTCAAGCTTTTGATTGTTTGTTCATCAGTTTTGCTGCTAAGATTTTGCTGTATACTTTGCAAGTTTTTTTATTAACTGAGCAATAAAACTCTCTGAATCTTTTTTAACTCTTTTTGTCTTTTGTACTTTCTTCACTGTTGTAATGTTATTATTTGGATTTTACACAGAATGTACTGTCTATTACTATTTTATCTACTTCTCACATAACCTAAACTAATCACTGATATATGAAAATCTCGAGAAACTACAATCCTACACTAACGTCAATACTACTGTAACCAGGAAGCTTCTTTAATGCTTTATCCTCCACTGTCTTCCGTAGCCGCACAGCTTCTTCCCATCCTCCCAATCCAACGTATGTATTCGACAATGAGATATAGTAAGATGCATTGTCAGGTTCCATTTCAAACAAAACCTGTGCAGCTTCTTTCCCCAGCTTTGTGTCTCCATGATAGTTACAAGCACTCAACAAAGCTCCCCATACACCTGCTTTCTGTGGCTCTCCGATCCCTTTGATGAACTCATAAGCTTCTCTCAGCTTCCCTGCCCGGCCAAGCATGTCAACAACGCAAACCCGATGCTCAGTGACTGGTTTCACCCCGAATTTATCCTCCATTTGGTTGTAATATTTTAGACCTTCTTCTACAAACCCTGAGTGGCTGCAAGACGACAGTAGGCTGATGAAAGTGCTCTTGTTTGGTTCCATCCCTGAGATACTCATTTCACTGAAAAGTTCCATTGCCTTCTCTCCCATTCCATGGAATCCATATGCAGAAATAAGTGAGTTCCAAGCAGCAATCGATCTCACCCCTGAGTTTCTAAACACCTTCATGCCGGTTTCAAGCCTCCCGCAGCTGCTGTACATGTCCACAAGCGCGGCACAAATGAAAGGGTTAGCTTGAAATCCACGGCGGATGAGATAACAATGTGCTTGCATACCATAGCCTGTAGACCCCAGCTGAGTTGAAGCTGAGAGAAGGCCAACGAATGTGATCTCGTTCGGCTCTACATCGAGTTTTCTAAATAGCTGAATCGCTTCCGGTCCGGCCTTATTCTGAGACAAAGTTGATATCACACAGTTCCAGGAACATAAGTTAGGGTCAGAGATCAAGCCAAAGACCTTCACTGCACTATCGATGTCTTTACATCTACCATACATGGTGATCAACGTGTTCTGCAATTGGGTCTCAGACTCTCTCAGAGTCTTTATAGCTAGTCCATGAAAACATCTTCCTTCTGAGATCAGTCCGAGGTTTCCACATGCCGAGATAGTCCCCAGAAGAGTAATCATGTCATGGCTAACTTTCCCTTCATGACTCATTGCTAGAAACGCTCTCAGTGATTCTGAATGGTGACCATTGGATGCACAGCCATAAACAACAGAGTTCCAAGAAGCAAGATCCCTTGTTTCGGATATCATCTCCAACAGCAAAAATGCTAAAGTTAGGTCCATGCAGCCGATGTACATGTTTATAACTGTGTTAGCTGAAAGGATATTGTTCCCAAATCCTAACTTTAGCTGCCAACAATGTACTGATTTACCAAATATGAGTGAATCAGATGAACAACAAGACGGAAGAATTGCCAAGACGGTTGACAAGCTAAACTTTGAACGAGAATACTCACTGACACCTTCCTTGAACAGATTCTTAGCTTCTTGAGTAAACCCGTTTTGCACAAAAGCAGATATCATCGAATTCCACGAAACCAAGTCTCGGTCAGTTGTTATCTTGAACAACAACTCAGCCTGCCTTGTTAAGCCACACTTACCGTACATATCAATAAGGCTGTTAACTACCACTAATGCTCTGGAATGCATCTCCCTGCGAATAGTGTAACCATGAATTGCTCTCCCCTCTCGTGACAGACGCATATCACCACAAATGGAAGTTGCTGTAACCACCGTGGCAATATCAGGCTGAATCCTATCCAACGATTGCATTTCCTCAAAAATACCAAATGCTTCTTGAAACATCCCATTTGAAGCAAAACCGTTAAGGATTGCATTCCAAGAAATCACATCCTTGCAAAACAATTTTTCGAACACGGTCACTGCAGCATCCATGTCCCCACATTTTGAGTACATCGAAATGATCGAGTTCGCCACAGAGACATGAGCTTCTGGGACATAACCTGATCTAATAACCATCCCGTGGAAGGATTCACCTAAAGAAAGCTCTTCCAGAGAAGCACAAGCTGAGATAACACTTGAAAAAGTCACACTATCAGCTTCTAGTCCTGAAACACTCATCGACTTGAAATACTCCAACGATGTCCAGTATTGGCCATTTGCAAGACATTTCGTCACGATAGTGTTCCAAGAAACAACATCTCGGTGTTCCATATGCGTGAACACACGCTCCGCAGAGCTCATATCCTCGCCTTGTGCATAAAGATTCATCAATGCATTGCATAAGTTAGCATCAGATACCAAACCAGCCTCTATCGCCAAACAATGAACCAGTGGACACACTTTCGAAAGGTTTAAACTTGACGACGCAGACAGTGCAAGTAACAGCGTCGTCGAATCAAACCCAGTCCCCTTCTGAATCATCTCAACGAAAACTCCAAGAGCTGCCATGGAACGACCATTTTGGTTCAGAGCAGTGATCACACTGTTCCAAGCAATCACATCTTTCACTTTCAGCTCACTAAACAGACCCAAAGAAGACACAAAGTCCCCTTCTTTACCGTAGAGCGTCAGAAGCTTTGAAGACGCATGCAAGTCTTGAAGAAACCCACTCTTCAGAGCAAAACAATGGATACTCCTCGGAGTCTCTGCCTCTCCTCTCATCATGGAGGATCTAAGTAAATCTCGAAGGAACATAGAGCTCGACTCCATCGTCTTATTATCTCTGTCAGGCATTTTTTCGAACACCTTATGGTCAATAAGATTATCTTGAGACGATACAGCTGAGGTGAAGTGTCGCTCATGTCTTTCTTTGCTGACGTGAAAATGGGAAGAAAAGTAACCGTTCCGGCGAGTAGATAAGCGCCTGAAAGAGCAGATTATGTGATCGGAGCAATAAAGTCTCAGCTTTTCCGGTGAAATTGTGGATTTTCTTACCATCATCCAACACCGTGTCATGTCAGGTTTCAAGGCGGCGGCAAAACCATTTTAAATGTTTTTTTTTTTAAATGTTTAATTGGGCCTTTACTGGGTCTATGTCACTGACACTTTTTCTTAACTTGTTTTTTCCCGACACTTAAAAATGTTTTTTTACAACGTACATGCACGCATGTCTATTGTCTTTGGTTGGCTAGTAGTTATTCCTTTGGGAAATGCATGCCCATATTATTCCTTTCAGCCCGTTTGGTTATAAAAATAAACAAGAATTCTATAGTTTTTCAACACTAATTTATTATTTTGTTAATATTAGAAGACAATCATACAAACCAATAATTTTATCTGTGAGATTTTATGTTTGAATCAACCGTGTTCGCATTACATTGGTTGAGCTAGGGCTGGGACGAATCCGGATATCCGGGATATTCGGGGTACCCGGATCCGGATCCGTATCCGTCGGATCCGTGATTTTAATATCCGGATCCGGATCCGTGTCTTCCGGATATCCGGGTTTCGGATACCCTTCTAGATATCATGATATCCGCGAGTATCCGGATTCGGATCCGGATCCGTCAAAATAATTAAAAATAAATAAAAATATTTTTTAAAATACAAAAAAATCTATAAATATTACATAAATTAAATATTTTTTACAAAATTTATAAATGTATTTATACATATAATATTATTAAAATTAAAATGTAATATTATAAGACTAATTTTATGTATAAATATTAATAAATCAACTATAATTATTAATAAAATTTTAAATTTATATATATTTAAGAAAAATGGATCCGGATATCCGGATCCGGATTCGACGGATCCGACATTTTACTATCCGGATCCGGGCATCCCGGATATTCTATTTTCGGAGTGGATCCGGATCGGATCTCGGATCGGATCTCGGATCGGATCCGGATCTCGGATCGGATCCGGATTTCGGATAATAATTTCAGCCCTAGGTTGAGCCATCTAAAAATCACGTCCATCTAAAAATCACGTTTATTGATTTTATTTACACTAAGCTAAAAGTTTTATATAAGTTTTTTCAGTTTAGTTCCATAATTAATGGAAAATCACATTGTTTGAAATTCGAATATTACATGTGCTGATAAAAAAAAGAATATTACATATGCTGATATATAAACATTTAATAAATTCTTAACAAAACAACTGCAATAGAAGAGCTTCTATAATATTCTATAATTTTCAACTAATATAAATTGCATTTGGTTGTGGCGATGAGTTTGCAAAAGACAGAAGTTGAAAATTTGTTTTAAAGTACAATCAAACATGGGTTCTTCAACGTATGATCCTTGGGGATTAAATTAATGTCTCCAAAACTACAATGGTTTACTCTACTGTAATAGTTTATCAACCTAATTAATAATAGTCTTCCAGATCCGTACTGTACTCGTTAACCCACCCGAAAGCATTGCATATTATATATTTATATGTTTTGTGTCCCCGAAAGCATTGCCTGTAGTATTTTTTTCTGATTATTATATTGACCATATTTTGGTAAGTCGATTTTTTTTATTTTTGCTAAATTTTGGTAGGTAAGTCGATATTAATTACTTTTTTTTAATGAATGTTAAATTTTATTCATTGAGAAAACCTTTTTACAACAAAGTTACCTTAGCTTACAACTACTCCAACCATTCTAGCTATTTACATTCTTATTGCAAACCAATATTGTAAAATTTTCTCTCTATTCTTAACTCCATTTGATTTCATCAAGCTTCATGGGCAGATCTATGTATCAAGGAGGGGGTAACTCCCCCAGATAAATTTGTAAATTATTCTTTAATTATTTAAGTTTCTAATTAATGTCCCCATTTTAATTTCAAATTCTGCTCTCATTCGATTTTTTTTTATTTCTCTCGTGCGTGTATTTTTATTTTCAGGATTTAAGTTATTTGTCTATCATGGCAAATGATCAACGCTTGTTTCCATATTTATATAATTCTATGACGTATTTAACGTTTGGACTTTAATATTGCTTACTTTATTATTGCTTTTGACATACAATACTGTTAAATACAAAATGTACTACATACATAATAACTAAGTCGTAACTTTTCCATTTCTAGCATAAATATTAAAGAGTGCACTAAGATACTACTATTAAAAGTTTAAATAATAACAATTTTGAGAATAATTCAAAAATACCATAATACTGGTTAAGATCTTATGCATCATTTTTTCTACACCTTTAGAAAGCTAGAGTTTATGATGTAAATTTTTTTGGATTTTGGAAAGATTTAAAATAAAATAAAATTGAGAATCATCATAAAATTAGAGTTTAAATTATACTTATATTTGGTAAAAAAAGGATTTTTTTTTTTAAAAAAAACACCTTTGTAAATTTAATAAACTAAAAATATTTAAAATATAATTATTTTTAATGTTAAATATTATATAATATTATATATATTGCCCCACTAAAATAAATTTCTAGATCCGCCACTTGTCAAGCTTAACTTGTTGCGCACTCCTCTATCAATAAACTTCTTCAATTTGGACAATGGAAGCGGTTCTTCAATTACCTCTTTTCTTTATACTCTTGTTAAAATGCATTAATTGCCCCACATTAATAAATCTTGTTAAAATGCATTAATTGCCGTTAACAAACTACTACGTACATATGTTTGTTAATGCACATTGACTTTCTATTTGACTTTGAGGTCGATGTACGTGTGACGTACACCTGCTTTCATGCTCTGATGCTCATCGAACTAAACCCAACCACGTGGCTTCTGCATTTACTAGTATTATTGGTCAATACATTAATATTACGCTTGTATCAAAGTCAAAAGAATATATTTCTTGGTTTTATCAAAAAAAAAACAGTTTATTAGTATAATAAAATCATGACGATCGAGTTGTTATAGTATTGAGTTTCGCAATAATACATATGAAGGTATAGACGTATAGTTGAGTTTTAGCATTCAGCTTATTATAATAAGAATTAACGTGATTAAGCTATGTGCAATAATTAGATTATGCGTTGACATAAAATATTGAGTAATTATATAACGGGAGTGATTGGTTCGGTTTTATCTTCCTATTTTTATTCTATTTATTTTCAAATCACTAAATTTTACTGATCATGTTGTAGCTTTATTTTTAAAAGTTAAAGCCTACATCAAAAAACTATTAGTTTTTACTAATCATGCTTTAACTTTATTTTTAAAGTTCACAAAAAAAAAAAAAAAAATTTCTTTTGTATTTTGAATAAAAAAGTATACCTTTTTTTTTTAAGGTTGTAGAATCTGTAAATGAAAAAATTATCTATAATATTAAACAAGTTAGATAATCATAATAAAAACATCTAGAGATATTTTTTAAAAAAAATTGGGTGTTTTAAACTTGTTGAAATCTTTCAAATAACATAAATAATTTACATATCACATTTTACGTAACAATAAACTTTGATAATTTATAAAAAAATATTAATATAAATTATTTTAATTGATAAAAAATAATTATTTTATATATACATCACATATTTTACATATTTATTTTAAAATATCTACAACCTATAACTTATAACTACAACAAATCTAACTATAGTAAAAGTCTCTGCGAAACAATCTATAGTATCGATTTTATAGCTACAAACAATCTACATACACCTAAATTTTTATAGCTAAAGTTTTACAGCTACAGTCGAACCAATCATCACAAACGACTATACTTTCTAAATAAGTACGTGTTCCTATGATCATAAACATTTTTTAAAAAGATTATAGGAGCTAGTGCAGTCAAATTGCAAAAACAGGATGCAATTGACAAGTTACATACATTTTAATTTATTTAACTATTGATAGTGGGTCGATCAATATTGGCTTACTACTTATAATCACAAAGTTATTTAAATCAGATTTGCTAATTGAATAAAGTCTGATATCAACTTGTACATGATTTGCTGCGTCACTTTACATTGGGCAATTAGTGTTTAACTTTTCTTATAGCTTTATATATGCCTGATACACTTTGGTAAGAAGACTAAACTCCAAACAACATACACATGAGAGCTGCTCATACATGTAATGACTTTTTCTATAATTGCTTTATCATAGCATTGTAATTTCGTATATTGGTAAAACCAACAATTGTTATGAAATGAATGATTTTTAATGGAAAACGAACGAGTTATATCCATTATTAATGTACATATATAGATTATAAACTGTCATTTTGTCTTATATAATACGTATGCATCCAAATGCAAATATTTTTTTTAAAAAAAAAACTCGACAATAAGAACCATAAAATGACAAAAAAGGATCAGCATATGAGCATAAGAATATTGAAATGCAAAATTATATAAATTATATATATTCCAGCATATTTAAATATATAAAATATATTGGTGTGACAACTAGCACCTTACGAGTAAAGAGAAAACTATCCATAGTTTCAATAGATACCGCTTAGTGAAGCCCATTGTTCTCTCTATATCTTACGTCCCTACGTTTCTTTCAGAATTACTCTTCAACTTTTTGTGTGTTATGGGGCGTGGTATTGTTTTCGTTGTGTTTTCTCAACTATTTATGTCTTCCTTATTATTAGTTTATGTATAGAAAAAAAGAATACATATTTCGTATATATACATATTTTGGATGGCAAATAAAATAAATGGTCAATAAAACTAATTTCGAGTTGACTTCTCAGCCCGGTTATGTAAATGTTTGTGGGGCTCCTCAAAGTTTAAGAGATGGGAAAATATCATTTTGGACACCAAATTAAAGAACTTATGGATATAGTCTATATATATATCAATAAACATTCAGAACAACTTTTCGTTTTTTACAGAAATGTTGTTTCCACATTATCCATTCGAATGAAGACAATTATTTTGTCCGCATTTTCATTAAAATCTTGAAATAAAATCTTGTAAACAAGTTTAGTCTAAACGAGGAAAGTATAATTTCTTAATAGGACTGTTTTCATTCGTTTATTAAAACGATAGCGTTGAGAAACCAAACCCGTTCTTCTCCATTCACAAACCTCCATGTACATAAACCTAATAAGTAAAGAAAATCATTTCGGGCACGTATGTAAGAAAATTATATTTTTTTCAAATGTAGTTCCTGGAGCATATATGTAGTCAAAATTCAAAAGAGGGGATAAACACGAGCATTATAGAAAATGTGAATATTTTCAAATTTTAAATATAAATGTGACACGTGCATTTTCTAATTGGTCAAATTTTGTGAACTTGATATGTAAATATTCGTTAGCCACAATCGACATTTTTGGGTCTAATAAGTGGAAAAATACAGTAGCTGGCATTTATTCACACCATTTTGATTCTATATCACTTTTAAATCCCAATAATACTGTTCGATCAGGCCCTTGTTTTGGCGTATAGAAAGTCTTTAATTTTGTAGAATCATTGTAACATAAACAAGTATATATATATATATTAACATATTATCCTAAAATGATTAAAGTTAGGTTCTTAGAATGTAAGATAAAAAATAATATAACACATTCACTATCCAAAAAAATCAAGAATGGTAGTGTTTTGTTACGAACAAACGCGAATGAATTTGAAGAAAGCAAAAGAGCAAAACAAATTGAGGTAAATATCTGTTTTAGATTTTTTTTAATTATTATGCGAATGAATAATCTTACAAACCATTAGATCCGTATTTATAGCAGCCTCAAAAATCCGATTTTCTTTTTCCTATATAAATTCATACTTATCTAGAAAAAATAAATTTTTCTAAACCGAAAAAGTGCACAGAGATTTAAGACACACATATGCAACATGTTCAATCGATTAAACCATTTTTTTGGGGCAACAACAAGATTCATATAGGTTTTAAAAGTGGATGCTATTCGTCATCATTCTGTTTTACGGTACAAATTAGTAACTTTCATAACATTTTTCATATTTGACTTGAGTATATGCATTCGTATCTTTACCATTGAATCACGCAAGTCAAATTTACCTATCAAGATCAAAATTTTAACCAACCAAGAAATAACCGTAGCTGCGTAAGATCAGATAGATAGCTAGCCAGATCGTTTACAAAACATCATCTTATTCATTGTTCTCTTTCTTTAACAAATTATATATAAATCTTCGTAGAAAAATATTCCTTCCGTTCATAAAAATTAGCTTTTCTAGATTTTTAAAAACATTAATTGAGAATATTTAAACCGATCCTGGTTGATAATTTTTAAAGTATATAATGTAAATAAATAATAAATTTAACTATAAATATACGGTGCCATACACTAATACTCTATAAACTCTTTGTTTCATGAACTGAAGAGATATATAAGCTACGATTTAATTTACAAAATTTGGTATAATCTAGTTGTCTCTAAATACACGTACGTGATCACTAGCTATAAGCAATATTGCATTTGTCTATCCAATCAAATAACCAAAATGATTCCCTCCCCCTCAAAGTGTGAGATCTGCTTTATTTGTTAGGTTTTGGGCTGAAAAGGGAGATTAGGGGAAGATATTATCATATACCATACTAAATGGTTAGGTGATGTCGACAAAAAAAATGGTTAGGTGAAATATTTGGTTATTTAATTTATAAAGATATATACATCATTACACCAAAAAAAAAAAGATATATACATCAAGATCTCGAATGCCTCCACACGACGCATATGCCATTCCACATTTCTTAATACAAGAAAAAACTATTATTCTAGATTGAAACATGTAATTCCTCTGTGTGCATAACTAGATCATTTTTTTCTTAAAACGAACGGTTATTCTATTATTCAAATTTAAGGTGGTCTATGTAATCCGAGCGAAATAGAACAACCAATGTAACATAATCATATAATAGTTTTTTTGGTCAAAAATCATATAACAGTCATTCTATGAAATAAGAATTTTAGAGTCTTTTCGCAGTGACATAGGACGGACATAGGCTTACGGTTAGGGAACACGTCCCCCTGCTTCTTTTTTTAAATAACTTAAGTTAATTTAATTTAATTATTTTTATTTAGTGAATAAACAAAAAAAGTGTTCCCAATTCATAATTTTGTTTTTAGTATTGTGCCTTCAACTATAAATGATTCTAAATGTTTTGTTTAGGTCACATTTTTTTTGTTAAATCACTAATTTCTTTCAATCATGTTCTATACTTTCTGATATTACAAAATAGAAATTCTTCTCTTTAGTTAGACAGAACACATAAAAACACTTGTATCTAGCTTGAAAATTCTATGCAAAATACAATTAAAATCTTACAGCAAAATATCTGCAATACAGTTACAAAAAATAATATACTGCCTTAATTTTATAGCAAAAAATCTAAAACTACACATTTTTCAATCAAACTCTTATTGAATAAATATTAATATGTAAATATATATAAGTGGTTGTAATCTAATATTTGTACAGTTAAAATCAAAAACTTATCTTCTTACTATATGTACATGCATATATTATATCTACATAATTTACAACATATATATTAAAGTAATTAAATTTTAATTTGTTTCAGAACAATCAAATATATGAATTTAAAAGAAAATAGTTCAAATCCACTTTCAATCCAAAATATTTCTAACATAAGGTTTTGCCACAAACATCATATTTTGAATTGGAAACATGAATTTAGAAATTGAAACTGAAACAAATATGTTTATTGTCAAGTATTAGATTTGTAAAATAAAATAAAAAGATATTAGATTTGTAAATAATTGATACCAAATCTTAGATCCCTTTATATAGACCCTGAAATTCGATATTACTAGGATAAACATAAACATTGCTTCTTGTTTTTTAGTTACATCTATCACACCTGGGTGTTGCATCCAATGAAAACTAAATTTAGCATATTTATTCAGCGACATATGCGTTCTTGTGGATCCAACTAAAATTAATTTGATATAGCCTCGAATTAGTTACGGATTTCGTTCCCGAACTTTACTGTATTAGGAATTTTTTTTTTGGTATAGTCTATACAGCCTTCCTGTTTTAATACTAATTTTCTTTAGTTCTTTAAAAAAAATAGTTTTTAGCCATTTTGACAACATTTTTTTTTCTTTTTGGAACAAGTCATTTTGACAACATAGTATTCTAATGCTCATCTAGACATCTACAACGTGTCATGCAATTAAAATGAAAAGTTGTAAAGCTTATATTTTATTGTCTTTATAGAATGTCAACAAGTTAGATTATTATGTTATATCATAATAATACAAGTTGCAAGCTTGGTTCAGACAATCTAACTCATCATTGTCACGTCCATTTTTTGTTTTTGTAATTACTGAGACATGATACCGTGTGGGGGCATATAAAGAAACAAATACAAAACAACAGTATATCTAACTGTCTTTATTAGAGGAATCAATACTTATAAATGTCTATATGAACGACAGTAGTTTGGTACTTGGTAGGGTTTCTCTAATTCTTATCTACTTGTTGTACGTAAAACAAAATTAGAGTTTTAATTACCTTTAGGGGTTTTATTAAAGAAAGTGAAGTGTGGTCAAAGATTACATTTCAGCGAAGAATTTTCCAAAGACTTGACATTGACTAATCGGTTTACCACGGCCACGTTTCTTTGTAACAAACAATAGACGAAAAACAAAATTCTTTCATTTCATTCAATATTTATTAAAAAGTTTTATTATTTATAGTCTCGAAAAGATAATATTTACTTGATATCCAAAATAAGAGATACGATTCTATATATAGATACGATTTATTGAATTTTTATCCGTATGATGATATGAATATGACTTATCGGGCCCATATTTTGAGCAAGAGGCCATGCACATAGCCAACTCGTGTACAGAAGAACAATTACAACACATAACGTTAAAACCAATATTTTATTTTGAAATTATTGAACTCTACGGTGAAATTCCAAATTAATTGGGAGGCTCGAATATAATGTCCTCTCAGTTATGATACTGGTACGGCGGTCGATATAACATATCAATCTCAATTATTGTTTGTGACATTAAATTGTTTTTTTGTGACAATAAATTCTCTCTAGCCATAATGCTCTTCGTCGACATTCATATTTAAACTCGAAGAATTACATCTATGATAGATGCAATAAGCATCTGTCGACATGTGCATATACGTATGTTTTGTAGAATGTGAATTTTCATTTGTATTAATGTATATCAAATTTGACAGTACGTAGAATAAATTTATAGATAGGAATTTACCAGTCATTAAACATAAATAATAAGAACTGCTAAGAATAAATGTTATAGTCGAGTAATTTCGTCATGTTGATCGATATCAAGAACTGATCGATGTAAGGACACTTCGTATATGCCACTGAAAAAAAATCTTAATCAAGTAACCATGTGTCTAAAATCCTGGTGCAACCCTTGCTCGTATATTCAGATATAAGTATATAACACATATATCAGCTCAGTATCCTACGAATCATGAAGACGAGAGAAATGACCCCGAACTAGTAAAATCGAGTGGTGAAATTTTCATACTCGCTAGAGAGATCCTGTTTTAAAAATTTCTGCACGTGTATATATATATATATATATATATATCGATACTTTTTTCTTGTTATGATGTATATAGTATATACTAGTTAATCATAAAAGAAAAGGAAAAAAGGAATTCTCTACTTTCTTTAATTTGTCAACAAAGTTTGGCATTATGGACAAACGTAGATGTAACTATTGCATGGATTGTTGAATATCTTGGACCTTGGTTATATGATTAACGCCATTACTAAATGCCTCCTAGCCAGAGAACTATTGCCAAAGAGGCGCACGAAAAAGCATATTTTAATTTTGTTCGAGCCTCCAATTATATTTGTTAAAGTTTGGTTACTTACACCAATATCATAACAAGGACAACTTAAAAATTACTCTATGGCCCTGATTGGCAAAGCAGATGAGAAAGCAGTAGCTGTATGCTATAAAAGCAGTATACTGCAGAAGCTGTATGCTTTTGCTAAACTGTTTAATAGATTAATTGGTAGAGCAATATGGATATGCTATTTAAAATTATTATTAAAATTAGTATATAATATATAATATATTTATTTATAATGAATATATTTCTAATAAATATTTTTTTAAATATTAATATATATATATATATATATATTATATTAATATATAAAAGATATATAATTATTTTTTTTATTTACTAATTTCAAAAATTATGTTTATATCGAAAATATTATTTTAAAAATAAATTTTACAATTAAAATATCTATTTTAAAAATAATATTTCGCATTTAAAATATAATATAATTTATGTGATTAATTTAATTATATTATATTTTAAAATATAATTTAATTTATATAATTAATTTAAAATATAATTTATATAATTAATTTATATAATTAATTTATATAATTATTGTATATAATTTATTTAATAAATTTATATAATTTAATTTATATAATTAATTTAAAATATAATTTATAAAATTAATTTAAAATATAATTAAATTATATTTTAAATGTGAAATATATTTTAAAAAAATATTTATATGGTAAATTTATTTTAGAAATCAAAATTTTATTTTCTGGATATAAAAATAATTTTATGATATTATTAAAAATCAAATAAATGAACTAAGTATATATTATTCTTAAATTTATAAATTATAAATGCAAATGATCTTCCAAAAACTTCATATGAGAGCATTTGACAGAGAGCATTAGCATTTAGTAAATGTTTTTCTAAATGCTTTTCTAACAAATGTTGATTGGATAATGTAGAGTATAATGCTAATGTTAATGTTTTACCAATCAAGACCATATATGTATAATTATTTGGAGGGCGGCAGTTCAAAATAACAAGAAATAGAGTGACATATTTTAATTAAAAAATTACGGAGATTATTTAAAAACTAAGGAGAAAATATAAAAAACGATTGCAGACAAAAAAAAACAATAAGACAATGGATTAGGCATCACTTATATCGGTGATGTCATAATAGTTCATCCCCAAAATTTGGATTAAATGTAACTGTCAGGTTAGATAATGTATATTTAGTTATAGGTCGCTTCATAAAAAAATTTAGTACGTTTTTATAAAGTCAAGCACGGATAAAAGTGAAAGGTGAGTTGTAATATACCATATTTTTGCCTTTTTAGTTTACAAAAAAAAAAATATTTTTGCCTTTTTATAATAGATCTTTATAGTTGCCCTAAAAACAAATGGATACACATGATCGTTTCCCTAATGCTACAATAGAGAAGAGTAACCATTTTAGTTATTACTGTAAATTACAGCGGCTTCTAGACTTGTATTGACGTGTTGCTACGACGGATTTTAGTCTCTTTAAACTTCTAATTTGACATATTTTGTTATAACTTATTTGACATGTGTTGATGTGTTTTTAATAGTTTTTGGTGCTTGTCTGACACTATGTTAGAACTTAGAATAACCAACAAAGCTATAATTTTGAGGAAAAAAGATATAAAAATAGTATGAGATGATAATCACAGTATCATTGTTAGTTCCACTGTAGATATAACTGTGGGACTGTACATTTGATATATCCAATTATTACACTAACTGGATCAAATGGTAGTTTTGTGCTCTCGAAAAAAATGTGAACCAAATGGTAGCTTGGTACTTCCAATAATAAAAATCTTGATCAAATCCTTATTTGTTCAGTAGATAAAATCTATTCATGAAACATTCCAGTTCAGTATTTTATTAAACGAGATTGGATATAGTTAGATATATATATATATATATATATATATATATATATATATATATATATTACTTCTGGATGGACTTTTTATAGTCACCACAATTGCATAAATATTATCTCATAGATGTGACTTAAATACCAAAAATGATGTATTTTGGATATCACTAACTTGTATGTTTCGTTCTTGGTTGAACTCATAGGGGCATAGTTATTTTATGGATAATTAGAAAATCTTTTTATCCCTTTCTCATCAGTTATCAGGATGATCGTAAATAATAGGAAATCTTTTTTATG
The DNA here is from genome assembly GCA_018703725.1 of Brassica juncea. NCBI lineage: Eukaryota > Viridiplantae > Streptophyta > Magnoliopsida > Brassicales > Brassicaceae > Brassica > Brassica juncea. The sequence continues at coordinate 67,386,896 of CM031936.1, read as the reverse complement.
ATTCAAAATATTTTTTTGAATTACAACAATATATAAAGGAGTTATTTGTTATTTTGAAAATATGTTTTTATTTTTGACTAACTTGTTATTATAAAAATTTATAATCAATTATCAAATAAAAACACCTAATTTTTAAAAGTATCATTGTCTCTAATCGTTCTAACTTTTAATGTGAAAGATCGGAGTGAAAATATCAATTCACAAATGAATATATACTAAATAAAAAATAACTATGATATTATCGCTAGAATTTGTTAAGTGTCATTATTTCCTAGATGAGCAATTAAAGTTGTATTATGAATTTCCAAACATGTAAATATTACTAAAAGTGGTTATTATAATAATTAAGTGACATGTAATAATTATGAAAAATGATAAACCATTAGCTAAATCATAAAAATTGTTTATAAAATTAATGATTCAACCTAATTATATAGAAACCATGACAAATCAACAAAATTAGTTCTTAAATAATGGTATAATAAATATAAGACCAAGTCTGTTTGTGTGATAAAATACAAATTTATGATTGATTTTTCTATGTATATATAGAAATAAACCTTGTTGGTGCCTTATGTAGTATTCATAAGTGGCTAAATATTCGTTGGCAGAAAATGAGCCTTATTAAAATATCTCTAATGGTTTGTCTTACTATTATTCTAAATAAAATAAAAATAGAGAAGAGATATATTACAAAGTTTTTTTTAAATAATAGTTCTAGTGATGATCATTTTAATTTTGCTAATTCCTATAACTATAAGCCACCTCATCTGGATCATTTTGGCTCTAAGAAAAACACCAAACCTTGAATAGTTTTTCTTCTAATGCAAATAAATGGCAAACCTTATACAAAAATATATTATCTTGTAACTATCAATGTGAATAGACCCAGTCTCACTTTTGCTTGTCGCTTTTAGAAGATGGTACGATTTTGCAGCTTGCACATTACACCCGGACACGAGTCCTCCTAAATGGTTGTTTTTTATCTTAGAAAATATCCATTGAGCTGTAACCACAAAAGATGAGCTTACATGATAATGCCATTATTTATAAAGAGATCAGTAAAAGAATTATTAATATATATCTGTGAATCTGCAGTCGAAATATACATGTGGTCGAATCAGATCATATCTTATTTATATAGATTCATGTCGTCATCGCTAGATACTTTTACTAAAAGTATCTAGTTGGAGAAAATAGCTTTCGATGGACCATTTGTGATTTAAAATGGTTCAATGAGCGAAAATTATTTAAGTCAGAAGTAGATGAAAACTATATAAGCCTTTAAGAGTATATTTTAATATTTTGAAAATATGAACCACTTAAAAACTGACAAGTGTTAAAAGAATTTAAAAAAAAAGTGTTAAAAGATTTTTTCAAGAAAATATTGTGAATCTCTCAAAATAATAAACTATTTTCATTTTTTCTTTTCCTTATTTGTTATGAGTTTATTGGTGAAAAATTTATCTACATACTAACCAATATTAATGTGTTTATATCTAGTTCTTAAACTAAAACAATAAATTGCTATAAAATAATTAAAAATAAGAGGGATTGGTACGTGATAAATAGATAATAAATTTGTAATGGATTTAATGAATTATTTTGCACCACTTAGTTAAATATATATCAGCACGATTTTTAACGATTAGAGGGATTGGTAAGAGATTATGGAATAGTTTTAAATTGTGACAAATTATACGCAAAATAATCAGTGAAAATTTGAGCTTAGTATTTTGAATCCTCTTTTATGATTAGTAACTATTTAAAGTACTATATTGACCGCTCTGGTTTAACATTTTTTTTGTAACTGATTTTTTTAGTTGATAAAAACGATGATGACTTTGATCCAAGAAAAAAAACGACGAGTAGAACAAATCATAGGCAAATTCGTTTTCTCTACAGTACCAGACACGTCAAGATATAAAGAGAGAACATTTTATCTAATGTATATTAAAAAACCAAAAATGAATCTTCTTCTTTTTTGCTCAAACCGAAAATGAATCTATATACATAAATGAATCAGTTTAGTATACGGAAACCCTAGAAGTCATGTAGAGAGAGAGGTATTGTCACCTTTTACAAAAAAAAGGGGAAAAAAGAAAGAAAAAAAGAGAGTTATCAACACGTGTGACTAAGAGTATCTATGACCTTATTCCATTTTTTATTCCCAAATTGAGTGAAATAGAGTATGGAGTAAGAAATGTTCCAACCCAATTCCATAATTTATTCTATAATAAAGTTTACTCCGTAAATAAAGTAATCTATTTTTTGTTTGTACATTAATCCATTATAGAGTGAAATATGAAATTGGGTTAGAGTAATTTTACTTTATTTTCTCTCTTATTCTATTTTGAAAGAAAAAAATTGAGTTTTAGATTGGAGATACTCTAGAAACAAGTATCTAAACAAATTAATATTACTATCTTAATACAATTTATCTATATAATTCACTTTAATTTTCTAAAAAGATTAAAATGATCAATAAATGGACAATAAGTGAACACATGGCATTAAAGGTTTTAATGAATTTCCTATAAGCTTCAATTTTAGAATTTCACTACACTCTTTTCTATTTTTTTTAGTTTGTATCTTTATTTTAAAAGTGAAGCACTCCTTGATATACTTCTATTGGAGGTACTCTTATTGGTAGATTTCTTCCAATGAGTATCTAATATATATAATAATAATAATATTTAGTTCCATAATTAAAATTTTAAAAATAAAAGTAAAGCAATAGGAAGAAGACACCTTCCATTTGAGTTTCTTAATTGTCAAAAATAACTTCTATGCAGAGAGACGTATGACACCAATTCCTTTTTTTTTCCTTTTTGCATTTAATTTCATTAATATAAGGGTGAGAAACTATGTTAGAACTTACCAATAATCATATTCTAAATTATCATTACGCGATTCTTAAAGTTCTTTCTACCATGTTTAGGCGTTAGGCTCGATTCTTATTTAATTGCAATTCTATTTTGTAAAGTTTTTTTTTAGCTTATCCTTTAATTTATACATATGCACAATGTAGTACATACATAGTTTTGTTTGATACAATTAATATGCGTGCTTAAATAATACAATGCTGATGAACTGCGTTTAAAATGCATACTTGTAAGCAAGTATGCAGAAGTTATATAGCCAAGAATATTTTCAAGGCAGCCTTATCCAATTATATAATATTTAAACTATTAATTTTTTCAAGATTTAACATCTTTTTGCATTTTCAATAGATCTTCCGTTGTTATTCACCTAATTGAAAAGTTTTCCATTTAAAGACTGAAAGTAGTTAACCATATGCAGTGGCCTAGTGATTTTTGCTGGATAACAAGTCATTATGTTAGTTTAAATCAGAAATTGATTCGACTCTAATGCAAAATTGCTAATTCCATGTATGATAAGGTATCATTGATTTCTAACTTCTACATAGAACAACCAAACTTCAGTCTCACATCTATTTTTATGTCGACTTTTGTTTCGACCTGGTAACAGTACCGTTCCTGACTTATCAAAGACCGGAAGCTATTTTAAATAAAAAGGCTGGAGGTTCTACCAAGGTTTGAACCCAGGGTGTTATCGATGATATGATACGTTTGACACCACTAGACTAGACAATTTTATTGAAAAATTTGGTCAAAAACTATATATAATATTAAAGACCGGAAGCTCATGTTTCTAAAGCTTCCTATCAGGGCCGGACCTGCCTGGTAATGTATTTCTTTTTTAAATTTTAACATGTTAGCTTCCTTCGGAAACGAATTGGTACGTTAAAAACCAAAAATAAAAATGCAGGCGAGTGACAGTTGTTTTTCGATGATGGAAACCGAGCTGCATCTTTGGAAAAAAAACTTATCTCCTTAACCAAAAAAAAAACTTATCCTCCTTTTTCTTTTTCTAAAATATAAATAGAGCGATACGGAAACCAACAACATTTTCAGAAAAATTATAAACTAATATATCAAAAAGGTGTGATTTCGTGTCCGCGTACGTACATAAATGTACAATACTGGCCATATGTAGACAATATAGCGAACTGACTCAATAAAGTCTTTTAAGTTGTGTTGTCACAATGAAATCAATGCACAAGTTTAATTAAAAAGGAATTTTAATTATTTATTCAAAATCAAATACATTCCATATTTTGCCTTATCGGGACATAACTCGTATCTGTTGTGGCAAATATATACCTTTTTTTGGTAAGTGTTTTGAAGTATTAATCAATGTTCGTAATGGTGCCCATAACCCATTTGTCTTCTTCCCCTTTCCTTCGCAAAATATTTATTTTTCCGACAAAAAAGAATATAAATTGTTTTTTTTTTTGTCCGCGAATATAAATTGTTTATTTAATTTTAAAAAGAAAAGATATGTACCCAATTGGGAAATTGCCAACGTAACTCTATATAAAGTAATCTTCTGTCAGGCACGCAAATAAAGGTCTGCATGTTATGAAAAATATGGTCGGTCGAAGAACGATCAACCTTTCGGATACTTAGTTTTTCCCCCTAATTATATTTCTGTATTATAAAGTTACGTGGATTGATTTAGCTAAAAAAAAAAGTTACGTGGATTGCTTGTATTACATACACACGTAGAACTATTTGTTTCACGTGCATTTATTGAATCTAATCGTTGTAGATTGTCATATTTCATTCTTGATTATGTTTCTTAGATGATTTTCAAACTATGATTACATTCCATTTTTTAACTAAGCTTAGAAGTATGTAGTCGCTATGTCAATTTTACAATGATAAGAAAACTTAAACAAAAACCAATCACCAGTACTACAATAGCATGTTGATGATGATCATGGTCACTTTATCACTTGGTTTTATATGATACTAAATAATTTAGTAAATGACGTAAACTAACAAGGAACTAGAGCAAAAAAAAAATCATGTCAAGTTAACTAATTGATTCGTATGTGACTACTTTTGGGACTACTCATTTTTAGGTAAAATTTTGAAATAGTTAATAAAATGATACATACACATAGTGATTAGTTGATTAGTGAGGATGTTAGTTATAGTATGTTGTTTAAAATTAGAATAGGTCTTACCATTCGTACGTACAATAACCAACCACCCCGCAATCTATTTATTTCCGACCGCGTGTGCTTCATGTTGCCAAAACATTAATTTTGGGTTCGTCTGTGTGATTTATAAATTACATATTCAGATTCAACTTGACTGGGACAAATTTATTAATTAATTGAGGCAAGCTGTTATTTGTTTTGTTTGTATATTTAGTTTTCCTAGTTATACTCCTGAAAAATATTGGTTCGTGATGTCCAATCCAGATCCAGTCTATTTTGAAAAAGGAAATCTCGCCTTCATTTGATGGTTCATTTCATTTGAAGTTATAAAATTTTGTAGATTCGTCGTCAGGTTGAAATTTTTTTTAAAAATCTTTTTTAATTGTCTTACATTTATCTTATATTAATCATGTGGTATTGGTGCTTACAAATATGAAAAGTTGATCTTAATATTTTACTATTTTATAATTGAGAGACTAAAAGAGGCCTGCGAGCCAGGTGTCACTGAAGTCTTTTGACAACATGTAAGTCGCCGAACTTTTAAATGCCGGGACAAATAAGTTTTGACGGTCCCAAATTCAGCATTTGTTTAGTATATATAAATAGTATATATATACGTATATATCTTTAAATTTATTAGCAGCGGGGACAAAATAATCAGTATGAATGGAAAAACTAAATTTGGACTCCACAAAATGTTACCTTTTGTTTGGTAACGACTCTACAAATGAATTCTTACATGCACAGCACTTACAGCTATATATGAATTATATCATCGACAGATGTGTTCTTGTTTTGATCAAATCAGGCTAGGTTTAAATCCCATAATTTGGCTCATTAATTAATTCTAGAAAGATGCTTTTAGCTATATAATACTAATAATCATTGATATTTGTTTGTGTGTACGCTAATGTAGCAAGTGTTTATCATTAGTAGGTCAAGAGAAATATGACCAGGTGTGAGATGGTTGGTGATTATTGCTACTGCAATCTACGTATAATCATCCAGATTAAATCTAAAATTTATATTCTTGACAAAAACAATACATATGCGTCTTTATACGTATCAATTAATTATTGCAAGGGTTAATTTTCGTTGACAGTGTTGTAGCTAGTCATTTACCCATATATATACATATGTATGCAATGTACGTATTTTCTATAGATTTTTTTTTTTTGGTAATCATGTTAAATATTTTCTATAGATTACAATCAAGTTCACAAGTTAAATACAAGATGAAATTAAAAAAAAAAACGAACAAAAGATTAAGTCAACAAGTTAAACAAAATGCATGCTGATATAGCTAGGGAAAAATCGAATTAGTGGATCTTAACATGGATTTACAATGCCATCTAGTTAAACGTTTTAGCCACAGTTTATAGATTGTTTTTCTTTTGCAAAGAAGTTTATAAATTGTTTAGGTCTTGATTAGAAGAGTTGATACCAGAGCAATATCAATATACTATAAAAATAGTATGATGCAGAAGTAGTATATCAGTGTATTTACTGTTGTAATCAATTTATTAATATTATTATACAATATAAAAACTATTCATTTTTCAGTGAAAAATTCATTGATCATAAACAGATTTAATAGATGTTGAGATGCTAATCTAACAAGTTATAACTAATCCATAGAACTGTGCCAGCGGAAAATAGATTTTTCTCTAGAGACATAGATGCCGATCAAAGATAGATCTAAATCCCTGAATCCAAAAACAGAACGAAATTTTTTAGAAACCATCTATAATTCAAAAAGAAGAGAAACATACTAGAATAGAGACAAATCTAAAAAAAAAAATCGTCAACTAAACAGCCAACGATAAAACTTAACCACCAAAAAATCTGTAGATACAAATCTAAAATATTATACTGAAAGACAAAAAAACTAACCAAAAGATCGAGGAAAAACGAAAACAAATAGAAAACGAGAAAACCAAACCTATAATGGCTGTCATGCTGTCAGAGAGAAGCGATTCTAACGAAGAAGATGAACAAAAAAGAAAGAAGAGCAAGAATATCTACAGAGAGAGAGAATGATAGCTCAAAAACCGTTTATGACTTAGAGCATCAGCAATGGTGAACCCCAAAGGGGGTTCACCAACTTTTTTAAATATTTTTTTGTGGGCCCATGAACAGTTATGAACCCGGATTTGTTATTTTCTGCATTAGTGAACCCGAGGAAGGAGTTCATAGGAATAAAATAATAATATTAATTTTTAAAAAATAAAAAATTGAAAATATTCAGAAAACATAAATATATTATTAAAATATATTATTAAAATTATGAAAACATTTTATTGAATACATTAAGAGTACATAACAGAAATTAGAAATTTATAAAAATACAAAGCTTATTTATTCATTATTCATCACCAAATTTTTGCCAAATATTTTCGACTAAATCAGCTTTCAAACGATCATGATTCTCTAAATCTCGAACTTCTCTGCGCATGGCTAACATATCATCGTTGACCTAAACACTATCTCTGCTTCTCATATAGGGATAAAGAGTGCCATTTTAGAGATTTCAAAGGGTGGAGTTTAAGTTTTGGCTTTCGATATATGTTTTAATATTTTGGTTTGGGTTTTCAGATGTAGAAAAACTATGTTTTAAAACTTTATGTTGTTTCTTAACTTAAAACAACCTCATGATCAGTCTACGCATTCAACAAAGGAATCAAGTTCGATAATGCTTAACTTAGAAAAACCATTCAAGTTTTACAAATCGAAAGACATAAGTTGATAAGTTGCTAATGAAACAAAAGGAAACAAGTTAAGATGATAGAGAGGAAAGACAGCAAAAGAGCCATCTAATTTCGTGAGGTAGAAACAATGGTACCTGTAGAAGAAGAGAACACAAGTTAAAGCAGAAGCAAAGTAGTAACATTGAAGATATAGGCAACACAAACAAGTCAATGGAGAAGACTCACCATTGATTCTGCTGAAGTGATTGATCAGTAGTTCAGTACCCTCTTTCCTTTCCGGACATACACACAGTAATGGAGTTGTCGTCCCGTCTCCAACCACGTTGAAGACAAACAAGTCTCCGTTGGTGCATTTGTTATCACGGCAAAACTTTCTCCACCCTCTGCTGATGTAATATGCGCCGTCTGATTCGCTAAATCCAAAGCTCGCAGTCCATGACTTTCCGTCCTTGTTGACAAGTTTTACCTCTTTGCATTGTTGGTTCAAAGCAGTACACCGCATAGCTTCCACAGGAAGAAACTACAAACACAGAAATAAAAGAGACATAAATATTCATAACTGATATGGTGTATAACTATTAAAAGTTTACTTACCAGGTGATCTTCCTTTTGATTTGTAGTAGTGACCTCAGCCAAGAAGCAGTAGTCGAATGAGAAAGAAGGAGCATCATCCGCGTCGGCTTCTTCCTTAACGTTGTGAGGATTTGTATACTGAATCTCACAACTGCTAGGACCAAAAGGAGTGACATGAAAGACCAAGTCTCCTTCGTGTTTGAAGATGACAATGTCACCGATTCGAAGATCATGTGCTGTGGCAAACTCTTTCCAACCTTTGGTGAGTGTCCTGCCTTCTCGTATCACCTCCCAAACTTGATCGGAAGCGTCCGATCTTAGTTTCCATGGTTTATTCTTCTCACTCCCTTGTATGTGTTTTGAGAAGAATTCAAGTGGTATTGTCACGCCACTATGAAAACCAGGAAGCAGAGGCTTCAAGAAATGAGGTTCCTGGGGAGTTGTCATCTGCAAACAAGCAAAGAGTTTGTAACTAAAAGTAGTGTCCGAGCAAACAACAACAATAACCACACCACACCAATAACTACAATAACCGCAGCAACTAAACCTACTCGACTCTGTGGGAAATCACTAACTACAAAGCAATTAACATGCAACAATCGAGTTCCAATTAAACAAAAATGGCATGCAACTATGGACCACACAAGACCACACAACTATTTAGAACCCTAAATCCAAACCCCTCTATCGATTTGAAATCTCACAGAAACGAACCCTAAATGAAACGAGCATGCCGATTTACATCACGAATCATAGAGGGAGACGAGATGAACAACCTATCCTAACCTTAAATCTACCAGAGAAGAATCGAATTTACCTCTCAATCGGACGGAAGAGGAGGATCGACGACGGAGACGAATCGCGTTTCGTCTCGAGCTCTCGTTTTTTTTTGGGTTTAATCGCAAATGATTTTTTTCCTCTCCGAAGGAAAATAGATTCTCGTTTGAGAAAGCCGCCACGTGCACCACGGACCCGATCCGTCAAGCCCTTATTCACGGACTTGTCCGTACTGCTCCTTCGCTCAATCGGCCCAAAACCCATTATTTAATTAAAAAAAAGGGACGGATTCGGGCTTCGAACCCCTCACGGACCCCCGTTGCAAGTGGTCTTACATATGCAGATATGCTCGGCTACTAGCTCTAGTGTGAACTATTTGAAGGAGCTACTCCATCAAACATGTTGTTTCATGTCTTCCACATCCAACACTAAAGCCAGTGCAATTGGATTTTGTTCTTTTATTTGGTACCCAATAATTGATATTATGCATTACAAAAAAAAAATGAGGATGTAGCACTACATGAAAAATTTACAATTTATTTTTTTCATTTTTGGCTTTTAATTTATAAATAAAATTTATAACTGAAACTCAAATTCACAAAAAGAACCTCTGGATAAAAAATTATAATTTATACATATATTATTTTGTACAAAATTTCAAAATAACAATAAATTATTATAGAAAGGAAAATTTATGCTTATCTAGTTCTGTATAAGTAGTTTGCATAACAAGGTACTGCATACATATATAACATATACGATTTCTGTAGCAACTGCATAAATATTAAATAATTTACATAAAAAATAATTCAGAGCAATACTTGTTTCTAAAAAACTCGAATAACTCAAAACGTGTTAAAATGTGTTTATTGAGATTTAAAAAGTCCAAGGAAATAGTTAACGGTGAACAATGGTTAGTTCTTAAAAATTTTGAAATTAAATTATTAAGCACAGGAGTTTACATTTAAAACCAAATAAGCTTTTAAAGCATAGCCTTTTAACCGAAAAAGGTCCACAGAGTTACTTATAACTAAAAAAAAAAACATAAACCTTTCCCGTACCTTACATTTGTCTCAACTTAAGGGCCAAATTGCTCTATTTTTTTTCTTTGTATAGATTAGGCTTTATAATTAATAAACTAACTAATTAGTCCTTCTGAGTGGCTCTGCATCTCTTTTAATAAGTTGCTTCTCTTTAATTTAGTTTGTTTGTTTGGTCAAAATCTCACACGCTCTTTTTGCATGCTCTCTGCCACGTGCTATCGTCGTCTCTCTCAAATGAGCTGTCTCGTTAATCAGTGCGTCTCTGTATAGAGAAACCTCTCTCTTCTCATTCTCATTCATCTTTTTCTCTCTCATCTAACACATGAGAAGAGCCTATAAAAACCCTTCACATCTCCCACTTGGTTTGCATCACAATACATCTTCCCATTACACAATAAAACAAAAAACAAAAATATCTTTTTTTCTGTTTTGTTTTAATAACTCGAAGTCACAAGTTCTTTGTTGTTCAGCTGTTTCCCCTTCCCACTATCATATCATACGAAGTGGGTTTTGCTGGACACAGAACGTAAACTTTAATTTTTTTTATTTTTCTTTATAAAGAAAAATGGATTTCTCCGCCTTGCTTCTCACTCTTTTCACCGGAATTATCTTCCTCTACTTTCTCCGGTGTTTAGTCTCTAAGCGCCGCCGTGGAACCTCGCAACTCCCACTCCCGCCGGGAACAATGGGCTGGCCTTACGTCGGCGAGACTTTCCAGCTCTATTCTCAAGACCCTAATGTCTTTTTCGCATCCAAACAGAAAAGGTCGGTGCTTTCGAAAAATTGCTATGTACTAATTTGCCAAAAACTGATGAACTCGTGTTGAAAAAAAGGTTTGGTCTTTTTTTTACAGGTATGGATCGGTGTTCAAGACACATGTATTGGGATGTCCATGTGTGATGATCTCGAGTCCCGAAGCTGCCAAGTTTGTGCTGGTGACCAAGTCTCATCTCTTCAAACCGACTTTTCCGGCGAGTAAAGAGAGGATGTTGGGTAAACAAGCCATCTTCTTCCACCAAGGTGATTACCACGCTAAACTCAGGAAGCTTGTCCTCCGTGCTTTCATGCCTGAAGCAATCCGAGACATGGTTCCCGACATCGAATCAATCGCTCAAGATTCCCTCAGAAACTGGGATGGAACAATGATCAACACTTATCAAGAAATGAAAACAGTAAGACACATACTTCCCCTGTTAAAAAAACAGAGCATCTCTGTTTCTGTAGGTTAAAAACAGAGCATCTCTGTTTTTTGTAGGTTAAAAACAGAGCATCTCTGTTTCTTTATATATCCTCTGTTTTTGAAACTGTTGTTTTCTCTCATCAGTACACATTCAACGTTGCGTTGCTCTCGATATTCGGAAAAGACGAGGTTTTATACAGAGAAGATCTAAAACGATGCTACTACATTCTCGAGAAAGGCTACAACTCGATGCCTATAAATCTCCCTGGAACGCTCTTCCACAGAGCCATGAAGGCTCGCAAGGAGCTCTCGCAGATCCTCGCTAGGATCTTATCTGAGAGAAGAGAGAACAGATCCTCGCACAACGATCTTCTCGGTTCATTCATGGGAGACAAAGAAGAGCTGAGCGACGAACAGATCGCCGATAACATCATCGGAGTGATCTTCGCGGCCAGAGACACGACGGCGAGTGTGATGACGTGGATCCTCAAGTACTTAGCTGAGAATCCCAACGTTCTAGAAGCCGTTACTGTAAGTACTTTATACTGACACGTATTTGTCGTTTTCTGGTAATAAAAGTGGTAGTTTTGTAATATTTGTTGTTGTTCTTGATAGTTTTATTTTTACTTAAACAGGAAGAGCAGATGGCAATAAGGAAAGACAAAGGAGAAGGAGAGTCTCTAACTTGGAGTGATACAAAGAAGATGCCAATAACCTCAAGAGTCATTCAAGAAACATTGAGAGTCGCTTCGATCCTATCTTTCACGTTCAGAGAAGCTGTAGAAGACGTCGAGTATGAAGGTATTACATAAAATTTACGTATCATTTTCATGAATCCCAAACCATAGTCTTTGAACTTATTTTCATTGTTTACTTTTTACAGGATATTTGATACCTAAGGGATGGAAAGTTTTGCCGCTTTTCAGAAACATTCACCATAGTGCTGATATCTTTTCAAATCCCGAGAAGTTTGATCCATCAAGATTTGAGGTAATGTATTAATCTTCTAAAACAATACTCTTTTTAGTTTTGGGGATTGACTTGTATTGATATTATTTATTTGGTACATAGGTGGCTCCAAAACCCAATACTTTCATGCCATTTGGTAATGGAACCCACTCGTGTCCTGGAAATGAATTAGCCAAGCTTGAGATGTCTATCATGATACATCATCTAACCACCAAGTACAGGTGTGTGTACTATTTACTTCTTACCTCCTCATTTACTTCAAAATTGTTTTGTTTCTCTATGTTGATAAGGGGTGTTTTTGTAATATCAGATGGTCAATAGTTGGAGCTAGCGACGGGATTCAGTATGGACCCTTTGCACTTCCCCAAAACGGACTGCCCATTATGCTGGCTCGGAAGTCGGACATCGAGAGTTACGTGATTGCCCCTTAACATTCTTTAGAGGGGACTAAAGAAGAAAAACAACAATTAATTTTTCCTGCTAAAGAAAAATTGGGAGAAATGGAAAGAAAAATTCAAGATTTTGGTAGGTTAAAAAATCTCAAAAAATGGAAAAACAGGAGAGCACCAATTGTACAAAAAAAATGCAATTTTCTTATTATTTTTTAGTTTAAGATGGATAAAAGTTGGTCATTGAGGTTTCAAATTCAGGGAAAAAGTTATATGAATATCTTAATTGTATTTCATTCATCCCACAAAATATCATGAATATTATTTAACTGATTCGTCCTGGATTGGGACTTTCCAAGTTTTTAATTTCGTTTTATAGTATGCATATAAGTATATGTGTGTGTACGTCTTAGTGAATTACTGAATTGATTACCAGGAGAAAAACCAAATCAATAATTTACAGTTTGTTGATTGTTTCGTCTATTACACAATAAAATCGTTTATTTGAAATGCCAGAAAATAACTTGTACCACAAAAATAGGATGAAATTAGCAAAGAAGTCAAATATCTAACATGTCGTTATGAACCCAAAAAAATAAGCTAATACATAATATATACTTTTCATAGATTTTTTTTTTGTATTGAAAGATTAATTTTACAATGTCCTAACAAAAGAAATATGGTTGGCAAAATAAGTAGATATATTTGGAAATGAATATATTATGTGCACTATGATAGTTACTTTGTAGTATACAGTATATGTTTTGTGAGATTATGTAAGTTTATTTAAGAATTTAAATCGTCATTGCACCATCTCACTATAATTAGTACTATCTTATTTCAGTAATTTTATTTAAGTTTTGAGGATAGTTATTTCGTTCCAAATATCCTGTAGAAATGAACGAGGACACCTAAATAAATTATTTTGTTCCAAACGTAATTTTACACCACAACATAGTTTGTAGACTCAAGTACCAGATCAATGAATGAGTGTGGAATCCTTAGAATTGCCACAATGTTTATAGACATTTGTTAATTAGATTGACGGACGACTTTGACCATCATTCACCTATGAATTATGTGGTCATCGTCGCTGTATATAATCATTATATACTTATATCATGATTGATGCACAGCTGTAATTGATTCCTCGGGGGGAAAAAATATCAAACGGGCGATATATTTCTAGTCACTATCTGTCTTATTATCGTTTTATTTCAATCACTTTTGTATTTCTATTCTGAAATAACTTATACTAGCAGATAGTACTAAATAGTATCTTATGAGTGTTGACAAAAAAGTACCATCTATATGAGCAAATGAGCAATGGACAAGTGAACCAACAGTACGATATAGAAAAAAACAATTCTGTAAGATTGTCTTCGAATAAAAATCTAGACAGAAATCCTCTGCGTCCTTTCTCACTGAAAATTTCCATGACAACCAGATGGAAAATTGGTTTAAACCAAACGATGTGTGAGATTACAGGATAAAAACGCTGATTACTACTGAAAAGAAAAATAATGCAAGTCTATTATTTCTAACAAAGACACTATAGACTTAAACACTGTTTACTTGTTTTGGGGACTTTGTATTATTTACGTCATATTCTCGTCCTTTAAATGTACCATACTTCATGATTTTCACGTTCATATTCTACATTTAGAATAATATATAGATATTTCATGCCCAATGGTCCCGAAAATGTCGGTCCGTGTAGTGATATTGCATTATCTTGTTTTTACAAGAAGTTCATAAATATATACAAGGGAAAAAGTTCATATGTAAAATTAATTAGTTTTTTGTATCTCAAATTATTTTATGTTACCATTTATAATTTTCTGAAAGTATAGGTTCCCATGAGTTTCTAACTCCGTAGTGGAAATCTACATCTAGGTATAGCAGAAAACATCTCTAACCATTTCGCATTAAGAATTCAAAATCAAAATCACAACTACGGCCAAACGATCTTACTATGATAGATTTTTTTTTGGACTTAAAAGGATTAAACCCGGATCTATTGAAGACACAAACCTAACTCTGGGTGGAAGGTGCAGCCTACGGATAGACTTTCTTCCGGATATCCAAATGGACCGTAAGGATGAATCCATATCCGCGTGGCCACATGTGGAACTAATAATCTCGTACTAGAAGGAAGTCGATCTCTGGTCTGGACCAATAGGGCATGATAGATTTTTTAATATGATAAATTTAAGACCATAGTTTTTTTTTTGGTAAAATAACTATATGTCCATAATTTAACTATATGCCCATTTTATCTGCATGTGCACTAGATCATATGCGAATACACCGTGAACACACCACATATGTGAATCACATATATGCTGCTGGTACGTTTCAACCCAACTCCGACTATATACCGATAAATGAGTTTAAGCTAATAAAACCCCAGTCATATCGCACGGGGATTAGATTTTTTGACATAAGTTTGCGCATTTCTTTCTTGTGAGCATTGTGACCATCTCTCTTTTTGAGCACTTGTTTAGATTTTTTCACCTCAGTGTGATAAAAAAATGTTATAAAAAAAAGTTGGGTTTTTTCACCTCCACAAAATCTTCTCTTTATTCCACTTTTTCATCAAGCAATAGCATCCTGGATTCACTCTAGATCGGATTGTGACCCGTAATCTTCTCATGGGTGTCACGTATTTGATTTACACCCCCGGACTCTAAATTTGTTTATTGACTTAAATGTCAAAAATAAAATGTCTGTTAAATAAACATTTATCGTTTTAAAACTTTTTTAAAATTTTATAAAAGGCTTTTTATCGTTTCAAAGGACTTGCTTAACTGGCCGATACTTAGGGCCGGCCCTGAAATTTTGGGGACTGGAGACGAGGTAAGAATGAATTCAATAATTTGGGGGCTGAATTTTTTTTTTTACAAATTTGGGAGCTTATGTCCATGTAAATTTTTTCGAAATTTTTGGGAGCTTGAGACGAATGTTTCGTTAGGCTTGGCTCAGGGCCGGTCCTGCCGATACTGACCCAATGCTAATTTTATCAACCAAAAATCCACTCTTCCCAATGTTAACAAGAATATTGACTGTTTGAATTTATTTTGTAGATAGTAAAAAAAACTTTCATAAAGAATACAAACGCAAAACACTCATGCGGACGAGGAAAGCTGCGAAACACTCATGCGTATACTCCGAAGTTATGAACAAGCTTCGGGACAGATGATAAATGTCAACAAATCCTCCATCACCTTTTCGACTAAAACGCCTCAGGCGACACGGGCTCGTGTCAAATCTTGCCTTGGGATTGTCAAGGAAGGTGGTGTAGGCAAGTATCTCGGACTCCCGGAACATTTCGGTCGCAGGAAGAAAGATCTTTTCACTTCCATTGTTGATCGGATCCTGATCAAAGCTAATAGCTGGTCGACGCGGATGCTTTCCCCTGCGGGCAAGTTGGTGATGATTAAGGCAGTTTTATCGGCTATTCCGACTTATGCGAGCTCCTGTTTTGAACTCCCGTTGAGCCTTTGTAGGCGAATCCAATCGGCACTCACCAGATTCTGGTGGGACTCAGCTGATAAGAAGAAAATCTGTTGGATAGCTTGGAGTAAAGTCACATTGCCTAAACTCATGGGAGGCCTTGGCATTAGAGATATTCAGCTCTTTAATATTGCTCTGCTGGCCAAACAAGCGTGGCGACTTGTCTCAGCACCTGACTGTCTACTCTCTCGGGTCCTGCTGGGTAAGTATTGCCAAAACAGAAACTTTCTAGAGGTTCCCCTCTCTCCGTCTTCATCTCATGGGTGGAGAAGTATTCTTCTGGGACGCGATCTTCTGGTAACCAACCTGGGAAAAGTTATTGGAGATGGTAATTCAACTAGAGTGTGGCAAGACCGCTGGATTTTAAGTGAAGGTATCGGACGTCCATTTGGACCACCGAATGAGAGGGACCAAGATCTTGTGGTTGCTGACTTGTTGACAAGAGGATCTAATGAGTGGAATGTCTCAAAAGTCAAATCTTTGTTCCCACTCATCTCAAAGGAAATCCTCAGCATCTCCCCGAGCACATTAGGAGCCAGCGATGCCTTCGTCTGGACGCCCACTAAGGATGGAAGTTACTCTACTAAGTCTGGGTATTTCATAGCAATGAAGAACAAAGCAGCTCTCGACAATGAATCGAATGCATTACTCGAGCTGGAGTGGACGAAAAAGGTTTGGGGATCCCCCTGTCTCCCCAAAGTCAAGCTCTTTATGTGGAAATTGGTTCAAGGTGCCCTGGCTCTAGGAGGCAATCTGGAAAAACGGGGTTGTGGGCCTGTTCTCTGCCCGAGATGTGGAGAGAGAGAAACTGCTGAACATCTCATTCTACACTGCAGGTTTGCTATGGAAGTATGATGGAAGCCCCCTTCCACCGCCTGGTTGCGTTTGATCAGTTCACATCGTTGAAGGAAGCTCTGTCCGTCGGGATCAAACTGAAGTCCCTTCCGCCAACGGGAGTAACATCACCGGCATTCTTATGGATTTGTTGGAGTCTTTGGACGGCGAGAAATAAATTAATCTTTGAAAGTAGGATTCTCACACCTTCAGAAGTTATACAATCTGCCGTTAGGAACGCGAGGGAATGGTCTCTAGCTCAATCCGCACTAACAATCCCTGATACATTCGTAGAAACCTACCCTCGGCCAGCAGTATCCGTCCGGATCGAGAGCCATGATCGGGTTTCGATCTATACAGATGCAGCTCGGCGTCCCGTAGACGGAGTCACAGGTTGTGGATGGATTCTCAAGGACCCGACTCTGACTGCTACTCAGCATGGCTCTAGATGCTTCGACTACACCCCCATCGGCCCTGGTAGGAGAAGGTTTAGCTGTTCGGCTGGCTCTCTCCCACGCTTTGTCATCTGGTTTCTCCAAAGTCTGTGTGTTCTCAGACTGTCAACTGCTCATCAGAGCACTATCTTCGAAGTCACCACCGGTTGAACTCTACGGAATCGCCCGGGACATCGATATTCTATCAGCTTTATTTGAATCGTTTTCTTTGTCGTTTATTTCTAGATCTTTGAACTTTGAGGCAGACCTTCTCGCTAAGGCTGCTATTTGTATTGGCGACGCTCCCACTTGAGGACTCTCCTGTGGCTTTTAGAAGTTAATCTAAGTTATGTGTTAAAAAAAAAAAAAAAAAAGAATACAAACGCAAACAAAATACAAGAACTTAAAAACATTTATAGGATACTGCATATCGATATTTCTACGTAATCATATGATTCATATCCTTTCACAGTCCTAATATTTATTTATTTCGTACCAGATTGAATATTTTTACGTATCCGTACAAAATCAGGCCAATCGACGATTTGTCAACATATCTGCATTAAAATAATGATGTAGGCATAAGTAATCATACTTTGTAAATAAGTTTTAAAGTATGTCGAATTCAGCTGTACTTATGCAAGTAATGATGCACTAACTTTCATGAAGAAGCAGGCTTTTTGCTTTGACCATAAATAAATAACTTAGAACTATAGCTCTTATACGTAGAATATCTATTTGACTTGTGAACATATTAGTTATAAATTTGCAAGTTAAGTACGTGTACTATCTATCAACTTCATTACGTGGAGTGTTGCAGAATTAATATATGTGATCATTTATCTAATCACGAAGAATAAACAGTCTGGCATAGTGTGTTTGTATATTAGTTGACTTTTTGGCTGCAATCCATAATCTTAGATTAAGTATATAGAGTATAAGATATTAAATAATTATTTACGAGAAAAAATTAGGTTAATTAGTTCAGTGGCCGTTCGATTGGCCTAAAGACTTAGAGTGTTAGGATAACAAGCGGTAAAACTTCTATTCTATCTCCTTATGGCCGAAAAAGTCGAGGATGATGTAAAGAAGTATTGTAACAAAACTTCAAATTCGGAGATGAAAAAGATAGTATCATGCTCTCGTCCTAAACTGTAAAGCTTATCATTTGATATTTAATCTTACAAGTATTGATATTTTTTTCCCAAAAACATCCTGTTTGGTCAATATACACCGAAAACCATATAATGACATAGTCACATAAACCGTAACTGCTACATTTTCTTTAAGTAATTTCGTTTAGATTGAAAACGGGATTTAAGTCATCAGTCATAAGCCAGATTAATTACACACTGCAAATAAAATGAATTTTTCTGACATTAATCACTTTAGAGTAGATAAACAAAAAAATTAGATATGAAGTGTAATGGAATCAGGTGGTCGGTAGAAAAAGTTCACATCACAATGTTGTTGTTTGTTGAGTGACTTGAGTCCGAGTCATCCATTATGAATGTCTACTGGAACACCAACAGTTTCATTTTATTTTATTACGAAAATTTTGATCATTTTCAAAAAACATGTGTAAAGTCAAGACGATCATTGTTCAACAAATCTTATGGTTGAATAAAAAAGTCACAATATGTTTGTTCTGTAACAACTTATGAACATATTTTCTAACAATAGAAAATATTTTTGCATTAGTATTTTTAACTGAAGCAAACCAAAGTACCACTCATCCTAACAGAACTCTAGAACCAGTTAACCAGAGACACAAGCAAAACCGGTTTAATTTAGCTTCTCGGCTGTTTACACATGAAGGACGAGTCGTGAAATTGAGGCCCATTACGTTACCTATAGCCCATGAGAGCAACCGCCAACGCCACGAACACACGGGTTGTCTTTTTTTTTTAAACCAAGGTTTTGTCTCCTAATTCCTATAAATATCAATAAGCTTACAACAATAGAGATATTCAAGCAAGAGAACTAGCGAGAGAGAGCAAGAACCTTAATAGTCAGACCAAGTTCCCCTTTGTTCTTTCTTAATATTCTCGTTGAGTTTCATCAGAATAATCGAGACTGAGAGTTTGCAGTATCCCTTGACTGTTCATCATCATTGCCTCCTCCACAATGTCAACATCCAGAACTGTAGACCTTGCAATCCGTTGACCGTTCGCCTCTATCGAGCGACCCTTTCCACATCTTCCCTCTAGTCATGAACTAGTAGATTTGGGCTTTGTGTAAAAAGGTATCGCTTTGGGGCCTGCGGCGCATATCATTGACAAGTTCATGTTTGTTTTTGTCTTATGAACTTAATTTTGCTACTTGATTTTCTACAGATTGTTGTTTCATTATTTTCCTTTTTGTATAAAACACGTAAAATTCTTCGACAATACCTAGCAAAACCCATGTATACATATGGATGTTTAAACTTAATATATTTACTAGTGACAATATTGCAAACAAGAAGGCATGAGGAATAGAAAAAACCCTAATCAGACTTAAAGTCTCTCTTCTTTTTTCTCTTAAATTTTCACTTTAATTTAGTCGGAATGATGGCGACAGAGAGTTGTATCTTGTCATCATCTTTATCAAAACCAATAAAATCCAAGTCCCGTCGATTATTTCGCCATACCGAGTTCATCTAAATTTCGGTGATGTAATGAAATATTCCGGTGCTTGACGAGGCGCTGCCAGGAACCAACGATACTTACTGGGGAGGTGCAATCCTTTAAAAAGGATGGAATTGATGCCCTTGAATAGAATATTCTTTTCTTTTTGGTCAAATGAATAGAATATACTTATACATTGGTAAAATGCTAAATCTCAATCGGATAGAGAAACAATACAAATCATGTTTATCTTTTAAGGAAATATACCATATATTCCAATTTCTTCTTTTCTATATATCTGTCCACTTGATATGTATATATAAAAAAAAAGGGGGGGAAAAGGGGAACACATGGATGTTCAAGGATTGAAATGCAAATGGGCTTCAAGCGGTCCGAAAAATAAGTGAATAATAAAAACAACAAAAATATGGGAAGATATAGTAGAAACAAATATCTTAAGGATTGTGTTAAACATAATTATTGAAGAGTTTTTTCGTGTGTTCTTTAAAAAAGAAAAGATTCTAAATCAGAAGACAAAAGGTAACTTCCTTAGACAAAAACAACATGAACTTGTCATGATCTGTGCCACACTCTCCTTTTTGAATTTTTAGATTTTACACCAAATCCCAAAATCTGCCATTTCCTGACTAGATGGAAAAGGGGTTCGTGCGATAGGGGCTAAGGATTACAAGGTCTTCTCCCCATAGGATCAAACGACTTGCCGAGTTTCAGTGTAAAACAAATCTATGGGTAATATTAATCAAAACAATTATCAAATCGGTGTCTTGGGAGTGTTGTGGTGTAAAAATAATTCCTTAAGACACAGAACAACATTCCGTGAGGTTCTGTATAAGGTGCTGGCATCAATCGATTGATAAAGACAGTTGAAGTCTTTGGTTTTGTCCTCCACTTGCAGTACCAACCATAAAAAGCTTGTACGGCTTGAAGTTCCTTAGTATTGGCCTCAAAATCAAACCCTCCATTACCCATATCAACAAACAAAACACCGAACTAAAAGTGTGGACATAATTGGGAAATAAAAAAAAATGACAGATATAAGATAAAATAAAAGAGAGAAGATATATATCTTACTGGCCATACTGTAGAGAATTAATGGGAGAAGGTGCAAAGTGTGTGCATAAAAACAAACTGAGGTCGACTGATCCGGCAGGACGGGTATACGCCGAGCCTTCGTACAGAGAAACAGTCTTGATAAAGTGCAAGCCAAGGCACGGGTGGTGAACAATTATTATCCAACAAAGGGTCATATTCTTGGTTTAAACAAAGGGATAAAACTGAACATAGGTCAAAGGGACAAGGAATAAGGGGTGTTACAGCTGCAATATGGGTGTTTCGATCGCGAAGAGTCGAAAAAATTGACTGTTACCCGTCAATTGAGACAACAGCATCGTATCATGCATCGTACACACTTCCGTTGTTATGCTGAGCTTTAATGCAAATTGGAGGAGAAATCCAACAATAAGGAGACTTTTTGGGGGCGGTAGTAGGTAACTTAGGCATAACCATTGGTCTTATTGTAAACTGAGTAGAGTGCGTATGGGAGGGGGAGTGGGTATAAATATGAAGTTTGGGGGGGGAAACGATCAATAAACTTATACTAGTCGATCCGGATCTTGCTAAGGCTAACGCAATATAGAACTGGCAACTAACAATAAACCAACATTGCTGCAAGACTGAACAAAGGCAGAAAGAAAAAAAATATCACATGACACTGAAAAAAGCAAACGAGTGGTTGGCCAGAAAAGGCATCAATTGAAATTGAGGATTTAATTAATTGATTCACATAGAATTAGACCACCATGACTTGCCTGTTGATGTTGATATTGTGGTTAAAAAACAAGTTTAACTATAGGAAGTTGATATAAGGGAAAATGTGGAAATAGTAGAAACACCGCAATAGGTTCTAAAAATGCAAGCTCGCTTGCCTAACATTTCACTAGAGTTCATACACAACAAAGGCCTCACGCTACAGACAGAACCGAAAGAAAAAACAAGATCACGTTATATGAATATCGCACATATATCACGTAAGAGCAGAGCGATGAAACGACTGTGTATAATCATGTTTATAAACTCCAAAACAGAGGTTCGATGGTACAAAAGAAGGAAGAATGTTTACAAGACATAGGTGGTGGGTCGATGTACATGCGGGGGGAGCGTTAAGCATGGATGAGAGTAGTGAATGAAAACGGTCGTTGTAGGTCTTAATGAAAACCGTATTTAGGAGGACAGGTGTTTCATAAGAAAAGAGCTTCCAATGAGTAAGTCGACCAGGGATGTTTAGGTTTATAATGTGGGTGTGTAGGTCGGCGGTGAGAAATACGATATAGGAAGTCCTTGTGCGATGATAGGGGGTACTGTGTAACTGAAATGCAAATAACGCCATCATTCCTACCGGGAAAAGCTAACAGGTGAAATGATTAAGACAACAAAGAAGCTTGAATAGGGGCTGATTGGAAGGGTTGTAATTGTGGTTTTCTCCTCCTGATCACCTCGCGCTGTTCGTTTTTGCAAAAGTATGGTCACTAATTTGAAAATATCAGTGTATTTTTGTTGTTTCTAAAGACAATGACTCAATATTTA